>CM057076.1:19692006-21032006 GCA_029379335.1 Thymus mandschuricus | reverse complement strand
ATAATCTCCAATATCGAATACAAAAAATAAAACAAAAGCTCTAAAGTAAAAAATATGTAAAAAGTGTTAAGTAGCTAGATTGATTTTATTCACAATGCTAGGCTAAGGAATATATATAGGGGAAATTCACATAAGGAAACATAAACAAAAAAGGAGTCTAATAAAATAATGCCTTCTTTCTCTCGGCTGGACCCCTCTCGATAGGCTCTACCTCTCGATCGAGACCCCTCTCGATCGAGAGAGGTATCGAGAGATGTTGAAACTGCTCTCGATCGTGAATGAATCCAGAAGCTTTCCTCTCGACAAGCCTCTCGATCGAGAGAGGTATTGAGAGGTCTTCACTCGACTTCAAACCTTGAATTTCGAACTCCGATCTTCACACCTTGTCTCGTCTCGGGGTTTGTTGGGAATTGTTAAGAACGAATATGTTAAGGGGGAACCTATAAGGGATATCTTAGTGTTTTGATTTGATCCCAAAACCCCAAAGCGTTCTGTTCCCAAGCGACCCATTTTGATGTAGTTGATAAGTTAGAATTTTTCTAAGCCTACTCTGTTAGGATGGCTCTTTAATTTGCTTAGATTTTAGGCTTCAAATTTTCAAGTGAAGGCCACTCGCTTGAGTGTGTTTTTCGAAGCGAAGCAAGTCTAACAAGCTGAAGTGAAGCGTACTGAAGAATAGTGTAGCGAAGCGATCGCTACAGTATATTCAAAGCGAGTCTGCCAAGGCGAAGCGAAGCGAGCGCTACAGTTCAAAGCCAAAGCGAAGCGAAGCGAAGCGAGCGCTACAGTATAAAGTCAAAGCTAGTCAACTCCAGTCATCAGTTTCCAAAGCAGTCACTAGGGAACATTATCTCCTGAAGCGACTCACTACAGAATGACTACGAAGTGACTCAACTAAAGCAGACGCTACAACTTCAAAGCGAAGCGAGCCACTACCTACCAGAAAGCGACAGCGCGACTCCCACCCATATTTTGAACTCCAGTCAACAGGAGATCGTAGCATTAATTACAAGATCTCCACGTGTCAAAAGCGGAGTGGAGCGGAAGAGTTCACTGCCAGGCCGACAAAGGCGCCGCAACAGTACTGGCTCGCTCCAGTTACAGTTAGCCTTGTAAGTTAGCCAATTTTGGCAAAATGCCAAAACTGGACGTCTGAAAAGGTGCCAGCCTGCGCAAGTACTGTTGAGAGGAGGAGGGACAAGGCCACCAACCAAGCAACGGATCTCGGCCATCTCTCCGCCTATAAATAGTGAAGGATGAAGACGAAGAGAAGTAGAACACTACTTGAGCATTCGAGCCTACTGCAAACAAACACTCCCAAGCCTTCGAGCAAATCTTCAAGTCTTTGTTTTAAGTGTTCTCCGAGTTTCCAGTTCATCGGAACTCGTCTTCACAACCTTCACACTTAGAGTCTAAGCCCATTCCATATCCAAGCTTAGAAGAAGAGCTCTAGCCATCTTTGCACTTACTGTAAAGAGCTCTTCATAGTGTGTTCGTCAACCAAAAACCCTAAATCTGTTTGTTAGGTTTTTGAGTCGTCGTTAGGTTGTTTCGATCCAAGGCCCTTCTTTCACCGATTGAAGAAGCCTCGATCATAGAGTCTAGATCCAAGCTTGCACTTACATCGTTCGTGTAAAGCTCGATCGAAGCTAGGCTGTAAGGAGAGCCCGTAATCTCCCTGTCTGTTCGACTGAAGCGAGTGAATCTTCCAGTCTAGTTAGGTTTTTGGTGTGAACCCGGAATCACCCAGCGTTTGTCAGATCCAAGCGAGTGAAGCTCGATCTTGACCAGGCTTTTGAAGAGCCCGAAATCTTCAAGTTCTTGAGTGAAAAGAACGGTTGCCGTCGTGCAACAAAGTGGACGTAGGAGCGTTATCTCCGAACCACTATAATTCTCTGTGTCGTATCTCTCTAACCCTAAACTCTTACTTGTTTGATTATCCATTGCATATTGCATCTAAACAAACCTAATCTGGAAATTTTAAATACTTAGGAAAGATTTTTAGCTCACCAAATTCCGCATATACGAGTAAAGACTCCCTCTTGATCAAGTGCTCACTTCGGTCAAGCAGGCAAGCTACGTACTGTAGATCTAGCTTCAGCTAGGTCTTAAGTTCAAGCGAGCTCTTTACTTGTTACTCTGAGTTAAGGGATTTGAAGTTGAAAAACTTCAAAATACGTATTCACCCCCCCCCCCCCTCTACGTATTTTTCCCATTAACAAACCGGGACCAACAAGTGGTATCAGAGCAACGGTTCTTTCGAGCCTCTGCTTTGTATACCTGAAGCGAGCCACCACTCGCTTCACGTTGTCTCACTGAACCGGATCCTATTTTCATAAGTGCATCAAAACCTCACCCACGCATACTGCATATACTACTGACTGTTTGCCATGTCTACATACAGTGCTTCTAGTCTTCCACAGTTTTCCATTGAAGGCTATGAGATCTGGAGCTTTCGAGTCGAGAGCTTCCTGTGTTCCATCCACGACCGAATGTGGGAGGTCATTGAGGACGGACCAATCGAGATCAAGAAAGCCATATCTGTGGATGTTGCAGCCGCTGAAGGTCGTCCAGCCCACGTTCGTCAACAATACGTGGAGAAGGATAAGGATGAGTATACTCCAAATGACTTCAAAGTCGCCAACCTCGACAAGATCGCACGCCACACGATGCAGAGCACCGTGTCGGACGCTTATCTACCAAGAATAAGGAAGTGCGCGACTGCAAAAGAAATGTGGGAAACCCTAGCCCTCATTTCTCAAGGCACAGACAAAATCAAGGAGAACAAGCTCGCCGTTCAAATGCGAGAGTTTGAAAGCCTGATAATGAAAGCCAGGAGAATCCATCGACGCATTCGAGCTGAGAGTTACCAACATCACTGCAACTCTCAACTCACTTGGGAAGGAACTCACAGATAAAGAAGTCAATCTGAAGATTGTCCGAGCTCTCACAAGGAAGTGGCAGACAATGAAGGAGCTGTACCTAGCTACCAAGGATCTATCTAAGCTCACACCGGAGATTCTATTTTCCGAACTCAAAGCTCATGAATTCGATCTAAATTGAATGAACCTCGACGAAGAGGATGAAGCTCCCACAACGTCAAAAGGAGTAGCATTCAAAGCTGCCGAAGGGCCAAGCGAGCAGTCGCTAGCCAAGATGACGAGGGAAGAGTTGGAAGAACACATTGCGTTCTTGTCCAAGAATTTCAACAAAATGAACTCTCGAGTGGGCAAATACAAAAGATTCTACAAGCAGTACAAAGGGAGGAGCACTGATGCTCGAGAAGGAAAAGGAAAAAGAGAAGAGACGACCAAGACGATCCCGCGCGACATGATGGAAGTGGAGTGCTACCACTGCCACAAAATGGGCCACTACAAATCCGATTGCCCAAAGCTCAGTGCTAAAGAGCGCGAGGAATTGAAGGCCAAGAGGGATGCTCCAAGGCGAGCGCTCGTAGCAAGTGAAGTGCCGGTCGCTACAACTGAAGTTCCACCAAGCGACTCAGATGCATTAACAGATCCAAACTCCAGTGATGGTGAGGATCTTGGATTTATGGCGCTCACCGACGAAGAAACAGGAGAGGTATTCTTCTATCCTTCAATCACTTCACTTACACTAGCACACACTGTCAATGAGGAAGAACAATCCTCTTCATGGAGTGAGCTGTTTGACAAACACCAGAAATTGTCAAGCAACCACGAAGTGGTAAAACAAGCCCTGTCTCAAAGCGAGAAGGAGAACCGAAAGCTAGCCCGTGAGCTTGACGAAGTCAAACTTAATTTAAGGGCTATGACTGGTAAGTTCGAGGATCTCTTCGCTAGACATCAAAGCTTGGAGGGAAGGTATGAAACCCAGTCCGCTCTAGTTGCCAACTTGAACAAAGCATCATATGCTAGGCAGGCACTAGAGGGCTCGCTTCTACCTTTTGGTAGGAAAGCTGACCTTGGATATGAGGGTGGACCTCCCAAGCCGACTGTCTTTGTTGGTGCATCTCACACTACACCATCAGTCACTTTGGAATTGCCCACTGCATCCAAAGCGACCACTAACAAAGATAAAGGCAAAATGGCTGAGAACCCTAAAAGGAAGCCTATGAAGATGTCTATATCTTTAAGGGCAGATCCTAAGGGCAAGCAAAGTTCAACAGTCTCTAGCACTCAACATGCTAAGTCTTACCAATCCAAGGGTAAAGGGAGAACTGTTGAAGCTTCTAAGTCTCAAGCCAAGACACGAGAGACAAAGGATCTACCTCTTAAAAAGAGGAGTAATGTCTATGTGTCACGTTTTCCGGACTGGAGATGGTCCAACCGGACTAACGTTGAGGGGGAAGATTTTGAAGCTTCCACTGGGTCGCTTCAGATTCCCAAGGTTCCTCAAGCGAGTCAAGGTCAAAACCCTAGTTGGACCGCTTCGAGGAAACCAAGCGAGCCGCTTCGACAGACTAGAAACCCTAAGTCAGCCTCTAAACCCAGAGCTAATCCGAAGCGAGTCGCTTCAGGATATAAGCAAAATGGGAAGAGCATAGGTAGGTCTAAAGCGAGCCGCTACCCCTCTTGCACACACTGTTGCATGTGTGAAACTGCTCTAAGGCAGAAGTCACAGTTTTCTAAGGTCGAGAAGCCCAAGACACAAGCTTCATCTCAAAAGAGAGTAAAGCAAGTGTGGGTACCTAAGGGAACTAACCTGCAAGGACCCAAACTGATTTGGGTACCAAAATCTGTCTAATTGCAAGTGAGCGCCGTGGATCCCATGCCAAGTGAGGGTCAACTAATATGGTACTTGGACAGTGGATGTTCAAGACACATGACCGGCATGAAAGCTCTACTTCACAACTACATAGAGAAGAAGGGTCCACACGTAACCTTTGGTGACAACTCTCGAGGATGCACCAGGGGATATGGCGCACTGAAAGTTGGAAAGCTCACAATTGAAGAAGTCTCCTATGTGGAAGGACTCAAGCACAACCTGCTGTCCATTTCACAATTTTGTGATAAGGGCTACAGGGTGGAGTTCATCTCCAACAAGTGCATTATGAAGAGCAAACTCATGTCCCAGATTGTGCTCACTGGAATCAGGCAAAGAAACGTCTACATAGCACAATGGGACAGCTGCAAAGAGGAAACTTGCCTAGTTGCAAGAAGTGCTACAGAAATTGGATGGCTATGGCACAAACGCTTGAACCACCTCAACTTCAAAGCCATCAATCGCTTAGCTCGAAAGGGTTTGGTGCAAGGCATACCGAATGAAGTCTTCATCAAAGACCATCCATGCTCACCATACCAACGAGGGAAGCAGACGAAGAAGCATTTCGCCAGTCTTGAAGAAGCTTCATCAAAGCGAGTGCTCGAGCTGCTTCACATGGATCTGTTTGGTCCAGTTACTCCAGTTAGCGTAAATGGAAGGAAGTACACTCTAGTTGTAGTTGACGACTTCTCTCGCTACACTTGGGTTGTATTCCTCTTCAGCAAGAAGGAGACACTGACCAAACTGCCACAACTACTCAAGCGATTGGCTGTGGAAAAGAATCAAGCGATTGTAACCATCCGCTCCGACAAAGGCACAGAGTTCTTGAACTCTACAATTGAAGCGTACTGCACGGAGCATGGCATAGCACATCAAACTTCCTCAGCACGAACACCTCAGCAGAATGGAGTTGCTGAAAGAAGAAATCGAATCATCAAAGAAGCCGTTCGAACTATGATTGCAGACTCGAAGCTTCCAATGAAGTATTGGGCCGAAGCTGCCAATACAGCATGCTATACGCAGAATAGAACGCTTCTCTGCAAACGGCACGACAAAACACCACATGAAATATGGACAGGGAGAATTCCTAACATATCTTATTTCCATATCTTTGGTTGTAGGGTCTTCATCCATGACAATGGGAAGTCACAGTTGAAAGCCTTTGAAAGCAAAGCTGATGAAGGAATATTCTTAGGATATTCTACATCAAGCAAAGCCTATAGGGTGTTCAACTGTAAAACCCTAATCGTGGAGGAATCACCCCATGTCGTATTTGATGAATCTTCTTTATGTCTTCCACAGGAACAGGCTCAAGCGAATGAAAAGGATCAAAGCAAGGAACCCTCAAATCAATTCACTTGGGACGTGCTTGATGAAGATGATGAGATTAAGGACTCAAGCGAGCAGCATCTCAAAGGAGAAGTCGAAGCTGCTCCCAAGATTCCTGAAGCTAGTGCAGGCCAAGCACCCAATCCAGTCGCTTCAGATAATGAAGCGAGCGGCAAAGAAGAAGATGAAGATGAAGCTGGCGGATCCAAGCGAGCATGGCTCAAATATCACTCACCAAGTCAAATCATTGGAGATCCATCCAAAGGTGTAGTGACCAGAAGTCAAGTGTTTGGAGAAAGTGCCATGTTCAGTTGCTTTCTCTCAAACATTGAGCCATCAAGCGTGGAGGAAGCCCTAGCCGACTCTAACTGGGTGATCGCCATGCAAGAGGAGCTGAATCAATTCACCAGGAACGACGTATGGTACCTCGTGGATCGTCCCAAATTCCAGCACGTTATTGGCACCAAATGGGTGTTCAAGAACAAGACTGACGAGGACCACAACGTAGTGAGGAACAAGGCGCGACTCGTTGCCAAAGGCTACTGCCAAGAGGAAGGAATCGACTTTGACGAGACCTTCGCTCCAGTGGCACGGCTTGAAGCTATTAGATTGTTTCTAGCCTATGCAGCAGCCAAGAAGTTCAAGGTCTATCAAATGGATGTGAAGAGCGCATTCCTCAACGGTGAACTCAAGGAAGAAGTGTATGTGGAGCAGCCACCGGGTTTCGAGCAGGGAGATAAAGTGTATCGCTTGAAGAAAGCCCTGTATGGGTTGAAGCAAGCTCCCAGAGCTTGGTATGATACACTATCTCAATTCCTAGTGGAGAATGGCTTCCACAAAGGGAAGATAGATCGAACTCTATTCACTATCAATCATGGAAATGATATGCTATGGGTTCAGATCTACGTGGACGACATCATATTTGGGTCACCAAACCAGTCGCTTAGCGAGAAGTTTGGAGAGCTGATGAAGACCAAGTATGAGATGTCGATTATTGGCTTGATGAGCTGCTTTCTAGGTCTTCAAGTGAAGCAGCAGGATAATGGAATTTTCATCAACCAAGCCAAATACACTAGAGATATGCTTGCCAAGTTTGGTGTTCAACATGCAAAAGCGGTGAAGATCCCTATGAATACCAATTGGAAGATGGAGCCAGACGAAGGAGGAAAATCTATAGATCCTACAGATTATCGTGCCCTAATTGGGTCACTACTCTATCTCACTGCAAGCAGGCCAGATATTGCTTTTGCAGTTGGAGTATGTGCTCGCTTCCAAAGCAATCCCAAGCACAGCCATCTTGAAGCTGCCAAAAGAATTCTTCGATATTTGAAGGGCACTGTCAACATTGGGCTATGGTATCCAACGGAGGACAATTTGGAGCTCACTGGATACTCAGATGTTGACTATGGAGGGTGCCGAATTGATAGGAAATCAACTTCGGACACTTGTCAGTTCATGGGAAGCATGCTGATCTCATGGTTTTCAAAGAAGCAAACAAGTGTAGCTACTTCAACGACCGAAGCTGAATATATGGCCGCTGGAAGCTGTTGTTCTCAAATTCTATGGCTTCGTCAGCAGTTGAAGGACTACAAAGTTGAAGCTAATGAGATCCCAATATTCTGCAACAACAACAGTGCAATATGCATCTCGCAGAATCCAGTGCTTCACACCAGATGCAAGCACGTGGAAATCCGACATCACTTCATTCGTGATCATGTCGAGAAGAAAGATATCAAGCTCGAGAAAATCCATACCGATCTCCAGCGAGCAGATATCCTCACCAAGCTTCTAGCTGAGTCTCGATTCAATAAGCTGTGCATGGAATTAGGGTTGCTAGACCCTGGTGAAGAGTGCTAGATCTAGGATGCACGAAGGAGTGGTCGCTTGTTCTTTGAGCGTCACTCGCTTCGGATCTTCACCAACTCAAGCGAGTCACTTCAAAATTCCACTCGCTTGAAGAAGGAGAAATAAGGTGGAGTCACTTCAAAATTCCACTCAAGCGAGTGCCTCTCAAGTGAGTCAAGTCTAGCGGCCCAACTCGAAGCGAGCGGGCACGAAGCGAGTATGAGCTGTCTGCACTCGAGTGCCTATTTCACTTTCTGCCAAGCATTTAATGCAGGTTCACGTACGGCAAAAATAACGGGCGCGTGGTTCTCACTTCAAATTTTAAGCGGGAAAAGGCGGAGAAGATCCAGCCATCGAATCTCAACAGCCCCCAATCTGTAGCCGTTGGATTAGCGCCGTATACGACAAGCCAATTGCAGCATGCCACGTGGAGACGCCGAGCAAGTGGAGGTTCACTTTTACTGTGGTGACACCGGACACATCAGATCCATCACCGCACGTCTGCCGCCTACCTACAGGACTTACGGCAATATTACCATCCTAACCTTGCCACGTCAGCCAAGAAATAATTCTATATATATGGGACATCGCTGAACTGCAGAACCTTTCACAGCCTTCAAAAATTTCCATTCTCGTGCTTAGATCTGCAATTTCTGCAACTCACGAGTCTCAACCCTTGTTCTTTCATCGTTAAAACTCTTCTCAGAATTCTTCAAATTTCACCATGGGCAAGAAGCAGAAGACAGAGACGATGGAGGTGTTTCTCGCGGAGGTCGACAAGCACATTAATGTCGAGCCTCATCTCGATCCAGCCATTATCGAGAAAAATGGCTTTCTCCGTAGAATCGAAGCTGCCTAACTTCACTCCACTCTAAATCAGAAAGAGAGGTCACTTGAAACCATGGAGGCAGAACTTAAAGCGGCCCAGGAGTTCTGGTATTTTAACCTGCAGGAGGAGAAGGAGGTTATGAGGAGGGAAGTTGAAGCGGAGCTGAAGGCACGCTTCAGAGAAGTGGAGCCATTGGAGAAGATGATGGCGTCTGTTGTTGAGAGAGAAAAACAATGCGAATATCTGCTGGAGGAAATCTCCATCAAAACTGCAGGAATCGTATTGTCGGAAGAGCAAGTTTTCGCAACAAAGACTGAACAGTTGTTCCATGCAGTACTCAACAAGGTTGAAGAGATTCGCAAGTCTCTTGCTGAAAAGTCTATCGTCCCAACCCCTGGCAGTGATGATGCCAAAAAGGGGGAAGGGATTATACTGAAAAATGCAAATCTGTTGGAGCTACAAGGTGGAGAACGTGAAGCTGTTGGAGTTGAGAGGATGATTGAAGGAGGTAGTGGTGCTAGGGATGAGGAGGAGGAGTTAGACGATGAAGCGAGGGCTCTGCGTGTGAAGAAAGGGAAGGTGAAGCTCACGGAGGAGGAGCTCTTAAAGAAACCTGAAGAGCCTCGCAAGCCACTTGAGGAAAAATACTTGCATCCTCAATTGCCCGTCATCCTCCAGTTGTGCCGACGACCAAGGAGGAAAGGGAGAGGCAGATTGCGGCGGATGAAGCCTTGGCATGGCAGATCGAGCACGATTTTGAATTGCAAAAACTAACACTCCTTGCAGGTGCTTCAGGTTCTCAAGCACCCGCTTCAGCCGAAGCACTCACTTCAGCTGTCGCGCTCACTTCAACAACTGAAGCAGCCACTTCATCTGCAATTGTCCCTTCAAGTGCAACCACAAAGAAGGACATGCTGCCACCCCCACCACCGAAGCAGCCACTGAAGCGTACTTCTCCGGAGACGAGAGGAGATGACCCCGTGGCCAAGCGCCAAAAGGTCAAACAAGCAGTGGCTTCAAGGGCTGAGAAGGAAGAAAGGAGGAGGAAAAGAGGAGACGAAGGAAGGGATGAAGCTGAGAAGGAGAGGAGAATAAAGGCCAAGCGACTCCAAGTGATAGACGGCCGGATAGAGGAACACTTCAATGAAGTGAGACTCATCCAGTCCGCTCTAATTCGTAGCGCCTTTATTCCATTCATGCCAGAGGAGTCCGAAGCATGCCTTGCTCAAGCTGTGATCAACACATGCCATACGACAACAAAAGAAATGATTGAATCTGGCTGCTACCGCCTCAAGGAGGAACAGAACTATATTCGCAAGCGACTCAATGAGAAGCTTCCTATCTGGAGTGGCGAGTCAGGGAAGAAATTCAATACAATCATGGCACAGCTGGCCAACCGATCGGAAGAAGAGTTGACCATGCGCAGAAACGAGCATCTTGATGCACGTGAGATTGAGCAGTTCATTCCTGATGAATTACTGGAGCAGTGGCTACACTACAAGGAAAAGTTCATCAAAGCCTTCTACTATTGGGATGTAGTGCCACTGCAGACTGAATGCTCACAGATCAATGCGCTCAACAACTTTCTCAGTGCCTATGATGAGAAGTTCTGGCGGAAGGTTCTCTCACTCGCACAGCTTGCAGAACCCATGCCACTGATCATCAAGGTACCAGCCAAGAAGGAATTCCCCATGCCCTTCCTACCCGGTACATGCGTCCCAGATCGTAGTATCATCGATGCTGAAGTGGATGAAGCCTTCCAACTGGAGGAGACTTGGAGGAGGCCCAGTATCCACAGCGTTGATTCACTGGAAGCAAAGGTCTTCAGTACATACACCATACCAGAAGAAATGATTGCGAGGGATTTGGAGACAGAGGAAGAAGAGAAGGAGATGGAGGTAACGAAGGAAAAGGAAGATGACAGGGAAGGAACTGCAGGAAACCCTTGAGTTTCAAGTTCCTTATAGTTTTTGTGAACTGCTCGTTCATTTATCCTATTTCAATTTCTGTCTCTTCTGTGTCATTTACTCGCTTTGTGAATGACTTTACATTTTTGCTACAAACTCAAATAACTTAACCGAAAAAAAAAAAAAAGGGGAAGGAACTTAAAAGTAAATTACAAACGAAGCTGCAAAGGAAGCAGTCGCTTGAAGTTTCCTTCACGGTTAGATAGACTAGATTTATTTTTATCTAAGTCTGATGGGTTTTGGCATCATCAAAAAGGGGGAAATTGTTGGGAATTGTTAAGAACGAATATGTTAAGGGGGAACCTATAAGGGATATCTTAGTGTTTTGATTTGATCCCAAAACCCCAAAGCGTTCTGTTCCCAAGCGACCCATTTTGATGTAGTTGATAAGTTAGAATTTTTCTAAGCCTACTCTGTTAGGATGGCTCTTTAATTTGCTTATATTTTAGGCTTCAAATTTTCAAGTGAAGGCCACTCGCTTGAGTGTGTTTTTCGAAGCGAAGCAAGTCTAGCAAGCTGAAGTGAAGCGTACTGAAGAATAGTGTAGCGAAGCGATCGCTACAGTAGATTCAAAGCGAGTCTGCCAAGGCGAAGCGAAGCGAGCGCTACAGTTCAAAGCCAAAGCGAAGCGAAGCGAGCGCTACAGTATAAAGTCAAAGCTAGTCAACTCTAGTCATCAGTTTCCAAAGCAGTCACTCGGAAAAATTATCTCCCGATGCGACTCACTACAGAATGACTACGAAGTGACTCAACTAAAGCAGACGCTACAACATCAAAGCGAAGCGAGCCACTACCTACCAGAAAGCGACAGCGCGACTCTCGCCCATATTTTGAACTCAAGTCAACAGGAGATCGTAGCATTAATTACAAGATCTCCACGTGTCAAAAGCGGAGTGGAGCGGAAGAGTTGACTGCCAGGCCGACAAAGGCGCCGCAACAGTACTGGCTCGCTCCAGTTACTGTTAGGTTTGTAAGTTAGCCAATTTTGGCAAAAAGCCAAAACTGGACGTCTGAAAAGGTGCCAGCCTGCGCAAGTACTGTCGAGAGGAGGAGGGACAAGGCCACCAACCAAGCAACGGATCTCGACCATCTCTCCGCCTATAAATAGTGAAGGATGAAGACGAAGAGAAGTAGAACACTACTTGAGCATTCGAGCCTACTGCAAACAAACACTCCCAAGCCTTCGAGCAAATCTTCGAGTCTTTGTTTTAAGTGTTCTCCGAGTTTCCAGTTCATCGGAACTCGTCTTCACAACCTTCACACTTAGAGTCTAAGCCCATTCCATATCCAAGCTTAGAAGAAGAGCTCTAGCCATCTTTGCACTTACTGTAAAGAGCTCTTCATAGTGTGTTCGTCAACCAAAAACCCTAAATCTGTTTGTTAGGTTTTTGAGTCGTCGTTAGGTTGTTTCGATCCAAGGCCCTTCTTTCACCTATTGAAGAAGCCTCGATCATAGAGTCTAGATCCAAGCTTGCACTTACATCGTTCGTGTAAAGCTCGATCGAAGCTAGGCTGTAAGGAGAGCCCGTAATCTCCCTGTCTGTTCGACTGAAGCGAGTGAAGCTTCCAGTCTAGTTAGGTTTTTGGTGTGAACCCGGAATCACCCAGCGTCTGTCAGATCCAAGCGAGTGAAGCTCGATCTTGACCAGGCTTTTGAAGAGCCCGAAATCTTCAAGTTCTTGAGTGAAAAGAACGGTTGCCGTCGTGCAACAAAGTGGACGTAGGAGCGTTATCTCCGAACCACTATAATTCTCTGTGTCGTATCTCTCTAACCCTAAACTCTTACTTGTTTGATTATCCATTGCATATTGCATCTAAACAAACCTAATCTGGAAATTTTAAATACTTAGGAAAGATTTTTAGCTCACCAAATTCCGCATATACGAGTAAAGACTCCCTCTTGATCAAGTGCTCACTTCGGTCAAGCAGGCAAGCTACGTACTGTAGATCTAGCTTCAGCTAGGTCTTAAGTTCAAGCGAGCTCTTTACTTGTTACTCTGAGTTAAGGGATTTGAAGTTGAAAAACTTCAAAATAAGTATTCACGCCCCCCCCCCCCCCCCCTCTACGTATTTTTCCCATTAACAAACCGGGACCAACAGGGTTTTATCATCAAAGTATGCCTAAAAACACAACAAAATACCCACAAGCATAATATTGTCCAATATAATAAAAACCATATAAAATATAGACAATACTACACAATCGAGACTCAAAAATGACTCTTTTTGGTTATAAAAATAAGGTTAATTTCACCTATATCAAATCCCCCAAACTTACACATTGTTTGTCCCGAACAATACCAAAACATAAACAATAGACTCTAGCATTGTGAACTATATAGGCCTCAAAACTTTTTCAAAAACAAGCTCATGATCATGATCAAAACTATACACACAACCTTAGCATCAATAACACAATTTACTCAACAAATTCAAAGCATACCAATCCATCAAAGACCACTTTCCAACATGTGAGATGTATATATATAAGTGAACACTCAACTCTCTCAAAGAAAAGATGTAAGATAATGCACATCATAGGGTTCACTCAACATCAATGTAATGCAACATGTTTACCATAAGCTTACCCCTAATCTCAACATCTCCACCTAATGTAATATTCCCAAACTAAGATCAAAAAGGACTTTATAAAAAAGCTTGTAATGTAGGGACATTGGTTAAGGTAGGGAATATATAGGCTAAGTTACTCAAATAAATGTAAATCATCAACCTCTTTTCAACTCCAACCAAAGTATGGGATTTTATCTCCATCTTCTACCATCCAACACCAACTACAAAACTCAAAATATCATAGATGCAAACAATACAATTCAAGCTAACTATCCCCTTATGCTTTTATTCTTATTCTTTCTTTCTCTCTCTCTTTTTTATTATTTTTTTTTTTTTTCCTAAGCTTATAGGGATAGCTAACTATTCTTAAACAAGCATCTAAACATTCTTTTCTTTTTCTCCTTCTACACCACAACCAACGTTTTCTAATCAACTCCTCCCACATCACTCACTAAAGGTACCCTTGTCCATCCAAACCTCCTATCTGTTGGGGTTGTTGTATAACTAAAGCAAAACAAGTTGTTTTAGTGGTTACGACATAGGTCCACTATTAACAATCCCTATCTGGAAGAATATGTATAAGCAAGAATAAAGCCCATTATCTCATGTTTTAGACCACGTGTCGATCTGAGTTCGGAGAGGATCACGAAGGTCGTTGATAATGATGAGATATAAACAGTTCACAGTCGAGATAGCTTGGGCTGAGCTATTGGTCTAGACTGCAGCTTAATGGTAGTGATGAGTCCTAATCACTAATTGTGCTGGTACGGTGGAACGTATTGAGGATCAATAGAGATAATGCTCTTCTGATACTGACCCTGTATCAAAGGTGATATAGGTGAAGAGCTATAGATCTCAGGCTCTAGCTCGATCTTAACCTTGGTAAACTATTAGATGTATGTGTATTCTTCGATGTTACTTTGATTTACGAAGATATGAACTTCGTTAGTTCATCTTAATCATGTCGTACTTTGGGTAACACGGGGATGCATAGTATGTCTAATAAGTGTTATCAACAAGCCGTGACCTTGTGAGTGCAGGCTGACGTTATCCCCTCAGGGAGTTCACAATGTTTATTATACCAAGTCATGCATGCTGATTAAGTTCAGGTATAATAATGAGGAGTGAACGGGTACTACCTGAGGAATAAATGTTAACGATTAGGAGCAGTCATGGTAGCTCTAATTGATTAACGGATATGGAAGGTCTTAAACACGGGGGTCGAACTATACAAAATACCTACCCAATCTACATAATTGGGACAGAGCGGTGATTCAGCTATGACACTTTAGTGGAGTGCGTCATAGTTCTAATGAGATACATGTTCAGGGGTGGACATGGAAATATCGAATTAGATAAGGCCCAACTCTGTCTGGTATCCGATCCCTAGGATGGCCCAAACAGACCTCGGGAATCGATCTAAATAGTATTATTGAGTATGGGCTCAATAATTGTACTCAGGCCCAGTATATGATATATATTGGATTTATATCCGTTGGATGGATATTGAATCTAATTAATTTAGATTTAATCATTCAAGGATAAGATTAAATCTAATAGGATAAGATTTATTTAATTAAATCTTATGGGGATAAATATCATATATAAATATATTTTGTATATATTTATTTATTTATTCTTCTACTGGAATTAGGATTAAATTCTATTTGTTAGAATTAATTCCGGATATACAGTTGCATAACTGAACAGATTAATTCCTTATTAATTCCGTATTAATAAAGGAATAGGATTTGTAAGTTATGGAAAGAGAATAAATATGGGATTGGCATAGATATGGTTAGAGATAAATAAGGAATCATATCTCCTTATTTATGAACCATATAAATACTCTCCATGTCTCTCACCAAAAAACCCTAGTACACCAGAATTGTTTCTACGACTTGGCGCAGAAACGTAGGCGTGATAGAGAGAGTCGGCCGCGAGTCTGAGTGAAGGAGATCGAGGTTCCAGTGATCTTGAGACGTCCACCAAGTCTCAGATCTGAAGGTGTGGGATCACATCCTAGAAGATCAGAACCGTAGATCGATTAGACACGACTCAGATTGCACGTTCTTCATAATCATAAGGTATGTACTCGAGCCCTTGCATGAACTTATGTGCACGATCGAATCAACACATCCGTACCAAGATCTGGGTCGGGGCGGCTTTCAAGCAGCCGGTCCCAACAAGTGGTATCAGAGCCCGAGGTTTTTGGATCGGCTCTGTGTTGAATCGAATTTATATGTTCATGCATTCGAGTCATCATGATTATGTGTGCATGCTGCTGTCCGGGATTTACGTGCGTTAATTTTATCGTTTATCGTTTTATCGTTGTTCGTTTTGTTTTAAATCGGCGAGATAATAAGGTGCCGATTAGAATAGGATTCGTTTTTCTTGTATTTTTTCGATTTTTGTATTTTTCTGTAAAATCGGAGAATTGCTGAGGAACGAGGTCCGAGGAACGAACAAGAGACGAGGGCGATCGACGGCCGCAGGCGGCGACGCGTTGGCCAGCGCACGGCGGCGGGCGGCGTAATCTGCCGTGATTCGCGCGGCTGCTCCTCGTCATGATTTCACCGCGGCCGAGCCCTAGGGTTCATCCTAGGGTTCAGGCGAGCCGGAGACGAGAGGCGGTGGCGGCAGAATCGGCGGCAGACGGCGGGACGGGCAAAGGTAGCGGCGGCGACGTGAAACCTGTAGGGTTTTGGTTCGCGCGCGAGCTGCTGGGCCTGAACCGTGGCCTGCCCGGCGGTCCAGCGCCTGGCTAGACGTCGGAACGGAGCCGTGACGGCACCGGACGACCGGTGGCAGTGCGGCGGGGCTGCGGCGCCGAGCTTTTCAGCAGCGGCGGTCGAAACCCTAACGGGTTCTTGGCTCGCGCGCTGCTGGGCTCAAGCCCGCGGCTCGACGCTGGTTCGACGGCGGCGGGTAGCGTGGACGACGGTGGACAGCAGGTCCGGTGGTCCCCTGACCACTGGCGGCGGCGGCTGTGGCGCGATCAACGGCAGCGGCGGCGGCTGGGTTTTTTCCCCAGCGCGCGCGCTGCTCCGGATCTAGCTACGGCGGCTCAGGCTCGAACCCAGCACCTCCGGTGCTAGTGGGAGGGACCGGTGGCGTTCCAGCCACCGGCGGCGGCTCGCGGCGGCGGCGCTACCTTGTGCAGCGGAAACGGCGAAGGCGACGGCGGTTTTGGCTACGGTGACGAGCAATGGCTCGGGCTAGGCTGCAATGGACGCACCCAGCCCGGACCCAGCCACATCAGGCTCGTCGTGGAGCCGAGACGGTGTCCCCGGTGTGCGTCGCGGCGGCGCGTGTGATACACGCATGGCTCGGCGGCGGCGCATGGCCGTATTTTTCGAACGACGGGCTGTTCGTTCGGCCCGTTACGTTGACGATGGCTAGGGTTTTCCGAAACCTTGGCATGATCGTTGACGGCTAGGGTTTTTGTACCCTAGTTCGTTCGAAATTAATTCGCTTTCCGTTTTGGTAGTTAGGGTTTTCCGCACCCTAGTTATTTCGAGCAGTTGCTATTTTTGGAAGGTGGACTTGAAGATCGGGATTGGCTTCCAAATTGGAGATTAAAGACCGGAGCTTGGTCCGGGGTTTCATTTAATTAAATGTAATAGATAGGGCTTTCTATTCCCGGTCGGCAGCCTATTTATTTGTTTTAATTATTATGCATGCTATGGATGGATTTAAATTACGCGATGAGATGATTAGCATGTTTTGCATGTTATAGTTGCTTTTCATTGTTTGCGTAATAGAAATAACATGCATAGGGGTCCTGGCATGCCGTTTTTTTTTTTAATGATTTCAATGAGAGCATGTTTTATTACTTGCGCTTAGAAATCATGTGATAGGACTTAATTGTCTATATGCTACGATTGTCACACAAACCCTTAAAAAGACTAAGCGGTATAGTTAATCGATTATTGGTTAATTGATTTAAAGGACCTCCATATTTGGTTTAAAAATGAAATAATTAGCATTCGCGTTGACAATGAGTCTTCCTCCCTATAGGAGATGCTGGTTATGGATTTCATTGGTTTAGACTTCAAAAGGATAATTTGATTTAAAATTAAATAATTAGTGTTCGCGTTGACAATGAGTCTTCCTCCCTATAGGAGATACTGATTATAGTTCATTGGTTAAATTCAAAATTGATAATATGGAAAAATGATTTTATAAAGGTAATTCCTCCTTAACGGGTGGGTTACTCTTAATAGAATCAATTTTTCAGAATATTAAAATATGGTTGTAGCTTAGCTGCTTATTGATGAATCCTCCTATAGAGGTCGCTTCTCGAATTAGCAGGGTCCTGAGGCACGGGTTATTATTTCTTTGTTTCACTATGGTCCGTGTGATGGGATAAGAAATAAAATAGACTGCGGTCATGGTCGATAGTTTTATAGGTAGCATCCACCTATAGTGGACTATTTGTAAATAGTATCGGGCTACTCGTTTGTTGGTTCAATGTTATTATTCGGTTTATAACATTGATAACATAAATTATTTTTGCTTACGAGTTTTTGTTTACTTGTTATTTATTTCAGATATGTCTATTGTTTCTATTCGCACGAAGATTTGTCGTTTTGCTTTTTCCGATGGTGTTCCAGATTCCTTCCGATTTCGACTACTCAGTTTCCTGGCACGGAAGGAGATTAGTTTCCTGAGGTTTGAGGATTTCCTCAACTTCAAGGAATTTATCATGAGGTTTAAGAACCTTGTGTACATGTACGTGTCATATGGAGGCGTTATGTCGGGAAAGTCTGTGTGCGAGCTTCTCCTTGCACGTTTTCCGGGTTGGTTCCTGGCCCTTAGGGATGCAGTCGTCCCTAACCACATCATTCATGAGGATCCAATTGCCCTTATTAGGGAATTGCTCGTGGTGGACAGGTAGAGGATTGATATTCTACGGTCTGCCTATAAGGCGGAAAGGAGGTTTTGGGATCAGCCTGTTGATGAGGACGTCGATTTGATTGAGCGTTATAATGCTCAGGATAATGAGACGATCATAGACGAGTACCTCCATTCACTGAGGATTGATGATCTTGAGTATGACGGACTCGTTCACGATGTGAATGAGCTGAACTCTGATCAATCCATCCAGGTAGTGGGCGATTTTGAGCCTGATAGACTTGTTCACGACGTGAATGAGCTGAGCCCTGATCAGCCTACTGAGGAAGTGAATGATGCCAGGAAGGAGAGACCTCCGATAATAAAGGTCTATCAGAGGAGGAACAAGAAGTTGAAGGTAGATGGAGGTATGTCAGACTCTTGTAACATGAAAAACCAAATTATACTAGTTCAGTCCTCACGGACGGATTTAACTGGTGGATATTAATTGTGGTTTGTGGCAATCTTTGTAGGTTCAACTACAAGGAACGAGTAGGACGACTTCAAGTTCTTGAGCTCGACAAGCAACATTCAGTTGATGCAGTTGTCTAGCAGACTTGGAGATTTCTATCTTACGTTTTATCTTGGTTTTTGGATACTAGATTCTGGATTATTACTTTTACACTACATTTAGTTGCCTTGTTTTGGCAGGATACTTATGTTTTTGCATATTGATGGATGATTATTTTCTTACATTGTATTAAGGATTTATTTTTTTAATACTGGTTGTTTTGATATATCATTCGTAGTGGGAGTAATAACTGTGAATTTTGAAAGATATTCCAAAATGTGTTATGATAAATGTCGCACTTCTTGTTCAGAATTGTCTTTTAACAAAATACTACGTCACTATGTCTAAATCTATTTCCTATCCTTATTTGAAATGAAGTGATTAGCATTTATGTTGATCATAGATTTCATTGTGATTTAATATGAATTGATTAGCATTCGCGCTGAGATCGCGTTTTCCCTTCCCACGGAGATGCTAATTGTAAATTTCATTGGTTAAATCTGTTCGGAAATAAGGATAATTTGCACACGAAGTGTCGCAA
Organism: Thymus mandschuricus; assembly: GCA_029379335.1. NCBI lineage: Eukaryota > Viridiplantae > Streptophyta > Magnoliopsida > Lamiales > Lamiaceae > Thymus > Thymus mandschuricus. The sequence goes on along the minus strand of CM057076.1, from coordinate 21,012,774 downwards.
TTTTGATGTTAGATTTAGTAATTGGTCGGACAAGTAGTCATTTTTCAAGGAAAGACAAGTATTTATTCTTGATTAACGTCCAAGAATAAAAGGAATTTATGGATTGGAACATCATAAGGCCGGAAGTACAAGACTTATAACCAAAAGGATCTGCACAAGATTATTTTAGGATCCTAGTCACAGTGGGAGTTTTTTTCGAGTGTGTCTCGAAAATGGTGAGTTGTTCATCGAGAAATCTAATTTCTTGGATAGTGAACAAACCAAGTTGACTAATAAGGATTAGTTAGATGAAAGTAGTTGCCTATCATTGATTAGTCTATGAGTTTAACACTCTAAAGACTTGCAAGTTGTATGCTCATATTCGTTGAGGACATACATGAGGAAACATGGATGTAATTTGAGAAAAGGGAAGAATTCTCTCAAAAGTTCTATGTTTCGGGGCAGACACATTGCAATGTGTAGTACAATGATTAAAGCATTCATTTGTCAGACAACACATATAGATTCGTTCATGAAATGTGTTGACAAATGGTATATCTTTCATCCACAAAAGACGTTGAATTGGTTGTCTTGTACATTGTGAGATAATATTACTAGCACTTGGAGACAATGTGAAAGTATTATCTGACACAATAGGTGGTGATTATCCGAACAGTTTAGAATGAAGGTTAGGAGTACTGTAAGATATATCTGCGGATAGTACAACATTATTCAAGTACTCTTCATAAACTACTATTGTGGCAAAGTTTGCAATACACTTGGATATTGCATAAAGAGCCAGATATATGTTAATGTTGTGTGCATGGTAACGGATATAGTCTATCATTCTTAAATGTTTGAGGACACGGATAATCGAATGGTAGCTAGAAAAACGACATCATCGACCTTTTACTATGGATTCACGTAAGAAGCAGAATTGTCTTGAAGATTCTCACGCAGTGAAATGCTGAGAGGGAGCTAGATAATTCAGGGCTTGGCTTCGTGAATAGGCAGAAACCTCAAATTTGCTAGAATTCTTACACCCCCTGGAAGGATTCAAAGTGCAGTGGCGAATTTTTGAGATTTGGAAATGCCGATAACAACATAGTGGGTACCTAACATTAAGGCGATTTCGCTAAAAAAATAGAAACACTAGAGGAATGTACGATGACGGTTCCTTCACTAAGTGTCACATGTCAGGTATACTGTAGCACGTGGCTGACATGTCTTAGTGAACCTCCCAAGGTTAAAAGGTAAAATCTTTGAGTATAAGTGGGAGAAAAAGTGTATGATGGTTGTTAATGATTGCGATCGTGCGATTGTTAACATTGTACATGGATGAAGTCATATGGTTTCCTATAGACGCGTTGGTATACTAAAAGGTTTTACTTTAGTATAAGTGGGAGATTGTTGGGGTTGTTGTATAACTAAAGCAAAACCAGTTGTTTTAGTGGTTACGACACAGGTCCACTGTTAACAATCCCTATCTGGAAGAATATGTATAAGCAAGAATAAAGCCCATTATCTCATGTTTTAGACCACGTGTCGATCTGAGTTCGGAGAGGATCACGAAGGTCGTTGATAATGATGAGATATAAACAGTTCACAGTCGAGATAGCTTGGGCTGAGCTATCGGTCTAGACTGCAGCTTAATGGTAGTGATGAGTCCTAATCACTAATTGTGCTGGTACGGTGGAACGTATTGAGGATCAATAGAGATAATGCTCTTCTGATACTGACCCAGTATCAAAGGTGATATAGGTGAAGAGCTATAGATCTCAGGCTCTAGCTCGATCTTAACCTTGGTAAACTATTAGATGTATATGTATTCTTCGATGTTACTTTGATTTACGAAGATATGAACTTCGTTAGTTCATCTTAATCATGTCGTACTTTGGGTAACACGGAGATGCATAGTATGTCTAATAAGTGTTATCAACAAGCCGTGTCCTGTGTGAGTGCAGGCTGACGTTATCCCCTCAGGGAGTTCACAATGTTTATTATACCAAGTCATACATGATGATTAAGTTCAGGTATAATAATGAGGAGTGAACGGGTACTACCTGAGGAATAGATGTTAACAATTAGGAGCAGTCATGGTAGCTCTAATTGATTAACGGATATGGAAGGTCTTAAACACGGGGGTCGAACTATACAAAATACCTACCCAATCTACATAGTTGGGACAGAGCGGTGATTCAACTATGACACTTTAGTGGAGTGCGTCATAGTTCTAATGAGATACATGTTCAGGGGTGGACATGGAAATATCGAATTAGATAAGGCCCAACTCTGTCTGGTATCCGATCCCTAGGATGGCCCAAACAGACTTCGGGAATCGATCTAAATAGTATTATTGAGTATGGGCTCAATAATTGTACTCAGGCCCAGTATACGATATATATTGGATTTATATCCGTTGGATGGATATTGAATCTAATTAATTTAGATTTAATCATTCAAGGATAAGATTAAATCTAATAGGATAAGATTTATTTAATTAAATCTTATGGAGATAAATATCATATATAAATATATTTTGTATATATTTATTTATTTATTCTTCTACTGGAATTAGGATTAAATTCTATTTGTTAGAATTAATTCCGGATATACAGTTGCATAACTGAACAGATTAATTCCTTATTAATTCCGTATTAATAAAGGAATAGGATTTGTAAGTTATGGAAAGAGAATAAATATGGGATTGGCATAGATATGGTTAGAGATAAATAAGGAATCATATCTCCTTATTTATGAACCATAAAAATACTCTCCATGTCTCTCACCAAAAAACCCTAGTACACCAGAATTGTTTCTACGACTTGGCGCAGAAACCTAAGCGTGAGAGAGAGAGTCGGCCGCGAGTCTGAGTGAAGGAGATCGAGGTTCCAGTGATCTTGAGACGTCCACCAAGTCTCAGATCTGAAGGTGTGGGATCACATACTAGAAGATCAGAACCATAGATCGATCAGACACGACTCAGATTGCACGTTCTTCATAATCATAAGGCATGTACTCGAGCCCTTGCATGAACTTATGTGCACGATCGAATCAACACATCCGAACCAAGATCTGGGTCGGGGCGGCTTTCAAGCAGCCGGTCCCAACACTATCATCCAAGTTCAAGAAAGAAAGGCTCATAAAAGGCTCAAAAGGGGGTAAACAAAGATTATGATTAAGGTTAGTGTATGGGAATCATGTGGCTATGAAAGAATGGCCTAAGATCATCTCCTAATTCATAAATATACTAAGGTCTCGATGGAAAAATAGGGCAAGTTCTAGAAACAATGAAGCATACATGATCACTCAATCAAAGAATAGGCATAAGTATGCACAAATAGCTCAAATCTCACGGGTTCAAACTAACTAGTTCCCGACATCATAGCATACTTCAAATTCATCAAATAAAATGCGTCGCTTCGCCAAGGTTCCATGCATAATAAAGATCACGAAAATTTTCTCCAAAAATCAACAAAAATTTCTATCATCGGCCAAATTCACAATACTATCATCACATGCTTATTTGACTCGATTTAACCTAAGACTCGAAAAATAAAAGACTACTACAAATACTAAAACATACCCCGAAATAACACTAAACAAATAAAAGACTCTTAAAAACAAGAAAACAATTAAAATTGGGTTAACTTAGACACTCTTTCCCTCCCCCAAACTTATTTCAAAGCATAGCAACGAAATAAGTTTAAAGAAAAGAAGTAGGCTAAGTTAACTCAAAGAACACTCATGGAAAGGGAGGAGGGGGTGGGTCATTGGGATCGTACCTTTTATACCCCTCCGGGTAGAAGGGATAGAATTGATGCATATCATACATCATCCTCCTATATTGCTCTTGGTACGCCCTTTCATCTTCTCTACGCTTCCTCTCCGCTTCCCTGGCTGCTCTCTCCTCTTCAAGGAATGTGTCGAAGGAATTTCGAAGGCCTCCAACCTCGTCCCTCAACGTCCCCACTTCTCGACGAACCTCTTCCACTTGCTCATTAACAAACTCCCGGTAAAGCAAGTGGTAGTTGTCGAACAATTGCGAGTTCTCCTCATGGTAGCCTCGCATCGCCTCGTGAAAGTCCGGTGCGGACATTTGGAACGCGGGTTGTGGACCTCCATCTCCATCGCCTTCTTCATCATCACCTCCTTGTTGTTGCTCTTCTTGATCATATCCTTGCTCGTATTGCTCGGCTTCCTCTTCATCATCTCCTTCCTCATCATCACTGATAGGGGCTAATATCAGCTATACTCCCTAAATAACCCAAGTGAATGAGGAATACACTTTCCTTAACCTTAGATTACGGTTCTTAAGAAAGTTAGTATGGCAGATGTCACAATAGAGGTGGGAGCCTCACCTCTCTGAAAGGAATAATAAATCCTAAACGGGATTAGCCTCAATAACACCCTTAATGGAGATAGGGGTTACTTTTCTCTAATGATTGATAGGGGCCATTCTATGTAGTAGCACAGTATCAAAGGGATTTTGTGGGCACCAGACGCTCAAGAATATCAAGAATCGTATGCCCTGCAAGAAGTTGCGAGGTTCTAACCCTCTCCATAAGCTGCGCGGGATCTGCGAGCATCTGCAAAGATAGGAGGATCTGACCAGATCCTATGGATGTCCAGTAGAAGCCCGAGTTTCTGCTTAGCATACGGTCCGCATGACTCTATGTACTATAGGGTGAGGACCACTACATTCATGACGGAGGACATTTCACCTCTAAGGGAATTCCTTTTATGTCCTACCCTCACACGAATGCTTCCTTTTTCACCCTCCTCACACCTATAAATATTAAGTGAATGCACACTTAAATCATCATATCACAACATCACTCTCTACGAACAACACGCTCCTTAGCGTACTGTTCCATTCCATACTCTCTCTTACGAGCTCCTCCAGGCTCGAGTAGTCAAAGCGCTCGAAGTCTTCTTTCGGGAAGCCGTAGTTCATTTTCACCTCCATCCGTTCTTCTCGACGCCGGGAAGAATCTCTCTCACACACACTACCTTGAATTTAGGTAAAACCCTCATCACCTAAAGGGGAATGAGGCTCAACGGAGCCCTGCGCTCCTCGTTTCTCTCTTTTTTCTACCTCGTTTCTTCGATATCTGCTTATTTGAGTGCAAAACTCCATGAATCTCACTAGTTTATGGCTAGATATGCCTTTTACGCCCTACTCATAGCTCAACTATTATTTGTTATCACTACGTGAATCATGCTCTGTGTAAAATGCTCACTTATGGCTCTCTACACGCATGAATCTCTCACTCTTTTCTGCTTCAATGCTTTGCCCATAAATGCTCTTTGCAAAACATGATGAATAATAACCTGAATTGTTGTGGATCTCTAACCCGGATCTATCAACTGGCGCCGTCTGTGGGAAATTCTTGAGTTAAGATGTTCATTTCCCCTGTTTTTTATGCAAAATTCTAGCTCGCTGTTGTAATGCTGCTTGCGATTTCTCTGTATTACGTCCTTATGTGGAGAATGTGAGATCTGATGTTACATTGATTGGGAATGCCCTGTTTGTGATCTAGCTAGCGGAAACTTAGATGGATATGCTGTTGTTTAACATTTGCTAAACTCTCCTCGGTTACGAGCTGTTGAGTGTGACATGATCTTAGGATTATGCTCCCTTTGGAACAGAAATTGTGATAAACACCTTGATTGAAAGGGAAATTGTGTTTGAGAGGCTAATCTCCTCTCCTTAAATGTGAATTAAACATTGATATCTGTAAGTACTGTCAAAACTCGTGGGTTCGAAGGGCCAGTCCCCTATTTATCTTCGAAGTTCTTGTTGGTCCCGGGAAAGAGTAATTGGTGTATGGGGGGGGGGGGGGGGGGGGAATACACCAATAACCAACTGTTTTTGCCTTTTATAAAATCAGGTCGATCAAAGGTCGATTGTCAAGGTCGATCCTTATCAGAGACAGGTTGATCTATCAAGCTCGTTTGGGAACAAGCTTGATTTATCAAACTGTGCTTATGCGGAAGTTGGTGGAGGTTGATTTACTCTTTGAAAAATCTAAGGTCGATACGGAAATGCAGGTTGATGCTTGATATGCAGGTTGATGCTCGTCAGTTTGATAATAAAATGAAAGGGCGATAAATAAAGAGAGAGAGAGAGAGACACCGCAATTTAGCGTGGTTCGGAGAAACCCTCCTACGTCCACGTCAGGTCGACTCGACCTGAGAATCCCTTTACCTTTGGATCCAACCTCTCTCTTATTTAGACTGACTGAGTATCAGTTCTAAATACACTCCAACTTGAATATATCTAGACACGAGTTTTGGGTCGTGACCCTTACAACCTTTCGTACAAAACGTACAAACAACCTTTCACACACTACAGAGCTTGACTAACTCTACAATGGTGAAACACACACAAACTTTCTAACTTCGAACGAGTCAAAGAAGAATTTGTTGAATCAACGGCAAGCAGCAGTGAACGCTTCGTCGTTGTTGGCTTTTATCGGAGTAGAAAATCTCTCTTCGTCATGTGTTTGGGAAACTAATGGAATTTCGAACACTTGAATGGATAGGAACTTGAGAGAGATTTCGGCAGAGATTTGGCGTTGATAGCTTGAGTTTCCCGTGCTTGAATCCGATAATGGCTGAAGCATATATAGGCAGTTTTGAAAAACTAGCCGTTGGAGTCAGGATGACGTGGCACTAGCCGTTGGAGGCTGACTCACTTCTAGCCGTTGGGGAAGTTCGTCCTTGCTGGCACACCACGTGGCAAGGATCAGGTCGTGTTGCTCCATGAAGGTGGAGCATCGACCTTGATATAGAAATCCAGCACTTGAAATCTTCTAAGTCAAAGCAGGCTGGAAGCTTGAAAAGGGAGGTCGATAGACAGGAAGATATGCCAGCTCGATCCGAATGAGGCAGGTCGATAAACGACCTTTCTCTTACAGAGTGGATCAAACTTGCATTTAAACTATAGAGAGCATCGACCTGCACTAACAGGTAGCAGGTCGATCTATCGGCCTTGACCCTAAACAAGTAAAATATGCCTAAGTGCGGTTTCGATAAACATCATCAAAATCAAACTGCAAAGGGTTCCCAACAATTTCCCCCTTTTTGATGATGTCGAAACCATACACTTTACAAATAATTCCTAAGATATAAAACAATGAAAGATCGATTAACCATTAAGGTTGATAAGGAATTATAAGAAAGGCAGATAATAAAACATAAAAAAATAAAGCAGTAAAGGCAGATTGCCTGGACAAAGAGGTATTGTCGTCAGGTCGAATAGATGATTTTTGCTTCATTCAGCTCGATCGCAAATATACAGAGAATTTACAAGACAGGCTGAGCATAAATGAATATAAAAAATTACACAAAATCATCTACTCTACTTCTTCTGCTGGGCACGGGCTGCTATACGCTCTTCCTGGATCTGCTCCCTGGACTTGGCCTTCATACTTGCGTAAATACCATCCCTGATTCGGCAATAGTCGGGATCGAAATTTGAGACGTTGACATTCAGGCCGATGGCGGTCAGTGCGATGTACCGGTCGATTCGGGAGTAATCCAAAAATCCCGAATCACCGATCAATAAGGGCGTGAAATATTGCTTGCAGGGAGCCCTTACTGTCGCACCGGCCTCTGCAGCCTTCTTGCGCAGCTCACCAATGAAGTCTTGGTGAGGGAATTTGAGCATATAGGTTGCATAGGCGTCGTCAGCGTCTTCAGGGAGAGAGGGGTCTTGGATCCAGTAGAACAGGAGGATGAAGCAGCTGTTGAGCTCCCTCAGCAGGGCGTTCTGATTTTCATCAAGCCATTCAACGGCCTGCTGTTGGACTCCCACTTCCAAAATCAGCTCGGAAGCTGACTGGCTGATCCAGTCCACTTCAGCCTTCTTCCTCGCTTCGGCAGCCCAGCGCTCCGCAGTAAAGCGCCTTTGCTCATTTGGATTTACGGCCTGCTCCGGAGTTGCTCCAGCCAGATGCATGGCAGCGATCAGCTCGGCCTCTTTTGCCAAACGAGCTTTGGCGGCTGCGGCCTCGGAATCGGCCTGGGAGGCGGCGGTCTGGGAGACAGACTTGGGGGCAGCGGCCTGGGAGGCGGACTCCTTTTGAGGCGGAGGCGGAGGAGGAGGGGGAGGAGCCAAAGAAGATGAAGGGGTTTTGGATTTTGAGGACCTCTTCTTCTTGGTGGCGGCGGCGGCTCTTTCTTCTTCCCCCTTTTCGACATCATCAGAAAGGGTCTTGATGAGGGAAAGAAGTGAAGCGTCCTCCTCCTGCAGCTTGCCAACGGCCTCTCGCAGCTGCTGGTGCCCATTCAGCAGGCTGGTGAGAGTATCCAGGATGCCGTTGATTTGCGTGTTGGAGGCCGATGCCGAATTGGTGATTGATGTAGTCAGGTCGGTCACACGGTGATCGACCTTGGCCACATCCTCCAACACATCCCCAATCAGGTCGCGGGACGCCTGTTGAGTGCCTCGAGCTGGGCCGGCAGAAGTTTGTCAGTATATTCCTTCAAATTATCGACAGCAAACTTCGTCACCCGCTCCCTGGCAGCATCATCGGCCTGGGTCATGGCCTCCTTCAAAATGTCGACCCGGGCCTCCGCAATCGCTTGCTTGATCTGCTCCGGTACGCTGAGGGCGAGGGACTCGAGCTTGGCAGAGAGTGTATTGAGCTCGGCCTCAACATCAAACTTTGAGAGGGGGGATGGAGCAGCATCAGCAGCGGTCAGAGCTTGATCACCACCTTCATTCCTTGGTGACGATTGCTCCGGAGTTTGAATCGCATCAAACTCATCTCCAACATCGGCGGCGGAGTTGTAGAGAGCGCGAGAGTGAGTGTAGAGGGGGCGAAGGTCGATGCCCAAAATCTTGGCCTCGACATGCGCCGCAGCACAAGAGATTTGAAATTGGCGGCCGCATCCTCCACACTGTAGAAGCCGAACTCTCGCTCTAGCTCCAATTCCTCGATCTTGAGCTGTTCGAGGGAGGCAACTTGCAGCAGGGCCTCGAAAACATAGTAATAACTCGACTTACAAACCAGATAGAACTGGAGGCGAGTAGCAAGGTCAAGGGACTTGGGGAGTTGATTAATCCCCGGCATCAGGTCGATTACCTTCAGCCTGGCCTCTGCCTTCATGGAAGCCACCTGGGAGTGAGCAGCAGACACGGGCTGCTCGGAGAATGGGTGGATCGGCAGAACGACGTCTTCCTCCATGGCCACATGCCGGAAGGGGGAAGGCTGGGGATCATCCTCCGTGAGATCCTCGATCTCCACGGAGCCAGCACGTCGAACTGCGGGGGACCTCGCAGGAGAGGGAATTAGAACGACCTGCGGGGAGGGAGATGCAGGTCGATGATGCGAGGCCGACGGCTCGATGGCGGAACGGACTGGAGAGGGAGTCCGTTCGGCTGAGGAGGAGGGCGATGGGGCGGGTGATGGCTCCCTGCGAGGTGCATTCTCCTTGAACTCCACGGGGAGAATCCGATGCAACGGCCTAACCGGATCTGTGGAGGTCGATTGCGTCCTTCGAGGGGACGACTTCTTGGCAGGGGGAGTCCTCTTTACAAGGCGAGAGGGCACCGGGTCGACATCGGCCTTTCTCTTCTTTTGTACAGGTCGAACCGGAATCCTCCAACCGACCTTTGATTCCCCGGTTTTAGTGAGGTGCGCCCTCACATGGTCTGGCGACCCATAGTAAATCTGCGGCGCAACACCCAACGCCATCTCCATTTGGTGGAGGTCTTTTGGAATAAAGAGATGGGGGAAGGTCGGCTCATCGGACCACTTCCTATTTTTGAAAAAGGAAGTGATGATGCAGGTAGCCTTCGTTCCAAGGCGAATCGGCCTCTTGTCATTGTGGAGTCGAACTCCCACCACGGCCTCACCATCCATTGTGCACTCGATCTGCCTGGCCTCTTTCCATAGCAGAGAGACCACCATCTTTGCCCAACTGACGGGCAGGTCGAGAATCACAGCCGCCATTATCTGAAACTTCAGCGGCGTGACCTGGTCGTAATTCCCAATATGCCCTAGGAAGCACCTCTGAACAAAGTCCAGCAAGAGGCGGAATTTGGGGCGGAGCTCGTTCCTCTTGAAAGAGGTTGCCACGTACGGCCTTTGCTCCATAAGGACATGGTCTGTAACCTGCTGCAGTTGATGCTTTTTGATATCGGAGAGTTGCATTTCTCCACCATCCCCAATGCCGAAGGCAGCTTTCACGGCGTCGAGGACGTTGATGGTGATAACGACCTTCTGGGTTCTAAGGGAGACGGTGTGGTCGGAGATGGTGTCGCCCTTATTCCAGTTGTAGAAAAAGGCGCACACAATCTTAGAGAGTTGCTTCGGCGGCCGGGTGGAGATAATCCGGTGGAACGGAAGGCACGTCTCCACCAGCGCGAACATAGAATCCAGATCGCGGAAGCCGAAGTTCTCACGAACCATATATGGTTCGTACTTGATACGAGACTTCAAGAAGTCTTCGATTTCCTCCCACTGCATTTCCTTCAACTGTGTAGATTTGCCTGCCATTGATGTTGATTTTCCTGAAATTTTATGAGATAGATTAGAAACAACAGACTTGACGGAAAATGGAATTAAAAATGGCGAAAAGGCACAAACCACGGTCGGTGTTTTTGTGCAGAGAGTGAGAAGTAGAGAGTGAAGAAATAGCAGTGAATGTAAAATCACGACGGCGGCTGTTGTTTTTGCAGAGAATGGAAAATTAGGTTTTGCAGAAAAAAGTGAAGAGAGTAAGTAACGTTTCGAGTGAAAATTGCATGAATTATATAGACAATTTGAACGGTAGGGATCATTCGAATTTGAAAAGTTTAATGTTACAATATTAATCCTCATCCGCATGATTGAGAGCGCGTGGAATGTGAAACGGTTCACATCCGCGCGTGAGATAGAAGAAACGTGCGTATAATGCACTTTTTCAGAAAGTGGGCAGGGAATTAAATGCAACATTGGTCAATGTGTCAATATTTGACACTTGACTGGATGTTTTGCAAAAATAGCAATCATTATTCCCTTTTTCCTTATTTTCTGCAACACAACAGACTCTTAAATAATGTAACACATTGAGAAATAAATAACAATAATAAATAGAGAATTCAATGCGTATATAAGAAGTTAAGAGACAAAAGGGTGATACTGCCCTTTTGATTCTCCATTTGATTAATGCGGGTAGCATTCAGGTTGATATCGAACTTGTGATATCGGCCTTGTAATATCGGCCTGATGAAGTTAGAACGGCTTGGACTTGTGATATCGGCCTGGCGAAAGACATCAGCCTTTGTTCCCCCTCAAATGATGGATCATTTGGGCAAATGTTCCCCCTCAATTTGAGGAACACAGGTCGATCTGTTGATTTAGACGACGGCCTGTTGATGGGGAACGGTCTGTCATTTGATTATCGGCCTGTCGAAAGGATGACGGCCTGTTTTGAGAGAAACAGCCTGTTGGTCCGCGAACGGCCTGTTGACTGAGGCAGTCGGTTCAAATGGTAACGGCCTGTCGGTTCGCGAACGGCCTGTTGAATTATGAACGGCCTGATGACTCAACATTTAATAAACCTAACTTCCCACACAGCATTTTGAATCTTTCTTCGGCTAGGGGTTTGGTTAGGATATCAGCCCGTTGAATATCAGTGTGTATCTTCTCAATAACCACGTTCTTCTTTTCCACGTGATCACGAATAAAGTGATGTTGAATATCCACGTGTTTGCATCTTGAATGGAGAACTGGATTTTGAGTAATGGCGATAGCACTCGAACTGTCGCAGAATATAGGCACTTCACTGACTTCAACTTCATAATCTTTGAGTTGTTGTTTGATCCACAAGATTTGTGCACAACAACTCCCTGCGGCCATGTACTCGGCCTCTGTGGTGGAGGTGGCTACTGAAGTTTGTTTCTTTGAAAACCATGATATCAGCTTGTTTCCGAGAAAGTGGCAAGTACCCGAGGTAGATTTCCTATCGAGCTTGCACCCTGCATGATCAGAATCTGAATAAACTGTAAGCTACAAATTATCATCACAAGGATACCAAAGACCTAAATTTGTGGTTCCTTTGATGTATCGAAGAATTTTCTTTGCTGCTTCCAAGTGAGATTCCTTCGGATTAGCTTGATATCGAGCACACACTCCAACTGCAAAAGTGATATCAGGTCGACTCGCAGTTAGATAAAGTAATGAACCAATTATACCCCTGTACTGTGTTATGTTGGCAGGTTTTCCTTCGGGATCCGGGTCGATCTTCCCACTAGAGAGCATCGGTATTTTGACAGGCTTGCTGTCTTTGACACCAAACTTGTCGACCAGCTCGTGTGCGTACTTTGTTTGGCTAATGAAGATCCCTTCATCGGACTGCTTGACCTGCAACCCTAGAAAGAAATTCATTTCCCCCATCATAGACATTTTATATTTTTCTGTCATGAGGTTACCAAATTTTTCGCATAAAATGGGAAATTTAGATCCAAAAATAATGTCATCAACATAAATTTGTACTAAAAGGATATGTTCATTCACTTTGATGGTGAATAGCGTTTTGTCGACTGAACCACGCTTGAATCCCGATTCGATGAGAAAGGATGATAGCGTCTCATACCAAGCTCGAGGAGCTTGCTTAAGGCCGTAGACGGCCTTGTGAAGTTTGTAGACTTTGCTTGAATCACCCTCCTCGAATCCAGGAGGTTGTTCCACATAGACTTCTTCTTCGAGAACGCCATTGAGGAACGCACTTTTAACATCCATCTGGTAGACTTTGAATCGTTGATGAGCGGCATAAGCTAGAAACAGCCTTATAGCTTCTAATTCTTGCGACGGGGGCAAACGTCTCATCATAGTCGATTCCTTCTTGTTGACAGTAACCCTTTGCTACCAGTCGGGCTTTATTTCTGACAACTTCTCCAGATTCATCTCTCTTGTTTTTGTAAACCCATTTGACTCCAATAACGCCCTGATGATAAGGACGATCAACTAGAGACCATACTTCATTTCTCTTGAATTCATTGAGCTCTTCTTGCATGGCTTGAATCCAGTCAGCATCACGAAGAGCTTCAATAGCATCTTTGGGTTCAATTCGAGAGAGATAGCAGCTTAATAGTGCACTTTCTCCAATCGTTCTTCTTGTTCGCACTCCTTGGTTTGGGTTCCCAACAATGAGTTCTTTTGGATGAGCATCAATCCAACGTCTGCGTCGAGCTCTTTCTTCGTTTGAAATGATTGGATCGGGCTCATTAATGGGTTCGTCAAACTCCGGGTGACTTGAAGGTTGATCAGTGAGAACGTGCTGTTGATCGGGCTGTTGATCTGGCTGCTGATCGGTCTGGATGTTGAGCTGCTCCATTGTGCTATCGAGCTGCTCGACTTGGGATGTAAGGTCGTTAACAGCATCAGTCTGGGGGACTGAGAATGGGGGATCAGCCTGGTTAAGTCCGGCTGATGTATTACAGCTCGAAGCATGAACATTACTTGCATCACTTCCCCCTTGCTGTGTGACCTTTGGATCAGATTGATCCTCTTCTTCTAGATCATACTAGCAGGTCGTCGATGGGGGAGTTAGACGGCCTGTTAGTAGCGGACTGATCTGGACCTATACTTAACTCTCTGTACAGACAATTAGATTCATCAAACACAACATGAGGTGTTACCTCCACAACTAGGGTTTTCTTATTAAAAACTCTATAAGCTTTGCTAACTTCCGAGTGTCCTAAAAATACTCCTGGATCGGCCTTGCTATCAAAAGTTTTTAATTGAGATTTCCCATTGTTATGAATGTAACACAAGCACCCAAAAGCTTTAAAGTACTTTAACCTGGGGAGCTTGTTGTTCCACAGCTCGTATGGAGTCTTTCCATGTCGGGTAGTGATGATCGACCTGTTTTGGGTATAGCAGGATGTGTTAACGGCCTCTGCCCAAAACTTCTTTGGAAGGTTGGTTTCATCCAACATGGTACGAGCTGCTTCCTTCAGCGACCTGTTACGGCGTTCCACTACGCCATTTTGTTGAGGTGTACGAGCTGCTGAGGTTTGATGATGAATTCCACTCTTTGTGCAATATTCTTCGATCATTGCATTGATAAATTCGGTGCCTCGATCAGATCGAATGGAGATGATGGATTTCTCCTTTTGATTGCACAGCTTGCTCAGCAACGCGGGTAGCTTCTCCAAAGTCTCCTTCTTTTTGTACATGAAAATAACCCACGTAAATCTAGAATAATCATCTATAATAACGAGAGCATATTTTCTACCGTTTATACTCAAGGGAGTGACTGGACCAAAGAGGTCGAGATGGAAAAGCTCAAGAATTCGATTTGAAGCTTGTGCCGTCACACTTGGAAAGGATGATCTTGTTTGCTTTCCAGCTTGACCGGCTTTACAAATGTGATCGCGATCGAAAACTTGATCTGGCAGATCGTTCACCAGCTTGTTGCGTGCGAGCTTGTTGATGGCCTTGAAGTTTTTTTTTTTTTTTTTTTTTTTTTTTTTTTTTTTTTTTTTTTTTTTTTTTTAATAAAAAGAGGATCAATAATGGTTCCCCATTTCCCCCCTTAGTGTGTCTCGAACCCCCAACCTCTTGTGCCATAGCCAGCTTGTCTCGGAATCAGCCTTTGTGATCAGGCAGGTCTCTATCCAATCTGTCCATTGAACTATATAGAGTCTATCCTGCAAAATTCCGGTAAGAAGTATTTCTCCTTCCTTATTTTTCACGAGACATTTGTTAGCAGTGAATTCTACTCATTTACCACTCGAGCAGAATTGCGACACAGAGAATAAGTTATGATTGAGACCTTCAACATACGAGACGTTAGAAATAGTTGTTTTACCAACTTTTAGATCGCCCTGGCCTCTTGTGAGACCTTTTGAATTTCCTCCAAAGGTTACAAGTGGCCCGTCTCGTTCTTGATAGTTTGATAGTAGCGTTTTGTCACACGTCATGTGCTTGGAGCATCCACTATCAATGATCCATACAGCTCCACGAGCTGCTTGGCTCCTTCTTTGAGCCTTCCCAACCTGCAATTAGTTAAACTTAGCAACCCATTTGAGATTGGGTGCTACATCGGTTGCGGGAAAGGCCTTTGGAACCCAGATTTGTTTCGCCGGTCTGCATCTATTCGAGGCTGAGGACGAGGCAGTGGCGGTCTTGGGCTTGGGAGCCTTGGATTTCTTTGAGCGGGGGCGGCGAGGCTGATAGAACTGCTCATCATGAAAGCCAGATTGATACTGCCAATCTTGAAAGTTTGACTGTTGAGGATAGTGGCAGTAACACTCTTGATGAGCAGGGTAGAAGAACTGAGGATGATACGGCCTTTGATAGTACTGGCCTTGGTATCGCCCTTGATGAACAGCCTGCTTTTGATGAGAGGGGGCAGGTCGACTCTCTTTCTTTTGAGGAACAGGCTGTTCCTTCTTGTGTTGCTTTAAAAGGATGGCTTGGGGCTGTCGAACTGGATTCTTCAGCTTGACCATCTTATCTGGGAGAGCTTGATGAGCTTTCCGAACACTCTTTGATTTTGACTGCGCCTTCACGAATTTGATCTCACAGTCTTTGTTCTTGTTTTCCTTGGATTTTCCATTAAATCCAATACCAGAGTGATCGCGCGGATTGCGTTGCATGGATTGGACTTCTTCCAATTTCTTTCCACTTTTCTTCAACTGACTCAAGGTGAGTTGAAGCTTTCCTTCTTTTTCCACGAGGAGCTCGTGTCGAACAACCAAGTCAGCCAACTTTGATGTAAGGCTGTGAATTTCGGCATCTTTGGTTTTGAGGGACTCGTCCTTCTCGAGCTCCCTGGTATCGAACTCCTTGGCACGTAAAGTCAGTTCTTCAATCTTTGACTTTAGGGCTTCGATCTCCTTTTCCTTTTCCTCATCATAGGGAGAGAATCTTTCTTCTAATGCTAGCTTGTATTTTTCATTCTTGTTCATCAGCTCAGCATTATCTTCAACGACCTCTTTGAGTGTATCCACGAGGTCGGCATAATCATCGAGTTGTTTCTTGATTTCTTCCCAAGACACAGCCTCGGATAGTTCTTCACCTTCTTCTGCACATTCATCGTCAGAAAAAGAAAGTGAAATAGGTTGAGGAACTACCTTCGAAGATCCCTCAGTTTGTTGGAATTCTCCAACAAAGCACTCTTCATCATCACTTTCGTCGAAAGCGATGTAGCCTTCGTCATCACTTGACGAGCTGTCAGAGAGGTGAGCTTCCTTTGTTTCTTCGGCGATCATGGCAGCTCGTTGTTCCTTGAGCTTCTTATCGCGCTTTGCACGGAGCTCGTCTCTCTCGGCCTTTGTCAGATCTGGACAATCGGTCTTATAGTGACCCGGCCTGCCACGACCAAAACATCCACCCTCGGGTGTGTTAGAAGAATTGAAGGTTGAGGTTTTACCTTCTCCCTTTTTGTCAGGGCGGTCGTGGTTGCGGTTTGAGAAGTTTCGCTTGTTGTCACGGTAGAATTTCTTGTATTTGACAACCTTTCCTAGGAGCTTCTCATTTCTCCTAGCAGCTAGAGCATAGTCGAGAGTCATCTTCTCGAACTTTTTGACGATGGATTCGTCAATCGAGCTTGGGGTAGCAGCAGAGGCTGAGTCGGCCTTGAATGCTACCTCCTTATCATCCTTTTCATTGGCCTTCTTGCTGGTGGAAGGCTGTGCTGATCCGTGGATTCGGATCATTTCATATTCATTTCCGACAAGGATGTCGAAAAGATCTTCGGTGGTGAGGAAGTTGAAGTCCGAACGGGCTGGATGCATGGCGGCGTATACGTGCCAATTTGCAGGTAGGGCACGCATTACTTTAAGATTCTTCTCGCGCTGCGTATATTTGTGAGGGTTGATTGCAGCGACTTCGAGAATGATTTCTGTGAAGCGAATTTTCATTGCTTCTATGGTTTCACCTGAAACCATCTTTAAGTCATCGAACTTGCTGCACGCCATGGACAGCTTGTTCTCCTTCATCTCCTCTGAACCCAGGCTGATGGACCGGAGGGTGTCCCACATCTCTTTGGCTGTTTCAAGATTTCGAATCTTGGCAAGGTAGACGCCCTTTACGGTGCTAGAGATGAGTCCCTTTGCGTAATCATCGAGGCTGGCCTCCTTCCTTTCCTCGGTTGTGTAGTCGCGAGGATTTTTGAGGACTTTTTCGTATGTGGCCTCCCCGGGGGATGTTCCATCCACGATGATCTTCGCTGCATAAATGGGGGAGGGGCCATTTTCGATGATCTCCCACATAAGGACGTGATGTGCCTTGAGACACATCTTGATTCGGAAGCTCCAGTCTTCATAGCCTTGGATGGAGAAGTCTTCACAAACCCTGAGAAGAGAAGCCTCCATTGCAAATAATATGATATGATATGAATGAGAAGATTTTTCTAAAGGATCGGTTCAAAATGACCAAAAGTTTGATAAGACTTTTAGTATGCAAAGCAGCGGTCAAAAGAACCACTGCTCTGATACCACTTGTTGGTCCCGGGAAAGAGTAATTGGTGTATGGGGGGGGGGGGGAGGGGGGGGGAATACACCAATAACCAACCGTTTTTGACTTTTATAAAATCAGGTCGATCAAAGGTCGATTGTCAAGGTCGATCCTTATCAGAGACAGGTTGATCTATCAAGCTCGTTTGGGAACAAGCTTGATTTATCAAACTGTGCTTATGCGGAAGTTGGTGGAGGTTGATTTACTCTTTGAAAAATCTAAGGTCGATACGGAAATGCAGGTTGATGCTTGATATGCAGGTTGATGCTCGTCAGTTTGATAATAAAATGAAAGGGCGATAAATAAAGAGAGAGAGAGAGAGAGAGAGAGAGAGAGAGAGAGAGAGAGAGAGAGAGAGAGAGAGAGACCGCAATTTAGCGTGGTTCGGAGAAACCCTCCTACGTCCACGTCAGGTCGACTCGACCTGAGAATCCCTTTACCTTTGGATCCAACCTCTCTCTTATTTATACTGACTGAGTATCAGTTCTAAATACACTCTAACTTGAATATATCTAGACATGAGTTTTGGGTCGTGACCCTTACAACCTTTCGTACAAAACGTACAAACAACCTTTCACACACTACAGAGCTTGACTAACTCTACAATGGTGAAACACACACAAACTTTCTAACTTTGAAAACGAGTCGGAGAAGAAGTTGTTGAATCAACGGCAAGCAGCAGTGAACGCTTCGTCGTTGTTGGCTTTTATCGGAGTAGAAAATCTCTCTTCGTCAAGTGTTTGGGAAACTAATGGAATTTCGAACACTTGAATGGATATGAACTTAAGAGAGATTTCGGCAGAGATTTTGCGTTGATAGCTTGAGTTTCCCGTGCTTGAATCCGATAATGGCTGAAGTATATATAGGCAGTTTTGAAAAACTAGCCGTTGGAGTCAGGTTAACGTGGCACTAGCCGTTGGAGGCTGACTCACTTCTAGCCGTTGGGGAAGTTCGTCCTTGTTGGCACACCACGTGGCAAGGATCAGGTCGTGTTGCTCCATGAAGGTGGAGCATCGACCTTGATATAGAAATCCAGCACTTGAAATCTTCTAAGTCAAAGCAGGCTGGAAGCTTGAAAAGGGAGGTCGATACACAGGAAGATATGCCAGCTCGATCCGAATGAGGCAGGCCGATAAACGACCTTTCTCTTACAGAGTGGATCAAACTTGCATTTAAACTATAGAGAGCATTGACCTGCACTAACAGGTAGCAGGTCGATCTATCGGCCTTGACCCTAAACAAGTAAAATATGCCTAAGTGTGGTTTCGATAAACATCATCAAAATCAAACTGCAAAGGGTTCCCAATAGTTCTAGTTGATTATGATGATATGCGCATAAACTTGCCTTTTCATTTGCCCTGCTGCGATGATCACCTAGAATGACGGCCATCTAATCAAAAGAATGTGTATTGAATGCGAGATTTATGTTATTCCGGGAAAATTTTAGTATGTATACCATGAACCCGTTTCAGCTATATTGTTTGTAATTCATCAAATCCAGCGATTAGAAGCAATCTCAAGGCCTCATCTCTTTCATGACATGAATTGTGATGGCTAATCTGTTGTTATTTTGTCAAAAACTTATGGTTGTGAGGGATCCAGAGGAAAGACGGGTCACAAATTGCAGCAATCTCAAAATACATTCGCCTCACCTTGTGTACTTGGTGAGCATACAATTCTGTCTGTTATATGCTCAATACGAAATCCATCTATAAGTTGCAAAGGACTGGTGATTACAAAATAAGCATCCCCACTAAAGCTAGTTGAATGCTCCTGAATTGCCATGACCCCAAAACCCTTGAAGTAATAAAAATGTTAAAGAAAACGGAGAGCCGAAAGATGCTAAGGTCACCCCATTCATGTTGATGAAGGGAGCCCGCATCTGGAAGCAGAACCTCATTTCAGAAGCCCTGTTCAACAGGCAACTCCCTCGTAAGCCCCGAATAACGGGCAGAACCTCCTCTCAGAAGCCTGTTTAACAGGAAACTCCCTCGTAAGCCCCGAATAACGGGCAGAACCTCCTCTCAGAAGCCCTGTTTAACAGGCAACTCCCTCGTAAGCCCCGAATAACGGGCATAACCCTTCATAAGCCCTACACAGTAGGCAACATCATCGTAAGCCCCATATAATGGGCAGAACCCTTCATAAGCCCTACATGGTAGGCAACATCATCGTAAGCCCCATATAATGGGCAGAACCCTTCATAAGCCCTATTTAATAGGCAATCCTCCTCAAAAAGCCCTATTTAGCAGGCAATATCATCGTAAGCCCCATATACTGGGCAGAACACTTTATAAGCCCTACTTAATAGGCAACCCTTTCACGAAGCCCTATCTAATAGGCACCTCTTTTGTAAGCCCCATTCCATGGGCAGAACCTTCTACAAAGCCCTATCCGATAGGCGACTCCTTTGCAAGCCCCTTGCAATGGGCAGAACTTTTCCCAAGCCTTACTCAGTAGGCAACATCCTCCTAAACTTCATATAATAGACAAAATTCCTTGTAAGTCTCATTAAACGGGCAGTGCACCCCTAAGCCTTGCTCTAAAGGCGACGTTTTTGTATATCGCTCCTATAAGTCTTACCCCTTGCATACCAGTGGATAAAATCCCATCTAAATCCCGCTTTACAAGTGGTATTCTCAAGAAACTCCATCTGATAAACAATACCTTTATAAACCTCTAAGGAGGATATTGCTTTCATAAGCTTAACCTGATAGTCAGTGCTTCTGCAAGCTTTATAAAATGGACCAAGTTCTCGTGGGCTCGGTTCGATAAGTAATGTTCTTAGGAATCCCGCATAAGGGACACCATTCTCACAATCCTTGGCTAACAGGGAATATCTTAACAAGAAAGTCCTATAAAATAGGTGCTAATGATAAACAGGGCCTGTACGGCCGAGGCATATCATATTAAGCTTAATAAAATAAGATGCCACATAAACTCTTAATAACCTCTTCTTTTGGTCAGATCCCTCCCAGAGGCCTCATCAGGAAAGCCTTAGGAAGACAAACAACCTAGCAAAATAGATTTCGTAAAGACAGATGTCACTGACATCAGTCCCATGAAGGCGAAAGCCATCCTTGAAAAACCTTATGCCAAGTAAACCACGCTTGTTAAAGCCGCTTTGAATGGTTAACGATTGCAACAGGATCTGCTAAATCAGCAGTGGGTCGTAGCTAAATCTCATATGATCAGGTGCCTCATGTCAAGAGGAGGGAACTGTGTCAAAACCCTTTGTCATAATCAAATTCCTATCTTTAAATCATTACTTACCTTCATCATATATTGGCAAGGGCCACCCCCTTCCAAGAATCTTATAACAAATAAGCCATACTTGTCAAAGTCGTTGTAAGTAATGCTCAAATACAAGAAGTTTGCCAACAGCGGATTACATATACTTCAAGTCTCTCTCAAAGAGCATCTGGAATTAATCCTCTACGCGTCCTTAAATCTTTGCAGATTCCTATAAGGATGAATGTTACATCAGATGCCGTTTCCAAGGAAGCCGGTCAAGCCACCGGGAATCCGAAAAATTCTGTGGTGGGACACAAAGGAACGGGCACTATGCTGACAGAGGCTAGTGTCAACATGGAAGCTCAGTTTTCTCCAGCTATGCTTCAGCAAATGAAAGCCCTTATCGAAGGAGTAGTAGAAGGGGCTGTTGAAAAAAGACTCCACACTCTAGGAGCAAATCCTCAGAACACAGATCCCTTGGGTGAGACCCAGGAAGGGGGAGGAAGTAAGAGCACTCCCGCAATGCATAAGCAGAAGCCTGTACATCAAGGCGTAACCCAAGAGCTAGTCTCAAGGCTGCCTCCGACAGTGGCTGAAGAGGAAGAGGGATTTTCTACTGATTGGGAATCCCCAGATGAGGAAGATCCTGAAGAACTTGAAGGAAATCTCAATGAGAACACTGAAAATGCATGGGCCAAGAAATATGCCTGACAGCAAGAGCAGATGAAGCTTTTAGCAAAAGAAGTCAAAAAGCTGAAAGAACAAAATCAGGTCGTGGAAAGGGCCTCAAAAGAAGTGGAAACAAGCGAAAAGGAGTTCTGCAATCCAAAGGAAGGAAAGAATCCAAAACTTTCTTCAAACAATAGGAATGGAGGAGACAAATCAGAGCTCTTTCCCTTATATATTGACGAGAACAGCCCATTTTCAGCGGACATCCAAACGGATCCTGTCCCAAGCAGCTTCAAAACAATCTCTTGCGAGTATCAAGGAAAGGGAGACCCCGAAGAGCACTTGATGAAGTTCGAAAGCTTATGTCTCCTTCATCAGTACTCAGAAGGGGTTAAGTGTAGGGTATTCCTTACAACCCTGTCAGGAACTGCTCAACACTGGTTCAAGCAGTTGCCAAAGGCCTCCATACATTCCTTCATGGACCTGAAAGAGGTCTTTCTACAGCAATTCGTCAGTGCTAAAAGGACTACTCGGAACTCCTTGCATCTGACGACCATAAAACAGGGTGCCAACGAAAGTCTGAGAGACTACATGACACGCTTCAACGAAGCCGTCCTGGAAATTCCAGGAGTAGAGCCGAAATTAAAGGTGCATGCCTGTGTAGATGGCCTGAAGCCAGGACAGTTCTTTGCCTCCCTCATCAAAAAAGAGGCTACTTCTTTTGAAGAATTACTGACGAGAGTCCAAAAGTACATCCATATGGAGGAAGCTCTGAGCAGTAAGAGGGCTGAGTTGGCCTCTCAAAAAGAAAAGAAGCCGGAGGAAAGAAAAAGACTAGCTCCAGACGCTAAGAAAACTGATAAGAATGAAAGGTTTCTAAGATCTTTCACCCCATTAATCAAGCAACCGGTTGATCTGCTCGAAGTGGTCCTGAGGAAAACTGGGGTTCAGATCCCTGCCGGACATAGGCAGCCACCAAGGAATCCACCTTCTGAAAGATTCTGTAAGTTCCACAATGACTTTGGTCACACGACCAACGATTGTAGGAACCTAAGAATTGCCATTGAAAAGTTAATCCAGGAAGGAGAACTCTTGGAATATGTTAAAAGGGAGACAGAACAAAACAAGAAGCGCAAGGAAGCTCCTGAAAAAGCAACTGATGCTGGCCAAGGGTCAGAACCCAAAGGCGTTATTAAAATGATATACGGAGGACCAACCATGGGAGACTCCAACAGAAGCAGGAAAGCATCTGCCAGGGAATTGCATATGCATGAAAGGCACGGGGTCTGGAAGGTCGAAGCAGGCCTACCTCCGCCAGAAATCTCGTTCGGGCCAGAAGATAACCAGAAAGTAATTCATCCGCATGACGATGCATTGGTCATCACAGTGGAAATAGAAAGGTATCAGGTCCAAAGGGTCTTTGTAGACACAGGGGCCGCAGTCAATGTTATATTTGAAAGTTGTTTCAACCAAATGAGCCTCCAGAAGCCATTGAATGGGGTAGCTACGGCGCTGCACGGTTTCTCAGGAGACCCGGTGATGTCGCTAGGATCAATTGATTTAATGCTCACTCTGGGTGAAGGGCCTACACGAGTGTCAAAGCCAGTCACCTTCTTGGTGGTGCGACAACCATCTTCCTATAACATCATTCTAGGAAGAACTGCATTAAACCCGTTCCAAGCAGTAGTTTCCACTTACTATCTGATGATGAAATTCCCCGTGGGAAATCAGGTAGGGCAAATATCGGGAGATCAAGAGATCTCGCGAAAATGCTATGTCCAATCGGTTCAAGCAGGAGAGGCCAGGAAAAGGCCGACGGCGGAACCCGCCACCAAAGGGGATGAGATGAAACTCGAGGAGAAAAGACTTAAAACCTCAACTCCAGCTGGAGAAGGTCAGAACCTTTCCACTTCAATGGAACACTTGCTGATCACTAGCAACAACCCTCCTGAGGAACTGATGATATCCCAGGACCCGGTCAAACAACTGCTTCAACAGATAAACGAAACTAAAGGGCCTGAAGCTGAAGCCACAGGCAGGTGTCACGCTCCAATTGTGAAAGGGCAGTGGGAAGCGTTGATAACCCAGGCAAGGGCTAAAGTCAAAAGTGCAAAGGAAGGGCTAGACCAGGAAGATGTCGAGGAGACAACAGGCAAAGGAAAAGTTATCACCCTCGAAATATGCAGGGAAAATTGAGAATTACTCTCAAGAAGAAAGTATGATGGGCTATCACCCCTTATTCGCTTTGAAAAACTCTTATTCCATGATTAACTGATGTATGAAACATTGGATCATACCTCTTTATCTTTAAAGTAGTCATATTTCGTATGTGTTTAGCCCTCAAATGAGATGTAATTCCTTCAGTCCCTTACACCTCACTTGGGGGGAGAGTAGGGGATACCCATATACCCGTATCCCATTAGCTTAAAATGCTATCTCAAAATGCAGCCATTATCCTACTATTTTGTCCCATCACCCTAAAAATGTTGGGAATATCTCTACCTCACCACCTTAGAATACCTCAGCAGGTAGAAACAGGGTAAAAAGTAAAGCCCCTATAAATACAAGAACAGTAGAAATTACATTCTAAGCTGAATAAGAAATAACAGAAACATGTCATAAACAGGGCCTCGAAGAAGCATCTGGCCCAAATCAAAAATAACAATTGTTTGTGCCCCAATAGCACGGTTTCAGGGTCATAAAAAGCACCCTATCACAAACACCAAAAAACAGATTGTTCAGCAAAAATCTTATCCAGAACAGCAAGATTAGGGAGAGGGACTTCGAGCAAAAGCTAGGTCCTCAAAGCTAGACAAATGAGAAATTGAAGTTTCGCCCTTAGGAACAGGGGAGATATCTGTTGAAGGCAAGATCCAATTATCTCTGGGATGGCCTAGGGGAACGTTAAAGATATCATCCGCCCCTGAGCTACCCTCCTCACTTGATAGGATACGCACGGAAGAAGCGGTTCCTTGAGAAAAGGGGGGGACCTGCAGTCTCCTTCCCCGCTAGCACCTGAAAATATAAATAGAATCACTAAATAGATAACAATAAACCCGTGATGGGCAGGCAAAGCTCTAGCAAAGAGAAAAGGAGGCACCTCATCAATGGCTTTCTTCATAAGCTGCATAGCAGTAGCATCAACGGAAAAGAGGGGGAAAGGGGAAGCCTCCCAAGTAGGAGAGCCCTCAAGGGCCTCAATGTGCTGGCGAAGTGTTTCAGCAGCTTTTCTCAATACGGGCATAAACCAAGGTTCCCCGGTAGGAATGAAGCAATTCCTCTTGAGGGCCTCAGGCTTTGTTTCGAACAAATGAATTATGGGCATCAGGTTGATAGAGTTAGCATGCTCAGGGACGCCCAGCTGGTTACAGCATTCGAAAACAACATCGCCAGCCCAACTGGTGAGAGGGTCTATCATTCTGGCCCAGAAGTAAGGAGAGTTGATAAACGCTTCGGGCAATTGCTTCACCAGAGAGTCTATGAAAGCTTGACCATAGGGGGACATCAAAAAGTGAGATCGGCAAACTTGTATCCCCCTGGAGACGCCTTCATCGAAACCCTGTTTCATTCCTTCTGCGAAAGAAAAAGCCCGGGAACGTTCCAACTCTTGTTCATGAGCAAGAGTTAGTCGTTCCGTTTGCATAGCGAAGTCCGCTTTCATTTTCAACTCCCATTCTAAGGAAGCATCTAGGGCTATATCTAATTCCCTTACTCGCCTCAATAATGACGCAAGGCGTAACTCAAGAGAAGAACTGTATTTCTCTTTAGCACGGAGACGGTCCTGAAGATCCCGAACTTTGACTTGAGCACGGTCCCTACTCTGCTCAGCCTCTGATAGAATCTCCAAGAACTGATCAAAAGCCAAAGCCTGAGCCCCGAAAGAGGGTGTCGAAAACTGATTCACCTCTGTAAACGCAAGGGAATAAAAAATCACCCGTTTGGGGGAAAAAGAAGCATCAATGCTTACCTCAATCAAAGGGAAGAGAGGAAATATGATTTTACCGTGCCCGACTAAGGGCGGCTCATGAAAGTAGAGTTCTGAACGAGGTTTCATTATTATGGTCTCCTGTAGATCTTCATGGTCCGATTCTGAAACCCTAGAGCCCGTAAGGGGTAATGTGGGGGCGTTGTTCGAAGAGGAAATAGGCTCAGGATCGAGGATTCTGGCCTCAACCATTCTCTGCTCTAATTTCGTCTGAATCTTACGTAGCACTTCCTCCGCGTCAGCATTCATGGCTGGGAGCAAATGCAAACAAAACTCAATCCTCTAAGAAATCTTTAGATTTTAATGGGAAAATGCTCATCGTATTCACCCTCAAACTAGGTTTGTAAAAACAAAAATCGGTATTAACGATTCCTTCAAAAAAAAAAAAAACAAAAAGGAGAAAGACAAGGGAAGAAAGGCCCCTCATAGGCAAAACCTGTACAAACGCTGAAGAAAGACATATAAAGATAATGAACACTCAATAAACTACCTTTGAGCAAGGAAGACGAAGCGATCGCTGGAAACGTTGAGTAGAAAAATGTGAATGCTCTCCCTTTTTCTCAGATGTATGAGTGGGGAAGAAGAAAATGAAGGAAGTTAAAAAGGCTAAGGGGGAGTAGAGCGATGCCCCACTTGTTACTCCACGTCGGCCTATAAAAGAATAGGAAGCGTCTCTTTACTCCCCAAAAAAGTAACGCGCCTTTTTCCCTACAAAATATATCCATTATAATATTCCTCTATTCGAAAGAAGGCCTCAATAAGGAAAAGTGAAAATAGTTTCCCTACTAAGACACCCGCCAGAAGCCAGCATATAAACGCTTCTGGGCCTGGGGGGGGGGGGGGAGTAGCTGATAGGGGCTAATATCAGCTATACTCCCTAAATAACCCAAGTGAATGAGGAATACACTTACTTTCCTTAACCTTAGATTACGGTTCTTAAGAAAGTTAGTATGGCAGATGTCACAATAGAGGTGGGAGCCTCACCTCTCTGAAAGGAATAATAAATCCTAAACGGGATTAGCCTCAATAACACCCTTAATGGAGATAGGGGTTACTTTTCTCTAATGATTGATAGGGGCCATTCTATGTAGTAGCACAGTATCGAAGGGATTTTGTGGGCACCAGACGCTCAAGAAGATCAAGAATCGTATGCCCTGCAAGAAGTTGCGAGGCTCTAACCCTCTCCATAAGCTGCGCGGGATCTGCGAGCATCTGCAAAGATAGGAGGATCTGACCAGATCCTATGGATGTCCAGTAGAAGCCCGAGGTTCTGCTTAGCATACGGTCCGCATGACTCTATGTACTATAGGGTGAGGACCACTACATTCATGACGGAGGACATTTCACCTCTAAGGGAATTCCTTTTCTGTCCTACCCTCACACGAATGCTTCCTTTTTCACCCTCCTCACACCTATAAATATTAAGTGAATGCACACTTAAATCATCATATCACAACATCACTCTCTACGAACAACACGCTCCTTAGCGTACTGTTCCATTCCATACTCTCTCTTACGAGCTCCTCCAGGCTCGAGTAGTCAAAGCGCTCGAAGTCTTCTTCCGGGAAGCCGTAGTTCTTTTTCACCTCCATCCGTTCTTCTCGACGCCGGGAAGAATCTCTCTCACACACACTACCTTGAATTTAAGGTAAAACCCTCATCACCTAAAGGGGAATGAGGCTCAACGGAGCCCTGCGCTCCTCGTTTCTCTCTTTTTTCTACCTCGTTTCTTCGATATCTGCTTATTTGAGTGCAAAACTCCATGAATCTCACTAGTTTATGGCTAGATATGCCTTTTACGCCCTACTCATAGCTCAACTATTATTTGTTATCACTACGTGAATCATGCTCTGTGTAAAATGCTCACTTATGGCTCTCTACACGCATGAATCTCTCACTCTTTTCTGATTCAATGCTTTGCCCATAAATGCTCTTTGCAAAACATGATGAATAATAACCTGAATTGTTGTGGATCTCTAACCCGGATCTATCAATCACCCCCTCCTTCTTGTGGCCTTGGACCTCCCTCGGCCCATATAAGTTGCTTGTGGCCCGGGGAATTCATCCTTCCATTCCCTCTTTGTAGATTCTCATTCCCAATCACCTCGGTGTAGTAGTTATTCGGCAATGGGAAGAGAAAAACTCCACTCAACCCATGGAGCTTGAAAAACCACCCGGACGTGTCAAACGAGATCATCCTTGCAAACTCCAAAGTCCTTTTATCCACAAAGATAGAAGTAGACACCGGTTGCTCTCTAATCGGTATGTTGAAATGTTTAGGAATCGGGGTGACAAATGCTCCAATCCCGATCTTTTGTCCTCCAAATAAGTAAGCTTGATTCTCCATGTGGTCGACGAGGTAGAGGGCTGCATCTTGTGAATGTCCTCGATAGGCCGTCCAAACGAGGTGTGCATCGGTAGCAAGGAAAGTGCCGGAGTCATGGTGAGAGTGAATGGTAGACGAGATCAACCGATGGAAATAGCGAATCGTGGGATTCCGAATCGAGGTGGCCTTTGCACTTGCCGGGTTGTAGGACTTCTTCCTCTCCTCTTCGTAATCCACAAAGTGACTCCACAAATTTTGAAGATTGGGGTGGTTGTTGCCCAAGTACTCACTATTCTTGTCTCCTCCAATAATATCGTCTAGTTGATCCATGGTGAGCTCCCTTGGTTGACCACCCAATTGAAAGCGAATGACGTGGGGCACTTGGTTAACTCGTTCCACCACCAATGTCGAGAGGAACTCCACCGTCAAGATGTGATAAGTCAAGTGGTTGCCTTGAAATATGTTGGTGAAGCCTCCTCGTTGCATCATTTGTGTGATCTCATTGGCTATCCCCATGGCTACTACCGTCTCTTGGTGGAGAAAACGACAATGTTTGTGCTTGAGTTGCACAAGATGGGACCATCTCCTCTTCGACTCTGCCGTGGTGAGCTTTAACTTAAACGCCTTTGGTTCCAAATTCGCAGGAATGGCCTTGACCGGCGGTATTCGGCTCTCCGGGGTGGTCTTGTCGTTCTTCCACGTCTCCTTTGCCTTCTCATTTCCTTTTCCCTTGCTTGAAGAAGTCGAAGCAACACTCTTTCCTTTATCTCTTGCCATTCTAGTACCTAAAAATTCAACAAATCAATACTAGAGATACAAGAATATAGCAACATAAATTCATCTTCCCCCAAACTTCAACCGAATTCAATACTCCCCCATTATCAACTCAATTCTTGCATCACAAATCGACACATTCAACACACTAAACCTCCCAAATTATTTACTTCATAGCACAATCTCAATTCAATGCATATCAATATCGATGAATCTCCACAAATTCATAGACAAATTCAAAGACCCACTCAAAAATCAACATGCATTCATCTTTTCAATCCTCTATGAATCCAATTCATACAAATAATACAAAGCAAATCAAGAATTCAATCCATAATCCTCAATCTAATACCCAATCTATCAATCCAAGAATTTAACCATTAAAAACGAATTCCAATCGGTCAAAACATGCTTATTCATGTAGAGAATCAAGAATTAATAAGAGAGGGGCGAGAAATTGATTACCTTGCGATGAATCGAAGAGAGAAGATTGAGAGTGCTCTTGTGTTCTTGAGAGAATTTGTGATTTGTGTGTGAATGGTATGTGAATTGTGTGTATATGGTATATAAATAGGGTTTAAAAACCTGGTCAAAGTCGGCTTTGTGCGCGTCAACGACCCTCTCGATACACCTCTCGATCGAGAGAGGTGTCGAGAGGGTGCTACTGGATCACGTCTTTTGACCTCTCGACAGGCCTCTCGATCGAGAGAGGTGTCAAGAGGTCCCATTCTGAATCTTCTGTTTCCTCCTCTCGATCGAAAACATGGGGTCTCGATCGAGAGGCTTCACGTGAACACACCTGGGCACAATTTTCAGAACCTCTCGATACACCTCTCGATCGAGAGAGGTGTCGAGAGACCCCTACTGGAAGACAAATTTTTACCTCTCGACAGGCCTCTGGATCGAGAGTGGTGTCGAGACGTCCTGCACAAATTTTTATTTTCTACACAACACTTAGAATTTGTTAGCATATTAAGGGGTTCAACTCTAAAATACGAAAATTTAACTACGACTCTAAAAAATAAAGAAAAAAATATAAAATAAAAACGAGATACGAATATTGGGTTACCTCCCAACAAGTGCTACGTTTAACGTCTTTATCCCGACGATACCTCTTTTCTAATTCGGATCATCAAGATAAGTGGCCGCTTTCTTGGGGTAGAGAGGCAACGGCTTGAAGTAGTGCTTGAGTCGATGTCCATTCACCACGAATTTTTCACCGTTGTTTTTCAACACTTCGAATGCACCATTCTTCAAATCCTTGTAGATAACGAACGGTCCGGACCACTTGCTTTGCAATTTTCCTGGAAACAAACGAAGTCGAGAATTAAATACAAGAACATCATCACCAATTTCAAACTTACGCTTTTTGATGCTCAAGTCATGAAATCTTGCGGCTCGTTCTTTGTAAATCCTTGAATTCTCGAACGCCTCGTTCCTCCATTCATCAAGCTCCAACAAGTCGTCGCACCTTTGACCCACAGCTTCCTTGAACTCAAAATTGATCCTTCTCGTCGCCCAATAAGCTTTATGCTCCAACTCCATTGGTAAATGGCAAGACTTGCCAAATAGCAATTGATATGGAGACCTTCCAATTGACGTCTTGAAAGCCGTTCTATAAGCCCAAAGTGCGTCGTCCAAATACTTCGCCCACTCCTTCTTGTTGGTGATGGTCTTCACCAAGATTTGCTTGATCTCTCGATTAGCTAGCTCGGCTTGACCGTTGGCTTGAGGGTGGTGGGGCGTCGTAACCTTGTGCTTGACTCCATATTTCGCAAGAAGCGATCCTAACCAATGATTGTTGAAGTGGCTCCCCCCATCGCTAAGCAAAGCTCTCGGAGTTCCATACCGAGTCAAAATATTCCTTTGGAGGAATTTGATCACCACCTTCGAATCGTTGGTTATCGTGGGAATGGCCTCGACCCACCTAGAAACATACTCCACCGCAAGTAGAATGTAGGAGAACCCTTGAGACTTGGGAAAGGGACCCATGAAGTCGATCTCCCAAACGTCGAAGAGTTCCACCTCCATGATAGTGCGTTGCGGCATCTCGTCTCTCTTCGTGATGTTCCCCATTCTTTGGCATCGATCACACGTCTTGATGTGCTCATGACAATCCTTGTAGATCGAAGGCTAATAGAAACCACTATGGAATATCTTGAAGGCGGTGCGATTTACTGCGAAGTGTCCCCCATACGGAGCGCTATGACAATCCTCAATGATCTTCTTCCACTCCGATTTTCGAACACATCGCCTAATGATTCCGTCGGCACACCTCCGATACAAGTATGGATCATCCCAATAATAGAATTTGCAATCGTGGAGGAACTTCTTCTTTTGATGAGACGAGAGATCTTTGGGCACATGATGAATCACCAAGTAGTTGACGATGTCGGCAAACCAAGGTGTCAAATCGTCTAACTCGAAAATCTGCTCGTCGGGGAAGCTCTCTTTGATAGCGATCCTCGAATCTTCTCCATCCACGGGCTGCACAAGTCTTGAGAGATGATCGGCCACCACATTCTCACACCCTTTCCTATCCTTGATCTCCATGTCGAACTCTTGAAGAAGCAAAATCCAGCGAACTAACCTTGGCTTCGAGTCCTTCTTGTTGAATAGATAGCGAATGGTGGCATGGTCGGTGTGCACAATCGTGTGAGATCCCACCAAGTAAGGTCTAAACTTGTCGAAAGCATAGACCACAACGAGCAACTCCTTCTCCGTGGTGGTTTAGTTCCTTTGAGCCGAGTCCAATGTCTTGCTAGCATAGTAGATCACTCGGAAAAGCTTCTCCCTTTTCTACCCCAAAAGCGCTCCTATCGCCCAATCGCTTGCGTCGCACATAAGCTCGAACGGGGCACTCCAATCCGGTGACACCAAAACGGGAGTAGAGATAAACGCCTTCTTCAACGTCTCGAAGGCTTCGAAGCAATCGTTGTCAAACACGAACTTGACGTCATTCTCGAGCAATCCACACAATGGCTTTGTGATCTTTGAAAAGTCCTTGATAAACCTTCTATAGAAGCCGGCATGTCCTAGGAAACTCCTCACCAATTTCACGTTGGTTGGTGGTGGCAACTTCTCGATAGCTACGACTTTGGCTCGATCCACCTCCAATCCTTGCGAAGACACCTTATGGCCTAGCACAAAAAAGTACTTATAGATAGTGCAATCCTATAGTAAAGTAAAAAAAAATATTAATATATCTCACTAGTGTTCAGATAAGGTCTGTACTAATAAAGGTCTGTACTAATAAAGGTCTGTACGTATCGGTATGAGGAACCAAAAACTGAAAAGTCGTCCATGAATACCTCCATTATATTCTCTATCAATCCATGGAAGATGGCCATCATGCACCGTTGGAACATGGCCGGTGCGTTGCATAACCCGAATGACATCCTCCGATAAGCGAAGACTCCATATGGACAAGTGAACGCCGTCTTGTGTTGGTCCTCTGGAGCGATAGCGATTTGATTGTAGCCGAATTACCCATTGAGAAAGAAATAGTACTCGTGTCCGGCCAATCGATCGAGCATTTGATCTACGAACGGGAGGGGGAAGTGATCCTTCCTAGTTGCTGCGTTGAGAAGACGATAATCAATGCAAACTCGCCATCCCGTGACAAGCCTTGTCGCTATAAGCTCCCCTTTCTCATCGTTGATGACCGTCATGCCTCCTTTCTTTGACATCACTTGAGTAGGGCTCACCCACTCACTTGGGAATTGTTAAGAACGAATATGTTAAGGGCGAACCTATAAGGGATATCTTAGTGTTTTGATTTGATCCCAAAACCCCAAAGCGTTCTGTTCCCAAGCGACCCATTTTGATGTAGTTAATAAGTTAGAATTTTTCTAAGCCTACTCTGTTAGGATGGCTCTTTATTTTGTTTAGATTATAGGCTTCAAAATTTCAAGTGAAGGCCACTCGCTTGAGTGTGTTTTCCCAAGCGAAGCAAGTCTAGGAAACTGAAGTGAAGCGTACCGAAGAACAGTGTAGCGAAGCGATCGCTACAGTAGATTCGAAGTGAGTCTGCCAAAGCGAAGCGAAGCGAGCGCTACAGTTCAAAGCCAAAGCGAAGCGAAGCGAGCGCTACAGTGTAAAGTCAAAGCTAGTCAACTCTAGTCAGCTAATTCCAAAGCAGTCACTAGGGAACTTTATCTCCCGAAGTGACTCACTACAGAATGACTACGAAGTGACTCAACTAAAGCGGACGCTACTACTTCAAAGCGAAGCGAGCCACTACCTACCAGAAAGCGACAGCGCGACTCCCGCCCATATTTTGAACTCCAGTCAACAGGAGATCGTAGCATTAATTACAAGATCTCCACGTGTCGAAAGCGGAGTGGAGCGGAAGAGTTGACTGCCAGGCCGACAAAGGCGCCGCAACAGTACTGGCTCGCTCCAGTTACTGTTAACCTTGTAAGTTAGCCAATTTTGGCAAAATGCCAAAACTGGACGTCTGAAAAAGGTGTCAGCCTGCGCAAGTACTGTCGAGAGGAGGAGGGACAAGGACACCAACCAAGCAACGGATCTCGGCCATCTCTCCGCCTATAAATAGTGAAGGATGAAGACGAAGAGAAGCAGAACACTACAAGAGCATTCGAGCCTACTGCAAACAAACACTCCCAAGCCTTCGAGCAAATCTTCGAGTCTTTGTTTTAAGTGTTCTCCGAGTTTCCAGTTCATCGGAACTCGTCTTCACAACCTTCACACTTAGAGTCTAAGCCCATTCCATATCCAAGCTTAGAAGAAGAGCTCTAGCCATCTTTGCACTTACTGTAAAGAGCTCTTCATAGTGTGTTCGTCAACCAAAAACCCTAAATCTGTTTGTTAGGTTTTTGAGTCGTCGTTAGGTTATTTCGATCCAAGGCCCTTCTTTCACCGATTGAAGAAGCCTCGATCATAGAGTCTAGATCCAAGCTTGCACTTACATCGTTCGTGTAAAGCTCGATCGAAGCTAGGCTGTAAGGAGAGCCCGTAATCTCCCTGTCTGTTCGACTGAAGCGAGTGAAGCTTCCAGTCTAGTTAGGTTTTTGGTGTGAACCCGGAATCACCCAGCGTCTGTCAGATCCAAGCGAGTGAAGCTCGATCTTGACCAGGCTTTTGAAGAGCCCGAAATCTTCAAGTTCTTGAGTGAAAAGAACGGTTGCCGTCGTGCAACAAAGTGGACGTAGGAGCGTTATCTCCGAACCACTATAATTCTCTGTGTCGTATCTCTGTAACCCTAAACTCTTACTTGTTTGATTATCCATTGCATATTGCATCTAAACAAACCTAATCTGGAAATTTTAAATACTTAGGAAAGATTTTTTAGCTCACCAAATTCCGCATATACGAGTAAAGACTCCCTCTTGATCAAGTACTCACTTCGGTCAAGCAGGCAAGCTACGTACTGTAGATCTAGCTTCAGCTAGGTCTTAAGTTTCAAGTGAGCTCTTTACTTGTTACTCTGAGTTAAGGGATTTGAAGTTGAAAAACTTGAAAATACGTATTCACCCCCCCCCCCCCCCTCTACGTATTTTCCTATTAACAAACCGGGACCAACAGTACATCACGCCGGCATCAAGCAACTTCAACACCTCCTTCCTCACCACTTCTTGAATAGCCGGATTCAATCGCCTTTGAGGTTGGACTCTTGGGCGATGACTATCTTCGAGAAATATCTTATGCATGCAAATCGAAGGACTAATTGATGGATTTGTATACTAGAGAGCAGGCCTTTTAGCTTGTATGCATGTGTTGTCCATAGCCACTAACAATCTTCTATCTGATTAAGTATGAATTGTTATCTATGCATCAAACATCTATCCATTATCTCAAAGTTGTAGGCTTTATGGTGTGTTGTAGATCACAGAAGACCATAGTTGCCGGTTCCTCACGAGATATAAAAGGGTATCACAGTCGAGACAGTTCTGGATATAACTGTCGGTTTAGGCTGTAGTATAGGCTGCATAAGTAGCTTGTCTTGGCTACTTGTCTATACTAGTACGTGCGTGTACTGATAGGATCACGGTGAGGTGTATTCTTCTATTTTGACCAGATGTAGAAAGAATCAAGACCTCGGTGACTTAAGATGAACCTTAACTCTAGTTGAGTCCTAAGGGTGTATAGTTATAGTCTGCTTCTTTGATTTACCATGGGTGAGAGTTCAGAGCATCTGTAACTCAATATGCTCCGTATTTTGGGAAGCAACTATAACTAGTACGACTCTTAGTGCAACTGCAACAGAGCACCATATCCTGGTAGAACAGGTTGATCACATCCCCTGAGGAATTCATTAAGGACTATCATACCAAACCCTGCAGGTGGATTAAATTCCGGTATGATGAGTAAGGTATGAATGGTACTACTCAGGAATATAAAAGAAGTTGAATAACACGTGCAATCAGAAGCTCTAAGTTAATCAACGGATGTGGGATATCTTAAATATGGGGGTCGCTAAGTCTAATACTAGCCCTGAACTCAACAGGGGTAAAACAGGTAATTCAGTACTATTACTCTAGTGGAATGTTTTAGTACTTATGGACTAAATTATACTCTGGGCTGAGTATGGAGAATTTAGCCATTGGGAGGCCTCGGTTTTACCAGCTAGTAGATCCCTGATCTGGCCCAAAAAGCTCAACAGGCCACAGTATAAGGAATAAGTGGGCCACCACTTAATTGGGCCCAGTGAGGGCGCCAATACTGCTATGGACGGCTAGTCCATGTGTTGCAGGCCTGGCCTGCAACTTAAGCCCAAGTCTCACTTGGTCTCCTCTATATATACCCCCTCAAGGTCTTGTTCAAACCTAATGATCAGAATAATCGAGTGCACTTAAATATTCTGAACAAGAAAGGGAGGCTAGGGTTAGAGAGAGAGAGACGTGCGGCCGGGCAGAGCAGTTCGGTGGGGATCCCGTTTTCCGTGGCTGATTCCGAGGTTCGTTGTCCATCCAACGTCAGAATCGAGCAGGGATACAGATCAGAAGATCTATTCGCGAGTTCTCTACTTCTTCAGGTAATCGATCTATAAACCCCCTATGATTCCGCATTAAATTCATAGGAGCATGATAGGTTTATTTGATAGTTAGATATCCGAAATAGATCCTCGGGCGAACTGATCTTCACCGATCAGATATGGTTCCTTCAGTTGGTATCAGAGCCAAGGATCAGATTTTCGGCTCTATCTGAGTAATTATCGATTATTATGCATGTTAGATCGATTAGGATGTCGCTTTTCGTGGTGTTTGTCATTTTTCGGGGCCGATTTGGCAATCTATGTAATTTTTTATCGCGAGATAATAAGGTGCGATCTAGAATAGGATTAGATAGATTTTTTGTTGTTTTTCGTTTGTACCTGCTGGACGAGACGAAGAACACGAAGAACGAGGAGACGAACACCAAAGGACGACCGCCGCACGCGGCGGCGCGTGAGAGCCACGCGCCAACGCACGCGCGCGTGCAGCCGCCCAACGGCGTGTCTCCTTCTTCTCCGGTGATCGACGGGGCTCCAGCAGGTTGCTGGAGCCTGGACGTCGTCGGGGGAGGGCTGGGGAGGTGCGACGGGCGGCGGAGGAGCACGGCAGCGCGAGGGACGGCCACGGCGGAACCCTAGTTAGGGTTCGACGCCGCGGCAGTCGTCCAGGCCAGCATGGGAGCCGGAGACGACGACCACGGAGTCCGGTGACGGACTCCACGTGGTCGTCATCGTCGACGGCAGGTGCAGGCGGTGCCGGAGCGAGCAGCAGCGGCGGCAGAACCCGCGAGGGTTTCTGCCGCGGGAAACGCGGCTGAAGGCGACGGCGTCGGCGGCGGAGGCAGCGTCCAGGATGGCGGAGCACACCGGCGACATCAACACCAGCAGCAGGAGCCGCGGTGGACATCGCCGGCGGCTGGAACGGCGGCAGCGAGGTGAGGGGTACCGCGGCGGAACCCTAGTAAGGGTTCTACGCCGCGAGCCTCGCCGGGACGATTGCCGGCCGTGTCATCGGCAGGGATCGACGGCCAGCAGCAGCAGCGGCGCCAGGGAGGCGGAGGCGGCCGGCGGCAGCGCCTCACGCCGTCGGTCGCGGCGCGGGTAGCCTTGCGCGCCCGTGCCCTAGCCCGTGGACGGGCCTAGGGTTTCCAACCCGGCCCGTTCGCGTTTACGGGCTGCCTCCAGCATTCGGGCTTGGGCCCAGTCACGAATTTGGGCCGTGTTAGGTTCGGTTTCGGGTTCGTGGGCCCATGAGAGTGAAACGAGCGCGGTTTGGGCTTATTCGAGAGAATTGGGCCATGTGGTGTGGGCCCAATCTCGGTTAGAAAAGCCCAATGGCAACGGAAATTAGATAATAAATTATTTAATTAATTTATTTATTTTCGGGGAGAAACGGGAGATCTGCTCGGAGGACTTATTCAAGACCGAAGCCTGTTTCGGATTTTATTATTTCATGTAATAGTTTAGACGGGTCGTCACACCACGAAAAGCGAGTTTTATTTTTGTTTTTATCTCGTTTTTCTTAAGCATGCTATGGATGCAATTTATTAATTATTATAGCATGTCTTGCTTGTCGAGGTGAATAAATTGCGCTTAGTCGAACATGTTTTAGGATTGTCAAAATAAGCATGTTTTAATTTTCTGCGAGCATGGTTTATTTGTTGCGTTTAGAAAATTGTGCTTAGGATTATGTGACAACGTGATCTAGCATGTCGACAACCTTTTGAAAGAAAAATACTAAGCAGATAAAAACGTTTTTTGGTATAGAAAAATGTTAAGACCTCCACAACTGACCTTAAGGTGAAGTTTGGTGCGAGTGTGTAAACGTCCACACGAACGTGGCTTGCACATCGTATCGAACGAGTTCGCCAGACTTAGGGTTTCTTAACAAAAATGTTCTAACCAAAATGAGAAGTGGGAGCTTTTCTGAGTAAACGTCCACACTAACGTGGCTTGCTCGGAACAGTAACTACGGTTTTCTCTGGAGTTGGTTTTTGAACAAAGATAGCTTAAGGAAAATAGTGCTTTTTCCAAGTTAGGCTAAGATTGTGGTTAAAAGCTTAGATATTAGTTAGAATACAACTCCCCAACGGAGTCCCTTTTCTAATCTAGTATGGTCTAGTAAGGTTCAACTATTAGCTCTATTTGCCATAAGGATAGGTTGGCAAGATAAGTAGAGTTAAAGATCCGAGTATCTGGTCGAACAGTGGGAGCGTAAACGTCCACACGAACGTGGCTTGCGATCCGCATTGTTTGGGTTGTTGAAGGTTTCGAAATTGTTGGTTTATCAAAAGGTTACAATAATTTTCGTTACGAATTGATGCATGATCTATTCTTACGAGTGTCTACGTGTTTATTGCTTTATCAGATATGACTTTAGGCCCGTTGATAAATGTTCTCACTTCGAGTCCTCTCACGGATTCCATCTATTTGGAGTGAAGGAATAAATCTCGATATTGTCCTTGCTGATGAAGAGTACAAGTTAGTACTCACTATACCTTATCTGAAAGCTCTAGTATCATCGATTGAAGATAGAGAGTTACACAAGTTGTGGCATGAGAGTAATGATATGACTAAGACTAGTCAAATACTCTCTGACGCCAGGGTTGCAAGCCTTGTGTTCTCACTTGGCAGATATTGCAGATATCCCAGAACTCCTGGAAATCTTCTAGAAATTGGATGATATGGAACTTGCGAGTCAAGAAGCATGTGTGCTTATGTTTGCTCCTCAGACGGCATCGAAAGATGAAAGTGAGGAAGAAGGTGACAAACACTAGCAAGTTAACAAGAGCTTGGAAGAAGATAGAGGTGTTGAGCCTACCGATGGCAAGAAAAGCCAAAGGGGAAGGGCAAGTGCTTCATATACAACAAGAAAGGACACTGGAAGGCTGTCTGCCCTCTAAAGAAGAAGAATTTTGGTACGTCATACTGAGAAATGATCAACTGCATGTTCTACCCAGGCTGGGGTAGTAGATACGGGAGCAATTGATCATATGCGTTACACCTTGCAGTGTTTTTCTGCGGATAAACGAGGTGAATGATGACGAGATTACCATCTCCATGGGCGATGCATCGAGAGTTGCAGCTGTCGCAGTTGGAGACATTCATTTATCTTTTGATAGTACTGTTTTGGTTTTGAAAGACTTGTTGTATGTGCCTGCTTTTTAGGCGAAACTTGATTTCTGTTTCGAAACTATTTGTTTACGGATATTCAGTTGTTTTTGATAGAGGTGTTTCTATCATGAGAAACAATGAGGTTATAGCATCCGGCACATTGTCCCGGTCTCTCTATACCATTACTTGTCCTATGAATGGTTCTTCTTCTGATAATGCTTCCTCATCATTGAATACTAAAAAGAGGAAGAATCCGTCTCAAACGAACCAAACTCTATTATGGCACTTACGATTGGGTCACATCAACCAAAAGAGGATTCAAAGGTTGATAAAAGAAGGTGTTTTGGATTTCCAAATAGAACCATTATCAACGTGTGAATCATGTTTGGAAGGTAAGATGGTGACCAGACCTTTCAAGTCCATAGGATATCGAGCCCAAGAGCTCTTGGAGTTGGTTCATTCTGACTTGTGTGGACCGATGTCCGTTCAAGCTCGAGGAGGTTACGAGTATTTCGTCACGTTTGTTGATGACTACTCGAGATACGGTTATATCTACCTGCTCCACAGGAAGTCCGAATGCTTTGATAAATTCAAGGAATTCAAAGCGGAAGTGGAGAAGAGAACGGGTAGAAGTATCAAGTCACTTCGCTCTGATAGAGGTGGCGAGTACCTCGAAACTGAGTTTCGAACTTTCTTGTCAGAAAATGGGATTTCATCTCAGTTAACTACGCCCGGTACTCCCCAACAGAACGGTGTAGCTGAGAGACGGAATCGTACTCTTTTAGACACAGTTAGATCGATGATGAGCTATGCATCCTTGCCAATTTCGTTCTGGGGATATGCCTTGGAAACAGCAGGTTATCTCCTCAATCTAGTACCTACAAAGTCGACGGTTAAAACTCCTTCCGAATTATGGACAGGACGCAAGCCTAGCTTGGGTCATATTCGGGTTTGGGGATGCCCAGCACACGTGCTGACTAAGGAGGCCGACAAATTGAGATCTAAGACTGAGGTTAGGCTGTTTGTAGGATATCCAAAGGGAACGAAAGGAGGTTATTTCTATAGTCCCCAGGATCAGAAGGTCATTGTGAGCACTAATGCCCGATTCCTAGAGGAGGACTTTATTAGTAACCATCGGACAAGGAGTGAAATAATGCTCGATGAGTTGCGAGCATCAGCAGTAGCCAGTATTCCAGAACAGCCGAGTGTACAAGAGGTTATACCACTAACTGCACCCTTATCCGATACTGTATCTCCACCATCGCTTCGTCGCAGTGGGAGGGTTGTTAGTCAACCGGACCGTTTCATGTTCGTGGGAGAATCCACTGAACTACTCTCGGGTATCGAACATGATGAGATCGACCCCTGGACTTACAAGGAAGCGATGGAGGACGAGGATGCAGATTCCTGGAGAGTTTCTATGGATTCGGAGATAGAATCCATAGTTAACATGGACGTGTACGACCTTGCGGAGCTGCCGGATGGGGTAAAGCC
Organism: Thymus mandschuricus; assembly: GCA_029379335.1. NCBI lineage: Eukaryota > Viridiplantae > Streptophyta > Magnoliopsida > Lamiales > Lamiaceae > Thymus > Thymus mandschuricus. The sequence continues at coordinate 20,972,782 of CM057076.1, read as the reverse complement.
TATCGGTTGCAAGTGGGTGTACAAGAGAAAGAGAGGACCTGACGGGAAGGTTTTAGCCTTCAAAGCTAGATTGGTGGCGAAAGGATTCACTCAGAAAGAGGGAATCGATTACGATGAGACATTTTCGCCGGTTGCCATGCTTAAGTCCGTCAGAATACTCTTGTCCATGGCGGCACATTTAGACCTAGAGGTTTGGCAAATGGACGTCAAGACTGCGTTCTTGAACGGGTACCTTGAAAAAGGTAGGGACATTTATATGCGCCAACTAGAAGGTTATGTGAGGGATGGCCAGGAGCATCTCGTATGGAAGCTCAAGAAGTCCTTATACGGACTTAAGCAAGCGTCCAGGTCCTGGAACATTCGTTTTGATGGAGTGATTAAATCCTATGGATTTGTCCAGTGCTTAAATGAAAGCTGTGTTTACAGGCTCAGTTTGGACGGAAGCGTGGTATTCTTAGTACTGTACGTAGATGACATACTTCTCATTGGCAACAATGTGAACGTGTTATCAGGCATAAAGGATTGGTTGTCTGAACAGTTTCAGATGAAAGACTTGGGAGAAGCAGGTTACATCCTAGGGATCAAGGTGATCAGAGATCGCCGTAAGAGGATGTTAGGCTTAAGCCAAGCTTCATATATAGATACTGTGATCGCCCGTTTCAGCATGCAGAATGCCAAGAAGGGTTTTCTTCCCTTCAGACATGGCATACCTCTATCTAAGGACATGTGTCCGAAGACACAAGAGGAGATAGAGGGCATGAAGACTATACCGTATGCTTCCGCGGTTGGAAGTCTCATGTATGCAATGCTGTGTACTAGACCGGATATCTGCTATGCGGTTGGCATGGTGGCAAGATATCAGTCTAACCCTGGTCAGGGACATTGGACGGCTGTTAAGCACATTTTGAAGTATCTCAAGAGGACAAGAGATCATGTGCTTGTTTATCATTCCAATGAGATGATCCCGATAGGGTATACGGACTCAGACTTCCAGGCTGATCGAGATGAGAGGAAATCTACCTCAGGCTATGTGTTTACCTTGGGAGGTGGAGCCGTCACTTGGAAGAGTGTAAAGCAGAAGTGCATCGCAGACTCGACCATGGAGGCCGAATATGTGGCTGCTTGTGAGGCTGCTAATGAGGCTGTGTGGCTCCTGAACTTCCTCAATGAGCTAGAACTAGTTCCCTGTTTGCCCAGAGGTATCACATTATATTGTGATAATGCTGGAGCAGTTGCAAACTGCAAGGAACCTAGAGCTCACAAGGCGAGCAAACACATAGAGAGAAAGTACCATCTCGTACGAGCAATCGTCGAAAGAGGAGAAGTAGAAGTGAAGAAAATCCCTTCAGCGGATAATCTGGCGGATCCATCACTCAAGGTGTTCGACAAGCATGTCGAAGGGATGGGACTGGAGCGCCTCCCACACTAGTAAACTTTGAGTATAAGTGGGAGAAGATGTGTAATAGATGCTAGATTGTAGACACTTTGCCTTTTGCCACATGATATACTAAAAGTTTGCTTTAGTATAAGTGGGAGATTGATGGATTTGTATACTAGAGAGCAGGCCTTTTAGCTTGTATGCATGTGTTGTCCATAGCCACTAACAATCTTCTATCTGATTAAGTATGAATTGTTATCTATGCATCAAACATCTATCCATTATCTCAAAGTTGTAGGCTTTATGGTGTGTTGTAGATCACAGAAGACCATAGTTGCCGGTTCCTCACGAGATATAAAATGGTATCACAGTCGAGACAGTTCTGGATATAACTGTCGGTTTAGGCTGTAGTATAGGCTGCATAAGTAGCTTGTCTTGGCTACTTGTCTATACTAGTACGTGCGTGTACTGATAGGATCACGGTGAGGTGTATTCTTCTATTCTGACCAGATGTAGAAAGAATCAAGACCTCGGTGACTTAAGATGAACCTTAACTCTAGTTGAGTCCTAAGGGTGTATAGCTATAGTCTGCTTCTTTGATTTACCATGGGTGAGAGTTCAGAGCATCTGTAACTCAATATGCTCCGTATTTTGGGAAGCAACTATAACTAGTACGACTCTTAATGCAACTGCAACAGAGCACCATATCCTGGTAGAACTGGTTGATCACATCCCCTGAGGAATTCATTAAGGACTATCATACCAAACCCTGCAGGTGGATTAAATTTCGGTATGATGAGTAAGGTATGAATGGTACTACTCAGGAATATAAAAGAAGTTGAATAACACGAGCAGTCAGAAGCTCTAAGTTAATCAACGGATGGGGTCGCTAAGTCTAATACTAGCCCTGAACTCAACAGGGGTAAAACAGGTAATTCAGTACTATTACTCTAGTGGAATGTTTTAGTACTTATGGACTAAATTATACTCTGGGCTGAGTATGGAGAATTTAGCCATTGGGAGGCCTCGGTTTTACCAGCTAGTAGATCCCTGATCTGGCCCAAAAAGCTCAACAGGCCACAGTATAAGGAATAAGTGGGCCACCACTTAATTGGGCCCAGTGAGGGCGCCAATACTGCTATGGACGGCTAGTCCATGTGTTGCAGGCCTGGCCTGCAACTTAAGCCCAAGTCTCACTTGGTCTCCTCTATATATACCCCCTCAAGGTCTTGTTCAAACCTAATGATCAGAATAATCGAGTGCACTTAAATATTCTGAACAAGAAAGGGAGGCTAGGGTTAGAGAGAGAGAGACGCGCGGCCGGGCAGAGCAGTTCGGTGGGGATCCCGTTTTCCGTGGCTGATTCCGAGGTTCGTTGTCCATCCAACGTCAGAATCGAGCAGGGATACAGATCAGAAGTTCTATTTGCGAGTTCTCTACTTCTTCAGGTAATCGGTCTATAAACCCCCTATGATTATGCATTAAATTCATAGGAGCATGATAGGTTTATTCGATAGTTAGATATCCGAAATAGATCCTCGGGCGAACCGATCTTCACCGATCAGATATGGTTCCTTCACTAATACCTTTGATGTCGGCAATCGTCCATTCAATTGCAGATTTGTGCTTCCTTAGGACCCTCAATAACTTGTCCGTATTCGCCTCCGTGAGTTGAGAAGACACGATCACCGGGTACGTCTCTTCTTCTCCTAAGAACTTGTACTTGAGGTGCTCGGGTAGTGGCTTCAACTCCACTTTAGGGGCTGCATCATTCTTTTCTTCATCTTCGAGAACTCCATCATCCACCTTCTTGTTGATGTCGAGGTAGGGAACTTCCTCGTGGTGAAGTGGTGGTTGGTTTGCCTCCAATTGATTTAGATACTCGAGAATCTCATCGCAAGCTTCATCCAACTCCGAGTAGGCATATAAAGAGTTTGAGATACAATGATTAGGTGCCTCCTCCGAAGTAGGGGGTATCAATGTCTCGATGGAGAAGATATCCTCACGTTGATCGTCGGGTCTCTTCATGGCTTCATAGATAGAAATTTTCAGCTCTTCCCCATTGACTCGAAAGGTGAGGTCTCCATCTTGAACATCGATCAATGCTCTCCCCGTGGCTAAGAATGGCCGTCCTAAGATCAAAGGTTGATTTGCATCCTCGGGCATATCCAAAACTACAAAGTCTGCCGGGAAGACGATGATGGATTTGTATACTAGAAAGCAGGCCTTTTAGCTTGTATGCATGTGTTGTCCATAACCACTAACAATCTTCTATCTGATTAAGTATGAATTGTCATCCATGCATCGAACATCTATCCATTATCTCAAAGTTGTAGGCTTTATGGTGTGTTGTAGATCACAGAAGACCATAGTTGCCGGTTCCTCAAGAGATATAAAAGGGTATCACAGTTGAGACAGTTCTGGATATAACTGTCGGTTTAGGCTGTAGTATAGGCTGCATAAGTAGCTTGTCTTGGCTACTTGTCTATACTAGTACGTGCGTGTACTGATAGGATCACGGTGAGGTGTATTCTTCTATTCTGACCAGATGTAGAAAGAATCAAGACCTCGGTGACTTAAGATGAACCTTAACTCTAGTTGAGTCCTAAGGGTGTATAGTTGTGGTCTGCTTCTTTGATTTACCATGGGTGAGAGGTCAGAGTATCTGTAACTCAATATGCTCCGTATCTTGGGAAGCAACTATAACTAGTACGACTCTTAGTGTAACTGCAACAGAGCACCATATCCTGGTAGAACAGGTTGATCACATCCCCTGAGGAATTCATTAAGGACTATCATACCAAACCCTGCAGGTGAATTAAATTCCGGTATGATGAGTAAGGTATGAATGGTACTACTCAGGAATATAAAAGAAGTTGAATAACACGAGCAGTCAGAAGCTCTAAGTTAATCAACGGATGTGGGATATCTTAAATATGGGGGTCGTTAAGTCTAATACTAGCCCTGAACTCAACAGGGGTAAAACAGGTAATTCAGTACTATTACTCTAGTGGAATGTTTTAGTACTTATGGACTAAATTACACTCTGGGCTGAGTATGGAGAATTTAGCCATTGGGAGGCCTCGGTTTTACCAGCTAGTAGATCCCTGATCTGGCCCAAAAAGCTCAATAGGCCACAGTACAAGGAATAAGTGGGCCACCACACAGTTGGGCCCAGTATGGGGCGCCAACTATGCTCATGGACGTCCAGTCCATGTGTTGCAGGCCTGGCCTGCAACTTAAGCCCAGTCTCTCTTAGTCTCCACTATATATACCCCCTCAAAGTCTTGTTTAGACCTAACAGTCAGAATAATCGAGTGCACTTAAATATTCTGAACAAGAAAGGGAGGCTACGGTTAGAGGAGAGAGAGACGCATGGCCAAGCAGTAGCATTCGGTGGGGTTCCCGTTTCCGTGGCTGATTCCGAAGATCGTTGTCCATCCAACGTCAGAATCGAGCAGGGATACAGATCAGAAGATCTATTCGCGAGTTCTCTACTTCTTCAGGTAATCGATCTATAAACCCCCTATGATTCCGCACTAAATTCATAGGAGCATGATAGGTTTAATTCGATAGTTAGATATCCGAAATAGATCCTCGGGCGAACCGATCTTCACCGATCAGATATGGTTCCTTCAGTTGGTATCAGAGCCAAGGATCAGATTTTCGGCTCTATCTGAGTAATTATCGATTATTATGCATGTTAGATCGATTAGGATGTCGCTTTTCGTGATGTTTGTCGTTTTTCGGGGCCGATTTGGCAATCTATGTAATTTTTTATCGCGAGATAATAAGGTGCGATCTAGAATAGGATTAGATAGATATTTCTTTTGTTTTTCGTTTGTATCTGCTGCATGGAGACGAGGAACACGAAGAACGAGGAGACGAACACCGATGGACGACCGCCGCACGCGGCGGCGCGTGAGAGCCACGCGCCAGCGCACGCGCGCGTGCAGCCGCCCAAAGGCGTGTCTCCCTCTTCTCCGGTGATCGACGGGGCTCCAGCAGGCTGCTGGAGCCTGCACGTCGTCGGGGAGGGGCGGAGCAGGTCGGGAACGGCGGCGAGAAGCGCGGCAGCGCGAAGGAGAGCCGCGGCGGAACCCTAATTAGGGCTCGACGCCGCGGCAGTCATCTCCAGGCTGCATGATCGCCGGAGACAACAACCACGGAGTCCGGTGATGGACTCCACGTGGTCGCTGTCGTTGATGGTGGCAGCAGGCGGCGCCGGAGCGAGCAGCAGCGGCGGCAGAACCCGCGAGGGTTTCTGCCGCGGGTTGACGCGGCTGAAGGCTACGGCGAGGGCGGCGGAGGTAGCGTCCAGGGAGGCGGAGCACACCGGCGACATCAACACCAGCAGCAGGAGCCGCGGCGGACGTCGCCGGCGGCAGAATCGGCAGCAGCAGGCGGGGGGTTTCCGCGGCGGAACCCTATTAAGGGATTCACGCCGCGAGCTTCGCCGGAGAGGGCTGCCGGCCGTGTCACCGGCAGGGATCGACGGCCAGCAGCAGCAGCGGCGCCAGGGAGGCGGAGGCGGCCGGCGGCAGGGCCTCACGCCGTCGGCTGCGGCGCGGGCATCCTTGCACGCCCGTGCCCTAGCCCGCGGACGGGCCTAGGGTTTCCAACCCGGCCCGTTCGTGTTTACGGGCTGCCTCCAGCGTTCGGGCTCGGGCCCAGTCGCGAATTCGGGCCGTGTTAGGTCGGTTTCGGGTTCGTGGGCCCATAAGAGTGAAACGAGCGCGGTTTGGGCCTTTTCGAGAGAATTGGGTCACGTGGTGTGGGCCCAATCTCGGTTAGAGAAGCCCAATGGCATCGAAAATTAGAAAATAAATTATCTAAATAATTTATTTATTTTCGGGGAGACACGGGAGATCAACTCGGAGGACTTATTCAAGACCGAAGCCTGTTTCGGATTTTACAATTTTATGTAATAGATTAGACGGGTCGTCATACCACGAAAAGCGAGTTTTATTTTTGTTTTTATCTCGTTTTTCTTAAGCATGCTATGGATGCAATTTATTTATTATAGCATGTCTTGCCTGTCGAGGTGATTAAATTGCGCTTAGTCGAGCATGTTTTAGGATTGTCAATATAAGCATGTTTTAAATTTTCTGCGAGCATGGTTTATTTGCTGCGTTTAGAAAATTATGCTTAGGATTATGTGACAACGTGATCGAGCATGTCGACAACCTTTTGAAAGAAAAATACTAAGCAGATAAAAACATTTTTGGTATAGAAAATATTAAGACCTCCACAACTGACCTTAAGGTGAAGTTTGGTGCGAGTGTGTAAACGTCCACACGAACGTGGCTTGCACATCGTATCGAACGAGTTCGCCAGACTTAGGGTTTCTTAACAAAAATGTTCTAACCAAAATGAGAAGTGGGAGCTTTTCTGAGTAAACGTCAACACTAACGTGGCTTACTCGGAATAGTAACTACGGTTTTCTCTGGAGTTGGTTTTTGAACAAAGATAGCTTAAGGAAAATAGTGCTTTTTCCGAGTTAGGCTAAGATTGTGGTTAAAAGCTTAGATATTAGTTAGAATACAACTCCCCAACGGAGTCCCTTTTCTAATCTAATATGGTCTAGTAAGGTTCAACTGTTAGCTCTATTTGCCATAAGGATAGGTTGGCAAGATAAGTAGAGTTAAAGATCCGAGTATCTGGTCGAACAGTGGGAGCGTAAACGTCCACACGAACGTGGCTTGCGATCTGCACTGTTTGGGCTGTTGAAGGTTTAGAAATTATTGGTTTATCAAAAGGTTACAATAATTTTTGTTACGAATTGATGCATGATCTTTTCTTACTTGTGTCTACGTGTTTATTGCTTTTTCAGATATGACTTTAGGCCCGTTGATAAACATTCTCACTTCGAGTCCTCTCACGGATTCCAAATACATGGAGTGGAGGAAGAATCTCGATGTTGTCCTAGCTGCAGGCGAGTATACTGATATGCTCGCGAGTCCAGCTTCTCCTATCCTTACTGATTCGGCATCACAAGAAGAGAAAGAGGTTCATGAAATTTGGCACAAGAAAAATGATGAGGCTATGAAAATAGTCTTGTCGTCTGTGTCAGATGGGATGCAATATATGATTAAGCATATGGTGACTGCATACAGCATGATAGAGACTCTGGAGTCCTTCTTGGTTGATGAAGTGGTGCCGAAGGCCGAACCAGTTGCAGAGTTTATTCAAGCTGTGAATAAAGCAACAGGAGTTACTCTGACGCATGAAGACGTTAGAAAAATGGTTCGGAATGCAAGGGGAGCTGCGAAGGTGCCTCTCGGTGTTGTAAGGAAACCGAAGTTCAAGGGCAAGTGCTTCATTTGTGGCGAGAAAGGACACTGGAAGGCTGACTGCCCTCTAAAGAAGAAGAATTCTGGTACGTCATTCACATTTGTAACTGAAACATGCTTAGCTGCAAGTTCTACCCAGACTTGGGTAGTAGATACGGGAGCAACTGACCATGTATGTTACTCCTTGCAGGGGTTTCTGCGGACAAGGGAGCTGAGTGATGACGAGATTACCATCTCCATGGGCAATGCATCGAGAGTTGCAGCTGTCGCAGTTGGAGATATTCATTTATCGTTTGATAGTACTGTTTTGGTTTTGAGAGACGTTTTGTATGTGCCTGCTTTTAGGCGAAACTTGATTTCTGTTTCGAAACTATTTATTTACAGATATTCAGTTGTTTTTGATAGAGGCGTTTCTATCATGAAAGACAATGAAGTTATAGTTTCTGGCACATTGTCCCGGTCTCTCTATACCATTACTTGTCCTATGAATGATTCTTCTTCTTATAATGCTTCCTCATCATTGAATACTAAAAAGAGGAAGAATCCGTCTCAAACGAACCAAACTCTATTATGGCACTTACGATTGGGTCACATCAACCAAAAGAGGATTCAAAGGTTGATAAAAGAAGGTGTTTTGGATTTCCAAATAGAACCTTTATCAACATGTGAATCGTGCTTGGAAGGTAAGATGGTGACCAGACCTTTCAAGTCCATAGGATATCGAGCTCAAGAGCTCTTAGAGTTGGTTCATTCTGACTTGTGTGGACCGATGTCCGTTCAAGCTCGAGGAGGTTACGAGTATTTCGTCACATTTATTGATGACTACTCGAGATACGGTTTTATCTACCTGCTCCACAAGAAATCCGAGTGCTTTGACAAATTCAAGGAATTCAAAGCGGAAGTGGAGAAGAGAACGGGTAGAAGTATCAAGTCACTTCGCTCTGATAGAGGTGGCGAGTACCTCGGAACTGAGTTTCGAACTTTCTTGTCAGAAAATGGGATTTCATCTCAGTTAACTACGCCCGGTACTCCCCAACAGAACGGTGTAGCTGAGAGACGGAATCGTACTCTTTTAGACACAGTGAGATCGATGATGAGCTATGCATCCTTGCCAATTTCGTTCTGGGGATATGCCTTGGAAACAGCAGGTTATCTCCTCAATCAGTTACCTACAAAGTCGACGGTTAAAACTCCTTCCGAATTATGGACAGGGCGCAAGCCCAGTTTGGGTCATATTCGGGTTTGGGGATGCCCAGCACACGTGCTGACTAAGGAGGCCGACAAATTGAGGTCTAAGACTGAGGTTAGGCTGTTTGTAGGATATCCAAAGGGAACGAAAGGAGGTTATTTCTATAGTCCCCAGGATCAGAAGGTCATTGTGAGCACTAATGCCCGATTCCTAGAGGAGGACTTTATTAGTAACCATCGGACAAGGAGTGAAATAATGCTCGATGAGTTGCGAGCATCAGCAGTAGCCAATATTCCAGAACAGCCGAGTGTACAAGAGGTCATACCACTAACTGCACCCTTATCCGATACTGTATCTCCACCATCGCTTCGTCGCAGTGGGAGGGTTGTTCGTCAACCGGACCGTTTCATGTTCGTGGGAGAATCCACTGAACTACTCTCGGGTATCGAACATGATGAGATCGACCCCTGGACTTACAAGGAAGCGATGGAGGACGATGATGCAGATTCCTGGAGAGTTTCTATGGATTCGGAGATAGAATCCATAGTTAACATGGACGTGTACGACCTTGCGGAGCTGCCGAATGGGGTAAAGCCCATTGGTTGCAAGTGGGTGTACAAGAGAAAGAGAGGACCTGACGGGAAGGTTTTAGCCTTCAAAGCTAGATTGGTGGCGAAAGGATTCACTCAGAAAGCAGGAATCGACTATGATGAGACATTTTCGCCAGTTGCCATGCTTAAGTCCGTCAGAATACTCTTGTCCATGGCGGCACATTTAGACCTAGAGGTTTGGCAAATGGACGTCAAGACTGCGTTCCTAAACGGGTACCTTGAAAAGGGTAGGGACATTTATATGCGCCAACCAGAAGGTTATGTGAGAGATGGCCAGGAGCATCTCGTATGGAAGCTTAAGAAGTCCTTATACGGACTTAAGCAAGCGTCCAGGTCCTGGAACATTCGTTTTGATGGAGTGATTAAATCCTACGGATTTGTCCAGTGCTTAAACGAAAGCTGTGTTTACAGGCTCAGTTCGGACGGAAGCGTGGTATTCTTAGTACTGTACGTAGATGACATACTTCTCATTGGCAACAATGTGAACGTGTTATTAGGCATAAAGGATTGGTTGTCTGAACAGTTTCAGATGAAAGACTTGGGAGAAGCAGGTTACATCCTAGGGATCAAGGTGATCAGAGATCGCCGTAAGAGGATGTTAGGCTTATGCCAAGCTTCATATATTGATATTGTGATCGCCCGTTTCAGCATGCAGAATGCCAAGAAGGGTTTTCTTCCCTTCAGACATGGCATACCCCTATCTAAGGACATGTGTCCGAAGACGCAAGAGGAGATAGAGGGCATGAAGACTATACCGTATGCTTCCGCGGTTGGAAGTCTCATGTATGCAATGCTGTGTACTAGACCGGATATCTGCTATGCGGTTGGCATGGTGACAAGATATCAGTCTAACCCTGGTCAGGGACATTGGACGGCTGTTAAGCACATTTTAAAGTATCTCAAGAGGACAAGAGATCATGTGCTTGTTTATCAGTCCAATGAGATGATCCCGATAGGGTATACGGACTCAGCCTTCCAGGCTGATCGAGATGAGAGGAAATCTACCTCAGGCTATGTGTTTACCTTGGGAGGTGGAGCCGTCACTTGGAAGAGTGTGAAGCAGAAGTGCATCGCAGACTCGACCATAGAGGCCGAATATGTGGCTGCTTGTGAGGCTGCTAAAGAGGCTGTGTGGCTCCTGAACTTCCTTAATGAGCTAGAACTAGTTCCCAGTTTGCCCAGAGGTATCACATTATATTGTGATAATGCTGGAGCAGTTGCAAACTGCAAAGAACCTAGAGCTCACAAGGCAAGCAAACACATAGAGAGAAAGTACCATCTCGTACGAGCAATCGTCGAAAGAGGAGAAGTAGAAGTGAAGAAAATCCCTTCAGCGGATAATCTGGCAGATCCATTCACAAAGAGCTTACCAGTCAAGGTGTTCGACAAGCATGTCGAAGGGATGGGACTGGAGCGCCTCCCACACTAGTAAACTTTGAGTATAAGTGGGAGAAGATGTGTAATAGATGCTAGATTTTAGACACTTTGCCTTTTGTCACATGATATACTAAAAGTTTGCTTTAGTATAAGTGGGAGATTGATGGATTTGTATACTAGAAAGCAGGCCTTTTAGCTTGTATGCATGTGTTGTCCATAACCACTAACAATCTTCTATCTGATTAAGTATGAATTGTCATCCATGCATCAAACATCTATCCATTATCTCAAAGTTGTAGGCTTTATGGTGTGTTGTAGATCACAGAAGACCATAGTTGCCGGTTCCTCAAGAGATATAAAAGGGTATCACAGTTGAGACAGTTCTGGATATAACTGTCGGTTTAGGCTGTAGTATAGGCTGCATAAATAGCTTGTCTTGGCTACTTGTCTATACTAGTACGTGCGTGTACTGATAGGATCACGGTGAGGTGTATTCTTCTATTCTGACCAGATGTAGAAAGAATCAAGACCTCGGTGACTTAAGATGAACCTTAACTCTAGTTGAGTCCTAAGGGTGTATAGTTGTGGTCTGCTTCTTTGATTTACCATGGGTGAGAGTTCAGAGTATCTGTAACTCAATATGCTCCGTATCTTGGGAAGCAACTACAACTAGTACGACTCTTAGTGTAACTGCAACAGAGCACCATATCCTGGTAGAACAGGTTGATCACATCCCCTGAGTAATTCATTAAGGACTATCATACCAAACCCTGCAGGTGGATTAAATTCCGGTATGATGAGTAAGGTATGAATGGTACTACTCAGGAATATAAAAGAAGTTGAATAACACGAGCAGTCAGAAGCTCTAAGTTAATCAACGGATGTGGGATATCTTAAATATGGGTGTCGTTAAGTCTAATACTAGCCCTGAACTCAACAGGGGTAAAACAGGTAATTCAGTACTATTACTCTAGTGGAATGTTTTAGTACTTATGGACTAAATTATACTCTGGGCTGAGTATGGGGAATTTAGCCATTGGGAGGCCTCGGTTTTACCAGCTAGTAGATCCCTGATCTGGCCCAAAAAGCTCAATAGGCCACAGTACAAGGAATAAGTGGGCCACCACACAGTTGGGCCCAGTATGGGGCGCCAACTATGCTCATGGACGTCCAGTCCATGTGTTGCAGGCCTGGCCTGCAACTTAAGCCCAGTCTCTCTTAGTCTCCTCTATATATACCCCCTCAAAGTCTTGTTTAGACCTAACAGTCAGAATAATCGAGTGCACTTAAATATTCTGAACAAGAAAGGGAGGCTAGGGTTAGAGGAGAGAGAGACGCACGGCCGAGCAGTAGCATTCGGTGGGGTTCCCGTTTCCGTGGCTGATTCCGAAGATCGTTGTCCATCCAACGTCAGAATCGAGCAGGGATACAGATCAGAAGATCTATTCGCGAGTTCTCTACTTCTTTAGGTAATCGATCTATAAACCCCCTATGATTCCGCACTAAATTCATAGGAGCATGATAGGTTTAATTAGATAGTTAGATATCCGAAATAGATCCTCGGGCGAACCGATCTTCACCGATCAGATATGGTTCCTTCAGACGAGGTTGTGTACTTGAACGAGAATATCTTCGACTATCCCCCTTGGATAAGAAACCGATCGGTCCGCCATGAGTAGAGAGATAGTGGTTGGCTTCATCCTCTCGATCTTGAGCCGGTTGAATATAGAGAGGGGCATCAAATTGATGCTAGCACCAAGATCACATAGAGCGTTTTGAAAGACTTGATCACCGATCTTGCATGCTAATGTGAACCTCCCGGGATACTTTTGCTTGAGAGGTAGCTTCTTTTGGATCACCGTGCTACACTCCTCCGTGAGGTTGATCGTCTCGAATTTCCCCCACTTCTTCTTTCCCGATACCGCATCCTTGATGAACTTCATGTGGTTGGGCTGTCTCGAAGAGCATCGAGAAGTGGTATGTTGATGTTGACCTTTTGTAGTATCTCCAAGAAACGTTGATACTTTTCATCTTGCTTCGTCTTGGTCAAACATTGTGGAAAAGGGGCCTTCGGAGTGTACGTCGGGAATTGGTGCGGCTGCATGGCCTCTCGATCACTCTCTCGATCGAGAGAGGTGTCGAGAGGTCCCTTCTGACCTCGAACTTTGACCTCTCGACCCCCTTCTTGATCGATTGGGGTATCGAGAAGTTTCTCCTATTTTTGCTGGGCTACCTCTTGACAGGCCTCTCGATCGAGAGAGGTGCCGAGAGGGTCACATTGGATCTCCTCGTCGTAAAGCTCTTGATCGATAGGGGTATCGAGAGGACCCTTCTGGACTCCAGTTTTGACCTCTCAATCCCCCTCTCGATCGAGAGAGGTATCGAGAGGTCCTCGCCTCGGTACTTGGTTCCTCGTCTCCTCGAGCTCCGCATTCTTGAAGTTCCCGTCTCAAGTCTTCTCAGCTTCCAAGGATGGATTTGTGTACTTTGTGCCACTCCGAAGCTCAATAGCATGAACATGATGGTTGTTCTTTGAGTTTTGCTCGGTGTTGCTTGGGAATTGGCCGGGCTTGTGGACTCCTCCTTGAGCATTGGCTATTTGACTCATTTGCATCTCCAACATTTGCATTTGCTTGGTTAGGGCGTTGATGCTACTCCCCAAGTTGTTGCTCAAGGTGTTTTGAGTAAGCTCCAACGTCCTCATGTTTGCATCTTGTTGTGTCATTCTCATCTCCGATTGAGCCATATATTGACGAATCAAGTCGTCGGTTGATATCTCCTTCTTTGGCTCTTGAATGACTCCATTCTCAACATGGAAGCCGGGAGGAGGTTGCAAGGCGTTGTTTGGATTGGTATAAGAGAAGTTCGGATGATTTCGGTTGTTGGGAACATAAGGCTTCTTGTATCCTCCTTGATAATTCGAACCTCCTTGTCCTCCTTGTCCTCCTTGCCACTTGTTTCCTTGATTTGATTGCCACTTGCCACCTTGTTGCGAAAAATTGGCATCCTCTTCTTCGGTTGTAGGTGCTTGTTCATCAACTATAGCATCGCACCGAAGCACTCCTTTCTTGATAGTATCCAACTCATTCGTTGTTTTCGTGTACTTCTCCATCAAGTCTTCATAAGCATCGATTCCAATATTGGCAACTCTCCTTCTTCCAATTCATCGGTCAGTAACCTCTTCATAACTCGAATTCACGGTAAGCTCAATAATCTCCATAGCCACATCATATTCGTTGTTCAAAAATCCTCCTTTTGAAGCGTAGTCGAGCTCCTTCCTACATAACTTGTTCAAACCACGATAGAAGCACGTGATTTGATCCTCCTTGCTAATTCCATGGTTCGGGCATGCTCGTAGTAGCTTCTTGAATCTCCCCCACGCCTCGTAGAAGTACTCATCCTCGTATTGTTGGAATTGGTTGATCTCATTGATGAGTTTCTGTGCCCTTGAGGGTGGGAAAAACTTGTTCAAAAATCTGGTGCACATCTCGGCCCATGTCCTAATCTCGGTCTTGTCCAATCCATCGAGCCACTCCCTCGCATCGTCCTTGAGAGACCACACGAACAAACTGAGCTTGAGGTAGTCCGATGAAACTCCATTGGCCTTGTATGTAGCACATATGTCCAAGAATTGCTTTAAGTGAGCATTTGGATCCTCCATGAATGTGCCTCCATATTGGTCAGATTGCACCATGTTGATGAGGGACGTCTTGATCTCATAGTTGTTAGCGTCCGTGGTCCCCCATCCTCCTTGCTGAAATTGGTCCACGACCGGCTTGAACCGATCATTCAAAGTCCTCTTTGCCTCACGATCTCCCATTGATGCTTGACTCCTCGGGGAATCGGGTGGTGTAGAGGGTGGTGTATTGATACGAACCTTGGTAGGTCCGAACGATTCACGCACGCGGAAGACTCAAGATACCGATGGAAATCCCAAAACCTCCTAAATCGAACACGAAAGTGTTGTCTAGGCAACTCGGGGACGATGAGTGACACACAAACGAGGGTGATGAACTCGATTGATTCGCCGGATAAAAAATTTCTTGGTCACACCATAAGAAATTCAAAGATAAATCTCATAAGAGAAATAAATTGAGGTAATATTAATGAATAAAAGTCTAATTTTCGTCACCCTTATGAGAGCCATATTTATAGGCTTCATAGAGTCCTAATTCCACAAGGAAACTAGTTAAAAACCTACCCTAAGATATACCAAACCAAATCCTAGTTTAAAAAGGAATAAAATCACTAAAATAATGCTGAAAATTAACCTACCAACTATACTACTCATAAAAAAAACGAAAATTAATTAAAATAAAGAACTAAATAAACTACTAAATAATATCTTCCATCTTCAGCTCATATCATCTTTAATTCTTGGCCCACGAACTGAAATTCTCGATCCACGGGCTGCATCATTCCCCTCCTCTTGAAGAGGATTTGTCCTCAAATCCACGTCGTCACTCCAAATGCCCGGATCAAAAATCAGATTTTCTCTCCTTGCAAGAAACAAGTGTTGAACCAAATGTTTGCTCCCTTGTGCATCCTTCTTATACTTCGTATTCTTCTCTTGAATATTGAACACGATGTAGTGCTTGCTGAATATATCATCGTGCTTCATTTGTCTACGAAACAGCCAAGATGGCTCCAACATAGATGCCTCCTCAATAAACACTTCACCTTCATACTTGCTGATTTGAAACGGAACCTTTACTTCCTTGGCCGTCTCATCAACTCCAGTTTCATTCATCCATTGCAGCTTGGGGTGCTTCAACAAGATCAATCCTAACTTTTCCACCATAGTAATAGTAGCATCGTTAGTATAAGTTTGATCATCAATAATCAAGCTACATACCTTATCCACAACGTCACATCTTGTGGGAAAGATATTATTTTGTTGTTCTTCTTCAATGCTTTTAGCTTCCGCACCCAAAGTACTTGCATTAGATACTTCAAGCACATCTTCACATGACTCCTCCGAATTCAGCATCGTGTGATCATCTCCATCATCTTTAACATCAACTTCTTCATCAACTCTGATCACCATCTCCCTTGGACATTTCTCATCTCTCGAATCAGCTACATCAATTTCGATCACCAACTCCCTTGGACAATCCTCATCCTTGGAATCAACCACGGTTTCAAGTTCAACGATCTCCTCTTGCTGATTCGGAGCTTCCGCATCTTTGACATCAAATACGGCTTTAAATGCCATGATCTCACTCAATTGTTGTTGTGGCAGCGGCTGATTCTCCTTATTAATCCAAGGATCCGACTTCTCTCCAAGTAACGATTTATGATCGTGTTTCTTCTGGATTGATGGAGTACTTTGCAACTTGATAGCCTCTCGATCCCTTGCTCCATCCCGCCTTAATTTGCTGCCATTGTGTCGAGAAGCTTGCTCGAAGTTCTCCTCATAAGATGTCTCTTCTCTCATCAATCGCTTTTGAGGATATGTGATTGGATGAAGCAAATTCTGACTTTCTCTTATCCGAGAATGCTTGAGTCGATCTAACCTCTCATGGATAGGCTTAAATGCATCCTTTACCATACTCCGCATCTCTTCCATAAAATTTGTAATCAAAGCTTCTTCAACCATACTTATGGAAACTTATGGATAAGTATGGAAGGTAGAAGATAAATATGGACACTTATAGATAAATATGGAGTATATGAAAACTGAATCAAACTCTACTAAGGAAATAAAATCTGAACTATATGGAAACCAAATCAGATCTGGACTCTATGGAAACCAAATCAATTAATGAAGGAAATAAGATCTGAATTATAGAAACAAATCTAGAACTTATGGTAACAAAACAAATCTAGGAATTATGGGGAAAAAAAAAACGAATCTGACACCTCTTTTTTTTTTTTTTTTTTTTTTTTTTTTGTTGACACGGAAACGAATCTGACGAACGGAACGGAGAACAAAGGAATGACACTAACGACGAAGACTCAACGAACGACACGAACAAAACAAGACACGAAGAGAACGATACGAAGACACGAACAGAAAGCAACACAAGATACGAAATTCAAGACGAAAAGGATGATAGAACCTGGATGACGTAAGCCTGGCTCTGGTGCCAAATGATACGAACCTTGGTCGGTCCGAACGATTCAAGCACGCGGAAGACTCAAGATACCGATGAAAATCCCAAAACCTCCTAAATCGAACACGAAAGTGTTGTCTAGGCAACTCGGGGACGATGAGTGACACACAAACGAGGGTGATGAACTCGATTGATTCGCCGGATAAAGAATTTCTTGGTCACACCATAAGAAATTCAAAGATAAATCTCATAAGAGAAATAAATTGAGGTAATATTAATGAATAAAAGTCTAATTTTCGTCACCCTTATGAGAGCCATATTTATAGGCTTCATAGAGTCCTAATTCCACAAGGAAACTAGTTAAAAACCTACCCTAAGATATACCAAACCAAATCCTAGTCTAAAAAGGAATAAAATCACTAAAATAATGCTGAAAATTAACCTACCAACTATACTACTCATAAAAAAAATGAAAATTAATTAAAATAAAGAACTAAATAAACTAATAAATAATATCTTCCATCTTCAGCCCATATCATCTTTAATTCTTGGCCCACGAACTGAAATTCTCGATCCACGGGCTGCATCATGTATCAATCTCGCTTGCTTCCTTCTCGCGCCTCAATGCCCTTAGTGAGCGCTCGATCTCCAAATCTATCGGAATAGGATTTATTCCTTTAGATCTCGTGGTCATGCACTACCTAAGATCAAAAAGAAGAAAAGAAAAAGTTAGATCAATAAACCGACAAACAGAAAATAAAAGCACCTAAATCACCTATTAATTCTATTTCAAAATATGTGTATAAAATCTAATCAGTTCCCGGCAACGGCGCCAAAATTTGATCGCACTATTTTCTACCACACAAAAATAGGTATAGTATAGAATAAGCGAGTATCGTATCCACAGGGATTGATGTGTCGAAACCACACACAGTACCTTTACTATAGAATTAAACTGATGTTTAAGCAATTAAAAGTGTAGAGAATTGTGGTATTTATAAACTAGGCAAATAAATAAAGAACTCAATTAATCAAATAAGGAAATAAACAAACAAGGTAAATAACAAATAAGGATAAAACTCAATTAAGGAAAAGTGTTGATTCGAGGGAAGCCTACCTAATCAAATACATGTAAGTAATTAATGCATACAATTAACCACTTTAATCCAATCTAAATGTGATACATAAAAATAACCTAACACTCCGGTTAAGACAATGTAGGTCGTCACCTAATAAGATCCTAATATCCTCTCGGACTCATAGATATCAAATCGGGTGCAAAATCGAACAAGTATCAATAATATAATCAACTAGGTTCAACTATGACACCTAAATAAACTATATATGAACATACGATAATTCAACCTCGACTAAGATAATTAAATCATCATACCATGTATTCATGAGATCTATTATGCAATTATCCTATTAAGGCATAAACACATAACTATGCATACACAATTAGTGATCAAGTAATCATGCATGAGAATAAGCACCATGAAACATGCATCTAGATTGGAAGGCTAATTGTAAACAAAAACACTCGCATAAATTCAATTAGGCATTCAATCCCTAAAATCAACTAAAGAATTTAGCTAGACATAATTAAAACAAACATAAACACAAAGAATTTAAAGAACATAATTAAAGAGTAGGGGTAAGAAAAAATTGAACACAAAGAACATAATTAAAGAGTAAGAGTAAGAAAAACTTGAACACAAACGAAGAACTTCGAATCTTGAATCTTGCATAAACTTGAAAAATCTCCAATATCGAATACAAGAATAAAATAAAAGCTCTAAAGTAAAAAATATGTAAAAAGTTTTAAGTAGCTAGATTGATTTTATTCACAATGCTTGGCTAAGGAATATATATAGGGGAAATTTACTTAAGGAAACATAAACCAAAAAGCAATCTAATAAAATAATGCCTTCTTTCTCTCGGCTGGACCCTCTCGATAAGCTCTACCTCTCGATCGAGACCCCTCTCGATCGAGAGAGGTATCGAGAGATGTTGAAACTGCTCTCGATCGTGAATGAATCCAGAAGCTTTCCTCTCGATAAGCCTCTCGATCGAGAGAGGTATTGAGAGGTCTTCACTAGACTTCAAACCTTGAATTTCGAACTCCGATCTTCAAACCTTGTCTCGTCTCGGGGTTTTATCATCAAAATATGCCTAAAAACACAACAAAATACCCTCAAGCATAATATTGTCCAATATAATAAAAACCATATAAAATATAGATAATACTACACAATCGAGACTAAAAAATGACTCTTTTTGGTTATAAAAATAAGGTAAATTTCACCTATATCAGCTCTTCCTGATTTGTTTCCCCATGTCTGCGAATTTTCTGATTTGGAACGCTCAGGGCATCGTTAATCGCAATCCCTTGGGTATCCTCAGTAATTTGTGCAGGGAGTATTTTGTCTCTTTCGTGGCGATCTTGGAGCCTCAGAATGATCGTGACCCCTCTTTTGTCTCTCGGAAGATTGGGCTCACCCACAGGCACTCGAATAGTAGCAACAAGATTTGGATCTTTGCGCACAGGGACTACCAGGTTGATATCTTGGAGGATACTGATCAGCTGGTCCACGTTCGTGTCTCTGCTGCCGTGTTCCGTGCTCCGTTGTATTTGACCGCCGTTTATGCCAAGTGTTCCAGGGAGGGCCGCTACCCACTTTGGGAGACGCTGCGTGATGTGTCTTTACAGATGGAGGATTGCCCGTGGCTTGTTGGAGGCGACTTCAACATCTTTCTGACCGAGGAAGAGAGGGTTGGTAGCACTACTGATCGTCATCTCGAGATCATGGACTTTGCTGACGCTATCTCTGACTGTCAGTTAATCGACCCCGGCTTTGATGGGTCTGTCTTCACTTGGGAGAGACCGGGCCTGCTTGAGAGGTTGGACCGGATCCTGATCGGTGAGCACTGGGAGTCCGCCTTCGAGACTACCCGTGTCACGCACTTGCCGCGCGTGGCCTCTTACCACGCTCCGCTCCTGGTGAGGTGCCAGTTCTCGGCCCAGCTGCCCCGGGCTTCGTTCAGATTTCAGAATATGTGGGTCAGACACCACTCTTTTGCCTCTGAGATAGCCAGGATCTGGGAGGAGCCGACGAGTTTTGAGGGTATGCTGAATCTGCAGTTCAAGCTATCCCGTGTTAAGGGGTTCTTAAAGGGGTGAAACAAGAATGTCTTTGGGAATATCCATGAGAAGATGAGGGAGGCCGAAGAGGCCGTGAGCGTGGCCCAGCTTGCCTATGATGCGGACCCCTCCTCGGAGCTCCGGTCTGAGCTCCATCGTTGTATTGCTCTCCTGTTGCATCGTACTCCGATGGAGGAGGACTTTTGGAGGCAAAAGGCGGCGATTCGTTGGGCCACCGATGGGGAGCGCAACACCAAGTTCTTTCAGGGGTGGGTCAAGCAGAGGAGGGTGAAGTCCCGTATCCATGTCATTCAGGAGGGGGATAGGGAGATCACCGAGGAGGCTGAGATCAGGACCTCTGCCGCCGGATTCTTCCAGAATTTGCTCTCCTCCGATGTTGCTATCCCGGACGCCTCGGACCTCCAGGGCCTGCAACCCTTGCCCGACTCCGTGGACCTCCTGGGGCTCTGTGCGCTCCCGGAGCATGATGAGGTCCGCTCTGCTGTCTTTGGCATCTGCGGGGAAAGTACCTCGGGCCCCGACGGCTTCACGTCCTTGTTCTTCCAGCGGTGTTGGGATACGGTTGGGCCCGATGTGGTGGCGGCGGTGCTTGACTTCTTCCAGGGTGCCCCCATGCTGCGGAGCTTTACTGCCACTACCATTGTCCTCCTCCCCAAGAAGGATAACCCGACCTCTTGGACCCACTTTCGGCCCATCAGCCTTTGCAATGTGACCAACAAGATCATCTCTAAGATCTTGACGTCGCGTCTGGCGCCGCTCATCCCCCTCGTCGTGGCCCCCAATCAGAGTGGCTTCGTCAAGGGCCGGCTGATCAGTGACAACGTCCTGTTGGCCCAAGAGCTCATCCATGACCTTCACCCGTGCAAGGGCAAGGCGCACCCCAATGTCGCCCTCAAGCTGGATATGGCGAAGGCCTATGATCGTGTCCAGTGGCCCTTCCTGATTGGCGTCCTCAGAAAGATGGGCTTCCCGGAGCAGTGGATCGACATGGTCAGGAGGTGCGTGCAGAACTGCTGGTTCTCGATGTTGGTGAATGGGGCCCCCGCGGGCTTCTTCCCCTCCTCTCGTGGCCTGCGCCAGGGGGACCCAATCTCCCCGTCCCTGTTCATTCTTGCCGCGAACTACCTCTCGCGGTCCCTTGACAGGCTGATTGTCGGGCAGTTGGATATGGTGTACCACTCCCAGAGGAGGTAGGCGCCCCTGATCTCCCACCTGGCCTATGCCGATGATATCATTATCTTCACCCAGGCCAAGCGGGAGTCCTTGGAGAAGCTGAAAGAGTGCCTCGATGAGTACTGCATGGTGTCTGGCCAGATGATCAACTTCGAGAAGAGCAACTTCTATCTGAATGATCACCACGTTGAGGACTGGCAGCACATGATTCGTGAGGTCGGAGGCTTCCAGAGAGGCTCTGTCCCCTTCACCTATCTCGGGGTCCCCATCTATAAGGGTCATAAGAAGTCTTCCCTCTTCCTTGAGCTGAGACAGAGGATCAGCAACCGTATCCACAGTTGGTCGCACAGGCATCTCTCGTTCGGGGGCCGCCTGGCTCTGATCAAGAGCATCCTCTCCACCATCCCGCTGCATGTCCTCCAGGCTATCCATGTCCCGAAGAAGGTGCTTCATGGCCTCGAGCAGTTGATGGCGAGGTACTTTTGGGGTGCCGTGGGCGAGGAGATAAAGATTCACTGGGTCAGTTGGAAGCAGATCTGTCTCCCGGTGGAGGAGGGCGGCCTGGGTATTCGCAGGCTGTCCGATATGGTCACGGCCTTCAGTTATAAGCTGTGGTGGAGGTTCCATGCCCGTGACTCGCTGTGGGCGAGGTACCTGTGGCAGAAGTACTCGTATCCTTTATATGGTTTCTCTGCTTCTGATAGTATTGTGTGGCGTCGCTTATTGCATGTTGGTATTTGTGCGCATGAGTTTATTCGTTGGTCCTTGGGTGCAGGGAGAGTGTCGTTTTGGGACGATAGTTGGTTTGGGGACCACCCCCTCTCTGTCTATCGGCCCAATGGCGGCCCTCGACCTAATGTGTCTTTCTTTTTGCATGACTCTGCTTGGGATCTTAATCGTTTGCATGCATACTGTGCTCCCTACTTGTCTGTTGATCTGTTGGTTGATGTGAGCTGGACTCGGGTGTTGTGGGGCGAGGAGGATGTGATGAGGTGGGCGCTTACCAGCCATGGCGGGTTCACCGTGACATCTGCATGGGACAAGATCAGGTACAGGAGTCCTAAGCTCTCTCTCTTTGGTGATATTTGGAGTCGTTGCCTTACTCCCACTATCTATGTCTTTCTTTGGCGTCTTCTCCTTGGTCGTGTCCCCATCGAGTCCATTCTCCAGTCTAGGGGTATCTATCTCCCTTGCTTCTATGTGCCAGTGCTGTGTGTCCCCCCATGTCTAGTCCACTATGCATGTCATTGAATGGAGTGAGTCTGCTAGGGCTGTGTGGTCCCATTTTTCCGACTGGTTCCCTGCACAGACACAAGCACACACGCGCACTGACATTGCACGTAGCTTAGGTAGGTGGAGACTCCGCTTCCCTCGGGCTCCTTGCACACACATTTCATTTTTTGGTCCCTTGCTTGGTGATTTGGTTTATCTGGACGGAGAGGAACAGCCACAAACACCGTGGGGTTCCTTTCCGTAGCTCTCACGTTATTTGGCAGGTTACTCATCACCTGCAGTCTCTGGTAGCTGCTCCTCCTCCTCCCAGCCCACTGGGTGGGGTGTCGTCCCCAGGTCCCCTTCATGCCGCCCGCGGAGCCGGTCCCGCGGCCCCTCCGCTCCCGCATGGTCCGCTGGCTCCCTCCTGAGGCTCCTTGGGTGAAGCTGAACACAGACGGCTCGTTCGACACTGGTACAGGTCTCGCTGCTGCTGGGGGCCTAGTTCGTGATCACAACAGCGAGCTCCTCCGTGCCTTCTGCTCCCCGGTGACTGCAAGTTCTAGCTTTGAGGCGGAGCTCCTGGCCCTCCTCCAAGGGCTAGAGCTGGCGACTATGCTCTCCTCCCACATTTGGATTGAGATGGATGCTTCGGCTGTTGGTACCCTCCTCACCTCGGGACGGCACGGGTCCACGGCCACCCGTCACATCTTGACGCGGATCCGCCTCTGGCTCCGAGGCATTCAGGCCAGGTTCTCCCACATCCCGCGGGAGGGGAACAAGCCCGCAGACTTCATGGCGCGTCGGGGTCTTCAGACCGACACCATGGTTCTCTTCGACTCCTCCAGCGCCCCCCACTACTTCCTGGCGCTCGTGCGGATGGATCAGTTGGGCTACCCCAACTTCAGGTTCCGGTACTCATAGCCTATCATGCAGCATCTCTGTGGTATCTCGTGCTGATAGGTGGTGTTGTTAGTCTCCCGAGATGGTCACTTTTGGGCCCTTCTCAGTGTATTGTTTCTAGTTCTTCGTGTTTTTCTACTTGTAGTGAGGGGTTGGGTCCTCTACGGGTCCTCCTGATAGGGTGCATTTTTACCCTATCATCTAAGTGTTATATTATCGTTTTCTTGTTGTATTTTGATAGTTTAGCTCATGATTTATATTTTTTATGTTATTTTGAGCTAGATTACGCTTTTGGGTTGTTTTGAGTGTTTTTAGGGCTTTTATGTCGAGAAAACCCAAGATGAGATGAGAGACGACAAAACCAAGGAAGAGATGAAGTATTGATCCCAAGTTCTGACTTCTCACGATTTTTTGGAAGAGTTATTCTGGAAAAGTGAAAGCATAGCATTGAAGAGGAGTTCGATAGGAGCACGTAGGCGAAAACGGAGGTCAATTCGGAGTTCGACGAGGAAGATATGACCGAAATAAGAAAGTTGCGCAGAACCCTCTCGACCCTCTCGACCCACCTCTCGATCGAGAGAGGTGTCGAGAGGTGCCTCCTGTTTTCCAGACGGGATTTTCTCTAAAAGGCTATTTTTGACTTTTCTTGGTTTCCTTGTACAATTAGGTATTAGATGTAAACTTCTACCCTATAAATACCTCTAAACCTATCATTGTAAACATGTTCGTCCACTCTCCTACATTCTTTAGATTAGTTTTTATTCTTTTCTCCATACTTTTATACTTTAGATCTAGATTTATTTTATGTATGAAGACCATTGAAGATTGAAGATTTATTCAAGATTCAAGAGTTTTTCTATCCCTTTCTCTTTTACTTTATGTTTTTAATTATGTTTAATCTTCCTTCTACCTTTCTTTTAATTATGTCTAGCTAAATCCCTTAGTTGATTTTAGGGATTGAATGCCTAATTGAATTTATGTAAGTGTTCTTGTTTACAATTAGCCTTCCAATCTAGATGCATGTTTCATGGTGCTTATTCTCATGCATAGTTAACTGGCCATTAATTGTGTATGCATAATTATGTGTTTATGCCTTGATAGGGTAATTGCATAATAGATCTCATGAATGCATGATATGATAGTTTGATTTTCTTAAATTGATAATTGAATTATTATATGTTTATATATAATTGATTTGGTGTCTTAGTTGAACCTAGTTGATTATATTATTGATACTTGTTCTACTTTGCACTTGATTTGATTCTTACAATTCGAAAGAATATTAGGATCTTCTTAGGTGACAACTTGCATTGCTTTAATTAGGGTGTAGGTTATTTTTGCATGTATCACATTTAGATTGGATTAAATTGGTTAATTGTATTCATTAATTGTTTGCATAGATTTGATTAGGTAGGCTTCCCTAGAATCAACCTTGTTTCCTTATTTGATTTATTTATTTCCTTATTTGCTTATTTGCCTTATTTGTTTAATTGTTTATTTATTTGTTTTCTTATTTGTGTTCTCTTTTATTTATTTTATTTATTTGCCTAGGATTATAATACCACATTCTTATTTTCTTAACTGCCTAGACATCAGTTTAATTCTAGAGTAGAGGTACTTTGTGTGATTTCGATATATCAATCCCTGTGGATACGATACTCGTACTTATTCTATACTATACCTATTTTTGTGTGGTAGAAAATAGTGCGACCAAATTTTGGCGCCGTTGCCGGGGATTGATTAGATTTCACATAGATATTTTGAAATAGGATTAATAGGTGATTTAGGCGTTTATTTTTCTATTTTTTTTGTATTAAACTAACCGTTTCCTTTCTTTGTCGAGGACTATATTCTTATGGCGGATTCGGTAGTGAAAAAGACTCTCAACGATCGGTTCAAACCGGTTGTTGATCGATTCCAGAATGGAGGATGGGGGACTGTTGAGGCTACCGATTACGAGATCAAGGCTTCCCTCATCAACATGGTGCAAGCAAATCAATATGGAGGCACACCGATGGAGGATCCTAATGCTCACCTGAAGCAATTTCTCAATATCTGTGCCACATACAAGGCAAATGGAGTGCCTGCAGACTACATCAAGCTCAGTCTCTTCGAGTGGTCTCTCAAGGATGATGCTAGAGAGTGGCTTGAGGATATAGAGAATCGAGCCGAGATAAAGACATGGAGCGAGCTGTGCAAACTATTCTTAAATAAGTTCTTCCCACCTTCAAGGGCTCAGAGGCTTCTAAACGAGATCAACAAATTCCAACAATTTGAAGATGAGTACCTTTACGAAGCATGGGGGAGATTCAGAAAGATGCTTCGTGTATGCCCCAATCATGGTCTTGACAAGGGGGAACAAATTTTCCGCTTCCATCAAGGATTGAACAAGCAATGCAAGAAGGAGCTCGATTATGCGTCTAAAGGAGGATTCTTAAATAACGATGTAGAGACAGCTTGGGAGATTATCGAGCTCAACGTCAACGCAAGTTATGAGGAGGCTACCGATAGAAGAGTTGGGAGAAGGAAGGTTGCCGCCATTGGATCCAAAGCTTATGATGATTTGATGGAGAAATACACCAAGACGGCAACGGAGTTGGATGCTTTCAAGAAGACTTATGATCCCAACAATCGACGCCATCCAAACATATCCCCTGGCTTTCATGTGGAGAATGAAGTCGTCCAAGAGCCGAAGAAGGAACCTTCATTGGAGGAGTTGATTAAGAATCTCATATCAACGACGACAAATAAAATCGGAGCCTTGGAGTCAAGTGTTTCTAATATCGAGAATGCAGTCACAAATTTGACCAAGCACATGAATATGTTGGATGCTCGAGTTGATGAAGTAGCCAATGCTCAAGGAGGAGTCCATAAGCCCGACCATCAAGTTCATGCTATCGAGCTTCGGAGCGGCACTACGTACACAAATCCATCCATGGAAGCTGAGAAGAAAGGAGTCGGGAACTTCAAGAATGTGGTGCTCGAGGAAACGAGGATCCAAGAGCCGAGGCGAGGGCCTCTCGACACCTCTCTCGATCGAGAGGTCGATCGAGAGGTCCATACTGGAAGTCAGCATCCACCTCTCGACACCTCTCTCGATCGAGAGGAGGATCGAGAGGTCTACGACGAGGAGATTCAAATGGAACCTCTCGACACCTCTCTCGATCGAGAGGTCGATCGAGAGGTCAAAAACCGAGGTCAGAAGGGACCTCTCGACATCTCTCTCGATCGAGAGGTCGGTCGAGAGGCCCAGCAGCCGCCCCAATTCCCGACGTACACTCCGAAGGCCCCTTTCCCACAACGCTTGAACAAGCCGAAGCAAGACGAGAAGTATCAACGGTTTTTGGAGATGCTTCAAAAGGTTAACATCAACATACCACTTCTCGATGCTCTCCGAGACATGCCAAACCACATGAAGTTCATCAAGGACGCGGTGGCGGGGAAGAAGAAGTGGGCTAAGTTCGAGACGATCAACCTCACGGAGGAGTGTAGCGCGGTCTTACAAAAGAAGCTTCCATTAAAGCAAAAGGATCCCGGGAGGTTCACATTAGCTTGCAAGATTGGTGATCACGTCTTCCAAAATGTCCTTTGTGATCTTGGTGCTAGCATCAATTTGATGCCCCTCTCTATTTTCAACCGGCTCAAGATTGGAAAGATGAAGCCGACAACTATCTCCCTACTTATGGCGGATCGATCAGTTTCTTATCCAAGGGGGATAGTTGAAGATGTGCTCGTACAAGTTCAGAATCTTGTTTTCCCGGCTGATTTTGTAGTGTTGGATATGCCCGAGGATGAGAATCAACCATTGATCTTAGGACGTCCATTTTTAGCTACGGGGAGAGCTTTGATCGATATTCAAGATGAAGATTTGACATTTAGAGTCAATGGAGAGGAATTGAAGATTTCCATCTATGAAGCAATGAAGAGACCCGATGATCATCGAGAGGATGTTTTTGCCGTTCAAGTCTTGAAACCACCTATACCGCCGGCACCGGATGGAGCTTGCGAGGAGATTCTCGAGTTCTTAAATCAGTTGGAAGCCATTCCACCATTGAAGTTAGCCGAATTCAAGAGATCAATTGATGGAGCCATGAAGAAACTCGATGATGGGGGAGAGAAGAGCTTTCATTTTGATCCACCTTGATAAGAGGTAACGTCGGGCTAAAGACGTAAAACGTAGCACTTGTTGGGAGGTAACCCAACTCTATATTTAATTTTCAGTTTTTGTTTTATTTATGTTTGTTTTTGTTTTTCTTTGAGTCTTATCTTTTATTAAGCTTTTTATCCAAAAATTTTTGCGAAGCTTGTGAGTTGTAGGTTTTCTTGACGAGGTTTCGACTTAGAGGAGAAGATCGATAGTAAGCTAGCTTCGGTGAAAGGTACGCTCGTTAACTTATCCACTCCTTCTTCTTAAACTTATTCCTTCATCATGATTCGAAATAAGTTTGGGGGAGGGGGACGTGTGGCTTTGTTAACTCGTTTACATGGGTTCTTGGATTGTAGCTTAATTTTTGGATATTTTATTAGTAGTTATTATTTTTGTCAAGTCTTAGGTTTTAGTTGAGTCGAATAAGCATGTGATGATAGTGTTGTGAATTTGGCCGATGATAGAAAATTTTTGTTGATTTTTGGAGAAAATTCATGATCTTTATTATGCATGGAACCTTGGCGAAGCGACGCAATTATTTTGATGAATTTGAATTGTGTTATGATGTCGGGAACTAGTTAGTTTGAACCCGTGAGATTTGAGCTTTTTGTGCATATTTATGCCTATTCTTTGATTGAGTGATCATGCATTCTTCATTGTTTCTAGAACTTGCCTTATTTCTCCATCAAGACCTTAGTATATTTATGAACTAGGAGATGATCTTAGGCCATCTTTCTTTAGCCACATGATTCCTATACACTAACCTTGATCATAATCCTTTGTTTACCCATTTTGAGCCTTTATTAGCCGTTCTTTGTAAAACCGGATGATAGGAGGTTTGGATGATTATGGGTATCTTTTGTTGTGGTTGGTAGTATGGAAGGAGTTAAAAATATATATATATATATTTGTTGTGGTGTACAAGGAGAAAAATAAAAGAAAACCTAGATGCTTGTTAAAGTATAGTTAGCTATCCCTATAAGCTTAGAAAAACAGTTGTGAAAAGAAAAAAAAATAGAGCCTTTGTTCAACATTAGAAAGAACATTCATTAGATGAGCTCTAAGAAAAAAAAAAGAGAAAAAGAAGAGAATGAGAATAAAAGCATAAGGGGGTAGTTAACTTGAATTGTATTATGTGCATCTATGATATTGATGTTTTGTAGTTGGTGTTGGATGGTAGAAGATGGAGTTGAAAAACCATACTTTGGTTGGAGTTGGAAACAGGTTGATGATTTGGAGTATTTTGAGTCACTTAGCCTATATATTCCCTACCTTAACCAATGTCCCTACATTACAAGCTTTTATAAAGTCCTTCTTGATCCTAGTTTATGAGTATTACATTAGGTGGAGATGTTGAGATTAGGGGCAAGCCTATGGTAAACATGTTGCATTGCATTGATATTGAGTGAACCCTATGATGTGCATTATCTTATACATCTTTTCTTTGAGAGAGTTGAGTGTTCACTTACATATATATAATTTCACAAGTTTGAGAGTGTTCTTTGATTGAATAGCATGATTTGGATTTATTGAATAGGTTGTGTTATTGATGCTAAGGTTGTATGCATAGTCTTGATCATGATCATGAGCTTGTTTTTGAAAAAAGTTTTGAGGCCTACATAGTTCACAATGCTTGAGTCTATTGTTTATTTCGTTTTTGTTATTGTTCGGGACGAACAATGTTTAAGTTTGGGGGATTTTGATAGGGTGCATTTTTACCCTTTCATCTAAGTGTTATATTATCGTTTTCTTGTTGTATTTTGATAGTTTAGCTCATGATTTATATTGTTTATGTTATTTCGAGCTAGATTACGCTTTTGGGTTGTTTTGAGTGTTTTTAGGGCTTTTATGTCGAGAAAACCCAAGATGAGATGAGAGACGACAAAACCAAGGAAGAGATGAAGTATTGATCCCAAGTTCTGACTTCTCAAGATTTTTTGGAAGAGTTATTCTGGAAAAGTGAAAGCATAGCATTGAAGAGGAGTTCGATAGGAGCACGTAGGCAAAAACGGAGGTCAATTCGGAGTTCGGACGAGGAAGATATGACCGAAATAAGAAAGTTGCGCAGAACCCTCTCGACCCTCTCGACCCACCTCTCGATCGAGAGAGGTGTCGAGAGGTGCATCCTGTTTTCCAGACGGGATTTTCTCTAAAAGGCTATTTTTGACTTTTCTTGGTTTCCTTGTACAATTAGGTATTAGATGTAAACTTCTACCCTATAAATACCTCTAAACCTATCATTGTAAACATGTTCCTCCACTCTCCTACATTCTTTAGATTAGTTTTTATTCTTTTCTCCATACTTTTATACTTTAGATCTAGATTTATTTTATGTATGAAGACCATTGAAGATTGAAGATTTATTCAAGATTCAAGAGTTTTTCTATCCCTTTCTCTTTTACTTTATGTTTTTAATTATGTTTAATCTTCCTTCTACCTTTCTTTTAATTATGTCTAGCTAAATCCCTTAGTTGATTTTAGGGATTGAATGCCTAATTGAATTTATGTAAGTGTTCTTGTTTACAATTAGCCTTCCAATCTAGATGCATGTTGCATGGTGCTTATTCTCATGCATAGTTAACTGGCCATTAATTGTGTATGCACAATTATGTGTTTATGCCTTGATAGGGTAATTGCATAATAGATCTCATGAATGCATGATATGATAGTTTGATTTTCTTAAATTGATAATTGAATTATTATATGTTTATATATAATTGATTTGGTGTCTTAGTTGAACCTAGTTGATTATATTATTGATACTTGTTCTATTTTGCACTTGATTTGATTCTTACAATTCGAAAGAATATTAGGATCTTGTTAGGTGACAACTTGCATTGCTTTAATTAGGGTGTAGGTTATTTTTGCATGTATCACATTTAGATTGGATTAAATTGGTTAATTGTATTCATTAATTGTTTGCATAGATTTGATTAGGTAGGCTTCCCTAGAATCAACCTTGTTTCCTTATTTGATTTATTTATTTCCTTATTTGCTTATTTGCCTTATTTGTTTAATTGTTTATTTATTTGTTTTCTTATTTGTGTTCTCTTTTATTTATTTTATTTATTTGCCTAGGATTATAATACCACATTCTTATTTTCTTAACTGCCTAGACATCAGTTTAATTCTAGAGTAGAGGTACTTTGTGTGATTTCGATATATCAATCCCTGTGGATACGATACTCGTACTTATTCTATACTATACCTATTTTTGTGTGGTAGAAAATAGTGCGACCACCTCCTCATGTCAGTCATTGGTTTATACTTTGTAGTGGGGATAGCACTCATTTTTAGTGCTTCCCCCCACAGACATTGTTCGATTGTTATGATTTTATATATAGGTTGGGGGTCTGCCTAACCCCTCACCCTCACGGGTGTTTTGATTATTAAAAAAAAAAAAAAAAAAAAAAAAAAAAAAAAAAAAAAAAAAAAAAAAAAAAAAAAACTTGATTACTGTCAGTTTTCCTTAATCGAGAAGAAAACCGTTAAAATGGACTTATACCTCAATGATTTTCATATGTACCTCAACTGATTGATATTTTGTATTAGATTATAGATAAATAAAGAGGAGTGCTTCGAAATCGAGGTCGTTCGACCATCTGTTGACTCCGTAAGCTTAAGATAGCTTCGGTTGACCGATTACCTTACATTCTTAAGTTTTGGTAGTTCTAATCGTGCTTTCCAAGCCATTATCATGCTCGATTGCTTCATTTCTTATATTATATCATGAAATTGAAGCTTACTCGGTGATTTCAAGAGCATTTGAGCTCATAATCTCGATTGAAGTCTCGTTTGCTTAAGCGAGAAGAAAACCTTTAAAACTGACTTATAACTCAATGATTTTCATACGTACCTCAACCGATTGATATTTTGTATTAGATTAGAGGTAACTTAATAGGATCGCTTCAAAATCGAGGTCGTTCGACTATCTGTTAACTACGGAAGCTCAAGATAGCTTCGGTTGACCGATTGCCATACATTCTTAAGTTTTGGTAGTTCTAATCGTGCTTTCCAAGCCATTATCATGCTTGATTGCTTCATTTCTTATATTATACCATGAAATTGAAGCTTACTTGGAGACTTCAAGAGCATTTGAGCTCATAACCTCGATTGCAGTCTCTTTTGCTTAATCGATAAGAAAACCGTTAAAACTGACTTAAACCTCAATGATTTTCATATGTACCTCAATCGATTGATATTTTGTATTAGATTAGAGGTAACTAAAGAGGATGGCTTCGAAATCGGGGTCGTTCGACCATCTTTTGACTCCGAAAGCTCAAAATAGCTTCGGTTGACCGATTACCGTACATTCTTCACTTTTGGTAGTTCTAATCTTGCTTTCCAAGCAATTATCATGCTCGATTGCTTCATTTCTAATATTATATCATGAAATTGAAGCTTACTCGGTGATTTCAAGAGCATTTAAGCTCATAACCTCGATTGATGTCACTTTTCCTTAATCGAGAAGAAAACCGTTAAAACTTAATTATAACTTAATGATTTTCATACTTACCTCAACCGATTAATATTTTGTATTTGATTAGAGACAACTAAAGAGGATCGTTTCGAAATGGAGGTCGTTCGACCATCTGTTGACTCATTAGCTCAAGATAGCTTCGGTTGACCGATTACCTTACATTCTTCAGTTTTTATAGTTATAATCGTGCTTTCCAAGCCATTATCATGCTCGATTGCTTCATTTCTTATATTATATCATGAAATTGAAGTTTACTCGGTGATTTCAAGAGCATTTGAGCTCATAACCGCAATTGATGTCGTCAACGGAGCGCAGTCTAGTGGTAAGACGCTCCACCTCCAAACTAAGAGGTTGGGGGTTCGAGACACATTAAGGGGGGAAATGTGGAACCATTATTGATCCTCTTTAAAAAAAAAAAAAAAAAAAAAAAAAAAAAAAAAAAAAAAAACGCAATTGATGTCACTTTTACTTAATCGAGAAGAAAACCGTTAAAACTGACTTATAACTCAGTGATTTTCATACGTACCTCAACCGATTGATATTTTGTATTAGATTAGAGGTAACTAAAGAGGATCGCCTCAAAATCGAGGTCGTTAGACCATCTGTTGACTCCGGAAGCTCAAGATTGCTTCGGTTGCCCGATTACCTTACATTCTTCAGTTTTAATAGTTTTAATCGTGCTTTCCAAGCCCTTATCTTGCTCGATTGCTTCATTTCTTATATTATATCATGAAATTGAAGCTTACTCGGTGATTTTAAGAGCATTTGAGCTCATAACCTCGATTTAAGTCTCTTTTGCATAATCGAGAAGAAAACCTTTAAAACTGACTTATACCTCAATGATTTTTATACGTACCTCAACCGATTGTTATTTTGTATTATATAAGAGGTAACTAAAGAGGATCGTATTGAAATCGAGGTCGTTCGACCTTCTGTTGACTCCGGAAGCTCAAGATAGCTTCGGTTGCCCGATTACCTTACATTTTTCAGTTTTTGTTGTTCTAATCGTGCTTTCCAAGCCATTATCATGCTCGATTGCTTTA
This sequence comes from Thymus mandschuricus, assembly GCA_029379335.1. Taxonomy (NCBI): domain Eukaryota; kingdom Viridiplantae; phylum Streptophyta; class Magnoliopsida; order Lamiales; family Lamiaceae; genus Thymus; species Thymus mandschuricus. The sequence goes on along the minus strand of CM057076.1, from coordinate 20,939,754 downwards.
TTTGTTATATTATATCATGAAATTGAAGTTTACTCGGTGATTTCAAGAGCATTTGAGCTCATAACCTCGATTGAAGTCTGTTTTGCTTAATCGAGAAGAAAACCGTTAAAACTGACTTATACCTCAATGATTTTCATACGTACCTCAACCGATTGATATTTTGTATTAGATTAGAGATAACTAAAGGGGATCGCTTCGAAATCGTGGTCGTTCGACCATCTGTTGACTTCGGAAGCTCAAGATAGCTTCGGTTGACCGATTACCATACATTCTTAAGTTTTGGTAGTTCTAATCGTGCTTTCTAAGCCATTATCATGCTCGATTGCTTAATTTCTTATATTATATCATGAAATTGAAGCTTACTCGGTGATTTCAAGAGCATTTGAGCTCATAACCTCGATTGATGTCACTTTTTCTTAATCGAGAAGAAAACCGTTAAACTGACTTATAACTCAATGATTTTCATACGTACCTCAACCGATTAATATTTTGTATTAGATTAGAGGAAACTTAAGAGGATCACTTCAAAATCGAGGTCGTTCGACTATCTGTTAACTACAGAAGGTCAAGATAGCTTCGGTTGACCGATTACCTTACATTCTTCAGTTTTGGTAGTTCTAATCGTTCTTTCCAAGCCTTTATCATGCTCGATTGCTTTATTTCTTATATTATACCATGAAATTGAAGCTTACTCGGTGATTTCAAGAGCATTTGAGCTCATGACCTCGATTGAAGTCTCTTTTGCTGAATCTAGAAGAAAACTGTTAAAACTGACTTATACCTCAATGATTTTCATACGTACCTCAAATGATTGATATTTTGTATTAGATTAGAGGTAACTTAAGAGGATCGCTTCGAAATTGAGGTCGTTTGACCATCTGTTGACTCCGGAAGCTCAATATAGCTTCGGTTGACCGATTACCTTACATTCTTAAGTTTTGGTAGTTCTAATCGTGCTTTCCAAGACATTATCATGATCGATTGCGTCATTTCTTATATTATATAATGAAATTGAAGCTTACTCGGTGATTTCAAGACCATTTGTGCTCATAACCTCGATTGAAGTCTCGTTTGCTTAAGCGAGAAGAAAACCGTTAAAACTGACTTATAACTCAATGATTTTTATACGTACCTCAACCGATTGATATTTTGTATTAGATTAGAGGTAACTTAAGAGGATCGCTTCAAAATCGAGGTCGTTCGACTATCTGTTGACTACGGAAACCCAAGATAGCTTAAGTTGACCGATTACCATACATTCTTCAGTTTTGGTAGTTCTAATCGTGTTTTCCAAGCCATTGTCATGCTCGATTGCTTCATTTCTTATATTATATCATGAAATTGAAGCTTACTCGGTGATTTCAAGAGCATTTGAGCTCATAACCTCGATTGAAGTCTCTTTTGCTTAATCGAGAAGAAAACTGTTAAAACTGACTTATACCTCAATGATTTTCATACGTACCTCAATCGATTGATATTTTGTATTAGATTAGAGGTAACTAAAGAGGATAGCTTCGAAATCGAGGTCGTTCGACCATCTGTTGACTTCGGAAGCTCTAGATAGCTTCGGTTGACTGATTATCTTACATTCTTAAGTTTTGGTAGTTCTAATCGTGCTTTCTAAGCCATTATCATGCTCGATTGCTTCATTTCTTATATTATATCATGAAATTGAAGCTTACTGTAATGGCCCGCAAATTCGATATCTATAAATCTAAATTAAGGTAGTATGTTACGAGTAATACTCGTATTTATAGATATATTTATAAATATAAATATATCAAGATATCTAAGCTTGATTTAATATGTTATGATGAAAGGAAGATAGTAGGATTGATTATCGAGTAAGATAGCTCATTATTAAACGAAGGCAATCTTAATTAATTACTAGTTGGGCCAATCCCATAAAATTTTATGAATTGGGCTCAAGCCTATAAATATTAAGAGTTGGGCCAACCCATAAACTTATAAATTGGGCCCAAGCCCATAAATTGATGAATTGGGCCGAGCCCAATTAGTAGTAGTATGTCGATTTATGAAACGGAAAACCGAAGGAATTGCGGAACGGAAAAAAAAATACGTAAAGTATGTATACCAAAATACATGTACCATAAATGAACAAGTAATCAAGTAATTATCTAACTATTACATAGGAAATTATTAATACACATTCAATGTATTGTTAAAGTACAATTAATGCAAAACTAGAGTAAGACAAAGCAAAGAGTGGCTGCTACTTGGCTGCCCATTTCTGCAGCAGCTTTTCCCTTCTAGCCACCATCATCTTCTCCCTAGCTTCATTGACAAAATCAGCCCCAAACCTCCCAATTATGTCCTGCAAAACTATCCCCTAAAGCAAGGGAAAGATGGCATCATATCATGAAGAAAATGGAGGTAAATTCACAGGTTTCACACCTACTAATTACATGCAAATCCTCATCAAAAGAGTAGTATAAATACCCAAACATAAACCATAGATCAGTTTTCTACTTCACAACCAATTATCACTCAAAGAAGATAGGAATTAAGAGAAGAAGAAGAGGAACTAAGGAAGAGGAAGAGCAAAGCTAACAACCACAGCCCTTCCAACAACTAGTAAGCATATTATCAAATGATATATCAATTTCAATAGAAGCATGCTAATTTTCAGATTTCATACACTCAAGCATGCTCAATCTTAACTCTTGATTTAACAATCAACCAAGCCTAAGCTAATGAAGTACTAAGTATGTAATAACACACCATTTACAATTCATGAATACAAGCTAAGCATGCTTTTGTATACCTTTCATGTTAAGGAAATAAAACCTACAAGTCCTACTGCATCTATCTCTATTAATTACCTCTAACTTCAATTGATGTAAATCATGGAATTTAAATTTAGAAACTATGAAATCAGACTTATCTATGCATAAAACGAAAGACGAAGACATATATGCACATATATTTGCGAATCAAATATTAAGTAAATTAAAGGGAGGGAAGAGTCGAACCTCCGTCGAGGCCAAAGCCTCGACGGGAGAAGGGCAGTCTGTCGGGGCAGCAAAGGCGGCCCCGAGTCGAGCTTCGACTGCATTTTTCTCCGGGAATAGTTGCTGTTCCCCAAACCCCCCTGCATAATATCAAGTCGTTAGATACATATATATATATTATGTGGGCTGAGAGGAGAGTTAGAGGGAGAGAGTGTACCGGCCTTTCCGAGTCGGCCTCCGGCGACGGCGTTTTCCGACGGGCGTTCCAACGCCGGTGTCTCCCGGTAGTGCTCCGATCCCTGCAAGTATAAGAGAGAGAGAGTCAGATGGAGGGGAAAGAAAGGGGGCTACTGCCGGAGCTCGACCCTCGCCGTCGGCGAGGGTGGCGCCGACAGTACAGCCGATAGAGAGAGAGAGAGAGACGGAAAGGAGAGGGTAGAGCAGATAGAGAGAGAAAGGGAGAAAGGGGAGAGAAGATAGAGAGAGATCGAGGGAGGAAGAGAGAAGGCGAGGTGGTCGGCGCCGGCGGCGGTGGCCGGCTGGACGAATCCGAGAGGGAGAAGAGAGGGATGGAGGAGGATGGCTAGGTCTTGGGTGAAATTGGGGGAAATGAGAGTTATGGTGAAATTTGGGTTTTTATACCTAGGGTTTAAAACGGGTCGGGTTCCGGGTCGGGTTCCGGGACGGGTTCCGGGTCGGGTTCTGGGTCGGGTTTCGGGTTGGGTTTTGGGCCGGGTGTTGGGCCTGGGTTAGGAGTAGTCTTGGGCTGAGAATTGGACTCAAGTTGGGCCGATTTAATTACGGCCCAACTGTTTAATCTATTAAATATTTCGTATATTAATACCATAAAATTTAGACGAGGAACGTTATATATTATCGAGAAATATTTTATTTATTCAAATAAAATAACTCGACTAATTCGAGTCAATTAACGAAGCTCGATAATTTTTTGAGCCTAAAATAGCCTAATTAATTCATGGAAATGAATTATATTATAATGTTGGATTTAATAATCCAATAATATATATAACTTCAAATAAATTATTATTCGAAGCTTATGAGGATAATTAACGGCTATCACTAGTCAAGGAGAATTATTAACCCCGATTAATAATCTTACGATATATTAACGGAACGATAGTCGAAACGAGAAATTAGAAATAAAGGATAGAATATTCCTTTATTAAGAATTTTTTTTAAATTCTTTAAGAATAGAAATTCTTATAGCTTCGCTTTTAAATAGGTGGAAGTCGAACGGAAGGCGAACGACTCGATTCTATTTGAATCCAGCTCTTTTTACGCTGCTTAAGGTGGGCTTTCTTTCAAAGAAAAATGAGAATTTATTTAATTAAGTTCTAGTTATTTTCAGCTTGTCATGCCATAAACATTTCTGTTTTGTGTATGACACCTATCTGAATTGGCTTCGCCAATAAAGTTAATCGATTTCGGGTCCTTGTTAAGACTTGCTATCTTGCTTGGACTAGTGTACACAGGACCGTGAGTCATCTTCAGGGTTGGCCGGTCAGGTGTCGTGTGAGGTGGCCACCTCCTCGACACCACAGTTTCAGATATGGTAGATTACTAAAGAACTTAGTCAGCGCTGACACTTTTAGATCACAAGACGGTTTTAGTGAACATAGGATCTTTACAGTAAAATCCCTATGTTTCACTTACTAATGGCATGTACAATTATATTGTATAGTTTTCGGCCTGTGTCCACTGAGTACTCTGTACTCAGCCCTGCATGTATTTCTAAATGTGCAGGTTGAGCCAGGTGGAGTGAAGTGACAAGCGGAGCCTTTTGTCGTGTAATTATGTAATAGATAGACTTTCGGTAATACATGTCTCCATACATGTATTTCAGTACTCTTTCCGCTGCGTACACTCTACGTAATAATTTCGTACTTTTTAAGTACTTTTCAGTTATGTGTTGACTAAGACAAGTAACCTTGTGTTCTTTTGGGCCTTGAGCCGAAACTTCGAAGTTATCGTAATGTTCTAGCATTCATATGTGTCCAGATCCGTATTCAATTCCTTACCCCTTTCTATTCCCCCTTCTTAATTCCCATCCCTAGTCACGGTACCCCCGGTTTAGCTATCCTTAGCAACATCCGGTCGTGACAGAGTGGTATCAGAGCACTCGTTGCTCTAAACCCGAGAGTCTTCTTTCAGAGTCTAGTTCAGTTTGAATCACTGGACTATTCGAGTTAATCGACAAAGGCTCAGCACTTCACTACCCCTGCTCAACGAGGAAAAAGGTAAAGTTAAGTTATTATTAAAGAGTAAAATCTTTTCATAATCTAGGATGAACTATGATTGATTCATGATCACATAGAAGTAAGAACATGCCTATTAGGAGAACATAGTTGCTCGAGCTAGTTATCTTTTCTTATAGAAAGGATTTGATTTTCGAAGGAATGAACTTCCTTCTTAATAATTAGAGACAAGGAGAAGACGTCAAGGAAGTGCACGAGTGCAAAAGTGATCAAGGAAGATAATGTCATCAACCAAATGACATGGGCTTAGCCTTTGACGACTTTTCAAGGCATTGAACGATGCAAGTCTCTAAATGACGATGGAAGATATCAAATGATTTGATTATCATAATATTGTGGCACAATAAAGGTAAAACCACTACCAACTCATAGATGTACCACATCTTGGGTAAAAGAGAACCTATTATGTCGGTAACTAAGAAAAGAACAGTTAGAAAAGTTAAAAGAAGGTACAATAAAGTATAGTGGTGTAAAAACACTTGTTAGCTAATAGTTTATTAGCATGAAGTATAATTGATTAGAGCTTATCTAATACCCTCATTTTATAGATGGCCAACTTCAAGGTTACCGCTAGGAAAAGGGTGCATGCGAGGGCCACACCAGAAGAGGTGATCCGGGCCTACCAAAGGTACAGGCCATGTTACGGGGACGACCTCGGAGAGTTCCTATCACACTACCGCCGCCATTGGAGTGAGGCTCACGCCCACGGTGTCACAGGGTACGATGGGATTATGAGGTTGATAGAGCTGCTGCCACCGAGTTGGCAGGGATGGGCCCGGGATATGTCAAGAGACTTCATCTTCCAGGCTGAGCCCCACTACGACCTAGTTGGTGACTTGCCCAGGTTCGTGGCTACTCTTGAGTATTACTTCGGAGTTTATGGACAGGCACCGACAGGACCCTATGTACGTCCCGGAGACTTTGCGGTAGTAGGACCATCTTCGGCCCCGACTACACCCGCACCTCAGCACCCACCTCTTATGGTCCCCGCTCCAGTACCTGAGCAGGTTTCGCCGCCCCATGCGGTCACTCTGAGCCGTCAGGGACGAGACAGCTTTGAGGATGGACCTTCAGACCTCGAGAGGCGACCTCCCACGCCGTACAGGTACCCGGCGGACCCACCACTGCCAGACGAGGAAGGCTCTACTCGTAACTCCGCTGAGGACCGCCACATGAGACAGATTCGAGGGAAAGCCCTCATTATTGCAGAGCCTAAAGATGAAGGACTTCCCGAGCCAGAGCCGGAGCCCCTTTCCCAAGCTCCTTGCTCTAGGGAAACCAGGATGGCACTTATTCGTGCTAGGATTACTCGCCTTGCAGACCGGATGGATGAGTTTGTACGAGAGTCTCAGTTTTCTGACTCGTCTAGGGAGTCTTCTCCAGACCCAGAGGCTGCCTTGAGGAGGATGGATGAGTTTGACGACCTACAGGCCAAGTTCCGACACAAGATGGCGGAGTTTGAACAAGTGAATGAGCATGTGGACGAGCCGGTAGAAGAGCCTGAGGAAGATCCTGAGGAAGATCCCGAGGAGGATCCTGAGGAGGATCCAGTTATGTATCTCCAAGGTGCAGAATCTGAGGAGGAGGATCCTATGGAGGACCCGGATGAGGAAGAACAGAACGACCACGGTATGTTGGAGGAGTCTGAGGCAGAATCCGGATTGAGCTCTGAGTGATCCGACTTAGATAGTTAAGAATGTAGTATGATCTTTATGTACTAGCCAGTAACGGATCTTTAGATGACCGTCCTGGGTTTAAGTATTCAGTTTAGTAGTAGTTAGCCGTGGACATGATCTTTATGAGACAAGTCACGAGACTATGATATTATGTTTATGTAGTTATTTTGAAAATGGTTACCCCTAGTGGTGAACATCGTAGATAAGGTACTATTAATGTATGGAAGCCCTCTCTGAGGCAATTTTCACTATATATATACATATATGTGAGTGTTATTAGTATGTTTTAGAATATATCTTTAAACAAGAGTCATATCACTACAACGGTAGCCTATGATATACTAAGAATCGAATTTTAAAGAACCTATGTGGGTTATGATTGTAAGAATGAGGCCACTAAATTAGAGATTACGCATTAAGCTAATAAGTTCTTCATCCTTGTAGAAATATGGCACCAAAGAGACAGGGTGTGTTCCCGAGAGGGCGTGGTAGACCACCAAAGAATCTCAGAAGGGAACCAACTCCTGAGGAAGAGGAACAACAGAATGAGAGTGAAAACTCTGAGAGTGAACAACAAGAGGAATCTGAGGAAATATCTGAACAAGAAAGGGAAGCCACACCACCTCCACCTCCACCTCCTCCACCTCCACCGCATGAGCGGAGGATCGAGGAAATGTTCTTAAAACAGAACCCACCCGTGTTTAATGGAACCGGGGATCCAGCTGAAGCGGAAATTTGGGTGCGAGCTATGGAGCGCATCTTTAAGTTTCTTAGGTGCACTGATAACGAACGACTAACCTGTGTAGCATTCCAACTATCTGGACCTGCTGATTTCTGGTGGGAAGCAAGACAGAAATCCATGACGGCCCACCAACTGAGGAAATTAACTTGGGAACAGTTTAAGGCAGGGATTTACGATAAGTATATCCCCAAGAGCTACAGAAAGAAGAAGGAGAATGAGTTCTACCATCTAAAGCAGGGGAAGATGACTGTGACGGAGTACGACAGGATGTTCTGCGAGCTATCGCGATTTGCTCCCGAGCAAGTGGATACCGAGGAGAAAATGGCAGAAAAATTTTGTGCCGGTCTGAGGCATGAAATCAGGATGACACTTGCAAGTCACGGGGGACTATCGTATTCTGAGTCGCTTAGCAGAGCATTAGATGTGGAGGCAGCTATGCCCAGGGACAGACTGATCGTGACACCAGGGTCAGCTCAGTCTCAATCGCAGCAGGACAAAGGCAAACGTAAGTGGGAGGACAATTCTGGCAAGCAGGTTGAGAGGAAACCGTGGAAAGGGAACCCCACTCAAGAATTTGGGAAACAAACTGCTCCTGGGCAGACGGGAGGATACAAGCCCAAGTTTCCCACGTGCTCCAAGTGTGGAAAGATGCATGGCGGATTGTGTAGGGCAGGAAGCGACAGCTGTTACATCTGTGGGCAGAAGGGACACTATGCTAGGGAGTGCCCCACCAGGCAAAGAGGAACAGGAATGGGCCCCAATCAACCGAACCAGAACCAACAACTGAGGGCAATCCAGGCCCAGACCAAGCCAGGGCAATTCCAGCTACCCCCACCACCGCCCCCACTGCCACCACAACAACAACTGTTTCAGCAGTATAAGCAGCAGCAGCAGCCTCAGCAGAATGCAAGAGCCTACGCGCTAAAGCAGAAGCAGCCCGAGAAAAACCAGGGAAATTTGGCAGGTATGGGCCAACTTCTGAATACCCCTGTTATAATTTTGTTCGATACGGGTGCTTCGCATTCTTTCATCGCCAAAGCATGTGTAGATAAATTAAGGCTTAGAACAGAACAGATAACTGCGATTATGAAGGTCATTTCACCGATAGGAGGGACTGTTACTCTCACACATCGTTGCTCTAACCTAGTATTGAACATAGGTCCACTTGAACTTATAGCAAATGATCTTAGTGTTATGGCCATGGAGGACGTAGATATAATTTTAGGAATGGATTGGCTAGCTGAAAACTACGCCACGATCCTTTGCAACGAAAGGCAAATTGCGTTCCGACCACCAGGGAAGGAGCCGACGATATTTCATGGAATATCCATGGGAAAGCGCAAGGCCATCATTTCAGCTCTGCAGGCCACAACCATGCTAAAGAAGGGTTGTCCAGCTTACTTGGTCTACTTGAATGAGGAACCGAAGGGAGAAAGAAATATGAGAGACGTGGCCATAGTACGAGAATTTCCTGATATCTTTCCAGACGTACTACCAGGACTACCACCGGATAGGAAGATAGAATTCACCATCGATTTAGAACCTGGATCAGCTCCGGTATCTAAAGCACCATATAGAATGGCCCCGAAGGAGTTAGAAGAACTCAAGGTGCAACTTCAAGAACTATTAGACTTAGGTTTCATCCGGCCTAGTGTATCACCTTGGGGAGCTCCCGTGCTCTTTGTGAAGAAGAAGGATGGTTCGATGAGAATGTGTATCGATTATAGAGAACTGAACAAACTGACCCTCAAAAACAAATATCCCCTACCGAGGATAGATGATTTGTTTGATCAACTCAGGGGAGCAAGTGTATTCTCTAAAATAGATCTGAGATCGGGATACCATCAGTTGAAGGTACGGCCAGAGGACATACCTAAGACAGCTTTTCGAACCCGCTATGGTCACTACGAGTTTGTAGTTGTACCATTTGGATTAACCAACGCACCAGCAGTATTCATGGATCTCATGAACCGTGTTTTCCACCCTTACTTGGACAAATTTGTTCTAGTCTTTATAGATGACGTCCTCATCTACTCAAGGAATAGGGAGGAACACGAAGAACACTTGAGAAAAGTGTTAGGAACTCTAAGGATAGAGAAGCTTTACGCTAAGTTCAGCAAGTGCGAATTTTGGCTTAGCGAAGTCGCATTTCTGGGACACATCGTGTCTTCGGAAGGGATTAAGGTGGACCCCGCGAAAGTGGAGGCCGTACAAAATTGGAAGTCACCCACTACCCCAAACGAAATTCGTAGTTTCCTAGGGCTAGCTGGGTACTATAGGAGATTCATTGAGGGATTCTCCAAGATAGCAAGGCCAATGACTCAACTCTTGAGAAAAGGGATCAAGTTTACATGGACCCCGGAGTGTGAGTCGAACTTCCAGTTGTTGAAGGAGAAATTGACCACCGCACCAATTTTGGCCGTCCCAGCGTCGGAGAAAGAATACGTGATTTACACCGATGCCTCAAAGAACGGGCTTGGTTGCGTGTTGATGCAAGAGGGAAAGGTGATAGCGTATGCATCACGACAACTTCGACCCCACGAGCTCAATTATCCCACCCATGACCTGGAATTGGCAGCCGTCGTGCACGCCCTGAAAATTTGGAGACATCACCTCTACGGAGTTCGATGTGAAATCTTCACGGACCACAAAAGTCTCAAATACTTCTTCGAGCAGAGAGACCTAAATATGCGCCAGAGAAGGTGGCTCGAACTAGTAAAAGATTACGATTGTGGTATCAATTATCACCCAGGCAAAGCCAACGTAGTGGCAGATGCCCTGAGTCGCAAGACGCGCCCGAAACTGGCAACCCTACTCACGAGTGAGTCGACTCTTGTTAAAGAATTCCAAAGACTTAACCTGGAGGTAATATCCCCACCAGAGACAGTCGAGGGAATTATCGTTACCTTGACAGTGATGCCAGATTTGAGAAACAGAATTTTGGAAGCACAGAGGAAGGATGAGGCTATGGAGAAAGTACGCTTAAGGATAAGGACAAGTGATGGAGGAGGATATCGTGAGGAAGCTGACAATGCTATCACAAAGGAAGGAAGGTTGTGCATACCAACCGGTGAAGAGCTCAGAAATGAGATATTGAGCGAGGCTCATGACACACCATACGCCGCCCACCCCGGAAGTACAAAGATGTACCAAGACCTGAAGAGGAAATTCTGGTGGGAAGGCATGAAAAGGGACATAGCTTCTTTCGTTGAGAGATGTTTAGCTTGTCAACAAGTGAAGGCGTTGCACCAACGACCTTATGGAAAGTTACAACCATTAGAAATTCCACAATGGAAATGGGAGCACATCGCGATGGATTTCGTGACGAGTCTGCCTAAGTCGAAACGAGGAAACACGGCCATTTGGGTTATCATAGACCGACTCACCAAAAGTGCTCATTTCGTTCCCATTCGAATCACATATGGGTCTGAGAAGTTAGCTCAGTTGTACGTTCGTGAGATAGTACGTCTACACGGCGTGCCTATTTCAATTACCTCGGATCGAGACTCAAAGTTTACGTCCAGATTTTGGACCAGCTTGCATAAGGAATTAGGTACTAGGCTAAACTTCAGCACAGCATTTCATCCTCAAACAGACGGACAATCGGAAAGGACGATTCAAACTCTAGAGGACATGCTGAGGACCGTAGTACTCGACAGAGGCGGAAATTGGGAACCAGTATTGCCGTTAGTTGAATTTGCATATAACAACAGCTATCAGGCAACGATAGACATGGCACCATACGAGGCTTTGTATGGGAGGAAGTGTAGGTCACCACTTTACTGGGATGAGGTAGGTGAGAGGAAAGCTCTAGGGCCCGATGCGGTCGAGGAAATGATCGAGATTGTGAGACAGATCCGAGGAAGGATCAAAGAAGCCCAAGATAGACAGAAATCTTACGCGGATAATCGCAGGACTGAGATAAGTTTCGATGTAGGAGATAAAGTTTTCTTGAAGGTGTCACCTTCGAAAGGAATAGCAAGATTTGGTGTTAAAGGAAAGCTGAAACCACGTTTCATTGGACCATACGAGATTCTGGAAAGAATAGGCCCAGTAGCATACAGATTAGCACTACCGCCAAGCTTAGGAAGCGTACACAACGTATTCCACGTGTCACAACTTAGGAAGTACGTGTTTGATCCCAAACATGTGATCCACCAGGACGAAGTAACTTTAGACTCAGACTTGAGTTACGAGAACAAACCAGAGGCAATTTTGGACAGGAAGGTACAACAGCTTAGGAATAAGTCTATTACTTCAGTCAAGGTTCTGTGGAAGCATCACGGACAGGAAGAAGCGACATGGGAACTTGAGGATAAGATGAAAGAAAAATACCCAGAGCTTTTCAATTAGAGGTATGCAAATTTCGGGACGAAATTTTTTTTAAGGAAGGTAGGATGTAATGGCCCGCAAATTCGATATCTATAAATCTAAATTAAGGTAGTATGTTACGAGTAATACTCGTATTTATAGATATATTTATAAATATAAATATATCAAGATATCTAAGCTTGATTTAATATGTTATGATGAAAGGAAGATAGTAGGATTGATTATCGAGTAAGATAGCTCATTATTAAACGAAGGCAATCTTAATTAATTACTAGTTGGGCCAATCCCATAAAATTTTATGAATTGGGCTCAAGCCTATAAATATTAAGAGTTGGGCCAACCCATAAACTTATAAATTGGGCCCAAGCCCATAAATTGATGAATTGGGCCGAGCCCAATTAGTAGTAGTATGTCGATTTATGAAACGGAAAACCGAAGGAATTGCGGAACGGAAAAAAAAATACGTAAAGTATGTATACCAAAATACATGTACCATAAATGAACAAGTAATCAAGTAATTATCTAACTATTACATAGGAAATTATTAATACACATTCAATGTATTGTTAAAGTACAATTAATGCAAAACTAGAGTAAGACAAAGCAAAGAGTGGCTGCTACTTGGCTGCCCATTTCTGCAGCAGCTTTTCCCTTCTAGCCACCATCATCTTCTCCCTAGCTTCATTGACAAAATCAGCCCCAAACCTCCCAATTATGTCCTGCAAAACTATCCCCTAAAGCAAGGGAAAGATGGCATCATATCATGAAGAAAATGGAGGTAAATTCACAGGTTTCACACCTACTAATTACATGCAAATCCTCATCAAAAGAGTAGTATAAATACCCAAACATAAACCATAGATCAGTTTTCTACTTCACAACCAATTATCACTCAAAGAAGATAGGAATTAAGAGAAGAAGAAGAGGAACTAAGGAAGAGGAAGAGCAAAGCTAACAACCACAGCCCTTCCAACAACTAGTAAGCATATTATCAAATGATATATCAATTTCAATAGAAGCATGCTAATTTTCAGATTTCATACACTCAAGCATGCTCAATCTTAACTCTTGATTTAACAATCAACCAAGCCTAAGCTAATGAAGTACTAAGTATGTAATAACACACCATTTACAATTCATGAATACAAGCTAAGCATGCTTTTGTATACCTTTCATGTTAAGGAAATAAAACCTACAAGTCCTACTGCATCTATCTCTATTAATTACCTCTAACTTCAATTGATGTAAATCATGGAATTTAAATTTAGAAACTATGAAATCAGACTTATCTATGCATAAAACGAAAGACGAAGACATATATGCACATATATTTGCGAATCAAATATTAAGTAAATTAAAGGGAGGGAAGAGTCGAACCTCCGTCGAGGCCAAAGCCTCGACGGGAGAAGGGCAGTCTGTCGGGGCAGCAAAGGCGGCCCCGAGTCGAGCTTCGACTGCATTTTTCTCCGGGAATAGTTGCTGTTCCCCAAACCCCCCTGCATAATATCAAGTCGTTAGATACATATATATATATTATGTGGGCTGAGAGGAGAGTTAGAGGGAGAGAGTGTACCGGCCTTTCCGAGTCGGCCTCCGGCGACGGCGTTTTCCGACGGGCGTTCCAACGCCGGTGTCTCCCGGTAGTGCTCCGATCCCTGCAAGTATAAGAGAGAGAGAGTCAGATGGAGGGGAAAGAAAGGGGGCTACTGCCGGAGCTCGACCCTCGCCGTCGGCGAGGGTGGCGCCGACAGTACAGCCGATAGAGAGAGAGAGAGAGACGGAAAGGAGAGGGTAGAGCAGATAGAGAGAGAAAGGGAGAAAGGGGAGAGAAGATAGAGAGAGATCGAGGGAGGAAGAGAGAAGGCGAGGTGGTCGGCGCCGGCGGCGGTGGCCGGCTGGAAGAATCCGAGAGGGAGAAGAGAGGGATGGAGGAGGATGGCTAGGTCTTGGGTGAAATTGGGGGAAATGAGAGTTATGGTGAAATTTGGGTTTTTATACCTAGGGTTTAAAACGGGTCGGGTTCCGGGTCGGGTTCCGGGACGGGTTCCGGGTCGGGTTCTGGGTCGGGTTTCGGGTTGGGTTTTGGGCCGGGTGTTGGGCCTGGGTTAGGAGTAGTCTTGGGCTGAGAATTGGACTCAAGTTGGGCCGATTTAATTACGGCCCAACTGTTTAATCTATTAAATATTTCGTATATTAATACCATAAAATTTAGACGAGGAACGTTATATATTATCGAGAAATATTTTATTTATTCAAATAAAATAACTCGACTAATTCGAGTCAATTAACGAAGCTCGATAATTTTTTGAGCCTAAAATAGCCTAATTAATTCATGGAAATGAATTATATTATAATGTTGGATTTAATAATCCAATAATATATATAACTTCAAATAAATTATTATTCGAAGCTTATGAGGATAATTAACGGCTATCACTAGTCAAGGAGAATTATTAACCCCGATTAATAATCTTACGATATATTAACGGAACGATAGTCGAAACGAGAAATTAGAAATAAAGGATAGAATATTCCTTTATTAAGAATTTTTTTTAAATTCTTTAAGAATAGAAATTCTTATAGCTTCGCTTTTAAATAGGTGGAAGTCGAACGGAAGGCGAACTACTCGATTCTATTTGAATCCAGCTCTTTTTACGCTGCTTAAGGTGGGCTTTCTTTCAAAGAAAAATGAGAATTTATTTAATTAAGTTCTAGTTATTTTCAGCTTGTCATGCCATAAACATTTCTGTTTTGTGTATGACACCTATCTGAATTGGCTTCGCCAATAAAGTTAATCGATTTCGGGTCCTTGTTAAGACTTGCTATCTTGCTTGGACTAGTGTACACAGGACCGTGAGTCATCTTCAGGGTTGGCCGGTCAGGTGTCGTGTGAGGTGGCCACCTCCTCGACACCACAGTTTCAGATATGGTAGATTACTAAAGAACTTAGTCAGCGCTGACACTTTTAGATCACAAGACGGTTTTAGTGAACATAGGATCTTTACAGTAAAATCCCTATGTTTCACTTACTAATGGCATGTACAATTATATTGTATAGTTTTCGGCCTGTGTCCACTGAGTACTCTGTACTCAGCCCTGCATGTATTTCTAAATGTGCAGGTTGAGCCAGGTGGAGTGAAGTGACAAGCGGAGCCTTTTGTCGTGTAATTATGTAATAGATAGACTTTCGGTAATACATGTCTCCATACATGTATTTCAGTACTCTTTCCGCTGCGTACACTCTACGTAATAATTTCGTACTTTTTAAGTACTTTTCAGTTATGTGTTGACTAAGACAAGTAACCTTGTGTTCTTTTGGGCCTTGAGCCGAAACTTCGAAGTTATCGTAATGTTCTAGCATTCATATGTGTCCAGATCCGTATTCAATTCCTTACCCCTTTCTATTCCCCCTTCTTAATTCCCATCCCTAGTCACGGTACCCCGGTTTAGCTATCCTTAGCAACATCCGGTCGTGACACTTACTCGGTGATTTCAAAAGCATTTGAGCTCATAACCTCGATTGATGTCACTTTTACTTAATCGAGAACAAAACCGTTAAAACTGACTTATAACTCAATGATTTTCATGCGTACCTCAACCGATTGATATTTTGTATTTGATTAGAGGTAACTAAAGAGTATCACTTCGAAATGGAGATCGTTCGACCATCTATTGTTTCCGGACCCTCAAGATAGCTTCGGTTGACCGATTACCGTACATTCTTCAGTTTTGGTAGTTCTAATCGTGCCTTCCAAGCCATTATCATGCTCGATTGCTTCATTTCTTATGTTATATCATGAAATTAAAGCTTACTCGGTGATTTCAAGGGCATTTGAGCTCATAACCTTGATTGAAGTCTCTTTTGCTTAATCGAGAAGAAAACCGTTAAAACTAACTTATACCTTTATGATTTTCATACGTACCTCAACCGATTGATATTTTGTATTAGATTATAGGAAACTAAAGAGGATCGCTTCGAAATCGAGGTTGTTCGACCATCTGTTGATTCCGGAAGCTCAAGATATAAATTGAATGAATGGTAAAAGAAAAAGGAAATTGAAAAAATTCCTAATTTTTAGCTTGCAACGACTAAGGTTTTTTTTTTTTAAACTATTATTCATTAATATTGGTGGTTCCACTTCCATTTCAAATTCCATGATAATCGTCATACAGGTTTGGTAGTTCATGAGAAAAGTTTTAATTTTACTAATTTGTCCTTGAGTGGAATGGTTAGTCAATGCATTTAACACAAAATCAATCAATGTGCATTTTTAAAGATTCTGTTTGATTTTTTTGGATTTTTAAAAGTCTGTGGATTTATGAAGTCTATAGACTCTATGCAGAGTTTGACTGACTTTGGTTGACTCTTTTTATTGATTTACATGGATTTTCATAGACTTGACAGGATTGCAGAATTTTTTTTTTTTTAATTGATTTACATAGATTTTCATATACTCCGAGGACTAATACAAAGATACATGGAGCACACTTGTATATATATATATATATATATATATATATATATATATATATATATATATATATATTAAAAAAAAAATACCCAAATTGTTTAGGGAAAAAAAAAACCAAGAATTCATTAGTTCTTAAAAAAACACTACATTATTATTCATAATTGTTATTCATCTCCATTCTCATCATGTTCATTACCATCACCATTATACCTTGGCCTCATTTCCCACATAGCGTTAGCAATACTCATTCTCCATGCATTAGCTTCCGTTCTTTGTTGTAGTTGGCTTTGAGAAAGCAATTCCAAGTTTTCCTTTTTCATGTCCAGATGTGATGAATCTTGATCCTCTTCATATTCGGCTGGAAATTCATCAGAGCGACATTCTCTCCGTAAAAAGTTATGTAATCCAGCACATGCTAATACTAACTCTGCTTGTGTTTGAAATGGGAACGGAGGTGCGGTCTTGAAAATTGTGAATCGCGATTTGAAAATACCAAAAGTTCTCTCAATCACATTCCTTAATGACGCATGACGAAAGATTGAATAACTCACTTGCATTTCTGGGATGACGGCCTTGACCACCAAAATCGTTTAGATGATATCGAACACCACGTAATGGAGCTAAAAATTGACGCCGATTAGCGAATCCACAATCCACGAGAAAATATTTACCTAAAAAATACAATTTATGTAAATTAGATAGTTTGTTACTATTTAAAAACATAAACTCAATAAAATATATCATACCTTGAGGCACTTGAAGCCCATTTCTTCTTGATATTGCATCACTTAAAAGTTTTGAGTCATGTTGGCGGTGGCATTGGGCGGAAAAGGAGATGGCGATTGGTGGGTGGGAGCCATCAGCCATCTACACTTCTAGAGAGAGAGAGATACAGTATACTATATTTATGTAATCGGTTCTAGAAACCCCATGTTTAAGTCATGTGCCAAACCTTCCCACCCACTAAGCACATACATGAACTGCAAATCAAAGTTGCAAGCTGCCAAAACATTTTGCGATTGAATACCATGACGGTTACGATAACTGCTTACTTCTCGACCTGTTACCATTGCCGGGATATGAGTTCCATCTATAGCTCCAATGCAATCCTAAAATAAAATGAATATTTAAAAAATTAATATAAATTATGTACATACATATAATATAATATAATATAATATAATATAATATAATATAATATAATATAATATAATATAATATAATATAATGATTCATACATTAAAGAAAGGGTTAAATCTCGTACTTTCCTAAATTTTAGCGGGCATTCCTGCAGACGCCTTAGCCATCATTTTCAGTGCTATAGTGTTCAATGCCTTTAAGGTTTTGTTGAAGTTATGACTAGTTGCATAATGCGAACGACCGAACATTTGACGAACATTACCATATCGATCGTTGTGTCCTACAATAATAAAGAATGTCGCCACCATTTCTTCAACAAATATGTATCTTGTATCTTCGAGATGGGTTTTCTCTCTAATGATAGTGCATAACTTTAGAAACGTATCTGGATACATCCTATACAACTGTCGAAAACTTTCTGGATTTCCTTCCATCATATTACATACGTAACGATTTCCCATTCTAGTAATTGGTTGTCGTTTCAAAGAAGGCTCAATATGTCGAGGCATCATAGTAATAGATTCTAATAAAACTATCACTGCCTTTATTGCCAACGTCAAGAGCCTAACCTTTTCATAAAGTTCCATTTTCCAAATCTTCATCTATTTCTTCTTCCAATTCTTCTTGTTCTACTTCTTCTTCTAATATTTCATGATTTTCCATGCTGCATATTTAAAAAAAAAATTAAAAAAAATGAATATGTGAAGCAAAATTAGAACACGTATTATGAATTCAACAAATATATCAATTCTCACAAATATAAAGATTCATATATTCAAATGCATACAAAAGTAACATATGAGTCAAGTAATAAAAATAAATTAGAAATTCATTAATTTCAAATATGTAATCAAAAGAAAGTCTTACAAAGATCCCAAATAAAAAACATTCAAAGATTGCAAATAAAAAACAGTAATAAAAAAATAGTTTTAAGAAAACTTCCAACAAAATATAACATAATATCCATTACAAAACTCATATAATCACTAATCTCTAGTCTTGTAAGCTATCCAACTAGCTCTCTCCTCAATTGTTATTTTTAAAAAACCATCTTTTTTTGACTTTGTGTCATGCAAGTCAAATGCCTTGAGACGAATGCCTTCATCCAAATTTGGGATCTCTTTGATAGCATCCCAAGTTGTATAAGCTCTTTCTCTTTCTCTTTTTTCTAGTATGCTATCTCTTTTCTCTAAGAGGTTGTGGACTCCCTCAAAAGTGCTTGTTAGCTTTTTAATCTCTTCTATGAGGCCATTCTGGGGAATATTCTCGGTAGAGCTAGAATTTGATTCGTAATGAGTTCTACTTCTTTTAGGTTGACTTCTTCTTTGAGTGGAGACCTCAGACACTTCCGGGAATCCTGAAGGTGGTGTGGAACCAAATGGTGGATCATTTTGAGATAGTCCCACAAACATCTCATTTTCAGCATCGTAAGTTAACTTTTCTATGCGTACATCTCTATTTTCATCCTCTCCTAAAGTCCTTGCATCAGTAGCACTACCCACCCCAACAGAGTTTTTCCCTACAGCAACACCATTTCCTACTGCAATTTCCAAATCCTCATAATCAGCACAGTCCCCGTAGCGCAAGTTCACGTCTTTTGAGTGGGCCTAACAATAATAAAAAAATTATTAATTCACTATATTTTTCAAAATAATATTGTTCTACAAAATTATTGTAATATGACACTTAAGAAACTTACCTCTAAGTACGCATCCCATACTTCATCCGAAGCTGTAAATTTTTTAGTATTTTGATCATACCCAAACCCAGAGCTAAACTTCATAAGGTTTGAATAAGATGACCAACGAATTTTAAACCACTTGAGTCGGCTTTGGTAATTGTTGTAGGTCTTATTACACCCAAGTCTTTCATTAAGAACGGGAAGTATTCTTTCTTCCACCGTTGCTTTAGTAAAAATACCACTATTATCACACCATCCCCGAGCCGCAGCATCAACCATGAGTTCTAACAACATGTCGCTTTGTTCCTTAGTCCATTGTTCATAGGATGACTTCTTTTTGGTATCATGTTGTGAATCCCCCATGATAATATTACTATATTAATAGACACAAAATAACTAATTAGTTAATACCTAAATAGTTTATGCACATGTCACACAACAAAGTGAACAAACTGAGAATTGAAATATGAGAGCTATATAAACATGAAAGTAGTGAAGACAAGAGTTAACCATGATCCAAATCATTCTTCTTAATAAAGAACAGTAGGAAATAACTATTAATATATGTACTACATCAAATTCGAGGCTAATATAGAACTACTTCCATTATCAGACACACTAGTAGTAATAAACAATTTTAAAAGCAGAACACGAAGATAGACACGCAAAAGTCAACTCCAGCATATAAGCTCTTCACACACAAATACCATAATAGTGTCTTATATAAATTAACTGAGCATAATTAATTTCTTCTCTAAAGATGTCATGTTATTAAGAATTCCCCTATGCATGTACCACTTTCTTGATATTGTAGCTCTACCCAGAATATTGAGTTTTCAATAAAATATAAATATAGTAGTAGGAATTAAACACTATACCATTACTTGATTTTTATATAGATATTATATATGTTATGATAGTGATCTGATGAGTTTGACTTAATTTGGACTTTGCTGTCGAATCATTCATGAAAAAACAGAATTTACAAGAAAAGCATGTACCTAAAACGCAGTAGAACACGTTTGATTCCAACCTATTGCGCACTGTGTGCTTCTATACTTCTATAGACGTAATCGAAATTAGTGGGGAAAATATAGATAACATTAGCAAACAAATAAATCGGTTGAGTAAGATGAATTGAATTGAAACCTACTAATTCAAAGAGATTATCAACTAATAATATAACCTGAGCAATCATTAGAAGAACCTAATTCAAAGAGATTATGATGAATTGAAACCATGAAAATCAACTACTCGTACCTGCAAAACCCTTCCTCCGACGATGTGCTCTCTCTTTCCCTCTCTCTCTTCACACCAAAGGGTTTCTTTCTTCTGATTTTTGTGGATACGTAAAATCTCTTCCTATTAGAATGGATTTTGGGGAATGATTTTCTTTTATGTTTTGTAAAGAGAATGAAAGAAAATCCATAGACTTATAAAATCAATAAACTATTCAATACCTAGAAATTTTAATGGACTTTTAAAAGTCCAAATTGAATACCCCTAGATTTTAATGGACTTTTAAAAATCCAGATTGAATACTCCTAGATTTCAAAAGTCCAAAAAAATCCTATAGACTCTACAACCAATACACCCCCCTAAATCTGGGCTGTAGATTTTGTATAAATCAAGGGATTAGATTACTTCTTATTTCTTACACTAATAGAACTTTTTATGTAATCTCACCCCTATATATATATATATATATATATATATATATATATATATATAGGGAGGGGATCATGTGTTAATAACTCCCCCTGTGGGAAATAGGAATAAATCCTATCCCTTCGTTTAGTAGCGATGAGTGGCTGAGATTATTTGAGAAAAAATTGTTATAAGCATGAATTTATTAAAAATAAGGGCAATACGGGAAGTTCTGGTTATTTAGTATCTTTCTCAATATTACAATGGCGGTAATTACGGCGGCCGTATTTCCAGAACAAAAGAATCTTGGTTTTTACGTGCTTACAACCAACCATAATCTGCAGATCAAATTTTCTATAGAAGATTGAGGTTTGTAGTTCTGCAGAAGAAAAGAATCTTGACATTTATTTGCATTCAAGCAATCCGCACAACATATTTGATTCAATTTTTATGAGATTTGATTGGGTGAATTTGCGATTTTTAAATCCCTATTAATATGGGAGTTATTAGGTTTATTTGATCAATTGGGAGGAAATTGTTCATATGGCTACCGCTGTTGACAGAGGAAAGGGTGCAGATTCAGGTTCAATTCATTTTTTGTGGTCCTACTGTTTGTCAATGTAGAAGTCAAACTTAGTTTGCTTTACTTTGTCGCATATTTTGTTAGTGGTCTCCTAATATGTAGTGTGTAATTGTTTCTCTATATTGGATTATACTTTGTTAAATAGTGATGCATGAATGTCGTGAACTCATAATATTGAACAAGCCATGCTTACAAGACCACTGAAATATGCTTATTATATTATACTCCCACCGTGGTATTCCAGAACTTGAATATCAAACATATTCCTGATAAATACATTCTTAGTAGGTGGTCAAAGGATGCAGCTGTGGTTCCTGATGAGAATTTTAGAAGCGAGTTGTTGAATGATGTTGCAGTCACGGAAACCAATCGGATATCTATGAATCATGTTTATTCCGAAGTACATAGTATAGCTGGGTTAGTTCAAGGGAACGAAATCAGGATAAATGCATTTTTTCGTATCTTGAGGAATTTTAAAGATGAGTTGCTCCAAGATGGATCAGATCAGAATGGATCTCGTAACAAAGCTCAAATAATTCAAGACTATTATGGAACTTCTGTCCCCGAGCAAGTTTCAGTATTGCCTCCGGACAAAGTTAAAACAAAAGGGAGTGGAAGCAGGCTTATATCCAGAAGGGAGAAGGCCATTCGTGTCATGAACAAACCACTACGTAGGTGCAACAAGTGTAAGCAAATGGCACGCCATGATGCCAGGAACTGCGATAACAAGATAGAAAACTGAATAATTGTTTACATTTTCATATTCAAGCTTTTTTGTACTTTAGTTTATACTTTTGTTTGACAAATAAATTATTTCTATGTTGTCTGACAACCTTGATTGCTATTACAGACATTTCAGTATTTCCAAGATCAGATTATCTGTGTTATTTAATATTATCATAATTTTTGTTATCTTGGTGTAAGTTCAAAACGTACGCTTATTAGCGTTTAAAATCATGCTTACTAGTGTTCATAGTTATGCTTTTTAGTATACAATATTTTGCATTCTGTTCATGCTTTTGTGTTTAAGGTTCATATGTCATTATTGAGGGGATAATTATATACTAATTAGTGAAGAAAAGGAATATTGATTATGCATCACATTTAATTACTTTTACTAGCTTCACTACCTTGTACCATTAGTATGTTGTAAATAGACGTAGTTTTTTTTTTTTTATTATTAAATCATTAATTCTATCACGATGCTTATTACCGTCTAGAATCATGCTTAGAATCATTCATAATTATGCTTTTTAAAATACAGTATTTTGCATTCTTTTAATCATGCACTCTTGCATTGACATACTCAGTCTCACAACATTTACCAACAATTTATTGTATGATTTTTTATCATCATTCTTGCGTTTAAAAAATCTTAATTTTTAAGCATAAACGTCACAATCTACAAGCCTAAGATGTCAATACAATAAACATAATTTCTTATCGACAAAAATTTATGAATGTTACGGAAACAATTTACCAAACACAGTTGTAACAATAAATCTTCGTTGTTTGGAAAAGATCATAAATATATGTCAATGTGCCAAAGTAATAACACGTCAGGATCATAGTCCACAAGAAAATAAAACTCTCTCCAAGTCAAACAATAACCTATTTCCCTAATAGTAACTTGTCTATAGCAGCTGCCCCTTCCAAACCTTTCCCAGCATAAAATGTTTTCGCCTTTTCTATTTCTTTTTAACCCAACATCCTTCATGAAGTTCGAATCTCCCAGATATGTTTCCATATGCCTCATTGTGAAGACTCCGCAATCTATTTTATTTTGCTCATCTGCCCATGGTATTGGTTCAACGTATATAAAGGCATCCTTCATTTTCTTTGACTTAGCTCTTACTCTGTTACTTTTCAGAAAATCAGCCATAAAAGATCTCTGCATTATACACAATATTGCATATACTTAGTTGTAGACACCATATAATACTACTATAAAATTTAATAGTAATCATATACTCACCAGAACAACAGGTACTTTCCCATATTTTTTAACGCTTTCTTCCCCACCTTGTAGTTGCGTGTGGTCTAGAATGTCAATGGTGACATTTTTCACATCCGCGCATATAAGATAATGTATCGGGAAAAAGAACTGTATAACAAGAAAGAATTAGTATACATCTAGCTATACTTGACATTTTCAATATATGACAATCTTTACCAAATCTATTTTTTTCAAATCCACTTGCCAGTGAAAGGGGCAAAATCATGTTATATCTACAAAAGAATTGGCAATGTAAAATATCAGATGAGATGACAAAAATAATATTTCAAACAGCATGTAATAATTGCAAAATCAGTTTTTCTCTTACTTGTTCATCTCATATGTTGCATCAAAGGCAACAACATCACCAAATACATGATACTTGCGTTTCGAAATAGGGTTAGCCCAGAACAAACGCTTCAGTTTTTCATTCTCGTCCACATAGTAATCAAAACAAAAGGTTGGACATAACTCTCTCTTCTTGAATAGCTTGTCAAGTACCATTTGTGCATCTTTACCAAGAGCAAATGCATGAAGATCACGCGAGAAATTTTTGAATTCTGTCACATTGCACCGCACTCTAGAATAACCTCCAACAACCTCTTTGAACAACCTATATGATTTCACAGGCCCTATGTTTGCTCTAGCGCAATTCAGAATAAATTGTTGATGACCAGAATCCAAATTCCTATTCACCTTCATGAAATGCTTGTAAGCATCGGGAATTAGAGCATGCGTATGTTCCTCGGTGAATTTCTTGACAACATATCCTACAAGTGCTGTGTACTTGAAAACTATACGGCCATACAGTTAAATCTGCGAGAAACTCTACGCCTTTTCAAATTTGAACCAACTTCATTTACTTCTGACTCTACAGCTCCAATATTTTTTTCTCCCTCACGATTGCATAAGATGTACTTCCACACAACTGTTCCATCATTAGCTTTTGAGGCAGATCCTAACCATACATCGAAACCACTCGCTAATGCATAAGTTCTATAAAAATTTATACCATCGTCCAGACACATAAATGATTGACCAATTTTCGGTTTCAAATTTTCCTCACATTGTGGCAAATATGTCTTCACGGGTTCATTTGATAATTCAATTCCAATATTATCACTTTGTGTATCACAGCCATCATCTGAAATAGAATAAGAAATTCCATAAATATATCTAAAACACCGGAAAAAGAAATACTATAATATCACTATACTCTCCGTCACGTTAATGATTAACATTCACTACTTTTAAAACATAATATTCATCCCAAAATTAAATCAATATATACTGATACTTATAGCTACAATCACTTGGGCGAGCATAAAACTGGTAAATTAACTATGGAATACTTAGTAATAAGCGTAAAATTATGCAGTGATAAGCATGAATGTGTATAGTATTAAGCATGATTCTGCTGTGTTTTAGTCTAACTTTTATAAAAATTGACAAAGTCATATCTCATTCTTACACATCGAAAATGGACTGGTATAATATATTCTATATAAGTCATACCCGAATAACTCATTTCCTTTAAAGTTCTGCAGACGGTGAAGCGTCTCGGGATGGATTCAGAAGTCTTTGTGTACCTTGTATGCGGCGAGAATCGCACGTACAGTAACGAAGAGATACCTCGATTAATCCATGTCCTTGTTATTCTCTCAATATTTTCTTCAGTGTTCGTGTTTTGTCCGCTCCGATTCGATGACCTGAAAGTCGAATAAGAAACTTAGGAAGATGAGCAATGGATTTAAAACCCAGAATAAACTTTCTAAAAACTCTTGCTGGTGATTTATATTCACGTAGGAAAAAAGCGCAATTAAGGGATATGAAATAAAATAGAATATGCAATTACACACTAATGCCCCCAAGCTAATGAAACTTGCACGTATTTGCATTTTTATAACTCATTCTCAGCATTGATTTATAGCCATTGATTTATAGAAATCAATGGATGATATTTATTCCTATTTCCTACATGGGGATTTATTTGCATATGATCCATACTCTATATATATATATATATATATATAGGGAACGGTTCATGTGCTAATAAGTTCCCCCGTGAGAAATGAGAACAAATCTCATCCATCTATCTAGTGAAATAAGTGGTTGAGATTTGATATCCAAAATTAATTTCATACGTATTAATTAACTATCCTAAATTGATTGAAGGTCATTTTAGTGCATTAAGAATTTTAGGATTCCCACCAAATCCTCTATTCCCTAAATTAACGGTGGCAGCATTTCAAAAATATGGATTTTTTCTCCTAATATTCCATGGGTGATGCTATTCGGCCATAATGTGGCCGGCCATAATTTAAATTTTTTAATTTTTTTAAGTATCAAATAATTTATATTTTTTTGCCAAACTTTTTTATATCATAAAAAACTCAAAAAGTGATGCTCCATATTTTTTACGTATTTTTTAAAATTAACCCTTTAATTATTTGATATTTTTTACTATTTTAAAGAATTTTTTACCTTTTTATCTAGAAAAATAGAGAAAAATATGTATTTTTTGTGGAAAATTTTTTTTTAAATTAAAATATAAATGTAATAAACTATAGTTATCATTTACCATTTTTAAAATTACGTATATTATGAAAAATGTCGTTGTGTGGCCGGCCACATTATGGCCAAATAGCTTTATTGATATTCCATACGTATATATAGAACTCGAAATTCACTAGCTTTTTTACCTTGATTCTTAATATGCTTTTAGCAAACCCATTTAACCATCTTATAATCTTATAGTAAGCGTAATTTCTTGTGGGGGTATTTAATTAACAAAATTCAATAGCAATAATATATATTAAAGTTTGAATACCGAAAATTTAAAAGCAAGACTTTATAAAATAAAAATCATTAATTTTTCAAATTTAAACATGCAAAAATATATACGTAAACGGATTAGTTAAAAGATTTACACATGATTATGAAGCATCATTCTAAACTATAAGAAAGTTAAAAGCTTGATTCTATCACATATTAAGTATGACTTTAAACAATAAAAAATATTATTTATCTAACTTAAAGCTAAACCCTATCGTGGCAAAACGAAACCCTATTGGGTAAAGTAAACCATGTCGGGGAGAACAAAAGCTCATATGGAAAAACTAAACCCTTTGACGGAAAACTAAATTCAGTGGGTGAGAACTAAACCCTAGATAAAATCAAGCTTATATCATTGCGAAATTGTATGCTTAATCCTAGATAAAATCATGCTTAAAATTGCTATTTGGTATGCTTAATATTAGATAAAATAATACTTAATATTGAAATTTTATACTCTTTAATACTAGATAAAATCATTATTAATAATATACCACTCCAGTCCCTGCTAGTTGAACCATTTGCTTTTTGACTTTTTCGGCACGCGTTTCCACCGAGACGTAGTACGGGTTTCACCATAAAAGAAATAATATTTCAAAATTATATCGTAAAACCCGTACTACGTCTCGGTGGAAACGCGTGCCGAAAAGGTCAAAAAGCAAATGGTTCAACTAGCAGGGACCGGAGTGGTATAAAATACTAGTAGATAATTTTTTATTTATTATTTTTTTTTTTAATACATTCTTCTAGATCACATATATATAGAGAGAATAGATCATATAGAAATCCTATAAGCAATATATTTGTGTTTGTATTATATTATATTAAGTTAAGCATCACTATAAACATTCAAAAGCATGATCTTATCATGTAATAAGCATACGATCCAAATTAATTTGACAAACTAAATTTGTTACTTTAAATTCTATTAAGTTACGCGTTTTGAAATAAAAAATTATGCTTTCGATAAAAAAAATGGTTCGGAAAAATAATGGTAGCATGGAAATAAAAAAATTGTGATCTTACTTCATTTAAGCACGACTTTACCGAATCATACAAAATGAATATAATGATACTAAATTGCATAATATAGTTAAGAAATATATTTTGTTTGTTTTTACACTTAATTCTCATGCTTATTATTGAGCACATGCGCGCTTATTACTTGACCAAATCATGCTTAATAAATATTATGATACGAAAAGTCATACAAGTAAATATTATATGAATAAATATTTGTAATTTCGTTTGAGCATTTCACATATATATCATAATCGACTTTAATGCTTAATTAATTTTCAGGCAATAAAATTACTTAATTAAACTCACGAATATATACTTCTTATATGAGTGAATTATGCTTAGTGCCCTATATTTTAATGCTTAAATCCTAAAATTTTCATATTTGTGTCGTGCATTAGTTCTTGAAATAATTATTAAAAATTGAAAACAATAAAAACTTCTTAAACTGACAATATATGCTTATAAGCATGATTAACTTATGCTTAATACTCCGGATTTTTAGGGTTTAAGGATTAGGGCTTGGGGTTTTAGGGTTTGGGTTCATGTTTAGGGTTTAGAACTTTAGTGTATTAGTTTCGGTTTAGGTTTATCGTACGACGCTTAGGGTATAGGGTTTATCATATGGTTATTGAAGCATCTTATGATAAACCCTATCCTAACCCTAAACCCAAACTCTTAAACCCTAAACCCGAAACCTTAAACCCTAAACCCTAACACAAAACCCTAAATCCTATCCTCTAAACCTAAACTAAAACCAAAACGTAAAACCCTAAACCCTACTACACACGATTCTATCTAAATCATGAGCAAAATTGTAGAGGTATTTGATTCCAAATTGATATTTAAATTTCTACAGTTCTTAGATTCAATCTAAGAGCAATTGAATCTTTGAGTTTCATAAGTAATCCTAAACATAAATTAATGATTCTTAAGCATAGAAATATATTGTGGGTAGAAACAATATTTAAGTATAAACATATGTAGCATTAAGCATAGAAATATGTTGTTGTAAGCGTTAAAATATGGAGCTTTAAGCATTAAGATATGGAGCAATAAACATAAAGAACTAACAAATTAAATCTGCAATTTTTTAATTTATTTATGTTTAAAAATGTATAACATTAAGCATGGAAATATATAACCTTAATTTTGATGTTTAGTGATTAACAAAATGTGTTTATTACTTAATCATTTCATGCTTAATAAATCTAATATAATATGAAAATTATGTAAGAGTTAAGTTAGAATATAATATGAAAATGTTTCACACATAAATGCTTCTAATTGAGGACAAACTTTGCTTTATTAAGCATATATTGTAAATTGCAGAAGCATGTAAATAAAATATATAGAATTCCTATGAAGGATCATTAAATTTCTATCAATTTATATACACTTATTTCCCCAAATTGTGGTTTACTATATACTATCATACGTACTTTTATTACGTACTTTTATTTTATAATTTATTTTCATATAAATAATGCAATTGATGCTTAAATTCACAAAAACAAAAATTAATTTTAAAAATCAAACGTGCTTCAACCATTGCACCTAATTTATAAAATTTTGTTTCTACAATGCTTTTAAAGCTCATGATACACGTTGGCATATATAGGATGACAAAAATACAAGTTGATATTTAGGAGATATAATAAATCCCTTAATTATAGGAATATTTCACATTAATTGTAGTAAACAAATGACTACAATATCCCTACATATATATATATATATATATATATATATATATATATATATATATATATATATATATGTCACGACCGGACTTTGCTAAGGATAGCTAAGCCGAGAACCATGACTAGGGATGGGAATTAAGAGTAGGGGAAAGAAAGGGGGAAGAAGACTGGTGTGGAATCTGACTCGTATAGCTATTTGAACAACATTTATACCATTGAACGTCTCGACTCGGGATCTCGAATGAGAATACGAGGATACTTGTCATAATCTATTACATGACTTGAAACAATTCTTGAAAGCTCAAGAGTTTGCACAGCGGAAGAAATACTTTAATACATGTATGAAGACACGTATTACCGAGAGTCCTAATCTACTTGAATAACGACAAAAGCTCCACTCGGCACTTCACATCATCTTGCTCATCCTGCACATTTAGAAATACATGCAGGGCTGAGTACGAAAGTACTCAGTGGGCACATGCCGAAAACTATACAATACAATTGTCAAGCCATTCAACTGTAAGACATAGGGGTTTTATTGAAAAGAGCCCATGCTTACTAAAACTGTTCTTGTGATCTAAAAGTGTCAGCGCTGACTAAGTCCTTTAGTAATCTACCATATCTGAAACTGTGGTGTCGAGGAGGTGGCCACCTCACACGACACCTGACCGGCCAACCCTGAAGATGACTCACGGTCCTGTGTACACTAGTCCAAGTAAGATAACAAGTCTTAACGAGGACCCGAATTCGATTAACTTTAATTGGCGTAGCCAATGCAGATAGGTGTCATACATAAATCGAAACATTTATGGCATGACAATACTTGAAAATAAACATTTTCATCTAAACATTCTATAACTTTTCTTGTATAAGAAAGCCCACCTTAAGTAGCGTGAAAAGTACCAATCCTGATAGAATCGCAACGTCAACCTTCCGGTCGATTTTCACCTATTTAGAAACGACAATATAAGAATTTCCATTCTTATAAAATCTAATAATTCCTTATAAAGAATATTCTTATTCTTTATTTCTATCTTCTCGTTTCGACTATCGTTTCGTTAATATATCGTGAGATTATTAATCGGAGTTAATGATTCTCCTTGGCTAGTGATAGCCGTTAATTATCCTCATAAGCTTCGAATAATAATTTATTTGAAGTTATATATATTATTGGATTTTTAAATCCAACATTATAATATAATTCATTTCCATGAATTAAATAGGCTATTTTAGGCTCGAAAATTTATCGAGCTTCGTTAATAGGCTCGAATTAGTCGAGTTATTTTATTTAAATAAAATATTTCTCGGTAATATATAACGTTCCTCATCTAAATTTTATGGTATTAACATACGAAATATTTAATAAATTAAACAGTTGGGCCGTAAATTAATCGGCCCAACTTGAGCCCAATTCCCGGCCCAAGACTGCTCCTAACCCAGACCCACAACCTGACCCGAAACCCGACCCAGAACCCGACCCGAGACCCGACCCAGTTCAACCCTAGGTATAAATACCCAAATCCTCACCATTACTCTCATTTCCCCCAAATTCTCATTCATCCGCCCCATCTCCCTCTCCTCTCAACCACCCGCCCAAACCCCCTCCCGGACTGAACCCTGTCCAGCCAACGCCGCCGCCGCCGGCGACGCCGTCTTCTCCTTCCTCCCTTGTTCTTCTCTCTCTCTCTCACTCCCTCCCTCTTCTCTGTCTGCATCTGCCGGTGCCTCCCTCGCCGGCGGCGAGGGTCGAGCTCCGGCAGTAGCCCCTTTCCTTCTCCTCCATCTAACTCTCACTCTCTCGGCATTCATAATTATATATGTATTTTAAGGTTTTAACATTTTCTTTGTTTATGCAGGGTTTTGGACAGCAGCTGTCCCCGGAGGAGGGTGCCGTCGCCGTCAAGTTCGACTCGGGGCCGCCTTTGCCGCCCCGACAGATTTTCAACCCCTTTCCCGTCGAGGCCTCGACCTCGACGGAGGTTCGACTCGTCTTTCTCCCTTTATTAAATTATTCGATTTGTAAATATTATGCTCTCGTTCTCTTATTCTTGTGCATATATGCGATAAATGTTTTTGTTCTTTCTTTCTTTTGCATTGCAAAATCAGTTTTCGTATAACTATTAAACCCCATGATTTAATCAATTAAACAAGTGATTGTTTAAAAAGGGCAGTAGGGCTTATTAGCTTAACATGAATTGTATACACTAAGCATGCTTTGTTTGTATTCCTGAATTGTAAAGGGTATGTTACTACATGCTTAACTTAGTAGTTCATTAGCTTATGCTTGGTTGATTATTTAATCAACGAGTTAACTTTGAGCATGCTTGAGTGTATGAAAATCTGAAATTAGCATGCTTAATTCTTGTTAACACTCACTCTACTTAAAAAATGGTGATAGAATGCTTACTAATTGTGTTAGAAGGGCTGTAGTTGCTAGCTTTTCCTTTCATCTTCCTTAGTTACTCTTCTTCTCTTAACCTCCGATTATGTTTGAGTGATAAGAATGTGAAGTTGAAACTGTAATAAGGTGTAGGAGGGGGTATTTATACTACTTCTTGGCTGTAAACTTTGTGTGTAACTAACAGGTGTGAAACCTGTGAACTTAACCTCCCTTTTCTTCATGTTTTGATGTTTGCTTTCCCTTGTTTTAGGGGATAGTTTTGCAGGGCATGGTTGGGAGGTTTGGGCTGATTTTTCAATGAAGCTATAAGGAAGGAATGATGATGGCTAGAAGGAAAAGCTGATGTAGAAGAAGTAGCAGCCGCTTCTTTTCTCTTTCCTTTTTCTTGTCCTTTTCCTTGTGTATTAAATCATTTTGTGACATATTAACTCCTTATGTAAAAGTTAGGTGTATTCTTTTGATTACTGCTTACTTACTTTGCTTACTTACGTAGCATGTATTTCTTAATATACATCCATTGTATATTTTTCGTTCCGTAACTCCTTTGGTTTTACATTTCTTAAGCAGATGGATTTCTACTAATTGGGCTCGGCCCAATTCATCTATTTATGGGCTTGGGTCCAATTTAATAATCTTTGGGCTTGACCCAACGATAACCAATTATTAAAATTGACATCGCTTAATATTGCGTTATACACTCGATAATCAATCCGATTATCTACCTTTCATCATAACATTCTAAATCATGCTTGAGTACTTGTATATATATATATATATATATATATATGAATACGAGTATTGCTCGTAATTTACTACCGTAACATAGATTTAAGACTAATGAAATTGCGGGCCATTACATTCTACCTACCTTAAAAAAAATTTCGTCCCGAAATTTGCGTACTTCTAACTGAATAGCTCGGGGTACTTCCTTTTATCTTAACATCGACTTTTTACGTCGATTCTCCTTGGTTGTGGTGTCTCCACCAAACCTCAAATGAAGTAATAGACTTCTTTTTAAGATGTTGCATCTTTCAGTCCAAAATTTCTTTTACTTTATTCTTGCACCTGAGCTATAAATTTAAGACAATTTATCTTAATAAATTTCGCGCGTGTTCTCAAACACGTACTTTCTTACTTACATACGTGAAGTATCACATTATGCATACATTCTAAATTTGGAGGTGCTGCTAACTTGTATGCTATTTTAGCATATTATATTCCTTTGGAATCTCATAAGGTCTTAATAAGACAAGTTCTTAACTTTCCTTTGAATATAAACATGGTTACCTACTTCGAAGGTGTTACCTTCATGAAAACTTTATCTACTATTTCAAAGTTTATCTTTGTTCGACATTTGTCGTTTCAGGACTTCTGTCCATTCTATCTTCTCTCACTCTTTTACAACATATCCTATCTC
The DNA here is from genome assembly GCA_029379335.1 of Thymus mandschuricus. Taxonomy (NCBI): domain Eukaryota; kingdom Viridiplantae; phylum Streptophyta; class Magnoliopsida; order Lamiales; family Lamiaceae; genus Thymus; species Thymus mandschuricus. Next base: position 20,906,861 of record CM057076.1, on the reverse strand, counting down.
GAACCCTTCATTTATCGTATCAGGACCTTAAATCTTACTTTCACTTATCTTGTCTTTATCGAGGGAAATCTACATTGTCACTCTTATAGTACGTCATATGACGTCATACCTATTGTTGGCTAATAATTATAATTAGCAAGTTTATTTCCTTCTTTAACGAGTACGACTATTCTCGACCTGCTTGATAGGCTCTGAATCTTCCATTCTTATTGCCTATTGGCTTGGTGATGGCAAGTTGTGCTAATGATTAGTTTAGTGCCTAAATCTTTCTGTAACTATTCCAGAACTTGGACGTAACTTAATGTCTTGATCTTTAGTGATTAAAGATAATCACACTGTGTAACGCACAATCTCTTAAACACATAATTGACTAACTTTTATCCATGATTGATCGAAATATGAATCAAGTAGGACCCCTTTGTAAGTCGGTCAATAACTTCTAATATACAACTTTGTTTTCTTTCTTAGTTTTGGTAGTCTTGTCACAATTTCACTATAACATGCTCGTAGTTTCACTACAAGATCTCCGAGGGTTGTAAATTCCATTAATGTTTTGGTTATGATCCAGTTTATCATAATCAATTAGTTAACATGGTGGTTAACCAAATCCTGAAACAAGTTCACTTGTTTGACATACTAAAGCACCTTCAGGTAGTTGAGGTTATATATTTCTTCGTGTCTCCTACCATAACTTCCTTTCTTGGTCTTGATACATCTTGTGTTCCCATGTGAGAGGTTTATAATGTATCTTTAGTTTTAACTTAAGATTTCATTCTTGAGCTCATCATCGTGTGGTATGCACAACCTCCTAACAATATTCTTCGGTATTATTATCCTTAACATCTGTATCTTCTTTAACTTCGTTTCTTTGCTTTATGCCTCTCGTTGACGTTATAGTCAATGTAGTAATAATCTTTTCTACCGTCTTGGGCGAGGTACTACCTTTAAATTTATATTCTTAAAATCACTGACAATTGTCTCCTCACTCGTGAGAAGAAATATCCACATAAAGCGTGGTTTACTACTTAAAGCATTGGCTATTATATTGACCTTTGCATTGATAGTTGATACGACATTCATAATTCTCTACTAGTTCTACCCACCTTATTCGACACATATAAAAAGCTCACTGTTCGAATTTGTTCTTGTAATCCGTGAGATTTTGCATTAACTCCATAAGGTTGATGCTTCTAAATTTTCAGGGCGTGCACAACTGAAAAATTTAAGTTGTGGGTAGGGTTGTGGTATAACCAACGTGGTGTATAAATTGTTACATTTCTTTCCTTTCATTGGTACTGGGATGCTTCATCCCATTCTCTGAGGCATCTATGTATGTTGCTTATTTCTTTTGTAGTTCTAGAACTATCAGAATTAGCTCAACTATCGACTTCCATGTCAACTATTGAAAGCATGAGTAACGCTTAAAGGTCCACATACACTGGATCACTCGCTTTACGATCATGTTATTGGCCTTACTATCTTGGAGAATTCTTGACGAATCTCTGGTAATAACGAGTCACTCCTAAGAGGTTATGTATTTTATTTTGTTTAGATGAGTATACCCATCCTTGTAGAGCTTTTCTACTTTTGCTTGGTCTACTTAGTTCCATCTAATGACACGATGTGTCCGAGTAATACATACTTACTTAATTTATCTCAAGCTTTTAGCTTAATTGCTCCATCTCATTTTGCTCAGGTGACTATTTCAGTCGATTATCTTACAACTAGAGTACATAATCATGTTTATGATTTATTTACTTGCTCAACTTATATAAGCTTTACTTAGATGGTCCTTTGATATGCTAATTGCATATACTTTATCTCTACCAATTCTCTCTTTTATATATAACTTTCGTCCGACTTTTAATATATAAGGAACCTTGGCAAGACTTCCTGTCTCATTGACATCCTCTCTTTGGATAAGGGGTAATTGCTAAAAATCTGTTTGAACTCGTATTAATTTGCTGATCCATAAAACTGTTGGTTATTCAATAAAGTCATAACCCACCTATTTTATTTATGTACCATTGTCTCTGTTATGGAAGTTTAAATCGTACATAATCATCTTACTTTGTACTCTGGTAGATAATCTTGTCTACCCATTATATCTAATCAATCTTTTAGATTGGGGGTTTACTGTAACGCTTGGTCCATATCTCAAATGCTCTTTATTTCATATTCTTTCTTAACTGGAGGAGTTCCTTGGGGATTAGGTCCCTTGGCATGAACTAACTTTCCACATTTCTTACTCTGTTATATTCCATTGCTAACTTGCATTTATATATCTTTCGTGGACGACCAACTTAAATCTTGTTACCCACACGAACGTTCTAAGGGGTGTATCACTCGTGACATAGGGAAAATCTTAATCCAGATTTAGTTATCAACCTATACCACCAATTACTACCTCTGTTGATGTAGTGTCAACTCTTGATCATTTGCTATACTTTATGGGTACTGATTTATCCCGTACTTGAATGCATACATCCACTTCAAAATCTATTCTGCTTATGTATCAAATTCACTAATTTACTTTGGATCTTATGTGTGGTAACCCTCAAGCTTTGAAGTCGGCCTTAACTCAACGTTTATTCTTCTTATGCTTTTAATCATTCGTCATTCTCAATTGATTATAAATACTATTTCCCTGAGTTCCTTCAGTCCAACTTCTTTCACTTACGTGATTACTGCTTGAGTCCAAGTCACCCTTTGAACGCTTGTTATGCTTATATATCTATGCATATATATTCTTTCTCAAACTTTCAACTTTGCTTAAACATAGCTCTTAACTTCACTGTCTATCATCTCGTTTATTAATTACAATTATCAAATCTTTCTTGGGGTTCCGTAAGGTCTTTATTAGCTACTTATCTCACACCATTATCCACTTGAGTCTTGTATCAATATCTTTACTCATTTATCAACCCCTGAACCATTTTGTAACATACCCAAGATCATATCATTGTCCTTAAACATTTTTCATCTTAAATTTCCTTCCACTAATTGTAAGTCTCTTTATTTCTATCTTGTTCTATTTCATTGCCATGTTTTGGGTAATCCATGACGGTATCATACTTTAAGTCATACTCTTGACTTGCAATTGGGCTTAGTAAACTCTATTGCTTGGATAGCTAATTGTATCAAAGTGGAATGAGAATATCGTTACACGATATTGAAAGGTATAATGACCTTGGTTCAATTTTGGCACAACAAGTAACCAAAATATGTTATCAATAAATCATCTGACAAGCTAGGAAAGAATAATCAGAGGGTAGAGATAAAATGACAAAGGTCAGGGGGAGGAGACCCATTTTGTCGATACCCGTCCGATTTCTTGTCTGATGGTAACGCTACCGAGATTGATATTATGTGGAGTGATCAGTCCCGCATAGACACAATCTCAGTCACACGAAGTTCTAGTACTTTGGTGACTCTCAACTTTTCGGGCGGTGAAAAGAAGCTTTTGCAAAGTTTGGGAAGCTCTTCTAACTCATGATTTTTCTGAACTCTATATTTTCAGAATATATTTTCTAGGCTTCAATGGGGCTTACGTAGGATATCATGACATAAGACGTTAACATGATAAGTCTCCCTTTATCATTAACCACATATATAATCCTTCGTACTATAAGTACTCATGTACAACTTCAATGAAGTAGTCCTAAATTTTCTTTTATTAACTAGAAAATTCCACATTCTCACTGAATGTGCCATATTTACTATTCATATCCTTGCAAAGGCGTGTAACCTTGCATTTTTATTCTGATTATACGTTGTAAAACTCGGGGTTCTCTTTGGGGTACTGCCTCGCATATCAATCGAGGTGGCCTTATCAATATAAGGTTTCTTTTAAATAGCACTAGTATTTTCATATTATAGACTTCTTACGAGTCTACACTCTAAGAGGTCAGACTATCGGTTAATCTTAACCGGCCATAATAACTAATTTATTTTAGATATTTGGTTTATATGCTAGTTGCACCATACAATTTGCTCCATATGACTCATTGGTTTGGCCTTTAGTAATAACTATTACTGGTTGGTATTTCCTTACCTTATCCTCCAAACTGAACTTGCAACCCTACTTTAGCTGTTACTGGTTATGCAGTTGACAACCTTTATGCTTTCACTGTCTTATATTTAGTGCAAATAATTCTCTACTTATCGAGCACATAGTAACATTTTTCTTCTTTATAACTTCATCATATTATGAAGGGTTCTCATGGTCATCTTATCTACTATCGATGGGCTAACGCTCCGCTTACTTGTATAACTTAATCTGGGGCCTATTATAATCTTGGACTGTATTTACTTGTCATGTTTATTCGTGATGCGCCAAGAATGTAGAAACATTCGAGGAGTTCTAGTGGGTATAATCCTATCGTGAAACGATATCAGCATTTACCCATAATCTTTCATATAAATATTTCATAGGTATCCACCGTCAAGGTATGTGAGAAGTTTTCTTGTCTGAGGACCATTTATTCAAGAAGTCTTGAACGGCATTAGAGCTCGTATCTAGAGACATGGTCTCGTTTAATAGCTATCACGGACTTCTCGACTCGAAGAGATTTTCTAAGAGTGTAATGTCTATGATGGAATTAGAGTAACAATAACATGGCCAATCATGTATTGAAAATAGCTTTATCGGCGTAAAGTCTTTGGCTTGTATATAAACCTTAACGGTGTTAACCATACACATCAAAAATGCCTACAATCTTGGGAATGTCGTTTATTAGGTCATGGTAATGTCATCCTGAACGATCAATCTCGTATAATGTCCCCCATCATCATTACTGATTTGTTGGCGATAGATTTTTTTTTTTTTTTTTTTTATTATTTTTTTTTCAATCTCATAATAACGTCATGTCTTACACCCTGTGATCGTGGGTGGATATTCTATAGTGGCCAAAATAGGACATCAACTTATTTAAATCATTCTTGTAAAAGAACTGATACATTCGTTATGATCGAACCATCTCTGGTGTCGAAGCACTGGGTTGTCTCTTCCTATTGGTGAACTTCGTTCAAGCCATCAACCTTATTTAGGTTCTAATTGACATGTTCTAATATCTGAACTCTAACAATAAGAGATCAATGTTTTTATGCTCATGGATATGTTTCCAGATAGGTAAACTATTGTTACCGCCGTTCTTTTCTAACTTTACTTAATCTTTCATTTGACTGTTGTTATATTCTTTCGTTTAACCATGATGTGGTACACCTATGGTTTGTGGTGGTCTTATCTTTATTGTGCCACAATATCTTCCTTAACTTATAAACACTTCATTATGTAAAAACGTTAGTGAACTAACGTTGTTCGTATGTCCTGAAAAGCCGTTAAAAGGCTAAGCCCATGTCATCGAATGACATCTTATCTTCATTGTTTCTCTTGCCTCGATTCCTTTGCACTCGTGCATCTTCATCACCTTTTCTTCTTCTTTCCTTACGGAAAGGAAGGAATTTCATTCCCTCAATGTCAATTTTAAGTTTTCCTAGAAAAACAACTAGATCAAGCGAGCTATGTTCTCTAGCAAGCCTTGTTCTTTTCTATATGTGATCTTAAATCCACTATGTCCTTTCTATTCTTCAACTTCCAATCTCGTGAAAGTCTTACCTTTCCTCGTTGAGCGCGATGTAGTGAAGTGCAGAGCTTTGTCGACTGACTCCATTAGTCAAGTGAATCAATACTCGACTAAACTCTGAAGAAGACTCTCGGGTTTCAGAGCAACCATTGCTCTGATACCACTCTGTCACGACCGGACTTTGCTAAGGATAGCTAAGCCGAGAACCATGACTAGGGATGGGAATTAAGAGTAGGGGAAAGAAAGGGGGAAGAAGACTGGTGTGGAATCTGACTCGTATAGCTATTTGAACAACATTTATACCATTGAACGTCTCGACTCGGGATCTCGAATGAGAATACGAGGATACTTGTCATAATCTATTACATGACTTGAAACAATTCTTGAAAGCTCAAGAGTTTGCACAGCGGAAGAAATACTTTAATACATGTATGAAGACACGTATTACCGAGAGTCCTAATCTACTTGAATAACGACAAAAGCTCCACTCGGCACTTCACATCATCTTGCTCATCCTGCACATTTAGAAATACATGCAGGGCTGAGTACGAAAGTACTCAGTGGGCACATGCCGAAAACTATACAATACAATTGTCAAGCCATTCAACTGTAAGACATAGGGGTTTTATTGAAAAGAGCCCATGCTTACTAAAACTGTTCTTGTGATCTAAAAGTGTCAGCGCTGACTAAGTCCTTTAGTAATCTACCATATCTGAAACTGTGGTGTCGAGGAGGTGGCCACCTCACACGACACCTGACCGGCCAACCCTGAAGATGACTCACGGTCCTGTGTACACTAGTCCAAGTAAGATAACAAGTCTTAACGAGGACCCGAATTCGATTAACTTTAATTGGCGTAGCCAATGCAGATAGGTGTCATACATAAATCGAAACATTTATGGCATGACAATACTTGAAAATAAACATTTTCATCTAAACATTCTATAACTTTTCTTGTATAAGAAAGCCCACCTTAAGTAGCGTGAAAAGTACCAATCCTGATAGAATCGCAACGTCAACCTTCCGGTCGATTTTCACCTATTTAGAAACGACAATATAAGAATTTCCATTCTTATAAAATCTAATAATTCCTTATAAAGAATATTCTTATTCTTTATTTCTATCTTCTCGTTTCGACTATCGTTTCGTTAATATATCGTGAGATTATTAATCGGAGTTAATGATTCTCCTTGGCTAGTGATAGCCGTTAATTATCCTCATAAGCTTCGAATAATAATTTATTTGAAGTTATATATATTATTGGATTTTTAAATCCAACATTATAATATAATTCATTTCCATGAATTAAATAGGCTATTTTAGGCTCGAAAATTTATCGAGCTTCGTTAATAGGCTCGAATTAGTCGAGTTATTTTATTTAAATAAAATATTTCTCGGTAATATATAACGTTCCTCATCTAAATTTTATGGTATTAACATACGAAATATTTAATAAATTAAACAGTTGGGCCGTAAATTAATCGGCCCAACTTGAGCCCAATTCCCGGCCCAAGACTGCTCCTAACCCAGACCCACAACCTGACCCGAAACCCGACCCAGAACCCGACCCGAGACCCGACCCAGTTCAACCCTAGGTATAAATACCCAAATCCTCACCATTACTCTCATTTCCCCCAAATTCTCATTCATCCGCCCCATCTCCCTCTCCTCTCAACCACCCGCCCAAACCCCCTCCCGGACTGAACCCTGTCCAGCCAACGCCGCCGCCGCCGGCGACGCCGTCTTCTCCTTCCTCCCTTGTTCTTCTCTCTCTCTCTCTCACTCCCTCCCTCTTCTCTGTCTGCATCTGCCGGTGCCTCCCTCGCCGGCGGCGAGGGTCGAGCTCCGGCAGTAGCCCCTTTCCTTCTCCTCCATCTAACTCTCACTCTCTCGGCATTCATAATTATATATGTATTTTAAGGTTTTAACATTTTCTTTGTTTATGCAGGGTTTTGGACAGCAGCTGTCCCCGGAGGAGGGTGCCGTCGCCGTCAAGTTCGACTCGGGGCCGCCTTTGCCGCCCCGACAGATTTTCAACCCCTTTCCCGTCGAGGCCTCGACCTCGACGGAGGTTCGACTCGTCTTTCTCCCTTTATTAAATTATTCGATTTGTAAATATTATGCTCTCGTTCTCTTATTCTTGTGCATATATGCGATAAATGTTTTTGTTCTTTCTTTCTTTTGCATTGCAAAATCAGTTTTCGTATAACTATTAAACCCCATGATTTAATCAATTAAACAAGTGATTGTTTAAAAAGGGCAGTAGGGCTTATTAGCTTAACATGAATTGTATACACTAAGCATGCTTTGTTTGTATTCCTGAATTGTAAAGGGTATGTTACTACATGCTTAACTTAGTAGTTCATTAGCTTATGCTTGGTTGATTATTTAATCAACGAGTTAACTTTGAGCATGCTTGAGTGTATGAAAATCTGAAATTAGCATGCTTAATTCTTGTTAACACTCACTCTACTTAAAAAATGGTGATAGAATGCTTACTAATTGTGTTAGAAGGGCTGTAGTTGCTAGCTTTTCCTTTCATCTTCCTTAGTTACTCTTCTTCTCTTAACCTCCGATTATGTTTGAGTGATAAGAATGTGAAGTTGAAACTGTAATAAGGTGTAGGAGGGGGTATTTATACTACTTCTTGGCTGTAAACTTTGTGTGTAACTAACAGGTGTGAAACCTGTGAACTTAACCTCCCTTTTCTTCATGTTTTGATGTTTGCTTTCCCTTGTTTTAGGGGATAGTTTTGCAGGGCATGGTTGGGAGGTTTGGGCTGATTTTTCAATGAAGCTATAAGGAAGGAATGATGATGGCTAGAAGGAAAAGCTGATGTAGAAGAAGTAGCAGCCGCTTCTTTTCTCTTTCCTTTTTCTTGTCCTTTTCCTTGTGTATTAAATCATTTTGTGACATATTAACTCCTTATGTAAAAGTTAGGTGTATTCTTTTGATTACTGCTTACTTACTTTGCTTACTTACGTAGCATGTATTTCTTAATATACATCCATTGTATATTTTTCGTTCCGTAACTCCTTTGGTTTTACATTTCTTAAGCAGATGGATTTCTACTAATTGGGCTCGGCCCAATTCATCTATTTATGGGCTTGGGTCCAATTTAATAATCTTTGGGCTTGACCCAACGATAACCAATTATTAAAATTGACATCGCTTAATATTGCGTTATACACTCGATAATCAATCCGATTATCTACCTTTCATCATAACATTCTAAATCATGCTTGAGTACTTGTATATATATATATATATATATATATATATATGAATACGAGTATTGCTCGTAATTTACTACCGTAACATAGATTTAAGACTAATGAAATTGCGGGCCATTACATTCTACCTACCTTAAAAAAAATTTCGTCCCGAAATTTGCGTACTTCTAACTGAATAGCTCGGGGTACTTCCTTTTATCTTAACATCGACTTTTTACGTCGATTCTCCTTGGTTGTGGTGTCTCCACCAAACCTCAAATGAAGTAATAGACTTCTTTTTAAGATGTTGCATCTTTCAGTCCAAAATTTCTTTTACTTTATTCTTGCACCTGAGCTATAAATTTAAGACAATTTATCTTAATAAATTTCGCGCGTGTTCTCAAACACGTACTTTCTTACTTACATACGTGAAGTATCACATTATGCATACATTCTAAATTTGGAGGTGCTGCTAACTTGTATGCTATTTTAGCATATTATATTCCTTTGGAATCTCATAAGGTCTTAATAAGACAAGTTCTTAACTTTCCTTTGAATATAAACATGGTTACCTACTTCGAAGGTGTTACCTTCATGAAAACTTTATCTACTATTTCAAAGTTTATCTTTGTTCGACATTTGTCGTTTCAGGACTTCTGTCCATTCTATCTTCTCTCACTCTTTTACAACATATCCTATCTCGAACCCTTCATTTATCGTATCAGGACCTTAAATCTTACTTTCACTTATCTTGTCTTTATCGAGGGAAATCTACATTGTCACTCTTATAGTACGTCATATGACGTCATACCTATTGTTGGCTAATAATTATAATTAGCAAGTTTATTTCCTTCTTTAACGAGTACGACTATTCTCGACCTGCTTGATAGGCTCTGAATCTTCCATTCTTATTGCCTATTGGCTTGGTGATGGCAAGTTGTGCTAATGATTAGTTTAGTGCCTAAATCTTTCTGTAACTATTCCAGAACTTGGACGTAACTTAATGTCTTGATCTTTAGTGATTAAAGATAATCACACTGTGTAACGCACAATCTCTTAAACACATAATTGACTAACTTTTATCCATGATTGATCGAAATATGAATCAAGTAGGACCCCTTTGTAAGTCGGTCAATAACTTCTAATATACAACTTTGTTTTCTTTCTTAGTTTTGGTAGTCTTGTCACAATTTCACTATAACATGCTCGTAGTTTCACTACAAGATCTCCGAGGGTTGTAAATTCCATTAATGTTTTGGTTATGATCCAGTTTATCATAATCAATTAGTTAACATGGTGGTTAACCAAATCCTGAAACAAGTTCACTTGTTTGACATACTAAAGCACCTTCAGGTAGTTGAGGTTATATATTTCTTCGTGTCTCCTACCATAACTTCCTTTCTTGGTCTTGATACATCTTGTGTTCCCATGTGAGAGGTTTATAATGTATCTTTAGTTTTAACTTAAGATTTCATTCTTGAGCTCATCATCGTGTGGTATGCACAACCTCCTAACAATATTCTTCGGTATTATTATCCTTAACATCTGTATCTTCTTTAACTTCGTTTCTTTGCTTTATGCCTCTCGTTGACGTTATAGTCAATGTAGTAATAATCTTTTCTACCGTCTTGGGCGAGGTACTACCTTTAAATTTATATTCTTAAAATCACTGACAATTGTCTCCTCACTCGTGAGAAGAAATATCCACATAAAGCGTGGTTTACTACTTAAAGCATTGGCTATTATATTGACCTTTGCATTGATAGTTGATACGACATTCATAATTCTCTACTAGTTCTACCCACCTTATTCGACACATATAAAAAGCTCACTGTTCGAATTTGTTCTTGTAATCCGTGAGATTTTGCATTAACTCCATAAGGTTGATGCTTCTAAATTTTCAGGGCGTGCACAACTGAAAAATTTAAGTTGTGGGTAGGGTTGTGGTATAACCAACGTGGTGTATAAATTGTTACATTTCTTTCCTTTCATTGGTACTGGGATGCTTCATCCCATTCTCTGAGGCATCTATGTATGTTGCTTATTTCTTTTGTAGTTCTAGAACTATCAGAATTAGCTCAACTATCGACTTCCATGTCAACTATTGAAAGCATGAGTAACGCTTAAAGGTCCACATACACTGGATCACTCGCTTTACGATCATGTTATTGGCCTTACTATCTTGGAGAATTCTTGACGAATCTCTGGTAATAACGAGTCACTCCTAAGAGGTTATGTATTTTATTTTGTTTAGATGAGTATACCCATCCTTGTAGAGCTTTTCTACTTTTGCTTGGTCTACTTAGTTCCATCTAATGACACGATGTGTCCGAGTAATACATACTTACTTAATTTATCTCAAGCTTTTAGCTTAATTGCTCCATCTCATTTTGCTCAGGTGACTATTTCAGTCGATTATCTTACAACTAGAGTACATAATCATGTTTATGATTTATTTACTTGCTCAACTTATATAAGCTTTACTTAGATGGTCCTTTGATATGCTAATTGCATATACTTTATCTCTACCAATTCTCTCTTTTATATATAACTTTCGTCCGACTTTTAATATATAAGGAACCTTGGCAAGACTTCCTGTCTCATTGACATCCTCTCTTTGGATAAGGGGTAATTGCTAAAAATCTGTTTGAACTCGTATTAATTTGCTGATCCATAAAACTGTTGGTTATTCAATAAAGTCATAACCCACCTATTTTATTTATGTACCATTGTCTCTGTTATGGAAGTTTAAATCGTACATAATCATCTTACTTTGTACTCTGGTAGATAATCTTGTCTACCCATTATATCTAATCAATCTTTTAGATTGGGGGTTTACTGTAACGCTTGGTCCATATCTCAAATGCTCTTTATTTCATATTCTTTCTTAACTGGAGGAGTTCCTTGGGGATTAGGTCCCTTGGCATGAACTAACTTTCCACATTTCTTACTCTGTTATATTCCATTGCTAACTTGCATTTATATATCTTTCGTGGACGACCAACTTAAATCTTGTTACCCACACGAACGTTCTAAGGGGTGTATCACTCGTGACATAGGGAAAATCTTAATCCAGATTTAGTTATCAACCTATACCACCAATTACTACCTCTGTTGATGTAGTGTCAACTCTTGATCATTTGCTATACTTTATGGGTGCTGATTTATCCCGTACTTGAATGCATACATCCACTTCAAAATCTATTCTGCTTATGTATCAAATTCACTAATTTACTTTGGATCTTATGTGTGGTAACCCTCAAGCTTTGAAGTCGGCCTTAACTCAACGTTTATTCTTCTTATGCTTTTAATCATTCGTCATTCTCAATTGATTATAAATACTATTTCCCTGAGTTCCTTCAGTCCAACTTCTTTCACTTACGTGATTACTGCTTGAGTCCAAGTCACCCTTTGAACGCTTGTTATGCTTATATATCTATGCATATATATTCTTTCTCAAACTTTCAACTTTGCTTAAACATAGCTCTTAACTTCACTGTCTATCATCTCGTTTATTAATTACAATTATCAAATCTTTCTTGGGGTTCCGTAAGGTCTTTATTAGCTACTTATCTCACACCATTATCCACTTGAGTCTTGTATCAATATCTTTACTCATTTATCAACCCCTGAACCATTTTGTAACATACCCAAGATCATATCATTGTCCTTAAACATTTTTCATCTTAAATTTCCTTCCACTAATTGTAAGTCTCTTTATTTCTATCTTGTTCTATTTCATTGCCATGTTTTGGGTAATCCATGACGGTATCATACTTTAAGTCATACTCTTGACTTGCAATTGGGCTTAGTAAACTCTATTGCTTGGATAGCTAATTGTATCAAAGTGGAATGAGAATATCGTTACACGATATTGAAAGGTATAATGACCTTGGTTCAATTTTGGCACAACAAGTAACCAAAATATGTTATCAATAAATCATCTGACAAGCTAGGAAAGAATAATCAGAGGGTAGAGATAAAATGACAAAGGTCAGGGGGAGGAGACCCATTTTGTCGATACCCGTCCGATTTCTTGTCTGATGGTAACGCTACCGAGATTGATATTATGTGGAGTGATCAGTCCCGCATAGACACAATCTCAGTCACACGAAGTTCTAGTACTTTGGTGACTCTCAACTTTTCGGGCGGTGAAAAGAAGCTTTTGCAAAGTTTGGGAAGCTCTTCTAACTCATGATTTTTCTGAACTCTATATTTTCAGAATATATTTTCTAGGCTTCAATGGGGCTTACGTAGGATATCATGACATAAGACGTTAACATGATAAGTCTCCCTTTATCATTAACCACATATATAATCCTTCGTACTATAAGTACTCATGTACAACTTCAATGAAGTAGTCCTAAATTTTCTTTTATTAACTAGAAAATTCCACATTCTCACTGAATGTGCCATATTTACTATTCATATCCTTGCAAAGGCGTGTAACCTTGCATTTTTATTCTGATTATACGTTGTAAAACTCGGGGTTCTCTTTGGGGTACTGCCTCGCATATCAATCGAGGTGGCCTTATCAATATAAGGTTTCTTTTAAATAGCACTAGTATTTTCATATTATAGACTTCTTACGAGTCTACACTCTAAGAGGTCAGACTATCGGTTAATCTTAACCGGCCATAATAACTAATTTATTTTAGATATTTGGTTTATATGCTAGTTGCACCATACAATTTGCTCCATATGACTCATTGGTTTGGCCTTTAGTAATAACTATTACTGGTTGGTATTTCCTTACCTTATCCTCCAAACTGAACTTGCAACCCTACTTTAGCTGTTACTGGTTATGCAGTTGACAACCTTTATGCTTTCACTGTCTTATATTTAGTGCAAATAATTCTCTACTTATCGAGCACATAGTAACATTTTTCTTCTTTATAACTTCATCATATTATGAAGGGTTCTCATGGTCATCTTATCTACTATCGATGGGCTAACGCTCCGCTTACTTGTATAACTTAATCTGGGGCCTATTATAATCTTGGACTGTATTTACTTGTCATGTTTATTCGTGATGCGCCAAGAATGTAGAAACATTCGAGGAGTTCTAGTGGGTATAATCCTATCGTGAAACGATATCAGCATTTACCCATAATCTTTCATATAAATATTTCATAGGTATCCACCGTCAAGGTATGTGAGAAGTTTTCTTGTCTGAGGACCATTTATTCAAGAAGTCTTGAACGGCATTAGAGCTCGTATCTAGAGACATGGTCTCGTTTAATAGCTATCACGGACTTCTCGACTCGAAGAGATTTTCTAAGAGTGTAATGTCTATGATGGAATTAGAGTAACAATAACATGGCCAATCATGTATTGAAAATAGCTTTATCGGCGTAAAGTCTTTGGCTTGTATATAAACCTTAACGGTGTTAACCATACACATCAAAAATGCCTACAATCTTGGGAATGTCGTTTATTAGGTCATGGTAATGTCATCCTGAACGATCAATCTCGTATAATGTCCCCCATCATCATTACTGATTTGTTGGCGATAGATTTTTTTTTTTTTTTTTTTATTATTTTTTTTTCAATCTCATAATAACGTCATGTCTTACACCCTGTGATCGTGGGTGGATATTCTATAGTGGCCAAAATAGGACATCAACTTATTTAAATCATTCTTGTAAAAGAACTGATACATTCGTTATGATCGAACCATCTCTGGTGTCGAAGCACTGGGTTGTCTCTTCCTATTGGTGAACTTCGTTCAAGCCATCAACCTTATTTAGGTTCTAATTGACATGTTCTAATATCTGAACTCTAACAATAAGAGATCAATGTTTTTATGCTCATGGATATGTTTCCAGATAGGTAAACTATTGTTACCGCCGTTCTTTTCTAACTTTACTTAATCTTTCATTTGACTGTTGTTATATTCTTTCGTTTAACCATGATGTGGTACACCTATGGTTTGTGGTGGTCTTATCTTTATTGTGCCACAATATCTTCCTTAACTTATAAACACTTCATTATGTAAAAACGTTAGTGAACTAACGTTGTTCGTATGTCCTGAAAAGCCGTTAAAAGGCTAAGCCCATGTCATCGAATGACATCTTATCTTCATTGTTTCTCTTGCCTCGATTCCTTTGCACTCGTGCATCTTCATCACCTTTTCTTCTTCTTTCCTTACGGAAAGGAAGGAATTTCATTCCCTCAATGTCAATTTTAAGTTTTCCTAGAAAAACAACTAGATCAAGCGAGCTATGTTCTCTAGCAAGCCTTGTTCTTTTCTATATGTGATCTTAAATCCACTATGTCCTTTCTATTCTTCAACTTCCAATCTCGTGAAAGTCTTACCTTTCCTCGTTGAGCGCGATGTAGTGAAGTGCAGAGCTTTGTCGACTGACTCCATTAGTCAAGTGAATCAATACTCGACTAAACTCTGAAGAAGACTCTCGGGTTTCAGAGCAACCATTGCTCTGATACCACTCTGTCACGACCGGACTTTGCTAAGGATAGCTAAGCCGAGAACCATGACTAGGGATGGGAATTAAGAGTAGGGGAAAGAAAGGGGGAAGAAGACTGGTGTGGAATCTGACTCGTATAGCTATTTGAACAACATTTATACCATTGAACGTCTCGACTCGGGATCTCGAATGAGAATACGAGGATACTTGTCATAATCTATTACATGACTTGAAACAATTCTTGAAAGCTCAAGAGTTTGCACAGCGGAAGAAATACTTTAATACATGTATGAAGACACGTATTACCGAGAGTCCTAATCTACTTGAATAACGACAAAAGCTCCACTCGGCACTTCACATCATCTTGCTCATCCTGCACATTTAGAAATACATGCAGGGCTGAGTACGAAAGTACTCAGTGGGCACATGCCGAAAACTATACAATACAATTGTCAAGCCATTCAACTGTAAGACATAGGGGTTTTATTGAAAAGAGCCCATGCTTACTAAAACTGTTCTTGTGATCTAAAAGTGTCAGCGCTGACTAAGTCCTTTAGTAATCTACCATATCTGAAACTGTGGTGTCGAGGAGGTGGCCACCTCACACGACACCTGACCGGCCAACCCTGAAGATGACTCACGGTCCTGTGTACACTAGTCCAAGTAAGATAACAAGTCTTAACGAGGACCCGAATTCGATTAACTTTAATTGGCGTAGCCAATGCAGATAGGTGTCATACATAAATCGAAACATTTATGGCATGACAATACTTGAAAATAAACATTTTCATCTAAACATTCTATAACTTTTCTTGTATAAGAAAGCCCACCTTAAGTAGCGTGAAAAGTACCAATCCTGATAGAATCGCAACGTCAACCTTCCGGTCGATTTTCACCTATTTAGAAACGACAATATAAGAATTTCCATTCTTATAAAATCTAATAATTCCTTATAAAGAATATTCTTATTCTTTATTTCTATCTTCTCGTTTCGACTATCGTTTCGTTAATATATCGTGAGATTATTAATCGGAGTTAATGATTCTCCTTGGCTAGTGATAGCCGTTAATTATCCTCATAAGCTTCGAATAATAATTTATTTGAAGTTATATATATTATTGGATTTTTAAATCCAACATTATAATATAATTCATTTCCATGAATTAAATAGGCTATTTTAGGCTCGAAAATTTATCGAGCTTCGTTAATAGGCTCGAATTAGTCGAGTTATTTTATTTAAATAAAATATTTCTCGGTAATATATAGCGTTCCTCATCTAAATTTTATGGTATTAACATACGAAATATTTAATAAATTAAACAGTTGGGCCGTAAATTAATCGGCCCAACTTGAGCCCAATTCCCGGCCCAAGACTGCTCCTAACCCAGACCCACAACCTGACCCGAAACCCGACCCAGAACCCGACCCGAGACCCGACCCAGTTCAACCCTAGGTATAAATACCCAAATCCTCACCATTACTCTCATTTCCCCCAAATTCTCATTCATCCGCCCCATCTCCCTCTCCTCTCAACCACCCGCCCAAACCCCCTCCCGGACTGAACCCTGTCCAGCCAACGCCGCCGCCGCCGGCGACGCCGTCTTCTCCTTCCTCCCTTGTTCTTCTCTCTCTCTCTCACTCCCTCCCTCTTCTCTGTCTGCATCTGCCGGTGCCTCCCTCGCCGGCGGCGAGGGTCGAGCTCCGGCAGTAGCCCCTTTCCTTCTCCTCCATCTAACTCTCACTCTCTCGGCATTCATAATTATATATGTATTTTAAGGTTTTAACATTTTCTTTGTTTATGCAGGGTTTTGGACAGCAGCTGTCCCCGGAGGAGGGTGCCGTCGCCGTCAAGTTCGACTCGGGGCCGCCTTTGCCGCCCCGACAGATTTTCAACCCCTTTCCCGTCGAGGCCTCGACCTCGACGGAGGTTCGACTCGTCTTTCTCCCTTTATTAAATTATTCGATTTGTAAATATTATGCTCTCGTTCTCTTATTCTTGTGCATATATGCGATAAATGTTTTTGTTCTTTCTTTCTTTTGCATTGCAAAATCAGTTTTCGTATAACTATTAAACCCCATGATTTAATCAATTAAACAAGTGATTGTTTAAAAAGGGCAGTAGGGCTTATTAGCTTAACATGAATTGTATACACTAAGCATGCTTTGTTTGTATTCCTGAATTGTAAAGGGTATGTTACTACATGCTTAACTTAGTAGTTCATTAGCTTATGCTTGGTTGATTATTTAATCAACGAGTTAACTTTGAGCATGCTTGAGTGTATGAAAATCTGAAATTAGCATGCTTAATTCTTGTTAACACTCTACTTAACACTCTACTTAAAAAATGGTGATAGAATGCTTACTAATTGTGTTAGAAGGGCTGTAGTTGCTAGCTTTTCCTTTCATCTTCCTTAGTTACTCTTCTTCTCTTAACCTCCGATTATGTTTGAGTGATAAGAATGTGAAGTTGAAACTGTAATAAGGTGTAGGAGGGGGTATTTATACTACTTCTTGGCTGTAAACTTTGTGTGTAACTAACAGGTGTGAAACCTGTGAACTTAACCTCCCTTTTCTTCATGTTTTGATGTTTGCTTTCCCTTGTTTTAGGGGATAGTTTTGCAGGGCATGGTTGGGAGGTTTGGGCTGATTTTTCAATGAAGCTATAAGGAAGGAATGATGATGGCTAGAAGGAAAAGCTGATGTAGAAGAAGTAGCAGCCGCTTCTTTTCTCTTTCCTTTTTCTTGTCCTTTTCCTTGTGTATTAAATCATTTTGTGGCATATTAACTCCTTATGTAAAAGTTAGGTGTATTCTTTTGATTACTGCTTACTTACTTTGCTTACTTACGTAGCATGTATTTCTTAATATACATCCATTGTATATTTTTCGTTCCGTAACTCCTTTGGTTTTACATTTCTTAAGCAGATGGATTTCTACTAATTGGGCTCGGCCCAATTCATCTATTTATGGGCTTGGGTCCAATTTAATAATCTTTGGGCTTGACCCAACGATAACCAATTATTAAAATTGACATCGCTTAATATTGCGTTATACACTCGATAATCAATCCGATTATCTACCTTTCATCATAACATTCTAAATCATGCTTGAGTACTTGTATATATATATATATATATATATATATGAATACGAGTATTGCTCGTAATTTACTACCGTAACATAGATTTAAGACTAATGAAATTGCGGGCCATTACAATATATATATATATATATATATATATATATATATATATATATATACATATTAGTTATTTTCACAAGATGAAATTCATTATTAACGTATTTTTCATAAAAGTGTCAATTATATTTAGTGTCAATCATAATGAATAAAAGTGTCAATCTTGATCCAGGGTGAGACCGGGCTGACACGAGTGTGCCCCTAATAAAAAAAAGTATTTAACTTATTAGTTTTGGGTCTAAAAAAATTTACAATTCATTTAACAATTCATCGTATTCAATACACCTCATGTGTATTTATTTGTGCTTATATATTATATATTGAATAGTATTTATAATTAAATTTTAAATGGTAAAAAAAATATAACTTTTATCTTTGTAATTTTTTATAATAATGAGTGAATTATCGATGCAATTTATGTATTTCGATAAAAAATAAGTTATAGTTTATATATTACTTCATAAATATAAATAAATTCATGCAATAAATAAAGTGTAATAAATGCATGTAATAATGTTGATGAATGCAAACAATTAATAAACTGAAATTTCTAAAAATAACCCCGGGCTTACTATTATATAAATAGTTATGCACCCGTGCGATGCACGGGATATTAAAATATTTTAAAACAAATTATTTGATAGAAGTATATTTTGTTGGCAAGTTTATATGTAGTTTTCTTTCTAAAAAAAAAATACATTTAATAGAGTATTTTTTTTGTTGTGATATTTTATTGATTATGATTATATATTACTCCCTCCGGTCTTTTGAAGTTGTTACACTTCTTTTCGACACGGGAATTAAGATAGGAGTGTTTAGTGTTTAAGTGGGTTTGATATTTCTAGAGTTTAATGAATTAGCATTAGTAATTAATTATTTTAATTTATTAACGATAAAAAAACTGAAATTTTAAATTATTTTTTTTCGATTTAAGATCTAGTTAATTAATTATTTATTAATTTAATTTATTTTTTTTTCAAATTAATGGATTCTTCATTTTCGAAATTCATTAATTAATTATTTTTCGATTTTAATATTATTATTTTTCAATTTTAATATTATTTTTCGATTTTAATGTTAGTTTAATATTATTTTTTTTCGATTTTAAATTATTATTTTTTTGCAAATTAATTAAATATTTATTAATTTAATTTAATTATTTTAATGGCCCAATTAGTGGCCCTAATTTTTGTTAATACTTACCATTTTAGGAAAGGTAACAACTTGAAAAGACCGGTCCAAAAAGGAAAGTGTAACAACTTGAAAAGACCGGAGGGAGTATTACAATATAATTGGATATGAAGGGATTACCAGTGTTTTAAAAACAGAACCGAACAGCTAGTTGAACCCGGTTGAACCATGGACCGTCATAATTTCGGTTCGTGGTTTTTTCCGGTTATTTCAGGTTTTGGCCAGTTGAACTATGATACAACCGAAAAGACCATGAACCGAAGGCTCACCGGTTCGACCTCCGTTTCGGTTTTTAAATCATTGGGGATTAATGATATTTTATATGAAAAAAAATACATATTTAAAACCATAATATATCATTGTATGTCTATATAATAACTTTCAAAATGTGGTGTTCAAGTCTTGTGATATTTAACTCTGCAAAATCGCACAATCTCAGATAGATATGTACCGACTTTCATATTCAGCTTACGATACATTTTAAAGTTTAAACTCTTCATATATTCAAATGTGTATTCATTGTTTCAAATATTAAAATTATTCATCTATTTTGTGAGCTCAAATATTCCATATTCGCAAGCGTTCTAGTAATAATTTATGCATAATTTATGAAGGAAAAATACTTGATATTAATAATTTTATCAATCGATGTCTTAAATATTGTAAGCGAATAGTATGTCAATATTTGCATAATAATTATCCAAACCACCTTGCCCTTTAGCAAGTGACCTAATAATTGATTGATTTGTATATGATTTTAAAGGTCACGGGTTCAAAATCCACTTACAACCTCAAAGCCCGAGTCTACCTCATATATCTACTCAAGTGTCACTATTCGTGCGAACCAAATGTAGCTGCTAAGGATTCCCATGGCGATATTAAAGAAAGTCACTTATTGTATTCATACGACTATAGTACATGTTCGATTCAAATGCTTGAAGTTCAGACTTCATCTCACTCAGTCTCATTTTTATTTATAATCTCACAACTTGCAAATTCCATTTGATATTAGGAGAAGTTGGTGTTTGTATTAATTATTTACATTTTCCTCTTAACATGATAGACGATTCAATATCTATTTCAATTTTCCGCATATTTGTTTGCTCATTAGTTCACCTTATAATCATGTTTTTGCAACAAATGTAAAATAAAAAATCTACGATAATACATTTTAATACGTAAATAAGTTGGTTGAAAATTAACTTATGAGCTTTAATTGATAAACCAAAGCGATCTTTGAAACAATAAATTATGACCCATCTCTCTCTATTTGTAACGAATTTGGTATATAAGGAGGAAAAAGAACTTGTATCTTAAAAAAATAATTTAAATAAAATTTAATGTTGTGAAATGAAATATTCATACTTAAGGCCGAATTCACGCATGCACATCAGACCACCTTGTTTATTTTACTTTAAAAACACAAATTCAAAGACCGCGTCACATAGGATTCAAACTCGGGATATTTGGCCTCTAAACTTAACCCCCTACCGCTAAGGAAACACACTCACACATCAGACACCTTTTTTTATCTTTAGAAAGTGTTAACCACGTAAGAAAATTGAAAGAAAACAGTTAAAATCAAACACGATTTGAATTTCTTTTATTTCAAACAAATTTCAACTATCTTGACAGTTAAATAATTTATTTTTAGCTATTTTCAATTATATGCTCTTAGTGCCATCCACAGGTTTAAGTTGTCTTTAAATTTGAGAATTATTTTTTATCGTATATTGTTTTTATTTTATTTTATTTTTATTTTATTTATTATTTTTTTTTTTTTGAATGAACTCAAACTTCCTTATGTATCAAGAATATCCCAACAATGTGAAACTAATAATTTTTTTGAAATTTATGCATCATTATATAGTCATTAAGATGAAAATTTTATAGTTTATAGTTTATATCATACTATTAATTAGAGGAATGATCTCCTATCCACCGTGGACATACTTAATGTGCCCACGGATAACGTGGTGTACTATTAATGGAAAAACAATTTAAATATATACCAGAAACTATTGGATCCGTGAAGATCGCTCGGATGTAATCGATTAAACAAAAATTATATCATGCAATTTCCTAGATCCTAAAGCGGAAACAGATCTAGATTGCATACCATGTCGGGCAGATCCAGCCGGAATAATGAGATTTCGGTGAAGAATTCCTCGCACTAGATCTCTGCACACGAGATCTAGCTCTTCTCGTAAACCTCGAGATCTTCTAGAGTATTCCCGAGCACAAAGAAGAATTCCGGATGGACGAAAATCTTTCTTCTCTCCCTCACAGTAAAACCCTAGCCGTCACTCTAATTCTCGTATGTGAACTTATGACGGAATCTGATCTCCCCATATATATATATATAGAGGCAGATTAAGATTAGGGTTTTCCTTACTGGGACAGGCCTGCTTCTGTTGGGCTACAGTAGGGATCTTAAGGAGGATATGGACTGGGCCTCCCAATATAATTAATAATCCATGTATTCTCTGGGCCCGAATACTTTACTTAATAATATTAATATTATTTCACTCCACTAAAGAAATAATATTGCACTGTCGTCCATTTCCCAAATTATTACATAATGGGCTCCTTTTTTAATTATATTATTTTCCGTGTTTAAGATATCGCATGTCCATTAATTAATTAAGCTACTGATAGCTTTATTAATTAATATCTCAACCGAGAGCAGTACCCGCTCGACCTTATTGTTATATCGGAACTTAATCCACCTGCAGGGTTTGTAATAATACTTTAGAGCGCCTCAAGGGGACATCATCAACTCGGACTCCGCCGAGACACGATTTCTAGCTATAATATTAATTATCATATTTATAATATAATTACCCAAGATTTCGAGATACTTCGAGTTGCAATAACTCTCACTCATTGATAAATCAAAGTAATAATTATCATAAATATATAATTCAATATCATACAACTAGAATTAAGAAATAATAATCGTCCGAGATCTTAAATCCTTTATTAAATCAGTACAAAAGGATTTATCTTACCGCGATCCTATTCAATGCAACTGGATGCATTAATATAAGCTAATAGCCAAGATCAGCTAATATCAAGCATTATACTACAACCTTAACAAGTAATTTTTCCATGATTACTTAGGTTGTGAACACCATTTAAGCATATAAGAAACCGATAATATGATCTTTCGTGTGACCACCCACACCATATTATCTATAATATATACTACAGGACGCTTATTTGCATTACCATAACACGAATAAATATGCAAAACATATGACTCCATTTATTTCATAAAACGGGAAGAAGTAGTATACAACTAAGCATAAAAAGTATGCTTTTCAGTATATAGTCCCAACAATCTCCCACTTATACTCAAAAGCATGCTTTCAAGTATACTACTACACTACTATCTCTCCCACTTATACTCAAAGCAGTGCTGTCATGCATCGAACTCCCATGCCTCCAACATGCCTTTCGAACACCTTGACAGACAAGGCCTTCGCGAAACGATCAGCCAGGTTATCCTCCGAAGCAATCTTTGACACCACGACCTCTCCTCTATTCACATACTCTCGTATGAGGTGGTACTTTCTTTCAATGTGTTTACTGGCCTTATGGGTTCGTGGTTCCTTTGAATTTGCCACTGCACCAGAATTATCACAATAAATTGTGATCGACTGAGGCAAATTCGGAATCACATCCAAATCCATCAAGAAGTTCCGGAGCCATACAGCCTCTTTGGTTGCTTCCGAGGCTGCGACATACTCAGCCTCCATTGTTGAGTCAACAATGCATTTCTGCTTTATGCTCCTCCAACAAATGGCTCCACCTCCCAGTGTAAAAACACATCCTGAGGTAGACTTTCGAGAATCCCTATCTGATTGGAAATCAAAATCAGTATACCCCAAAGGAAGTAGACTGTCAGACTGAAAGACCAACATATAATCCCTAGTCCTTCTCAGGTACTTGATTATATTCTTTACAGCAGTCCAGTGTCCTTTTCCTGGGTTAGACTGATATCTGGCAACCATGCCCACTGCATAACAGATATCCGGTCTAGTGCAAAGCATAGCATACATGAGGCTTCCAACTACTGAAGCATATGGAACTGCCTTCATGTCATCTATCTCCTCTTGTGTCGTCGGACACATTTGTTTCGATAGATGGATTCCACTCTGGAGAGGTAGAGATCCCCTCTTGGAATTTTTCATGCTAAACCTCTTTACAACCGTATCAATGTAGGTTGCTTGGGAAAGACACAACATTCTCTTCTTTCGATCTCTAAAGATCTTAATCCCAAGAATGTGTCCTGCTTCTCCCAAATCCTTCATCTTGAATTGGTTGGACAGCCACATCCGTACGTCCGATAACATATCCACGTTGTTGCCAATCAGTAGAATGTCATCTACATACTGTACTAGAAACACCAAGACGTTTCCTTCACACTTCTTGTAAACACAACTCTCATATACACATTGTAGTGGGAAAAATCCGCATGACTGGCCCAACCCATTTGTTCATACTTGATCAGCCCAACTCCAAGCACTTGAGCATAATCATCCCGTCAGTCAGACGAAACAAGTTGTTTGGCCCAATTAACTATTCAAAGGCCTTGTTTCTATTGGGCCGACTGAGCCCACAACCGATTAGGGGTCCAGTCAGTCAGCCGGGAGATTTGAATCAATCTCAACTAACCACCAACGTACGGAGCGAGTCAGCCGGGAGAGACTTCCCCCACGTTCTCAACGACTACGTGCGGTTAGGGTTTTGAACAAAGAACCCTAGTCGGGCAGTCGTCCTATATAAACACCCTGACTGCTAGGTCAAGGGGACACGATCTCACGCACCCTCACACTCAAGCAATCACACAATCCATTTGCCAACTGACTCCTCCTCTGAAACCCTCCACGCTCCGTCAGTCGGCGTCTACTGAACTTCAGTCAGACGGCGCCGCCTATCATCTCCACATTGCTCATTCTCACCACCATCATCTCCATCGGAATTTATACAATTCTTTACTTATTTGTTTTACATTATTGAATTACTGTTTTCCGACTGTTTATACCGATCACTGACTTGAGCGTCGGAGGTCCTTCGGCTGACACCCCCACCCGTGTCCATCGAAGGGCTCTTACGTTTGTTCTGTTTGACAGTTTGCTAGTGCCTCTTCTTCAGTCGGATCTGATCAGTCGGGTCAAACCAGTCGGATCCAACTCAATTGTAGATTCACCCTCTACAATTTGGCACCCACCGTGGGGCCCTAGCAATCAAGCGAGTCGATACGATCAAAGCGTAGGATCCTTCTCGCAGACGGACATGGCCGACGGTAGCAATGCCTCGAACGCCTCCCTCGAGGTCAACCTCGCCGCTCAGATAGCCGCCCTAACTGAGCAGATGAATCAGGAGCGAGCGAGCCGGGAAAAGCTTGAAAAGGAGAATGCCGATCTGACTGCCCGCCTCGAAGCAACTGTAGCACAAGTTCAGGCGGCCCAGGCATCTCAGTTCAAGTCTCCAGTCAACCCCATGCAATCCCTTGAGGATCACTTCACCGACGACGTTGACCTCAATGATTTCAACCCTAGAAATTCATCCGGTTTGGTAAGCAATCGGAATACTCATCAAACTAGCTCTGATCGCACTCGTGTCTCTTTTCTTACAGGTAATCGGGTCTCTTTGGATCTCGAGCCCCAAAGAACAATAACACATGCTATGAGATCTGTTGGAACCGGGCCGACTGCCCCAACAGGTGCCCTCGGAGCCGGACCAACCACTCAGTCTGCTGGAACACATAATGTAGCCTTTGAGCCAACTTACGCAACACCGGGTGCGGGGACTAGCCAGGCAAGTGGGAGCATTCCCCAAGCGACTGACCAAGGCCTCGGGTACGCCCATCATGAACAATTCATCACTGCTGAACCTGTCCGGACGGCTGCAGCCGGACCCTTCATGAACCTTGACGCGGATCTGGCCTACAAGTTGGCGGAGATGGAAGCAATGATCCAGAGGATTCCGGGTGTACCGGCCCCCATCAAGAAGAGTGCGGCTAGTTGCTATGCCGATTCACCTTTCGTCGATGACATCGCACTAGTGGAGATGCCCAGCAAATTCAGCTTTCCAAACATGAAGCCGTTTGATGGCACCTCCGATCCAGACGACCACATCGCCCAATACCGACAGAGGATGTTCACGGTGGCCATCCCTCGCGAGTTGAGGGAGGCCTGCATGTGTAAGGGGTTCGGTTCTAGTCTGATAGGACCGGCCCTCCAATGGTATACCAATCTTCCTAATAATTCAATTTCCTCTTTTGCTAAATTAACGGATACTTTTGTGCAGCAATATGCTAGTAGCAGAAAGTTGGAAAAAATCTCCGAAGATTTGTACGCCATTGTCCAACGACGTGGGGAATCCCTACGTGACTACATTGGACGCTTCAATAGGGAAAAGGTGTCCATAACCAACTGCAACACTCAGACGGCTGTCACCGCTTTCAGAAAGGGTCTCTTCCCCGACTCAGACCTCTACAAAGATCTTACCAAATATCCTTGCAAAACCATGGAGGACGTTCTTGCCAAAGCATGGGCACAGATCAAGTGGGAAGAAGACCAATACAACAGCCGTCGATATTCTCCGCCTACGAGCACAAGAAAGGATACCCGAGTAGACAGACGTGCAACTGACAGACGACCTGAGCCGCATCCAACTTCTCGGAGGCAAGAGACTCGGAGGAGAGACAATGGCCCATTTTCAGACACCCGACCGAGAGAGAAAGCAAAGGTGCCTGAATACAATCTGTCCATCTCACCGGCTGAAGCTGTAGCCGCTCTCAAGGGACTCGGAAACAGAGTCAAGTGGCCCGAGAAGATGAGAACCCCGGGTGATCAAAGAGACAGATCGAAATGGTGCGAGTTCCACGCTGATCACGGCCATCGGACGGACGACTGCATCGCCTTAAAATTGGAGGTGTCACACCTACTAAAGCAAGGCCACCTGACTGATCTGTTGACGGATAAAGGCAAGCAGACGTACCAACAAGGACGTGACAGACAGAATCACAATGGAGAAGTCACCCCTCCGAGGCCGCCAGTCCATGAACGAACCGTTAATGTTATCACTGGAGGTTCGGAAGTAAGCGGAGTTAGCCATTCAGCCGCCAAAAGACACACCAGGCAAGCCAGCCGGAACCCAGCCGACTTAAGCAGACCGGAGAACATCACAGCTAGCCAACTGGCCCAAACGATAAGCTTTACCACCTTGGAATCAACCAGGCTTCTAAACCCTCATCATGATGCTCTTGTTATTTCACTTTTTATTGCAAATTGTCTAACCAAACGTGTACTGATAGACAACGGCAGCTCTGCCAATGTCCTCTTTCTGTCTGCTTTCAGGGAGATGGGACTAGATGAGTCCAAGATCGTTAGGAAGACTACGGTCCTAATTGGCTTCAGTGGAGAACACAAGAGCACAATCGGAGAAATCGAGTTGCCTGTGTATGCCGAAGGAGTCAACTTGTTTACCAAGTTCCTGGTGATAGACTCCCCGTCCGCCTACAACGTCATCCTAGGCCGACCGTGGTTGCACGAAATGGAGGCAGTCCCGTCCACCTACCACCAAGTTCTCCGGTTCCCGACTAAATGGGGGGTAAAGGAGATAAGGGGAGACCAGAAAGATTCCAGGGCATGCTACCAAACCACTATGAAGGCCAAGCAGATGGACTTATAGCAATTACAGCAAGGACAATCCGACTCCTCACATAACCGGCAGCAACCGTCCAATTCAAGTCAATCAGATCAGCCGGACGTGGTGGAGTTGGATGAAGTCCAAATTCATGCAGATTTTCCAGACAACAAAGTTCGAATCGGCGCACACCTGGCTCCCGACATCAGAGAGAAGCTTATTGATTTCCTTTCCTCTAATTATGATTGTTTTGCATGGTCTCATGCAGATATGACTGGAATTGATCCTAATATTATCGTACACAGGTTGCAGGTTGATCCGAATCACCCGCCTAAGAAACAAAAAAGAAGGAAATTTGCTCCAGAAAGAAACCGAGTAATTAACGAAGAGGTCCAAAAGTTGCTAGATAGCGGTTTGGTGCGAGAGGTCCAGTATCCCGAATGGCTGGCTAACGTGGTCGTCGTGAAGAAAAAGAACGGCAAGTGGAGGGTGTGCATAGACTTCACCGACCTAAACAAGGCGTGCCCGAAAGATTCATTCCCTCTACCTCACATTGACATGCTGGTGGATGCCACGGCCGGCCACGAACTGCTGAGCTTCATGGACGCCTACTCGGGCTACAACCAGATTCTCATGCATCCAGACGATCAGGAGAGGACGGCCTTCATGACCAACATAGGCCTCTTTGGCTACAAGGCGATGCCATTCGGTCTGAAAAACGCAGGAGCCACCTACCAATGTCTAGTCAACAAAATGTTCTCAGAGCTGCTTGGGAAGACGATGGAAGTCTACATCGATGACATGCTCGTGAAGTCTCTTCAAGCAGTCGACCACGTCGACCATCTCAGACAGGCGTTCAACATCCTAAGGGAGTACAATATGAAATTAAATCCTACTAAATGTTCATTTGGTGTTGTCGCAGGAAAATTTTTAGGTTACATGGTGACGCAAAGGGGAATTGAGGCGAACCCGACTCAAATTGAGTCAATCCAGAGAATCCCCTCTCCCACCTGCGTGAAGGACGTGCAGAAACTGACTGGACGATTAGCAGCACTCAGTCGGTTCATTTCGAGGTCTTCGGAGCGATGCCAACCATTTTTCAACATTCTAAGGAAATCCAAGACTTTCGAGTGGACGACTGAATGCGAGGAAGCGCTACAACAACTAAAGGATTACTTATCCAGTCCACCACTCCTTTCGAAGCCCAAAGATAATGAAACCTTGTTCATCTACTTGGCCGTCTCAGAGACGGCAATCAGCGCGGTACTAGTCCGAGAAGATGAGGGAAAACAATCTCCAATCTACTATGTGAGCAAGTCGCTACTTGATGCGGAGACCAGATACAGCCAGCTGGAGAAGCTTGCACTAGCCTTAATCCATGCAGCAAGGAAGCTCCGCCCTTACTTCCAATGCCATCCGATTGCAGTTCTTACAACGTTCCCATTGAAGACCATCCTTCACAAGCCGGAGTTGTCGGGAAGGCTGACCAAATGGGCAGTAGAACTTAGCGAATACGATATCACCTACAAACCTAGAACTTCATTAAAATCTCAAGTATTAGCTGATTTTATTGCGGATTTTACTCCTAACATCCATGCGCAGGCCGAAAAAGAACTATGCTGTCTGACTGAAGGACAACCAGCTGGAATATGGAAGCTACATGTAGATGGCTCCAGCAACACAAGAGGAAGCGGCCTTGGTCTAGTCCTCATGTCGCCCCAAGGGGACGTAATCGAACAATCAATCCGATGCGGCTTCAAGGCTACAAACAATGAAGCAGAATACGAAGCCATGATAGCCGGCCTCGGATTGGCTAAGGAGATGGGTGTCAAGCGGATCAATGTCTTCAGCGACTCCCAGCTGGTCGTCAACCAGATGCAAGGAAACTATCAAGCTCGAGACACCAAGATGACTAACTACCTGAACCGAACCAAAGAACTACAAGCTCAATTTGATGAGTTCACAATCAGTCAAGTCCCACGAGGAGAAAACAGTCAGGCAGACGCACTCGCCAACCTTGGCTCTTCAATTCAGACGGAAGGACCTAAATCCATTCCGATTGTCTATCTCAAGTGGCCAGCAATTTGGAAAGATGGAGAAGAGCAAGTGGTCGAAATTTCAAGCGACCAGACATGGATGACTCCGATCGTGCAATATCTGGAGCAAGACATTCTGCCTGAGAATAAGAATGAAGCACGAAAAGTCAAGTGTCAGGCCGCCCGCTTCACTCTTATTCGAGGTAAATTATATAAACGTTCTTTTTCAGGTCCATACTTGAGATGTGTTAACCTTGCAGAAGCAAAATACATCCTGGCCGAACTACACGAAGGAGAATGCGGCAACCACTCAGGCGGGAGGAGTTTGGCGCATAGGGCACTAACCAACGGATACTATTGGCCAACAATGCGGTCAGACTCAACAGACTTTGTAAGGAAATGCGACAAGTGCCAACGGTTCGCCCAAGTGCCCCATCAACCGCCTGAGCCAATGACTGCAATCACGTCACCTTGGCCATTCATGAAGTGGGGCATGGATATCGTTGGCAAGCTGCCGACTGCACCTGGGCAAAGAGTGTTCATGCTAGCTGTAACCGACTACTTCAGCAAGTGGATAGAAGCGGAGGCTTTCCATCAAGTTAGAGATCAAGAGGTGAAAGGCTTCATCTGGAAGAATGTGATTTGCAGGTTCGGAATACCAAAGGAAATCATCACGGACAATGGCTCTCAATTCATAAGTATCGACTTCCAAAATTTCTGCCGGTTCTGGAACATCAATCTGAGCTTCTCCACTCCGAGATACCCGCAAGCAAACGGCCAGGCGGAATCCAGCAACAAAACCATCATCAATACGTTGAAGAAAAGACTTGAAAAGGCCAAGGGAAAGTGGGCAGACGAATTGCCAGGAGTACTTTGGTCCTACCGGACGACGGCTAGAACATCGACGGGAGAAACACCATTCTCTTTGGCATTTGGAATGGAAGCAGTCATCCCGACTGAAAGCGAAGTTCCGACTGCTAGATTTGAACTGGCATCAGACGAACATAATTGGGAGAATATGTGTCATGAGTTGGACACACTAGACGAAAAGAGAGACAAAGCCTCAATCCGACTGGCCTCATACCAGCAGAGTGTGGCAAAATATTACAACAAGAATATTCGTACGCGAACTTTCAAGCTGGGAGATTGGGTACTCAGGCGGGTCTTCCAAAACACAAAGGAGGCAGGAGCCGGCAAGCTGGCCCCAACTTGGGAAGGACCCTATTTGATCACTAAGGTGGTCGGAAAAGGAGCATACAAGCTGCAGACCCAAGATGGTCGCGACATATCCAACAGTTGGAACGCGACACATCTAAAACAGTATCATGCCTAACCCTACCTCCGTTTCAATTTTTATAAGTTTTCGGTCTTACGGGACCAATACTTTTCATTCCACACTATTGCTAACACATTCGTGCAGGCTAAGTCGGAACTACATCGGGCTTGATCCCTCACGAGGGTATGTAGGCAGCTCTACGGAGTCCAGCCGAACACTTTATTTATATTTTTCCGACTGATTCTAACCGTTTTATGGAACAGGTCAGAACTACATCGGGCTTGATCCCTCACGAGGGTATGTAGGCAGCTCTACGGAGTCCAGCCGAACACTTTATTTATTTTTTCCCGACTGATTCTGACCGTTTTATGGAACAGGTCAGAACTACATCGGGCTTGATCCCTCACTAGGGTATGTAGGCAGCTCTACGGAGCGCAGCCCCCCATCCCCAACCAAAAAGTTTGGTCTGACTGAAATGAAGATGAGTTGTGTGAAGAACTCAACCAGTCGGACAATCAGAAACAAAGTTATATAAAGAAAAAGCTAAGGAAAAGAAGATATAACAAGTACTACTAAAACAACGCATCGCAAAAAATAGTTCGAATTCAAGTCAAAGACTAGAACTCGAACTGGGGGGAAAAAGGATGCGAGCATACTACATAATAAGTTCTTAGTCCATCGACTACGAATAATCAGTTGTTCTCACAAATAGTTAATCAAATAGTTAGACATTTCAAATGTATAAATCCTACAACTTCAGGAATATAAAGAAAGATAGAGTTAATCATCAGCCAGACAGTCGGAGAAATCAACCGTCACATGGAGGAGTCGAGTCGTCTGCATCGTTGCCATTCTCAGTAGGAGAATCCACCCCGGCATTCAGCCTCTCCCATTGAGCCAGCTGGGCCTTGTACTAGCTGACGTCCCACGGTCCGGGATAGGCCTCTTCATATAGCTGAGCAGCACGGCCCATGGTCCTGACCTCCGCATCGACACGGACCTCCATGAGCCGATCCTCAAAAAGCGCAACGGCTGTGTCATGTTCTTCCTTCATCTTTCGGGCAGCCCGATCCTTAGCTTGAACTGTGGCCTCCCAATCAGCCTTCTCCCGACTGAACTGAGAGGTAAGGCTTTCTTTCTCACTAAGCCATTTCTTCTTCTCGGCCTTGTGTGCCGACTCCCTCCTCTCAAACTCCATGATCTCCTCCTCAAAGATGGCCGCCTCCTGCATGCCCTACAAACGGAAAAATCCGACTGAAGGAGTTAGTCAAACGACTACAATAAGATCTTTAACTAAAAAAATGTGATAAACTCACCTCAAAGCATTTCCGAAAATGAGAGCGAGCTAGAGACTTAGCTCCCATCTTCTTCAACTCGGTACGATCCCCATCAAGGACCAGCTTCTTGAACTCCTCGGACATTTGATTGAAGTCAGAGCCGGCACAACCCGAAGGAGACACATCCAAAACCAATCGGTCTGAGGCATCAGCCGGATCCGCATCGGTACTCCTCTTCTTTTTTCTTTGGACTTTCGGTGCCGATGGAGTAGAAGCTTCAACAACCTCCTTGGTTCCTTCACCACTCGGACCGGCTGACTTTTTGCCCTTCTTCTTGAGCTGGAGAGCCATCTCCAAGGCCTTGTCCCCTAAAAGCGGCAAGATGGGTCGGTTCGACATAGTAGCCTCTACAAAAGGAAGGAAAATGAAAACATATCAAATTCAGTCAGTCGGACAACACCTACTTCAAAACTCAAAAGAAATATCATAGTTTCATTACATGTGGGCACGTCGCCACGTAAGGAAGTAGAGCAAATATTGTCCTCAGTCAATATTGAGTCGGCAAATCGCTCCTCACTCGGAATATCAAAAAACCACTTGATTTTTGCAACAGTCGGAGCGGTAGGAACAATGTTAGTTGGAGTTGATCTCCCTATATTCAAAGCAAAACAAGAATCAGTCAGTCGGATATCAAACTCAAATTCAAGAGAAAAAGAAGAGAAGACAAATGCTAAAAAACTAAATTATAGCCGTCTTGAAGAAAAAACTCACGAAGTTCGGACCATGAGTGTGGAATATTACAATAGGCCGACACTCCCAGTTCAACGAAAGGAACTAAAAAATAGTCACGTGCCCATTGTTTATAACTATCCCCTACCCCTTGGATCAAGGGTTCAGCCAGCTGGTTAACAAATATGTATCTATTCTCATTGCGGCCGATACGCAATCATAACATCACTATAGGAAAAGTGAACTCCTCGTTTCTCGGAAAGAACTTGAATCGCCATCAAGATACGCCATACATTCGGCATCAGCTGACTCGGGGCTAGACCATGATATTCACAAGCTTCTAACACTAGTCTGGGAAGGGGAAATCTAGCTCCCTGCTTGAGGAAGATATAATACATAACTGTCCAACCCGAGTAAACCGAGTCGGGTCGTTGAAGCTCGGTAGGAATGACCAAAGGAATGGTTTCAGGTATATCATGGGCAGCTCGCATAGTTTCCAAAACCTCTAAAGAGAATGCTGATGGGGGATTCGATGGAGCAAATATGGAACAAGATCTAATATCATCAACCTGACTAACCCCTAAGGCATCCAGCTGGTTGCTAGTTGATGTATCAACGCAACTATCATTGTCATCATTATCACTCTCATACAAAGTCATCTTCCAGCTAGCTGGCTCACTAGAACTTGACCGACTATAACGAGACATACCAAACAGCTGGCACCTAAGAAAAGAGAACCAACCAGTTGGACTCAACCAAATATCAACATGAAGAGCAATTATTATACATGAGAGCATACACCATGCATCAAATTTAGTCAGTCAGACTACCAGCTGAAATTTATAGCAAGTGAATCAGCTAAAACTACTCAAATGTAAAACATATGAATTCCGACTACAAGTTATCATGCAAAAACACAATGCAATTCACTTGGGTGCCAACTACCAATTATCAAGAAAACAATATGGCCAACAGCCAGATGGAAAATAGCCAAATACAAAGTAAGATGATACAACCAAAAACAACTAGAGACCAACTGTCATGCCTAAACAGCAATAGAAGGCATATTTTTCACTCTAAGTGATAAATCAAAAATCATACACAAAAATTCCACGGATTGAAAGCTGCTAACGGGGACATTACTTTCGAATCCAACGAAAAACATATGAGAGACACGAAAGAAGAAGAATGTGGAAAGCAAATCTACCTCTCTAACCACTCCTTCCTTCACTCGAAAGCACCCCTCCACTACTTTCTTCAAGCTCCAAGCTCTTCTATGCTCTTCAAAATATTCCATGTGAAAAGTACAAAATAAAATGAGTGGGGAAAAATCTATTTAATCCAAATCTTTATACTATGTTGCAACCATTGCACTGGATAAAGAAGATATCATCTTATTACCAAAATAAAATGAGTGAAGGAACTCCTACTGCCGAAAGCACATACAGCTCTAAGAACGAAAGCGCCGTCGACGAAAATCAGTGGCGAAAGCCAGCTCAGGAATCAGTCCAGATCTGAACGAGGCAATGGTGAAGCTAGGGTAACCTTCGCCGTCGCCGCAAATTGTTGTGCAGAACCTGAAGCCAAGTAGCATATTAAAACACCAATAAAAAATAAAAATGAAATCAGGTATCGTTGAAGCTCGAGTTGCGAATATCTTCGAGAAGCTCGATCTCAAACGGAGCTCAAAACTGGAAAACCTTCAGGGCGGAAAATCACGGCTGCGCAGAAAACCCTTCTCCGGCCCCCGACGCGAAAATGGTTGAAATTAATCACCACTAGCAGCTCCGTATTCTGATGAGGAATTCAAATATGTGACTCTTATGTGAGTTTCCTAGAGAATGAAGTCTGTGGAAGCTATATGCGAAAAGAAGAAAAAGGAAAGGAAGAAAGCAGAGGAGGACATAATTAATTTGGGCAGAGAAGTTGTTCTTCGAATTTGGAAAGAGGGTGACTTTGGTTGGTAAAAAAATTAATTACAAGAAGACAAAAGTATTAATGAGTACATTAATGCTCAACTGCCAAAAGACGAAAAATAAAGTGAAAAATGTCTATTTGCATTTCTTCAACTAGTCAGTCAGTCGGCTAGAAACGAACACCTGAAAATTGAGAATGGAAAAATTCAGGCAACAGGCGGGCTGGAAGATTAATCAACTAGTCAGACGGAATGGCCTATCTTGCCCAGCCCACCAATTTATTAACCTTTGTTACAACAAAATAATCAACTACTCCTGAAGACCCATGCTGACCGAAGATCCATGCCGACTGACAAAATATTTCAGTCAGTCAGCACCAATACACTACATCGGTCAGTCGGCTACCGATGGAAATTGATCAAAAGATATTGTGAATTTATCTATTGACTGACTGACTGAGATTACTCATTGAAATGGTGGAAACCAAAAGAAATAACTCAGCCCCTAAAAGCTCAATCATTCATTCGGTTAAATATGCTCAATTTATCCTTGTTCAAGGCACGAAGCTGGCTGTCTGCTTGCCTGATGAAATATAATAAAAATGACTTCAAGTTGAAGAAAAAAGAAAAGGGAAGCAATGCTCCGTATACTCTTGAAGCATTAAATGACATTAAACGAGAGAAATCAACTACATTAATCAATGGGCTAACGTGGCAAAGCTTTCGTAAGTTGGATCCAACAACTTAATCATTATTTAATATGGGGGAATTTCACAACCCAAGAAGTTGCATAAACAGACAAACTGAATCATAGAACGATTGCCTTGCTTCAGTCGGTCGGACAAATTTCTACACGATCCTTTCAAATGGGAAATAAAGCTTCAGTCGGCCACATGACTCACATTCAAGAAAAAATTCGCCATCTTAATTTCATCAATCATTCAGTCAGTCGGCTTAAACGAAATGCCTAGAGAATAAAAGTAAGTCAGCTGGTCAGACGGAACGAAAAATTGTTCATTCCCTGCTAGAAAAATCTGACTACTCTATACTTAGAGAAATTCCGCAAAGTATTCACTCAGTCGGTAATGATAATTTATCATATAAAAGGGAATACTTATAAGCCCATGCGACCGACTGAGTAAAGGTCCCTTAGTACCGACCGACTGATATTATTCATTATCCAAACAACTTGAAATTGTTAACGGCCTAATCAGAAAAATTCGATTTCCATTCAGTCGGAAAAATCAACTTATTAAATTATGCACATAAAGATGAGCACTGATAAGCTCACGGGGCCAACTGAACGAAAATCTCATTTTACCGACCGACTGAAATTATTCATTGTTCCAAATAACGCGAACTAATTATTTTTATCTAGAAAAATCCGACTACTCTCCAGTTGGAAATTCCAACTAGAGAGTGGGGGACAAACTGTAGTGGGAAAAATCCGCCTGACTGGCCCAACCCATTTGTTCATACTTGATCAGCCCAACTCCAAGCACTTGAGCATAATCATCCCGTCAGTCAGACGAAACAAGTTGTTTGGCCCAATTAACTATTCAAAGGCCTTGTTTCTATTGGGCCGACTGAGCCCACAACCGATTAGGGGTCCAGTCAGTCAGCCGGGAGATTTGAATCAATCTCAACTAACCACCAACGTACGGAGCGAGTCAGCCGGGAGAGACTTCCCCCACGTTCTCAACGACTACGTGCGGTTAGGGTTTTGAACAAAGAACCCTAGTCGGGCAGTCGTCCTATATAAACACCCTGACTGCTAGGTCAAGGGGTCACGCAATCCATTTGCCAACTGACTCCTCCTCTGAAACCCTCCACGCTCCGTCAGTCGGCGTCTACTGAACTTCAGTCAGACGGCGCCGCCTATCATCTCCACATTGCTCATTCTCACCACCATCATCTCCATCGGAATTTATACAATTCTTTACTTATTCGTTTTACATTATTTAATTACTGTTTTCCGACTGTTTATACCGATCACTAACTTGAGCGTCGGAGGTCCTTGGGCTGACACCCCCACCCGTGTCCATCGAAGGGCTCTTACGTTTGTTCTGTTTGACAGGTTGCTAGTGCCTCTTCTTCAGTCGGATCTGATCAGTCGGGTCGAACCAGTCGGATCCAACTCAATTGTAGATTCACCCTCTACACACACTACGTGAATCCATATGACTGGATTACCTCGTCAAACCGTGTGTTCCAAGACCTAGATGCTTGCTTAAGTCCATAAATGGATCGCTTAAGCCTGCATGCAAGATGCGCACTTCCTTCGGCAATATAACCCTCTGGTTGGCGCATGTAAATGGGCTTATCAAGACTACCATTTAGGAAAGCAGTCTTAACATCCATCTGCCAAATCTCCAGATCCATATGGGCCGCAATGGCCAAGAGAATCCGGATCGACTTAAGCATGACGACAGGCGAAAAAGTTTCATCATAATCGATGCCCTCTTTCTGAGTGAAACCTTTTGCCACGAGTCTATCTTTGAAGGTTTCAACCCTCCCGTCAGGTCCTCTCTTACGTTTGTAGACCCACTTACACCCAATGGGTTTAACCCCTTCAGGAAGTTCTACAACGTCATACACATCGTTCTCATGCATGGATTGGATTTCAAAATCCATTACAACTTGCCAAAGTTGTGCATCTTTTGTCTTGGATTGCCTCTTTGTACATCCAGGGGTCAGAGTCATCTTCACCTGGTAAGTTGTCTGAAGACTCTCCCAAACACAACCATCTTTCAGGTTGAATGATGACCCTCCCACTGCGACGAGGCATATTCTGAGATTGTGTACTAGTGTCAACACGTGGTGCAGTAGATGGTGCAACATCTAGTACGGGTGGTTCAGGCGGGTTTGTATCCCTCATCTCTTCTAAGATGACCTCACTCATGGGTTTGTGATTGTTCATGTAGTCCTCTTCCAAAAATTGAGTATTAGTGCTAACAATGATCTTTTGGTCCCTCGGACTATAGAACAATCCACCTCTCGTTCCCTTAGGGTATCCTACAAACAGCTGTAATTCAGTTCGTGATTCCAACTTATCAGCATCCTTGCGCAATACATGTGCAGGACAACCCCAGATCCGAATATGTTCAAGATTGGCCTTTCGGTCTGACCACAATTCCAAGGGAGTTTTGGGTACTGATTTAGAAGGAACTAAGTTTAGAATATATACGTCGCCGTTTCTAAGGCATAGCCCCAAAACGAAGTAGGTAGCTCAGAATAGCTCATCAACGACCGAATCATATTCAGTAATATTCGGTTCCTGCGTTCTGCCACACCATTCTGCTGTGGTGTTCCTGGCGCGGTAAGCTGGGACGTGATCCCGGCTTGTGACATGTATTCCAAGAATTCAGTGCTAAGGTACTCTCCACCTCGATCAGATCGAATGGACTTAATGGATTTATTATGCTGATTTTCCACTTCCGCCTTAAAAACTTTGAATTTATCAAAGGATTCAGACTTCCGTTTCATCACATAAATGTATCCAAACCGTGAGTAATCATCAATAAAAGTGATGAAATACACAAAACCACCTCTAGCCTGAATTGACATTGGACCACACACATCTGCATGAATCAAATCCAATACATTCTCTGATCTGTTGCCCTTGGATTTAAAGATCCTTTTCGTCATTTTACCTTCCAAGCAAGATTCGCAAGTTGGTAGTGGTCCTACTTGGAGTTTATCCAAAGGACCATCTTTCACCAACCTTTGAATTCACTTGAGGTTAATGTGACCTAGCCTCAGATGCCAGAGATATGTTTGATTCACACTTGAAGAAACCTTTTGTTTCCTCGAACTCGATGATATGCTATAAATAGCAGGTACAGTACAGTTAATGGTATAGAGATTGTTAGACATAATACCTGAACAAATGACCTCATCATTACGAAAAATAGTAACGTCATTCAAACCAAGAGTAACCGAATATCCATCCAAATACAATTTGGAAACCGAAATAAGGTTCCTTTTAAAACCAGGTACTAACAAAAGGTCTCTCAAAACCAATGTTTTATCAAAAAATGGTAAACTGGCAACTCCCACTGCAGAAACCGCCACGTACGTAGCATTCCCCATGGTGACGGTAATATCTCTAGCATTAAGCCTTCGGGTTTGACAAAACCCCTGCAAGTCAAAACACACATGATCAGTGGCTCCAGTATCTACAATCCAAGTACATGTAGAATGAGCCGCTAAACAAGCTTCGACAACTAATGCACAAGATATACCTTTAAGATTGCCTCTTAACTGAGGACAAGCCGCCTTGTAATGTCCCTTCTGTCCGCAACGGAAACACGTCCCCTTAGGCTTCTTTATGTCACCCTGAGGTCCTCCCACTCTTTGATTTGCTCCTCTTTGAGCTTAGCCACCCTGTTTCTTTTTCTTCTTAATTCCACCTTTCGGTTTAGAAGATGTAGAAGCAGTGGCTACATGCACCTGAGGTTCAACCTTTAGAACTTCCTCAGCATGCACAAGCTCATTGAGCAATTCGGATAACATGTACAACTTCTGATTCATGTTATAGTTCATCCGAAACTGATCAAAAGATCTAGGAAGCGATTCTATGGTGATATCGACCTGGGTTTCCCCATCGATCTCAGCACCTAGAACCTCAAGTTCATTGAGATGACCAATCATCTTTAGAAGATGATCCTTCACAGAATCACCATCAGCCATGTTCATAGTCATAATGGCCTTCATAGCCTTCGCTTGGCGACCATGGTGCCCAAACATCTCCGTAAGGCTATAGATCATATCAGCTGCAGTTTGGACATTCTGATGTTGATTTTGCAAAATGCTTGACATTGAAGCCAATATATAGCACTTTGCCATCTCATCTGCCCTTTTCCAACTGGTATAAGCCTCACGCTGTTCTGGCGTGGATTCCTGAGTGGGTTCAGGGGGGCATTCCTGAATGAGGAATATTTGTGTCCGTCAGTAGTAAGAACAATATCCAAGTTTCTTTTCCAATCAATATAATTGGAACCCTCGAGTTTGTTTTCTTTGAGAATCGTAGCAAGCGGATTAAGAGACATAGTGAAGCAGAAATAAATAAATAAACAACACATTAACAGTCATATAATATTTGAAGCAAGTTATATTGCTAAACCTTGAAACAATAAAAAAGCATCCCCCAACACCTTAAGTTTTTACAAAAAAGCCACTATAGGTGGACAATACATATAATCCCTTAAGTAGATTTTTACATCTTTAACCTTATTATCCAATCAACCTTAGCCTTCTGATTGATAAAGTTAATAGTTGGTCCTCCTAGCCATGCAAAATAATTAATTATCTTTCCTTCAGGAAAATAATCAATTAATTCACATCTAAGTGAATACCATACTTTAATATTCCAAAAAATTACTTCTATAAAGAGTAACCCTACCGAAAGGAGAAGTTACCTAAATAAAACATTTTTCCAATATTATCAACTTGATTTAACCAATGAATTCTATAATCAGTGTCTTCTATAGGGAGGAAGACCCGTGATCAGCGCGAACACTAATTATTTCATCTCAATTCAAATTATCTTTATGAAGTCTAAACCAATGAAATCTATAACTAGCATCTCCTATAGGGAGGAAGACCCGTGGTCAACGCGAATGCTAATTATTTCATCTTTTGAACCAATTATGGAGGCTAGATTATTATAATCTCTCGAATTAAATCGAAAAATAATAATAATTTTATCACACTTAGTAATTTTTAATCAAGGTTTTTACCATTTTCAAGCATAGCATATAAACAATTATCGCGAATAATTAAACAACATGCTATCCACCACATCGAATAAAATAACCATGAAAAATAATAAATAAATTAAAAAATTATTCAATCATCATGGTCTTCAATTTTCTTCGAACGAGCTTGAAAATCTGGAATCTCCGAGTAACGGGCTGATCTTCACGAGAAAAACGGGCCAAAGATTCGGCCTGTAGGTTTCGGCTCGCTAGGGTTTCGAGAAAACCCTAGCCGCAAAAAACACCGCTGCCGTCGCCCTTCCACCGTTGCTGCCGTACCGTGTCCGCCTGGAGCCGGAGGGGACCTCGCCGGAGCACCGCTGCCGCCGATCGCCGGAAAATGGAGGACAGCAGCAAAAACGCTGCTGCCGCCGCTGCACAGTCGCGGGTGCGACTGCCGCGGTCAGCAGCTGCTGCCGCCATCTTCCCTCCGCCTCCACGCCGCCGTCCGTTGTCCTGGAGTCGCCGGCGTTCATGGAGAACGCCGGCCAGCAGCCACCAGGAGCCTGCCGCAAGTCGCTGGGGTTCCGAGAAACCCCAGCTTGCGCTGCCGCCGGGCAGCAGCGTTTACGCCGCTGCCGTTGCGCCTACTGCCGCCTGGAGAGTCGCCGCCGGCCTGGGTAGAGGCCTGACGTCGATCGAGCGCCACCAGCAGCTGTCGCGACCTGCTACGGTATCGAAAAACCCTAGCCGCGCTGCTGCTTCTTCATGGCGTCGCTGCCATCGTCGCCTGCACCGCCGTGCGCTGCTGCTCCCTCCTCCGACCAGTCCTCATCGTCGAGGAGGTCGAGCGGTGGCTCCCACCGGCGTTTTCGAGCCGCAACAACCGCGTAGGGTGAAACCCTAGCGCGTTGCCCTCGTTGCCGTCGAGCCGCCGCCGCCGTCTCGATTTTCGACGAGGCTTTCGTCTCCTCTCCTCCCAATTTGATCGGTTACATTGATAGGAAATTTTACATCGAAATTACATCAAAAAACGAAAAATAAAATCCTAATCTAACACAATCAACCCTCGTGTTTTACAAACGCGGCCACAAACA
Source organism: Thymus mandschuricus (assembly GCA_029379335.1). Lineage (NCBI taxonomy): Eukaryota > Viridiplantae > Streptophyta > Magnoliopsida > Lamiales > Lamiaceae > Thymus > Thymus mandschuricus. The sequence continues at coordinate 20,865,559 of CM057076.1, read as the reverse complement.
GACCGATTTTAATACATAATTAAAATCGAAAAACATTCATATTAACCATGATAATTGGATCTCTGCAAAACACAAAATTCGCATCCAAGAACAAATAATATGAAATATACCGTCACACCCCGATTTTCCTAACTCTAAAATAATTAATTTAAATATAAACAATTAAACCGGGATGCAACGAAGGGTAAAATAAAAAGGGAGAAATCATAATTTAATTAATTTCAATTAGTTTTAATTATAGTTTAGCCCGAAAATTTGGGCAGCATCTCCCCTATACCGGGATCAAGTCGTAGTAAATACCAAAGATAATTCATCAGCTAACCAAGTACATAAACCGTAACGATGAGGTCGGACCAGACCGCGCCATCATCGGATCCATCATTTTAACTAAAATGTAACTACCAAGGCGGACCGGACCGCACTACAGTAGGATCCAAAGTATATAAGAATTCATAACAACCGTGGCGGACCAGACCGCACTACAGTTGGATCCAATATATATATACGAAAGCATAACAACCGTGGCGGACCAGACCGCACTACAGTTGGATCCAATATATATATATATATACGAAAGCATAACAACCGTGGCGGACCAGACCGCGCTACAGTTGGTTCTAACATATATCAAAGTTACGTTTAAATAGCGGAAGCGAAATAAATGAGTTTTCATTTATATAACTTTATAGTTTTCGTTATATAAATTCTAAAGTTTAAGTTTTAAACTAACAAGAGAATAACGAATAAACTTAACGAACTTTAGACTTTCTAAGTTAACCAAAATTATAACTTTAATTTCATTTATTTAAAACGATAGTATTTCGATAGTCTTAGAGACGAAAGGAAGCTATGATTAAAAGGCGAAACATAAGAAATTGTCTATAACCAAATCAAAATTTAAGAAATGAGAAGGTCTAACGGTTTAAATTTTATTTTCTTCGTCTCTTGATTATTCCTCCTTCTTCTTCTCTCTCTCTCTTCTCCGTCACTATGCCTCCGGCTCCCAATCTGCAAAACAAAGAAAGTTCTGCAGGGCTGAGTACAACTAGCACTCAGTGTGATCATTGCCACAAAGGATATACAAAAGCAGGGCTTTCAGGATTTAAAAAGGGAGAAGAGAAAGAATAGAGTTTGATCCCGTACGACCAAACAATTTAGGCGCCCATTTAGGTATTCCCGAGGTTACTCGTAATCGAATCCCGGTTAAACCACTTGTCGGATTATAAGAACATTTGCAGGGCGACATACATAAAGTGTATATAAACCCATCGGCTAGGCTAGACGGCATAAATAAAGTATATGCAGGTCTATCGGCTGGGGATCGAGATTTCCGTGGTAAACCCCACTCCCGATCCCTGTGTACACAGTTGCTCGCTGGTGTTTTAGACCTAACGATGTCAACCCGATATCGTAAAGATTAGAGCATTAAACCTGGGAAACCTGAGATTTACAAATAATCCTGAAACAAGCCTGCACTTGAAGAATATAGAGCTTACTAGCTCAAAAGTTATTAAGAAACAAGAATCCCCAAGGATTTTAACAAGTTGAATAAATAGATCCCCACCTTTACCAATTACTTGATTTCTCGATTCTTTGGTTCGAATCTTAAGTCAGCTTCTTCGGAGAATCTTCCTACAAATATTTTCCTGATGTTAAGTTACGTTTGTAGTTTCATTTAGAGCTTTCTAACATAAACTTCTTTTAACTTTAATATTTTTCCGAAATTATAAAAAAACAACTAATTAACCTTTAAAAATTATTTTCTTATGTTTTCGTCGTTTGCATGGCTTGGACTTCAACACAAAAGTTGTTCAACTAACTATTTAGAATATTTTGGTGTAAAAACATTTGACATGCAAAAGGGTTAGGGGTCCTTCAAATCAAAATGAATCTAGTTTCATTTTTAGAAAATTAACGGTGAGTCCGATCGTTACCAAATTTTATAGGATGCTAGTTAATATCATTTCGAGCTTATATTAATATTTTCGAAACATTTGGGCAGAGTCTCGACATGCAGGAAAACATTATCCGTGAAAAAGAGGGGTATACCTACAACCACCAAATTTCAAAAATCCATTCCGATTAGGTGGTTAAACACTAGACCACGAACAACTTTAATTCGGGGAAGGGGGTGAAAAGAGGTGGCCGGCAGCCACCAAGAAAAGGGGCAGCTGCGGCGGCGGCGATCCTTTTGGATGAAAATCTCCCTACGAGTTCATAGGATCGAACGGCATACCTTTTGGATGATCGGATGCAAAGATATGCAAGAAAAACGAAGCGCCGGCGATCGGAGGATGCTTGCGGCTTCCTTCGTCTTGAAGGAGAAGAGATGGCGGTGGAGGAGATGAAGAAGACGAAGCAGCAGCTGCTGCTGATCGGGGGGGGGGGGGGGGGGGGGGGGGGGCTGCTGCTCTTGCAATCTTTTAGAGAGGGAAGACGAGTGGTGGGGAGGTGGTGAGCGAGAGAGGGAGATGGGGGAGAGAGGCTGATCGGCGAGGGGGAGAGGGAGAGAGAGTAATCGGGGGGGGGGGGGGGGGGGGTTTCCTTGAGATGAAGGAATGAAATGGGGCTGCAAAATTTTGAGGCGGTGATGGCCTCTATTTATAGGGGCCATCCCGTCTCCGGTTGGACGCCTCGTTCCCCAACGAAAAGATTTTCCTTCGGTAACGGATTTCGATTTTAGATTTTAAAGTGTCTACGGGATCCAAATAAAATATCAAACTTAACGATATAGGTTAAAGATTTTTCGGAATGAGTTTGATAGCTCAAAGAATTTTAAAGGAACGAAAAGGATCGAAATAGACAAAAGGTGACTCGGGTTTTCTTAACCGTTTATCTGAAAAATGCCTAGCTTCTTTCATAAATGTTTTAATGTCAAAACTAGGTTAAAGATACTAACATTATATTTTTGGATCCGTGAAGATCGCTTGGATGTTAATCGATTAAACAAAAATTATATCATGCAATTTCCTAGATCCTAAAGCGGAAACAGATCTAGATTGCATACCTTGTCGGGCAGATCCAGCCGGAATAATGAGATTTCGGTGAAGAATTCTTCGTACTAGATCTCTGCACACGAGATCTAGCTCTTCTCGTAAACCTCGAGATCTTCTAGAGTATTCCCGAGCACAAAGAAGAATTCCGGATGGACGGAAATCTTTCTTCTCTCTCTCACAGTAAAACCCTAGCCGTCAGTCTAATTCTCGTATGTGAACTTATGACGGTATCTGATCTCCCCATATATATATATTGAGGCAGATTAGGGTTAGGGTTTTCCTTACTGGGCCAGGCCTGCTTCTGTTGGGCTACAGTAGGGATCTTAAGGAGGATATGGACTGGGCCTCCCAATATAATTAATAATCCAAGTATTCTCTGGGCCCGAATACTTTACTTAATTATATTAATATTATTTCACTCCACTACAGAAATAATATTGCACTGTTGTCCATTTCCCAAATTATTACATAATGGGCTCCTTTTTGAATTATATTATTTCCCGTTTTTAAGATATTGCATGTCCATTAATTAATTAAGCTACTGATAGCTTTATTAATTAATATCTCAACCGAGAGCAGTACCCGCTCGACCTTATTATTATATCGGAACTTAATCCACCTGCAGGGTTTGATATAATAATCTTTAGAGCGCCTCAAGGGGACATCATCAACTCGGACTCCGCCGAGACACGATTTCTAGCTATAATATTAATTATCATATTTATAATATTATTACCCAAGATTTCGAGATACTTCGAGTTGCAATAACTCTCACTCATTGATAAATCAAAGTAATAATTATCATAAATATATAATTCAATATCATACAACTAGAATTAAGAAATAATAATCGTCCGAGATCTTAAATCCTTTATTAAATCAGTACAAAAGGATTTATCTTACCGCGATCATGTTCAATGCAACTGGATGCATTAATATAAGCTAATAGCCAAGATCAGCTAATATCAAGCATTATACTACAACTTTAACAAGTAATTTGTCCATGATTACTTAGGTTGTGAACACCATTTAAGCATATAAGAAACCGATAATATGATCTTTCGTGTGACCACCCACACCATATTATCTATAATATATACTACAGGACGCTTATTTGCATTACCATAACACGAATAAATATGCAAAACATATGACTCCATTTATTTCATAAAACAAGAATAAAGTATGCTTTTCAGTATATAGTCCCAACAGAACCTATCTTAAAAAATTAACCCTACCCCTGCCACATCAGCGAATGACACAATAAGAGTACCCACGGTCACAGTAGGGGAGCGTTTCTCCTATTAATTATCAATGATTCAACAAAAATATCCTAAATTATCAAGAATTACAACAAAATAATAAATATGTTCGTGTTCTATTTTGGATGACAATTTTATAACACAAAACTTTTCATATTATGTAAAGATGACACGGAAATCGGAGTAGTCCGTTTAAACTTTTTTTAATAAAAAAAAAATATGTCAACTAATTTGATTTAAATATTTGGGTGATGCTATTCGGCCATAATGTGGCCGGCCATAATTTAACTTTTTTTTTTTTTAGTATCAAATAATTTATATATTTATGCCAAACTTTTTTAGATTATAAAAAACTCAAAAAGGGATAGTCCGTATTTTTTATGTATTATTTAAAATTAACCCTTTAATTTTTTGTTAATTTTTACTAATTTAAAGAATTTGTTACCTTTTTATCTTAAAAAAGGAGGAAAATATGTAATTTTTTGGGGGGGAATATTTTAAAATTAAAATATAAAAGTAATAATTTATAGTTATTATTTACTATTTTTAAAATTACATATATTATGAAAAATGTCGTTGTGTGGCCGGCCACATTATGGCCAAATAGCATTATTGTAAATATTTTGGTATATCTATCCTGCCCCCTTTCCACTTTACCATGCCATATCACTCTCTCTCTCTCTCTCAATATGTATGTACGAATTAATATATAATTATAAAATTATCATAATACATATAATTTTTTAATTTTTTGATTTGTAACGTCTATTATAAAAGAATAGATTAATATTCAATGATAACATTACCATAAATACATTTAGTTTTCCAAAATTATATGTTGAAATAAGGTAAAGAAATGATTAAGCAATTCCCTAATTTTGAGATTTTTTTCAAACAACATATTTAGTATTTTTGTATTTGTTTTTCATTAAAAGACATAAAAAATTAATGTCTAATCCCAACAGCCATTGCAAAAATATGAAATCGATCAACTATTATTCTATAATTTACATGTAAACTAAAATTCATAACAATTAACAATATTTATACAAAAGATGCTAAAGTAATTACAATAATTAACATCGACTAATCTCGGATGGTAGCCTCTTATATAAAAAATTTTATGAATTGTATCGATCATTAAACCAATTCTCTAACCATTTCTTTGATATTGTTCTTTTCCATTTCATTTTGTAATCTTATCCAGATCAATATTTTAATAAAATATATAAAACTAAAATAAAAGAGCATTGAATATGTGGGTCATGTGAATGATTTTTGTATACAACGATGCACAATATATAGAAAATAAAACATTTAAAATATAGAACTACATTAATTATTTGTCATAAATCATGCATTTGTAACGTCTAAGTTAATTAGCTAAATTAAATATTATTGAAATGTAATTGTGGTTTACCGTTTACCTTTTATATAGACGGCAAATACTAAAGATGGTATAAATGATGGCAGTTCCGTAATCGTGATTAGTATATAGATAGATATAGAGACAGACATGAGATTGAAAAATGAAAAATAGATCATACAAAAATAAAGTAACATGTACTGGACCCATTGATTTGTGCATAGATTGATAGGAATTTACACGTAAATTGCAGTAAGATAGCCGAAATCTGGAAACAGGGAGATAAGAGACAGAGAAGAGAAAGCAGAGATATCAACAACTCATTTCCTACGCAATTCATTTCTAACTTGATTGGAAAGAAACCAAAATTGCGAAAGCAAAAATACGAAAAACAAAACGTGCTACTCAAAGCTCTTGAGGAAATAAAATAACACCATGTCAACATGCCCAGATCTTCAACGCGCGGATGATCCAGATTTCATCCCTTCATTTTCACTTAAAACTCCCTTATCGATCTTCATTCCCGATTCCAACAAAATCCCTAATTTCTTCTTCTTATTCTTCTTCTTCCTTCGTTCGCCCCTTTTCTTCGAATAATCACAATTAATAACAATATTTTTAATATAAAAAATTATTTATACATATAATATGGAAAGCTGAAAAATGGGAAGAAAAAGAATAATTATACGACAAACCTATCATCTCATTAATTAACAAATGAAGAACATTACATAAAAACTTAAAAAAAATTGTATGATAACAATTTGACAATCATCTAAGTGATACAATATACAAAAAAATAAAAATAAAAGCAATGTAGTATGCATTGAGTAAAAGACATTCACAATGTTGATGATAATATAAGGAAATTCATCTATAACCTTATTCTAAATGAAGTCATTCGTAAATGAAGTTGTATCCTTAAATTAGGACCAAAATGTATTGAAGAATACGAAAAAACTTGAAATGTGAATGTTGTAGTTGAAGTATTCTACATTATATAGGAACAAAATTTTATTAAAATAGAAACAATTTAATTATATACCATGATTTAAGCTTTTGTAACATCAAATTTATTTTCTTATTAAAGAATATTAAATGCAATTATTGTATACTGCCATATATAATATTATTAATTATTTTCAAATTTTAAAAATAATAAATACATAGGATATTATATAAAATGTTATAATTTTTGTTGGCATAAATGCTTGCAATTAATAAACAGAATATTTCTATAAATAGATCCGAGCTTACTATTATATATTATATAGGCTAGTTATTTCCACCCGTGCGACGCACGAGATAAACTGAAATATTCTTTTAAAATTGTATTTTAAAAAAAAAAAATATACAGTATATTGTTGGCATAAATTGAAAACTTGAAGCATAAATTATTTTTACATCTTCTTTTCTATAGCTAGAACAATAATTTGGAGAATAAATGAGAACAAATAGATTATTATACATTCTTATAATCTTATTTGGAATAAAAATTGATACATAAGTATAGAAAAAGTATACACGAAATTTCATTCTACTATAAGAATATATATTACTATGAGTATGAAGTACTGATAACGTACGCTTTGTAGTTCTGTGCCGGGGCGGCGGTCCCTTGGACATAGTCCTTTCAGACGGCGGTATCGCTGATGATGTTTTTCTTCCAATCCTTGATCAAAATCTAACACTCCATACGCATCCTCCACCGCATGCAAAATCTCTTCGGCTACATTTCTGACATTGTTTGGTGGGGCACTGCTCTCAACTTGATGACCTACTTCGTCACATCACACGTATTTACAAACAATCTTTTTACATGATTTGAATACACAACTCATATCAAAAAATGATCAAAAATATTGAATCTTCTAATTAGGACTATGCATCGCATGAACTCATAGATGCGTGATAAATTTAAATACAATCTAATAAAGTTTCAATACGTAGAAAATACCTTCATGATCTGACCTAGCATTTTTCTTCCTCCACCATGAACATGTACCAAGTATGTTTTCTGTTAGTAAATTTTTAAATTTATAGGCACAAAAATATATTAAATTAGGAAAGATATTAATGTTTTTCCATAATAATTGGTTTTGTAACATTTTTATTAATTATTTCAATAAATGTTATTAAAATACATTTATTATATACCATTCATAAGAATGTTTCCCTAATATGAATTTGAGAAAAATAAAATTATGAATGACTAAAATTGTATTATCATATTGGTTTTTTAAGTTTTAAAATTTGAGAAACAATATAAAAGTATTTAATTTTAATAATTTTGGATCTAAAAATTGTTTACAATTAATTTTTATTGTACGTCAAAATTCGATTTGTACTCATTACATCTTGTGTTTTATTTTTTACTTACATATTGAGTAGTAATTTGATAATTAAATTTTAATTGTAAAAGAATTAACTTTAATTTGAGTAATTTTTTCTAATAACATGTGAATTGTTAACACAATTTAAGTACATTTAACCAAAATAAATTATATTTACATATTAGTTCATTAATATTAATGAACGCATATAATTAATAAACTATTTTTTTTTCATAAATAGTTATGAAACTACTATCATATAGTACTTAATATTTTTTCACCAGTGCCACGCATGAGTTAAACTAAAACATTTATTAAAATTTACTAATAGTAGTATATTATTGAAAAGATTTAGATTTTCTAAATTTGCTTGCTATGATATTTTATTGGCTATTGTTGGTCCCGGTTTGTTATAGGAAAAATACGTAGAGGGGGGGGGGGGGGGGGGGGGGGGAGGGGGGTGAATACGTATTTTGAAGTTTTTCAACTTCAAATCCTTAACTCAGAGTATGAAGTAAAGTGCTCTTTTGAAATACAAAGACCTAGCCGAGAGTTAGATCTAAAGTAATCACGATTCTCTTGACCTAAGCTTAGAGCTTTATCGAGAGTGAGACTTTACTCTAGATGCGGAATTCGGTGAGCTAAATCTTTCCTAAGTATTTGAAAGTTCCAAGTTATGTTTGTTTAGATGCAAGTGCAATGAATAATCAAACAAGGAAATAAAGAGTTTAGGGTTAGAGAGATATGACACGAGATTTATAGTGGTTCAGAGATGAAACTCCTACGTCCACTTTGTTGCACTCGGCAACTGTTCTCTTCACTCAAGAACTTGAAGATTACAGGCTCTTCAAAAGCCTGGTCGAGATCGAGCTTCACTCGCTTGGATCTGACGACAGACGCAGTGATTACGAGTTCACTACAAAGACCTAAACTGAATTGGAAGCTTCACTCGCTTCAGTTCGACGACAGGGAGATTGCGGGCTCTCCTTACAGCCTAGCTTCGATCGAGCTTTACACAAACGATGTAAGTGCAAGCTTGGATCTAGACTCTATGATCGAGGCTTCTACAATCGATGAAAGTAGGGCCTTTGATCGAAACAACCTAACGACGACGAACACAAAAACCTAACGAACAGAACTTCGGGTTAGGGTTTTTGGTTTACGACGAACACACTATGAAGAGTTCTTTACAATGAATGCAAAGATGGCTAGAACTCTTCTTCTAAGCTGGGATTTAGAATGGGCTTAGAATTCTCTGTGTGAAGGTTGCGAAGACGAGTTCCGGTGATACTGGAACTCGGAGAACACTTGGAAACAAAGACTCGATGAATGCTCTAAGGCTGGGAGTGTTTGTTTGCAGTAGGCGCTCGAATGCTCAAGTAGTGTTCTCACTTCTCTTCGTCTTCATCCTTCACTATTTATAGGCGGAGGTTTGGCCGAGATCCGTTGCTTGGTAGGTGGCCTTGTCCCTTCTCCTCTCGACAGTGCTTGCACAGGCTGGATGCTTTTGCAGGAGCGTAGTTTGTCTCTTTGCTGAAAATGGCTAAGTTACAAAACTAACAGTAACTGGAGCGAGCCAGTACTGTAGCGGCGCCCTGTTGGCCTGGCAGTCAACTCCTCTGCTCCTCTCCGTGTTCGACACGTGGAGATCTCGTAATTAATGCGAAGATCTCTAGTTGACTGGAGTTCAAAATCGGAGCGGGAATTGTGCTGTCGCTTTCTGGTTGGTAGTGGCTCGCTTCGCTTTGAAGTTGTAGCGTCCGCTTCGAATCGAGTCGCTTCCAGGTCATTTTGTAGAGAGTACTTGGGAAGTGAGTTCTCCAAGTGACTGCTTTAATAAGTGTTGACCCACGTTGACTCGCTACGGCTTTTCACTGTAGCGCTCGCTTCGCATCGCTTTGGTGGACTCGCTTCGATTCCACTGTAGCGCTGGCTTCGCTTCGCTTTTCTTCGGCACGCTTCACTTCGGTTGGGTAGACTCGCTTCGCTTGGAAAACACACTCAAGAGAGTGGCCTACACTTGGAATTTTCTGTAGTCTAAAAACCTAAGTGACTAAAGCAAAATGAAGCCATCCTAATAGTATAGGCTTAGAAAAAATTTCTAACCTATTTTCTAAATCAAATAGGGTCGCTTGGGAACAGAACACTTTGGGGTTTTGGGATCAAATCAAAACAAGTACTTATCTTATTTCGAAGTGTCCCATATGAGTTCCCCCTTAACATTTTGTTCTTAACAATTCCCAACAATTTCCCCCTTTTTGATGATGCCAAAACCCAAAACAAACTTTTTAGACTAAGAGATTTAGCCTACCTAACCGTGGAAGGAACTTCAAGTGACTGCTTCCTTTGCATGTTCGTTGAAATTTTTTTCTTTTATGTTCCTTTCCCCTTTTTTTTTCGGTTAAGATGTTTGAGTTTTGTAGCACTATTAAACCATTCACAAACCATGTAAATGACACAAGTTGATAGAAATTAAATGAGATAGATTGAACAACAATTCACAAAATATGAAGCTTGAAATTCAAGGATTTCCTGCAGCTTCATCCTTCTCTTCCATCTCTTTCTCTGTCTCCTCCTCTTCCTTCTTCTTCTCCTCTGTCACCTCTTTGATGTAATAATAGGCAGATAGGACATTCACCTCCATCGTCATGATGTTGTGCTGACTTGGTCTCCACCTGCGCTCCATTCTCAGAGCTTCATCAACTTCTTCATCGACAATCCTTCGGTTGGGAACCAAGGAATTTGGCTGAAACGGCATGGGATACTCATTTACTGCGGGCACCTTAACGATGAGAGGTAAGGGCTCAGCCTGCTCCGCCAGAGTAAAGATTTTCCGCCGTAGCCGTTCGTTGTAATGGCACAGGAAGTTGTTGAGAGCGTCCCATCTCGAGCACCTATCTTGATATGGCACTACATGCCAGTAGTAGTAAGCCTTATTGAACTTGTCCTTCAAGATAAGCCACGTATCGAGAAGGTCTCTCGGTATGAAGTCCTGGATTTGCCTCGAGTCTGGATGGTGATCCCTCCGCATGGCCAGCTCCTCCTCCGTCCTGCTTTTCAACTCCTTCATGACCGAGTTGAATTTTGCACTAGTGTCAGTGCTCCACTTAGGAAGCATCTCATTGACACGCTTGCGAATGTAGTCATGTTCCCCGGGAGGGTAGCGGCCGGAGTTGATCATCTCCGTCGTGGTGACTCGGCAGGTGTCCATCCAAGCTTGAGTCTGCACAGCTTCAGACTCCTCAGGAGTGTGAGGAATGTAGGCGCTTCTTGCGATAGCGGACTGGATGAGTCTCACTTCATTCCAGTGCGACTCAATCCGCTCATCTATTTTCCTTAGCCTCTTCTTCCTCAACTCCTCGTCCTTGTCCTTCCTCTTCTTCTTCTCTTCTCCTTATTTTTGTCTCCTCTTGAAGCGGATAGATTTTTCAGTAATGGCCTGCTGTATCTTCTGGCGCTTGGCTGCAGGGTCCTCTTCTCTGGACTCAGGTGTAGTCCGCTTCAAGGGCTGTTTTGGTGGAGGCATATCTGTCTTTGTAGTGGATGGGGATGGAGTGATCACCTGACTGGTAGGGGCGGCTTCAACCGTAGTCGAAGCGAGAGCCAGTGATGAAGCGGGCTTCACAGCTGGAGCGGGCGCTTGTGAGGATGAACCTGAAGCACCTTCCTGTAAGCTTTCGATCAGGGCTCTCTGCGGAAGATCAAATTCCTTCTCCATCGCGCGCGGTATTGCTTCATCCTCAAGAATTTGCTGCTCCCTTTGCTCCTTGGTTAACGGAGCAACAGGAGGATGAGTGGCTATGGACGAGCCAAGTAGCTTCCCGGCAGATGCCCTTCAGGGCTCTTCAAGGACCTTGTCCTTCCCTTTCTTCCTGGCCAGCTCTGCCAGAGCTTCATCCAACTCTTCCTCCACTCCTCCACTTCCAACGCTGCTTCCTCCTAGGATCAAGCTTCCTGCTTCAATCCTCTGCACTTCTTCTCCTCCGATTCCGCTTTCCCATGCGATCAAGCCACTGGCTTCGATCGCCCTCTCACTTCCTCCTTCTCCACCTTCTCTTCTTGATTCGGTTGATCTCACAATTATTTCCCCCTTTTTGGCATCATCAAGACTGCCGGGGGCTGGAATGGTCACCGTTCCGCTGATGGATTGGTGTATGGCATTAACTTTGCTCAAGACGACTTGGAGCACTCTCTCGGCACTCTCCGCAAAGACATGCTCTTTGGAAAGCACAATCTCTGATGTCTTGACGGAGATTTCATCTAGCAAGTACTGGCACTGCTTTTCTCTCTCCTTCACAGAGACCATCAATCTTTCCAACGGCTCCACTGCTCTGAAGCGATCATCTAGCTTAGCTTCTATATCCGCACGGATTAGCTTGCGCTCTTCCTGCAAAGTGAGGTTGAGGAAATTCTGGGATGCCTCCAGTTCAACTTGAGCAGTAGCAATGGCGCTCTGTTTTTGCTTCAGTGTAACGTAGACTTGAGCAGCTCCGGCCATTCTAGTTGAAAATTCACCTGCCTTCTTTTGTGCTTTGTTAATTTCGACAGCAAGCTGAGCTTGCTTGAGAGCTACGTCTATGCCTGCCTTCCTCCTGCTCACCAACTCAGCATTGGCCTCATCCAGTTTGCTGTTGAGTACCTGAATCTCCTTCTCAAGGCTGTGAATTTTTAGTTTAATTGGCTCTGTTCAGCTCACATCCTAGCTTGATTTCTTCTTCCTTTTTCTTCTCTAACTCCTTCCTCTCCTTCTCCAGCTTCCTCCTTAACTCCTTCTTCTCATCCTCCAATGCCACAAGTTTGGCATTTACCTCTCTCAGTCTGCTTCACTCAGCCTCAAGCAACTGCTTGGACTCTTGAGCATTTTTCTCCATCTCCTCCTCTCGCTTTACCTTCTCTGCCAACAACCTCTCCTTTTCCACAAGCAACTTCTCCTTCTCCTCAACTTTCTCCTCCAACTCACCCTTTTTCTTGTCAAAATCTGTACGCAGATTATTGACTTCCAGCACTTTCTCTGTCAGCTCCCCCTCCTTCTTGGTGCTCTCACTTTGAAGGTTGGAGATTTCCACATCCTTCGCCTCAACTTCCATCTCGTGCTCCTTCATCAATCGGAGTTCATGCTTAGATGCCACATGCTCTGGGATGGATGCATCTGGGTGTTCACGCAGTACTCTAGCATCGAGCATCTCCCAGAAGTTGGCCTCGTTAATGAACACATGGAAGCCATCAGCTCCGATGAAATTGAGCGCTTCCACCTCCTTTGCTTCGATCTCCTCCTCCTTCAGAGCCTTCAAAAGATTGAAGATCTTGTAGTATTCTGTTTCTCTGTATGTGATATACGTGAGGAAATCGACGGCTCTGGTGAAGAATTCATTGGTCATCTCCACGGAGCGATTGTGAACTAATTCTGCAGCTTGCTCCCGGTCCTTACAATACCGTTCTAGAGCATTCTGTTCTGCAGATGGAGGTGGTGGTGTTGGCGGGATTGTGATGAGGTTGGTGTCGGTTGTTTGGGCGGTATCAGCTGATTCTGCTGATGAGGATGGAGAGTTGGGGGTGGATGCTTGGGTGGTTTCTGGTTGGGTGGTTTTGGGTTGGATTTGTTGAGAGGTTGGGATGAAGAAAGTGTACATCCCTTCTACATCAGCACTGCAGAAGGGTAGTTTGAGGGCTTGGAGTGAAGAAGTGGATTCTTCTTCATGTGCGGAGTAGGGAGATTTCTGGGGATGGGGTTGTGCAGTGGTGGAGGTTTGAGGTTCGGGTGGTGGTTGAATTTGGGTTTGTGTTTGAGTTTGTGGGGTTTCGGGCGTTTGGTCTTTGGGTGGTGAAGGTTGGGGTTGTTCTTCTTCCACTATCTTCTTGAGCGGCTGCTCCTCAGCCTCGCTCGTTCCGATTATGTTGGTTACACGCCTCAACTTCTGTGGTCGCCTTGACCTTGCTTTCCTCGGAGCTCGCTTCGATGGTGAAGGAGCTTGCTTTTCCTCTTCCGCCTCGCTACAAGATTCAACGACTGGAGCGGATGGGAGGACTATTACGTTGATGCAATCTCGGTCCATTGGGAGCTTCTCCGTTTTCCATGAATCAAAGTAGATGGTGTTCTTTTTGTACTCGGCTGTCTCCTTCTTGCCAGTCCACCTCATGTTCTCGAACAGATTCTCCAGGGCGTAGGAGATTCTGGAGAAAAATTTTAGTTTCCCTTTGCGAACAATTTCGCTGTCACTTCCCTCCTCGTACTCGAAGTCCTTCGCAACTTCGTGAATCTGGTCAATGAACCAGCGGTGCCAGTTGAAGCTTGTCCCTGTCAAGCTATCAACTATGACAGAAGTGGCGAAGATCTTGGTGTCTGACAGTTGGCTCAACGAACCAACACCGCAGAGTACTGACTTCGTGTACAACTCGCAGATTAAGTTGAATGGAGTCACAAAATCATTCCTAATGTTGCTCAGCTTCGGATTTCCAAACTTCACGCCTCTCCTTTTGGCAAATCGAGCATACTCCACTTGAACTGACATCTCGAGTTCTGTCAAGGAAACTGGTCCGATCTTTGGTAGGTCGAATACATTTGCTAATCTGCTTAACTCGATCACCACAGGCCTTCCTTCCTGTAGATCGGTGAAGGTTGACGTTTCTTCTCCTTCTTTGAGATTCAGAAGAATCTCGGCGACGGCCTTGGCCAGAATTCGCTGTGGCTTTGCCGTCACAAACTTCCACAGGCCGGTTGTGGTCACGGCCCTGCGGAAGAAACCGTTCTCCGTCACCACATCTTCATCGAGGTGTGGTTCTACATTGATGTTGTCATTGAGGGAGTTCAGGAACTGCTCCATCATTTCGGTCTTCTCCTTCTTTCCCATGGTTATTTTGTAGAGAGATTCGATAAGAGTTTAAAATTTTGGGGGGTTTGAGACTTGTGAGTTGCAGAGGCGCAGATCTTGCATGAGAATGGCAATTTTAGAGAGTTGTGAATTTTTCTGCAGGTCTCCGTTGTTGCATATATAGAACTAGGGTTCGGCTGACGTGGCAGGGGCAAGACAGTAATATCCTCGAGAATCCTGTGCGGAGGCGGCGGACCCTCGGTGATGGATCTGATGTGTCCAGCGTCATCACAGGAAAAGTGAACCGCCAACTTGACTTGGCGTTGCCACGCGGCAGCCTGTGATTTGTCTCTCCAATAGGCGTCGATCCAACGGTTGAGATTTAGAAACTGTTCAGATTCGACGGCTGGATCGAGAGCGATTTTCCCACTTCTCTTGAATTGAGTCGCACGCGCCTGTCTTTTCTCTGTCTACGCGCCGCTGCATTAAATGCTAAAGTAAAAAGTGAAAATTTTGCACTCGAGTGCTGACAGCTCATACACTTCGCTTCGTACCCGCTCGCATCGAGAGTGGCCGCTTGGTTTCTACTCGCTTGCGAAGTACTCGCTTGGCGTGACTGCTCCGCACTCGCTTGCGATGACTTGCTTGAGTGACGTGGCACTCGCTTCGTCATTTGTAGCAACTGGAATGGGAAATAAAATTTCTTTGCTTAATTTAAAATGTTTCTGACTTACATACTTCGAGGATAAACAAGAATGTTTTCCTCTTTGTATTTGTGTCAGATTCATTTCATATTTTCCACATAGTAAGTGAAGGTTTCTAGCACGCTTCAGCTCACTTAGTGTACTTAAAATTGAAAAACTTACCAGTCAATCTCACTTCGTAGGAGATTGATACCACTTATTGAAGTCACTTGATTTGGACTCCATTTGTTGAATCCACTTGATGATATTGCTTGAAGCTTGTTGAAACCACCTTTGTTGATTGCTTCATTTTGGCTACGACTTCACTCATCTTCATGGCATTCATCTTCCTCTACGAATTAGAGAGTCCTCCGTCGAAGTGAATGGGGGAGAAAATGAATATAGTACACAAGCTTACTACAACCCAGAGGGGAGCTTCACGTAAGTGTACTTATTCACGATGAATGGGGGATGAGTACAAGTCCTTATCTCAGAGCAGAATAGGACAGAATGACAATGAGAATGCTCTGACAAGACAATCTCGTATTTTACGCGAAGGCATGTCACCAGCCCTGCAACCTTTTGAAGAAAAAGGTAACCCTTCAAGCATCCTCCTACAAGCTACAGAATGAATTTGCAATCGACTCGCTTAACCCAGAATAGGGTTAATTGAAGCGATGCAAAATTCAAAGTGGGAGAGGAATGGATAAACATTCGGCAGCTCAACTCAATGAAGAGTGAGTAAAGAATGAATATTTATCCACGATGAAGGAGATGAGAGGATTTGCTCCTCTTCGGCGGAAAGATGGGAAGATGAAGCAAGGTCTAGGTGCCAGCCCTGCCTAAGCTTTCATCATTTTTACGTGGGAAGGCCCGATACAAGACCCCACAACCGTTACTAGAAACGGCACTTGCGAGTGTTTATACCCACTCGCTAGGAATCCTAGGCTAGGTAGCAGCTTTCCTTGCTCGCTTTGGAAGTAGCTTGCTCCGAGAGCAAACAATAGTTCCCACTTAACCAATGGCTTAACAATTCCTGTAAGCGGGTAGGGAACGTCTTCCAACAATCCACCTTTCTCCACCTTATTTCTCCTTCTTCAAGCGAGTGGAATTTTGAAGTGACTCGCTTGAGTTGGTGAAGATCCGAAGTGAGTGACGCTCAAAAGAACAAGGGAACACTCCTTCGTGCATCCTGGATCTAGCACTCTTCACCAGGGTCTAGCAACCCTAATTCCATGCATAGCTGATTGAAACGAGACTCAGCTAGAGGCTTGGTGAGGATATCGGCTCGCTGGAGATCGGTGTGGATTTTCTCGAGCTTGATATCCTTCTTCTCGACATGATCACGAACGAAGTGATGTCGGATTTCCACGTGCTTGCACCTGGTGTGAAGCACTGGATTTTGCGAGATGCATATAACACTGTTGTTGTCGCAGAATATTGGGATTTCATTCGCTTCAACTTTGTAGTCCTTCAACTGCTGACGAAGCCATAGAATTTGAGAACAGCAGCTTCCAGCGGCCATATATTCGCTTCAGTCGTTGAAGTAGCTACACTTGTCTGCTTCTTTGAAAACCATGAGATCAGCTTGCTTCCCAAGAACTGACAAGTGCCCGAAGTTGATTTCCTATCAATTCGACACCCTCCATAGTCAGCATCTGAGTATCCAGTGAGATCCAAATTGTCCTCCGTTGGATACCACAGCCCCATGTTGACAGTGCCCTTCAAATATCGAAGAATTCTCTTGGCAGCTTCAAGATGGCTGTGCTTGGGATTGCTTTGGAAGCGAGCACATACTCCAACTGCAAAAGCAATATCCGGCCTACTTGCAGTGAGATATAGAAGGGATCCGATCAAAGCTCGGTAGTCTGTAGCATCCACAGACTTCCCATCTAGGTCTGGCTCCATCTTCCAGTTGGTGTTCATTGGAATCTTCACAGCTTTGGCATGCTGAACACCGAACTTGGCAAGCATATCTCAAGTGTACTTAGCTTGATTGATGAAGATTCCATCATCCTGCTGCTTCACTTGAAGACCTAGAAAGCAGCTCATCAAGCCAATCATTGACATCTCATATTTGGTCTTCATAAGCTCTCCAAACTTCTCGCTAAGCGACTGGTTTGGTGACCCAAATATGATGTCATCTACATAGATCTGGACCCATAGCATGTCTTCTCCATGATTGATGGTGAAGAGAGTCCGATCTATCTTCCCTTTATGGAATCCATTATCCACTAGGAATTGGGAAAGGGTATCATACCAAGCTCTGGGAGCTTGCTTCAATCCATATAGGGCTTTCTTCAATCGATACACCTTATCACCCTGCTCGAAACCCGGGGGCTGCTCCACATAGACTTCTTCCTTCAATTCACCATTGAGGAACGCGCTCTTGACATCCATCTGATAGACTTTGAATTTCTTGGCCGCTGCATAGGCTAGAAATAATCTGATCGCTTCAAGCCGTGCCACTAGAGCGAAGGTCTCATCGAAATCGATCCCTTCCTCTTGGCAGTAACCCTTAGCAACGAGTCGCGCCTTGTTCCTCACAACGTTGTGGTCCTCGTCCGTCTTGTTCTTGAACACCCACTTGGTGCCAATAACATGCTGAAATTTGGGACGATCCACGAGGTACCCATACGTCGTTCCTGGTGAACTGATTCAGCTCTTCTTGCATGGCGATCACCCAATTGTAATCAGCTAGGGCTTCCTCCACGCATGATGGCTCAATGTTTGAGAGAAAGCAACTAAACATGGCACTTTCCCCAAACACTTAACTTCTGGTCACTACACCCTTGGATGGATCTCCAATGATTTGACTTGGTGAGTGATCCTTGAGCCATGCACGCTTGGATCTGCCAGCTTCGTCTTCATCTTCTTCCTGGTATCTCGCTTCGCCTTCTGAAGCGACTGGAATGGGTGCTTGGCCTGCACTCGCTTCAGGAGTCTTGGGGGCAGCTTCATCTTTTCCTTGGACAATCTGCTCGCTTGAGTCCTTGACTTCTTCATCATCCTCAAGCATGTCCCAAGATAATGAATTGTTGGGTTCCTCGCTTGTCTTTCCTTCCTTAGATTGAACTTGTTCCTGTGGAAGACTCAAAGAAGATTCATCAAATACGACATGGGGTGATTCCTCCACAATTAGGGTTTTACAATTGAATACCCTGTAAGCTTTGCTTGATGTAGAATATCCTAAGAATATTCCTTCATCAGCTTTGCTTTCAAAAGCTTTCAATTGTGACTTCCCATTATCATGGATGAAGACCCTACAACCAAAGATATGGAAATAAGATATGTTAGGAATTCTCCCTGTCCGTATTTCATATGGTGTCTTGTCGTGCCGCTTGCAGAGAAGCGTCCGGTTCTGCGTGTAGCATGCTGTATTGGCAGCTTCAGCCCAATACTTCATCAGAAGCTTCGAGTCAGCAATCATGGTTCGAACGGCTTCTTTGATGATCCGATTCCTTCTTTCAGCAACTCCGTTCTGCTGAGGTGTGTGTGCTGAGGATGTTTGATGTGCAATACCATGCTCCGTGCAATAAGCTTCAGTGGTAGAGTTCAGGAACTCTGTGCCTTTGTCGGAGCGGATGGTGACAATCGCTTGGTTCTTTTCCACAGCTAGTCGCTTGAGTAGTTGTGGTAGCTTGGTTAGTGTCTCCTTCTTGCTGAAGAGAAATACAACCCAAGTGTAGCGAGAGAAGTCGTCGACTACAACTAGAGTGTATTTTCTTCCATTTACACTAACTGGAGTGACTGGACCAAACAGATCCATATGAAGCAGCTCGAGCACTCGCTTGGATGAAGCTTCTTCAAGACTGGCGAAGTGCTTCTTCGTCTGCTTCCCTCGTTGGCATGGTCAGCATGGATGGTCTTTGACAAAGACTTCATTTGGTATGCCTTGCACCAAGCCTTTTCGAGCTATGCGATTGATTGCTTTGAAATTGAGATGGTTCAAGTGTCGGTGCCATAGCCATCCTAATTCTGTAGCACTTCTTGCAACTAAGCATGTCTCCTCTTTGCAGCTTTCCCATTGTGCTATGTAGACATTCCTTTGTCTAATTCCAGTGGGCACAATCTGGGAAGTGAGTTTGCTCTTTACAATGCACTTATTGGAAATAAATTCCACCTTGTATCCTTTATCACAGAATTGTGAAATGGATAGCAAGTTGTGCTTAAGTCCTTCCACATAGGAGACTTCTTCTATTGTGAGCTTTCCAATCTTCAGTGCGCCATATCCTTTGGTGCTTCCTAGAGAGTTATCACCAAAAGTAACGTGTGGACCCTTCTTCTCTATGTAGTCATGAAGTAGAGCTCTCATGCCGGTCATGTGTCTTGAACAGCCACTGTCCAAGTACCAGATTTGTTGACCCTCACTTGGCATGGGATCCACGGCGCTCACCTGCATTTAGACAGATTTTGGTACCCAAATCAGTTTGGGTCCTTGCAGGTTAGTTCCCTTAGGTACCCACACTTGCTTCACTTTCTTTTGAAAGGTAGCTTGTGTCTTGGGTTTCTCAACCTTTGAAAACTGTGAGTTCTGCCTTGAAGCAGCTTCACACGTGCAGCAGTGTGTACAAGAGGGGTAGCGGCTCGCTTGAGGCATACCTATGCTCTTACCCTTTTGCTTGTATCCTGAAGCGAATCGCTTCGGATTAGCTACAGGTTTAGAGACTGACTTAGGATTTACAGTCTGTCGAAGCGGCTCGCTTGGTTTCCTCGAAGCGGTCAAACTAGGGTTTTGACCCCGACTCGCTTGAGAAACCTTGGAAGTTTGAAGCGACCTCCTTGGTGCTTCGAATTCTTCCCCCTCAACGTTAGTCCGGTTGGACCATCTCCAGTCCGGATAACGTGACACATAGACATTACTCCTTTTCTTGAAAGGGAGATCCTTTGTCTCTGGTGTCTTGGTCTGAGACTTAGAAGCTACAACTGGTTTCCCTTTACCTTTGGATTGGTAAGAGTTAGCATTGTAAGTGCTAGGGACAGTTGATCTTTGCTTGCCCTTAGATTCTGCCCTTGAAGATATAGACATCTTCATTGGCTTCTTCTTAGGGTTCTCAGCCATTTGGCCTTTGTCCTTGTTGATGGTCGCTTTGGAGGCAGTGGGCACATCCAAAGTGACTGATGGTGTCGTGTATGAAGCACCAACAAAGACAGTAGGCTTGGAAGGTCCACCCTTATATCCGAGTCCTCCCTTTCTACCAAAAGGTAGAAGTGAGCTCTCTAGTGCTTGCCTAGCGTATGAAGCTTTGTTCAAGTTGACAACTAGAGTGGTTTGGGTTTCATACCTTCCTTCCATGCTTTGATGTCTAGCGAAGAGATCCTCGAACTTACTAGTCATAGCCCTTAAGTTATGTTTGACTTGGTCAAGCTCATTGGCTAGCTTTCGGTTCTCCTTCTCGCTTTGAGACATAGCTTGTTTTAACATTTCGTGGTCGCTTGAAAATTTCTTGTGTTTGTCAAGCAACTCACTCCATGTTGAGGAGTGGACTTCCTCTTGATCAGTGTGTGCCAGTGTAATTGAAGTGATTGAAGGGTAGAAGAATACCTCCCCAGTTTCTTCATCGGTGAGCGCCATGAGTCCCAGATCCTCTCCCTCACTTGAGTTAGGATCCACTACAAGAAAACAAGTCTTTTGCGACATAAAAATATGTCGCAAATGACCCCTTTTAATGTCGCAAATGCCGATTTGCGACATTTTCTGCGTCACAGTAAGTTATGTCGCGAAAGGGGTATGTAGCAAAATTACGACATTTTTTATTCATTTGTGTCGCAACACAAACGACACTTTTAGCAACACTAAAATAATGTCGTATAAACTTTACGACGCATTATGCGTCATTATATTTAAGTGATGCATGAAAATTTGCGACACGTGACATTAGTTGATATGATGCATCCTAATTTGCGACATGTTTTGCATCACAATTTAATGTCGCAAAATATATTTTGCAACATTTTTTGCATCACTATTTCATGTCGCAAAATAAATTGTCGACATTTTCTGCATCACTATTTAATGTTGCAAAATATATTTTGCGACATTTTTTACATCATTATTTAATGTTGCAAAAATATATTTTGCGACATATTCTAATGTCAGTTATGATTGTGGCGCAAAAAGATTGTGTAACAATTGTATGACATTTTTTTTTTTACTATCAACGCAATATATGCGACACTTTTAGTGTCACTAAATTAATTGTCTTAATAATCAGTAACACAATGTGTATCACTAGTTTAGTGATGCATTTTAGATTTTCATTTATTTATCTTTCTAATTTAATTTAAATAAATACATAAATAAATAAATAAATAAATAAATAAATAAATAAATAATATTATCCAAAAACAAAAATTGACTCATATATTACCACCCCAAAATTGTCTACACAATCCAAGCCTTCTACAATATTTAATTTCATGAAAACAAAGTTAAACAAAAAAAAAAAAAGGAAGAAGCAAATGTATTCTAACTCTATACTTAAAGAATCTTATGACCAAAAATATATTGAAAAGAAGTTGTGTGCATCTACTACGGCGGTGCACGATAGTCGTGGTATTGTTGAGCCATTTTCTGTTCTTCTTTAACCTATAATAAGAATAATGATTTTAATCTGCAAAGAAAACAAAATAAAAACTGTATACATATCTTTCTTGAACTAAAAAGGTAGGAATAAGCAAATTACCTCAGGAATTTCTCAAACATTCTTTCTCCCACAGAGGTTCAGACTTTAGGGATCCTCATATCCTTGTGTGAACATTACCTAGAGGGAAAAAATAGGAACATTCTTAGAAGCCAAAAAAAAGTCAAATGCCTAGAAGAATTCAGTAATACTTGCTATGAGCCTCCTGGACAATAAAAGTAAACCATTCTATTTATTATTCAAAGAAAATAAGAACTTTAACAAAAGATTAAAGCTGCAACATTAGAGAAACAATAAAAGTTCTTGAAAGATCATCTTCAGCTCTTGCTTGAGCAACATCACATACATGTTCAATGATATCAACAAGTACGAGCTTTAATCCACCCACCTCTTTGGCAATACTTTGTTGTATAAAATTGTTAAACATCTCTAAGAAACAAATGAGATATGGTATAATATATTGAAGCTCACTCTAATATGCAATAAATTTAACAAAGAAAAAAGGAACAAGATTTTTTTGCAAACTTTTTGATATGAAGGAAGTTAACATACAAAGCCCTCACATCTTCGGTTTAAATTATATAATATCCTATGTAATGAGATTTCAATTATAACATATTTGATGCCTTAATCCGAACAAGAACCTTGTTCTTCAACCATATTTTGTGGATAATGATTGGTGTTTAGTTGTTAGGTTTTTCGTTGTGTTTTCGTGTTCATTTTCATTGTGTTTTTGTGTCTTTTAGTGTGTCTTTTGGCTATGATTGGTTGTTTGGAGAGTTGGGTATTGTAGGTGCAAAAGGTGAGGAATTGGAAGAAAACGGGACGAAAAGTGCTTGAAGTGAAGGAAGAATCGCGAGGGACCAGTACCTGATCTGGCCGATCGGCCAGAATTCCTTCAGCATCTGGAAGATCGGCCAAACACTTGCGAAGAGATTCAGCAGTTCCTGATCTGGCCGACAGGCCAGAATTCCTTCAGCATCTGGCCGATCGGCCAGAAGTCGGCGTCCAGCTGTTGTTTCCTTATTTAATTAGGTTTTCTTCCTAATATATATACTAGTGCCTTGGACGAATTTGTATCATCTTTTATCATCTTTTATCATCTTTTAGCATATTTTAGCTTTAGTTTTTAGCACTCAAACACTTTAGATTAGTTTTACTTTGTTCGGATCCGGATTCTTAGTTCGTTGCAATTCAATTCAAGTCTTTTCTTTTACTTCGCGTTCTTCGTTCTTCGTTTAATTCTCGTAAGTTATTTATTGCTTTCGTTTACTTGCTTTAATTGCTTTACTTAGTTTTAGATTCGTTTTCTTAATTGCTTCTTTTAATTTCCTTAGTTTAATTTCGTTCTTTAGATTTCAAGTTATAAGTTTAGATTCGTTTTTCTAGTTTCGATTCTCTAGTTTTTCAAAGCTTTCAAAGTTAGATTTATTTTCTTTTAAATTTTCAGATTTCATTCATCATGTCTAGGATAGTTATTGCTTTCTTCGTTGTTTCCTTTATTGCTTTCTTTTCGATTCTTGCCTAGGTAGATTAATCGTTTTACTTTTAGTTTAATTCTTAGATTTATTTGCTTGTTCTTAGATTAGTTATTTATTTGCTTTTATTTATTGCTTTGATTTATTTTATTTGCCTAGGATTTCAAACCAAAAACCCAAAAATCTTATTTACTTGCTTTCCTAGATTTAGGCTAGATTAGGATTTACTACATAATTAATTGCCCTGTTAAGTTTCCTTGAGATTCGATACTTAGGTTTTACTTGCTAGTGCTACGATAGATTTCGTCTATTACGAACACTTTTTAGTGAAACAAATTTTGGCGCCCGAAACAACGCCGTCAGCCGTAGCAGCCTTCCTCGCCGTCGTTCCAGTCGCCGCCGCGTCACCACGCTCGGCCAAGTTTTCCGCGACCGGCCAGAATTTTTTTTGGCCGACCGGCCAGAATTCAAGGGGAATTTGGCCGAACGGCCAGATAGGAGGCTGCCCAATTTTTGTCTCCTCGTTCGTGCTCCGTTTTACGTGCCATCCTTCGCTAGCTTCCTCACATCATCACCATGAGTCGTACCCCCTATGTTGTAAGTCTCGATCGACACTCACCGGGTGACAATGAGCAAGAATATGGCCGTCGCCAACGTGTGCCGTTTGAGACCGATAGGTACGCTACTACAAACCTTTACCTTCGTTTCAATGGTCTTGCTATTCGTCCCCCTAGACATTATAAGATGGATTTCTTGCGGCGTTTGCCTTGTTTTAATACTATTCGAGAGTATGCTCTACGTTTAGGTTTGATGCAATGCATGTCTAGGGAATGGGATGCGCATGATAGTTTGTGTATGGAGATGTGTTGTAGCTTTCGATTGTCTAGACGTGATAATGAGCCTGTTATGGAGTGCACTTTTCATGGTGTTTTGTGGGAAGTTTCTAAGGAGACAATGAAAACGGTGTTTGGTTTTCGTGCTGATCCTAATATTTCTGATTGTGTGCCTTCGGACTTTAATGTTAATGAGGCTTGGTTGGAATTGTCTGGTGTTAATAATTTCAAAACTTCGGGTGTGTCTAGTGCCTTTTTACGCGATGATGCTTTGATCATACTCCATCGCTTTATATCTAACATGATCTCCGGTAAAAAGGAGATCAGTAAGGTAACAATCATGGAGGTTTATTTGTTGTGGTGTGTTAGGTTCAATCGGAAGGTGTGCTTGGCTCTTTCATATGGACGCAACTCTCGAACGTGCAATCGAAGAACGACGCCCATCCCACACTTGGATATGTCGCGACGGCTCTAGCTCGTCACTTTGGAGTAGATATCTCAGACGCCGAAGGATTGGTACAGAGTGTGGAGATGAATTCAACCGAGTTGATTAACGCCCACTTGATGAGAAGTGATACGGAGTTCACTCGTGCCGAGGACTGAGCCTCAGTTCGTGCATATCATGCTGTCCAGCGTCGTATCCGAAGAGCCGGGCAAGAAGAGGGAGAGGAGGAAGAAGCCGAGCAGCAAGCGGAGGAAGAAGAAGAAGCCGAAGGGGATGGAGACGAGGAGGAGCAGCAGCACGTCCCGGGCGACAACGAGCGTTTAGTTCACTACTACACTAGGAGAGATCGCATCCGGGCTCGTCAGAATATGGAGGCCGAAGTCCCGTCCTATTGGGCTGATTTTAGAGCTGATTTTACACACTTTCAACAAGGTGTGTTTGATAGGTTCGATTCTTTGTCGACCCAAGTGACGGGCTTGGATAGGAGGGTGTCGAACATCGAGGGCCACTTGATGCGGTACACCGACTTCTCCATTGGCTCCACCTCCGCTCCACCGAACCCGAATGATCCCCGCTATTGGTCTCCCCATGATCCCCATTGGCAAGACCCACGGTTCGGAGGTCCTTTCAATTAATCGTAGCCTTAAATTGTGTCTTTTTTGTTTTGTTTTGAGTCTTTTATTTTGATTTCTTTATTTTGCTCGATTTTACGCTTTGGTATTGTGTTTTGTGTTTGTTTTGTAGGTACTACTTGGAATTTCTCGGGATTTCAAGTGTGTTGGTCGACATTGTGCGATAAGTTCCTTCTATCCCTTCCTTTTTATTTTCTTGCAATGAGGTCATTGCTTGATTTTAAGTGTGGGGGGTCTTTGAAACTTTGACATGATGTGTTTAATTTTGTTGAGTCTTAGGAGTTAATTGAGTCAAATAAGCATGTGATGATAGTATTGTGGATTTGGCCGATGATAGAAAATTTTTTGTTGATTTTTGGAGAAAAATTCATGATCTTTATTATGCATGGAACCTTGGCGAAGCGACGCATTTTATTCATTGAATTTGAAGTATGCTATGATGTCGGGAACTAGTTAGTTTGAACCCGTGAGAATTGAGCTATTTGTGCATATTTATGCCTATTCTTTGATTGAGTGATCATGCATGCTTCGTTGTTTCTAGAACTTGCCTTGTCTCTCCATCAAGACCTTAGTATATTTACGAACTAGGAGATGATCTTAGGCCATCTTTCTTTAGCCACATGATCCCTATACACTAACCTTGTTCATAAACCTTTGTTTACCCCTTTTGAGCCTTTATTAGCCGTTCTTTGTAAAACCGGATGATAGGAGGTTTGGATGATTATGGGTATCTTTTGGGAATTAGTTGAATGGAAGGAGTTGAATAGAAAAATTTGGTTGTGGTGAAGAAGGAGGAGAAAGGAGTTTTAGATGCTTGATTTATGTAGTTAGCTATCCCTATGAGCTTAGAAAATAAAAAGAAAAGAAAAAAAAGATGAGAAAAAAAAAATAGAGCCTTTGTTCAACATTAGAAAGAACGTTTATTAGTGGAGCTCTAGGAAAAAAAAAAAAAAAAAAAAAAAGAGAGAAAGAGAAAAGAAAAAAGAAAAAAGAAAAAAAAAAAAAAAAAAAAAAAAAAAGGAAAAGAAAGAGAGAATAAGAATATAAGCATAAGGGGATAGTTAGCTTTGATTTGTATAGTTGATATTTTAGAATCTTTGAGTTTGTATTTGGTGTGTTGGATGGCAGAAAATGGAGTAAAAATCCATACTTTGGTTGGAGTTGAAAAGAGGTTGATGATTTAGATTTATTTGAGTCACTTAGCCTATACTTTCCCTACCTTAACCAATGTCCCTACATTACAAGCTTATATAAAGACCTTTTTGATCCTAATTTGTAAGTATTACATTAGGTGGAGATGTTGAGATTGAAGGCAAGCCTATGGTAAACATGTTGCATTGCATTGATATTGAGTGAACCCTATGATGTGCATTATCTTATACATCTTTTCTTTGAGAGAGTTGAGTGTTCACTTTCATATATAAAATTTCACATGTTGGAAAGTGTTCTTTGATGGATTAGCATATTTTGAATTAGTTGAGTAGATTGTGTTGATTGATGCTAAGGTTGTGTGCATAGTTTTGATCATGATCATGAGAGTTTGTTTTTCGAAAAGTTTTGAGGCCTATATAGTTCACAATACTTGAGTCTATTGTTTATTTCGTTTTTATATTGCTTGAGGACAAGCAAAGGTCTAAGTGTGGGGGATTTTGATTGGTGTTTAGTTGTTAGGTTTTTCGTTGTGTGTTCGTGTTCATTTTCATTGTGTTTTTGTGTCTTTTAGTGTGTCTTGTGGCTATGATTGGTTGTTTGGAGAGTTGGGTATTGTAGGTGCAAAAGGTGAGGAATTGGAAGAAAACGGGACGAAAAGTGCTTGAAGTGAAGGAAGAATCGCGAGGGACCAGTACCTGATCTGGCCGATCGGCCAGAATTCCTTCAGCATCTGGACGATCGGCCAAACACTTGCGAAGAGATTCAGCAGTTCCTGATCTGGCCGACCGGCCAGAATTCCTTCAGCATCTGGCCGATCGGCCAGAAGTCGGCGTCCAGCTGTTGTTTCCTTATTTAATTAGGTTTTCTTCCTAATATATATACTAGTGCCTTGGACGAATTTGTATCATCTTTTATCATCTTTTATCATCTTTTATCATCTTTTAGCATATTTTAGCTTTAGTTTTTAGCACTCAAACACTTTAGATTAGTTTTACTTTGTTCGGATCCGGATTCTTAGTTCGTTGCAATTCAATTCAAGTCTTTTCTTTTACTTCGCGTTCTTCGTTCTTCGTTTAATTCTCGTAAGTTATTTATTGCTTTCGTTTACTTGCTTTAATTGCTTTACTTAGTTTTAGATTCGTTTTCTTAATTGCTTCTTTTAATTTCCTTAGTTTAATTTCGTTCTTTAGATTTCAAGTTATAAGTTTAGATTCGTTTTTCTAGTTTCGATTCTCTAGTTTTTCAAAGCTTTCAAAGTTAGATTTATTTTCTTTTAAATTTTCAGATTTCATTCATCATGTCTAGGATAGTTATTGCTTTCTTCGTTGTTTCCTTTATTGCTTTCTTTTCGATTCTTGCCTAGGTAGATTAATCGTTTTACTTTTAGTTTAATTCTTAGATTTATTTGCTTGTTCTTAGATTAGTTATTTATTTGCTTTTATTTATTGCTTTGATTTATTTTATTTGCCTAGGATTTCAAACCAAAAACCCAAAAATCTTATTTACTTGCTTTCCTAGATTTAGGCTAGATTAGGATTTACTACATAATTAATTGCCCTGTTAAGTTTCCTTGAGATTCGATACTTAGGTTTTACTTGCTAGTGCTACGATAGATTTCGTCTATTACGAACACTTTTTAGTGAAACAAATTTTGGCGCCCGAAACAACGCCGTCAGCCGTAGCAGCCTTCCTCGCCGTCGTTCCAGTCGCCGCCGCGTCACCACGCTCGGCCAAGTTTTCCGCGACCGGCCAGAATTTTTTTTGGCCGACCGGCCAGAATTCAAGGGGAATTTGGCCGAACGGCCAGATAGGAGGCTGCCCAATTTTTGTCTCCTCGTTCGTGCTCCGTTTTACGTGCCATCCTTCGCTAGCTTCCTCACATCATCACCATGAGTCGTACCCCCTATGTTGTAAGTCTCGATCGACACTCACCGGGTGACAATGAGCAAGAATATGGCCGTCGCCAACGTGTGCCGTTTGAGACCGATAGGTACGCTACTACAAACCTTTACCTTCGTTTCAATGGTCTTGCTATTCGTCCCCCTAGACATTATAAGATGGATTTCTTGCGGCGTTTGCCTTGTTTTAATACTATTCGAGAGTATGCTCTACGTTTAGGTTTGATGCAATGCATGTCTAGGGAATGGGATGCGCATGATAGTTTGTGTATGGAGATGTGTTGTAGCTTTCGATTGTCTAGACGTGATAATGAGCCTGTTATGGAGTGCACTTTTCATGGTGTTTTGTGGGAAGTTTCTAAGGAGACAATGAAAACGGTGTTTGGTTTTCGTGCTGATCCTAATATTTCTGATTGTGTGCCTTCGGACTTTAATGTTAATGAGGCTTGGTTGGAATTGTCTGGTGTTAATAATTTCAAAACTTCGGGTGTGTCTAGTGCCTTTTTACGCGATGATGCTTTGATCATACTCCATCGCTTTATATCTAACATGATCTCCGGTAAAAAGGAGATCAGTAAGGTAACAATCATGGAGGTTTATTTGTTGTGGTGTGTTAGGTTCAATCGGAAGGTGTGCTTGGCTCTTTCATATGGACGCAACTCTCGAACGTGCAATCGAAGAACGACGCCCATCCCACACTTGGATATGTCGCGACGGCTCTAGCTCGTCACTTTGGAGTAGATATCTCAGACGCCGAAGGATTGGTACAGAGTGTGGAGATGAATTCAACCGAGTTGATTAACGCCCACTTGATGAGAAGTGATACGGAGTTCACTCGTGCCGAGGACTGAGCCTCAGTTCGTGCATATCATGCTGTCCAGCGTCGTATCCGAAGAGCCGGGCAAGAAGAGGGAGAGGAGGAAGAAGCCGAGCAGCAAGCGGAGGAAGAAGAAGAAGCCGAAGGGGATGGAGACGAGGAGGAGCAGCAGCACGTCCCGGGCGACAACGAGCGTTTAGTTCACTACTACACTAGGAGAGATCGCATCCGGGCTCGTCAGAATATGGAGGCCGAAGTCCCGTCCTATTGGGCTGATTTTAGAGCTGATTTTACACACTTTCAACAAGGTGTGTTTGATAGGTTCGATTCTTTGTCGACCCAAGTGACGGGCTTGGATAGGAGGGTGTCGAACATCGAGGGCCACTTGATGCGGTACACCGACTTCTCCATTGGCTCCACCTCCGCTCCACCGAACCCGAATGATCCCCGCTATTGGTCTCCCCATGATCCCCATTGGCAAGACCCACGGTTCGGAGGTCCTTTCAATTAATCGTAGCCTTAAATTGTGTCTTTTTTGTTTTGTTTTGAGTCTTTTATTTTGATTTCTTTATTTTGCTCGATTTTACGCTTTGGTATTGTGTTTTGTGTTTGTTTTGTAGGTACTACTTGGAATTTCTCGGGATTTCAAGTGTGTTGGTCGACATTGTGCGATAAGTTCCTTCTATCCCTTCCTTTTTATTTTCTTGCAATGAGGTCATTGCTTGATTTTAAGTGTGGGGGGTCTTTGAAACTTTGACATGATGTGTTTAATTTTGTTGAGTCTTAGGAGTTAATTGAGTCAAATAAGCATGTGATGATAGTATTGTGGATTTGGCCGATGATAGAAAATTTTTTGTTGATTTTTGGAGAAAAATTCATGATCTTTATTATGCATGGAACCTTGGCGAAGCGACGCATTTTATTCATTGAATTTGAAGTATGCTATGATGTCGGGAACTAGTTAGTTTGAACCCGTGAGAATTGAGCTATTTGTGCATATTTATGCCTATTCTTTGATTGAGTGATCATGCATGCTTCGTTGTTTCTAGAACTTGCCTTGTCTCTCCATCAAGACCTTAGTATATTTACGAACTAGGAGATGATCTTAGGCCATCTTTCTTTAGCCACATGATCCCTATACACTAACCTTGTTCATAAACCTTTGTTTACCCCTTTTGAGCCTTTATTAGCCGTTCTTTGTAAAACCGGATGATAGGAGGTTTGGATGAATATGGGTATCTTTTGGGAATTAGTTGAATGGAAGGAGTTGAATAGAAAAATTTGGTTGTGGTGAAGAAGGAGGAGAAAGGAGTTTTAGATGCTTGATTTATGTAGTTAGCTATCCCTATGAGCTTAGAAAATAAAAAGAAAAGAAAAAAAAGATGAGAAAAAAAAAATAGAGCCTTTGTTCAACATTAGAAAGAACGTTTATTAGTGGAGCTCTAGGAAAAAAAAAAAAAAAAAAAAAAAGAGAGAAAGAGAAAAGAAAAAAGAAAAAAAAAAAAAAAAAAAAAAAAAAAAGGAAAAGAAAGAGAGAATAAGAATATAAGCATAAGGGGATAGTTAGCTTTGATTTGTATAGTTGATATTTTAGAATCTTTGAGTTTGTATTTGGTGTGTTGGATGGCAGAAAATGGAGTAAAAATCCATACTTTGGTTGGAGTTGAAAAGAGGTTGATGATTTAGATTTATTTGAGTCACTTAGCCTATACTTTCCCTACCTTAACCAATGTCCCTACATTACAAGCTTATATAAAGACCTTTTTGATCCTAATTTGTAAGTATTACATTAGGTGGAGATGTTGAGATTGAAGGCAAGCCTATGGTAAACATGTTGCATTGCATTGATATTGAGTGAACCCTATGATGTGCATTATCTTATACATCTTTTCTTTGAGAGAGTTGAGTGTTCACTTTCATATATAAAATTTCACATGTTGGAAAGTGTTCTTTGATGGATTAGCATATTTTGAATTAGTTGAGTAGATTGTGTTGATTGATGCTAAGGTTGTGTGCATAGTTTTGATCATGATCATGAGAGTTTGTTTTTCGAAAAGTTTTGAGGCCTATATAGTTCACCATACTTGAGTCTATTGTTTATTTCGTTTTTATATTGCTTGAGGACAAGCAAAGGTCTAAGTGTGGGGGATTTTGATTGGTGTTTAGTTGTTAGGTTTTTCGTTGTGTGTTCGTGTTCATTTTCATTGTGTTTTTGTGTCTTTTAGTGTGTCTTGTGGCTATGATTGGTTGTTTGGAGAGTTGGGTCTTGTAGGTGCAAAAGGTGAGGAATTGGAAGAAAACGGGACGAAAAGTGCTTGAAGTGAAGGAAGAATCGCGAGGGACCAGTACCTGATCTGGCCGATCGGCCAGAATTCCTTCAGCATCTGGACGATCGGCCAAACACTTGCGAAGAGATTCAGCAGTTCCTGATCTGGCCGACCGGCCAGAATTCCTTCAGCATCTGGCCGATCGGCCAGAAGTCGGCGTCCAGCTGTTGTTTCCTTATTTAATTAGGTTTTCTTCCTAATATATATACTAGTGCCTTGGACGAATTTTGTATCATCTTTTATCATCTTTTAGCATATTTTAGCTTTATTTTTCAGCACTCAAACACTTTAGATTAGTTTTACTTTGTTCGGATCCGGATTCTTAGTTCGTTGCAATTCAATTCAAGTCTTTTCTTTTACTTCGCGTTCTTCGTTCTTCGTTTAATTCTCGTAAGTTATTTATTGCTTTCGTTTACTTGCTTTAATTGCTTTACTTAGTTTTAGATTCGTTTTCTTAATTGCTTCTTTTAATTTCCTTAGTTTAATTTCGTTCTTTCGATTTCAAGTTATAAGTTTAGATTCGTTTTTCTAGTTTCGATTCTCTAGTTTTTCAAAGCTTTCAAAGTTAGATTTATTTTCTTTTAAATTTCCAGATTTCATTCATCATATATGTCTAGGATAGTTATTGCTTTCTTCGTTGTTTCCTTTATTGCTTTCTTTTCGATTCTTGCCTAGGTAGATTAATCGTTTTACTTTTACTTTAATTCTTAGATTTATTTGCTTGTTCTTAGATTAGTTATTTATTTGCTTTTATTTATTGCTTTGATTTATTTTATTTGCCTAGGATTTAAAACCAAAAACCCAAAAATCTTATTTACTTGCTTTCCTAGATTTAGGCTAGATTAGGATTTACTACATAATTAATTGCCCTGTTAAGTTTTCCTTGAGATTCGATACTTAGGTTTTACTTGCTAGTGCTACGATAGATTTCGTCTATTACGAACACTTTTTAGTGAAACAGATAACACTACTTCCTTGCTCCTTTCTAAATTAAAAAATTCAAACGTCCTTAATACTCCGTATTCTTTTCAAATTCAAAGTACAACAATAAGTTTTGCCAACAAGAATACAATGTTACAACAGCATGTTCATACAACAATAGCAAAGTAGTCTATACTGCATGTGATGCATTAAAATTTTATTGTAAATTGCAGCTTTCAGCTTCTAGAAAGGTAATGGAGTTTTAACTAAGAAATATTTCCCCGCTCAGTTATAATTTTTTCAAAAGACCAAACTGAAATGGCTAGTCAAAGTACCATCTCTAGTTCCACTATTATAGTTATGTTTAATACATGAGAACTTCTCACTAAACCAACAGCCTACTAATTTACCCCAAAGCAATAAAGATTCTCATTCTAATCCTATCTCAAGTGCCTATTAAAAGTGGTACTCAAGCGACTCCACTAATACTGTTATCACATGGTTTTCCTACCAATCCTACACACACAAATCCGCAAAAACATTGAGAAGATGATATTCTCCGCTATCATGCCGAAATCCTTAAATTTGTGCATAAACCGGAAGTTGGTCGCCCAAGTAGATAACATACTCAAGTGTCCAAATTTTATATGACCCAATAATTTAGATTTTCTCATACATATTTCTAAGATTTGTTTGTTGGCCTTGTAAAGGACTTAACCTCCTCATATATTTTAGGTGCAATCGTCACTCATCACATATTTAAGGTTAGATCTAAGTATAGAACTACAGTACCATTTTGTAAAACTAACATCAAGTTACAACCATTTACATAAGAAATATGATATGAATTCTACTTCTTCCATACAAGAAAGTCATCCCTAAGCTAGAGGTGTAGTCTACTATATGGTTAACCTGTTGATTGTAGTTTTCTAAATAAAATGAACACTTCAGTAGGATAATAGAAGAAAATGTCAACAGATAAAAAAAGAGACACGATTTAAAAGAATTGTTTTAGCCTTCATTGAGAAGAAATCAAACGAGGTGAATGATTAGAGAATATTTGTGTTTCACCTTATCAAAATATACTCGGATAAATTAAACCAAAATCAAGCAAATAAATCCACCAAAAACATAAACCTAGAATATACTTTTGCATAAATTTGAGTTTGCGGAGGGCAGAGAACAATATATAGTAATCACAATTTAGAGAATGTTCACATTGAGAGGGAAAGTAATAAACACACATAGAGAGAGAAAGAGATATGAGAAAGGGAGAGAGATACCAACAGTATGATGACTGCCAGAGATGATGACGTCCGGCATCAACGAGCAAATTTCGGCGACAAACCGAGATGATTGCGGCAAACTATTAGAGTGGAGATAGAAATAGAAAGTAGGGTTCATAATCTGGATTTCATTCATGCAAAATAATGGCTGCTACAGTGGAGGCTTATATACTAACACTCCACTAAAGTCGCACTTACAGCAAAGCACGACAACCTAATAAAAGACACAACCCTAAATTATCTCGTGACCGTTAGATCTTAATAAAGATCAATGGTCACGATCAAGACACGAAAAAAGAAGCGCAAAATAACAACGCAGGTTCGAATCCTCACAAACACAAAACATATAAAAAGCATGAAAAGAAATAAAACAGAGCAGATCTTCTTCATTCTTCAAACTTCAACTTCCTGCAGCTCATCTTCTATCCTCATCCTCATCACCCCCCCTCAAGATGGAGCTGATGGAGATCAATCACGCCCATCTTGCACAACAAACTTCGAAAACGAGGGCCTGGTAGAGCTTTGGTGAGAAAATCCGCAAGCTGATTCATAGAAGAAATAGCCACTGGATTAACCACACCTGCAACATACTTTTCACGAACTACATGGCAATCAATCTCGATGTGTTTGGTCCGTTCGTGAAAGACCGGATTTTGTGTAATCTGTATGGCAGATAGGTTATCACAATGTAGAGGAATTGGGAGAGGTGAATCCACAAGAAAAGCCTTCAACAGATTGTGGAGCCAAGTCAATTCCCTGGTAGTAGAAGCTAAAGCACGATATTCGGCCTCAGTGGAGGAGGAAGAAACTGTAGTTTGTTTCTTACATTTCCAGGAAATTAAGCTTGGTCCCATGAAAACACAAAAACCAGTGAGAGACTTGCAAGAATCATTGCAAGTCCCCCAGTCGGCATCCGAGTATCCTGCAAGAGTAAAAGGGAGATTGGATGGATAAAATACTCCAAGTGAGGGGCATCCCTTCAAGTATTTCAGAACATGGATAGCAGCCTGCCAGTGCACTAGAGTAGGCTGAGCAACAAATTGGCTCAATTGTTGAGAAGCAAAAGAAAGGTCAGGACGAGTAAGGTTCAAGTATAATAACTGACCAACCAATCTCCTATATTCCTCTAGATTTTTGAGTTCAGGTTCAGTACCCTGATGTAAAGTCATTCCAGCAGGTAGTGGTGTAGAAGCAGGTTTGCAGCAAAGCATCCCATGCATGGACAAAATATCCAATACATATTTTCTCTGACATAATGAAGTTCCTGCATCTCCTCTAACAATTTCCATACCCAAGAAAATTTAGCAGGGCCAAGATCTTTGATTGTGAATGCCTGATTCAATACATCCTTGAGCTCAGTAATGTGAGAGAGAGATGGACCAGTAACAATCACATCATCTACATAAACTAAGAGAGCAACAAAAGTATCATCCTTCCCCTTTGTAAATAGACAGGGATCATGGTGAGAAGCAGCAAAACCATTAGCCAATAACACCCTAGAGAACTCCGCATTCCACTCCCTTGAGGCTTGCTTTAAACCATACAAACTTTTAATCAATTTACAAACTTGTCCCTTTGAAACTCCAGTCAAACCAAGTGGTGGTAACATATAAATCTCATCTCTGAGATAGCCATGTAAGAAGGCATTATTGACATCAAGTTGATGTAAAGGCCAGCTATGAGCTGTTGCAACTGCAATGAACAATCGAACAGTAACCAAATTGGCAACAAGAGAAAATACCTCCTGGTAGTCAATTCCTGACTCTTGTGTGTACCCTTTTGCTACCAATCTTGCTTTGTGTCTCTCCACAGTACCATCAGCCTTGAGTTTGGTCTTGAAGATCCACTTACACCCTATAGGCTTCTTGCCAATAGGCAATTCTGTAAGAATCCATGTATCATTAGCTTTGAGTGCAGACAACTCTTCATCAATTGCCTTCATCCACACTTGCTGTTGGCAAGCTTCTTTAAAGCTCTTTGGTTCTGTAACCATAGTAAGATTAAACAGATAATCTACATGAGGCCTGGTGAAAGAGGTGTTGATGGAGTAAGGAAAAGTGGGTGGAGCAATACCAGTACTCAAAGTAGTGGGTACTGAAGTATTAACTGCACCAACATAGTCCTTCATCCAAACAGGTGGAACACTAGTTCTGGAACTCCTTCTCAATACTTGAACATCATTTGTAGATGTGGATGGAACAATGGGTAATTCAGTAGGAGTAACATCAGTAGATATTGGTTGTGAATATGATCATCAGGAAGAGGAAATATAGCAGGATTCAAATCAACATCCTCATCAGACAAATTGGGAAACAATGTGGGAGCATTTGGTATATCAACAGATGGTGTAAGAAAAGGGAATGTGGTAGGAAAAAAATGCACATCCCTTGAGATTAACAACTTATTATTATCCAGATCAAAAAGGAGATACCCTTTGTGGGATGAATCATAGCCAATAAAAACACATTTGATGCTTCTAGAAGAGAACTTACTCTTGTTTGGGACAAGATTTGCAGCATATGCCAAGCAACCAAATGGTTTGGTGATGATGTAATCTGGAGCTTTACCAAATAAGATCTCATGAGGAGTCTTCCACTCTAGAACCTGACTAGGCAATCTGTTTATAACCCATGTGGCAGTGAGAATAGAATATGGCCAGAATTTCAATGGTAGCCCACTTTGAAACATCATGGCTCTAGCATAATTCAAAAGCATTCTATGTCTCCTCTCAACAATGCCATTTTGTTGAGGGGTGTAAACACAGGATTTTTGATGGATAATCCCAAGTGAAGTCAGAAGGCTATGCACTGAGGAATTAATGAACTCTGTCCCATGATCAGACCTGAATACCTTCACTGACTTCCCAAACTGAGTGTGAACCATATTGATAAAACTCTCAAGAATATAACAGACTTGCTCTTTGGATTGCATAACATAAGTCCATATATTTCTGCTGTGATCATCTACCAATGTAAGAACAAACTTACCATTACAGACGTTCTGTTCTCCATAGGGTCCCCACACATCTCCATGAATAATTTCAAACAATGTATCAGATCTTCTATTGAGTGTTGGAAATGGGTCTCTGGTTTGTTTGGCCCTTTGACATACCTCACAATTTTCAAGGGCATCAAGTGCATCTTTAACAAACTGTGAACCATCAATCTTCAAGTGTTTCATGGCTGTAACAGAGGGATGGCCAAGATAAACATGCCAGTCCTTCACACTCATGTCCATAGCAGTATTCAAACTGAAGTACAGTTTCTCAGCATTGGTCTCCATAATATAGAGAGAACCTCTTAGTTTTCCCATTCCTATAACTTGATTTGTAGTGCTCCTTTGAAACACACAATGAGATGGATGAAACACACACCTTGTATCTGTAGTTTTTACCAGCTGTGAAATTGATAAGAGATTGTGTGTAAAGCCTGGGACATAAAGAACATTGTTCAGAACAATATCCTTTGTGAGCCTCACCTTTCCTGCATAAGCTACACTCCTTGAAGAACCATCTGGAAGATAGATAACAGTTGGCTTCTCCATTTGATGTATAGTATGTAGAAGTTCTGGGTTGGAACATATATGGGAGCTTGCCCCCGAATCAATAATCCACTCAGTCTCTAACATAGTAGGCAGCACAGAGAAAGCAAAGTGACCATCAAAGGGCTGAGACTTACTTGCAGTTTGATGCACTAGATTTGCATCAGTTTTGTTGCTATTAGAATTCCCAGATTGATGCTGGAAAAACTGACCCATGCACTTCATCAATTCAGACTGTATCAATTTGCTCATATCTACAGAATTATCT
This sequence comes from Thymus mandschuricus, assembly GCA_029379335.1. Taxonomy (NCBI): domain Eukaryota; kingdom Viridiplantae; phylum Streptophyta; class Magnoliopsida; order Lamiales; family Lamiaceae; genus Thymus; species Thymus mandschuricus. The sequence goes on along the minus strand of CM057076.1, from coordinate 20,827,869 downwards.
TTAGGAGCAGCCTTTCCTGCATCACCTTCTGATTCTCCATGGCTCTCTACACAATTTGCTCTGTATTGGCCAGTTTTGTTCTCCTTTAATTTGGTATACCACTCTGGCACTCCATGCAATTTAAAGCATTCATCCATACTATGCCCCATTTCCTGACAATGAGCACATTTTTGTTTCCTCTTTTCTTCTTTGCTCAATCTTTTCTTGTACGGTCCAGCATATGGCTTCTGAAATTGAGGTTTCTGTCCCATAGCTTGTGATTGTGTGGCCTGTGGCTGTCTCCCTGTGTTGATATTCATGGCCATAAGGTTCTTAGCATCTGCTGATCCATCATTTAATTGCTTCTGGTCTTCAACTTGAACAACTATAGCATAGGCCTGATCTAAAGTAGGCCAAGGTTTCTGCAGCAGAATCTGAGTTTTTGTTGTTTCATAAACATCAGTAAGACCAGACAAGAAAGCTACCAATCTAAGCTGCTCTTGCCTCTGCATATTTTTGGCCTTAGCCACACACACACAATCTAGAGGAGGTAACAACATGTCCATTTCATCCCATAAGGCTGTTAGTTGATTGAAATACATGAAAACACTCAAATTCCCCTGCCTCAAGGAATATATATCTCTATGTAGTTTCAAAATCTTTGGACCATTGCTACTACCAAATCTCTGAGTCAAAGCAGACCATAATTTTTGTGTGTATTCAATACTAGAAAAGACTTCCACAAATTCCTTGGAAATAGAATTTGTGATCCATGAAGAAACCATATAATCTGCCTTCAACCAGCGTTTATAATAGACAGAATCTGAAGAAGGTTCAGAAAATGTACCATCAAGGAATTCCAGTTTGCTTCGAGCTGCAAGAGCTCTCTTGATAGACTTGCTCCAATTCAAGAAATTGGATCCCGTTAGCAGAGTAGATACGAGCTGCAATCCAGAGTGATCAGCTACAGGTATGAACAATATTTCTTCAATCTGACGAACGCGAAGACCAGATTCTGGATCTATCTCATTAGCAAGCTCGTCGCTCGTAGGCTTCTCTTCACCATCAGATCCTTCTCCATCTTTGCGTTGTCCATGCTTGTTACCACCATCACTAGCACCGACCATACCCATAGAATCAGAATGGACGTAAAAGGAAGAAACTTTATGCGAAACAAAGGATCAAACCTTCGCTCTTGATACCATATTAGAGTGGAGATAGAAATAGAAAGTAGGGTTCATAATCTGGATTTCATTCATGCAAAATAACGGCTGCTACAGTGGAGGCTTATATACTAACACTCCACTAAAGTCGCACTTATAGCAAAGCACGACAACCTAATAAAAGACACAACCCTAAATTATCTCGTGACCGTTAGATCTTAATAAAGATCAACGGTCACGATCAAGACACGAAAAAGAAGAGCAAAATAACAACGCAGGTTCGAATCCTCACAAACACAAAACATATAAAAAGCATGAAAAGAAATAAAACAGAGCAGAAACAGAGCAGATCTTCATTCTTCAAACTTCAACTTCCTACAGCTCATCTTCTATCCTCATCCTCATCACAAACAAGTAGAACCATTCATAATGGGAGAGAGACCTTCAATACGATGGTGGAAGCGGAGGACGGAGGACGGCAACGGTGAAATACCCCTAGGCTACGAAATTCTGCAATGCGCGCAGAAAGAGAGGGGAAGAGAATGAGATAGCGAGCGAGAGAGAGAGGAGGGGAGATAATTGAGAGAGTAGAGAGAATGGAGGCGAACTCCCTAAGCGGCTGTGCGAGCCCGTTTCTCTTTTCATTTTTCAATTTTTTTTTTCTTTTGCATTTTGTTTGGTTTTCTCTTAATTTTCTGAATTTCATTTTTTAAATCTTTTGTTCATTTAATTTATGTAAATTTAACATTTGAGTTTAATTTAAGTTAAAATCTGAATACAAATTTTTATTTATATGAATTTTGTTTTTTAATTTTTTTATTTATATAATTATGTTTTTAGGGAACTCACCAATTGTTTGATGTTTGACATTATTTTTTCGCTCGATTTGGTCAAAAAATCGTGAACACGTCTTGTTCATGGTTGGTAATTTTATTGTCTATGTTGTTGTTTATTTTATAAAATGTCATTCTTAAATTTAATAAACTACTTATTTTGAAAATTTTATTTTAAAGTTAAATATCGAAATAAAAATTGAATTATAATTACTTAACCAAAAATCGAATGAGGAATCGAAATAAACAAAACAATAATGATATTAGTTCATAATGTGGCCTGCCACACAATGCAATTTTTCATAATATATGTAATTTTAAAAATAGTATGATAACTATAAGTAATACTTTGTTATGTTTTAATTTAAGTATCTTTTTCCCCAAAAATTATATATTTTTCTCTTTTTTTACATAAAAAGGTATCAAATTCTTTAACATAGGAAATTTTATCAAATACTATAATTAAAGGGTTAATTTACAAAAATACGTAAAAAATACGGAGTATCGCTTATTGAGTGTTTTTTTAAGCTAAAAAGGTTTGGCATATACCTATATATATATATATATATATATATATATATATATATATAAAAATTATTTGATATTAAAAAAATAAAATAAAAAAGACAAAATTGTGTCCGGCCACATTATCACCAAATAGCATCACCCTTAACAAAAACACACATAAAAATCGAAATTTAAATAAAGAAAAAAAAAATCGGAGAGAACCCGGTCATTAAGGCCAAAATTGGGGGCAGGTTCTATCTACCGAAAAAGTGGAGAGAACCCACTTTTTGAGTATCTCCAGTGAGGGAAACTACTTCAGTACTCCGTATTTTATAGTTAGTATTTTTTTAATAACAATAAAAAACTAATCCTTAACAAAAATTTTAATTATTTTATTTTTGTCTTAATTATTTTGGTTCAAATATATTGTCAAGTGTCTTAAAAACTCGATTATATTCCTTTACCAAAATTTGATAGTTATAGCTATCGATACTTAAAGAATTACAAAAAACGTTTGGTCAATTGACCAGCAGGCCACCCCAAAATCTATTTTGTGTCTAATATATTGTCAATTGCTTTAAATTATTTTATTTTTTAATTTTCATAAAAAGATGATAATCTATCCATACATATATACTAAAATAATTTAAAAATTTTATTGGCGAACGAGCCATCTCAAAATCAATTTTATGTCTATATATTGTTAAATATCTTAAACTAAAAATATGTATATAACAAAAATTTGACACTAATAATTATCGATAACCGAGGAATAAAAATAAGATTTTCAAAGTTAATTTATTATTTATGATATAAAATAAGTTAATGTATACATATTTTAGATAAATATGAATGAAGGACGGAGGAGATGCCCGTAAACATGTGGATCAACGTGGTGCTTCAAATTCGCAACGGAACATATAAAACAAAATATGTTAGTAATATATATATATATTTGATGTACACAACACAAAATGCAACACAATTTTAAATTTGAAGTATTAACTTATGTGTCGCAAATAAATTGTTGTAATTACGAGACACAAGACAAAATGACGCATTACTAACGCAAATTCATGACATAAAATTTTAATGACGCAAATATACGACACAAAATGCAACACTATACCAAATATGAAGTACAATTACGACATTCAATTTGTGTGTCACAAAAAAAATTGTTGTAAATACGAGACACTAAATAAAGTGACGCATTACTATCGCAAAATAGCGACACAATATTTTCATGACGCAAATATACGACACAAATTGCAACACCATTCCAAATATGAAGTATAATTATAACATTCAACTTATGTGTCACAAATAAATTGTTGTAATAACAAGACACAAAACAAAGTGACACAATATTGTTGCAAAACAACGACACAATATTTTAATGACGTAAATATACGACACAAAATGCGATACAATTTCAAATATGAAGTATAATTATAACATTCAACTTATGTGTCACAAATAAATTGTTGTAATAACAAGACACATAACAAAGTGACGCAATACTGTTGCAAAACAACGACACAATACTTTCATGACGTAAATATACGACACAAAATGCTACACAATTCCAAATATGAAGTATAATTATGACATTTAATTGATGCGTCGCAAAACAATTGTTGTAATTACGAGACAAAAAACAACATGACGCATTATTGTCGCAAAATAGTAACACAATATTTTTATGACGCATAATTGAAGCAAATATACGACACTAATAGCATAAGTGTTGTAAAATTATGACATTTATTGAAAATGTCGCATGCACGTATGTCGCAAAAGCCCAGTTTTCTTGTAGTGTCTATAAATGCATCAGAGTCGCTTGATAGATCTTCAGTTGAAGCGACCGACATTTCATTCGCTACGAGCGCTCTTCTGGGAGCATCTCTCTTGGCCTTCAGTTCCTCACGTTCCTTGGCACTTAGCTTTGGGCAGTCAGATTTGTAGTGGCCCATCTTGTGGCAGTGATAGCACTCCACATCCATCATGTCCCTTGAGATCGGCTTGGTCGTCTCTTCTCTCTTTCCTTTACTTTCACGAGCATCAGTGCTCCTTCCCTTGTACTGCTTGTAGAATCTTTTATATTTGCCCACACGCGAGTTCATCTTGTTGAAGTTCTTGGATAAGAACGCAACATGCTCTTCCAGCTCTTCCCTTGTCATCTTGGCTAGCGACTGGTCGCTTGGTCCTTCAGCAGCTTTGAAAGCTACACCCTTTGACGTAGTGGGAGCTTCATCCTCATCGTCGAGGTTCATTCGATTCAGATCGAATTCGTGAGCTTTGAGTTCGGAGAACAGAATCTCCAGTGTGAGCTTCGATAGACCCTTGGTAGCTAGGTACAGCTCCTTCATTGTCTGCCACTTCCTTGTGAGAGCACGAACAATCTTCAGATTCACTTCCTTGTCTGTGAGTTCCTTCCCAAGTGAGTTGAGAGTTGCAGTGATGTTGGTAACTCTCAGCTCGAAGGCATCGATGGACTCTCCTGGCTTCATTACTAGGCTTTCAAACTCCCGCATCTGAACGGCAAGCTTGTTTTCTTTGATTTTGTCTGTGCCTTGAGAAATGAGGGCTAGGGTTTCCCACATTTCTTTCGCCGTTACGCACTTCCTTATCCGTGGTAGATAAGCGTCCGACACGGTGCTCTGCATCGTGTGGCGTGCGATCTTGTCGAGGTTGGCGACTTTGAAGTCATTTGGAGTGTACTCATCCTTGTCCTTCTCTACGTACCGTTGTCGAACATAGGCAGCCCGACCTTCGGCAGCTGGGACATTCTCAGAGACGGCTTTCCTAATTTCGATCGGTCCACCTTCAATGACCTCCCACATCCGGTCATGGATGGAGCATAGGAAGCTCTCAACGCGAAAGCTCACAAAGACCTAGCCGAGAGCTAGATCTAAAGTAATCACGATTCTCTTGACCTAAGCTCAGAGCTTGATCGAGAGTGAGACTTTACTCTAGATGCGGAATTCGGTGAGCTAAATCTTTCCTAAGTATTTGAAAGTTCCAAGTTATGTTTGTTTAGATGCAAGTGCAATGAATAATCAAACAAGGAAATAAAGAGTTTAGGGTTAGAAAGATACGACACGAGATTTATAGTGGTTCGGAGATGAAACTCCTACGTCCACTTTTTTGCACTCGGTAACTGTTCTCTTCACTCAAGAACTTGAAGATTACGGGCTCTTCAAAAGCCTGGTCGAGATCGAGCTTCACTCGCTTGGATCTGACGACAGACGCAGTGATTACGGGTTCACTACAAAGACCTAAACTGAATTGGAAGCTTCACTCGCTTCAGTCCGACGACAGGGAGATTGCGGGCTCTCCTTACAGCCTAGCTTCGATCGAGCTTTACACAAACGATGTAAGTGCAAGCTTGGATCTAGACTCTATGATCGAGGCTTCTACAATCGATGAAAGTAGGGCCTTGGATCGAAACAACCTAACGGCGACGAACACAAAAACCTAATGAACAGAACTTCGGGTTAGGGTTTTTGGTTTATGACGAACACACTAGGAAGAGTTCTTTACAATGAATGCAAAGATGGCTAGAACTCTTCTTCTAAGATGGGATTTAGAATGGGCTTAGAATTCTTTGCGTGAAGGTTGCGAAGACGAGTTCCGGTGATACTGGAACTCGGAGAACACTTGGAAACAAAGACTCGATGAATGCTCTAAGGCTGGGAGTGTTTGTTTGCAGTAGGCGCTCGAATGCTCAAGTAGTGTTCTCACTTCTCTTCGTCTTCATCCTTCACTATTTATAGGCGAAGGTTTGGCCGAGATCCGTTGCTTGGTAGGTGGCCTTGTCCCTCCTCCTCTCGTCAGTACTTGCACAGGCTGGATGCTTTTGCAGAAGCGTAGTTTGTCTCTTTGCCGAAAATGGCTAAGTTACAAAACTAACAGTAACTGGAGCGAGCCAGTACTGTAGCGGCGCCCTGTTGGCCTGGCAGTCAACTCCTCTGCTCCTCTCCGTGTTCGACATGTGGAGATCTCGTAATTAATGCGAAGATCTCTAGTTGACTGGAGTTCAAAATCGGAGCGGGAATTGTGCTGTCGCTTTCTGGTAGGTAGTGGCTCGCTTCGCTTTGAAGTTGTAGCGTCCGCTTCGAATCGAGTCGCTTCAAGGTCATTTTGTAGCGAGTACTTGGGAAGTGAGTTCTCCAAGTGACTGCTTTAATAAGTGTTGACCCGCGTTGACTCACTTCGGCTTTTCACTGTAGCGCTCGCTTCACGTCGCTTTGGTGGACTCGCTTCGATTCCACTGTAGCGCTCGCTTCGCTTCGCTTTTCTTCGGCACGCTTCACTTCGGTTGGGTAAACTCGCTTCGCTTGGAAAACACACTCAAGAGAGTGGCCTTCACTTGGAATTTTCTGCAGTCTAAAAACCTAAGTGACTAAAGCAAAATGAAGCCATCCTAACAGTATAGGCTTAGAAAAAATTTCTAACCTATTTTCTAAATCAAATAGGGTCGCTTGGGAACAGAACACTTTGGGGTTTTGAGATCAAATCAAAACAAGTACTTCTCTTACTTCGAAGTGTCCCATATGAGTTCCCCCTTAACATTTTGTTCTTAACAATTCCCAACAGTTATGATTATACTAATATTGATAACATAATTAGATATGAAGGGATAAGTGATATTTTATGGATCAATATCTATTGACAGTAATATGTTATCGTATGTTTATATATGACTATATCATAGCTTCCAAAATGTGATGTTAAAGTCTTATGATATTAAACTCTACAGAACTACACGATGTCAAATAGATAAATTTAATGAATATTCATTAAGTACATGACCTATTGATTTAATGTAGAAAAGGTTGTTCATAATAAACAATTTGATAACCATATACATTTCAATATACACTATGTACAATTTACCAAAATAAAAAGTATTGTAATACATATTGAGTGAAAGATATTCACAATGTTGATAGCAATCTAATAAATTAATTTAAAATCTTATTCATAAATGGAGTGTTGGGAACCCCTTGCAGTTTGATTTTGATGATGTTTATCGAAACCACACTTAGGCATATTTTACTTGTTTAGGGTCAAGGCCGATAGATCGACCTGCTACCTGTTAGTGCAGGTCGATACTCTCTAATGTTCAAATGCAAGTTCGATCCACCCTGTAAGAGAAAGGTCGATGTATCGACCTGCCTCATTCGGATCGAGCTGGCATGTCTGCCTGTCTATCGACCTTCCTTATCAAGCTTCCAGCCTGCATTGCCTTAGAAGATTTCAAATGCTGGATTATCATATCAAGGTCGATGCTCCGCTTTCGTGGAGCTACACGACCTGATCCTTGCCACGTGGTGTGCCAGCAAGGACGAACTTTCCCAACGGCTAGAAGTGAGTCAGCTTCCAACGGCTAGTGCCACGTCAGCCTGACTCCAACGGCTAGTTTTTCAAAACTGCCTATAAATACTTCAAGCCATATCGGATTCAAGCACGGGAAACTCAAGCTATCAACGCCAAATCTCTGCCCAAAACCTCTCTCAAGTTCATATCCATTCAAGTGTTCGAAATCCGATTAGTTTCCCAAACACTTGACGAAGAGAGGTTTCCGATTCCGATAAAACCCACAACGACGAAGCGTTCACTGCTGCTTGTCGTTGGTTCAACAACTTCTTCTCCGACTAGTTCGAAGTTAGAAAGTTTGTCTGTGTTTTCGCCATTGTAGAGTTTAGTCAAGCTCTGTAATTAGCGAAAGGTTGATTGTACATTTTGTACGAAAGGTTGTAAGGGTCACGACCCAAAACTCGTGTCTAGATATTTTCAGGTTAGATTGTATCTAGAACTGATACTCAGTCAGTATAAATAAGAGAGAGGTGGATCCAAAAGAAAAGGGATTCTCAGGTCGAGTCGGCCTGACGTGGATGTAGGAGGGTTTCTCCGAACCACGCTAAATCGCGGTGTCTCTCTCTCTCTCTCTTTATTTATCGCCCTTACATTTCATTTTACTATCAAACTGACGAGCATCAACCTGCATATCACGCATCAACCTTCTATCTGTTTTCAGCCTTAGATTTTTCAAAGAGTAAATCAACCTCCACCAACTTCCGCATAAGCACAGTTTGATAAATCAAGCTTGTTCCCAAACGAGCTTGATAGATCAACCTGTCTTTGATAAGGATCGACCTTGACAATCGACCTTAGATCGACCTGATTTTATAAAAGTCAAAAACGGTTGGTTATTGGTGTATTTCCCCCCCCCCCCCCCCCTCCCCATACACCAATTACTCTTTCCCGGGACCAACAAGTGGTATCAGAGCAGTGGTTCTTTTGACCGCTGCTTTGCATACTAAAAGTTCTTTATCAAACTTTTGGTCATTTTGAACCGATCCTTTAGAAAAATCTTTTTCATTCATACATATCATATTATTAGCTATGGAGGCTTCTCTTCTCAGGGTTTGTGAAGACTTCTCCATTCAAGGCTATGAAGACTGGAGTTTCCGAATCAAGATGTGTCTCAAGGCACATCACGTCCTTATGTGGGATATCATCGAGAATGGACCCTCCCCCATTTACCCAGCGAAGATTATTGTGGATGGAACAGCCCCCGGGGAGGCTACATACGAGAAAGTCCTCAAAAATCCTCGCGACTATACAACCGAGGAAAGGAAGGAGGCCAGCCTCGATGATTATGCAAAGGGACTCATCTCCAGCACCGTGAAGGGCGTCTACCTGGCCAAGATCCGAAATCTTGAAACCGCCAAAGAAATGTGGGACACCCTCCGGTCCATCAGCCTTGGTTCAGAGGAAATGAAAGAGAACAAGCTGTCCATGGCATGCAGCAAGTTCGATGACTTCAAGATGGTTTCGGGTGAAACCATAGAAGCGATGAAAATTCGCTTCACCGAGATTATTCTCGAAGTCGCTGCTATCAACCCCTACAAATATACGCAGCGCGAGAAGAATCTTAAGGTGATACGTGCCCTTCCTGCAAATTGGCACGTATACGCCGCCATGTATCCAGCCCGATCGGATTTCAACTCCCTCACCACTGAAGATCTTTTCGACATTCTTGTCGGAAATGAATATGAGATGATCCGCATCCATGGATCAACACAGCCTTCCACCAGCAAGAAGGCTGATGAAAAGAACAAGGAGGTAGCTTTCAAGGCCGACTCAGCCTCAGCTGCTACCCCAAGTCCGATTGACGAATCCATCGTCAAGAAGTTCGAGAAGATGACTCTCGACTATGCTCTAGCTGCTAGGAGAAATGAGAAGCTCCTAGGGAAGGTTGTCAAATACAAAAAGTTCTATCGTGACAACAAGCGAAACTTCTCAAACCGCAACCACGACCGCCCTGACAAAAAGGGAGAAGGTAAACCCTCAACCTTCAATTCTTCTAACACACCCGAGGGTGGTTGTTTCAATTGTGGCAGGCCAGGTCACTACAAGACCGACTGCCCGGATCTTACCAAGGCAGAGAGAGATGAGCTTCGTGCAAAGCGCGATAAGAAGCTTAAGGATCAACGAGCTGCCATGATCGCCGAAGAAACAAAGGAAGCTCACCTCTCTGACAGTTCGTCAAGTGATGACGAAGGTTACATCGCTTTCGATGAAAGTGATGATGAAGAATGTTTCGTTTGAGAGCACCAACAAAACGAGGGATCTTCAAAGGTAGATCTTCAACCCATTTCACTTTCTTTATCTGACGATGATTGTGCAGAAGAAGGTGATGAAGACCTATCCGAGGCTGTGTCTTGGGAAGAAATCAAGAAACAGCTCGATGACTATGCCGACCTCGTGGAAACACTCAAAGAGGTCGTTGAAGATAATGCTGAGCTTATGAACAAAAATGAAAAATACAAGCTAGCATTAGAAGAAAGATTCTCTCCCTACGATGAAGAAAAGGAAAGGGAGATCGAAGCCCTAAAGTCAAAGGTTGATGAATTGACTTTGCGGGTTAAGGAGTTCGATACCAGGGCGCTCGAGAAGGACGAGTCCCTCAAAGCCAAAGATGCCGAAATACACAGCCTTACCTCAAAATTGGCTGACCTGGTTATTCGACACGAACTCCTCGTGAAAAAGGAAGAAAAACTTCAACTCACTTTGAGTCAGTTGAAGAAAAGTGGAAAGAAGCTGGAAGAAGTCCAATCCATGCAACGCAATCCGCGTGATCACTCTGGTATTGGATTCCATGGAAAATCCAAAGAAAGCAAGGATAAAGACTGCGAAATCACGTTCGTGAAGGCGCAGTCAAAATCAAAGAGTGTTCGGAAAGCTCATCAAGCTCTCCCAGATAAGATGGTCAAGCTGAAGAATCCAGTTCGACAGCCCCAAGCCATCCTTGTAAAGCAACACAAGAGGGAACAGCCTGTTCCTCAAAAGAAAGAGAGTCGACCTGCTCATCATCATCGACCTGCCCCCTCTCATCAAAAGCAGGCTGTCCATCAAGGGCGACACGAAGGCCAGTACTATCAAAGGCCGTATCACCCTCAGTTCTTCTTTCCTGCTCATCAAGGTTGTCACTGCCACTACCCTCAGCAGTCAAACTTTCAAGACTGGCAGTATCAACCTGGTTTTCATGAAGAGCAGTATTATCAGCCTCGTCGCCCTCGCTCAAAGAAATCCAAGGCTCCCAAGCCCAAGACCGCCACTGCCTCGTCCTCAGCCTCGGATAGAAGCAGACCAGCAAAACAAATTTGGGTCCCAAAGGCCGTTCCCGCAACCGATGTAGCACCCAATCTCAAGTGGGTTGCTAAGTTTAACTAATTGCAGGTTGGGAAGGCTCAAAGAAGGAGCCAAGCAGCTCGTGGAGTTGTATGGATCATTGATAGTGGATGCTCAAAGCACATGACGTGTGACAAAACGCTACTATCAAACTATCAAGAACGAGACGGGCCACTTGTAACCTTTGGAGGAAATTCTAAGGGACTAACGAGAGGCCAGGGCAATCTAAAAGTTGGTAAAACAACTATTTCTAACGTCTCTTATGTTGAAGGTCTTAATCACAACCTATTCTCTGTGTCGCAATTCTGCTCGAGTGGTAAACGAGTAGAATTCACTGCTAACAAATGTCTCGTGAAAAATGAGGAAGGAGAAACACTTCTTACCGGAATTTTGCAGGATAGACTCTATATTGTTCAATGGACAGATTGGATAGAGACTTGCCTGGTCACAAAAGCTGATTCCGAGACAAGCTGGCTATGGCACAAGAGGTTGAGTCACTTGAACTTCAAGGCCATCAACAAACTCGCACGCAACAAGCTGGTTAACGACCTGCCAGATCAAGTCTTCGATCGTGATCACATCTGCAAAGCCTGTCAAGCTGGAAAGCAAACAAGATCATCCTTTCCAAGTGTGACGGCTCAAGCTTCAAATCGAATTCTTGAGCTTCTCCATCTCGACCTCTTTGGTCCAGTCACTCCCTTGAGTATAAACGGTAGAAAATACGCTCTCGTTATTATAGATGATTATTCTAGATTTACGTGGGTTATTTTCATGTTCAAAAAGAAGGAGACTTTGGAGAAGCTACCTGCGTTGCTGAGCAAACTGTGCAATCAAAAGGAGAAATCCATTATCTCCATTCGATCAGATCGAGGCACCGAATTTATCAATGCGATGATCGAAGAATATTGCACAAAGAGTGGAATTCATCATCAAACTTCAGCAACCCGTACACCTCAACAAAACGGCGTAGTGGAACGCCGTAACAGGTCGCTGAAGGAAGCAGCTCGCACCATGTTGGATGAAACCAACCTTCCAAAGAAGTTTTGGGCAGAGGCCGTTAACACAGCCTGCTATACCCAAAACAGGTCAATCATCACTACCCGACATGGAAAGACTCCATACGAACTGTGGAACAACAAGCTCCCCAGGTTAAAGTATTTTAAAGCTTTTGGGTGCTTGTGTTACATTCATAACAATGGGAAATCTCAATTAAAGACTTTTGATAGCAAGGCCGATCCAGGAGTATTTTTAGGATACTCAGAGGTTAGCAAAGCTTATAGAGTCTTTAATAAGAAAACCCTAGTTGTGGAGGTAACACCTCATGTTGTGTTTGATGAATCTACTTGTCTGTACAGAGAATCAAGTACAGGTACAGATCAGCCCGCTGCTAACAGGCCGTCTAACTCCCCCATTGACGACCTGCTAGTATGGACTCCAAATGATTTGGAGGAAGAGGATCAATCTGATCCGAAGGTCACACAGCAAGGGGGAAGTGATGCAAGTAATGTTCATACTTCGAGCTGTAATACATCAGCCGGACTTAACCAGGCTGATCCCCTTCCCTCAGTCCCCCAGACTGATGCTGTTCACGACCTTACATCTCAAATCGAACAGCTCGATAGCACAATGGAGAGCAGCTCAACATCCAGGCCGAACAGCAGCCTGATCAACAGCCCGAGCAACAGCACGTGCCCACTGATCAACCTTCAACTCACCCGGAGTTTGATGAACCCATTAATGAGCCCGATCCAATCATTTCAAACGAAGAAAGAGCTCGACGCAGACGTTGGATCGATGCTCATCCAAAAGAACTCATTGTTGGGAACCCAAACCAAGGAGTGCGAACAAGAAGGACGATTGGTGAAAGCGCACTGCTAAGTTGTTATCTCTCTCGAATAGAACCCAAAGATGCAATTGAAGCTCTTCGTGATGCTGACTGGATTCAAGCCATGCAAGAAGAACTCAATGAATTCAAGAGAAATGAAGTATGGTCTCTAGTTGATCATCCTTATCATCAGGGCGTCATTGGAGTCAAATGGGTTTACAAGAACAAGAGAGATGAATCTGGAGAAGTTGTCAGAAATAAAGCCCGATTGGTAGCAAAGGGTTACTGTCAACAAGAAGGAATCGACTATGATGAGACGTTTGCCCCCGTTGCAAGATTAGAAGCTATAAGGCTGTTTCTAGCTTATGCCGCTCATCAACGATTCAAAGTCTACCAAATGGATGTTAAAAGTGCGTTCCTCAATGGCGTTCTTGAAGAGGAAGTCTATGTGGAACAGCCTCCAGGATTCGAGGAGGGTGATTCAAGCAAAGTCTACAAACTGCACAAGGCCGTATACGGACTTAAGCAAGCTCCTCGAGCTTGGTATGAGACGCTATCATCCTTTCTCATCGAATCTGGATTCAAGCGTGGTTCAGTCGAAAAAACGCTATTCACTATCAAAGTGAATGAACATATCCTTTTAGTACAAATTTATGTTGATGATATTATTTTTGGATCTAAATCTCCCATTTTGTGCGAAAAATTTGGTAACCTCATGACTGAAAAATATAAAATGTCTATGATGGGGGAAATGAATTTCTTTCTAGGGTTGCAGGTCAAGCAGTCCGATGAAGGAATCTTCATTAGCCAAACAAAGTACGCACATGAGCTGGTTGACAAGTTTGGTGTCAAAGACAGCAAGCCTGTCAAAATACCGATGCTCTCTGGTGGGAAGATCGACCCGGATCCCGAAGGAAAACCTGCCAACATAACACAGTACAGGGGTATAATTGGTTCATTACTTTATCTAACTGCTAGTCGACCTGACATCACTTTTGCAGTTGGAGTGTGTGCTCGATTTCAAGCTAATCCGAAGGAATCACACTTGGAAGCAGCAAAGAAAATTCTTCGATACATCAAGGGAACCACAAAAGTCTTTGGTATCCTTGTGATGATAACTTGCAGCTTACAGGTTATTCAGATTTTGATCATGCAGGGTGCAAGCTCGATAGGAAATCTACCTCGGGTACTTGCCATTTTCTCGGAAACAAGCTGATTTCGTGGTTTTCAAAGAAACAAACTTCAGTAGCCACCTCCACCACAGAGGCCGAGTACATGGCCGCAGGGAGCTGTTGTGCACAAATCTTGTGGATCAAACAACAACTTAAGGATTATGAAGTTGAAGTCAGTGAAGTGGCAATATTCTGCGACAGCTCGAGTGCCATCGCCATTACTCAAAATCCAGTTCTTCATTCAAGATGCAAGCACGTGGATATTCGACATCACTTTATTCGTGATCACGTGGAAAAGAAGAACGTGGTTATTGAGAAGATACACACTGACATTCAACGAGCTGATATTCTAACCAAACCCCTAGCCGAAGAAAGATTCAAAATGCTATGTGGAAAGCTAGGGTTATTGAATGTTGAGTCATCAGGCCGATCGTAAGCCTACAGGCCGTCATTTCCTCAACAGCCTGCCACCTCCTTCAAAAGTTTGTTCGGGACCAACAATCGGGACGAACAGGCCGATATTAAGGGGGAACAGGCCGTCAACTACTCAACAGACCGTTACCATTTGAACAGGGAGTTACTATTTGAACAGGTCGTTTGTCAGGCCGTTACCTTCAAACAGTCCGTTCGTGATGTAGAGATGGCAAATAGTAACAGCCTTTTTTCAAGATCGATGAGTCCGTCGTCGCCTCGTATCCCTTCCTACAGGCCGATTCAAATGACAGACCGTTCTCGATCAACAGGCCGTGTCCATCAACAGGCCGTCGACTATTCAACAGATCGACCTGTGTTCCTCAATTGAGGGGGAACACTTGCCCAAAATGATCCATCATTTGAGGGGGAACAAAGGCCGATATTATAAGTCCAGGCCGTTTATTTCGCCAGGCCGATATCACTTGTCCAGGGCGTTTATTTCGCCAGGCCGATGTCTTTCCCCAGGCCGTCAACTTCGACAGGCCGTTCTCTGCCACAAGGCCGATATCATCAGGCCGATATCAACCTGAATGCAATAGCATTTATGAAGGAAGAATCAAAAGGGCAGTATCACCCTTTTGTCTTATAACTTCTTTAATACGCATTGAATTCTTCATTTATTATTGATATTTATTTCTCAATGCTTTACATTATTTAAGGGTCTGCTAATTTGCAGAAAAGAAGGAAAAGGGGAGTAATGATTACCATTTTTGTAAAACATCCAGTCAAGTGTCAAATATTGACACATTGACCGAGATTGCATTTAATTCCCTGCTGTCACTCTGAAAAAGTGCAGTTTTTCGCACGTTCTATTTCAACTCACGCGCGGATGTGAACCGCTTCACATTCCATGCGCGCTCAATCGTGCGGATGAGAGTTAAAGCTGTAACTTTAACCTTTTCAAATTCGAACGATCTCAACCGTTCGAAATATCCATATATGGCATGCAGTTTTCACTCGAAAAATATTACTTACTTTCATCATCTTCTTCGAAAAACCTAGTTTTCATACTCTGCAAAAACCAAACTGCCGCCGTCGTGTTCTTCGTTTTTCTGCTTTCTCACTCTCTGCATCAAATCACTCGCCGTGGTTTGTGTTCTTTTCACCGATTTAGTTTTGATTTTCTGTCAAGTTCTCTATTGTTTTTCTAATCTTTCTCGAAAACTTACAGGAAAAACAACAATGGCAGAACAATCAACCTCCGGTCGAAAAGAAATGCAGTGGTCGGAAATTGAGGACTACTTGACCGCTCGCATCAAATTCGAGCCATACATGGTGCGCGAAAACTACGGTTTTCGCGATCTAGATTCCATGTTCGCCCTGGTGGAGACGTGCTTTCCCTTCCATCAGATTATCTCCACCCGGCCGGCGAAGAGTCTTCCCAAGCTTGTGGGTGCCTTCTTCTACAATTGGAATGAAGGCGATTCCGTGTCTACCCACACCGTCTCCCTCGGAACCAAGAAGGCCATGATCACCATCAACATTCTTGATGCCGTTAAGGCAGCCTTCAGTATTGGGGAAGGAGGAACGATGCAGATCTCAGAAATCTCTCGAGATCAACTGCAGCAGGTTGCAGACCGCGTACTGATTGAGCAAAGGCAGTACGTGCCTATTTCCTTCAAGAGGAACGAGCTCCGCCCCAAATACCGCCTTCTGATGGACTTCGTGCAGAAGTGCTTTTTAGGGCACATCGGGAATTACGACCAGGTCACCCCATTCAAATTTCAATTAATGGCGGCCGTAATCCTCGACCTGCCCATTAGTTGGGCCAAATTGATGGTCTCCCTGCTCTGGGAAGAAGCCAGGCAGATCGTCTGCGAGACAGAGGGAGAGGCCGTTGTGAAAGTATCTCTCCACAACGAGAAAAGGCCGATTCGCCTTGGGACGAAGGCCACCTGCATTATCATTTCCTACTTCAAGAATAGGAAATGGTCCAATGAGCCGGCCTTCCCCCCTCTGTTTATTCCAAAAGATCTCCACCAACTGGAGATGGCGATAGGGGTGGCGCCGCAGATTTTCTACAACTCCCCAGACAATGTCAGGGCGCACCTCGCCAAGACCGGCGAATCCAAGGTCAGTTGGAGGATCCCAGCTCGACCCACTCAAAAGAAGAGGAAGGCCGATGTCGACCTGGTTCCCTCTCGCCCTGCCAAGAAGGCACCACCTGTGAAGAAGACTCCTCCACGGAGGACGCAGTCGGCCTCCGGTGATCCGCCCAGGCCGCTTCACAGGATTCTCCCCGTGCAGCTCGAGGAATCTGCACCTCACAGGGAGCCATCGCCCTCTCCATCGCCCTCTCATTCAGCCGAACGGACTCCATCTCCAGTCCGTTCCGCCGCCGAGCCGTCCGCCTCGAAGCAACGCCCTGCATCCTCTCCGCAGGTCGTTGTTCCCTCACCGGTGAGATCCCCCTCAGTCCAACGAGCTGGATCTATAGAGATCCAGGATCTCACTGCTGAAGATTCTCAGTCTTCCCCCCTTCGGGATGTGCCCGTGGAGGAAGACGTCGTGCTGCCGATCCAGCCATTCTCTGAGCAGCCGATGTCTGCTGCTCACTCCCAGGTGGCCGCCATGAAGGCCGAGGCCAGGCTGAAGGTTATCGACCTGATGCCGGGGATTGCTCAACTCCCTAAATCCCTCGACCTCGCTACTCGCCTCCAGTTCTATCTGGTTTGTAAGTCGAGTTATTATTTCGTCTTTGAGGCCTTGCTACAGGTCGTTCCCCTCAACGACCTGAAGGTCGAGGAGTTGGCGCTGGAAGCGGAGTTTGGCTTCTACAGTGTGGAGGATGCGGCTTCAAATTTCCAATCTTTAGTGCTGCGCCGCATGAAGGTCGAGGCCAAGGTTCTGGGTATCGACCTTCGTCCTCTCTACACTCTCTCTCGCGCCTCTCGTGCCCTCTTCAACTTCGCCGCCGATGTTGGAGACGAGTTTGATGTGATTCAAACTCCAGAGCAATCGCCACCCAGGAATGAGGGTGGTGATCAGCTTCTTGAAGCTGCTGCTCCTTCCAAAATTTCGAAGGTTGATGTGGAGGTGGTACTCGATACCATATCTGCCAAGCTCGAGTCCATCATCACCAGCCTTCCCGAGCAAATCAAGCAGGCCGTAGCTGAGGCCCGGATCGATATTGTGAAAGATGCCAAGATCCAGGCCGATGAAGCTGCCAGGGAGCGTGTCACGGACTTTGCTGTGAAGTTATTAAAGGAATATACTGACAAGCTCCTGCCGGGCCAGCTCGAGGAACTAAATATGGTGTCCCGCGACCAGATCGGGGAAGTGTTGGAGGACTTGGCCAAGGTCGATGAGCGAGTAACCAATCTGACTTCTTCAATCTCTAACTCGGCATCGACCTCCAACACGCAAATCAACGCCATTCACGGCACCATCTCCTCCCTTCTCAATGGTCAACAGGAGTTGAGGGATGCCGTGACCAAGCTGCAGGAGGAGGACGCGACACTTCTTTCCCTCATCAGAGCCCTTTCTGATGATGTCGAAAAGGGGGAAGAAGAAAGAGCCGCCGCCGCCACCAGGAAGAAGAAGACCTCCAAATCCAAAACCCCTTCATCTTCTGTGGCTCCTCCCCCTCCTCCTCCGCCGCCAAAATCTCAAATTCTCAAGGCCGCCGCCTCCAAGGCCGACGCCTCCAAGGCCGTCGCTTCCCAGGACGATCCCATGGCTGCTGCCGCTGCTGCCGAGGCCGTCGCCGCCAAAGCTCGTCTGGCAAGAGAGGCCGCGCTTATTGAAGCCATGCTTTTGGCCGGTGCGACCCCGGATCAATCTGTTGATCTTGAAGAGCAGAAGCGCTTCGTTGCCACGCGCCGGGCTGATGAAGCAAGGAAGAAGAGGGAGATGGACTGGATCAGCCAGTCCGCCCTCGTTTTGAATGCTGGAGTCCAGCAGCAGGCCGTCGAGTGGCTCGACGAAAAGCAGAACAACCTGCTGCGGGAGCTCAACAGTTGCTTCATCCTCCTCCATTCTTGGATCCAGGACCCCTCCCTTCCTGCCGACGCCGATGACGCCTATGCAGCTTACATGCTCAAATTCCCTTACCAAGACTTCATTGGTGAGCTTCGGAAGAAGGCTGCAGAGGCCGGTGCGATGTTAAGGGCCCCAGCAAAGGAATTCTTCGCGCCCTTACTTCTTGGTGATTCGGGGTACTAGGATTACTCCCGGGTCGACCAATACATCGCACGGACCACCATCGGACTGAACGTCAATGTGTCAAATTCCGATCCCGACTTTCGCCGAATCAGGGATGGAATTTACGCAAGCATGAAGTCGAAGTCGAGGGAGCAGGTCCAGGAGGAGAGAATTGCAGCCCGTGCCCAGCAGGGTAGATAGATAGATGATTTTGTATATTTTCTGTATTCATTTAAGTTCGTAGCACAGTTTGTAATTTCCAAATGTAAAGTACGCTAACGAGCTGAATGAAGCAAAAATCATCTTTCGACCTGACGACAATATCTCTTTGTCCAGGCATCTGCCTTTACTGCTTTATTTACATTGCTTTATTATCTGCCTTTCTTATAATTCCTTATCAACCTTCATGGTTATCGATCTTTCATTGTTTTAAATCTTAGGAATTATTTGTAAAGTGTTTGGTTTCGACATCATCAAAAAGGGGGAAATTGTTGGGAACCCCTTGCAGTTTGATTTTGATGATGTTTATCGAAACCACACTTAGGCATATTTTACTTGTTTAGGGTCAAGGCCGATAGATCGACCTGCTACCTGTTAGTGCAGGTCGATACTCTCTAATGTTCAAATGCAAGTTCGATCCACCCTGTAAGAGAAAGGTCGATGTATCGACCTGCCTCATTCGGATCGAGCTGGCATGTCTGCCTGTCTATCGACCTTCCTTTTCAAGCTTCCAGCCTGCATTGCCTTATAAGATTTCAAATGCTGGATTACCATATCAAGGTCGATGCTCCGCCTTCATGGAGCTACACGACCTGATCCTTGCCACGTGGTGTGCCAGCAAGGACGAACTTTCCCAACGGCTAGAAGTGAGTCAGCTTCCAACGGCTAGTGCCACGTCAGCCTGACTCCAACGGCTAGTTTTTCAAAACTGCCTATAAATACTTCAAGCCATATCGGATTCAAGCACGGGAAACTCAAGCTATCAACGCCAAATCTCTGCCCAAAACCTCTCTCAAGTTCATATCCATTCAAGTGTTCGAAATCCGATTAGTTTCCCAAACACTTGACGAAGAGAGGTTTCCGATTCCGATAAAACCCACAACGACGAAGCGTTCACTGCTGCTTGTCGTTGGTTCAACAACTTTTTCTCCGACTAGTTCGAAGTTAGAAAGTTTGTCTGTGTTTTCGCCATTGTAGAGTTTAGTCAAGCTCTGTAATTAGCGAAAGGTTGATTGTACATTTTGTACGAAAGGTTGTAAGGGTCACGACCCAAAACTCGTGTCTAGATATTTTCAGGTTAGATTGTATCTAGAACTGATACTCAGTCAGTATAAATAAGAGAGAGGTGGATCCAAAAGAAAAGGGATTCTCAGGTCGAGTCGGCCTGACGTGGATGTAGGAGGGTTTCTCCGAACCACGCTAAATCGCGGTGTCTCTCTCTCTCTCTTTATTTATCGCCCTTACATTTCATTTTACTATCAAACTGACGAGCATCAACCTGCATATCACGCATCAACCTTCTATCTGTTTTCAGCCTTAGATTTTTCAAAGAGTAAATCAACCTCCACCAACTTCCGCATAAGCACAGTTTGATAAATCAAGCTTGTTCCCAAACGAGCTTGATAGATCAACCTGTCTCTGATAAGGATCGACCTTGACAATCGACCTTAGATCGACCTGATTTTATAAAAGTCAAAAACGGTTGGTTATTGGTGTATTCCCCCCCCCCCCCCATACACCAATTACTCTTTCCCGGGACCAACATGGAGCCACATCCTTAAATTGGACAAAAAAATGTACTAAATGATACTAAAATGGTTGCAGTATGGTGATTTAGTTGTGGTATTCTACACTATATAGGCAAAAAAAAAATTATATAAATAAAAAGAATTTAATTATATCCTTTTTGTAATGTCAAATTTATTTGTTTATTAAAGAATAATAAATGCAATTAAGATGTAACATTTATAATAGTATTATTTAATTCTAATAATTATATTCATCAATATACATAATTATTGTTGGCATAAATTCTAATAATAAATGAACTAAATTTTCTATAAATAATTTTCGGGCTTACTATTATATATAGTATTGATTATAGATTTGTAATTTTACAGCATTTAGTTCAAACCAATCTAAGCTGTGAAAATAAGTGAGTCTATGCAATGAGATTATTGCAAATATCACACGAATAAAAATCACGTTGACGAAATTTCCCCATATACGTATATATATGTACTCACCATTGCGTCTTTTTCTTGCATGTACCTGATTTACAATTTACAGCCTAGGAACAAAGTATCTAAATCCTACATCTATTTATCCTCTCTTTTAGAAACTAACTAGAGATTGAGAAAAAGATTAAGCAGCACAAACCATTTGGTTAAATTTTACAAACAAATCAAATAAGTAAGAAAGCATGAAAAGAAAAGCAAACAGATCACGCATACATCTAACTACTATCGGTACTTTGTGGAAGATCAAAAATGGGATTCATCTCTATTTGTGCTTCTCGTTGTTGTGACTCCCTCGAGTTTTCAAATTTCTCTGCCTCTCTAGCGATGTGAAAATCGTTCGGTTTACAGTGTTGAATAAACGCTTTTACGATGAAACGAGGAAACAATGCTCCTGCTATGATACCAACCAAGCATACCCAGAATAACTTCGTCTTTGCAATCATGAAAAAGGCCCTGCACAAATATTAGAATTAAAATATATGTGAATTCAACACTCTTCCATATGAAGCTAGATAGCCTGATATATCCCAACATATCATATCTTTTAAACATGTTGTCCTATTGAAAAAGAAATGGAGTATAATTAACTAATTAGCCTCGATAAATGAAGACACGAGTAATTTTGAGGATGTCCCTAAAATAACTTTTCAATAACGTAAAATTTATATTTAGGCATAGTATATAAAAGATGAGTGATGCTATTCGGCCATAATGTGGCCGACCATAATTTAACTTGTTTTATTTTTTATAATATCAAATAATTTATATATTTATGCCAAACTTTTTTAGATTATAAAATACTCAAAAAGTGATACTCCGTATTTTTTACGTATTTTTTAAAATTAATCATTTAATTATTTGATAATTTTTACTATTTAAAGTATTTTTTTACCTTTTTTTACCTAAAAAATGAAAAAAATATGTAATTTTTGGGGAAAAAATATTTTTAAATTAAAATATGAAATTAATAAATTATTGTTATCATTTACAATTTTTAAAATTACAAAAAATATGAAAAATATTGTTGTGTGGCCGGCCACATTATGGCCAAATAGCATTATTGATAAAAGATACCCCCTTCGTCAATTTTTGAATATTTTGACTTGTAAGTTTATTTTGAGACTTTGTAATGATGAATTTTAAATTAAAATTTTGGAATATAGTTTTTTTTTAAAGATACTTCAACACTCATAGTACCCTAAAAAAACAACTATATACTCATAATTCATTTTAAAATTTATCATTACAAAGTTTCAAAATAAAGTCAAAAAACTGATAATTTATTTCAAAATTTATCATTATTACAAAGTTTCAAAATAAGATCAAAATAATAACTCCGGTGGACGGAGGAAGAACAACAAGTTTAACCGGACTACAAGACCTTGGCACGATCACAACGTATGATCATATGTCACGGATGTCACGACAACGAGCATGCAAGGTCGTGACGGTGTTTAGGATTGAGATTACGTCACGACCACGCACATTCACGATGCATATGCAATGCATCATGACCACGACATGATCGTGACACAAGATTGCACATGTATAACGACCATGATACATGGTCGTGACAGATCGCGTGTCAGACTACGACTTAGGGTTTTGTACTCATAAATTATACCCTTTACTTATGAGAACTTATTAGAAAAGCTATTTTAGGGGATTAACACAAACACATTTTATGCAGACCGATTCAGATATAATAGGCATCATTGATAATGCAGTTTCTAATTTGCTTCATAAGAGAAGCCATGTAACTGCTATATGCGCAAGAAAATTAATATAATTAGAGAGAGGCAATCGTACCAGTAGCCAGGCAAGAAGGGCAAGGTATCGATTATCATGACACAAACAAAGGTGGCGAGTATGGATCCCCATATGGCAATGTGAGTGATCGAATACCATCTGATTACGTCCATGGCCAAATGTATGTTAACTAGAATCACGACAGCAAGTATCCAAAGATCTCCCAAGGCCGAACCACCAATGCTACTCTCCCAGTAAGCAAGGAGAGGTACGAAGAAGGCAACTATGCTTTGCCACACTGTGTCCAATATCGTAACCCAGAATAACTTTGCATTGTAGCTTTCTCCTCTTTGTCCAGCCCCATAGAGTCGAGGATACTTCAAGAGAGTGCTCCTTCCTACATCCTTATCAAGAATTCCAACAACTATGGTAGGCAAGGACGTGTATATTACTGAATACAACACGGAGCTCCAATCAGTGATTGCGGTTGTTAAGGTGAATCCGGTGAAGAGCACATACCTAGAATAAGAAATACGAATTTTCACAAATGGTGAATCTTGGCTTGAGTTGAAGTTCAATAGTGGTTATCTCTTAGAGGAACCAAAGCAAACTCACCAGAATAAAACGAAAACTAGAACAACATTTCTATAGAAGTTGTATAGTATCATGTAGCTGATCCTTTGATAATTCCAGTGTCCATGTACTAATAATAATGGAACCAAAAATCTGAATTGGCCCATTGCAAAATCTGAAGCCATGACTGCTTGCCTTCCCTCTTGGCCACTGATTCCAACACCAACATCAGCCTTTTGAATCATTGAGACGTCATTTGCTCCTGAGGCAATAGGACAAGCCGCACCACTTATTTCATTAGATTGATCAAGAGTGTTAAATGACAATAAATTTGCACTATGGTTTATTTGTGCAAATATACTAAGTGGAAACATATATACCATACCTATCAGGAAAAAATCTGAACTGATGAACTTTGTAAGATATATAGTGAAAACTAGTAGGTGCATCAATGTTATAATGCATATAAAACATCTAAATGGCCATGCATGGATAGAATCTAACTGGATTTGTTTTTAATCAATCTTGGCCACCTATTTAAGAAATCTATGTTACTAAAAAAATGGTTGTGGCCAAAATCACTCTGTACCTCTATGAAAAGAGGCTTGCCTTATATCAAAGTGACCATGAGAATGGTTTTTATCTAACATGAGAATTAATCTTGGCCACCCATTTAATAAAGTTATCAATTGGATTTGTTTTATCTGTTACAACAAGAATGGTTGTCACCATAATCACTCTATATGTATCAATATATTCATACTTATATGAAAAAGAGGCTTGTTTTACAAAACATAGATTGCTTATAAAATCCTTATTATATTTTAAATTAAGCACAATCATGAAATAATAATATAGTACGTAGTATTAAATATTCAACATTCGGAACACCAGTTCATTGGGGACTTATTAAGTTACCTTATACACCTAACAGATGTCATAAATCTTATATCTATTGGAGAAGCCTGATTAAAATATAAGAGAATTTTTAATTATTATCATCATCAAATCAATGGTATATTCTTGATTTATTTTATTTGCCTTTAATAATTAATCCAAAAAGTTATAGAGATAATGGATATTTGGGAAGGTTAATATTGTTAGTAAAATTTATTGGCTTCAATAGTCCTATATGTTTGAAATCTACAACTTTAAATTATATAAGATGTGAAATTATAATATAAGAACTTTTATAATATAAGATCTGAAATTATATTTATGATATTAAATAATATTAGTATATATAAATTACAAACTAAATTTTTAGCAAATACTCTCTCCATCCCGAATGTGTAGTTCCTTTTTTATACATTACGCGGCATCATCTATTTTTTCTTTACCCTTACTTTCCTCTACTTTCTCCACTAACATCACTTTTCCTTTTCCCTACATTTTCTTAAAACCCGTACCACACCCTTCTCTACATTATTGGGTAGGACGGAGGGAGTATATGTTAAAGTCATTAACTATAACACTTGACAGACTAAAAAATTTATAAGATTCCTAAATTATCGATTTTCATGTTACAAACATTTTCTAGAAGTACGACCACTTAGTAATCAAAAGTTCAATTGGTAACTCATTAGTCGGTTTAAACAATTATGCTTGAACATTCAATTTTATTTTTTTAAATAAATTTTGTGGAGAAATAATATATTTTATTAAAAACGTAATCGCTATTACTTTATTTCTTTAATTCACTCGGTGAAGTTTTAATTCTAAGAAGTTTTAGTTGGTAACCTATTTCATTGGTATCAACTTATATGTCATAGTCCCTTTGGTAATCTGTGTATGTGATTATAGTGAAGTTTGGGTTTCACCTTTTTGTAAGTTTGTGTGTAAGTTGAGAGTGAATATGTAAAGTTTTTTATGGGGTCAGATTCGTAAAATGGATTAACCACTTGTAAGTTGAGCGTGAATATGTAAAGTTTCTTATAGAATTCACGCCCTAAAATAGACTAAGGTGTAGTAAAATTTCGTTACATCTAAACATGTAACTATTTATTTTGTGACATATGAATGTGTAAGTATATGAAGAAATGTAATGAATTAGTTACACAATCAAATGTCACTAAATTTTTTGACATGCATAAAATTTTGAGACATGCATAATAGCTACTTATTCAAATATGTCATAATTTTATTTAGTGACAATTATAAGCGTCACTATTCAACCAAATTTATGTCACTATTTGAGGTTTTTGTTGTAGTGGAAGGAAGTACTATTGTTAAACCAAGGGATGTTAAATTCTCACTACAACAAAATGGGCTAGTAGTGACATAATTTTTGTGACACACATGTGTTATGTCGCAATATTAGCTACGCATATGGCCTAGTAAAATTTCGTTACATCTATACATGAAACCATAAAATTTTGTGACATATCAATGTGTAAGTATATGAAGAAATGTAATGAATTAGTTACACAATCAAATGTCACTAAATTTTGTGACATGCATAAAATTTTGTGACATGCATAATAGCTACTTATTCAAATGTGTCACAATTTTATTTAGAGACAATTATAAGCGCCGCTATTCAACCAAATTTATGTCACTGTTTGAGCCTTTTTGTTGTAGTGTCTTCGTAGAAGGATCATTGTCATTAGACTCTTTACTTTATTTATTTTATAAAATTTAAGGTTATTAGTTATATTTCAATTAAAAAAAAAAAGGTAGAATTTTACTTTAAAGAGAAAATATAGTTCATGTGGCATATGGCGGGTTTGTTATTAGTAAGGTCACATTGTTGATGTGATCTATTAATTCTATATATACACTATAAAACAATTTTAGCTAAAAAAAAAAAAATTGTGGACAACATATAACATGCAAATACATTCATTTGTTTTATAATCCATCCGTCCTAACAATATAGTGTCATTTTTTATTCGAACAAGTCTATTATAATACTTCCTCCATCCTTTTCAAGTTGAGTCAAAATTTTACAGCACAGTAATTAAGATAGTAATGTTTAGTTGTTAAAGTGAGTTAAGTGTTTGAAAAGAGTATGTATTTAAAGTTGTTGGGTTTTAAAAGAGATGTGACAGTCCGAATAGTAGGATTAATTACGCGTGTCGCACGTATAACCTCTTATTTTATATGAAAACTATATATTATATATATTGAATAGTAATATATACTTTAAAATAAAATAAAATTTATTATCAAAGTTTATAATAATATTATTTGTGAATTGTTAAATGCAATATAGTATTTAGTGAGTTAATATAAATAGTAGAGAAAAGATGAACCCGGTTTTCTAAATCCTATTCTTTTTCGTTCAGAAAAAAAATAAATACAACATTTTTATAATCTTGAAATCATTCAACGACTATCATCATCATAATTAGAATAAATCAATCAAATTAACATCTTTAGATAGAGTAATTTAAAGACCTAGAAGTATATTATATTTTTCATATTATAAGATGAAAAAGTTGCTCCATGAGTTAGATCGATATTAGAATTAGGTAAACTATGTTTCACTTTTTAAAGATAATTTTAAATAAATCTGTGTAATTAATAAACCATGTTTTAAATCTATGAACAATAATATGATACTACAATTTTTTTATATTTTTTTTATTATTTTTTTTTTTAAGAGGATCAATAATGGTTCCCCATTTTCCCCCTTAGTATGTCTCGAACCCCCGACCTATTGGTACGGAGGCGGAGCGTCTTACCACTAGACTGCGCACCGTTGACATATGATACTACAATATTGACCTTAAACTAAATTACCTTAAACTACATTTTTATTATAAGGACAAAAAAGGTAAATTAAATTTTGTTACAAGACACTTTCATAATATATATATATATATATATATGTATAGATTATGTAACAAAAATATTAATGACACATGAAGCATTAGCAAAAAAGATCAGTATGAGCGAGAAAATATACTATATAGGTTTAATTCACATAAAAATCATTAATGAAAATTATAATATAAACCAAATGATTTCACTCCTATTTACAAGTTTGAGTTTTCAGATTAGACGGAATTCTTTCTTGGTATCAAAGTGTTTGGCTAACGCCAAGATTTTGTGTCAAATCCCATTAATAACAACTCTAGGCATATTAAAAGTGTAAACTTATTACACTTCTTACGTATAGTATCTAAAAATTGGGCCGACAAGTGAGGGTGTTTCTGATAATTTTTTATTAGATATAGCTTGAGGAAGAATCTGTTTGAAATTCAATGCGCTTAAAATTATTAGAATCTCCACCTCGAGAACAAGGTGCTTTAAAGGGACAGGAGAATTGACAGAGACCCTAGCCTAAATCATAATCCCTCTGTTTTATTTATAATGGTGTGTTTGGTAGGTGTGATAAGGTGAGATAAGGCATGATAAGGTTATTTATTTTACCTTATCCATCCGTTTGGTAGCTAAGATAAAATTACCTAGGGCCCGGTATAAAAACTCGGCCAGCCACTAAATCACTGTAGCCTTTTAGTTAGTGTATTTTGGGTATTTACCCATGATAGTGCTATCTTGGATGAATAGTAAATTTATACAAGGAAAAATACCCAAATGCCCTTTGATGAAATATGTTCTCTATAATTGATGGCAATGCATTCTTATAAAAAAAATTGGAAAATTAAGGTGAGAAATTAAAATAAAAATAAATTACGAGAAAAAAAATTAACCTTTTTGAGTATACATTCATTCTATTTTAGATGGAGGCCAAAATGTGACAATTTTTTTTCGGTATATTAATATTTTCAGCCCTAATGTTTAACTTAATAATGCAAGATTTAAATAATAATTGCACTATCAAAATTAAAATTAATTCCATTTCCAAACTTTGAATTTATAATTTTAAAAATATGTTTAAAGAACACTACACTAAAAAAGAACTAATTCCAAAGGATATAAATTTATTTATTTATTTATATTATGAGGTTATTTTCGTCATTTACTATTTTAATCTTATCTCAAACTTGGCTACCAAACAACCAACCACAAAACATACAAAATTCGTATCTTACCTAATCTTATCACTCAAGATAATTTTTATCTTATCATACCTTATCTCATCCACCCTACCAAACGAGCCCTAAAGGGATAAGTTTAATTTTTATCCGTTTGACTCATATTGGATATTACCTTAAATAGCAAAATTTTAAGCCACTAAAACTCATTCACACAACTTTATCCACTATTATCACTCTTGTCTTAATTCCCGTGCCGGGAAAAAGTTATCCCTTTATGAGTGGGACGGAGGGAGTACTTATTTTTAAGTAGTTAATTGTTTGGCCAAACAAGTCCACTTTAGCTTTAATTAATTCAACCTAAATTTTAATTTTTTTTTTCAAAAAGTAGTTTGTTTCAAGTATTAACCATTGCAATTAAGATTATGGACCACTTTTTTAAACTTGTACCCAAAAGGTGTAGGCCAAATCAAATGGTACTGGGGGAGTAATTACGTCCATTGCATGTACTAGCTAACTCGGATATATGCACATATATACTCCCTCCGGTCTTTTACAGTTGAGTCGAAACTTTTCGACACGAGAATTAAGAAGAGTTGTTTAGTACTTTAAGTATGTTTGGTAATTGAGAAGAGAATGAGATTATGTTTATAATTGAGAAGAGTTGTTTTAATTAATAAAAAAAATGTTTTTTATTAATTAATATTTTTTTTGTTTTTCAATTTATTTTAAATTAATTAAAAATTTTCTGGATTTTTTTTTTATAAAATTATTGTTGATGTTTAAAATTAAAATAAAAAACTTTTCTGGATTTTTTTTTTTATAAAATTAAAACTTTTCTGGATTTATTTTAAATTAATTTAAAATTTTCTGGAATTTTTTTTTTTATAAAATTATTGTTGATGTTTAAAATTAAAATAAAAAACTTTTCTAGATTTTTTTTTATAAAATTAAAACTTTTCTGGATTTATTTTAAATTAATTTAAAATTTTCTAGATTTTTTTTTATAAAATTATTGTTGATGTTTAAAATTAAAATAAAAAACTTTTCTGGAATTTTTTTTTTATAAAATTAAAACTTTTTTGGATTTATTTTAAATTAATTTAAAATTTTCTGGAATTTTTTTTTTATGAAATTATTGTTGATGTTTAAAATTAAAATAAAAAACTTTTCTGGATTTTTTTTTTTTTATAAAATTAAAACTTTTCTGGATTTATTTTAAATTAATTTAAAATTATTTCGAGAGAGACGGCAATGACGATAATGGAGAAATTGAGAAATTGAGGCGTAATTAGTATGTTAATTAAGTAAAATAAGGGGTACAATTAGTTGTGTGTTTAATACTTAATTTTTACCCAAAAAGGAAACGACTCAATTAGGAGAGACCGACCCAATCGGGAAAGTGACTCAACTGAAAAACACCAGAGGGAGTACTACATATCTCTAAACCTTCGAAGACACTCTTAACACAGGTATTAAGATGCTTACCGTCACCAATGGCAAGGGTCATGTCGTCAGTTCTATTTTTGATGAGGGCTACTATACCAGCTTTCTGCAACGGAGCTACACGGCAACACAATACCACACTACATTTGCTAGCCAACTCGAAAAGCTGCAAATACAAAAAAAGAAGCAGGTCAAATATAGAATTGTTAAATCATCTTTGCATATAATTGTCGACTATGACAATGAATTCTTTTTGCTACCTTATCTTCGAGTTCAGTCTCTAAAATATAAACGAGGCTTGTTCCATCAATTATCAAAGCAAGTTGACTAGTTCCACCTGCATGACCTCTGTCATTGGAATAAGAAACATTTGCAAGCTTCTTATACAGCTGAAAAGCATCATCGAGGCTCTTCCTACACGAGTCCTTAGAGTTGTTGTTTATCACTATATGAGTCATGTTGC
Organism: Thymus mandschuricus; assembly: GCA_029379335.1. Lineage (NCBI taxonomy): Eukaryota > Viridiplantae > Streptophyta > Magnoliopsida > Lamiales > Lamiaceae > Thymus > Thymus mandschuricus. The sequence goes on along the minus strand of CM057076.1, from coordinate 20,797,653 downwards.
TCGTGAGGAGCTTAGATGAGTAGCCAATGGACATGGCCGTTTCTTGCTTGTCACCAGTTAAAACCCAGACCTTGATACCAGCCATTCTTAAGGACTCGATTGCTTCTGGCACACCTTCTTGCAGTTTATCCTCAATTCCAGATGCACCTAATAATTTAAGGTTTTTTTCCACGTTGTTGGCAATTTTCCGAAGCAAATTTGCTCTGCCCATCAAGGCTGTGCTTGCTGTCTCATAAGATGACTGCCACTGTTCTAACTCAGACGTACTCAATTCTCGAATTCCAATGACAAGTGTTCGTAAACCCCGTGACGAATAGGAGTGAAGATGGGCCTCAGTTGCTTCTACTATGTTTGATGTCAAGGATTTATCTATCACTTTGAACATGGTTGAATCAGCTCCTTTAACAAAAAGCTTTATTGTCTGATCCGGACATCCTATTAAAACTGACATCCTCTTCCGATCACTATCAAACTCATGCAAACCCAAAACGTTGAACCTGTGCTGCCCAATAAAGGGATGTCATAAAAAGTTTAATATCAGTTGGAAAAAGTTTCAAAAAAATGAATAGGAATAAAGAAAATTATCACCTAGAAACAGGCCAAACATAAAAGAGGTGAGGCTTAAGCAGCAGAAACGTTGGCGTAAGATTAAAAATTGAACAATGACAACGAATTAAGAACAAAGCTACTAGACTTTTCAATTTATACACCTGCTGAAGCTCCTTCCATTGAATACATGAATTATGATCAATCTTAAGTTTCTTGAGTTATTAAACAAAGAGCAGATACATGTCAAATTAAAGCTCATTAGCTCAACCAATATTCATATCAAATGTCATTTTAATTTCCTAAACACAAGTGAAAATGTCTGATTATAAGACGGTCTCACAGACCATAATCAGAAGAACTGGAACTACACATTGCCAAGGACAGAAATTACAGTAAAGTAATAAGTTCAGAGAGGCGGCCAATTCAAGTTACCTTTGTGTTTCCCCTTGGATGTTAATGATTATGTGACCAGAAGAGCGTTCGACAAGCATAAAACCATACGAGGCAGCAGCATAGACCAATGCCTGTTCATCAGGAGATTCCCCCTGATATTCTATCAATTTTACAGCAGGATCAGATGTTTCAACAGTGATAGGAACAATGGTGTTGCAAGCAGCTAATGCTACAAAGAAATCATGAATATGCCTTCCTTCATCTGTGTGTTTCATTTTTGACAAATCAAGAAGCTCTTGATCAACTTTTACCATCATCTTTGGCCTTAAGACTATCCCATCAACTGGCAACAGATAAGAATGAAAAGAAAAATAATAAGAAACGGTGCATTTTTAAGATGCACAATTAACAGTATACAGCGACAGAGACTATAATTACCTTGAACTGAGTAGCCTGTTTCCTCATCCTCAGCAGTGATGACCTTCCCATTGTCATAGTTGACTCCTCCAATGCTAGCACACTGAAATTCCATCTTGTTCTCAGTCAGAGTGCCAGTTTTGTCAGAGAAAACATATTTTATTTGTCCCAAATCTTCATTTATGTTCAATGCCCGACACTGGAATCTTGAATTGGTTGATTTGTCAAACATTCTGTCATCTCCGATCATAAAGTAAGCCTGCCCAATACGAACAAGCTCCACAGATATGTACAATGATATGGGAATCATAACTTGGAAAACAATGACAGACATGAGGAATACGAAGAAAATCTCCATCCCCCAACCATAGTATTCATACTTGTCAACTTCAGGTTCCGAGTAGTCATATTTCCTGTAAAACTGCATCAAATACAACTCATCTCTATGGCGTCTCAACCAAACACCATGGCAGATTGAGACTAAAGTACATAATATCACAAGAAAAATTGATAATATGATAATCTCCTTGTTCATCCGCTTCTCAAGGCGGCTTCTTTTGGATGGAGCTCCTGCATTATTAAGCATTGCTTTTGTCTCCTTCCCAGCATAAACTGCAACTCCAATTACCCAATCAGTGTTCTTCAGCTCACAACCGCGTAGAATTATATTAGATGGTCCAAGAGAAATACGCTTTCCATCAATATCCATATTTGCTTGAAATCCATATATATTCCTATTCGGTTTCTCACACTTAATCAGCACACTCATGTCCACCAATGGGTTCTTCATCTGAGTCTCCTGCTTAGCATACCGTGTCTTCAAATTCGACTCCCCGTCCAAATTTCTAGTCTGTACATAAGCCACACCAGTGGAATCACTAGTTGAGAGCAACACCATATCACAAGGAAGAGTTTGATTCGCAGAGATCTTAATAACCTCCCCTACACGAATATCCTTCCATCTCTTATCCTCAAACTTCCCATTCAGTAGGACTGATGCCAATCGATTGTTTTCAATCCTATCAGACCTATGGCGCCTATAGTCCTCGTATGCATCCTTAACTGCTGTAACGAAGAGCACAATGGCTAAGGGCAGAATAGAAGCTTCGCGGCCAAAAACAGCCAGCTGAGGAAGCTGGTTGAGAATGGCAATCACAAGAAAATATATGTAAGCTATTCTGTGGAATTGTTCAAACAAATTCCTAGGCAAGAAAGTCAAGATAGTATACTTCGCAGTCCTAATTGAATTCCCAGCAAACATAAACTTCTCATCTGTTCTCCTTACATCATTCACATACACTAACCTCGCATCCTCGTCTTTAATCTCCTTATAAGAAGTGCTGAGCCCTCCAGAGCTTGCACCCCTCGAACCATATCCAACCGTGTTCGAATCATGTCCCTCTTTAGAACTAGCTCCCCTTGAGCCATACCTAATCGTGTTCATATCATACCCTTCCCTAAAGCTCACCTCCTTGATGGAATTCCTGCTAGAGGATTTTGACTGAATGGACTGAATTGAGGAAATACTTCGTTGGGACGAAGGATTCCTCGTTATATTAGAGGTTCCACTCATTTCAATCTGGGAATCGGAATAAAGTTTTGACATTGAAGAAATAGGAAGAAGAATCAATAGTAACAAGAAAAGAGTGTAAGGGGCTCTTCTTTACCCGGGATTCAAGGCCAAGGAATCAACACGGGCCGCTGTTGCGAAGCCATGATCTCACCATCACCGAAAATTTGCCAGAGCTAAAGGAATGAACCAAAGTTTCACAATCTTGATCGAACCGAAACATCACCGGCACTAGCAAATTTTCATAACATTGTGCTTCTAATCCGAAAGAACTCAAAATCACAAACAATTTACATCCAACTCAAAAAGTAATCAGACGAAGCTTCACCTTCACCAGGCAGCTAGTTTTTCTTTTTGGAAAAACTATAAACTAGAAGATGAGCGGTATAAAAGAATTAAGTTTCTGTCGAAACAAGGAAGAAATAAGAAGCAACGAATTCAAGTGGTCTATGCCTAAAGCTAAAGCTATAGCATTGATTAAGATGGGGGCTGTGAAACTTAACTCCAGAGAGATTATTAGACAAAGAAAGCAACAGCGCGTAAATGAAGAACAGCAGATTTTTCCACAGGGCGGCGTATAATTTGGGTCGATGTGATTGAAAACCAACGCATTTATCACCATTGTTGTTATGTATGTGGGGAAAGAGAAGGAAAATTCAATGGTCAAACGCATAATTTTCTTTAAGAGGAAAAATAAGAGGGAGACGAACATCACAAGAAACTGGAGTTGAGAAAAAAGAACGCAGAGAAAGAAGAGTCGCAATAGGTGGCGAGGTGGCAATGGTTGAATGAGAATTGTGGACCTCCCCGTGTGTATTATACTAGTATTATCCAAATATTTTAAATAACAATTCTTAAATTACTTTCTTTATTCTTCGAACTAAATATTTAATTTGATTGTTGACGGCAACTTAAGAAAGTCGTATTTGGAAGAATCTGCGGTCATCTAAGAATATGTTTGATCAGCAATTCGTTTGTTTCTAGAAGCTGCATAGATGCAATGTTTTTAAAACTGAATCAACCGGTTTGATCAGTTTAACTGTAAACTGGTTAGATATTCGGTTCAAAGCTGTAATTATTGAGCTATTAAAATTATTTGAAGCAAGCCTAAGGAAATCGGTCAAAAGTCCCAAAGCTTGTTGCTGCATATTTCTTAAGGTGTTGATTTTATGTGTGGCATAATTTATGTATGCAGTAGACGTCCGATGTGGAGTTAGAGTTTTATATAATAAGGATTTATTTTCCTTATTATTTTATTTATGGATATTCACGCGCACATGGAATAGATCTGCATGGAGATCCGATTCTACTCTAATAAGGTATCCTTAGAGATATACCTTATATTTATCTTCTAGGGTTTGCATGAAGGACGCTCTATATATATATATATGAGAAGATCGAGACTTAGCCCTGCGCGAGAGACGAGAGCAATCTTTGAGAGCTGATATTTTGATCTTCGTGTTCTTCGTGTTGAGAGTTTTTTTTATTCATTCATCAATTGTAGGGTAAAGTAGTTGGTGAGTGAATTGTAATATCTCGAACTGTTTCACGTTCGAGATTGGGTTTTGCTTTTCGTTCTTGTGAAAAGCTTTGTGGGTAAACTAGTTGAGAGTTTACAGCAAATTCACTTGAGAGGAGTAGAGTCGGGTGAGGAGATAACGTATAGTGTATCTTACGTTCAAGAGTCTTGTATCCCTTAAACTCTTTATAGTGGATTGATTTCTTGGAATAGTTTCCCCCAGACGTAGGTGTATTTATCACCGAACTGGGTTACCAACTTGTGTGTTCTTTATTGTTACGTTCTGTGTTACTGGTGAACACACAATTACGTGAGTTATACAATTTCAAAACCGTTAGAACCAGTGAATCGATTCACTTTAAAAAAAATGCATTCATTAAGAATCAAAAACTTGTTACCTCATTGTCAGTAGTCTATTACAGTAACCAACAATTGTATTCTAAAGCTGAAATAAAAATTGAAATAATTTTTTTCATACAGCTAGCAATTAATATTATTTAAAATATTAATTTATTTTTATTTGTATGTTGGTCAAAGAAAGAGTTAATTGGTGTATTGGGGGGAATACATCAATAGCCAACCGTTTTCGTTTTAAAACAAATTGGTCAGGTCGTTCTTACAGAGGGCCAGGTTGATCTATCAAGCTCATTGCAGAACAAACTTAATTTATCAAACTGCTTAAGTGCGGAATGCGGTGAAAGGGAGGTTGTGCTAAAACTCTTTATGAAATCTTTTTTGCCTTTGAAGTCATGGTTGTTGTATGAGTTTGATCCATGAGCTTATTAGTCAGATTTTAAATAATATGCGGAGGATAGCGAGATGGGGGGGGGGGGGGGGGACAATATAATTTAACGTGGTTCCGAGTTAACTCTCCTACATCTACGACAGTTACACTACCGAAAAAATATAAACTAACTCAACTATCTAGTTTTTGACTAAATTCGTGAGTAAGTACAAGGGTAGCTTGAAGCAGTAGTAAACACTTCAAGCTAGGTTGATATTCTTCAATGGTGAAATTCTCTAACTTCAACACTTGGAAAATTTCTAGGAGTTTTGAGTGTTGAATCGGATATAGCTACGAGAGAGAATTTCTGGAGCTTTAAATCTTGAATTTCCCCTGGAAACTATTCCATTGAAGTGGGAAGCTTTATGTATATATATATATATATATATACACGTAGTTTGAAAAACTAGCCGTTGGAATCTGTGCTAGCGTGTCAACTAGCCGATGGAGACTTGCTGACGTGCCAACTAGCCGTTGAGGCTGACCCGTCACTTCCCGTTGGGACTTGTTCTAGCTGACATATGACGTGGCAATTAAGGTGGCAGGTTAACCTACGGAGGTGGGTCATCAGCCTGAGGTATCTTCCAGCAGCTTGAGGTCTTGATCTTAAGAACGAGCTGGAGTACTTAAAGAGTAGGTTGACATATGCAGGTTGTCTTTCTATAGGTAAGGTAATAGAGAACAACCTTGTCCTTTACATGTAGTCCAACCTTTCTAGAAATGATTGTGCGTTGTTCTAAACTAAACAACTTGTCAACCCCCAACACTAAATATTGGCTAAGTGTGGTTTTGAATAGCATTATCAAAATAAGCTGCAAAGGGTTTCCAACACTGTATTTCTTAAATAAATTTTACATATATAAAAAGCATCGATTATGATGATAAATGAACATATATTGGAATTTTGTAAATATATTATTTTAAAACTTATACAATTATATTTTGATGTAAAACATTTTAATATTAGAATTAAAACACAAAATACCTCCTTTTGCCATAGAAAAATCAAAATTTCACCAAAATATAAGAAAACACAAAACTAACAATTTTTACATGAATGGACACAAATGCCCCTGCTTTTTAAATTTCTCTCTCCTACTTTGACTTTTTGTCAGCACCCTCTCTCTTCTCTCCTCTCTCTTCACTAGGGGTGGTTATCCGGCACGGATCTGGTTACCGGACCGGTTAATTAACCGGGTAACCGGTACCGGTTAACCGGTAGAACCGGTTAAGGAACCGGTTTCTCTTTTTTTTTTTAATATTTTTTTAATTTATATATTTTAAAGGAATTTTTTTATAAAATTAGAAATTAATTATATAATTAATATTTAATAAATTAGAAATTAAATAGTTATAAACTTATAATATTAATAACCAAAGTTAAATAAAATATATATATATTTATATATTAATATATGTATGTATATATATATATATATATATATATATTTTAAAATTTTAATTAATATTAGTAATATATTACATAAAATCCGGTTCCGGTCCCTTACCGGTTCGGTACCGATTACCCGGGAACCAAAAATTTGTAAATGGTTGGTACCGGTTACCGGACCGGAATCGGTTCCCGGTCCGGTACCGGTTCGGTACCGGTTTTCCTGAAGAATCGGTTCCCGGATAACCACCCCTACTCTTCACACAGACGCATAATCTCTTTCTCTTACTCCCTTCTTTCTCCTCCACGTTATTTCTTCTTTCTTCTCTTCTTTCCTCTCTCTCTACCCTCTCTCTCTTCTTTCTCCTCCTCCATACTATTTCTTCTTTCTTCTCTTCTTTCCTCTCTATCTACTCTCTCTCTTTCTTCTCCACGCTCTTTCTTCTCTTATTTAATTATTCCTAGTTGAAGAAGGTGAAGTTGGCAGCGATAGAGTTAGAGTTTTCTAACTATGCTCTCGTTTGGTGGGACCAACTGAAGAAGAGTAGGAGGAGTCATCGAGAGTAAGCCCATTCGAACTTGGGACGAGATGATGGCGATCATGAGGAAGCGGTTTGTACCATCTCACTACTTTAGAGAGTTGTACAATAAGCTTCAGAACTTGAGACAAGGATCTAAGAGCGTGGATGAATATTTCAAGGAGATGTAAGTAGTCATGATTCGAGCTAACGTTATGGAGGATATTGAGGCGATGATGGCAAGGTTCTTGGTTGGTCTGAATTGGGAGATTCGGAATGGAGTGGAGTTGCAGCATTATGTGGAGCTGGAGGATATGGTGGGCATGGCCGTAAAGATAGAGAACCAGCATAAGAGGAGGGGTAACAACAGCTACACAAGGCGGAAGAAGGAGGAGTCGCCGAAAGAAGAAAAAAAGTTATTCGTGAGGGCGCGATCAAATTGACAAGCTCCACTGTTGAGAATTGTTAAGGATCATATGTTAAGGAGGAACCACTTTGGGATTCTTAAATAAAGGCTTAAAATATATTTTGATTCGATTCCAAAACCCCTCCTGTAAATCCTTTTCCTAAGCGTCCCCATTTTTGATAAATAGATAGGTTAGATTTTTCGAGCTTATATATATTAGGAAAGCTCAATTTTCTTTAGTCGCTTAGGTCTAGCTTGCAGGTCAAAGACTGAAGCTTGAAGACCACTCGCTTAAGTGTAACATCCAACTCGCTAGCTTATCCACTAAGAGAAAGCTCAAACGTGCAGTCCCAAACTTAGCCATTCTCGGAGTATAGAATGCTTATTCGGGCAAGCGTCAACCCTGCCAAGCGGGACAACGATATCTCAACTACCATTCAGATTCAAACTCGAGTTTCAATTTAGTCAAGTGAAGATCAGCAACCATTTAATGAAGATCTCCACGTGACATTCGATTACTAGATGAAAGAATTTGACTCAACGTATCGGCAGACAACAGTCGCTTTCAAGTTCAAGCGCGGTTACTGTTAAGTTTGGAAGATAACTATTTTGGGAAAGAAGACAAAATTACTTTTCTGAAAAGCTGCTAGTCAACCCACCGTATTGCCGGAGCGTGAAGAGACAAGATCACCAACTGTTGGTCCCGGTTTGTTAATAGGAAAAATACGTAGAGGGGGGGGGGGGGTGAATACGTATTTTGAAGTTTTTCAACTTCAAATCCCTTAACTCAGAGTAACAAGTAAAGGGCTTGCTTGAAACTTAAGACCTAGCTGAAGCTAGATCTACAGTACGTAGCTTGCCTGCTTGACCGAAGTGAGCACTTGATCAAGAGGAAGTCTTTACTCGTATGTGCGGAATTTGGTGAGCTAAAAATCTTTCCTAAGTATTTAAAAATTTCCAGATTAGGTTTGTTTAGATGCAATATGCAATGGATAATCAAACAAGTAAGAGTTTAGGGTTAGAGAGATACGACACAGAGAATTATAGTGGTTCGGAGATAACGCTCCTACGTCCACTTTGTTGCACGACGGCAACCGTTCTTTTCACTCAAGAACTTGAAGATTTCGGGCTCTTCAAAAGCCTGGTCAAGATCGAGCTTCACTCGCTTGGATCTGACAGACGCTGGGTGATTCCGAATTCACACCAAAAACCTAACTAGACTGGAAGCTTCACTCGCTTCAGTCGGACAGACAGGGAGATTACGGGCTCTCCTTACAGCCTAGCTTCGATCGAGCTTTACACGAACGATGTAAGTGCAAGCTTGGATCTAGACTCTATGATCGAGGCTTCTTCAATCGGTGAAAGAAGGGCCTTGGATCGAAACAACCTAACGACGACTCAAAAACCTAACAGACAGATTTAGGGTTTTTGGTTGACTAACACACTATGAAGAGCTCTTTACAGTAAGTGCAAAGATGGCTAGAGCTCTTCTTCTAAGCTTGGATATGGAATGGGCTTAGATTCTAAGTGTGAAGGTTGTGAAGACGAGTTCCGACAAACTGGAAACTCGGAGAACACTTAAAACAAAGACTCGAAGATTTGCTCGAAGGCTTGAGAGTGTTTGTTTGCAGTAGGCTCGAATGCTCAAGTAGTGTTCTACTTCTCTTCGTCTTCATCCTTCACTATTTATAGGCGGAGGGATGCCGAGATCCGTTGCTTGGTAGGTGGCTTTGTCCCTCCTCCTCTCGACAGTACTTGCGCAGGCTGGCACCTTTTTCAGACGTCCAGTTTTGGCATTTTGCCAAAATTGGCTAACTTACAAGGTTAACAGTAACTAGAGCGAGCCAGTACTGTTGCGGCGCCTTTGTCGGCCTGGCAGTCAACTTTTCCGCTCCACTCCGCTTTCGACACGTGGAGATCTTGTAATTAATGCTACGATCTCCTGTTGACTGGAGTTCAAAATATGGGCGGGAGTTGCGCTGTCGCTTTCTGGTAGGTAGTGGCTCGCTTCGCTTTGAAGTTGTAGCGCCCGCTCTGAAGTGAGTCGCTTCACGGTCATATTTGAAGGAGTTACTTGAGAAATAAAATTTCCGAGGAACTTCTTAAGAAGTGTTGACCCGTGTTGACTCGCTTCGTCTTTTCTTTGTAGCGCTCGCTTCGCTTCGCTTTGGTTTGAACTGTAGCGCTCGCTTCGCTTCACCTTGGCAGACTCGCTTTGAATCTACTGTAGCGCTCGCTTCGCTACACTATTCTTTGGCACGCTTCACTTCGGCTTGCTAGACTTGCTTCGCTTCGAAAAACACACTCAAGCGAGTGGCCTTCACTTGAAAATTTGAAGCCTAAAATCTAAGCAAATTAAGGAGCCATCCTAACAGAGTAGGCTTAGAAAAATTCTAACTTATTAACTACATCAAAATGGGAACAGAACGCTTTGGGGTTTTGGGATCAAATCAAAACAATGAAGTGTCCCTAATAGGTTCCCCCTTAACATGTTGTTCTTAACAATTCCCAACAATTTCCCCCTTTTTGATGATGCCAAAACCCATAAGACTTAGATAAAAAAAAAAAAATCTAGTCTATCTAACCGTGAAGGAAACTTCAAGCGACTGCTTCCTTTGCAGCTTCGTTTGTAATTTTCTTTTAAGTTCCTTTTCCCTTTTTTTTTCGGTTAAATTGTTTGAGTTTGTAGCAAAAAAAAAAAAAATGTAAAGTCATTCACAAAGCGAGTAAATGACACAGAAGAGACAGAAATTGAAATGAGATATATGAACATCAGTTCACAAAATATGAAGCTTGAAATTCAATGATTTCCTGCAGCTTCATCCTTCTCCTCCTTCTCCTCTTCCTTCTTCTCTCCATCATCAGCAATATCAAGAGCATAGGCTGATAGAACTCTCGATTCCAAATTGTTTACGGTGTGAATGCTCGGCCTTCTCCATGCACCCTCCAGCTTGAAAGCTTCGTCCACCTCCTCATCAGTGACTCCTCTGTTAGAAACATCCGTGCCTGGATGATAAGGCATGGGGAAGTCCTTTATTGCTGGTACCTTGACGACAATTGGCTTGGGTTGAGCTTGTTCAGCCATGGTAAAGATTTTTCGTCGCAGTCTGTCGTCATAGGTGGCGAGAAAGTTGTTGAGGGCACTTATCCAAGAACATTGATCCTGCAGCGGCACTACCTCCCAGTAATAGTAGGCTTTGATGAACAAGTCCTTGTAGTATAGCCACTGTTCGCGCAGATCTCCCGGAATAAAGTCCTCGATTTCCCTTCCGTCCAGGTGCTCATCCCTCCGCTTGGCCAACTCCTCTTCTGATCTCTTCGACAATTGAGTCATGACCTTCTTGAATTTCGCTCCCGACTCGCTGTTCCACGATGGACGTTTCTCATTGAGTCGTTTGCGAATATAGTCTTGTTCATCTGTGCGGGGGTAGCGACCAGACTCAACCATTTCCTTTGTCGTCACGTCACATGCATCAGATATGGCTTGTGCTTCACATGCTTCGGACTCATCTGGCATGAGAGGAATGAAGGCACTGCGCACTAAGGAAGACTGGATGAGTAACACTTCACTGAAGTGTTCCTTGATCCGTGCGTCAATTACTTGGAGTCGCCTGGCATTTATCCTCCTCCTCTTCCTCTCGCCTTCGCTTCTCCCTTCTTCTCTTCCTTTCCTCTTTCTTTCCTCCTTCTCCACCCTAGAAGCAACTGCTTGCTTGACCTTTTGGCGTTTGGCCGCGGGGTCATCTCCTTTTGTCTCCGGAGCAGTTCGCTTCAAAGGAAGTTTTGGTAGAGGGGGAGGTGGCATGTCTCTCTTTGTAGCAGCAATTGAGGGGACGACTGCTGATGAAGTGAGTGCAGCAGTAGTCGAAGTGAGTGCGGCTGACGAAGCTGGCGCGGCGGCTGAAGCGGGCGCTTTGGGTGAAGCGGCCGCTTGGGAACTAGATGAAGCACCTGCAGCAACAGATAGTTTTGTTAGTCCAAACATGCGCTCCATCTCCCACGCCATGGCAGCATCCTGCTCCACCTGCTTCCGCTTCTCCTCCTTCGTTATTACAGTCACCGGAGGATGCCGTGCAATTGAAGCACTCAGCACTTTTTCTTGAAGCGGCCTGCTGGGCTCTTCGAGCTTTTTCATCAACTCCTCCTTCGTGAGCTTAATTTTGCCCTTTGCAAGAGAGGCCCTCGCTTCATCATCCATTACATCCTCCTTATCTCCATCACCACTGCCACCCTCCAACATCCTTTCTACTCCAACACTGCTTCCCCCTGAACCTCCAACTCCTCCTAGCTTCATCTGTCCTTCCCCCTTTTTGGCATCATCACTGCCAGGGGTTAGGATGATTGATTTTCCAGAGATGGAATGATGGAACGAATTGACTGTGTTGAGGATGGCCTCCAACATCTTCCCAGCTTTTCCCACAGTTGGAGCCACCAATTCAGCTGTTTTGATGGAGATTTCCTCCAGCAAGTACTCACATTGTTTCTCTCTCTCAACAACAGAGGTCATCATCCTCTCCAACGGTTCCACCTCCCTGAAGCGAGCCTCCAGCTCCACTTCAACTTCCCTCCTTATATCCGCCTTCTCCTCTTGCAAGTTGAAGTACCAGAATTCCTGAGCCGCTTGAAGTTCAGCTTGCATCGTCTCAAGGCTCCTCTCTCTCTCTGGTTTAGAGAGAGATGGAATTCGGCACTTGCAGCAATCTTTTCCGTGTACGCTTCACCCAGCTCCTTGACCTTTTCCAGTAATAGAGTCAATTCAGCGTTCTGTAGGTCAATAGCCTGCGCACTTCTCCTCCAACTCTCCAGCTCCTTCTTATCAGTCTCACTCTCTCGCTTCAGTAGCTTCATTTCATTCCTGAGTGAATCGTGAGTCTTTTTAGTGCTCAGCAGCTCACACTTCCTTTCCTTATCAACTCCTCTTCTCTCTTCTCATACGCCTCCTTCAACTTCTTCAACTCCTTCTCCAAATCCTTCTTCTCTTTGCCAATAGAAACAAGTTTGGCATTCACCTCCCTCAAGCGGCTCCTTTCCGCATCAAGCGAGCCCTTGAGTTCGGTGATTGTTGTTGATTGTTCACCCACCAGCTTCACTTGCGCCTCCAACGCCTTCTCTTTCTCCTCCAGCAGCCTCTCCTTTTCCTCCACCTTTCCCTCCAAAACCTTCTTTTTCCTGTCAAAGTCTTCTCTAAGACTGATGACCTCCCCCGCCTTTTTCTCCATCTCCTCACTCTTCTTTGTTATCTCGCTATGAAGGCTAGCGATCTCCGCATCCTTTAATTCTACCTCCTCCTTATGCTCCCTGATCAGCTTCCTTTCATGGGAAGAGGGCACTCGCTTCGGAACTATAGCGAGTGGATAGGCTTCTTTCACCTTTGCATCCAGCTTCTCCCAGAAGCTGGTCCCATCGAGAAAGGCATGGAAGCCGTTTTCGCCATTGAAGTTGAGAAGTTTGGCTTCCATTTGGATCAGTTCTTCCTCTGTGAATGCTTTGAGGAGCCTGAAGATCTTATAGTACTCCGTTCCACGATAGGTGATGTACGTCAGGAAATCGACGACATTGGTGTAGAATACGTCTGTCCATGGAACATTGGAGTAGCGAAGATTGATTGTCTTTGCGGCTTGCTCTCTCTCCTTGACATAGCGTTCGAGAGCTTGCGTTTTTATGGCGAGGGCAGGAGGTACGAACTGTGGAATTATGGGGAGTTCACCAACAGTGTGGGCGGTATCGGCTGTAGCTGCCGATGTCGAGGGGGATTGGGATGAGGTTTCTTGGGTTTCGGATATTTGGACGGCTTCAGTGTGTGGTGGTTGAGTTTGCTGGGTTTGAAATGGTTTGAAAGTGGTGTAGGCTTCGACTGGATCAACATGGAGTAGGGGGATTTCGGGTATCTGGAAGGAAGATGCACATTCTTCTTCCTGGGGAGAGAGGGGGATTGTCTTTGTGAGGGGTTGTTGGGTCGATGAGGCTTGGGGTTCTGGTATCTGGGTTGTTTGGGTTTGAATTTGGAGTGGGGGTGATTTGGCTTTGATTGGTGAAGGCTGGGGTTGAGTCACTTCAATGTCCTCAAGCGGCTTCTCCACCGCCTCGCTTTCTTGGACAAGCGAAGTGACTCGCTTCATCTTCTTGCCTCGCTTGGGCGCGGCTCGCTTCCCGGGTGAAGCGACCTGCCTCGCTTGGCTCACTTTGGCTTGCCTTTCGGCAACCGGTCTTGCAACGGGCACTTCAACTTCCAGAAGTCCCAAATCCATCAACGTTTTTGTTTTCCTCCACTTGTCGTAGTAGATGGACTGTTTGTTGTAGATGGTGGTGTCAGTTTCCGGCCATGCTTTCCCCGGAAACTTCTTCTCCAAAGCAAAGGAGAGTCTCGAGAAGAACTTCAGTTTCCCCTTGCGGAGAATCTGATCGGTGCTTCCTTCACGAACGCGAAGTCATCAGCGGCTTCGTGAATCTGTTTAAGGAACCAGCCATGCCAATTGAAGCTTGTTCCGGTGAGGCTGTCGACGATAACTGCAGTGGCAATCAGCTTCGTCTCGGAGAGAGTATCCAAGGTCCCGATGTAGCATGCGACACTCTTCGAGAAGAGTTCGTAGATATGATTGAAGGGGGCCTTCAGACTTGAACGGATACTGGCCTCCTTGTAATTCGGATCTGCTTTGTCGTCTGCAAATCGACCGTACTGAACTCCGGCCGAAAGACCCAAATCGAGCAGTGAGTCTCCTCCTTCTCTCGGCAAGTCGAACGCGCCGATGAGTTCACTCATATCCACCTCCACCGGCTTCCTGGTCTGTGGATCAGTGAAAGAAGACGTATTCTGCTCCTTCCTCAAGTTTAGCAAAAGCTCACCCACCGCTTTTGCCAGTATTTTCGACGGAACTGCCGTCACAAATTTCCATAGACCGGCCGTGGTCACGGCTCTACGGAGAAAACCATTTTTCTCGATGATGGCTAGATCGAGATGAGGCTCGACATTAATGTGATTGTTGACCTCCGTGAGAAACTCCTCCATCGTTTCTTTCTTCTGCTTCTTGCCCATGGTGAAATTTGAAGGATTTTGAGCAGAGTTTTAACGATGAACAACAAGGGTTGAGACTCGTGAGTTGCAGAAGTTGCAGATCTAAGCACGAGAATGGAAATTTTTGAGGGCTGTGAAAGGTTCTGCAGTTCTGCATCGTCTCATATATATAGAATTAGGTCTTGGCTGACGTGGCAGGGGCAGGACGGTAATATTGCCGTAAGTCCTGTAGGTAGGCGGCGGACGTGCGGTGATGGATCTGATGTGTCCGGCGTCACCACAGTAAAAGTGAACCGCCACTTGCTCGGCGTCTCCACGTGGCCTGCAGTGATTGGGTTGTCTTATACGGCGCTAATCCAACGGCTACAGATTGGGGGCTGTTGAGATTCGACGGCTGGATCTTCTCCGCCTTTTCCCGCTTCGAATTCAAAGTGCAGTCCACGCGCCCCTTGTTTCCGCCAGTACGTGAACCTGCATTAAATGCTTGGCAGAAAGTAAAATTGCACTCGAGTGCAGACAGCTCATACTCGCTTCGTGCCCGCTCGCTTCGAGTTGGGCCGCTCGGCTTTGATTCGCTTGAGAGGCATTCGCTTGAGTGACTGTTCCGCACTCGCTTGCGATGGCTAGCTTTGAGTGACGTAGCACTCGCTTGGCCATCTGAAGCGACTGGAATAAGAAATTGAACTTCTTTGCATAATTTTAAAATGTTTCTGACTTACATACTTCGAGGATAAACAAGAGTGTTTTCCTCTTTGTATTTGTGTCAGATTCATTTCATATTTTCCACATAGTGAGTGAAGGTTTCTAGCACGCTTCGGCTCACTTAGTGTACTTAAAATTGAAATGCTTACCAGTCAATCTCACTTCGTAGGAGATTGATACCACTTGTTGAAGACTTCATTTTGAATTGATTCCACTTGATGGTCTTTTCTAGTTGGGCTTGGTCTTCATGGCATTCATCTTCCTCTACGAATTAGAGCGTCCTCCATCGAAGTGAATGGGGGAGAGAATGAATATAGTACACAAGCTTACTACAACCCGAAGGGAGCATCACGTAAGTGTACTTATTCACGACGAATGGGGGATGAGTACAGGTCCTTATCTCAGAGCAGAAGTGGGCAGGATGACAATGAGAATGCTCTGACAAGACAATCTCGTATTTTACGCAGAAGCATGTCACCAGCCCTGCAACCTTTTGTATAAAAAGGTAAACCTTCAAGCTTCCCTACAATCTAGAGAATGAATCTGCAGTCGACTCGCTTTGACCCAAGCTAGGGCAAATTGAAGCGATGCAGAATTCGAGATAGCAGCATCTTTGCTCGCTTTGGAAGTAGCTTGCTCCGAGAGTAAGCATTAGTTCCCCCTTAACCAAATACTTAACAATTCATGTAAGTTGGTAAGGAACTTCTTCCAATACTCCATCTTTCTCCACCTTACTTCATTTTCTTCAAGCGAGTGCGATCTTGAAGTGACTCGCTTGAGTTGGTGAAGATCCGAAGCGAGTGACGCTACGAGAAACTAGCGACCACTCCTTCGTGCATCCAGGATCTAGCATTCTTCACCAGGGTCTAATAAACCTAATTCCATGCATAGCTGATTGAAACGAGACTCAGCTAGAGGCTTGGTGAGGATATCTGCTCGCTGGAGATCAGTATGGATTTTCTCGAGCTTGATATCCTTCTTCTCGACATGATCACGAATGAAATGATGTCGAATTTCCACGTGCTTGCACCTGGTGTGAAGCACTGGATTCTGCGAAATACATATGGCACTGTTGTTGTCGCAGAAGATCGGAATTTCATTTGCTTCAACCTTGTAGTCCTTCAACTACTGACGAAGCCATGGGATTTGAGAACAGCAGCTTCCTGCGGCCATGTATTCAGCTTCAGTTGTTGAAGTGGCTACGCTTGTCAGTTTCTTCGAAAACCATGAGATCAGCTTGCTTCCCAAGAACTGACACGTGCCTGACGTTGATTTCCTATCGACTCGGCACCCTCCATAGTCAGCATCTGAATATCCAGTGAGCTCCAAATTGTCCTCCGCTGGATACCGCAACCCCATATTGACAGTGCCCTTCAAATATCGAAGAATTCTTTTGGCAGCTTCGAGATGGCTGTGCTTGGGGTTGCTTTGGAAGCGAGCGCAGACTCCGACTGCAAAAGCAATATCTGGCCTGCTTGCAGTGAGATAGAGTAGTGACCCAATTAGGGCACGATAATCTGTAGGATCTACAGATTTTCCTCCTTCGTCTTGGCAAGCATATCTCTAGTGTATTTGGCTTGGTTGATGAAGATTCCATTATCCTGCTGCTTTACTTGAAGACCTAGAAAGCAGCTCATCAAGCCAATCATCGACATTTCATATTTGGTCTTCATCAGCTCTCCAAACTTCTCGCTAAGCGACTGGTTTGGTAACCCAAATATGATGTCATCCACCTAGATCTGGACCCAAAGCATATCTTTTCCATGGTTGATGGTGAAGAGAGTCCGATCTATCTTTCCTTTGTGGAATCCATTATCCGCTAGGAATTGAGATAGTGTATCATACCAAGCTCTGGGAGCTTGCTTCAACCCATACAGGGCTTTCTTCAAGCGATACACTTTATCTCCCTGCTCGAAACCCGGTGGCTGCTCCACATACACTTCTTCCTTGAGTTCACCGTTGAGGAATGCGCTCTTCACATCCATTTGATAGACCTTGAACTTCTTGGCTGCTGCATAGGCTAGAAACAATCTGATAGCTTCAAGCCGTGCCACTGGAGCGAAGGTCTCGTCAAAGTCGATTCCTTCCTCTTGGCAGTAGCCTTTGGCAACGAGTCGCGCCTTGTTCCTCACTACGTTGTGGTCCTCGTCAGTCTTGTTCTTGAACACCCATTTGGTGCCAATAACATGCTGGAATTTGGGACGATCCACGAGGTACCATACGTCGTTTCTGGTGAACTGGTTCAGCTCCTCTTGCATGGCGATCACCCAGTTAGAGTCGGCTAGGGCTTCCTCCACGCTTGATGGCTCAATGTTTGAGAGAAAGCAACTGAACATGGCACTTTCTCCAAACACTTGACTTCTGGTCACTACACCCTTGGATGGATCTCCAATGATTTGGCTTGGTGAGTGATCTTTGAGCCACGCTCGCTTGGATCCGCCAGCCTCATCTTCGTCTTCTTCTTTGCCGCTCGCTTCATTATCTGAAGCGACTAGATTGGGTGCTTGGCCTGCACTAGCTTCAGGAGTCTTTTGGGCAGCTTCACCTTCTCCTTTGGGATACTGCTCGCTTGAGTCCTTGATCTCATCATCTTCATCAAGCACGTCCCAAGTGAGTTGATTTGTGGGTTCCTTGCTTTGATCTTTTTCATTCGCTTGAGCCTGTTCCTGTGGAAGACTTAAAGAAGATTCATCAAATACGACATGGGGTGATTCCTCCACAATTAGGGTTTTACAGTTGAACACTCTGTAGGCTTTGCTAGACGTAGAGTATCCTAAGAATACTCCTTCATCAGCTTTGCTTTCAAAAGCTTTCAACTGTGACTTCCCATTGTTGTGAATGAAGACCCTACAACCAAAAATATGGAAATAAGATATGTTAGGAATTCTCCCTGTCCATATTTCATATGGAGTTTTGTCATGCCGTTTGTTGAGAAGCGTCCGGTTCTGCGTGTAGCATGCTGTATTGGCAACTTCAGCCCAATACTTCGTCGGAAGCTTCGAGTCTGCAATCATAGTTCGAACGGCTTCTTTGATAATTCGATTTCTTCTTTCAGCAACTCCATTCTGCTGAGGTGTACGTGCTGAGGAGGTCTGATGTGCTATGCCATGCTCCGTGCAGTACGCTTCAATTGTAGAGTTCAAGAACTCTGTGCCTTTGTCGGAGCGGATGGTCACAATAGCTTGATTCTTTTCCACAGCCAATCGCTTGAGTAGTTGTGGCAGTTTGGTCAGTGTCTCCTTCTTGCTGAAGAGGAATACAACCCAAGTGTAGCGAGAGAAGTCGTCGACTACAACTAGAGTGTATTTCCTTCCATTTACACTAACTGGAGTAACTGGACCAAACAGATCCATGTGATGCAGTTCGAGCACTCGCTTTGATGAAGCTTCTTCAAGACTGGCAAAGTGCTTCTTCGTCTGCTTCCCTCATTGGCATGGTGGGCATGGATGGTCTTTGATGAAAACTTCATTTGGTATGCCTTGCACCAAACCCTTTCGAGCTAAGCGATTGATGGCTTTGAAGTTGAGATGGTTCAAGCGTTTGTGCCATAGCCATCCAATTTCTGTAGCACTCCTTGCAACTAGGCAAGTTTCCTCTTTGCAGCTGTCCCATTGTGCTATGTAGACGTTTCTTTGCCTGATTCCAGTGAGCACAATCTGGGACGTGAGTTCGCTCTTCACAATGCACTTGTTGGAGATGAACTCCACCCTGTACCCCTTATCACAAAATTGTGAAATGGATAACAGGTTGTGCTTGAGTCCTTCCACATAGGAGACTTCTTCAATTGTGAGCTTTCCAACTTTCAGTGCGCCGTATCCTTTGGTGCTTCCTCGAGAGTTGTCGCCAAAGGTTACGTGTGGACCCTTCTTCTCTATGTAGTTGTGAAGTAGAGCTTTCATGCCGGTCATGTGTCTTGAACATCCACTGTCCAAGTACCATACTAGTTGACCTTCGCTTGGCATGGGATCCACGGCGCTCACCTGCAATTAGACAGATTTTGGTACCCAAATCAGTTTGGGTCCTTGCAGGTTAGTTCCCTTAGGTACCCACACTTGCTTCACTTTCTTTTGAAAGGAAGTTTGTGCCTTGGGTTTCTCGACCTTCGAAAACTGTGACTTCTGCCTTAAAGCAGTTTCACACGTGCAACAGTGTGTGCAAGAGGGGTAGCGGCTCGCTTTAGACCTTCCTATGCTCTTCCCATTTTGCTTATATCCTGAAGCGACTCGCTTCGGATTAGCTCTGGGTTTAGAGACTGACTTAGGGTTTCTAGTCTGTCGAAGCGGCTCGCTTGGTTACATCGAAGCGGTCCAACTAGGGTTTTGATCCTGACTCGCTTGAGAAACCTTGGGAATCTGAAGCGACCCAGTGGAAGCTTCAAAATCTTCCCCCTCAACGTTAGTCCGGTTGGACCATCTCCAGTCCGGATAACGTGACACATAGACATTATTCCTCTTTTTAGGAGGTAGATCCTTTGTCTCTCGTGTCTTAGCTTGAGACTTAGAAGCTTCAATAGTTCTCCCTTTACCTTTGGATTGGTAAGACTTAGCATGTTGAGTGCTAGGGACTGTTGAACTCTGCTTGCCCTTAGGATCTGCCCTTAAAGATATAGACATCTTCATAGGCTTCCTTTTAGGGTTCTCAGCCATCTTGCCTTTATCTTTGTTAGTGGTCGCTTTGGATGCAGTGGGCAATTCCAAAGTGACTGATGGTGTAGTGTGAGATGCACCAACAAAGACAGTCGGCTTGGGAGGTCCACCCTCATATCCAAGGCCAGCTTTCCTACCAAAAGGCAGAAGCGAGCCCTCTAGTGCCTGCCTAGCATATGATGCTTTGTTCAAGTTGGCAACTAGAGCGGACTGGGTTTCATACCTTCCCTCCAAGCTTTGATGTCTAGCGAAGAGATCCTCGAACTTACTAGTCATAGCCCTTAATTTAAGTTTGACTTCGTCAAGCTCACGGGCTAGCTTTCGGTTCTCCTTTTCGCTTTGAGACAGAGCTTGTTTTACCACTTCGTGGTCGCTTGACAATTTCTGGTGCTTGTCAAACAACTCACTCCATGAAAAGGATTGTTCTTCCTCATTGACAGTGTGTGCTAGTGTAATTGAAGTGATTGAAGGATAGAAGAATACCTCTCCTGTTTCTTCGTCGGTGAGCGCTATAAATCCAAGATCCTCACCATCACTGGAGTTTTGATCTGTGAATGCATCTGAGTCGCTTGGTGGATCTTCAGTTGTAGCGACCGGCACTTCACTCGCTACGAGCGCTCGCCTTGGAGCATCCCTCTTGGCCTTCAATTCTTCGCGCTCTTTGGCACTTTGCTTTGGGCAATCGGATTTGTAGTGGCCCATCTTGTGGCAGTGGTAACACTCCACTTCCATCATGTCGCGCGGGATCGTCTTGGTCGTCTCTTCTCTTTTTCCTTTTCCTTCTCGAGCATCAGTGCTCCTCCCTTTGTACTGCTTTTAGAATCTTTTGTATTTGCCCACTCGAGAGTTCATTTTGTTGAAATTCTTGGACAAGAACGCAATGTGTTCTTCCAACTCTTCCCTCGTCATCTTGGCTAGCGATTGCTCGCTTGGCCCTTCGGCAGCTTTGAATGCTACTCCTTTTGACGTCGTGGGAGCTTCATCCTCTTCATCGAGGTTCATTGATTCAGATCGAATTCATGAGCTTTGAGTTCGGAAAATAGGATCTCCGGTGTGAGCTTGGATAGATCCTTGGTAGCTAGGTACAGCTCCTTCATTGTCTGCCACTTCCTTGTGAGAGCTCGGACAATCTTCAGATTGACTTCTTTATCTGTGAGTTCCTTCCCAAGTGAGTTGAGAGTTGCAATGATGTTTGTAACTCTCAGCTCGAAGGTGTCAATGGATTCTCCTGGCTTCATTATCAGACTCTCAAACTCCCGCATCTGAACGGCGAGCTTGTTTTCCTTGATTTTGTCTGTGCCTTGAGAAATGAGGGCTAGGGTTTCCCACATTTCTTTCGCCGTTGCACACTTCCTTATCCGTGGTAGATAGGCGTCCGACACGGTGCTCTGCATCGTGTGGCGTGCAATTTTGTCGAGGTTGGCAACTTTGAAGTCATTCGGAGTGTATTCATCTTTGTCCTTTTCTACGTATGTTTGTTGAACATGAGCTTCGCGTCCTTCTGCAGCTGGGACGTTCACAGATATGGCTTTCTTGATTTCGATTGGTCCGTCCTCTATGACTTACCACATCCGGTCGTGGATTGAGTATAGGAAGCTCTCGACTCGGAAACTCCATATCTCGTATCCTTCGATCGAGAACTGTGGAAGATTTGATGCACTGTATGTAGACATAGCAAACTATCAGCAGTAAATGCAATATGCGTAGGTGAGGTTTTGATGCACTTAGGAAAATAGGATCCGGTTCAGTGAGACAACGTGAAGCGAGTGGTGGCTCGCTTTAGGTATGCAAAGCAGAGGCTCGAAAGAACCGCTGCTCTGATACCACTTGTTGGTCCCGGTTTGTTAATAGGAAAAATACGTTGAGGGGGGGGGGGGGGGTGAATACGTATTTTGAAGTTTTTCAACTTCAAATCCCTTAACTCAGAGTAACAAGTAAAGGGCTTGCTTGAAACTTAAGACCTAGCTGAAGCTAGATCTACAGTACGTAGCTTGCCTGCTTGACCGAAGTGAGCACTTGATCAAGAGGAAGTCTTTACTCGTATGTGCGGAATTTGGTGAGCTAAAAATCTTTCCTAAGTATTTAAAAATTTCCAGATTAGGTTTGTTTAGATGCAATATGCAATGGATAATCAAACAAGTAAGAGTTTAGGGTTAGAGAGATACGACACAGAGAATTATAGTGGTTCGGAGATAACGCTCCTACGTCCACTTTGTTGCACGACGGCAACCGTTCTTTTCACTCAAGAACTTGATGATTTCGGGCTCTTCAAAAGCCTGGTCAAGATCGAGCTTCACTCGCTTGGATCTGACAGACGCTGGGTGATTCCAGGTTCACACCAAAAACCTAACTAGACTGGAAGCTTCACTCGCTTCAGTCGGACAGACAGGGAGATTACGGGCTCTCCTTACAGCCTAGCTTCGATCGAGCTTTACACGAACGATGTAAGTGCAAGCTTGGATCTAGACTCTATGATCGAGGCTTCTTCAATCGGTGAAAGAAGGGCCTTGGATCGAAACAACCTAACGACGACTCAAAAACCTAACAGACAGATTTAGGGTTTTTGGTTGACTAACACACTATGAAGAGCTCTTTACAGTAAGTGCAAAGATGGCTAGAGCTCTTCTTCTAAGCTTGGATATGGAATGGGCTTAGATTCTAAGTGTGAAGGTTGTGAAGACGAGTTCCGACAAACTGGAAACTCGGAGAACACTTAAAACAAAGACTCGAAGATTTGCTCGAAGGCTTGAGAGTGTTTGTTTGCAGTAGGCTCGAATGCTCAAGTAGTGTTCTACTTCTCTTCGTCTTCATCCTTCACTATTTATAGGCGGAGGGATGCCGAGATCCGTTGCTTGGTAGGTGGCTTTGTCCCTCCTCCTCTCGACAGTACTTGCGCAAGCTGGCACCTTTTTCAGACGTCCAGTTTTGGCATTTTGCCAAAATTGGCTAACTTATAAGGTTAACAGTAACTGGAGCGAGCCAGTACTGTTGCGGCGCCTTTGTCGGCCTGGCAGTCAACTTTTCCGCTCCACTCCGCTTTCGACACGTGGAGATCTTGTAATTAATGCTACGATCTCCTGTTGACTGGAGTTCAAAATATGGGCGGGAGTTGCGCTGTCGCTTTCTGGTAGGTAGTGGCTCGCTTCGCTTTGAAGTTGTAGCGCCCGCTCTGAAGTGAGTCGCTTCACGGTCATATTTGAAGTGAGTTACTTGAGAAATAAAATTTCCGAGGAACTTCTTAAGAAGTGTTGACCCGCGTTGCCTCGCTTCGTCTTTTCTTTGTAGCGCTCGCTTCGCTTCGCCTTGGCAGACTCGCTTTGAATCTACTGTAGCGCTCGCTTCGCTACACTATTCTTTGGCACGCTTCACTTCGGCTTGCTAGACTTGCTTCGCTTCGAAAAACACACTCAAGCGAGTGGCCTTCACTTGAAAATTTGAAGCCTAAAATCTAAGCAAATTAAGGAGCCATCCTAACAGAGTAGGCTTAGAAAAATTCTAACTTATTAACTACATCAAAATGGGTCGCTTGGGAACAGAACGCTTTGGAGTTTTGGGATCAAATCAAAACAATGAAGTGTCCCAAATAGGTTCCCCCTTAACATGTTGTTCTTAACAATTCCCAACACCAACTGTTAGATCCGGGTCAAAGATTAACAACAATTACACAATTATTTATCATATTTACAGATTTGCAAGGAATATTCATGTACAAATGATCATAAATAGAAATAAGGGAGAAATCAACACAAGGCGTCAATCTTCTTAGCTCGATTCCACCGATACATCACTTCTCTATAAAAGCGGATTGAGATACAGGCAAAACGCAAAGCGTTCAAACTATTCGTCCAACCTTATCCACAAAAGTCGAGGTGTAACGGGGAAGAACGGAGGATGAAATGGTTAACGCAAGGCGTTCTTCCACTCGTCCTCGAATAGGGATGAGGATTATACCTTTGAGTTCCGTGTTTGAGACCACCGGGCGCCTGCAAAACAGAACCGGAGGAACAAAGGGGGATGTTCCTCCGGGAAGGACCTCCGACGCTCAAGTCAGTAAGAGCACGAAAAGACTCTAAGGAGAGTATGAATGAAACAGTGTAGAAAGTGTCGAACTCGTACCTTAGCATGATGAAATCACTATCTATTTATAGGTGTAAAAAAGGGGGTGAAAAGGTGAATGTACCTGTACAGGGAGGACATAAAAGGAATTTTTGGGGGGACAAGGTTCTCTCCGCCATTAATTTAGTGGTCCTCACTCTATGGTACGTAGAGTCATGCGGACTGCTTGTTCGGCAGATCCCTGAGTTCTGGCAGATGCCAACAGGACTGGGATAGCTTCTGCAGAGGAATGGATCCATGTGGAGTCTTGTAGCTTCTGCATTGGGTAAGGCATCTGTACTTGGGCACGGCATCTGGGGCTCCTGGGATGTAAGTCCAGCCAGCACGATGCCACGAGTTCAAGCTGATATTGCCCCCCCCCCCCCAAGTCCAGAAGCGTATGCTATTAGCTTCTGCTAAGCGCCTTGGCGGGAAATGATCTTTCGGTTTGACGTCTTAAACGTGTTATCGCGTGGAAGAGTGGTGCAACAGTTGTTTTCTCGAGGACGAAAAGGCGTAAAGACTCCTTTCCTCATCATTACCTCTAACCTACATAATCGAGACAAGAGAGAGAAAGAGAGAGAGAGAGAGAGAGAGAGAGAGAGAGAGAGAGAGAGAGAGAGAGAGAGAGAGAGAGAAACATCCAAATTGCCCTCCTATCAAGAGGGGACTCTCTTTTTTCATCAAGGTTCAATACTCGTCATGACCAATGATTGAATTATGCCTTTAACAAGCTTGAGTTTCTTCAGCCATAATGGTATTTATTATTATTATTATTATTATTATTATTATTATTATTATTATTATTATTATTATTATTATTATTATTATTATTATTATTATTATTATTATTATTATTATTATTATTATTATTATTATTATTATTATTTATATATGTATTTAACAGACGCGTGAGGACGCGTGAGAAACTTTTGCAAACTCATTAATGGCGGAAGTGTCGTAGGGTAGTGGATGGGACATGCTCCGTTCTTTTTCTCTCTCCTTCCTCCTTTTTAGGGAGGGTTTATAACCTTCTTATTTTCTTCCTTTTTCCTCCCATTTTTCATATTGCTTCAAAGAGAAGAAGAACGGTGCTTTCGTCTCTCTGGTTTTATTCGTACTTTAGGAGATTATTCTGCTTTCCCTTCTCTCGAGGATAAACAGGTATTCTTCTTGTTACTCCGCCATCCCTTCCCTTTTTTCCTATGAACCGTATTCTGATGAATTTGGAGTCAGAAAGCTTTTCATTTTTCTATCATTTTCTTCTGTATTTCCTTGGAGGAAGACCAACGGGTTTAATACTTCCAACTACATGCCTAATCTCTAAGGAAACAGAGTAGGGATTTCAGTATGAAACGAATGACTTATCACTACTGGAATTTTGATACGGGATTTGTCCGGGTTTGCTTGACGATATTGCGCATTGCTATCATTCGTAGTTCTTCCTATTAATATCTCGTGAAGAGGGGATTTTTATTCCCCTTTTTGTTGTTGTTGTTCTTGTTGTATTTTTTTTATCTCTCGTCTTCACTCTCCATTGCTTTGCAGATATGGATTCCACCAAACAGAGCTTAGGGCAAAAAGCTCGTGAAAAGCTGTTGCGCAAAATAGAGCAGGCTGATCGCAATATTTTCTACCACACAAAATAGGTATAGTAAAAGGGAAGCACGAGTATCGTATCCACAGGGATTGATATACCGAAACCACACACAATACCTCTACTTTAGAACTAAACTGATGTCTAGGCAAATAAGAATTTAGAATTGTGGTATTTATAACTAGACAAATAAATAATAGACTCAATTAAACAAATAAGGAAATAAGCAAATAACAAAGCAAATAAACTAATAAGGTAAAACTCAAGTAAGGAAAAGTGTTGATTCTAGGGAAGCCTACCTAATCAAACCTATGCAAGCAATTAATGAATACAATTAACCAATTTAATCCAATCTAGATATGATACACGAAAATAACCTAACACTGTGGGTAAGGCAATGTAGATCGTCACCTAATAAGATCCTAATCTCCTCTCGGACTCAAAGAAATCAAATCAGGTGCAAAAGAGAACAAGTATCAATAATACAATCAACTAGGTTCAGCTACGACACCTATATCGACTATATGCAAACATATGATAATTCAACTTCGGCTAAGACAATCAAATCATCATATCATGTATTCATGAAATCGATTATGCAATTATCCTGCTACGGCATACAAACATAACTATGCACACATAATTAGTGGCCAATTAATCATGCAAGAGAATAAGCACCATGAAACATGCACCTAGATTGGAAGGCTAATTGTAAACAAAAACACTCACATAAATTCAATTAGGCATACAATCCCTAAAATCAACTAAGAAATTTAGCTAGACAAAATTAAAAGAAAGGTAGAAGGAAGAATAAACATAATGAAAAGCATAAATAAAAGAGAAAGGGATAGAAAAACTCTTGAATCTTGAATAAACTTCAATCTTCAATTGTCTTCATACATAAAATAAATCTAGATCTAAAGTATACAAGTAGAGAAAAGAATAAAAACTAATCTAAACTATGGTGAAGAGTAGAGAGCTCTAAACTATGAAAACTTGGGTACAATGATGAGTTTTGGGGTATTTATAAGGTAGGGGTTCGTAATTATTACCTAAGTGTGCAAGGATTAGGTTAAGGAAATAAAAAATATGAATTTTAAAGATTTCCGTGATTTTGGCTCGACTAGGTGCTTGGCCGCGCGCCCGGTCGCGCATGTCCATGCAGTTTGCACGTCTTTCTTGTTTTGGCCGTATCTTTCTCGTCCGAACTCCGAATTGACCTCTGTTTTCGCCTGCACGCTCCTATCGAACCCCTCTTCAATGCTATGCTTCCACATTTCCAAAATAACTCTTCAATAACATCGTGAGAAGTCAGAACTTGGGATCAATACGTCATCATCTTCCTTTGTTTCGTCGTCCCTTGTCTCGCCTTGGGTTTTCTCGACTAAAAAGCCCTAAAAACACTCAAAACAACCCAAAAGCATAATCTAGCTCTAAATAACATAAACAATATAATACATGAGCTAAACTATCAAAATAAGACAAGAAAACAACTCTTTAACACCTAGATAATATGGTAAAAATACACCCTATCAAAATCCCCCAAACTTAAACATTGTTCGTCCCGAACAATAACAAAAACGAAATAAACAATAGACTCAAGCATTGTGAACTACATAGGCCTCAAAACTTTTCAAAAACAATCTCATGATCATGATCAAAACTATGCACACAACCTTAGCATCAACAACACAACCTACTCAACAAACTCAAAACATGCTAATCCATCAAAGAACACTCTCCAACATGTGAAATTATGAGTATATATATAAGTGAACACTCAACTCTCTCAAAGAAAAAGATGTATATCATAATGCACATCATAAGGGTTCACTCAACATCATTGCAATGCAACATGTTTACCATAGGCTTGCCTTCAATCTCAACATCTCCACCTAATGTAATACTTACAAACTAGGATCAAAAAGGTCTTTATATAAGCTTGTAATGTAGGGACATTGGTTAAGGTAGGGAATGTATAGGCTAAGTGACTCAAAAATACTCCAAATCATCAACCTCTTTTCAACTCCAACCAAAGTATGGATTTTTATCTCCATCTTCTACCATACAACACACTAATTACATAACCAAAAGATGCTAAAATATCAACTATACAAATCAAAGCTAACTATCCCCTTATGCTTATATATTATTCTCTCTCTTTTTTTTTTCTTTTTTTTTTTCCTCATAGAGCTCATCTAATCTCTAAAGATAATCAAAAGCTCTAAAATTTTATTTATTTATTTATTTATTTTTCTCTCTCTTTTTTTTTCAAGCTCATAGGGATAGCCAACTACGTAAATCAAGCATTTAAAATTCTTTTCTTCTCTTTCACACCACATCAAATTTTTCTATTCAACTCCTTCCATATCACCAACCACAAATACTAAGGATACCCATAACCATCCAAACCTCCTATCATCCGGTTTTACAAAGAACGGCTAACAAAGGCTCAAAAAGGGTAAACAAAGGTTTATGCACAAGGTTAGTGTATAGGAATCATGTGGCTACGAAAGAATGGCCTAAGATCATCTCCTAATTCATAAATATACTAAGGTCTTGATGGAGAAACAAGGCAAGTTCTAGAACAATGAAGCATGCATGATCACTCAATCAAAGAAATAGGCATCAACATGCACAAAAAGCTCAAATCTCACGGGTTCAAACTAACTAGTTCCCGACATCATAGCATATTTCAAATTCATCAAATAAAATGCGTCGCTTCGCCAAGGTTCCATGCATAATAAAGATCATGAATTTTTCACCAAAAATCAACAAAAATATTCTATCATCGGCCAAATCCACAGTACTATCATCACATGCTCATTCGACTCAATTAACTCCTAAGACTCAACAAAAATAAAAACTACTAATGAAATATCCTAAATTAAGCTACAATCCAAGAACTCATGTAAACGAGTTAACAAAGCCACACTTCCCCCTCCCCCAAACTTATTTCGAATCATGATGAAGGAATAAGTTTAAGAAGAAGGAGTGGTTAAGTTAACGAGCGTACCTTTCACCGAAGCTAGCTTACTATCGATCTTCTCCTCTTAGTCGAAACCTCGTCGAGAAAACCTACAACTCACAAACTTCGCAAATTCTTAGATAAAGCGCTTAATAAAAGATAAGACTCAAAGAAAAACAAAAAACGAAAACAAAAACTGAAAATTAAAGATAGAGTTGGGTTACCTCCCAACAAGTGCTACGTTTTACATCTTTAGCCCGACGATACCTATTATCAAGGTGGATCAAAATAAAAGTTCGCATCTCCCCCATCATCGAGTGTCCTCATGGCTCCATCAATTGATCTCTTGAATTCGGCTAACTTCAATGGTGGAATGGCTTCCAACTGATTTAAACACTCGAGAATCTCCTCACAAACTTCGACAATCTCCAAGTAATGGTGTAAAAACTTGGTGATACTATTGTCGAAAACTTCATCCGGTGTCGGCGGTATAGGTGGTTTCAAGACTTGAACGGCAAAAACATCCTCTCGGTGATCATCGGGCCTCTTCATTACTTCATAGATGGAAATCTTCAATTCCTCTCCATTGACTCTAAATGTCAAATCTCCATCTTGAATATCGATCAAAGCTCTACTCGTGGCTAAGAATGGCCGTCCTAAGATCAATGATTTATTCTCATCCTCGGGCATATCCAACACTACAAAATCAGCTGGGAACACAAGATTCTGAACTTGCACGAGCACATCCTCAACTATCCCCCTTGGATAAGAAACTGATTGATCCGCCATAAGTAGGGAAATAGTAGTCGACTTCATCTCTCCTATTTTGAGCCTCTTGAAGATGGAGAGTGGCATCAAATTGATGCTAGCACCAAGATCGCAAAGGAAATTTTGAAAGACTTGATCACCGATCTTGCATGCTAGAGTAAACCTCCCGGGGTCCTTTTGCTTCAACGGGAGCTTCTTTTGTATGACCGCGCTGCACTCCTCCATTAGATTGATCGTCTCAAACTTTCCCCACTTCTTTTTTCCCGATATCGCATCCTTGGTAAACTTCATGTGATTGAGCATGTCTCGAAGAGCATCGAGAAGCGGGATGTTGATGTTGACCTTTTGAAGCATCTCCAAAAATCGTTGATACTTCTCGTCTTGCTTCGTCTTGGCCAATCGTTGCGGAAACGGAGCTTTAGGGGTTGATTCCTCCGTCGGGGTCGGAACGGGATCGGCGCGACCGGCGGCGCGGTCGCGCGCATCGGGACGGGGATCTCAGACTTCGGCTCGACCAGCGGCTCGGCTGCGCGCCTGGTCGAGCGGACCTTCTGCTTGATCGGCGCGGCCGGCGGCTCGGCCGCGCGAGTCCTGGGCGTCTTTTTCTCCTTCGGCTCGACCGTTGGCGCGGTCGAGCCCCTCTCCTTCTGGACCTTCGTCCTTCGTCTCGCCCGTTTCCGCCTCCGAATTGTTCCCATCTCCCAAATCTTCGACTTTACCTTCAACTTCATCTTCCAAGGATAGATTCGTGTACCGAGTACCGCTCCTAAGCTCAATAGCATGAACTTGATGATTCTTCGGGTTTTGCTCGGTATTGCTTGGGAATTGGCCGGGCTTATGGACTCCTCCTTGAGCTTTGGCTACTTGCCCAACTCGAGCATCCAACATATTCATGTGCTTAGTCAAATTTGTGACTGCATTCTAAATATTAGAAACACTAGACTCCAAGGCTCCGATTTTATTTGTCGTCATTGATATGAGATTCTTTATCAACTCCTCCAGTGAAGGTTCCTTCTTCGGCTCTTGGACTACTCCATTCTCCACATAGAAGTCAGGGAATATGTTTTGATGGCATCGATTGTTGGGATCATAAGTCTTCTTGAAAGCATCCAACTCCGTTGCCGTCTTGGTGTATTTCTCCATCAAATCATCATACGCTTCGGATCCAATGGCGGCAACCTTCCTTCTCCCAACTCTTCTGTCGGTAGCCTCCTCATAACTTGTGTTGAGGTTGAGCTCGATGATCTCCCAAGCTGTCTCTGCATCGTTATTTAAGAATCCTCCTTTAGATGCATAATCGAGCTCCTTCTTGCATTGCTTGTTCAATCCTCGGTGGAAGCAGAAGATTTGTTCCCCCTTGTCCAGACCATGATTGGGGCATACTCGAAGCATCTTTCTAAATCTCCCCCATGCTTCGTATAGGTACTCATCTTCAAATTGTTGGAATTTGTTGATCTCGTTTAGAAGCCTCTGAGCCCTTGAAGGTGGGAAGAACTTATTTAAGAAAAGTGCGCACAGCTCGCTCCATGTCTTTATCTCGGCTCGATTCTCTATATCCTCAAGCCACTCTCTAGCATCATCCTTGAGAGACCACGCGAAGAGACTGAGCTTGATGTAGTCTGCAGGCACTCCATTTGCCTTGTAGGTGGCACAGATGTTGAGAAATTGCTTCAGGTGAGCATTAGGATCCTCCATCGGTGTGCCTCCATATTGATTTGCTTGCACCATGTTGATGAGGGAAGCCTTGATCTCGTAATCAGTAGCCTCAACAGTCCCCCATCCTCCATTCTGGAATTGATCAACAACCGGTTTGAACCGATCGTTGAGAGTCTTTTTCGCTACCGAATCCGCCATAAGAATTTTTTTCCTCGTCAAAGAAAGAAGACGGTTAGATCAATACACAAAAACAGAAAAATAAACGCCTAAATAAACTGTTAATCCTATTTCAAAATATCTATGTGAAATCTAATCAATCCCCGGCAACGGCGCCAAAATTTGATCGCATTATTTTCTACCACACAAAATAGGTATAGTAAAAGGGAAGCACGAGTATCGTATCCACAAGGATTGATATACCGAAACCGCACACAATACCTCTACATTAGAACTAAACTGATGTCTAGACAAATAAGAATTTAGAATTGTGGTATTTATAAATAGGCAAATAAATAAAACACTCAATTAAACAAATAAGGAAATAAGCAAATAACAAAGCAAATAAACTAATAAGGTAAAACTCAAGTAAGGAAAAGTGTTGATTCTAGGGAAGCCTACCTAATCAAACCTTTGCAATCAATTAATGAATACAATTAACCAATTTAATCCAATCTAGATGTGATACACGAAAATAACCTAACACTCCGGCTAAGGCAATGTAGATCGTCACCTAATAAGATCCTAATCTCCTCTCGGACTCATAGAAATCAAATCAAGTGCAAAAGAGAACAAGTATCAATAATACAATCAACAAGGTTCAGCTACGACACCTATATCGACTATATGTAAACATATGATAATTCAACTTCGGCTAAGACAATCAAATCATCATATCATGTATTCATGAAATCGATTATGCAATTATCCTGCTACGGCATAAAAACATAACTATGCACACATAATTAGTGGCCAATTAATCATGCAAGAGAATAAGCCCCATAAAACATGCACCTAGATTGGAAGGCTAATTGTAAACAAAAACACTCACATAAATTTAATTAGGCATACAATCCCTAAAATCAACTAAGAAATTTAGCTAGACATAATTAAAAGAAAGGTAGAAGGAAGAATAAACATAATGAAAAGCATGAATAAAAGAGAAAGGGATAGAAAAACTCTTGAATCTTGAATAAATCTTCAATCTTCAATTGTCTTCATACATAAAATAAATCTAGATCTAAAGTATAAAAGTAGAGAAAAGAATAAAAACTAATCTAAAGTATGGTGAAGAGTAGAGAGCTCTAAACTATGAAAACTTGGGTACAATGATGAGTTTTGGGGTATTTATAAGGTAGGGGTTCGTAATTGTTACCTAAGTGTGCAAGGATTAGGTTAAGGAAATAAAAAATATGAATTTTAAAGATTTCCGTGTTTTTGGCTCGACTAGGTGCTTGGCCGCGCGCCCGGTCGCGCATGTCCATGCAGTTTGCGCGTCTTTCTTGTTTCGGCCGTATCTTTCTCGTCTGAACTCCGAATTGACCTCCGTTTTCGCCTACACGCTCCTATCGAACCCCTTTTCAATGATATACTTCCAACTTTAAAAAATAACTCTTCAATAAAATCGTGAGAAGTCAGAACTTGGGATCAATACGTCATCATCTTCCTTTGTTTCGTCGTCCCTTGTCTCGCCTTGGGTTTTCTCGACTAAAAAGCCCTAAAAACACTCAAAACAACCCAAAAGCGTAATCTAGCTCGAAATAACATAAACAATATAAAACATGAGCTAAACTATCGAAATAAGACAAGAAAACAACTCTTTAACACTTAGATAATATGGTAAAAATACACCCTATCATAGGCGAAGGCTGGTAATCCTAACCCCGTTTCTTCTTCTGGCGGCACTTCCACACACGCGGTAGCAGCGACCGGGGATCTCGAGCTTCCCCGAGAAAATTCCCAGGAGATAACAAATGCTGGGCCGAGCTTAAAGCCCTTTTCTCCAAGCCCAACTGCTGATAACCAGTTGAAGGAGGCTAATAGATCTTTCTCTCCGCTATCTGCTTCTAATCAGCCAACTTCATTCTTCCCGACTTCCCCAGGGTTCATTCCGTCGGCCTTTATTGATGTGGATACTTATGTTCCTTCTTCTGTCCGCTCTGAACTTCCTTCCATAGAATTATCCCCTTCCTTCAAAAGGAAGAGGGATTCCTTCCTTTCCTCGATCATGAAGAAGGGTAAGACCCAGGTGAATCCCATTGGTGTTCAGGCATTAGCCTTTGAGCAATTACAGGAACGTCTATCCCAATCTGAGAGGAGTAGGGAGCAACTCCAGGCTGAGGTTCGCCACCTCCAGGAGCACTCACAAGATAGGGAGAATTATTGTTCTGTCCTTGGACAGTGCATGTCTTCTCTCTCTGAACGGGTGGGGGAACTAGAGAAGGCTCTGAGAACCTCTTCAGATCGAATGGTGTAGATGCAGGGGGTTTATGCAGCCGAAACAGAGCAACTAGTACATCTTCATGAGCAGGAATTGGAGCGTTCACAGGCCTCTTCCTACAGTCAAGGGAGAAGAACTGGTTTGGACCAGGGCACCTCTTCGGGAATCCAGGATTGCAAGTCTCACCTGCTGATGACTCCTTATGGCCAAGCATTTCTGGATTCTCTGGTAAAGAATCTGCCAGAGGCGTATCTCCACACGCCTGATTTCTGGCTTTGGATGGTCGAGCCTCTTACCGAATGGGCTGCGGCGGCAATTCTTGAGTGCTGCCAACAACTGGGTCTTCCTGAGCGGGCCAACGCCATCAATGTGGGACCTATAGTAAGATCGTTTGAGACGGAGCCTGAGACTCTTAGGAGGGACCGTTATTTATCCGCTAAGGATCCTTGGTCCATGCCGGTGCTGAAAGAAGCATCTCAGATCCTCCGCCAGCCTTCTAAATCCCTAGAAGACCTTCCTGCTTGGGGTGCCCCCTTATTTCCTCTTTTTCCTCCTGATGCTAGGGTGATGAGGTCTATGCAAAAGGCTTTTCGCGAGGTAACTTTTTCCCTTTTTGAATTTTACGACTAGATTCTTCGTCTACCTCTTCTATTATTTTCAGTGAGGTTTTACTGTTATTGTTTATCATTTTTTCTTAGCAACTTTTCTTGTTAGGAGCTAAGAGAGAAGAACACCCTGAACTCATCTGGCAGCGGGCAACAAACTTCCTCTGAACCTATCCTGGTTGAGGCGGCGGGTGGTTCCCAAGGAGCAAAAGTTTCAATAGCCGAAGCAGATCAGATAAGGGATAATCCTCTCACACGCCCTGCCATGGCTTCGACTACTCCTGAAGATCAGGTTTCCTCTCCTCTTTCTCAGAGCTCTGAAGATCCAGTTTCTGACTCAGATCCCTCTATTTGATCCTTAATTATGCTACATTTGGCTTGGTGTCTCAAAAAAATTTCTCTTTTATGTTTTTGATGGGGTGCTTGTTTCATGGCCCTGCAATCGTGCCGACGGGGTACAAAACAATGTTATTTCTGTTTGCTTTTTGGCCAGGCGCTTTTTAAGGCCTCGCACTTGACAGGTTTCTGTTTCCTCTTTGGATTATTAAAACAATCCTGTTCCCATCTTTTTTGCTGTTTATTCAGTATGTTTGGCTTCTGAGTGTTTTTTTCGTGACAAAACATTCTATGGAGATGAGGTATAGGGTATGATGGATCAGGAATCGACATAACTTATGACTTATTTTATAGCTATTAAACAGATACTTAAAAAACTTTTACCTTTCGAGAGGGATAGTTTATATATTATTTTATTTTAATATTCTCTACCCAGAGTAATGTCTTTCCTATTAGGCATCTTGACTTTATATGCTAGTAACATAAGATTCATCTTATCAACACCTATAGGGGCTACGAGGTTCATTGCTTAGGTCTTAGCATTGCATTTTAAGATAATGAAATATAGATGATGGGGTATAGGGTTGATAGGGTGTATTTTTACCCTATTATCTAAGTGATATATTATCGTTTTCTTGTCTTATTTTGATAGTTTAGCTCATGTTTTGTATTGTTTACGTTATTTCAAGCTAGATTACGCTTTTGGGTTGTTTTGAGTGTTTTTAGGGCTTTTATGTCGAGAAAACCCATGACAAGACAAGAGGCGATGAAACCAAGGAAGAGATGAAGTATTGATCCCAAGTTCTGACTTCTCACGATTTTGTGGAAGAGTTATTCTAGAAAAGTGAAAGTATAGAATTGAAGAGGAGTTCGATAGAAGCACGTAGGCGAAAACGGAGGTCAATTCGGAGTTCGGACGAGGAAGATATGGCCGAAATAAGAAAGTTGCGCAGAACCCTCTCGACCCTCTCGACCACCCTCTCGATCGATAGAGGTGTCGAGAGGAAACCCCTGTTTTCCAGACGGGATTTCTTCTAAAAGGCAATTTTTAATTCCTTCTTGGTTTCCTTGTACAATTAGGTATTGGATGTAAACTTTTACCCTATAAATACCTCTAAACTTATTATTATAAAGCAACATAGGAACAACATGTAGAGCTCTCTAGTTTTCAATACACTTTTAGATTAGTTTTTATTCTTTTCTCTATACTTTTATATTTTAGGTTTAGATTTAATTCATGTATTTCTTGGAAGACAATTGAAGATTGAAGATTCATCAAGATTCAAGAGTTTTTCTATCTCTTTCTCTTTTATTTATGCTTATGTTTATTCTTCCTTCTACCTTTCTTTTAATTATGTCTAGCTAAATTCCTTAGTTGATTTTAGGGATTGAATGCCTAATTGAATTTATATGAGTGTTTTTGTTTATAATTAGCCTTCCAATCTAGGTGCATGTTTCATGGTGCTTATTCTCATGCATGATTAATTGGCCATTAATTATGTGTGCATAGTTATGTTTTTATGCCTTAAATAGGATAATTGCATAATAGATCTCATGAATACATGCTATGATGATTTAATTATCTTAGTCGAGGTTGAATTATCATATGTTCGTATATAGTCGATTTAGGTGTCATAATTGAACCTAGTTGATTGTATTATTGATACTTGTTCTATTTTGCACTTGATTTGATGTCAATGAATCCGAGAGGAGATTAGGATTTTATCGAGTGACGATCTATGCTACCTTAGCCGGAGTGTTAGATTATTTTCGTGTATCATATCTAGGTTGGATGAAATTGGTTAAATAGATTTATTGGTTATTTATGTATGTTTGATTAGATCTACTACCCTAGGATCAATGTTTTTCTCTATTTGTTAGTTTATTTATTTTTCGTTTATTATTTGATTGATCTAACGTTTTCTTGGTCTTATCTTTTCTTTGAAGGAAATAAAGAAGGAACGAGACGAAGTTGAGATTGATCAATCACCACCATCCACCATGGGAGATCCACAACCAAAGAGGACTCTCTACGATAGGTTCTATCGAACCTATCCTCAAGAACCTCTCGATCGAGAGAGGTATCGAGAGGTCTTCACTCGACTTCAAATCTTGACTTTCAAACTCCGATCTTCACGCCTTGTCTCGTCTCGGGGTTTTATCTTCAAAATATGCCTAAAAACACAACAAAATACCCACAAGCATAATATTGTCCAATATAATAAAAACCATATAAAATATAGACAATACTACACAATCGAGACTCAAAAATGATTCTTTTTTGTTATAAAAATAAGGTAAATTTCACCTATATCAAATAATAAATAAAAAATAAAAAAAGAAAAGAAAAGAAAAGAAAAAAATAATAAATAAAATAAGAAAAATAAGAAAAATAATAAAAAATGAAAAAATGAAAAATGAAAATAAAAATAAAAATAAAAATGATAAAAATAAAAAAATAATAATAATCAAAATAATTAAAAAAAGAAAGAAAAAAATAAAATAAAAAAAAATGAAAAAAATAAAATAAAATAAAATATATAATGAAAAAAAAAAAATTGGCGCCGTTGCCGGGGATTGATTAGATTTCGTACGCATATTTTGAAATAGAATTAATAGGTGATTTAGGCGCTTTAATTTTCTGTTTTTCGGTTTATTGATCTAACTTTTTCTTTTCTTCTTTTTGATCTTAGGTAGTGCATGACCACAAGATCTAAATAGAATAAATCCTATTCTGATAGATTTGGAGATCGAGCGCTCACTAAGGGCATTGAGACGAGAGAAGGAAGCAAACGAGATTGATTCACCACCCTCTTCACCACCCGATTCACCAAGGAGTTACGATTCAATGGGGGATCAAGCGAGGAGGACTTTGAACGATCGGTTCAAACCGGTCGTTGATCAATTTCAGCAAGGAGGATGGGGGACCAAGGACGCTAACAACTATGAGATCAAGACGTCCCTCATCAACACGGTGCAATCCAACCAATATGGAGGCACACCGATGGAGGACCCAAACGCTCACTTGAAGCAGTTTTTGGATATTTTTGCTACATACAAGGCCAATGGAGTGTCTTCGGATTACCTCAAGCTTAGCCTATTCGTGTGGTCTCTCAAGGACGATGCAAGAGAATGGTTAGATGGATTGGACAAGAAGGAGGTCACTACTTGGAGCGATATGTGCACGAAGTTTCTCAACAAATTTTTCCCACCCTCGAGAGCTCAGAAACTCATCAACGAGATCAACCAATTCCAACAATACGAGGATGAGTACTTTTACGAGGCATGGGGAAGATTCAAGAAGCTACTACGAACATGCCCGAACCATGGAATTAGCAAGGAGGATCAAATCACGTGCTTCTATCGTGGTTTGAACAAGATGTGTAGGAAGGAGCTCGACTATGCTTCCAAAGGAGGATTTTTGAACAATGAGTATGATGTGACTTTGGAGATTATTGAGCTTACCGTCAATTCGAGTTATGAAGAGGCTACTGACCGACGCGTTGGAAGGACGAGAGTTGCTACTATTGGGATCGACGCTTACGATGACTTGATGGAGAAGTACACAAAAACAGCAAAGGAGTTGGATAACGTCAAGAAAGGAGTGCTTCGGTGTGATGCTATAGTTGATGAACAAACACCCCAACCCGAAGGAGAAGATGCCAATTTCATGCAACAAGGTGGCAAGTGGCAACAAAATCAAGGAAGCAATTGGCAAGGAGGACAAGGAGGGTCGAATTATCAAGGAGGCTACAAGAAGCCTTATGTTCCCAACAACCGCAACCATCCGAACTTCTCTTATGCCAACCCGAACAACGCCTTGCAACCACCTCCCGGCTTTCATGTTGAGAATGGAGTCATCCAAGAGCCGAAGAAGGAGATGTTAACCGACGATTTGATTCGACATTATATGGCTCAATCGGAGATGAGGATGGCACAACAAGACGCGAAGTTGAGGACATTGGAGCTTACTCAAACTACTTTGAGTAACAACTTGGGGAGTAGTTTCAACGCCTTAACCAAGCAAATACAAATGTTGGAGATGCAAGTGAGTCAAATAGCCAATGCTCAAGGAGGAGTCCATAAGCCCGACCAATTCCCAAGCAACACCGAGCAAAACCCGAAGAACAACCATCATGTTCATGCTATTGAGCTTCGGAGTGGCACAAAGTACACAAATCCATCCTTGGAAGCTGAGAAGACTGGAGACGGGAACCTCAAGAATGTGGAGTTCGAGGAGACGAGGAACCAAGTGCCGAGGCGAGGGCCTCTAGACACCTCTCTCGATCGAGAGGGGATCGAGAGGTCAATACTGGAGTACATAAGCCACCTCTCGACACCTCTCTCGATCGAGAGGGGGATCGAGAGGTTTACGATGAGGAGATTCAGTGCGATCCTCTTGACATCCCTATCAATCGAGAAGGGGGTCGAGAGGTCAAAGTTCGAGGTCAGAAGGGACCTCTTGATACCTCTCTCGATCGAGAGGTGTATCGAGAGGGTGCAGCTCCGCCCAAATTCCCGACTTATGCTCCGAAGGCCCCTTTCCCTCAACGTTTGAACAAGCCAAAAGCAAGATGAGAAGTATCAACGGTTCTTGGAAATGATTCAAAAGGTCAACATCAACATTCCGCTTCTTGATGCTCTTCGAGACATGCCAAACCACATGAAGTTCATCAAGGATACGGTATCGGGAAAGAAGAAGTGGGGGAAGCTCGAGACGATCAACTTGACAGAGGAATGCAGTGCGGTGATTCAAAAGAAGCTCCCGTTGAAGCAAAAAGATCCCGGGAGGTTCACTCTATCGTGCAAGATTGGAGATCACGTCTTTCAAAATGTCCTTTGTGATCTTGGTGCTAGCATCAATTTGATGCCTCTCTCTATTTTCAACCGGCTCAAGATTGGGAAGATGAAGCCGACTACTATCTCCCTACTCATGGCGGACCGTTCGGTTTCATATCCAAGGGGGATAGTCAAAGATGTTCTCGTTCAAGTTCACAACCTCGTTTTCCCGGTGGATTTTTTGGTATTGGATATGCCCGAGGATGCAAATCAACCGTTGATCTTAGGACGACCATTCCTAGCTACTGGGAGAGCTTTGATTGATATTCAAGATGGAGACCTCACCTTTCGAGTCAATGGAGAGGAGCTGAAAATCTCTATTTATGAAGCAATGAAGAGGCCCGATGATCATCGAGAGGATGTTTTTTCCGTTCAAGTCTTGGAACCTCCTATACCACCGGTACCGGATGAAGTTCTCGACAAGATCATCACCAATTTCTTGGATGCCGTCCAAGTCTTGCACCATTACTTGGAGATGTTTGGAGTGTGCGAGAAGATTCTCGAGTGCTTAAATCATTTGGAAGCTATTCCACCGTTGAAGTTAGCCAAATTCAAGATCTCAATCGATGGAGCAATGAAGAAACTTGACGATGGGGGAGAGAAGAGTCTCTATTTTGATCCACCTTGATAAGAGGTATCGTCGGGCTAAAGACGTTAAACGTAGCACTTGTTGGGAGGTAACCCAACTCTATATTTATTTTTGTTTTCATTTTTCATTTTTCAGTTTTTCGTTTCAAGAATTTTCGAGGCTTGTGAGTTGTAGGTTTTCTCGACGAGGTTTCGACTAAGAGGAGAAGATCGATAGTAAGCTAGCTTCGGTGAAAGGTACGCTCATTAACTTAGCCACTTCTTCTTCTTGAAACTTATTCCTTCATCATGATTCGAAATAAGTTTGGGGGAGGGGGAAGTGTGGCTTCGTTAACTCGTTTGCATGCGTTCTTGGATATTAGTTTAATTTTGGATATTAGTTGTAGTTAGTAGAGGCTTTAGGAGTTTAGACGATTGAGTTGAGCATGATTTATGAGTATATGAATTGGCCAATGATTGCATGATTTTCTTTGAATAATTGGTTGATATTATGTTTGGAACCTTGGTGGAGATTATGCATGTGTGTGATGAAATAGGATTATGCTTTGATTTTGGGAAACGTTTTGTTATAACCTGTGAGGATTTGAGCCTTTGGTGCATGATTATGCCTATTTTCTTTTATGAGAGTATCATACATGTATTTGTACTTCTAGAACTTGCCTTTGTTCTCCATCGAGACTACATATGTGTGTAAGAATTTAGAAGTGATTTTAGGCCATCTTTTTTTAGCCACATCTTTCCTAAACACTATCCTTTACATTTATTTTCTTTGCTAGCCACTTTTGAGCCTTTATAGCCATTTGTTCTTTTAACCGGA
Organism: Thymus mandschuricus; assembly: GCA_029379335.1. Classification (NCBI taxonomy): domain Eukaryota; kingdom Viridiplantae; phylum Streptophyta; class Magnoliopsida; order Lamiales; family Lamiaceae; genus Thymus; species Thymus mandschuricus. The sequence goes on along the minus strand of CM057076.1, from coordinate 20,757,041 downwards.
TGAAAGGAGGTAAAGGAGGAATTTATGGGTATCTTGGAAGTTGTTTGTTTGGGATTATGTTTGGAGAGTTGTCTTTTTAGTAAGCTCCTTTGAAAGAAAGGAATTTTAGATCCCTATAAGCTCTAGGAAAAAAAAAAAAAAGAAGAAGGAAAAAAAAAAAGGGGGAATAAAGGACTTAGAAAATCAGTTTTGAAAAAGGAAAAAAAAAATGAGTCCTAGTTCAAAAGAAAAAAAGAAAGGAAAAAAACAAAGAAAAGAAAAGAGGGGAAAAAAAAAGAGCATAAAGGGATGGATATAATTTTTAGTATTTTGGGAGTTGAATGGAAGAAGGTTGAGAGGAGAAGAGGTTGATATTTGAGTTTGAGTTGATGAGTAGAAGATGGAGTAAAATCCATACTAGTTTGGAGTTGCTAAAAGGTTTGTACTTGGAGACGTCTAAGCCACTTAGCCTATATTTTCCCTACCCTAAACCAATGTGCCTACATTACAACCTTGAAAAAGACCTAATTGATCTTAGTTCTTACATACAATTAAGTGGTGGAGATGTTGAGATAAATGACAAGCCTATGGTAAGTCTTTTGCATTGTATTGATTATGAGTGAGCCTATACACTTTAATTCTTTCATTGTGAGTTGAGAGTTCACTTATACACTTATATCTTCACATGCCTTGAGTGAATTTCCCATTTTTGAAGCATGATTTGATTTTATTGTACTTTCGTAGAGATGAAACTTTGAGGTTGCTTATATGATATTGATTGATGTTTCTTTGAAGATCTATGAGGCCCTTAGAGTTCATTATGCTTGTAAGTTGTGTTTGTCTTGATTTGTCTATTCTTTAGTTCAGGTTTAGTTTATTGTTCGGGACGAACAATGTTTAAGTTTGGGGGATTTTGATAGGGTGTATTTTTACCCTATTATCTAAGTGTTATATTATCGTTTTCTTGTCTTATTTTGATAGTATATCTCATGTTTTGTATTGTTTACGTTATTTAAAGCTAGATTATGCTTTTGGGTTGTTTTGAGTGTTTTTAGGGCTTTTATGTCGAGAAAACCCAAGACAAGACAAGAGGCGATGAAACCAAGGAAGAGATGAAGTATTGATCCCAAGTTTTGACTTCTCACGATTTTGTGGAAGAGTTATTCTGGAAAAGTGAAAGTATATAATTGAAGAGGAGTTCGATAGGAGCACGTAGGCGAAAACGGAGGTCAATTCGGAGTTCGGACGAGGAAGATATGGCCGAAACAAGAAAGTTGCGCAGAACCCTCTCGACCCTCTCGACCACCCTCTCGATCGAGAGAGGTGTCGAGAGGAAACCCCTGTTTTCCGGACGGGATTTCTTCTAAAAGGCAATTTTTAATTCCTTCTTGGTTTCCTTGTACAATTAGGTATTGGATGTAAACTTTTACCCTATAAATACCTCTAAACTTATTATTGTAAAGGAACATAGGAACAACATGTAGAGCTCTCTAGTTTTCAATACACTTTAAGATTAGTTTTTATTCTTTTCTCTATACTTTTATATTTTAGGTTTAGATTTAATTCATGTATTTCTTGGAAGACAATTGAAGATTGAAGATTCATCAAGATTCAAGAGTTTTTCTATCCCTTTCTCTTTTATTTATGCTTTTAATTATGTCTAGCTAAATTCCTTAGTTGATTTTAGGGATTGAATGCCTAATTGAATTTATGTGAGTGTTTTTGTTTATAATTAGCCATCCAATCTAGGTGCATGTTTCACGGTGCTTATTCTCATGCATGATTAATTGGCCATTAATTATGTGTGCATAGTTATGTTTTTATGCTTTAAATAGGATAATTGCATAATAGATCTCATGAATATATGCTATGATGATTTAATTATCTTAGTCGAGGTTGAATTATCATATGTTCGTATATAGTCGATTTAGGTGTCATAATTGAACCTAGTTGATTGTATTATTGATACTTGTTCTATTTTGCACTTGATTTGATGTCTATGAATCAGAGAGGAGATTAGGATTTTATCGAGTGACGATCTATGCTACCTTAGCCAGAGTGTTAGATTATTTTCGTGTATCGTATCTAGGTTGAATTAAATTGGTTAAATAGATTTATTGGTTATTTATGTATGTTTGATTAGATCTACTACCCTAAGATCAATGTTTTTCTCTATTTGTTAGTTATTTATTTTTCGTTTATTATTTATTTTTGTATTTGTTTATTTTATTTGATTTAATTTATGTTTTAGATAGCTAACCCAATTCTTAATGTTTTGCTTGCCTAGACATTGCTGAGAAGCTTTTGTAGAGGTAACTCCTATACGTTCGGATATCGGTCCCTGAGGATACGACTCCTGCTTCCTTTTGCTACACTATTTTAGGGTGGTAAAATAGCAGCGATCATCCCCTACTCCCCCCCCCCCCCCCCCCCCCCTCCCTAAGTGAGGTATAAGGAATCGAAGGAATTATATCTCATTCATGGTATCATCTGCGAAACGGCCACTTTTTAAAACAAGGGACATAATTTGTTCTCCCCACATATTGATTGGAATAAAAAATTGATGCAGTTAAAGGGCATGACTGGCTCTGCTCTTCCTCTTTCCTTAATAGGCAATGCTTAATTCTTCATGGCTTCGGGAGCGCTTCCCTTTTCTCCTCCTGTGATTTCTTTGATACCTGCCTGGGCTGAGACGTCGATTGTACCACAGACTTTTGCCATCATTTTAGCGATCATAGTTTCCCAGTTCCCTTTCCCAGTTGGGGGATTGTGTAACCGCTTTAACCTCAGATCCCTTCTTTACATCTTTAGCTTTTCCTTGTTTATGTTGGTATAGCATCTGTGCCTCGAGGGATATGCCTCCCTCAGATCCTTTCCCCTTATTATCAAGCCCTTCATTCAACCTTTTGGTTATTGCAAGCTTTGCCACATAATTTGTGTTTGGATAAAACACCTCTTCCACACTACTGTGCTGATTTTTCGGAGGTTCATTACCCTGTATATTTGCATCTGTTAAGGTGATCCACCCATTTTCTTCCAGATTAGATTCCATGATCATTAGTTGCTCCATGGGGGTAGGTGAGTTTTGCTCCTTTTCTGTGGCATCTGCAACTTTGGGCCTCTTCCCTTCGAGTTCTGCCTCTGGATTTGAACCAATAGGTTCAGCTATTGGCCTTTTCTTGGCTTCCCCAGTCTGTACAGACTGGATGTAACATTTGCGTGAGACCATGTGATCCCCAGACGCTTGACCCACTTGGCTTCCCACTGGGATCTTCATCATTAAATGGTAGGTGGATACCACGGCTTGGAAAGGGTTCATAACGGTCCTCCCTAAGTTAATGATATAGGAGGACTCCTGCCTTACTACCATGAAAGTGACCGGCTTTGATTCTCGCACAGATCCTTTTCCCAGGGTGAGCATCAGATTGATTGAACCTAGTGACATCACCGGGTCCCCTGAGAAACCATGTAGAGCGGTAACCACGCCATTCAAAGGCTTCTGAAGGCTCATCTGGCTGAAACAGCTTTCGAAGATTACATTGACCGCGGCCCTGTTGGGGTTGTTGTATACCTAAAGCAAAACCGGTTGTTTTAGTGGTTACGACACCGGTCCACTGTTAACAATCCCTATCTGGAAGAATATGTTTAAGCAAGAATAAAGTCCATTATCTCATGTTTTAGACCACGTGTCGATCTGAGTTCGGAGGGGATCACGAAGGTCGTTAACAATGATGAGATATAAACAGTTCATAGTCGAGATAGCTTGGGCTGAGCTATCGGTCTTGACTGCAGCTTAATGGTAGTGATGAGTCCCAATCACTAATTATGCTGGTACGGTGGAACGTATTGAGGATCAACAGAGATGATGCTCTTCTGATACTGACCTTATATCAGAGGTGATATAGGTGAAGAGCTATGGATCTCAGGCTCTAGCTCGATCTTAACCTTGGTAAACTATTAGATGTATATGTATTCTTCGATGTTACTTTGATTTACGATGATATGAACTTCGTTAGTTCATCTTAATCATGTCGTACTTTGGGTAACACGGAGATGCATAGTATGTCTAATAAGTGTTATCAACAAGCCGTGTCCTGTGTGAGTGCAGGCTGACGTTATCCCCTCAGGGAGTTCACAATGTTTATTATACCAAGTCATGCATGCTGATTAAGTTCAGGTATAATAATGAGGAGTGAACGGGTACTACCTGAGGAATAGATGTTAACAATTAGGAGCAGTCATGGTAGCTCTAATTGATTAACGGATATGGAAGGTCTTAAACACTGGGGTCGAACTAAACAAAATACCAACCCAATCTACATAATTGGGACAGAGCGGTGATTCAGCTATGACACATTAGTGGAGTGCGTCATAGTTCTAATGGGATACATGTTCAGGGGTGGACATGGAAATATCGAATTAGATAAGGCCCAACTCTGTCTGGTATCCGATCCCTAGGATGGCCCAAACAGACCTCGGGAATCGATCTAAATTGTATTATTGAGTTTGGACTCAATAATTGTACTCAGGCCCGGTATATGATATATATTGGATTTATATCCGGTGAATGGATAAAAAATATAATTAATTGAGATTTGTATCCTGTGGGATTAAATCTAATTATTTATTATTTAGTTATTCACGGATAAGATTAAATCTAATAAGATAAGATTTATTTAATTAAATCTTGTGGGGATAAAATCATATATAAATATATTTTGTATATATTTATTTATTTATTCTTCTACTGGAATTAGAATAAATTCTATTTGTTAGAATTAATTCCGGATATACAGTTGCATAACTGAACAGATTAATTCCTTATTTAATTCCGTATTAATAAAGGAATAAGATTTGTAAGTTATGGAAAGAGAATAAATATGGGATGGCATAGATATGGTTGGAGATAAATAAGGAATCATATCTCCTTATTTATGAACCATATAAATACTCTCCATGTCTCTTATCTAAACCCTAGTTCTCATAATCTGACCGAGCCACCAGAATCGTTTTCTGCGAGATTGGCGCAGAACCCTAAGGGCGAGAGAGAGAGTCGGCCGAGTCTGAGTGAGAAGGGAGATCGAGGTTCCAGTGATCTCGAGACGTCCACCAAGTCTCGGATTTCAAGGTGTGGGATCACATCCTAGAAGATCAGAACCGTAGATCGATCAGACACGACTCAGATTGCACGTTCTTCATAATCAAGGTATGTACTCGAACCATTGCATGAATTTATGTGCACGATCGAATCAACACATCCGAACCAAGATCTGGGTCGGGGCGGCTTTCAAGCAGCCGGTCCATGAATACCCTTTGGACTCTATACCTCTCTAGTTCCACTGTGATGACCAGTGCATCATCGTGTGGGTGTATCACACCTCGGTTGTTCCCAGGTCCAAATGATATCTCCGGCATGGGTAGGCCTCTCTCCATTTTTAAGACTTCATGCCTCTCATGCATATGTAGTTCCCTTACAGATGCCTTCCAGCTTCTGTTGGAATCTCCAATGGTGGGGGCCCCGTATATCATCTTGATAATGCCCTTGGGTTCTGGCACTCCTTCAGCATCGGATGCCTTTTCATCCGTTTCTTTGCGCTTCTTGTTTTGTCCCGTTTCTCTTCTGACGTATTCCAGGAGCTCTCGTTTCTGAATCAGCTTCTTTATGGCTATCTTCAGATTTCTACAATCATTGGTAGCGTGGCCATAGTCATTGTGTGTTGGTCCCGGTGTTGGTCCCGGTTTGTTAAAGAGATACACACGTAGAGGGGGGGGGGGGGGGGGGGGTGAATACGTGTGTAAGAATTTTTTCAACTTCTTTTGCCCTTAACTCAGAGTAACAAGTAGAGTATTCGCTTCAAGAACTTAAGACCTAGCTGCAAGCTAGATCTACAGTGGAAGCTTGCCTCTTGACCTAAGCTGGTGCTTGATCAAAGAGTGACTCACTTGCGTAATGCGGAATTAGGTAAGCTATTCTTTCCTAAGTATTTAAAGCGTCGATTTAGGTTTGTTTACGATGCTCATGCAGTTATGAATAATCAAAGCAAGTAAGATATGGAAAGCTTGGGTAAGTAGATACGACACCAGGGTTTATAGTGGTTCGGTGATAAAACACCTACGTCCACTTTGTTGCTCGCTGCAACTGATTCTCTTCACTCAAGAATCTTGATGATTACAGGTTCCTCAAAAACCAAGACTGGATCGAGCTTCACTCGCTTAGATCCGAAACAACAACTGGGAGATTACGGGTTCTCCACAAAAACCTAGCTAAGATCGAGCTTCACACAGTCGAGGACAGTGCTAGCTTGGATCTACACTCTACGATCGATACTTTTACTATCGAGGAAAGTAGAGTCTTAGATCTTGGACACAACAACCTTTCTAACAACACAAAAACCTAACTTGACTGAACAAGGATTTAGGGTTTTGGTTTTGGTGACTCTCTAAATGAAGAACTCTTTACAGTGAATGCAAAGATGGTTAGAGTTCTTCTCTAAGCTCGGATATATGAAGTAGGCTTAGAATCTTGGAGAGTGAAGGTTGCGAAGACAAGTTTCGATGTAGCTGAAACTTGGAGAACACTGGACAAGAACTCGAAGAATTTGCTCGAAGGCTGTGAGTGCTTGTTTGCTGTATACGCTGAAATCTTAAGTAGAGTTCTAACCTTCTCCGTCTTCGACCTTCACTATTTATAGGCGGAGGGATGGACAAGAACCGTTGATGGTTGGTGGCTTTGTCCTTCCTTCACTCGATAGTACTCGCCTTTGACCTGCAGCTTTTCAGGACCGCGTTTTGTTTCTTTGCCAAAAATGGCTAAGAGCCAAGTTCAACAGTAACTGGAGCGCTCAGTACTGTTGCGGCGTCTATGTTGGTCTGGCGGTCAACTCCGGTGCACCATTCTTCGATTGCCACGTGGAGATCCGCAATTAATGTTTTGATCTTCACTAGATTCGAGTTTGAACTTGTAGTGTGAATGGGCGGGAGATTTGATATGTCGTTTTCAGTTAGGTAGAGGCTCGCTTCGCTTTAGAAACTAGAGTGTATGCTTGGATGAGTCGCTTTAAGTCATACTGTAGCGTTCGCTTGGAAACAGATTTCTTAAGCGTCCGCTTTAGTAATAGTTGACTCGCTTTGACTTTTACTGTAGCGCTCGCTTCGCTTCGATTTGGCAGACTCGCTTTGATTTTACTGTAGCTCTCGCTTCGCTTCGCTTCGGCAGACTCGCTTCACTTCAAAACACAATCAAGCGAGTGGCCTTCACTTGAAAATCCTGCAGTCTAAATCCTAAGCGTCTAAAGCAAAAATTCAAGCCTTCCTCACAATATAGGCTTAGAAAAATTCTAACCTATCTAAATCAAAATAGGGTCGCTTGGGCATAGGTAAAATAGAGGGTTTTGGGATCGAATCAAAACATATGCATTTTAATTTAAAGCGTCCCGTTAAGAAGTTCCCCCTTAGCATATGATCCTTAACAATTCCCAAAAATTCCCCCTTTTTGATGATGCCAAAAACCCAACAACCTAACCACGGTAAGAACTTCAAGCGACTGATTCCTTTGATCAAGCACCAGCTTAGGTCAAGAGGCAAGCTTCCACTGTAGATCTAGCTTGCGGCTAGGTCTTAAGTTCTTGAAGCGACCACTCTACTTGTTACTCTGAGTTAAGGGCAAAAGAAGTTGAAAAAATTCTTACACATGTATTCCCCCCCCCCCCCCCCCCCCCCCCCCTCTACGTGTGTATCCCTTTAACAAACCGGGACCAACAGTACTAAAACATTCCACTAGAGTAATAGTACTGAAGTACCTGTTTTACCCCTGTTGAGTTCAGGGCTAGTATTAGACTTAGTGACCCCCGTATTTAAGATATCCCACATTCGTTGATTAACTTAAAGCTTCTGACTGCTTATGTTATTCAACTTCTTTTTATCATTCCTGATTAGTACCATTCATTCCTTATTCATCATACCGGAACTTAATCCACCTGCAGGGTTTGGTATGATAATCCTTAATGAATTCCTCAGGGGATGTGATCAACCTGTTCTACCACGATACAGTGCTCTGTTGCAGTTACACTAAGAGTCGTACTAGTTGTAGTTGCTTCCCAAGATACGGAGCATATTGAGTTACAGATCCTCTGAACTCTCACCCATGGTAAGTCAAAGAAACAGACTACAACTATACACCCTTAGGACTCAACTAGAGTTAAGGTTCATCTTAAGTCACTGAGGTCTTGATTCTTTCTACATAGGTCAGAATAGAAGAATACATCTCACTGTGATCCTATCAGTACACGCACGTTCTAGTATAGACAAGTAGCCAAGACAAGCTACTTATGCAGCCTATACTACAGCCTAAACCGACAGTTATATCCAGAACTGTCTCGACTGTCTCGACTGTGATACCCTTTTATATCTCTAGAGAAACCGGCAACTACGGTCTTCTGTGATCTACAACACACCATAAAGCCTATAACTTTGAGATAATGGATAGATGTTTGATGCATGGAAAGCAATTCATACTTAATCAGATAAGAGATTGTAAGTGGCTATGGACAACACATGCATACAAGCTAAAAGGCTTGCTTTCTAGTATACAAATCCATCATTTACCCCCCCCCCCCCCCCCCATCTACGTGTGTTCCTACTTGTCATTCCGGGACCAACAAGTGGTATCAGAGCAGGGGTTCTAACGAGCCACTGCTTTGCATACTGGAAGCGAACCACTCGTTTCACGTCGTCTCACTTGAACCGATCTGTTTTCTTAAGTGCATCAAAATCTCACCCACGCATACTGCGTAAATTTAACGCTTTAAGATGTCTTCTAGTTATAGTGCTTCGAATCTTCCCCAATTCTCAATTGAAGGCTATGAGACATGGAGCTTCCGTCTCGAAAGCTTCCTCAGCTCGGTCCACGACCGAATGTGGGAAGTAGTGACGGAAGGACCCATTGACATTGTGAAAATCAATACTATCAACGTACCTGATGCTGAAGAAAGAGAAGCCACAACTCGACAAGTGTATGTTGACAAAGCGAAAGATGAATTTACTGCCAACGACTTCAAAATTACAAACTTGGATAGAGTTGCACGGCACATCATGCAGAGCACAGTATCCGACGCCTACCTTCCAAGGATCAGGAAATGCACAACTGCCAAAGAGATGTGGGAGACGCTTGCTCTCATTTCTCAAGGAACCGAGAAGATAAAAGAAAATAAGCTTGTTGTCTTGATGATAGAGTTTGAAAGCTTATCCATGAAGTAGAGCGAGACCATTGACGTATTCGAGCTACGCGTCACCAACATTGTTTCAACTCTAGTCTAGCTTGGGAAAGAACTCTCAGACAAGGAAGTCAACCTCAAGATAGTTAGAGCCCTCACCAGAAAATGGCAAACCATGAAGGAGCTCTATCTAGCCACAAAGGACTTGTCAAAATACTCCCCATAAATCTTATTCTCTGAACTCAAAGCACATGAGTTTGATCTCAACCGTATGACTCTGGATGAAGAACATGAAACAATCCGCTTCAAAAGGCATTGCATTCAAAGCTGCTGAGACGTCAAGCGACTCGCCTATATCCAAAATGTCTCGGGAAGAGCTGGAAGAACACTATGCGTTTCTATCAAGAAACTTCAACAAAATGAATTCCAAAGTTGGCAAGTACAAGAGCTTCTACAAGCAATACCAAGGGAAGAACACTGAAGCACGTGATGGAAGAGGAAAACGTGAAGATGCATCAAAGCCGATCACAAAGGACATAATGGATGTGGAGTTTTACCACTGCCACAAAATGGGCCACTACAAATCCGATGCCCAGAGCTCAGTGCTAAGGAAAGAGAAGAGCTCAAAGCAAGGACAGACGCTCCAAGGCTAGAGCTGGTGGCAAGCGAGTCGCCGTCAAAGCCAAGCGAGGACGTGGAAAGCGACTCAGACACTTTCACTGACCCCAACTCAAGCGAATGAGAGGATCTTGGACTAATGGCGCTCACCGACGAAGATACTGGAGAGGTATTCATCTATCCCTCACCTCTTTCATTTACACTAGCACACGAGCACGAAGAGGAAGTTTATTCCTCGACATGGAGTGAACTGCTTAACAACCACCATGAGTTGTTAAGGAGTCACGAAGTGTTGAAACAAGCGATGTCAAAAAGCAAGAGTGAGAACGGAAAGCTAGTCGCTGAGCTTGATACAGTCAAACTTAACTTAAGGGCTATGACTAGTAAGTTCGAGGACCTCTTTGCTCGTCATAAAAGCTTGGAGGAGAGGTACAACTCTCAATCCGAAAATGATGCAACCCGTAGATCGTGGATTTCACTTCATGGGCTGAGAATTAAAGATGATATGGGCTGAAGAGTGAATATATTATTTAGTAGTTTATTTAGTTTATTATTTTTATAATTTTCGTTTTTTATTAATATCTCTAGTTGATAGGGTTATTTTAAGCTTTATTTTAGTGATTTTATGCCTTTTTAGACTAGGATTTGGTTTAGTATAGTTTAGGATAGGTTTTAAACTAGTTTCCTTGTGTTAGGACTCTATGAAGCCTATAAATACGGCTTTCATAAGGGTGACGAAAATTGAAGACTTTTATTCATTAATAATATTTCAATTTATATTTCTTATGAGATTTATCTTTGAATTTCTTTTGGTGTGACCAAGAAGTTCTTTATCCGGCGAATCAATCGAGTTCATCACCCTCGTTTGTGTGTCATTCATCATCCCCGTGTGACTAAGGCGATCTCTATTTGGGGTATTGGCTGTCTTCGGATTGACTTATATCATTTATAGGATTAGATCTTAGGTATATTGGGATTTTCATCCTTTATCTATATCTTATCGAGTCTTCCGCTTGCGTCTTGTGTGTTACCGGTCGTCAAGGATCGTATCAGAACTAGTTGCTAACTTGAACAAAGCATCTTACACCAGACAAGCACTACAAAGCTCGTTACTACCTTTTGGTAGAAAAGCTGGCCTCGAATATAAGGGAGGACCCTTCAAACCCACTGTATTTGTTAGTGCCCCTAACACAAAACCATCAATCTCTTTAGACAAGCCCACTGCCCCCCAAAGTGACTACTAACAAAGAAAAGGGAAAGATTGAGATACTGACTAGGCTATTTCTAACGTAGCAAGAGAAGTCCGGAGTATCGAACACGAGGAGTGAATGTGTTGAGAGATAATCAAGTAGTTCGTCTTGTCTCTATTATCCTATTTAAGCACATAAACTTGGTTGGTGTTTTTCTTTAAACTAGGCAATGAAATAAGTAAATGACAGACTTAAACATGCAATAAGTAAAATGAAACTAGCAAGTAAACAAATGAAAATTCAACTAATAAAGGCATGGATCCAAGTAACGTCCGATATGATTTATGATGAGGGGCTTTCGAATTTAGATGCTTCAAACCACTTTAAACCACCTTGAATGGTATCTTATATCATTTATTTTAACCTACCTTACTAGGGTGGTCAACAAGTAGATCAATAGAACAATAAATGCTTTTTAAGCCTTTAAATGCTCTACCAACTCCAAATAGCTCATTTTAGTCTAAGATAACCTACCAACTATCATCCAAACCCATCTAATTCTTACTAGGAATCATATGAAATGGATTTTAGGTGATATGTGTATGAATTGATGCCAAGTGCTATGAATGGAAGCTTCCTAGGCAATCCATCAAAACACCTTAGATGCACTCCTAGTGATCAATTAGTCATGCATTTCAAATTAAGTCCCAATTCATAGGCAATTCAAGGGGAAGGTAGATCAACATCCTAGATTCTAACACCCATCATCTAAATCAAATCATCCATCACTTGGAGCCATAGAAGTGCTTAGCTAGCAATAGATCTAGCAAGCAATCCTACAATATCAAGATAAAACATAATGAAATTGACAAGGAAAGAAAGTAGAGAAGAAATCTTCAATAATCTCTTCAAAATCCAAGCATAATCTTCATCACAATTTGAAATACTAAAGAGGAAAGAAGGAAAATGCTAGGGGTCTATAGTGAATGCTAAGAGTGAAATACGAAGTGTTTCCTCATCTCAAAAAAGGAAAATAACAAGTATTTATAGTCTTCCCATAGTTGGGGCCAAATTGCAATAAGTAGAAAAATGGTGTTGAGAAGGTGGGGTAAAAACTGCAATTTCCAGAATTTCAGCTTCCAAAACTCGCGTGTTTTCTCGGCCTCACTCGTCTCTTTGCGCACTCGTACGGTTTTGGCTCGTTCTCTCTCATCCGACCTCGGAATAATAATCCGCGAAGTGCTATGACTTTCTCTTTCAATCCTCTTCGACATAGGATGAGTCGTACATACACATAAAATTTCTACAGCACCTGAAAAGCACACGGAAACCGAGAGAAAAACAATCGAATATAGAATACACATAAGTCGTAAAACCTATCATTTTCCATCCATTTAAGCACATAATACGACCAAAAACACGCATTGAGATGAACTCTAAAACATGCTAAATATGTGGTTATCAGATACCCAAGAGAAATCCAATGAAGCTTTCTATAGCTTTAAGGGAAGAATCAAAGGGTAAGCCTATGACCACAGTCTCTAGCACTAACCATGCTAAATCACACCATTCAAAGGGTAGAAAGAAAACTGTTGAGGCTTCATGTTCTCAGTCTAAGACACCAAGAACAAAGGACGTTCTTTTACCAAAAAGAACTAATGTTCATGTGTCAAGTGAGTCCGATTTGAGATGGTCCAATCGTTCTTACGTTCAGGGGGAAGTAGTTGAACTTTCCAAAAGGAAGTTTCAAACCCCAAGTGTTTCCAAAGCGAGTCAAGGCCCGAAGCCAAGTTTGACTTCGCAGAAGAAACCAAGCGAGAAGCTTGTAAAGGCAAGATACACCAAGTCAGACTCCAAGCTTACAGCTAGTCCAAAGCTTCAAATTTCAGGACATGAGCACAAATGCAAGAGCATGGGAACTGCCCAAGCGAGCTCCTCACAAATGCACATGTGGAGCTGCAATCAAGCAGAGTCCATGCTTTGGAAAGGTTGAGGGGACCCAAGACACAAGCGACTGCTCCAAAGAGAGTCAAACAAGTGTGAATACCCAATAACACTAACCTGCAAGGACCCAAGCTGATTTGGGTACCAAAAATTGTCTTAATTGCAGGTGAGCACCGTGGATCCCATGCCCAAAGAAGGTCATCAATCAATTTGGTACTTGGACAGTGGATGTTCAAGACACATGTGGTCCCGGTTTATAAGGAGGATTACACGTAGAGGGTGGGGGGGGGGGGGGGGGGGTGAATACATGTAATAGAAGTTTTTCAACTTCTTTTTCAACTTTACTCAGAGTAGCAAGATTCGGGTCACTTTCACAACTTAAGACCTAGCCGTAAGCTTGATCTACAGTGTAATCTTAACTCTGGACCTAAGCGTAAGCTAGATCACAGAGCGACCCTCGCTTGCAAATGTGGAATTAGGTGAGCTAGTCTTTCCTAAGTATTTAAAAATTCCGTTTTAGGGTTTGTTTTAAATGCAAGTGCAATATGATAAACAAAGTATGAAATTATATGAAAGCTTAAGTATGCGAGATACGACACCGGTGTTTAGAGTGGTTCGGTGATAAAACACCTACGTCCACTTCGTTTCACACTGCAACAGTTTCTTCTCACTAAGAAACCTTGAGGATTACGGGTTCCTCAAAAACCTGAACTGGATCGAGCTTCACTCGCTTGGATCCGAAAATGATGACAACGACGAGGAGAGATTAAGGGTTCTCCACAAACCTAGCTAAGATCGAGCCTTCACACAATCGAGGAAAGTGAAAGCTTTGATCTACACTCTACGATCGAGGTTTCTACTATCGAGGAAAGTAGAACCTTAGGATTTTACAACAACCTTTCTACAACAACTCAAACCTAACAGACTTGACTAGACGAGGGTTTAGGGTTGGTTTGAAGACTCTCTAAGTGAAGAACTCTTTACAGTGAAGTGCAAAGGGTAGAGTTCTTCTTTAAGCTTGGATATATGAAAGTGGCTTAGAATCTAGGAGAGTGAAGGTGCAGAGACAAGCTTCGAAGTTGCTGAAGCTTGGAGAACACTTAGACAAGAACACGAAAGACGATTTTGCTCGAAGGCTTTTAGTGCGTGTTTGTTTTTTGCGCTGAAATCTCAGGAAGTGTTCTTCTTCTTCTTCTCGTCTCTGGCCTCTACTATTTATAGTGTGAGAAGATGGACTGGAGCCGTTGAAGGTAGGTGGCTTTGTCCCTCTACACTCGACAGTACTTTGCTTTGACCTGCAACTTTTTAGACACGCGCTTGTCATCTTTCCGAAAATAGCTAAGAGCCAAGTTCAACAGTAACTGGAGCACCCAGTACTGTAGCGGCGGCTCTGGTGGTCTGTTGGTTAACTCTTGTGCTCCATTCTTCTTGTGCCACGTGGAGATCCGCAATTAATGCTTCTATCTTCAATTGGCTTAAGTTTGAACTCTTAGTTTGAACTGGGCGGGAAACTTGAACTGTCACTGTTTCACTAAAAAGTGTTCGCAATAGAACGAAATCCTATCGTAGCACTAGCAAGTAAAACCCAATGTCGAATCTCGAATGAAAACTTTGCAGGGCAATGAATTATGTAGTAAAACCTAATCTAGCCTAAAACTATGAAAGCAAGTAAAGAAGATTTTGGGGTTTTTGTTTTAAATCCTAGGAAAATAAAATAAATCAAAGCAATAAATAAAAGCAAGTAAATAACTAATCTAGAACTCAAGAAATAAATCTAAGTATTAAACTAGAAGAAAGCAATAAATCTACCTAGGCAAGAATCGAAAAGAAAGCAATAAAGAAAGCAACGAAGAAAGCATAAACTACTCTAGACATGATGAATGAAATCTGGAAATTTAAAGGAAAATAAATCTAACTTTGAAAGCTTTAAAAACAAGAGAATTGAAAGCAAAGAAAAACGAATCTAAACTAGAACTTGAAATTGAACGAACGAAATTAAACTAAGGAAATTAAACGAAGCAATTAAGAAAACGAATCTGAAATGAAAGCAAGTAATTAAAGCAAGTAAACGAAAGCAATAAAATAACTTACGAAATTAACGAAGAACGAAGAACTTGAATTAAACAAAGGAGTCTTGAATTAAAATAGCAACGAACAAAGAATCCGGATCTGAACAAAGTAAAACTAATCTAAAGTGTTTAAGTGCTGAAAACTAAAGCTAAAATATGCTAAAAGATGATAAAAGATGATACAAATTCGTCCCAAAGTACTAGTATTTATAATAGGAAGAAAACCTAATTATATAAGGAAACAAAAACTGGACGCGGACTTTTGGCCGATCGGCCAAAATTCCTAAGGAATCTGGCCGATCGGCCAGATCAGGTACTGGTAAACTTTCGAACATATGCACTCTGGCCGATCGTCCAGATGCGAAGCTAGACTTGGCCGATCGGCCAAACTCGGAACTGGTCCCTCACGATTCTTCCTTCACGTCATGCACTTTTCGTCCCGTTTTCTTCCAATTTCTCACCTTTTGCCCCTACAATAACCAAAGCTCCAAACAAACGAATCATAGCCAAAAGACACACTAAAAGACACGAAACACAATGAAAACGAACACGAAAATACAACGTAAAACCTAACAACTAAACACCAATCAGTCACTTTCAATTAGGAAGTGGCTCGCTTCACTTTAGTTCTTGAGCGTTCGCTTTAGCGTAGTCGGATTGACTCGCTTTGACTTTGTTGTAGCGCTCGCTTCGCTTCGCCCGGTAGACTCGCTTCACTTGGAAACACACTCAAGCGAGTGGTCTTCTCTCTTCGCTTAAAAACCTGCAGTCTATCTAAAGTGACTAAAGCTAAAAGTTAAGCCTTCCTAACATTTATAGGCTTGAAAAATTCTAACCTATCTAATCAAAATAGGGTCGCTTGGGAATATGATTTACATAGAGGGTT
Organism: Thymus mandschuricus; assembly: GCA_029379335.1. NCBI lineage: Eukaryota > Viridiplantae > Streptophyta > Magnoliopsida > Lamiales > Lamiaceae > Thymus > Thymus mandschuricus. The sequence goes on along the minus strand of CM057076.1, from coordinate 20,741,143 downwards.
TTTGGGATCTAATCAAAACATATAACACACTTCCTTCAATACTCTTTTGAATTTCTCGCTCTGCTCGGAGTTGAAAGTTGGAGCTCTTCTGTTGATGAACTTTCGAATGAAGTCTTGCTCATCCTGGGTGTACCTGTTGGATTCCACCATCTCCTTGATAGTTATCCGGCAAGCATCTATATCCGCTTGGATGCTGCAAACTACAGACTCATCAGGAGTGAAGGGGATATATCCACTCCGCATCAAGCTGGATTAAATCAGCATATTCTCGCTCCACAACTTGACGGCTCTTTCCTCCACCTTTTTCATCCTGGCTTGCTTGACAGCCTCCTTCCTCTTAGCCTCTTTCTTCTTCTCCTTCTCCTCCTCCTGCTCCTCCTCCTCCTCCTTCTTCTCTGCTAAGCGAGAAGCTTTGGCAGTTAGGCTCGCTTGGATCTTTTGGCGCTTGGCCGTGGGATCTTCCTCTTTGCTACCTGGAGCGGGCCGCTTAGATAATGTCTTGGCAGGGGCAACTTTAGGCGGCGTCACTTTTGCTTTGGTAGGAGGTGCAGTAAGAGTAGGCACTTTGGCAGGGGCTGCAGAGGCAGCTTGAGCAATGGTAGCCACCGATTGTACTGACTGGATTGGCTGTACACTCGGGATTTCGGTGACTCCCTCCTTCATCAACTCAAAAGATTGCATCACTTCAAGAGTGGTAGCGAGAGCTGCATCAAATTCAATTTGAGGGATGGTAGCTGCGGATGCTCTCGCTTTGTGTGCTGCGGCTGCAGAAGTCGATGTTGGGAATTGTTAAGGATCACATGTTAAGGGGGAACTCATATGGGACACTTTGAAGTGAGTGTATGTTTGTTTTGATTTGATCCCAAAACCCCTAAGTATCCTATTCCCAAGCGACCCACTTTGATGTTGAATAGGTTAGAAATTTTTTCTAAGCCTATACTGTTAGGATGGCTTCGTATTTTGCTTTAGATACTTAGATTATAGACTGCAGGAATTACATGTAAAGGCCACTCGCTTGAGTGTGTTTTTCAATCGAAGCGAGTCTACCCAGCCGAAGTGAAGCGTGCTGAAGAATAGCGAAGCGAAGCGAGTGCTACAGTAGATTCGAAGTGAGTCTGCCAAAGCGAAACGAAGCGAGCGCTACAGTGAAAGATGAAGCGAGTCAACACGGAGTCAATAAATACTAAAAGCGGACACCCGGGAAATTTATTTTCCATGTACCCGCTACAGTATGACCCTGAAGCGACTCACTTGAGGCGGACGCCACAAATCTAAAGCGAAGCGAGCCCCTACATAACAGAAAGCGACAGCCCGATTCCCGCTCCTATTTTGAACTCCAGTCAACTGAAGATCATCGCATTAATTGCGAGATCTCCACGTGTCGAATGCGGAGAGGAGCAGTGGAGTTGACTGCCAGGCCGACAGGGCGCCGCTACAGTACTGGCTCGCTCCAGTTACTGTTACATTTGTAACTTAGCCATTTTTGGCAAAGAGACAAACTGGCGTGCCTGGAAAAGCAAAAGCCTGCACAAGTACTGTCGAGAGGAGGAGGGACAAGGCCACCTACCAAGCAACGGATCTCGGCCAACTCTCCGCCTATACATAGTGAAGGATGAAGACGAAGAGAAGTAGAACACTACTTGAGCAATTGAGCGCCTACTGCAAACAAACACTCCCAGCTTTCAGCTTATTCATCGAGTCTTTGTTTCCAAGTGTTCTCCAAGATCCAGTCCCATCGGAACATGTCTTCGCAACCTTCACACCTAGATTTCTAAGCCATTCCATATCCAAGCTTCGAAGAAGAGTTCTAGCCATCTTTGCACTTGTTGTAAAGAACTCTTCATTAGTGTGTCTGTCGAAACAGAAAACCCTAACCCTAAAAGTTCTGTTAGGTTTTTGTGTTCGTCGTCGATAGGTTGTATTCGATCTAAGGCTCTACATTCCTCGATAGTAGAAGCCTCGATCATAGAGTCTAGATCCAAGCTTACACTTTAATCGATTGTGTGAAGCTCGATCGAAGCTTAGGTTGTAAGGAGAACCCGTAATCTCCCTGTCGTCGGACTGAAGCGAGTGAAGCTTCCAGTCTACTTTAGGTCTTGTGTGGTGAACCCGTAATCACCCAGTTGTCGTCAGATCCAAGCAAGTGAAGCTTGATCTTGACATAGGTTTTTGAAGAACCCGAAATCTTCAAGTTCTTGAGTGAAGAGAACGAGTTGCCTAGTGCAACAAGTGGACGTAGGAGTTTCATCTCCGAACCACAATAAATCTCTGTGTCGTATCTCTAACCCTAATCTCTCTATTTGTTTACTGTTTGATTATTCATTGCACAAGCATTTAAACAAACTCAAACTGCCTTTCAATTACTTAGGAAAGATTAGCTCACCGAATTTCCTCATATAGAGTAAAGTCTCACTCATGATCAAGCCCTAGCTTAGGTCAAGAGATTTGCAAACACTGTAGATCTAGCTCTCGGCTAGGTCTTAGTAGTTGAAGCAAGCACTTTACTTCATACTCTGAGTTAAAGGAAAAGAAGTTGAAAAACTTAAAAACACGTATTCACCCCCCCCCCCCCCTCCCCCCCTCTACGTGTTTTTCCTCTAACAAACTGAGACCAATGATCGCACTATTTCTACCACACAAAATAGGTGTAATATAATGAAATACGAGTATCGTATCCACAGGGACTGATAAACCGAAAACGCACACAATACCTCTACTCAAGAACTAATGTGATGTCTAGGCTTTTAAGGGTTTAGTGATTGTGGTATTTATACTAGGCAAATAATAACAAAAACTCAAGTAATTATATAAGTAAATAAGCAAGTAAAGAAATAAGTAGTCAAATAAAACAACTTAAGGCACAAGCAATTAAGTAAATAGGGAAAGTGAACAATTAAGGAAAAGTGTTGATTCTAGGGAAGCCTACCTAATCAAAAATATGCAAATAATTAATGAATACAATTAACCACTTTAATCCAATCTAAATGTGATACATGCAAAAATAACTTACACCCTGATTAAAGCAATGCAAGTAGTCACCCAACGAGATCCTAATATTCTTTCGAATTGTAAGAATCGAATCAAGTGCAAAATAGAACAAGTACCAATAATATAATCAACTAGGTTCAACTAAGACACCAAATCAATTATATATGAACATATTACAATTCAATTATCAATCAAGAGAATCAAACTATTATATCATGCTTTCATGAGATCGATTATGCAATTATCCTATCAAGGCATAAACACATAATTATGCATACACAATTAATGGCCAGTTAACTATGCATGAGAATAAGCACCATGAAACATGCATCTAGATTGGAAGGCTAATTGTAAACAAAAAACACTTACATAAATTCAATTAGGCATTCAATCCCTAAAATCAACTAAGAAATTTAGCTAGACATAATTAAAGCAAACATAAACACAAAAGATTGAAAGAGCATAATTAAAGAGTAAGAGTAAGAAAAACTTGAACACAAACGAAGAACGTTGAATCTTGAATCTTGCATAAACTTGAAAAACTCCAATGTTGGATACAAAACTCTAAAGTAAAAGTGTGCTAAAAAGTATGTAAAATAATAAGGTGTTAGGGTTTACAATGCTAGACTAGGAGTATATATAGGAGAAATTTACATAAGGAAAACCTAGACCAAAAAGGAGTCAAATTAAATAAGGAGAAAAATTCCCGGCTGGACACCTCTCGACAGACCTCTCGATCGAGAGGTCGATCGAGAGGGTACAATCTTTGCTCTCGATCGATAGCTACAACAGAAGACACCTCTCGACACCTCTCTCGATCGAGAGGTCGATCGAGAGGCCTTCACTCGAACTCAAATCTTGAATTTCAGCTTCGATCTTCACGCCTTTTCTCGTCTCGGGGTTTTATCCTCGATTTATCATCAATTTATGCCTGAAAACACAGAAAAACACCTACAAGCATAATATTGTCCCATATACTAAAAACCATATAAAACATAGACAATACTATAAAATCGAGACACAAAATCGACTCTTTTTGGCTATGAAAACAAGGTAAATTTCACCTATATCAAATCCCCCAAACTTAAACATTGTTCGTCCCGAACAATACCAAAACATAAACAATAGACTCTAGCATTGTGAACTATATAGGCCTCAAAACTTTTCAAAACCAATACTCATGATCATGATCAAAACTATGCATACAACCTTAGCATCAATAACACAACCTATCCAACAAATTCGAAACATGTCAATCTATCAAAAAACACTCTCCAAACATGTGAGATTATGTATATAAGTGAACTCTCAACTCTCTCAAAGAAAAGATGTAATAGAATGTACATCATAAGGTTCACTCAACATCAATGTAATGCAACATGTTTACCATAGGCTTGCCCCTAATCTCAACATCTCCACCTAATGTAATATTCACAAACTAAGATCAAAAAGGTCTTTATAAAAGCTTGTAATGTAGGGACATTGGTTAAGGTAGGGAATATATAGGCTAAGTGACTCAAATTGCTCTAAATCATCAACCTCTTTTCAACTCCACCCAAAGTATGGTTTTTTTTTTTTTACTCCATCTTCTACCATCCAACACCAACTACAATCATCAACATATCAAAGATGCAAACAATACAACTCAAGCTAACTATCCCCTTATGCTTATATTTGTTTGTTTGTTTTTTTTTTTTTTTTTTTTTTCTCTAGAGCTCAACTAATGAATGTTCTTTCTAAGTAATGAACAAAGGCTCTATATTTCTTTTCTTTTTTTTTTCTTTTTTTTTTCTAAGCTTATAGGGATAGCTAACTATACTTAATCAAGCATCTCAAATCTTTTTTTTTCTTTTCATACCACATCAAGATAATCTACTCAACTTCTTCCCACATCATCAACTAACTCCACTAAAGATACCATTATCCATCCAAACCTCCTATCATCCAAGCTCAAGAAAGAAAGGCTCATAACAAGGCTCAAAGGGAGTAAACAAAGATAATGATCAAGGTTAGTGTATGGGAATCATGTGGCTACGAAGGAATGGCCTAATATCATCTCCTAATTCATAAATATACTAAGGTCTTGACGGAGAAATAGGGCAAGTTCTAGAAACAATGAAGCATACATGATCACTCAATCAAGAAAATAGGCATCAATATGCACCAATAGCTCAAAACTCACGGGCTCAAACTAACTAGTTCCCGACATCATGACATGCTTCAATTTCAATGAATAAAATGCGTCGCTTCGCCAAGGTTCCATGCATAATAAAGATCATGAATTTTCTCCAAAAATCACATAAAAATTTTCTATCATTGGCCAAATTCACAACACTATCATCACATGCTTACTTGACTCAATTTAAACCTAAGACTCAAAACAATAGAAGACTCTAACATACCCCAAAATAATACTAACAAATAAAAGACTCTCAAAGCAAGAAAACAATAAAAGTAATTAACTTAGACACTCTTTCCCTCCCCCAAACTTATTTCAAAGCATAGCAAAGAAAAAAGTTTAAAGAAAAGAAGTAGGCTAAGTTAAAAACTGACCTCATTGAAATGGTGGTGGGAAGGGAGGGTTGTCGGGGTTATTGGGGTCGAATCGTTGATGGCTCTCTGGGTAGTGAGGATAGAAATAGTGCATCTCATGCACCATCCTATTGTAATTCTCCATGTATGCTCGTTCATCCTCACGCTTCTTCGCTTCCTCTTCTCGAAATTTCCTCTCATTCTCAATGTAGGCGTCGAGAGTATCAAAACGACTTCCAATAAATGTACGAAGATCCCCCACCTCGGTTCTCAACGTTTGTACCTCTTCACGAACTCCTCTTACTTGGGATTCAACAAACTCCCTACTATCCCAATGATAGTTGTCCATTGCTTCCATTGACTCCGTGTGCCAATCCCGCATCGTAGAGAAATCCGGAGCTCGCATATGAAAACCGGGCTGTGGAACACCCTCGTATCCTTGCGCATACGCATCCTCCTCTTGATCGAATCCCCGCTCATATTGCTCAGCCTCGTCTTCATCTTCTTCCTCCTCATCATCATCACCACCTTCGTCGGGTTTTGGACCTCCCTCAGCCCACATAAGCTCCTTGTGTTGAGGAGAATCCATCTTTCCGTTCCCTCTCCGCAGCTTCTCGTTCCCGATCACCTCCGTCAAATAGCTATTCGGAAGTGGAAAGAGATAAATACCACTTCTCCCGTGTAGCTTGAAGAACCACCCGGATGTGTCATACGAAATCATCCTCGCAAGCTCCAACGTCCGTCTATCCACAAAAATAGACGTAGATACGGGCTGCTCCACTATCGGGATGTTGAAGTGTCGAGCAATTGGAGTGACGAAAGCTCCTATCCCGATCTTTTGCCCCCCGAACAAGTATGCTTGGTTCTCCATATGATCGACGAGATAAACAGCTGCACACTGAGAATGTCCTCGCAAGGAAGTCCAAATAAGATGAGCGTCGGTGGCAAGGAAGGTGCCGGAGTCATGACGGGAGTGGATGGTGCACGAGATCAGCCTATGGAAGTAGCGAATCGTGGGATTCCGAATTGAGGTGGCCTTTGCTTTCGCCGGGTTGTAGGATCTCGTTCTTTCCTCCTCAAAATCCACGAAGTGTGCCCACAAATCTTGCAAATTCGGATGATTGTTGCCAATATATTCACCATGCTTGTTTCCTCCGATGATATCGCTAAGCTGATCCATATCAAGCTCTCTCGGTTGACCACCAAGTTGGAAACGAATGACATGGGGCACTTGGTTGACTCGCTCCACTACCAAAGTTGAGAGGAACTCCACCGTGAGAATGTGGTAGGTTAAGTGATTCCCTTGAAATATGTTGGTGAAGCCTCCTCGTTGCATCAATTGGGTGATCTCGTTAGCTATCCCCATCGCCGCAACCGTCTCCTGATGTAGGAAACGACAATGCTTGTGCTTGAGTTGCACAAGGTGGGACCATCTCCTCTTTGACTCCGCCGTCGTGAGCTTGAGTTTGAACGCCTTGGGCTCCAAACTTGAGGGCATCGACCTCGCCGGCGGTATTCTAGTCTCCGGGATAGTCTTGTCATTCTTCCATGTCTCCTTTCCCTTGCTCGAAGAGGTGACCTTTTCTTTTCCCTTGCCTTTGCCCGAAGAGGTTGAAGCAACATTCTTGCCCTTGTCTCTTGCCATTCTTAGTACCTAAAAGTATCACAAATCAATACAAGAGATGCAAGAATAAAGCAATTTAAATCATCTTCCCCCAAACTTCAACCAAACTCAATTCTCCCCCATTATCAACTCAATTTCATCACCAATTTATACAATCACCACAATACTCCTCCATAAACATGAACTTATAATCACACAATCTCAATTTCATGTATATAGATACCAACGAATCTTCAACAATTCATAGACAAATATAAAGACTCATTCGATTATCAATACAATTCTCTCCGCATTCATCCATGAATTCAACTCATACAAATAATTCAATGAATTCCATGAATCCAATCTATCATGCTCAATCTAACACCCAATCTATCAATTCAACGAATTTAACAATCAAAATTGAATTTTAATTGGTCAAAACATGCGAAATCATGTAAAGAATCAAGAATTGATAACAAGAGAGCAAGAAATCGAGTACCTTTTGACGAAGTGAAGAAGGAAATTGAGAGTTCTTGTGTGTGCTTGAGAGAATTTGTGAGTTATGAGAGAATGGTATGTGAGTTGTGTGCAAAAGGTGTATTTAAAGGAGTAAATAAACCTGGTCAAAGTCGGAATGTGCGCCGTCAACGACCCTCTCGATCGACCTCTCGATCGAGAGAGGTGTCGAGAGGTTCTTACTGGATTCTGAAATTTGACCTCTCGATCGACCTCTCGATCGAGAGAGTTGTCGAGAGGTGCTCCTCTTTACGTACTGACCTCCCCTCTCGATCGAAAACACGGGGGTCTCGATCGAGAGGCTTCACGTGACACACCTGGGAAATCAACAATTCAAAACCTCTCGACCGACCTCTCGATCGAGAGAGGTGTCGAGAGACCCCTACTGTATGCCAAAATTTCACCTCTCGAACGACCTCTCGATCGAGAGAGGTGTCGAGAGGTCCTGCTCGATTTTGTTTTCTACACAACTTTTCAACATTCGTTAGTATATTAAGGGGTTCGACTCTAAAATACAAAATTTGACTCAAAACTACGAAAAATAAACTACCTAAGACTCTAAATCGTAAAACGAAACAAAATGAAAACGGGATACGAATATTGAGTTACCTCCCAACAAGTGCTACGTTTTACGTCTTTAGCCCGACGATACCTCCTTTCTACTTTGGGTCTTCGAGGTAAGTGGCCGCTTTCTTGGGGAAAAATGGCAACGGCTTGAAGTAGTGCTTGAGGCGATGTCCATTCACTACGAATTTCTCACCGTCGTTCGTCAACACCTCGAACGCACCATTCTTCAAGTCCTTGTAAATGACGTACGGCCCCGACCACTTACTTTGCAATTTTCCTGGAAACAAACGAAGTCGAGAATTAAAAACAAGAACATCATCACCAATTTCGAACTTACGCTTTTGATGCTCAAGTCGTGGAATCTTGCAGCTCGTTCCTTGTAGATCCTCGAATTTTCGAATGCTTCGTTTCTCCATTCATCAAGTTCCAACAAGTCGTCACATCTTTGGCCCATGGCTTCCTTGAACTCGAAGTTGATCCTTCTCGTCGCCCAATAAGCTTTATGCTCCAACTCCATTGGTAAGTGGCAAGACTTGCCAAATAGCAATTGATATGGCGACCTCCCGATTGGTGTCTTGAAAGCCGTCCTATAGGCCCAAAATGCGTCATCCAAGTACTTCGCCCACTCCTTTTTGTTGGTGACGGTCTTCTCCAAGATTTGCTTGATCTCTCGATTAGCTAACTCGGCTTGACCGTTTGCTTGAGGGTGGTAGGGCGATGTGACCTTGTGCTTGACTCCATATTTTGCAAGAAGCGATCCTAACCAACGATTGTTGAAGTGGCTCCCCCCATCACTAAGCAAAGCCCTCGGAGTTCCAAACCGAGTCAAAATATTTCGCTAGAGGAATTTGATCACCACCTTCGAATCGTTGGTTGTAGTCGGAATGGCCTCGACCCATCTAGAAACATACTCCACCGCAAGTAAAATGTAGGAGAACCCTTGAGACTTGGGAAAAGGACCCATGAAGTCAATCCCCCAAACATCGAAGAGCTCCACTTCCATGATAGTTCGTTGCGGCATCTCGTCCCTCTTCGTGATATTCCCCATCCTTTGGCATCGATCACATGACTTGATGAACTCATGGCAATCCTTGTAGATCGACGGCCAATAGAAACCATTATGAAAGATCTTGAGGGCGGTCCTATTCGCTGCAAAGTGTCCCCCATTCGGAGCGCTATGGCAATCTTCGATGATCTTCTTCCATTCCGATTGTCGAACACATCGCCTTATGACTCCATCGGCACACCTCCTATACAAGTATGGATCATCCCAATAATAGAACTTACAATCGTGGAGGAACTTCTTCTTTTGGTGAGACGATAGATCCTTGGGCACATGATGGATCACCAAATAGTTGACGATGTCGGCGAACCAAGGTATCAAATCGTCCATCTGAAAAATCTGCTCATCGGGGAAACTCTCCTTGATTGCAATTTTCGAGTCCTCTCCTTCTACGGGCTGCTCGAGTCTCGAGAGATGGTCGGCCACCACGTTCTCGCATCCTTTCCTATCCTTGATCTCCATGTCGAACTCTTGAAGAAGCAAAATCCAGCGAACTAACCTTGGCTTCGAGTCCTTCTTGTTGAATAGATAGCGAATGGCGGCATGGTCGGTGTGCACAATCGTGTGAGATCCCACCAAGTAAGGTCTAAACTTGTCGAAAGCGTAAACCACAGCAAGTAACTCCTTCTCCGTGGTGGCGTAATTCCTTTGAGCCGAGTCCAACGTCTTACTAGCATAGTAGATCACTCGGAAAAGCTTATCCCTTTTCTGTCCCAAAATAGCTCCTACCGCCCAATCGCTTGCATCGCACATGAGCTCGAACGGGGCACTCCAATCCGGCGACACCAAGACGGGAGTAGAGATAAGCGCCTTCTTCAACGTTTCGAAGGCTTCCAAGCACTCATTATCGAACACGAACTTGACATCTTTCTCGAGCAATCCACACAACGGCTTCGTGATCTTTGAGAAATCCTTGATGAATCTCCTATAGAAGCCGGCATGTCCTAAGAAACTTCTCACCGATTTGACATTGTGTTGGGAATTGTTAAGAACGAATATGTTAAGGGGGAACCTATAAGGGATATTTTAGTGTTTTGATTTCATCCCAAAACCCCAAAGCGTTCTGTTCCCAAGTGACCCATTTTGATGTAGTTAATAGGATAGAATTTTTCTAAGCCTACTCTGTTAGGATGGCTCTTTTATTTTTCTTAGATTAGGCTTCAAAAGTTCAAGTGAAGGCCACTCGCTTGAATGTGTTTTTCAAAGCGAAGCAAGTCAAGCAAACTGAAGTGAAGCGTGCCGAAGAATAGCGAAGCGAAGCGACCGCTACAGTAGATTCAAAGTGAGTCTGCCAAAGCGAAGCGAAGCGAGCGCTACAGTTCAAAGCGAAGCGAAGCGAAGCGAGCGCTACAGTGGAATCAAGTGAACCCACTAAAGCGAAGCGAAGCATGCGCTACAAAGAAAAGCCGAAGCGAGTCAACGCGAGTCAACACTTAATTAAGAAACGTCACGGGAAATTCATTTCTCAAGTGACTCACTACAAATATGACTGTGAAGCGACTCACTTCAGAGCGGCCGCTACAACTTCAAAGCGAAGCGAGCCACTACCTACCAGAAAGCGACAGCACAAATTCCCGCTCCGAATTTGAACTCCAGTCAACTGGAGATCTTCGCATTTATTACGAGATCTCCACGTGTCGACTCAAGAGAGGAGCAGAGGAGTTGACTGCCAGGCCGACAAGGCGCCGCTACAGTACTGGCTCGCTCCAGTTACTGTTGAAATTGGAACTTAGCCATTTTCGGCAAAAGTCCAAATCTGCGCATCTGAAAAGTAGCCAGCCTGTGCAAGTACTGTCGAGAGGAGGAGGGACAAGGCCACCAACCAAGCAACGGATCTCAGCCAACCCTCCGCCTATAAATAGTGAAGGATCACAACATGGAGAAGTAGAACACTACTTGAGCATTCGAGCGCCTACTGCAAACAAACACTCCCAGCTTTCATAGCAATCTTCGAGTCTTTGTTTTCCTGTGTTCTCCGAGTTTCCAGTTCATTGGAACTCGTCTTCACAACCTTCACACTTAGAGTCTAAGCCCATTCCATATCCAAGCTTAGAAGAAGAGCTCTAGCCATCTTTGCACTTATTGTAAAGAGCTCTTCATAGTGTGTTTCGTCAACCAAAAACCCTAAACTCTGTCTGTTAGGTTTTTGAGTGTTGTCGTTAGGTTGTCCAGATCCAAGGCCCTTCTTTCATCGATTGGAGAAGCCTCAATCATAGAGTTTAGATCCAAGCTTGCACCTACATCGTTTGTGTAAAGCTCGATCGAAGCTAGGCTATAAGGAGAGCCCGCAATCTCCCTGTCTGTTCGACTGAAGCGAGTGAAGCTTCCAGTCTTTGTTAGGTTTGTGTAGTGAACCCGCAATCACTACGTCAGTCGTTTGATCTAGGCGAGTGAAGCCCGATCTCGACCAGGTTTTTGAAGGACCCGTAACCTTCAAGTTCTTGAGTGAAAAGAACAGTTGCCGTCGTGCAACAAAGTGGACGTAGGAGCGTTATCTCCGAACCACTATAATTCTTGGTGTCGTATCTCTCTTACCTTAATCTCTTTACAGTATTCGATTATCCATTGCACGTGCATATAAACAAACTTAACTTGGATTTTCAATTACTTAGGAAAGATTATAGCTCACCAAATTCCGCACAAAGAGTAAAGTCTCACTCTTGATCAGCTCTAAGCTTAGGTCAAGAGATTCGTGATTACTTTAGATCTAGCCCTCGGCTAGGTCTTAGTATTTCTAAAGAGCACTTTACTTTATACTCTGAGTTAAGGAATTGAAGTTGAAAAACTTCAAAATACGTATTCACCCCCCCCCCCCCCTCTACGTATTTTTCCTATAGCAAACCGGGACCAACAAGTGGTATCAGAGCAGCGGTTCTTTTGAGCCTCTGCTTTGCATATCCGAAGCGAGTCCCCACTCGCTTCACGTTGTCTCACTGAACCGGATCCTATTTTCCTAAGTGCATCAAAACCTCACCCACGCATATTGCATTTACTGCTGATAGTTTGCTATGTCTACATACAGTGCATCAAATCTTCCACAGTTCTCGATCGAAGGATATGAGATGGAGTTTCCGAGTCGAGAGCTTCCTATGCTCAATCCACGACCGGATGTGGGAAGTCATTGAAGACGGACCAATCGAAATCAAGAAAGCCATATCTGTGGAAGTTCCAGCCGCTGAAGGCCGTCCAGCCCACGTTCGACAATAGTACGTGGAGAAGGATAAGGATGAGTATACTCCAAATGACTTCAAAGTTGCCAACCTCGACAAAATTGCACGCCACACGATGCAGAGCACCGTGTCGGACGCCTATCTACCACGAATAAGGAAATGTGCAACGGCAAAGGAAATGTGGGAAACCCTAGCCCTCATTTCTCAAGGCACAGACAAAATCAAGGAGAACAAGCTCGCCGTTCAGATGCGGGAGTTTGAAAATCTGGTGATGAAGTCAGGAGAGTCCATCGACGCCTTCGAGCTGAGAGTTACCAACATTACTGCAACTCTCAACTCGCTTGGGAAGGAACTCACAGACAAGGAAGTAAACCTGAAAATAGTCCGTGCTCTCACAAGGAAGTGGCAGACTATGAAGGAGTTATATCTAGCAACCAAGGATCTAACGAAGCTCACGCCAGAAGTGCTGTTCTCCGAGCTCAAAGCTCACGAGTTTGATCTGAATCGAATGAGCCTCGACGACGAGGATGAAGCGCCCACTACGTCAAAAGGAGTAGCATTCAAAGCTGCCGAAGGGCCAAGCGAGCAGTCGCTAGCCAAGATGACAAGGGAAGAATTGGAAGAACATATTGCATTCTTATCCAAGAACTTCAACAAGATGAACTCTCGAGTGGGCAAGTACAAAAGATTCTACAAGTAGTACAAAGGGAGGAGCACTGATGCTCGAGAAGGAAAAGGAAAGAGAGAAGAGACGACCATGACGATCCCGCGCGACATGATGGAAGTGGAGTGTTACCACTGCCACAAGATGGGCCACTACAAATCCGATTGCCCAAAGCTAAGTGCCAAAGAGCGCGATGAATTGAAGGCCAAGAGGGATGCTCCAAGGCGAGCGCTCGTAGCGAGTGAAGTGCCGGTCGCTACAACTGAAGATCCACCAAGCGACTCAGATGCATTCACCGATCCAAATTCCAGTGATGGTGAGGATCTTGGATTCATGGCGCTCACCGATGAAGAAACAGGAGAGGTATTCTTTTATCCTTCAATCACTTCAATTACACTAGCACACACTGTCAATGAGGAAGAACAATCCTCTACATGGAGTGAGTTGTTTGACAAGCACCAAAAATTGTCAAGCGACCACGAAGTGGTAAAACAAGCTCTGTCTCAAAGTGAGAAGGAGAACCGAAAGCTAGCCCGTGAGCTTGACGAATTCAAACTTAAATTAAGGGCTATGACTAGTAAGTTCGAGGATCTCTTCGCTAGACATCAAAGCTTGGAGGGAAGGTATGAAACCCAGTCCACTCTAGTTGCCAATTTGAACAAAGCATCATATGCTAGGCAGGCACTAGAGGGCTCGCTTCTGCCTTTTGGTAGGAAAGCTGGCCTTGGATATGAGGGTGAACCTCCCAAGCCGACTGTCTTTGTTGGTGCTTCACACACTACACCATCAGTCACTTTGGAATTGCCCACTGCATCCAAAGCGACCACCAACAAGGATAAAGGCAAAGTGGCTGAGAACCCTAAAAGGAAGCCAATGAAGATATCTATATCTTTAAGGGCAGATCCTAAGGGCAAGCAAAGTTCAATAATCCCTAGCACTCAACATGCTAAGTCTTACCAATCCAAGGGTAAAGGGAGAACTGTTGAAGCATCTAAGTCTCAAGCCAAGACACGAGAGACAAAGGATCTACCTCCTAAAAGGAGGAGTAATGTCTATGTGTCACGTTATCCGGACTGGAGATGGTCCAACCGGACTAACGTTGAGGGGGAAGAACTTGAAGCACCCAAGAGGCCGCTTCAAATTCCCAAAGTTTCTCAAACGAGTCAGGGTTAAAACCCTAGTTGAACCGCTTCGAGGAAACCAAGCGAGCCGCTTCGACAGACTAGAAACCCTAAGTCAGTCTCTAAACCCAAAGCTAATCCGAAGCGAGTCGCTTCAGGATATAAGCAAAATGGGAAGAGCATAGGTAGGACTGAAGCGAGCCGCTACCCCTCTTGCACACACTGTTGCACGTGTGAAGCTGCTTCTAGGCAGTACACCAAGTTTTCGAAGGTCGAGAAGCCCAAGACACAAGCTTCATCTCAAAAGAGAATGAAGCAAGTGTGGGTACCTAAGGGAACTAACCTGCAAGGACCCAAACTGATTTGGGTACCAAAATCTGTCTAATTGCAGGTGAGCGCCGTGGATCCTATGCCAAGTGAGGGTCAACAAGTATGGTACTTGGACAGTGGATGTTCAAGACACATGACCGGCATGAAAGCTCTACTTCACAACTACATAGAGAAGAAGGGTCCACACGTAACCTTTGGTGACAACTCTCGAGGAAGCACCAGGGGATACGGCGCACTGAAAGTTGGAAAGCTCACAATTGAAGAAGTCTCCTACGTGGAAGGACTCAAGCACAACCTGTTGTCCATTTCACAGTTCTGTGATAAAGGGTACAGGGTGGAGTTCATCTCCAACAAGTGCATTGTGCAGAGCAAACTCACGTCTCAGATTGTGCTCACTGGAATTAGACAAAGGAACGTCTACATAGCACAATGGGACAGCTGCAAAGAGGAAACTTGCCTAGTTGCAAGAAGTGCTACAGAAATTGGATGGCTATGGCACAGACGCTTGAATCATCTCAACTTCAAAGCCATCAATCGTTTAGCTCGTAAGGGCTTGGTGCAAGGCATACCGAATGAAGTCTTCATCAAAGACCATCCATGCTCACCATGCCAACGAGGGAAGCAGACGAAGAAGCACTTCGCCAGTCTCGAAGAAGTCTCATCAAAGCGAGTGCTCGAGCTGCTTCACATGGATCTGTTTGGTCCAGTTACTCCAGTTAGCGTAAATGGAAGGAAGTACACTCTAGTTGTAGTTGACGACTTCTCTCGCTACACTTGGGTTGTATTCCTTTTCAGCAAGAAGGAAACACTGACCAAACTGCCACAACTACTCAAGCGATTGGCGGTGGAAAAGAATCAAGCTATCGTGACCATCCGCTCCGACAAAGGCACAGAATTCTTGAATTCTACAATTGAAGCGTATTGCACGGAGCATGGCATAGCACATCAAACTTCTTCAGCACGCACTCCTCAGCAGAATGGAGTTGCTGAAAGAAGAAATCGAATCATCAAAGAAGCCGTTCGCACCATGATTGCTGACTCGAAGCTTCCAATGAAGTATTGGGCTGAAGCTGCCAACACGGCGTGCTACACACAGAATCGGACGCTTCTCAACAAACGGCACTACAAAACTCCATATGAAATATGGACAGGGAGAATTCCTAACATATCTTATTTCCATATTTTTGGTTGTAGGGTCTTCATTCACAACAATGGGAAGTCGCAGTTGAAAGCCTTTGAAAGCAAAGCTGATGAAGGAGTATTCTTAGGATACTCTACATCTAGCAAAGCCTACAGAGTGTTCAACTGTAAAACCCTAATTGTGGAGGAATCACCCCATGTCGTATTTGATGAATCTTCTTTAAGTCTTCCACAGGAACAGGCTCAAGCAAATGAAAAGAATCAAAGCAAGGAACCCTCAAATCAACTCACTTGGGACGTGCTTGATGAAGATGATGAGATCAAGGACTCAAGCGAGCAGGATCCCAAAGGAGAAGTCGAAGCTGCCCCCAAGATTCCTGAAGCTAGTGCTGGCCAAGCACCCAATCCAGTCGCTTCAGATGGTGAAGCGAGCGACAAGGAAGTAGATGAAGATGAAGCTGGCGGATCCAAGCGTGCATGGCTCAAAGATCACTCACCTAGCCAAATCATTGGAGATCCATCCAAGGGTGTAGTGACCAGAAGTCAAGTGTTTGGAGAAAGTGCCATGTTCAGTTGCTTTCTCTCAAATATTGAGCCATCAAGCGTGGAGGAAGCCCTAGCCGACTCTAACTGGGTGATCGCCATGCAAGAAGAGCTGAACCAGTTCACTAGAAATGACGTATGGTACCTCGTGGATCGTCCCAAGTTCCAGTATGTTATTGGCACCAAGTGGGTGTTCAAGAACAAGACGGACGAGGACCACAATGTTGTAAGGAACAAGGCGCGTCTAGTCACTAAAGGCTACTGCCAAGAGGAAGGAATCGATTTCGATGAGACCTTCGCTCCAGTGGCACGGCTTGAAGCGATCCGACTATTTCTAGCCTATGCAGCGGCCAAGAAATTCAAAGTGTATCAAATGGATGTGAAGAGCGCGTTCCTCAACGGTGAATTGAAGGAAGAAGTTTATGTGGAGCAGCCACCGGGTTTCGAGCAGGGAGATAAAGTGTATCGCTTGAAGAAAGCTCTATATGGGCTGAAGCAAGCTCCCAGAGCTTGGTATGATACACTCTCTCAATTCCTAGTGGACAATGGATTCCAAAAGGGAAAAATAGATCGAACTCTCTTCACCATCAATCATGGAAATGATATGCTATGGGTTCAGATCTATGTGGATGACATCATATTTGGGTCACCAAACCAGTCGCTTAGCGAGAAGTTTGGAGAGCTGATGAAGACCAAGTATGAGATGTCAATGATTGGCTTGATGAGCTGCTTTCTAGGTCTTCAAGTGAAGCAGCAGGATAATGGAATTTTCATCAACCAAGCGAAGTACACTAGAGATATGCTTGCCAAGTTTGGTGTTCAACATGCTAAAGCTGTGAAGATTCCTATGAATACCAACTGGAAGATGGAGCCAGACGAAGGAGGAAAATCTGTAGATCCTACAGATTATCGTGCCCTAATTGGGTCACTACTCTATCTCACTGCAAGCCGGCCAGATATCGCCTTTGCAGTCGGAGTCTGCGCTCGCTTCCAAAGCAATCCCAAACACAGCCATCTTGAAGCTGCCAAAAGGATTCTTCGATATTTGAAGGGCACTATCAACATGGGTCTGTGGTATCCAGCTGAGGACAATTTGGAGCTCACTGGATATTCCGATGCTGACTATGGAGGTTGCCGAGTCGACAGGAAGTCAACTTCGGGCACATGTCAGTTCTTGGGAAGCAAGCTAGTCTCGTGGTTCTCAAAGAAGCAAACAAGCGTAGCCACTTCAACAACTGAAGCTGAATATATGGCCGCAGGAAGCTGCTGTTCTCAAATCCTATGGCTTCGTCAACAGTTGAAGGACTACAAAGTTGAAGCGAATGAAATTCCGATCTTCTGCGACAACAACAGTGCCATATGTATCTCGCAGAATCCGGTGCTTCACACTAGATGTAAGCATGTGGAAATTCGACACCATTTCATTCGTGATCATGTCGAGAAGAAGGATATCAAGCTCGAGAAAATCCATACCGATCTCCAACGAGCAGATATCCTCACCAAGCCTCTAGCTGAGTCTCGATTCAATCAGCTATGCATGGAATTAGGGTTATTAGACCCTGGTGAAGAATGCTAGTTCCAGGATGCACGAAGGAGTGTTCGCATTTTCTTGTGTGCGTCACTCGCTTCGGATCTTCACCAACTCAAGCGAGCCACTTCAAATCTCACTCGCTTGAAGAAAATGAAGTTAGGTGGAGATAGGTGGAGTATTGGAAGAAGTTCCCTACCAACTTATTGGAATTGTTAAGTATATGGTTAAGGGGGAACTAACGCTTACTCGCGGAGCAAGCTACTTCCAAAGCGAGCAAAAATGCTGCAATCTTGAATTCTGCATCGCTTCAATTTGCCCTAGCTTGGGTCAAAGCGAGCCGACTGTAGATTCATTCTTTAGAATGTAGGAAAACTTGAAGGTTTACCTTTTTATACAAAAGGTTGCAGGGCTGGTGACATGCTTCTGCGTAAAATACGAGATTGTCTTGTCAGAGCATTCTCATTGTCATCCTGTCCATTTCTGCTCTGAGATAAGGACTTGTACTCATCCCCCATTCGTCGTGAATAAGTACACTTACGTGATACTCCCTTCGGGTTGTAGTAAGCTTGTGTACTATATTCATTTTCTCCCCCATTCACTTCGATGGAGGACTCTCTAATTCGTAGAGGAAGATGAATGCCATGAAGACGAATGCCATGAAGATCTAACTTAACGTGTAGCATTCAACGAGTGGTATCTAATTCAACATGAAGTCTACAATTTGTGGTATCAATCTCCTACGAAGTGAGATTGACTGGTAAGCGTTTCAATTTTAAGTACACTAAGTGAGCCGAAGCGTGCTAGAAACCTTCACTCACTACGTGGAAAATATGAAATGAATCTGACACAAATACAAAGAGGAAAACACTCTTGTTTATCCTCGAAGTATGTAAGTCAGAAACATTTTAAAATTAAGCAAAGAAATTCAATCTCTTATTCCAGTCGCTTCAGATGGCCAAGCGAGTGCTTCGTCACTCAAAGCTAGCCATCGCAAGCGAGTGCGGAACAGTCACTCAAGCGAATGCCTCTCAAGCGAGTCAAGGCGTAGCGGCCCAACTCGAAGCGAGCGGGCACGAAGCGAGTATGAGCTGTCTGCACTCGAGTGCAATTTTACTTTCTGCTGTGCATTTAATGCAGGTACAGGAACGGCGGAAATAACGGGCGCGTGGTTCTCACTTCAAATTTGAAGCGGGAAACGGCGGAGAAAATCCAGCCGTCGAATCTTAACAGCCCCCAATCTGGAGCCGTTCGATCAACGCCGTATACGACAAGCCAACCATAGAAGGCCACGTGGCGACGCCGAGCAAGTGGCGGTTCACTTTTACCGTGGTGACGCCGGACACGTCAGATCCATCACCGCACGTCCGCCACCTACCTACAGGATTTTCGGCGTTATTACCGTCCTACCCCTGCCACGTCAGCCATAACCTAATTCTATATATATGGGACGAGGCAGAACTGCAGAACCTTTCACAGCCTTCTAAATTTGCCATTCTCGTGCTAGATCTGCAATTACTCTGCAACTCACGAGTCTCAACCCTTTCTTTTCTAAACTCTGCTCATATCTCTCTAAAATCACCATGGGAAAGAAGAAGAATACCGAGACGATGGAGGAGTTTCTCGCGGAGGTCGACAAACACATCAATGTCGAGCCTCATCTCGATCCAGCCATCATCGAGAGAAATGGATTTCTCCGTAGGGCTGTGACCAAGGTCGGACTATGGAAGTTTGTGACGGCGGTTCCGTCAAAGATTCTGGCCAAAGCCGTCGGCGAGCTCCTGCTAAATTTGAGGAAGGAGCAAAACATGTCCTCTTTTACCGATCCACAGACGAGGAGGCCAGTGGAGGTGGACATGAATGAGCTTATCGGCATGTTCAACTTGCCGAGAGAAGGGGGAGACTCATTACTGGATTTGGGTCTCTCGGCCGGAGTTCAGTACGGTCGTTTTGCAACCACCGATGCCGATCCAAATTTTAAGGAGGCAAGTATCCGTTCAAGTTTGAAGGCCCCCTTCAACCATATTTGCGAGCTCTTTTCGAAGAGTGTCGCGTGCTACGTCGGAACTTTGGATACTCTTTCCGAGACGAAACTGATCGCCACAGCAGTCATCGTCGACAGCCTCACCGGAACCAGCTTCAACTGGCATGACTGGTTCCTCAATCAAATTCATGAAGCTGCTGCCGATTTTGCGTTCGTGAAGGGGAGCGCCGATCAGATTCTCCGCAAGGGGAAACTGAAGTTCTTCTCAAGGCTTTCCTATGCTTTGGAGAAGAAGTTTCCGGGCAAAGCATGGCCGGAAGATGACGTCACCATCTACAACAAACAGTCCATTTACTACGACAAATGGAGGAAATCCAAGCAATTGATGGATTTGGGGCTTCTCGAGGTTGAAGTGCCCGTAGCGAGACCGGTTGCCGAAAGGCAAGCCGAAGTGAGCCAAGTGAGGCCGGTCGCTTCACCCGGGAAGCGAGCCGCGCCGAAGCGAGGCAAGAAGACAAAGCGAGTCGATTTACTTGTCCAAGAAAGCGAGGCGGTGGAGAAGCCGCTTGAGGACATTGAATCGACTCAACCCCAGCCTTTACCCATCAAAGCCAAATCACCCCCACTCCAAATCCAAACCCACATCACCCAAATACCAGAACCTCAATCTTCATCAACCCAACAGCCATTAAAACAGATAACCCCCCTCTCTCCCCATGAAGAAGAGTCAGCATCTTCTTTTCACATTCCCACTGTTCCATTCCTCAGCATAGATGAAGCTGCTGCCTACACTTCATTCACCCCACTTCAATCCAAGCCTATACAACCACCACCCACCGAAACTATCCAACCACCACCCACTGAAGCCATCCAGATTTCCGAAACCCAAGAAACCTCATCACCTACCCAATCCCTCTCGACATCGGCAGCTACAGCCGATACCGCCCAAACTGTAGGAGAACAACCCATCATTCCTCAATTCATAACCCCTGCCCTCACCGTACACAAGCGGGCTCTGGAACGCTATGTCCTAGACAGAGAGCAAGCCGCTGAGACAATCAATCTCCGCTACAATCTTCACTCCGCGAACGTTGCATGGAGCGACGTATTCTACACTAATGTAGTCGACTTTCTGACGTACATCACGTACCGAGGAACGGAGTACTAAAAGATTTTCAGACTCCTCAAAGCCTTCACAGAAGAGGAACTGATTCAAATGGAGGCCAAAACACTCAACTTCATAGGCGAAAATGGCTTCCATGCCTTCCTTGAAGGGACCAGCTTCTGGGAGAAGCTGGATGCAAAGGTGAGGGAATCATATCCATTCGCTACAGTTCCGAAGCGAGTGCCCTCCTCTCATGAAAGGAAGCTGATCAGAGAGCATAGGGAGGAGGTGGAGTTGAAAGATGCTGAGATTGCTAGTCTCCAAAGCGAGATTACAAAGATGAGTGAAGAGATGGAGAGGAAGGCGGGGGAGGTCATCAGTCTTAGAGAAGACTTTGACAGGAAGAAAAAGGAATTGGAGGGAAAGGTGGAGGAGAGGGAGAGGCTTCTAGAGGAGAAAGAGAAGGCGCTGGAGGCGCAGGTGAAGCTAGTGGATGACAACACCAAAACCATCACCGAACTCAAGGGCTTGCTTGAGGCAGAAAGAAGCCGCTTGAGGGAGGTTAATGCCAAATTAATCGCTCTAGTCAAAGAGAAGAAGGTGTTAGAGAAGGAAGTGAAGGAGCTGAAGGAGAAGGTGGAGAATAGGGAAGGAGAGTTGGTGATGAAGGGAAGCGAGCTCCTCAATGCCAAAAAGGCTCTTGACTCACTTCGAACTGAGCTGAAGGAAGTCAAAGAAGACAGTGCTATTGACAAGAGAGAACTTGAGAGTCTAAGAAGAGGTGCGCAGGCACTTGACTTGAAAAATGCTGAATTATCCACTCTACTGGAGAAAGTCAAAAGATTGAAAGAGACTCTTACTGTAAGAATCACCGCAGATGCCGAATTTCACAACTCTCTCAATCGGAGGGAGAGGAGACTTGCCGTGATGAAGGCAGAACTTGAAGCTTCCAAGGATCACTTGGAACACACTCTTCAAGAAGAATCAAAGAAAATCACCAAAGCCGTCGAAGCGGAGCTGGAGGCTCGCTTCAGAGAGGTAGAGCCATTAGAGAGTATGATGGCGTCGGTTGTTGAGAGAGAAAGGCAGTGCAAATATCTGCTTGAAGAGATAAGCATCAAGACTGCTGAACTTGTGGCGCCCTCCATGGATA
The DNA here is from genome assembly GCA_029379335.1 of Thymus mandschuricus. Lineage (NCBI taxonomy): Eukaryota > Viridiplantae > Streptophyta > Magnoliopsida > Lamiales > Lamiaceae > Thymus > Thymus mandschuricus. The sequence goes on along the minus strand of CM057076.1, from coordinate 20,719,133 downwards.
AAACCCAGCAGATGCTTCAAGCTATCTTCAATTCAGTCAACTCTCTTCAACAATCCTTTTCTGGAAAGTCTACCATCCTAACCCCTGGCAGTCAAATGAGGGAAGGTCAAGTGAAGCTAGGAGGGGAAGGACAGCTTCACGGCAGAGAAGTTGGAGGTTTAGGGGGAAGTAGGATTGGAATTGAAAGAATGTTGGAGGGAGGCAGTAGTGATGGAGGTGTGAAGAAGGTAGTAGATGAAGCGAGGGCTCTTGGCAAGACGAAGCTCACGGAGGAGGAGTTATTAAAAAATCTTGAAGAGCCCAGCAGGCCGCTTCAGGAGAAGGTGCTTGCCGCTTCAATTGCAAAACACCCTCCAGTGACCGTGTTGACAAAGGAGGAAAAGCGGAGGCAGGTGGAGAAGGATGCTGCCATGGCGTGGGAGATGGAGCAACTAACAAAACTTTCTGTTGGTGCAGGTGCTTCGTCTAGTTCCAAAGCGGCTACTTTACCCAAAGCGCCCGCTTCAGCCGCCGCGCCAGCTTCAACAGCCGCACTAGCTCCAACTGCCGCACACGCTTCATCCGCAGTCGTCCCCTCTAGTGCCTCTACGAAGAAAGATATGCCGCCTCCCCCACCACCGAAGCAGTCATTGAAGAGAGCTGCCCCAGATTCTAAGAAAGATGACCCCGAGGCCAAGCGCCAAAAGGTCAAACATGCAGTTGCTTCTAGAGCTGAGAAGGAGGAGAAAAAGAGGAAGGAAATAGAAGGAGGAAGGAGCGAAGGCGAGAGGAAGAGGAGGTCAAATGACAGGCGACTCCAAGTGATTGACGCACGGATTGAGGAGCAATTCAGTGAGGTGATACTCATCCAGTCTTCATTGGTGCGGAGTGCCTTCATTCCATTTATGCCAGATGATTCCGAAGCATGCGAAGCACAAGCCATATCAGATGCATGCGATGTGACTACAAAAGAGATGGTTGAGTCGGGTCGCTACCCCAAGAAGGAAGAACAGAACTACATTCGGAAGCATCTCAATGAAAAGCGTCCTTTGTGGAGCAGCGACTCAGGAAAGAAGTTCAAAGCTACCATGGTTGAACTGTCAAAGAGGTCAGAAGAAGAGTTGGCCAAGCGAAGGGATGAACACCCTGATGCAAGGGAGATTGAGGCGTTTATTCCGAGAGATCTGCTTGAGCTGTGGCTATACTACAAGGACTTGTTCATCAAGGCCTATTATTACTGGGAGGTAGTGCCGCTGCAAGATCAATGCTCTAGAATAAGTGCCCTCAGCAATTTCCTCGCTGCCTATGATGACAGACTGCGGAGGAAAATCTTCACACTGGCTGAACAAACTCAACCCATGCCAATTGTTGTCAAGGTTCCTGCTATAAAAGAATTCCCCATGCCTTATCATCCAGGCACGAATATTCCAGATAGAGGAATAATTGATGAGGAAGTGACTGAAGCCTTCAGGCTGGAGAGTGCATGGAGAAGACCTAGTATCCACACAGTAGACTCTATGGAATCAAGAGTTCTATCAGCTTACGTGGATACTGCTGCTACTGAAGAAGAGAAGAAGGAGGAGGAAGAAGGAAAGGAGAAGGAGAAGGAGGATGAAGCTGCAGGAAACCTTTGAGTTTCAAGCTTCCTAGTATTTCTTTTTGTGAACTGCTTATTCATTTATCCCACTTTTATTTCTGTCTCTTCTGTGTCATTTACTCACTTTGTGAATGACTTTATATTTCTGCTACAAACTCATTAATTTAACCAAAAAAAAAGGGAAGGAACTTAAAAGACAATTACAAACGAAACTGCAAAGGAAGCAGTCGCTTGGAGTTCCCTTCATGGTTAGATAGACTAGATTTATTTTTATCTAAGTCGTATGGGTTTTGGCATCATCAAAAAGGGGGAAATTGTTGGGAATTGTTAAGAACGAATATGTTAAGGGGGAACCTATAAGGGATATTTTAGTGTTTTGATTTCATCCCAAAACCCCAAAGCGTTCTGTTCCCAAGTGACCCATTTTGATGTAGTTAATATGATAGAATTTTTCTAAGCCTACTCTGTTAGGATGGCTCTTTTATTTTGCTTAGATTAGGCTTCAAAAGTTCAAGTGAAGGCCACTCGCTTGAGTGTGTTTTTCAAAGCGAAGCAAGTCAAGCAAACTGAAGTGAAGCGTGCCGAAGAATAGCGAAGCGAAGCGACCGCTACAGTAGATTCAAAGTGAGTCTGCCAAAGCGAAGCGAAGCGAGCGCTACAGTTCAAAGCGAAGCGAAGCGAAGCGAGCGCTACAGTGGAATCAAGTGAACCCACTAAAGCGAAGCGAAGCATGCGCTACAAAGAAAAGCCGAAGCGAGTCAACGCGAGTCAACACATAATTAAGAAGCATCACGGGAAATTCATTTCTCAAGTGACTCACTACAAATATGACCGTGAAGCGACTCACTTCAGAGCGGCCACTACAACTTCAAAGCGAAGCGAGCCACTACCTACCAGAAAGCGACAACACAAATTCCCGCTCCGAATTTGAACTCCAGTCAACTGGAGATCTTCGCATTTATTACGAGATCTCCACGTGTCGACTCAAGAGAGGAGCAGAGGAGTTGACTGCCAGGCCGACAAGGCGCCGCTACAGTACTGGTTTGCTCCAGTTACTGTTGAAATTGGAACTTAGCCATTTTCGGCAAAAGTCCAAATCTGCGCATCTGAAAAGTAGCCAGCCTGTGCAAGTACTGTCGAGAGGAGGAGGGACAAGGCCACCAACCAAGCAACGGATCTCAGCCAACCCTCCGCCTATAAATAGTGAAGGATCACAACGTGGAGAAGTAGAACACTACTTGAGCATTCGAGCGCCTACTGCAAACAAACACTCCCAGCTTTCATAGCAATCTTCGAGTCTTTGTTTTCCTGTGTTCTCCGAGTTTCCAGTTCATTGGAACTCGTCTTCACAACCTTCACACTTAGAGTCTAAGCCCATTCCATATCCAAGCTTAGAAGAAGAGCTCTAGCCATCTTTGCACTTATTGTAAAGAGCTCTTCATAGTGTGTTTCGTCAACCAAAAACCCTAAACTCTGTCTGTTAGGTTTTTGAGTGTTGTCGTTAGGTTGTCTAGATCCAAGGCCCTTCTTTCATCGATTGGAGAAGCCTCAATCATAGAGTTTAGATCCAAGCTTGCACCTACATCGTTTGTGTAAAGCTCGATCGAAGCTAGGCTGTAAGGAGAGCCCGCAATCTCCCTGTCTGTTCGACTGAAGCGAGTGAAGCTTCCAGTCTTTGTTAGGTTTTTGTAGTGAACCCGCAATCACTACGTCAGTCGTTTGATCTAGGCGAGTGAAGCCCGATCTCGACCAGGTTTTTGAAGGACCCGTAACCTTCAAGTTCTTGAGTGAAAAGAACAGTTGCCGTCGTGCAACAAAGTGGACGTATGAGCGTTATCTCCGAACCACTATAATTCTTGGTGTCGTATCTCTCTTACCTTAATCTCTTTACAGTATTCGATTATCCATTGCACGTGCATATAAACAAACTTAACTTGGATTTTCAATTACTTAGGAAAGATTATAGCTCACCAAATTCCGCACAAAGAGTAAAATCTCACTCTTGATCAAGCTCTAAGCTTAGGTCAAGAGATTCGTGATTACTTTAGATCTAGCCCTCGGCTAGGTCTTAGTATTTCTAAAGAGCACTTTACTTTATACTCTGAGTTAAGGAATTGAAGTTGAAAAACTTCAAAATACGTATTCACCCCCCCCCCCCCCCCTCCTACGTATTTTTCCTATAGCAAACCGGGACCAACACATTGGTTGGCGGTGGCAACTTCTCGATGGCTACAACTTTGGCTCGATCCACCTCCAATCCATATGAAGACACCTTGTGACCAAGTACAACTCCTTCTTGAACCATGAAGTGGCACTTCTCCCAATTGAGAACGAGGTTTGTCTCTTCGCACCTTTGAAGCACCGTGGCAAGATTCTCCAAACATTGATCAAAAGAAGGACCAAAGACTGAAAAATCATCCATAAACACCTCCATGATATTCTCGATCAGTCCATGGAAGATGGCCATCATGCACCTTTGGAAAGTGGCCGGTGCATTGCATAATCCGAACGGCATCCTCCGATAAGCGAAAACTCCATATGGGCATGTGAATGCAGTCTTGTGTTGGTCCTCCGGAGCGATGGCGATTTGATTGTAGCCGGAGTATCCGTCGAGGAAGCAATAATACTCATGGCCGGCTAGACGATCGAGCATTTGATCTACGAACGAGAGGGGAAAGTGATCCTTCCTTGTTGCTGCGTTGAGAAGACGATAATCAATGCACACTCGCTATCCCGTGACGAGCCTTGTCGCGATCAGCTCTCCTTTCTCGTCGTTGATGACCGTCATGCCTCCTTTCTTTGATACCACTTGAGTAGGACTTACCCATTCACTATCCGAAATAGCATAGATCATGCCGGCATCAAGCAATTTCAGCACCTCCTTCCTCACAACTTCTTGCATGGCTGGGTTCAATCGTCTTTGGGGTTGGACTCTTGGGCGATGGCCTTCCTCGAGCAAGATCCTATGCATGCAAATCGTAGGACTAATACCTTTGATGTCGGCAATCGTCCATCCAATTGCAGATTTGTGCTCCCTTAGCACCCTCAATAGCTTGTCCGTGGTTGCCTCCGTGAGATGAGAAGATACGATCACCGGGTACGTCTCTTCTTCTCCTAAGAACTTGTACTTGAGGTGCTCGGGTAATGGCTTCAATTCCACCTTAGGGGCTGCATCCTTCTTCTCTTCCTCTTCGAAAAACCCGTCGTCCACCTTCTTGTTGATGTCGAGATAAGAAACCTCCTTGTGGTGACTCGATGGTCGATTAGCCTCCAACTGATTGAGATACTCTAGAATCTCGTCGCAAGCTTCATCCAACTCCTCATAGGCATAGAGAGAATTCAAAATACAATGGTTAAGTGCCTCCTCCGAAGTAGGCGGTGTCAACGTCTCGATGGAGAAGATATCCTCACGTTGATCGTCGGGTCTCTTCATAGCTTCGTAGATAGAAATTTTCAGTTCCTCCCCGTTGACTCGAAATGTGAGGTCTCCATCTTGAACATCGATCAATGCTCTCCCCGTTGCTAAGAATGGTCGTCCCAAGATCAAAGGTTGATTTGTATCCTCGGGCATGTCCAAGACTACGAAATCTGCCGGAAAGACGAGGTTGTGCACTTGAACGAGAACGTCCTCTACTATCCCCCTTGGATAAGAAACTGATCGGTCCGCCATAAGTAGAGAGATGGTGGTTGGCTTCATCTTCCCGATCTTGAGCCGGTTGAATATAGGGAGAGGCATCAAATTTATGCTAGCACCAAGATCACATAGCACATTTTGGAAGATTTGATCACCAATCTTGCATGACAAAGTGAATCTTCCGGGATCCTTTTGCTTCAGTGGTAGCTTCCGTTGGATCACCGCGCTGCACTCCTCCGTGAGATTGATCGTCTCGAACTTCCCCCACTTCTTTTTCCCCGAAACCGCATCCTTGATGAACTTCATGTGGTTGGGCATGTCTCGGAGAGCATCGAGAAGTGGTATGTTGATGTTGACCTTTTGTAGTATCTCCATGAAGCATTGATACTTTTCGTCTTGCTTCGTCTTGGTCAATCGTTGCGGGAAGGGGGCCTTCGGAGTGTAAGTCGGAGGTTGGTGCGGCTGCTGGGCCTCTCGACCGACCTCTCGATCGAGAGAGGTGTCGAGAGGTCCCTTCTGACCTCGCTTTTTGACCTCTCGATCGACCTCTCGATCGTGAGAGGTGTCGAGAGGGTCAATTTGAATCTCCTCGTCGTATACCTTTCGATCCTCCTCTCGATCGAGAGAGGTGTCGAGAGGTGGATTCTGTCCTCCAGTATGGACCTCTCGATCGACCTCTCGATCGAGAGAGGGGTCGAGAGGCCCTCGCCTCGGCTCTTGGGTCAATGCTTCCTCGAGCACCACATTCTTGAAATTCCCGACTCCTTTCTTCTCAGCTTCCAAGGATGGATTTGTGTACGTAGTGCCGCTCCGAAGCTCAATAGCATGAACATGATGGTTGTTCTTCGGATTTTGCTCTGTGTTACTTGGGAATTGGCCGGGCTTATGGACTCCTCCTTGAGCGTTGGCTATTTGACTCATTTGCGTCTCCAACATTTGCATTTGTTTGGTCAACGCACTGATGCTACTCGCCAAGTTGTTAGTTGAGGTACTTTGAGTGAGCTCCAACGTCCTCAACTTTGCATCTTGTTGTGTCATCCTCATCTCCGATTGAGCCATATATTGACGAATTAAATCGTCGGTAGACATCTCCTTCTTGGGCTCTTGGATGACTCCGTTCTCAACATGGAAGCCGGGAGGTGGTTGCAATGCGTTGCTTGGATTGGCATAGGAGAAGTTCGGATGATTTCGGTTGTTGGGAACATATGGCTTCTTATACCTTCCTTGGTAGTTCGAACCTCCTTGTCCTCCTTGCCCTCCTTGCCACTTGTTTCCTTGATTCGGTTGCCACTTGCCCCCTTGTTGCACAAAATTGGCATCTTCCTCTTCGGTTGGGTTTGCTTGATCGTCCGTGATAGCATCGCACCGAAGTACTCCTTTCTTGATAGAATCCAACTCATTTGCTGTTTTTGTATACTTCTCCATCAAGTCCTCGTAAGCATCGATCCCAATGTTGGCAACTCTCCTTCTTCCAAGCCGTCGATCGGTAGCCTCTTCATAGCTCGAATTTACGGTCAGCTCAATAATCTCCATAGCCACTTCATACTCATTGTTCAAGAATCCTCCCTTCGAAGCATAATCGAGCTCCTTCCTACACAACTTGTTCAAACCACGATAGAAGCACGTGATTTGATCCTCCTTACTAATCCCATGATTCGGGCATGCTCGAAGTAACTTCTTGAATCTCCCCCACGCCTCATAAAAGTGCTCATCCTCATATTGTTGAAATTGGTTGATCTCATTGATAAGCTTTTGAGCCCTCGAAGGTGGGAAGAACTTGTTGAGAAACTTTGTGCACATCTCAGCCCAAGTAGTTACCTCCTTCTTGTCCAATCCATCCAACCACTCTCTTGCATCGTCCTTGAGAGACCACACGAAGAGGCTAAGCTTGAGGTAGTCCGAAGATACTCCATTGGCCTTGTATGTAGCACAAATGTCCAGAAATTGCTTCAAGTGCGCGTTGGGATCCTCCGCCGGTGATCCTCCGTATTGATTGTTTTGCACCATGTTGATGAGGGACGTCTTGAACTCGTACTTGTTAGCTTCCGTGGTCCCCCATCCTCCTTGCTGAAATTGGTCCACGACCGGTTTGAACCGATCGTTCAAAGTCCTCCTCACTTGATCCGCCATTGAATCGAAACTCCTTGGTGAATCGGGTGGTGAAGAGAGTGGTGTATCGATCTTACTTGCCTCCTTTCCTCGTCTCAATGCTCGAAGAGAGCGCTCTAACTCCAAGTCTATAGGAATAGGATTTATCCCTTTAGACCTCGTGGTCATGCACTACCTAAAACCAAAGAGGAGAAAAGAAAAACGTTAGATCAATAAACCGAAAACAGAAAATTAAAGTGCCTAAATCACCTATTAATTCTATTTCAAAATACGTGTATGAAATCTAATCAATCCCCGGCAACGGCGCCAAAATTTGATCGCACTATTTCTACCACACAAAATAGGTGTAATATAATGAAGTACGAGTATCGTATCCACAGGGACTGATAAACCGAAAACGCACACAGTACCTCTACTCAAGAACTAATGTGATGTCTAGGCTTTTAAGGGTTTAGTGATTGTGGTATTTATACTAGGCAAATAATAACAAAAACTCAAGTAATTATATAAGTAAATAAGCAAGTAAAGAAATAAGTAGTCAAATAAAACAACTTAAGGCACAAGCAATTAAGTAAATAGGGAAAGTGAACAATTAAGGAAAAGTGTTGATTCTAGGGAAGCCTACCTAATCAAAAATATGCAAATAATTAATGAATACAATTAACCACTTTAATCCAATCTAAATGTGATACATGCAAAAATAACTTACACCCTGATTAAAGCAATGCAAGTAGTCACCCAACGAGATCCTAATATTCTTTCGAATTGTAAGAATCGAATCAAGTGCAAAATAGAACAAGTACCAATAATATAATCAACTAGGTTCAACTAAGACACCAAATCAATGATATATGAACATATAACAATTCAATTATCAATCAAGAGAATCAAACTATTATATCATGCTTTCATGAGATCGATTATGCAATTATCCTATCAAGGCATAAACACATAATTATGCATACACAATTAATGGCCAGTTAACTATGCATGAGAATAAGCACCATGAAACATGCATCTAGATTGGAAGGCTAATTGTAAACAAAAAACACTTACATAAATTCAATTAGGCATTCAATCCCTAAAATCAACTAAGAAATTTAGCTAGACATAATTAAAGCAAACATAAACACAAAAGATTGAAAGAGCATAATTAAAGAGTAAGAGTAAGAAAAACTTGAACACAAACGAAGAACGTTGAATCTTGAATCTTGCATAAACTGGAAAAACTCCAATGTTGGATACAAAACTCTAAAGTAAAAGTGTGCTAAAAAGTATGTAAAATAATAAGGTGTTAGGGTTTACAATGCTAGACTAGGAGTATATATAGGAGAAATTCACATAAGGAAAACCTAGACCAAAAAGGAGTCAAATTAAATAGGAGAAAAATTCCCGGCTGGACACCTCTCGACAGACCTCTCGATCGAGAGGTCGATCGAGAGGGTACAATCTTTGCTCTCGATCGATAGCTACAACAGAAGACACCTCTCGACACCTCTCTCGATCGAGAGGTCGATCGAGAGGCCTTCACTCGAACTCAAATCTTGAATTTTCAGCTTCGATCTTCACGCCTTTTCTCGTCTCGGGGTTTTATCCTCGATTTATCATCAATTTATGCCTGAAAACACAGAAAAACACCTACAAGCATAATATTGTCCCATATACTAAAAACCATATAAAACATAGACAATACTATAAAATCGAGACACAAAATCGACTCTTTTTGGCTATGAAAACAAGGTAAATTTCACCTATATCAACCAACAAGTGGTATCAGAGCAGCGGTTCTTTCGAGCCTCTGCTTTGCATACCTGAAGCGAGTTCCCTCTCGCTTCACGTTGTCTCACTGAACCGGATCCATTTTCCTAAAGTGCATAAAACCTCACTCACGCATACTGCATTACTGCTGATAGTTTGCTATGTCTACATACAGTGCATCTAGTCTTCCGCAGTTCTCTATAGAAGGGTACGAGACATGGAGCTTTCGAGTCGAGAGCTTCCTCAGTTCCATCCACGACAGAATGTGGGAGGTAATAGAGGAAGGACCGATCGAAATCTAGAAAGCTATCTCTGTGGATGTTCCAGCTGCTGAAGGCCGTCCAGCTCATGTCAGACAGACATATGTCAAGAAGGACAATGATGAGTACAACTCCAACGACTTCAAAATCGCCAACCTCGACAAAATCGCACGTCACACGATGCAGAGTACTGTGTCGAATGCCTATCTACCAAGGATTAGGAAGTGCGCAACGGCGAAAGAAATGTGGGAAACCCTAGCCCTCATTTCTCAAGGAACGGACAAGATCAAAGAAAACAAGCTCGCTGTATAGATGCGGGAGTTTGAAGGTCTCATAATGAAGCCGGGAGAGTCCATAGATGCCTTCGAGTTGAGAGTTACCAACATTATTGCTACTCTCAACTCACTTGGGAAGAAACTCATAGACAAAGAGGTGAACCTCAAGATCGTTCGAGCTCTCACCCGGAAGTGGCAGACCATGAAGGAGCTGTACCTAGCTATGAAGGACTTGACAAAATTCACACCGGAGATCCTGTTCACCGAACTCAAGGCTCACGAGTTCGATCTGAATCGAATGAGTCTTGATGATGAAGATGAAGCTCCTACACCTTCGAAAGGGGTCGCTTTCAAGGCCGCAGAAGGATCAAGCGACCAGACACTCGCCAAGATGTCAAGAGAAGAGTTGGAAGAGCACGTTGCGTTCTTATCAAAAAACTTCAACAAGATGAACTCACGTGTGGGCAAGTACAAGAGATTTTACAAACAGTACAAGGGAAGGAGCATTGATGCTCATAATGGAAAAGGAAAGAGAGAAGAATCGACAAAACCGATCTCGCGGGACATGATGGAAATGGAGTGCTACCACTGCCACAAGATGGGCCACTACAAGTCTGACTGCCCAAAGCTGAGTGCAAAGGAGCGAGAAGAACTGAAGGCAAAGAGAGATGCTCCCCGACGAGCGCTCATAGCGAGTGAACCACCATTCACTTCAATTGAAGATGTCTCAAGCGACTCGGATGCATTCACTGATCCCAACTCCAGTGAGGGAGAGGATCTTGGGCTCATGGCACTCACCGACGAGGAGACTGGAGAGGTATTCTTCTATTCTTCATCTAGCTCAATTACACTCGCACACACTCACCAAGAGGAAGTTAATTCCTCGACATGGAGTGAGTTACTTGACAAACACTTCAAACTGTCAAGCGACCACGAAATGTTAAAACAAGCTATGTCAAATAGTGAGAAGGAGAACCGAAAACTAGCCACTGAGCTTGACCAAGTCAAACTTAACTTAAGGGCTATGACTAGTAAGTTCGAGGATCTCTTTGCTAGACATCAAAGCTTGGAGGGATGGTATGAAACCCAATCCAATCTAGTGGCCAACTTGAACAAAGCCTCGTATGCAAGGCCGGCACTAGAAAGGTCGCTTCTACCTTTTGGTAGAAAGGGTGGACTTGGATATGAGGGTGGACCTTCCAAGCCTACAGTCTTTGTTGGTGCTTCTAATACAACACCATCAGTTCCTTTGGATGTGCCCACTGCCTCCAAATTGACCACCAACAAGGACAAAGGCAAAGTGGTTGAGAACCCTAAGAAGAAACTTATGAAGATGTCTATATCTTCAAGGGTAGAATCTAAGGGTAAGCAAAGTTCAACAGTCCCTAGCACTCACAATGCTAAAACTTACCAATCAAAGGGTAAAAGGGAAACCTGTTGAAGCTTCTAAGTCTCAGACTAAGACACGAGAGACAAAGGATCTCCCTTTCAAGAAAAGGGGTAATGTCTATGTGTCACGTGAGCCGGATTGGAGATGGTCCAACCGTACTCATGTTGAGGAGAAGTGTTTGAAGCACCCAAGAGGTCGCTTCAAACCCCAAAGGTTTCCCAAGTGAGTCAGGGTTGAAACACTAGTTTGACCGCTTCAAGGAAACCAAGCGAGCTGCTTCGAAAGACTGGAAACCCTAAGTCAGTCTCTAAACATATAGCTAATCCGAAGCGAGTCGCTTCAGGAAACAAGCCCAAGGGTAAGAGCATAGGTGTGTCTCAAGCGAGCCGCTACCTTCAATGCACACACTGTTGCACATGTGAAGCTACATCTAAGCAGAAGTCACAATTTCAAAAGGTCGAGAAACCCAAACCACAAGCTAACTCTCAAAAGAGAGTAAAGCAAGTGTGGGTACCAAAAGGGACTAACCTGCAAGGACCCAAACTGATTTGGGTACCAAAACTTGTCTAATTGCAGGTGAGCGCCATAGACCCCATGCCAAAAAGTCAACCTATTTGGTACTTGGACAGCGGATGTTTAAGACATATGACTGGCATGAAGTCTCTACTTCAAGATTATATTGAGAAGAAGGGTCCACATGTGACGTTTGGTAACAACTCTCGAGGAAGCACCAAGGGTTACGGCGCACTTAGAATAGGAAAGCTCACAATCGAGGAGGTTTCCTACGTGGAAGGATTGAAGCACAACTTGTTATCCATCTCACAGTTTTGTGATATGGGATACAGGGTGGAGTTCATCTCCAATGAGTGCATTGTGAAGAACAAGCTGACGTCCCAAATTGCACTCACTGGAATTAGACAAAGGAATGTCTATATTGCACAATGGGACAGCTGCAAAGAGGAGACGTGCCTGGTTGCTAGGAGTGCCACAGAAATTGGATGGCTATGGCACCGATGCTTGAACCACTCAACTTCAAGATGGTCAATCGCATAGCTCGAAAAGGCTTGGTGCAAGGTATACCCAATGAGGTCTTTGTCAAAGACCATCCATGATCACCATGCCAACGAGGGAAGCAGACAAAGAAGCACTTCGCTAGTCTGGATGAAGCATCATCCAAGCGAGTGCTGGAGCTGCTTCACATGGATCTATTTGGACCAGTCACTCTAGTACGCGTCAATGGAAGGAAGTACACTCTTGTTGTAGTCGACGACTTGCTGTCCAAGCTACCACAATTACTCAAGCGTCTTGCTGTGGAGAAGAACCAAGCGATTGCCACCATCCGCTCCGACAAAGGCAAAAAATTTCTAAATTCAACAATCGAAGCCTACTGTACGGAGCACGGCATAGCACACTAGACATCCTCAGCACGCACACCTCAACAGAATGGAGTAGCTGAAAGAAGAAATCAAATCATCAAAGAAGTCGTTCACACTATGATTGCCGATTCAAAGCTTCCGATGAAGTATTGGGCTGAAGCAGCCAACACAACATTTTATACACAGAATCGAACGCTTCTTAACAAACTCTTCGACAAAACACCATATGAAATATGGACAGGGAGAATTCCTAACATTTCGTATTTCCATATCATTGGTTGTAGGGTCTTCATTCACAACAATGGGAAGTCACAGTTGAAAGCTTTCGAAAGCAAAGCCGATGAAAGAATATTCTTAGGTATTCTACATCTAGCAAAGCTTATAGAGTATTCAACTACCAAACCCTAATTGTGGAGGAATCACCCCATGTCGTATTTGATGAATCTTCTTTAAGTCTTCCACAGGAACAGGTCAAAGCGAATGAAGAAAAGTCAAGCGAGGAACCCGTTAATCCACTAACTTGGGACATGCTTGAAGATGATGAAGAAATCAAGGATTCAAGCGAGCAGAATACCCAAGAGAAGGTTGAAGCTGCCCCCAAGACTCTTGAAGCGAGTGCAGGCCAAGCACCCATCCCGGTCGCTTCAGTTGTTGAGCCAAGCGACCAGAATGAAGATGAAGAGGAAGCTGGTGGATCCAAGCATGCATGGCTCAAGAACCATTCACCTAGCCAAATAATTGGAGATCCATCCAAAGGCGTGGTGACTAGAAGCCAAGTGTTCGGAGAAAGTGGTATGTTCAGCTGCTTTCTCTCAAACATAGAGCCGTCATGCGTGGAAGAAGCCTTAGCTGATTCCAACTGGGTGATTGCCATGCAAGAAGAGTTCAACCAGTTCACCAGAAACGACGTATGGTACCTCGTGGATCGTCCTAAATTTCAGCATGTGATTGGCACCAAGTGGGTGTTCAAGAACAAGATGGTTGAGGATCACAACATCGTAATAAACAAGGCTCGACTCGTCGCCAAAGGCTACTGCCAAGAGGAAGGAATCGACTTCGATGAGACCTTCGCTCCAGTGGCACGGCTTGAAGCGATCAGACTATTTCTTGCCTATGCAGCGGCTAAGAAGTTCAAGGTCTATCAGATGGATGTCAAGAGCGCATTTCTCAATGGTGAACTGAAGGAAGAAGTGTATGTGGAGCAGCCACCGGGTTTCGAGCAAGGAGATAAGGTGTATCGATTGAAGAAGGCCCTGTATGGATTGAAACAGGCACCTAGAGCGTGGTATGATACGCTCTCTCAATTCCTAGTGGATAATGGATTCCACAAAGGAAAGATAGATCGGACTCTTTTCACCATTAATTATGGAGAAGACATGCTATGGGTCCAGATCTATGTAGACGACATCACATTTGGATCACCAAACCAGTCGCTTAGCGAGAAGTTTGGAGAATTGATGAAGACCAAATATGAGATGTCTATGATTGGCTTGATGAGTTGCTTCCTAGGTCTTCAAGTGAAGCAACAAGATGATGGAATCTTCATCAATCAAGCCAAGTACACTCGAGATATGCTTGCCAAGTTTGGTGTTCAACATGCTAAAGCTGTAAAGATTCCAATGAACACCAACTGGAAGATGGAGCCAGACCTAGAAGGGAAGTCTGTGGATGCTACAGACTACCATGCTTTGATCGGATCTCTTCTATACCTCACTGCAAGCAGGCCGGATATTGCATTTGCAGTTGGAGTCCGTGCTCGCTTCCAAAGCAATCCCAAGCACAGCCATCTTGAAGCTGCCAAGCGAATCCCTCGCTATCTCAAGGGCACCATCAACATGGGGCTGTGGTATCCTGTTGAAGATAATCTGGTGCTCACGGGATACTCCGATGCTGACTATGGAGGATGCCGAATTGATTGGAAATCAACGTCGGGCACTTGTCAGTTCTTGGGAAGCAAGCTGATCTCATGGTTTTCAAAGAAGCAAACCAGTGTAGCTACTTCAACGACGGAAGCCGAATATATGTGATGTGATCACACTATGCGGAAGCTACGAAAATGAAACACACGCCAACTGATAACGGATTCAACCCAATCCACGAACTGACAAACTCCCCAACTACGGCTCTAGAATACACTAAATAGGTGAAACAGAAACCTAAGCAGAACAACTCGGATTAAGCTCAAATTTTGACACAAAGTACAACCTAGGGTTAGGAACAAAATATCCAAAATTAAGCAAAATCGCACTGCTATATTTCAATTTGGCTCGGTGATCAGTTTCAGGTCATTTTAGGGTTCAAAAACGAATTTGAAAATAAATGAACAGGTTTCAGACTTAGGGAATGGTTAAGGAACGGTGGGATTGATTTTTGATGATGTTTAGACGGGTTTATGATGGCTGGAAACAAAAGAAACGAAATAAAGTTGTGAAAATTACCAGAAACGAACCTCGAATCTACAGGGATTCGAAACGCGTCTGTACAACAATCTTCGTGGCTCGATTAACCCGGATACTATGAGATATCACGAACGAATCGATTGAATTCAAGTTTGAGGTCGCCAAGCAACAAACTCTACCAAGAACTATCAGTTTGTGAGACAAGAGAAATAGCGTGAAAAGCTGTTTTCATTCAATCAAGTCTGTCTAATGATAATTCCGAAAATCACATAAATACTACCCTAATTCTGTAAAGCTAGGGCCGAAAATACTAAGTAATGGGCCTGAATATTCTCGAAAATTCATAATAATAAAAATACAAAGTTTAGGCCCAAACAAGTATAATAAATCTGAAATAACGGGCTTGTCTTCCTTTCATCCTTGATGGGCCTCCGAATCTCCGTCTTCAACGCTTGATAAGTTCACCAACTTGTATTGACGAAATCTGACTCCATCACCCTCCAATTTGTGTTGAAGGTAGCATTGCAAATATCCTTGAAGCTTTTGAGCTCTCAATCTTGTCATTGGACCTTTAAGCTGCAAATCCGGATTCAACTCTTCAATGCTAGCTCCGGTCGCATCATCCAACTCTTCAAGGCTAGCTTCAGTCTCATCATTCCCCCCCGGCTGAAAAGAATTCTTCCTCGAATTCAAGTCCTCCTCGCCATCTCGATCATCTACAGGGAATGGAGACAAATCAGAAACATTGAAAGTTGACGAACATTTATACTCACCTGGAAGGTCAATTCGGTATGCATTATCATTGACACGAGCAACCACAGTAAATGGTCCATCTCCACGAGGCATCAGCTTCGACTTCCTCAAGTTAGGAAAACGGCCCGGGCTGAAGTGAATCCAAACCTTATCACCTGGTTTGAACAACACTTGCTTGCGATGGGTGTTCGCCTTTCTTGCGTTCTTGACACCTTGATGCTCAATCCTCGCCTTGACTTTCTCATGCATCTCTCGAACCTGTTCAGCCCTACGAGAACCTTGCAAACTCGAAAGATGATAAGTAGGCAAAGGTAAAAGATCCGTGGGAGTTAACGGATTAAATCCATAAACTACCTCAAATGGAGACATATAGGTAGAAGAATGCACAACCCTGTTATAAGCAAACTCAGCAAATGGAAGGCATTCTTCCCATGATTTCAAATTATTCTTAACAAGAGCACGTAGTAGAGTGCCTAATGTCCTATTAACTACCTCAGTTTGACCATCTGTTTGTGGATGACAAGTAGTAGAAAATAACAGTTTGGTACCCAACTTTCCCCACAAAACACGCCAAAAATGTCCCAAAAATTTGGCATCCCTATCAGACACAATGGTTCTAGGAACACCATGCAGACGGACTACTTCACAAAAGAATAAATTTGCAATGTTATGAGCATCATCAGTCTTTCTGCAAGCAATAAAATGAGACATCTTTGAAAATCTATCGACTACCACAAAAATAGAATCTTTACCAGACTTAGATCTTGGCAAACCCAAAATAAAGTCCATCGAAATGTCTACCCACGGAGCAGTAGGTGCCGGCAAAGGCGTATACAAACCAAATGGACTAGACGTAGATTTAGCCTTTCTACAAGTAATACATCTAGCACAGATTCTCTCTACATCTCTCTTCATGCGAGGCCAATAAAAATGTTCATGCAAGAGGTTCAATGTCTTAGTAACACCAAAATGACCCATAAGACCCCCTGCATGCGACTCCAAAACAAACAACTCTCGCATAGAACAATCAGGAACACATAACTTCGAACCCTTAAACAAGAATCCTTCAGACACATAGTACGAGTCAACAGCCTTAGATTTTCCATTACACGATGCAAAAATCGGTCCAAAGAATGGATCATTCTTATAAAAACTCTTGATATGCTCAAGACCTAAACATTGTGCATGCATAACAGAAATCAGTACATACCTGCGAGAAAGTGCATCAACAACCACATTCTCTTCTCCTTTCTTGTACTTGATCACATAGGGGAACGACTCTATAAACTCCACCCATCGAGCATGGTGCGAGTTCAAGCTTTGCTGACCCTTCAGATGCTTCAGCGATTCGTGATCAGTGTGAATCACAAACTCCTTCGGCCTCAGGTAGTGCTTCCAAGTCTCCAAAGACCTCTTCAGTGCATACAACTCCTTGTAATATGTTGAGTATCTAAGGGCTGCACCATTCAACTTCTCGCTGAAATAAGCAACGGGCTTCTTATCCTGCATCAAAACAGCACCAATGCCTATACCAGAGGCATCACACTCAATCTCGAACATTTTGTTAAAATCAGGCAAAACCAACACAGGAGCATCACATAATTTCGACTTCAGCAAGTTAAAAGCATGCTCTTGGGCTTTGCCCCACTCAAACTTCCTATCTTTCCTAGTCAATTCAGTCAAAGGGGCTGCTATAGTGGAAAAATCACGCACAAAACGACGATAAAAGCCCGCTAAACCATGAAAAGACCGAACATCAGCACATGACTTAGGCGTTGGCCACTCCTCTATGGCTTTCACCTTAGTCCTATCAACTTCAACCCCACGACTACTAACAACAAAGCCAAGAAATATAACCTCATCCATGCAAAAGGAACACTTAGACAAATTAGCATATAATCTCGCATCACGCAGCAACACAAACACATGCCTAAGGTGTCTAACATGCTCTTCAACACTCGTGCTATAGACAAGGATATCATCAAAATAGACCACTACATATTTCCCTATGACTTCACGCAGAACATGGTTCATTAGACGCATAAACGTACTAGGAGCGTTTGTGATAGATCCGGGTTAGAGATCCACAACAATTTGAGTGTTGTTCATTATGTTTTTCAGAGAGCACTCATGGATAAAGCGTTAAAGCAGTGAAGAACAAAAGATTCATGCGTATAGAAAAGCCGTAGCCAGGCATTTTGTACAGGGTGAAAGGCGTATAGCAACGGCAAGTAATAGTTGAGCTATAGGCCAAGGATAAAAGGCGTATTTAGCCATAGACTAGCAAGATTCGTAGGGTTTTGCACTCATACAAGCAGATAACATAGAAAAAAGACAAAGGAAAGAGGGAAGTTAGGAGTGTGGAGCTCCGTTAAACTTCCTTCCCCCTCAAGTGATGAGGGTTTTACCTTAAGTTCAAGGTAGTCTATGTAAGAAAGAGACTCTTCCCGGTGTTGAGAAGAATTGGTGGATGTGAAAGCGGACTACGACTTCCCGGAAGAAGGTCTTGTCCGTCTCGGCTGGCTTGAGCTCGGAGGGGCTTGTGAGAGTGAGAGAGTATGGAATTGAATAGAACAGTACGCGAGAAGGCGCGTTGTTCTTATAAGTGGTGTTGTAATATGATGATAGTGAAGTGTGCATTCACTCAATATTTATAGGTATATCGAGGGTAGATGGAATTCCCATAAAGACAGTATTCTTTCTTGCCATTAATACCGTGGTCCTCACACTAAGAGGACTAGACTCACGCCAATCTCATGTTCAGGCAGGTCCTTAGGTTTTGGGGGAAAACCTGATAAGATCAAGATGGCTTCTGCGCAGACGGGCTCCTATGCAGAAGCCTCGGCATGAGTTAAACTAGGCACCAGGACTTTATTAGTGAAATTGGTATTCTTCTCTTATCAGAAGATGTTATTTAATACTCATTCTTATTTAGGGGTGATACTCTTAAGGTTTAGAGAGGTAGATTTTCTCTAGCATTCGGATTTACTTACACGAGGGAAGACTGATATTAATCCCTATCAACTACTCCCCCCCCAGGTTCAGAAGCGTATTTGGCAAGCTTCTGATTTAAGGCTTTGGTTAGAGATGATAATGTCTCCTTTTCTCTTATTACTTAATATTCATTATTGCTTTTGACAACGTCACTCAAGTCTTGTCCTACGGAAAAGTAGAGTGACGTTTAGTTTTCCAAGGGAGCAGAGATATAAAATTTCTTTCTCCCCTTTTCCTTTCTACCATCCTGTCACCATATCATCAAGAGAGGAAGGGCGAAGAGAGAAATCTTCTCACTCCTTCTGCGAATTCCTTCTTCGGTAAGGCCGCCATTTCTATTCTTTTAGATCCGTCGAAACCAAATGGGTAACCCTTGTATCGACTAACGCTCATGTTATTACAACCGGAGAGAGAAAAATCCTTCTTCCCCTTTTCGCCAGATGTGTGAATTATTTTTTAGCTTATGCCATCTATGTTTTGTTGTTCAGACATGTCGCTTGACTCTCTTCGTCGAAAAATCTGCGACCTGGCATACTCGGAAGACATCTCCGACTCTCTTTGATTCCATCTACTCAAATTTCTAACTAGGAGGGAGATGGATTTCCTGGAATTTGAGGATTTTCCTAATATGAAAGCTTATCTCCAACGGCTAAAGAATCTCTTTGTTCAATACGAAATGTATGATGGGTATTTATCGGAGGAAGTAAAGTGCGAAGCCATTCTCACCCCATTGATAGGTGGATTTCTCTTGCCAGGGGATGCCATTATTCATGACCTTGTCCGCAATGGTCGTATGATTACCCTGATGACCGAACTGCTCTCTCTATTGAGGAGATTAAGAAGACGGATAGGGCAAATGAAGCTAGAGAGGTAGCTGAACCTTCAGCTAGTCAAATCCCTCAAGGGGGAATGAAAGACAAAGGACAGACGAGGGTAAGCCATATAATCCTTTGACTATATTGGTTTTATTTTACCTTCCTTGGTGCGATTTTGAACTGATTAACATGTACGTGCTTGCTTCTCCCTCTCTTTTCTTTTTCTTTTTTTTTTTTAGGTTCAACTACAGGAGAGGACATCAACTACAGTGATTCCCATTCCTTTCCCCGAGGTTCTGCAACCCCGTCATCTAGCTCGTGCTCTTCTGCCTTAGCTTAACTTCGTCGCACCTTAGTGCTTGTGTAGTGATTTTCTTTTTTATGTTTTTTTTGCTGGGATAGATGCTTCAAGACTTGGAGGCTCATTTTGTGCCTTTTCTGCTGTGACTATAATAGACTGCATGCCTTGCAGTTTATTGGATGTTCTGCTTTCTTATGTAATATTTTGGAATAGTAGTGTTGGGAATTGTTAAGAATCACATGTTAAGGGGGAACCTATAAGGGATATCTTATTGTTTTGATTTGATCCCAAAACCCCAAAGCGTTCTGTTCCCAAGCGACCCATTTTTGATGTAAATAATAGGTTAGAATTTTTCTAAGCCTACTATGTTAGGATGGCTCTTTATTTTGCTTAGATTTTAGGCTTCAAAATTTCAAGTGAAGGCCACTCACTTGAGTGTGTTTTTCGAAGCGAAGCAAGTCTAGCAAGCCGAAGTGAAGCGTGCCAAAGAATAGTGTAGCGAAGCGAGCGCTACAGTAGATTCAAAGCGAGTCTGCCAAAGCGAAGCGAAGCGAGCGCTACAGTTCAAAGCCAAAGCAAAGCGAAGCGAGCGCTGCAATGTAAAGTCAAAGCTAGTCAATTCTAGTCAGCAATTTCCAAAGTAGTCACTAGGGAACTTTATCTCCCGAAGCGGCTCACTACAGAATGACTACGAAGTGACTCAACTAAAGCAGACGCTACAACTTCATAGCGAAGCGAGCCACTACCTACCAGAAAGCGACAGCGCGACTCCCGCCCATATTTTGAACTCCAGTCAACAGGAGATCGTAGCATTGATTACAAGATCTCCACGTGTCGAAAGAGGAGTGGGGCAGAGGAGTTGACTGCCAGGCCGACAAAGGCGCCGCAACAGTACTGGCTCGCTCCAGTTACTGTTAGGTTTGTAAGTTAGCCATTTTTGGCAAACAGACAAACTAACGCGTCTGTAAAAGCATCCGCCTGCGCAAGTACTGTCGAGAGGAGGAGGGACAAGGCCACCAACCAAGCAACGGATCTCAGCCAACCCTCCGCCTATAAATAGTGAAGGATCACAATGTGAAGATGCAGAACACTACTTGAGCATTTGAGCGCATACAGCAAACAAACACTCCCAAGCATTTGAGCAAATCTTCGAGTCTTTGTTTCCAAGTGTTCTCCGAGTTTCCAGTTCATTGGAACTCGTCTTCACAACCTTCACACTTAGAGTCTAAGCCCACTTCAAATATCCAAGCTTAGAAGAAGAGCTCTAGCCTACTTTGCATCTACTGTAAAGAGCTCTTCATAGTGTGTTCGTCTACCAAAAACCCTAAACTCTGTCAGTTAGGTTTTTGAGTCGTCGTTAGGTTGTCTCGATCCAAGACTCTTCTTTCATCGATTGAAGAAGTCTCGATCATAGAGTTTAGATCCAAGCTTGCACCTACATCGTTTGTGTAAAGCTCGATCGAAGCTAGGCTGTAAGGAGAGCCCGTAATCTCCCTGTCTGTGTTTGACTGAAGCAAGTGAAGCTTCCAGTCTTGTCTAGGTTTGTGTAGTGAACCCGCAATCACTACGTCTGTCGTCGGATCTAGGCTAGTGAAGCCCGATCTTGACCAGGCTTTTGAAGAGCCCGAAATCTTCAAGTTCTTGAGTGAAGAGAACAGTTGCCGTCGTGCAACAAGTGGACGTAGGAGCTTTATCTCCGAACCACTATAAATCTCTGTGTCGTATCTCTCTAACTCTTATCTCTTTACCGTATTTGATTATCCATTGCACGTGCATCTAAACAAACGAACTTGGATCTTTAATTACTTAGGAAAAGATTTTAGCTCACCAAATTCCGCATACACGAGTAAAGACTCCCTCTTGATCAAGTGCTCACTTCGGTCAAGCAGGCAAGCTACGTACTGTAGATCTAGCTTCAGCTAGGTTTTAAGTATTAAGTGAGCTCTTTACTTGTTACTCTGAGTTAAGGGATTTGAAGTTGAAAAACTTAAAAATACGTATTCACCCCCCCCCCCCTCTACGTATTTTTCCTATTAACAAACCGGGACCAACAAGTGGTATCAGAGCCTCTGCTTTGCATATCCGAAGCGAGTCCCCACTCGCTTCACGTTGTCTCACTGAACCTGATCCTATTTTCCTAAGTACATCAAAACCTCACCCACGCATATTGCATTTACTGCTGATAGTTTGCTATGTCTACATACAGCGCATCAAATCTTCCACAGTTCTCGATCGAAGGATACGAGACATGGAGTTTCCGAGTCGAGAGCTTCCTATGCTCCATCCACGACCGGATGTGGGAAGTTATAGAGGACGGACCAATCGAAATCAAGAAAGCCATATCTGTGAACGTCCCAGCTGCTGAAGGACGCGAAGCTCATGTTCGACAAACATACGTAGAAAAGGACAAAGATGAGTACACTCCGAATGACTTCAAAGTCGCCAACCTTGACAAGATTGCATGCCATACGATGCAGAGCACCGTGTCGGACGCCTATCTACCACGGATAAGGAAGTGTGCAACGGCGAAGGAAATGTGGGAAACCCTAGCCCTCATTTCTCAAGGAACGGACAAGATCAAAGAGAACATACTCGCCGTTCAGATGCGGAAGTTTGAGAGTCTGATAATGAAGCCAGGAGAGTCCATCGACGCCTTCGAGCTGAGAGTTACAAACATCATTGCAACTCTCAACTCACTTGGGAAGGAACTCACAGATAAGGAAGTCAACCTGAAGATTGTCCGAGCTCTCACGAGGAAGTGGCAGACAATGAAAGAACTGTACCTAGCTACCAAGGATCTTTCAAAGCTCACACCGGAGATTCTGTTCTCCGAACTCAAAGCTCATGAATTCGATCTGAATCGAATGAATCTCGACGAAGAGGATAAAGCCCCCACGACATCAAAAGGTGTAGCGTTCAAAGCTGCTGAAGGGCCAAGCGACCAGTCGCTAGCCAAGATGACGAGGGAAGAGCTGGAAGAACATGTTGCATTCTTATCAAAGAACTTCAACAAAATGAACTCTCGAGTGGGCAAATACAAATGATTCTACAAGCAGTACAAGGGGAGGAGCACTGATGCTCGAGAAGGAAAAGGGAAGAGAGAAGAGACGACCAAGCCGATCTCAAGGGACATGATGGAAGTGGAATGCTACCATTGCCACAAGATGGGTCACTACAAATCCGATTGCCCAAAGCTGAGTGCTAAGGAGCGAGAGGAACTAAAAGCAAAGAGGGATGCTCCCAGGCGAGCGCTCGTAGCGAGTGAAGTGCCGGTCGCTTCAACTGAAGATCCAGCAAGCGACTCCGATACATTCACAGATCCCAACTCCAGTGAGGGTGAGGATCTTGGACTCATGGCGCTCACCGACGAAGAGACCGGAGAGGTATTTATCTATCCCTCACCTAGTTCAATTACACTCGCACATACTCACCAAGAGGAAGCTAATTCCTCGACATGGAGTGAGCTGCTTGACAAACACATTAAATTGTCAAGTGACCACGAAGTGTTGCAACAAGCTTTGTCTCAAAGCGAGAAGGAGAACCGAAAGCTAGCTACTGAGCTTGACCAAGTCAAACTTAACTTAAGGGCTATGACTAGTAAGTTCGAGGATCTCTTCGCGAGACATCAAAGCTTGGAAGGAAGGTATGAAGCCCAGTCCGCTCTAGTTGCCAACTTGAACAAAGCCTCATATGCTAGGCAGGCACTAGAAAGCTCACTTCTACCTTTTGGTAGAAAGGGAGGACTCGGATATGAGGGTGGACCTTCCAAGCCTACTGTCTTTGTTGGTGCTTCAAACACCACACCATCAGTTACTTTGGAAATGCCCACTGCATCCAAAGCGACCACTAACAAAGACAAAGGCAAAGTGGCTGAGAACCCTAAAAGGAAGCCAGTGAAGATGTCAATATCTTCAAGGGTGGAAACTAAGGGCAAGAAAAATTCAACATTCCCTAGCACTCAAACTGCTAAAGCTTACCAATCAAAGGGTAATGGGAAAAATGTTGAAGCTACTAAGTCTCAAGCCAAGACACGAGAGACAAAGGATCTCCCTTTCAAGAAAAGGAGTAATGTCTATGTGTCACGTTATCCGGACTGGAGATGGTCCAACCAGACTAACGTTGAGGGGGAAGAATTTGAAGCACCAAGAAGGCCGCTTCGAACTCCCAAGGTAACTCAAGCAAGTCGGGGTCAAAACCCTAGTTGGACCGCTTCGAGAAAACCTAGCGAGCCGCTTCGACAGACTGTAAAACCTAAGTCAGTCTCTAAGCCCGTAGCTAATCCGATGCGAGTCGCTTCAGGATACAAGCCAAAGGGTAAGAGCATGGGTATACCTGAAGCGAGCCGCTACCCCTCTTGCACACACTGCTGCACATGTGAAGCTGCTTTAAGGCAGAAGTCACAGTTTTCGAAGGTCGAGAAGCCCAAGACACAAGCTTCATCTCAAAAGAGAGTGAAGCAAGTGTGGGTACCTAAGGGAACTAACCTGCAAGGACCCAAACTGATTTGGGTACCAAAATCTGTCTAATTGCAGGTGGGCGCCGTGGATCCCATGCCAAGTGAGGGTCAACAATCTGTTATTTGGACAGTGGATGTTCAAGACACATGACCGGCATGAAAGCTCTACTTCAAAACTACATAGAGAAGAAGGGTCCACACGTCACCTTTGGTGATAATTCTCGAGGAAGCACCAAAGGGTACGGCGCACTGAAAGTCGGAAAGCTCACGATTGAAGAAGTTTCCTACGTGGAAGGACTCAAGCACAACTTGTTATCCAGTTCACAATTCTGTGACAAGGGATACAAGGTGGAATTCATTTCCAACAAGTGCATAGTGAAGAGCAAGTTCACATCCCAGATTGTGTTAACTGGAATTAGACAAAGGAACGTCTATATAGCACAATGGGACAGTTGCAAAGAGGAGACGTGCTTAGTAGCAAGGAGTGCTACAGAAATAGGATGGCTATGGCACAGACGCTTGAACCATCTCAACTTCAAAGCCATCAATCGCTTAGCTCGAAAGGGTTTGGTGCAAGGCATACCGAATGAAGTCTTCATCAAAGACCATCCTTGCTCACCATGCCAACGAGGGAAGCAGACAAAGAAGCACTTCGCCAGTCTCGAAGAAGCTTCATCAAAGCGAGTGCTCGAGCTGCTTCACATGGATCTGTTTGGTCCAGTCACTCCAGTCAGTGTAAATGGAAGGAAGTACACTCTAGTTGTAGTCGACGACTTCTCTCGCTACACTTGGGTTGTATTTCTCTTCAGCAAGAAGGAGACACTGACCAAGCTACCACAATTGCTCAAGCGATTGGCTGTGGAGAAGAATCAAGCAATTGTGACCATTCGCTCCGACAAGGGCACAGAGTTCTTAAACTCTACCATTGAAGCTTACTGCACGGAGCATGGCATAGCACATCAGACATCCTCAGCACGCACACCTCAGCAGAATGGAGTTGCTGAAAGAAGGAATCAGATCATCAAAGAAGCCGTTCGAACCATGATTGCAGACTCGAAGCTTCCGATGAAGTATTGGGCTGAAGCTTCCAATACAGCATGCTACACGCAGAATAGAACACTTCTCTGCAAACGGCACGACAAAACACCATATGAAATATGGACAGGGAGAACTCCTAACATATCTTACTTTCATATTTTTGGTTGTAGGGTCTTCATCCATGACAATGGGAAGTCACAGTTGAAAGCCTTTGAAAGCAAAGCTGATGAAGGAATATTCTTAGGATATTCTACATCAAGCAAAGCTTATAGGGTGTTCAATTGCAAAACCCTAATCGTGGAGGAATCACCCCATGTCGTATTTGATGAGTCTTCTTTAAGTCTTCCACAGGAACAGGCTAACGCGAATGAGAAGAATCCAAGCAAGGAACCCTTAAACTCACTCACTTGGGACATGCTCGAAGAAGATGATGAAATCAAAGATTCAAGCGAGCAAAATCCCAAAGGAGAAGGTGAAGCTGCCCCCAAGATTCCTGAAGTGGGTGCAGGCCAAGCACTCAATCCAGTCGCTTCAGATGACGAAGCGAGCGACAAGGAAGAAGATGAAGATGAAGCTGGCAGATCCAAGCGTGCATGGCTCAAGGATCACTCACCAAGTCAATTATTGGAGATCCATCCAAGGGTGTAGTGACCAGAAGTCAAGTGTTTGGAGAAAGTGCCATGTTCAGTTGCTTTCTTTCAAACATCGAGCCGTCATGCGTGGAGGAAGCCCTAGCCGATTCAAACTGGGTAATCGCCATGCAGGAAGAACTGAACCAGTTCACCAGAAACGACGTATGGTATCTCGTGGATCGTCCCAAATTTCAGCATGTGATTGGCACCAAGTGGGTGTTCAAGAACAAGACGGACGAGGACCACAATGTTGTAAGGAACAAGGCGCGTCTCGTCGCTAAAGGCTACTGCCAAGAGGAAGGAATCGACTTTGATGAAACCTTCACTCCAGTGGCACGGCTTGAAGCGATCCGACTATTCCTAGCCTACGCAGCAGCCAAGAAATACAAGGTCTATCAAATGGATGTGAAGAGCGCGTTCCTCAACGGTGAATTGAAGAAAGAAGTGTATGTGGAGCAGCCACCGGGTTTCGAGCAAGGAGATAAAGTGTATCGATTAAAGAAAGCCCTATATGGGTTGAAGCAAGCTCCCAGAGCTTGGTATGATACTCTTTCTCAACTCCTAGTGGATAATGGTTTCCACAAAGGGAAGATAGATCGAACCCTATTCACCATCAATCATGGAGATGATATGCTATGGGTTCAGATCTACGTGGACGACATCATATTTGGGTCACCAAACCAGTCGCTTAGTGAGAAGTTTGGAGAGCTTATGAAGACCAAATATGAGATGTCAATGATTGGCCTGATGAGCTGCTTTCTAGGTCTTCAAGTGAAGCAGCAGGATGATGGTATCTTCATCAATCAAGCTAAGTAGACTCGAGATATGCTTGCCAAGTTCGGTGTTCAGCATGCCAAAGCTGTGAAGATTCCGATGAACACGAACTGGAAGATGGAGCCAGACATAGATGGGAAGTCTGTGGATGCTACAGACTACCGAGCCTTGATCGGATCCCTTCTATATCTCACTGCAAGTAGGCCGGATATAGCTTTTGCAGTTGGAGTCTGTGCTCGCTTCCAAAGCAACCCCAAGCACAGCCATCTTGAAGCTGCCAAAAGGATTCTTCGATATTTGAAGGGCACTGTCAACATTGGTCTGTGGTATCCAGCGGAGGACAATCTGGAGCACACTGGATATTCCAATGCTGACTATGGAGGGTGCCGAATTGATAGGAAATCAACGTCAGGCACGTGTCAGTTCTTGGGAAGCAAGCTGATCTCATGGTTCTCTAAGAAGCAAACAAGTGTAGCTACTTCAACGACTGAAGCCGAATATATGGCCGCTGGAAGCTGCTGTTCCCAAATTTTATGGCTTCGTCAGCAGTTGAAGGACTACAAGGTTGAAGCGAATGAAATTCCGATCTTCTGCGACAACAACAGTGCAATATGTATATCGCAGAATCCAGTGCTTCACACCAGATGCAAGCACGTGGAAATCCGACATCACTTCATTCGTGATCATGTCGAGAAGAAGGATATCAAGCTCGAGAAAATCCATACCGATCTCCAGCGAGCAGATATCCTCACCAAGCCCCTAGTTGAGTCTCGTTTCAACCAGCTATGCATTGAATTAGGGTTATTAGACCCTGGTGAAGAGTGCTAGATCCAGGATGCACGAAGGAGTGGTCGCTAGTTTTTTGTAGCGTCACTCGCTTCGGATCTTCACCAATTCAAGCGAGTCACTTCAAATTCCACTCGCTTGAAGAAAATGAAGTAAGGTGGAGAAAGGTGGAGTATTGGAAGAAGTTCCCTACCAACTTATTGGAATTGTTAAGTATATGGTTAAGGGGGAACTAATGCTTACTCTCGGAGCAAGCTACTTCCAAAGCGAGCAAAGAATGCTGCTATCTTGAATTCTGCATCGCTTCAATTTGGCCTAGCTTGGGTCAAAGCGAGTCGACTGCAGATTCATTCTCTAGTTTAAAAGAAGCTTGAAGGTTTACCTTTTTCTAAAAAAGGTTGCAGGGCTGGTGACATGCTTCTGCGTAAAATACGAGATTGTCTTGTCAGAGCATTCTCATTTTCATCCTGTCCATTTCTGCTCTGAGATAAGGACTTGTACTCATCCCCCATTCGTCGTGAATAAGTACACTTACGTGAAGCTCCCTTCGGGTTGTAGTAAGCTTGTGTACTATATTCATTTTCTCCCCCATTCACGTCGATGGAGGACTCTCTAATTCGTAGAAGAAGATGAATGCCAAGAAGATGAAGTTCTCTACAGGTGGTATCAACAAGCATCAAAGCAATATCAACAAGTGGACTCATCAAGTGCTATCCATTTCAACAACAAAATGGAGTCTCCAACAAGTGGTATCAATCTCCTACGAAGTGAGATTGACTGGTAAGCATTTCAATTTTAAGTACACTAAGTGAGCCGAAGCGTGCTAGAAACCTTCACTCACTATGTGGAAAATATGAAATGAATCTGACACAAATACAAAGAGGAAAACACTCTTGTTTATCCTCGAAGTATGTAAGTTAGAAACATTTTAAAATTAAGCAAAGAAATTCAATTTCTTATTCCAGTCGCTTCAGATGGCCAAGCGAGTGCTACGTCACTCAAAGCTAGCCATCGCAAGCGAGTGCGGAACAGTCACTCAAGCGAGTGCCTCTCAAGCGAGTCAAGGCCTAGCGCCCAACTCGAAGCGAGCGGGTACGAAGCGAGTATGAGCTGTCTGCACTCGAGTGCAAATTTCACTTTCTGCCGAGCATTTAATGCAGATTCATGTACTGGCGAAAAGATCGGGCGCGTGGTTCTCACTTTGAATTTGAAGCGGGAAAGGCGGAAAAGATCCAGCCGTCGAATCTTAACAGTCCCTGATCTACAGCCGTTGGATCAGCGCCGTATAAGACAAACCAATCACACCAGGCCACGTGGAGACGCCGAGCAAGTGGCGGTTCACTTGTACTGTGATGACGCCGGACACATCAGATCCATCCCCGCACGTCCGCCGCCTACCTACAGGACTTACGGCGATATTACTGTCTTGCCCCTGCCACGTCGACAAAGCCCTACCTCTATTTAAGGGTGGAATTGCAGACTGTAAAAACTTTCACAAATCTCAATCTTTGCCATCTTCGTGCAAAAACTCTCTGCAATTCACGGGTCCTAAAAATCCCCAGCTTTTCGTCGTTAAACTCTCAAATTCAATTCAAAATCTCTCAAAACTCACCATGGGCAAGAAGCAGACGACAGAGACGATGGAGGAGTTTCTCACGGAGGTCGACAAACACATCAATGTCGAGCCTCATCTCGATCCCTCAATCATTGAGAAAAATGGATTTCTCCGTAGAGCCGTGACCAAGGCCGGTCTATGGAAGTTCGTGACGGCGGTTCCGTCAAAAATTCTGGCAAAAGCGGTGGGTGAGCTCTTGCTAAACTTGAGGAAGGAGCAGAATACATCCTCATACACTGATCCACAGACCAGGAAGCCGGTGGAGGTGGATATGAGTGAACTCATCGGCGCGTTCGATTTGCCGAGAGAAGGAGGAGACTCACTGCTGGATTTGGGTCTTTCGGCCAGAGTTCAGTACGGTCGATTTGCAGCCGACGGAGCAGATCCGAATTATGAGGCCAGTATCCGTACAAGTCTGAAAGCCCCCATCAATCATATTTGCGAGCTCTTCTCGAAGAGTGTCGCATTCTACATCGGAACCCTAGATACTCTCTCCGAGACGAAGCTGATCGCCACTGCAGTCATCGTCGACAGCCTCACCGGAACCAGCTTCAACTGGCATGGTTGGTTCCTCAAACAAATTCACGAAGCCGCTGATGACTTTGCTTTCGTGAAGGGAAGCACCGATCAGATTCTCCGCAAGGGGAAACTGAAATTTTTCTCTAGGCTGTCTGCTGCCTTGGAGGAAAAATATCCGGACAAAGTTTGGCCGGAATCAGACATTGCCATCTACAACAAACAATCCATCTACTATGACAAGTGGAGAAAATCCAAGACACTGATGGATTTGGGACTTCTTGAAGTTGAAGTGCCCGATGCAAGACCGGTTGCCGAAAGGCAAGCCGAAGTGAGCCAAGCGAGGCAGGTCGCTTCACCCGGGAAGCGAGCCGCGCCGAAGCGAGGCAAGAAGAAGATGAACCGAGTCACTTCGCTTGTCCAAGAAAGCGAGGCGGTGGAGAAGCCGCTTCAGGACATTGAAGTGACTCAACCCCAGCCTTTACCAATCAAAGCCAAAACACCCCCACTCCAAATCCAAACCCAAACCACCCAAATACCAGAACCTCAAGCTTCATCAACCCAACAACCTCTCACACAGACAACCCCCCTCTCTCCCCAGGAAGAAGAATGTGCATCTTCCTTCCAGATACCCAAAATTCCCCTACTCCATGTCGACCCAGTCAAAGCCTACACCACTTTCAAACCACTTCAAACCCAGCAAACACAACCACCACCCACTGAAACCATCCAAGTTTCCGAAACCCAAGAAGCCTCATCGTCACCCCCATCATCGGCAGCCACAGCCGATACCGCCCAAACTACCGGTGAACTCCCCATAATTCCATCATTCGTACCTCCTGCCCTCACCACAGAAATGCTAGCTCTCCAACGCTATGCCATGGATAGAGAGCAAGCAGCAGAAACAATTAATCTCCGCTACTCTAACGTTCCATGGAGCGACATGTTCTACACCAATGTCGTCGATTTCCTGACATATATCACCTACCGTGGAACAGAGTACTATAAATATTCAGACTTCTCAAAGCTTTCAAAGAGGAAGAACTGAACCAAATGGAGGCCAAACTACTCAACTTCATTGGCGAAAACGGCTTCCATGCCTTTCTTGAAGGGACCAGCTTCTAGGAGAAGTTGGATGCAAAGGTGAAAGAAGCCTATCCACTCGCTATAATTCCCAAGCGAGTGCCCTCTTTCCATGAAAGGAAGCTGATCGGGGAGCATAAGGAGGAGGTGGAAGTAAAGGATGCGGAGATCGCTAGCCTTCATAGCGAGATTACTAAGATGAGTGAGGAGATGGAGAAAAAGGCGGGGGAGGTCATCAGTCTTAGAGAAGACTTTGACAGGAAGAAGAAGGATTTGGAGGGAAAGGTGGAGGAAAAGGATAGGCTGCTAGAGGAGAAAGAGAAGGTGCTGGAGGCACAGGTGAAATTGGTGGGAGAACAATCACAAACAATCACCGAACTCAAGGGCTCGCTTGACGCGGAAAGGAGCCGCTTGAGGGAGGTTAATGCCAAGCTTGTCTCAATTGGCAAGGAGAAGAAGGATTTGGAAAGGGAGATGAAGAAACTGAAGGAGGCATTCGAGAAGAGAGAGGAAGAGTTGATAAGGAAAGGGAGTGAGCTACTTAGCACTAAAAAGACTCTTGACTCACTTCGAACTGAATTGACGGAAGTCAAAGAAGAGAGTGCCATTGACAAGAAAGAACTGGAGAGTCGGAGGAGGAGTGCGCAGGCCATTGATTTGCAGAATGCTGAATTAACTATACTACTGCAAAAGGTCAAGGAGCTGGGTGAAGCGTACACTGAGAAGATTGCTGTAAGTGCCGAATTTCATCTCTCTCTAAACCAGAGAGAGAGGAGCCTTGAAACAATGCAAGCTGAACTTCAAGCGGCTCAGGAATTTTGGTACTTCAACTTGCAAGAGGAAAAGAAGGAAATGAGGAGGGAAGTTGAAGCGGAGCTGGAGGCTCGCTTCAGAACAGTGGAACCATTGGAGAGGATGATGGCATCTGTTGTTGAGAGAGAGAAGTAATGTGAGTACTTGCTGGAGGAAATCTCCATCAAAACAGCTGAACTGGTGGCACCCACTGTGGGAAAAGCCGAGAAGATGTTGGAGGCCATCCTTAACACAGTCAATTCACTCCATCAGTCCATTTCCGAAAAATCAATCATCCTAACCCCTGCAGTGATGATGCCAAAAAGGGGGAAGGACAAGTGAAGCTAGGAAGAGTCGGAGGTTCAGGAGGAAGCAGAGTTGATATATAGAGAATGCTGGAGGGAGGCAGTGGTGCTGGTGATAAGGAGGAAGTAGTAGATAATGAAGCGAGGGCTCTGAGCGAACTGAAGGGCAAAGTAAAGCTCACGGAGGAGGAGTTGATGAAAAAGCCCGAAGAGCCCAGCAGGCCGCTTCAAGAAAAGGTGCTTAGTGCTTCAATCGCACGGCATCCTCCGGTGACGGTGATAACGAAGGAGGAGAGGCGGAAGCAGGTGGAGCAGGATTTTGCCATGGCGTGGGAGATGGAGCGCCTTTTTGATCTAACGAACAAATCTGCTGCAGGTGCTTCTTCAAGTTCCAAAGCGCCCGCTTCAGCCGCCGCGCTTGCTTCAACAGCCGCACTCGCTTCAACTGCTGCACTCACTTCATCAGCAGTTGTTCCTTCTAGTGCAGCTACAAAGAAAGACATGCCGCCTCCCCCACCACCGAAGCAGCCACTGAAGCGAACTGCTCCAGAGACGAAAGGAGATGACCCTGCGGCCAAGCGCCAAAAGGTCAAGCAAGCAGTTGCTTCTAGGGCTGAGAAGGAGGAGAGAAAGAGGAAGGAAAGAGAGGAAGGGAGAAGTGAGAGAGAAAGGGAGAAGAGAATTAAGGCAAAGCGACTACAGATAATTGATACCAGGATTGAGGAGCACTTCAGTGAAGTGATACTCATCCAATCTTCATTAGTGCGCAGTGCTTTCGTTCCGCATATGTCTGATGAATCCGAAGCTTGCAAGACCCAAGCATATCTGACGGGTGTGATGTAGCAACCAAGGAGATGGTTGAGTCTGGTCGCTACCCCCGTACAGATGAACAAGACTATATTCGCAAACGACTCAATGAGAAACGTCCAACGTGGAACAGCGAGTCGGGAGCTAAATTTAAGAAGGTCATGGCTCAACTATCAGGCAGGTCAGAAGAGGAGTTGGCCAAGCGAAGGAATGAGCATCCGGACGCCAGGGAAATTGAAGACTTCATCCCGAGTGATCTGCGCGATCTGTGGCTTGACTACAAGGATTTATTTATTAAAGCATACTACTATTGGGAAGTAGTGCCACTTCAGGATCACTGCTCTCGGATGAGTGCTCTCAGCAACTTCCTCTGCACGTATGATGAGAAGCTGCGTAGGAAGATCTTCACCACGGCAGAATTAGCTCAGCCCAAGCCTCTGATTGTCAAGGTTCCAGCGGTAAAGGATTTCCCCATGCCTTATCATCCAGGCACGGACGTTCCTAACAGAGGAATCACTGATGAGGAGGTGAATGAAGCTTTCAGGCTGGAAAGTACATGGAGAAGGCCAAGTATTCACACCGTGGGTACTATGGAATCGAGAGTTCTATCAGCCTATGTTGTTGATAGTGTTGCTGATGAAGGAGAGAAGAAGAAGGAGGAAGAGGGAAAGGAGAAGGAGAAGGAGGATGAAGCTGCAGGAAACCTTTGAGTTTCAAGCTTCTTATTTTGTGAACTGTTGTTCATCTATCTCACTTTTATTTCTGCCTCTCCTGTGTCATTTACTCGCTTTGTGAATGACTTTACTTTTTGCTACAAACTCAAACCATTTAACCGAAAAAAAAGGGACTTAAAAGAAAAATTACAAACGAAACTGCAAAGGAAGCAGTCGCTTGAAGTTCCCTTCACGGTTAGATAGACTAGATTTATTCTTTATCTAAGTCTTATGGGTTTTGGCATCATCAAAAAGGGGGAAATTGTTGGGAATTGTTAAGAATCACATGTTAAGGGGGAACCTATAAGGGATATCTTATTGTTTTGATTTGATCCCAAAACCCCAAAGCGTTATGTTCCCAAGCGACCCATTTTTGATGTAAATAATAGGTTAGAATTTTTCTAAGCCTACTCTGTTAGGATGGCTCTTTATTTTGCTTAGATTTTAGGCTTCAAAATTTCAAGTGAAGGCCACTCGCTTGAGTGTGTTTTTCGAAGCGAAGCAAGTCTAGCAAGCCGAAGTGAAGCGTGCCGAAGAATAGTGTAGCGAAGCGAGCGCTACAGTAGATTCAAAGTGAGTCTGCCAAAGCGAAGCGAAGCGAAGTGAAGTGAGCGCTACAGTTCAAAGCCAAAGCAAAGCGAAGCGAGCGCTGCAGTGTAAAGTCAAAGCTAGTCAATTCTAGTCAGCAATTTCCAAAGTAGTCACTAGGGAACTTTATCTCCCGAAGCGGCTCACTACAGAATGACTACGAAGTGACTCAACTAAAGCAGACGCTACAACTTCATAGCGAAGCGAGCCACTACCTACCAGAAAGCGACAGCGCGACTCCCGCCCATATTTTGAACTCCAGTCAACAGGAGATCGTAGCATTGATTACAAGATCTCCACGTGTCGAAATAGGAGTGGGGCAGAGGAGTTGACTGCCAGGCCGACAAAGGCGCCGCAACAGTACTGGCTCGCTCCAGTTACTGTTAGGTTTGTAAGTTAGCCATTTTTGGCAAACAGACAAACTAACGCGTCTGTAAAAGCATCCGCCTGCGCAAGTACTGTCGAGAGGAGGAGGGACAAGGCCACCAACCAAGCAACGGATCTCAGCCAACCCTCCGCCTATAAATAGTGAAGGATCACAATGTGAAGATGCAGAACACTACTTGAGCATTTGAGCGCATACAGCAAACAAACACTCCCAAGCCTTTGAGCAAATCTTCGAGTCTTTGTTTCCAAGTGTTCTCCGAGTTTCCAGTTCATTGGAACTCGTCTTCACAACCTTCACACTTAGAGTCTAAGCCCACTTCAAATATCCAAGCTTAGAAGAAGAGCTCTAGCCTACTTTGCATCTACTGTAAAGAGCTCTTCATAGTGTGTTCGTCTACCAAAAACCCTAAACTCTGTCAGTTAGGTTTTTGAGTCGTCGTTAGGTTGTCTCGATCCAAGACTCTTCTTTCATCGATTGAAGAAGTCTCGATCATAGAGTTTAGATCCAAGCTTGCACCTACATCGTTTGTGTAAAGCTCGATCGAAGCTAGGCTGTAAGGAGAGCCCGTAATCTCCCTGTCTGTGTTTGACTGAAGCAAGTGAAGCTTCCAGTCTTGTCTAGGTTTGTGTAGTGAACCCGCAATCACTACGTCTGTCGTCGGATCTAGGCTAGTGAAGCCCGATCTTGACCAGGCTATTGAAGAGCCCAAAATCTTCAAGTTCTTGAGTGAAGAGAACAGTTGCCGTTGTGCAACAAGTGGACGTAGGAGCTTTATCTCCGAACCACTATAAATCTCTGTGTCGTATCTCTCTAACTCTTATCTCTTTACCGTATTTGATTATCCATTGCACGTGCATCTAAACAAACGAACTTGGATCTTTATACTTAGGAAAAGATTTTAGCTCACCAAATTCCGCATACACGAGTAAAGACTCCCTCTTGATCAAGTGCTCACTTCGGTCAAGCAGGCAAGCTACGTACTGTAGATCTAGCTTCAGCTAGGTTTTATGTATTAAGTGAGCTCTTTACTTGTTACTCTGAGTTAAGGGATTTGAAGTTGAAAAACTTAAAAATACGTATTCACCCCCCCCCCCCCCCTCTACGTATTTTTCCTATTAACAAACCGGGACCAACAAGTAGGATATGAGCCTCTCCAGATGTTGTGCCCTGATTAAGAATAGTTTCTTCTTAAGCTCTACTGAGGTACTTCCAGTCTTTGAACTTTCTCTCGTTTTCTTTTATCCAAGGGCTTGAGTTTACCTTTATACCTTTAGCCTAACTGTAATAAATTATGCTTTCTTTAATAATTGCTTAACGCATGGGATCTGATGTTTTAAGATAGTAAATCCTGGAAAGCATTTTAAGATAATGGGATATAGGGAGTATCCCCCTACTCTCCCCCCCCCCCCCCCCCATGTGGGTTATGAGAAATCGAGTGAATCATAACTCATTTAGTGCATGATTTCATATTAGGCATAATATTTCTTTAGGTTGTTAACATTCCAGGGCCGAGGTAACACCCTTCCTTCTTCATCTTGAAGTTCATAGGCTCCTCCTTTTAATACCTCCTTTACCAGGTAAGGTCCTTCCCAATTTGCGTCTAGCTTTCCCATGGGCTTGAGAGCATCTGCCCTTTTTAGGACTAGGTCTCCCTTGCAGAACCCTCGGATCTGCACTTTTTTGTAATATGCATCCCGCACCTGCTGCTTGTATCTTTCTGTCTTCTGAAGAGCTTTGCTCCTAAGCTCCTCGACCATGTCTAGGTTCTCCCTCATCAAGGATGAATTTTGATTTTCATCATAAGCCACTATCCTTAATGACTTGAGCTCTGCCTCTACCGGCGTTACCGCTGTCGCCCCATAAACTAAGTTTAATGGAGCTTCTCCTGTGGCTGTTTTAGGACTAGTGCGATATGCCCATAGCACCGAGTCTAATTCATCGGCCCAGTTTCCTTTAGCTTTTTCTAACCTGGCCTTGATGCCACTTACGATGGTCCTGTTTGTGACTTCGACTTGCCCATTAGCCTGGGGATGAGCCACAGCTACAAACCTTTGCTCGATGCCAATTTCTTTGCACCAAGTTCGTACCGTGGACCCCGTGAACTGAGCCCCATTGTCAGCGACCAGTATCCTTGGGATTCCGTATCGGCAACATATATTCCTCCATATGAACTTCTTTATCACCTGTTCCGTGATTTTTACTACGGCTTCGGCCTCAACCCATTTGGTAAAGTAGTCTACAGCTACAATTAAGAATACTCTTCCTCCTGTAGCTGTGGGGAATTTTCCCACTATATCAATTCCCCATTTATCAAAGGGACAAGGTGCCATCATGGCCCCTAGTTCTTCGGCAAGCTTGTGGATGAGCCTCCCATTTCTTTGACAGCTATCACACCTTTTAACTAGGCTTCTAGCGTCTTTTTCCATTGTAGGCCAGAAGAACCCAGCCCTGAGTAGCTTCCTGACCAAATCTTTAAATCCAGTGTGTGCTCCTGCAGCGCCTTCATGTATTTCTCGCAGCGCATATTCTCCCTCGGGCTCTGATAGGCACTTGAGGTAAGGATGTGTGAACGCCCTTTTGTACAGTTTATCTCCTATTAGGCAGAATTTAGCTTTTAATGCACGGGGCAATCTTCCTCCACTGGCTGAGGTTACAGCTTCTGGTTCTCCAGGAAGCTCTTTTAAGGCTCGGATGATTGGAGTTCTCCAATCTTCCATTATTTCAATGGCCTGCATTTCGACTTTGACTAACTTGGCATCTGCGTTGCACAACACAATTTCGTCTGTCCAGGTTCCTTCTGCCGCGCTGGCTATTCGAGCCAGTTTGTCGGCTTCAATATTTTCTTCCCGAGGGATCTGGATCACCTCAGCTTTGGCAAAATGCCCCATCAATTCATCCACAATTTTTGCATATGCCACCATTCTCTCTTCTCGCTTTTCACAAGTCCCTTGGACCTGATGCGTTACTAATTGGGAATCTGAATGAACCATTACATGGGCAGCGCCCATGGTTCGCAGCAAATCTAGGCATCTGATCAGAGCCTCATACTCTGCCTCATTATTGGAGACATGATAGTTTAATTTGATAGCAAATTTATAGATGTGGTTTTTGGGGTCCTGGATGAAGATCCCCACCCCTGCACCATCTCTAGTAACGGAGCCATCCACATAGGCTTTCCACCATTGGAATTCCCCTTCTTCTCCTCTGGTGGTTTCTTGCAGGAAATCGGCCAGAGCTTGGGCCTTGATAGCCACTCTCGGCTCAAAATCTACGTCATACTCACTCAGCTCTATGGCCCATTTAACTAATCTTCCCGACAAATCGGGCTTACCCAGTACTTGCTTCAATGGTTCAATCGTCCTGACTATCACTTTGTGTGATAGAAAGTAGGGTCTCAGTTTTCTAGCCGTTACCATTACTGCTAAGGCAGCCTTTTCGATACTAGGATACCGTATTTCTGTTCCTTGTATCATCTTGCTTGTATAGTAGATAGGCTTCTGCACCAACTTTTCCTCTCTCAGGAGTACTAAGCTGATGGATTCTTCTCCCACAGCTATATACAGATATAGAACTTCCTGTGGTAGCGGCTTAGTGAGCAAGGGTAGTTCTACCAGATGCCCTTTTAGTTCTTCAAAGGCCTTTTGGCACTCATTAGTCCATTCAAATCTACTACCCTTCCTCAATATTTTGAAAAAGGGGAGACTTTTGTCTGCCGATCGGGAAATAAAGCGACTGAGCGCTGTAATTCGCCCGTTGAGCCTTTGGATTTCTCGAATATTTCGAGGAGGTGTCATATCTAATACTGCTTGTACTTTGGCTTGATTTACTTCAATCCCTCTGGGAGTAACCATGTACCCTAAGAACTTCCCGGCCTGTACGCCGAATGAGCATTTAGCAGGATTCAGCTTAAGATGATATAATCTGGCTACAGCGAACACTTCCTCCAGATCTTGTATGTGATTCTGAGCGTACACGCTTTTGGCTAGTATATCATCAACATATACTTCCATATTCCTGCCTATTTGGCTTTTGAAGATTTTATCCATCATTCTTTGATAAGTAGCCCCCGCATTTTTCAAGCCAAAGGGCATGCTTTGAAAACCAAATGTCCCTGCACAAACTCCAAATGCAGCTTTCGGGACATCTGATGGATTCATTTTTACTTGATGGTAACCTTGATATGCATCCATCATGGATAGCAGTTCGCAACCTGACGTGGAATCTACTAATTGATCGATCGTAGGCAGAGGGTAATGATCTTTTGGGCAGGCTTTATTTAAGTCTCTGAAGTCAATACACATCCTCCATGTGCCCGTGTTTCCTTTGGCCACCATTACTGCGTTGGATAGCCATTCCGGGAATTGTATTTCCCTGATGTGTTTAGCCTCCAATAATTTGGCGACCTCTTCCCTGATGATTTTATCTTTCTCAGGGCCGAATTGCCGTAACTTTTGTTTTACCGGCTTCACCGAGGGGTCTACATTCAGAAAATGTAATGCCACGGTTGCATCTACCCCCACCAGGTCAGATGACCCGAAAGCAAAGATATCGGCGTTCTTCCGCAGACACCTTATTAGTTGCTCTGATATGTCCGGAGGCATCTGAGTGCCAATTTTTGTGGTGAATCCCTTCCGATTTGGGATTAATTCTATCTCTATCAGTTCCTCTGCGGGGACCATTAGGCTCTGCCCTTCTTTGATAGTGTCGGCCTCTTTGATCTTGCCCTCTTCTTTTCTGGCTTGTGCCGAGGGGCTACAGGTTCTGGGACAGCCCATTTTTTGGCCTCTCCCATTTTAACGGATTGAACATAGCAGTTTCTTGAAGTCATTTGATTCCCTGATATCCATCCTACTTGATCCCCCACAGGGAATTTCATCATCAGGTGATAGGTGGATACGATTATTTGGAAAGAGTTCAGAGCAGCTCTTCCTATAATAGCATTATAAGATGACTCCTGATCGACCACCCAGAAGGTGGTCACTCTGGATGTTCTAATATGTCCTTCTCCCAGAGTGAGTGTAAGATCCACTGACCCAACTGTCATGACAGGCTTCTGCGAGAAGCCTTGGAGGGGCATCCTGGCGGGTTTCAGGAGCTTTTTTTCGGGCATCTGATTAAGACAGCTCATAAGGATCACATTGATAGGGGTCCCGGTGTCTATAAAAATTCTCCGCACTTGGTACCCTTCTATTTCGGCTGTTACCACAAGAGCGTCATTGTGTTGATGTATAATAGCCTTGTTATCCCCAAGTCCGAAGGATATTTTCGGCACAGTATTGCCAGGCCCTGGTTCCTTAAGAGGATCGGAGACCTTGTCACCTGTCCTTTCCAGACGAGCTTCTGAATTAACCGCCATCCTCACAAGATTCCGCAAAGAATTGAGAGCGTTTTAGGGAATCAACTCCATAAGCTCTTTGGAAAGAGGCTTGATATGTATGTAACTAGCTATTAACAAGCTTTCTGTATTTGAGCATTATTTGTAGTGACTTCAACGCGTATAGCTTATTTGCTATAAGGTTCTTAAGGTGCGTGGCTTCTGCCAATGTACGGTGAAGGTAAGCAACGACTTAAAGATAGAAGTCTGATTATGATAAAGGACTTTGACATAGTTTCCTCCCTTTGACATGAGGCATCTGATCATATGGGATTTATTTACGACCTACTGCTGATTTAGCAGATCCTGTTACAATCACTAACCATTCGAAGCGGCTTTAACAAGCGTGGTTTACTTAGTATAAGGCTTTTCAAAGATGGCTTTCGCCTTCATGGAGTTGATGTCAGCGACATCTGTCTTTACGAAATCTATTTTGCTAGGTTGTTTGTCTTCCTAAGGCTTTCCTGGTGAGGCCTCCGGGAGGGATCTGACCAGAAGAAAAGGTTATTAAGAATTTGTGTGGCATCTTATTTTATTGAGCTTAATATGATATGCCTCAGCTGTATAGGCCCTTTTATCGTTAGCACCTATTTTATAGGATTTTCTTATTAAGATATTCCCTGTTAGCCAAGGATTGTGAGAATGGCGTCCCCTATGCGGGATTCCTAAGAACATTACTTATCGAACCGAGCCCGAGAGAACTTGGTTTATTTTATAAAGCTTGCAGAAGCGCTGACTATCAGGTTAAACTTATGAAAGCAATATCCTCCTTAAAGGTTTATAAAGGTATTGTTTATCGAATGGAGTTTTTTGAAAATACCACTTGTAAAGCGGGATTTAGGTGGGATTTTACCCACTGGAATGCAATGGGTAAAACTTAGGGGAGCGATATACAAAAATGTTGCCTTTAGAGCAAGGCTTAGGGGTGCACTGCCCATTTAATGAGACTTATAAGGAAATTTGTCTATTGTATGAAGTTTAGGAGGATGTTGCCTACTGAGTAAGGCTTAGGAAAAGTTCTGCCCATTGCAAGGGGCTTGCAAAGGAGTCGCCTATTGGATAGGGCTTTGTAGAAGGTTCTGCCCATGGAATGGGGCTTACAAAAGAGGTGCCTACTAGATAGGGCTTCGTGAAAGGGTTGCCTATTAAGTAGGGCTTATAAAATGTTCTGCCCATTATATGGGGCTCGGGATGATATTGCCCGCTAAACAGGGCTTTTTGAGGAGGGTTGCCTATTAAATAGGGCTTACGAAGGGTTTTGCCCATTATATGGGGCTTATGATGATGTTGCCTACTGTGTAGGGCTTATGAAGGGTTCTGCCCATTATATGGGGCTTATGATGATGTTGCCTACTCTGTAGGGCTTATGAAGGGTTCTGCCCATTATATGGGGCTTACGATGATGTTGCCTACTGTGTAGGGCTTATGAAGGGTTCTGCCCATTATATGGGGCTTACGATGATGTTGCCTACTGTGTAGGGCTTCTGAGGGTTCTGCCCGTCATTCGGGGCTTACGAGGGAGTTGCCTGTCAAACAGGGCTTCTGAGGGTTCTGCCCGTTATTCGGGACTTACGAGGGAGTTGCCTGTTAAACAGGGCTTCTGAGAGGGGGTTCTGCTTCCAGATGCGGGCTCCCTTCATCAACATGAATGGGGTAACCTTAGCATCTTTCAGCTCTCCACTTTCTTTAATGTTTTTATTACCTCATGGGTTTTGAGGTCATGGCAATTCAAGAGCATTCAACTAGCTTTAGTGGAGATGCTTATTTTGTAATCACCAGTCCTTTGTAACTTATAGATGGATTTCATATTGAGCATATATAACAGACAGGATTGTATGCTCACCAAGTACACAACGTGAGGCGAATGTATTTTGAGATTTCTGTAATTTGTGACCCGTCTTTCCTCTGGATCCTTCACAACCTTAAGTTTTTGACAAAACAACAACAGATTAGCCATCACAATTCATGCCATGAAAGAGATGAGGCCTTGAGATTGCTTCTAATCGCTGAGTTCATGAATTACAAGCAATATAGCTGAAACAGGTTCAGGCTATTCATACTAAAATTTTCCCAGAATAACATAAATCTTGCATTCAATACACGTTCCCTTGATTAGATAGCCATTGTTCTAAGTGACCATCGCAGCAGGGCAAATGAGAAGGCAAGCTTATGCGCATATCATCAGAATCAACTAGAATTTCGAAGATAAACAGGGGATTAGCCCCTTGAACCCACGGGTTTTGACAGTACTTACAGATATCAATGTTTAATTCACGTTTAAGGAGAGGAGATTAGCCTCTCAAACACAAGTTCCCTTTCAATCAAGGTGTTTATCACAATTTCCGTTTCAAAGAGAGCATAATCCTAAGATCATGTCACACTCAACAGTTCGTAACCGAGGAGAGCTTAGCAAATGTTAGACAACAGCATATTCATCTAAGTTTCCGCTAGCTAGATCATAAACAGGGCATTCCCAATCAAGGTAACATCAGATTTCTTCACATTCTCCACATAAGGCCGTAATACAGAGAAATCGCAAGCAGCATTACAACAGCGAGCTAGAATTTTGCATAAAAAACAGGGGAAATCAACATCTTAACTCCAGAATTTCCCACAGACGGCGCCAGTTGATAGATCCGGGTTAGAGATCCACAACAATTTGAGTGTTGTTCATTATGTTTTGCAAAGAGCACTCATGGATAAAGCGTTAAAGTAGTGAAGAGCAAAAGATTCATGCGTATAGAAAAGCCGTAGCCGGGCATTTTGTACAGGGTGAAAGGCGTATAGCAACGGCAAGTAATAGTTGAGCTATAGGCCAAGGATAAAAGGCGTATTTAGCCATAGACTAGCAAGATTCGTAGGGTTTTGCACTCATACAAGCAGATAACACAGAAAAAAGACAAGGGAAAGAGGGAAGCTAGGAGTGTGGAGCTCCGTTAAACTTCCTTCCCCCTCAAGTGATGAGGGTTTTACCTTAAGTTCAAGGTAGTCTACGTAAGAAAGAGACTCTTCCCGGTGTTGAGAAGAATTGGTGGATGTGAAAGCGGACTACGACTTCCCGGAAGAAGGTCTTGTCCGTCTCGGCTGGCTTGAGCTCGGAGGGGCTTGTGAGAGTGAGAGAGTATGGAATTGAATAGAACAGTACGCGAGAAGGCGTGTTGTTCTTATAAGTGGTGTTGTAATATGATGATAGTGAAGTGTGCATTCACTCAATATTTATAGGTATATCGAGGGTAGAAATGGAATTCCCATAAAGACAGTATTCTTTCTTGCCATTAATACCGTGGTCCTCACACTAAGAGGACTAGACTCACGCCAATCTCATGTTCAGGCAGGTCCTTAGGTTTTGGGGGAAAACCTGATAAGATCAAGATGGCTTCTGAGCAGACGGGCTCCTATGCAGAAGCCTCGGCATGAGTTAAACTAGGCACCAGGACTTTATTAGTGAAATCGGTATTCTTCTCTTATCAGAAGATGTTATTTAATACTCATTCTTATTTAGGGGTGATACTCTTAAGGTTTAGAGAGGTAGATTTTCTCCAGCATTCGGATTTACTTACACGAGGGAAGACTGATATTAATCCCTATCAGTTTGTAAGGCCAAAAGGCATCACAAGCCATTCATACAATCCATGCTTCGTTTTGAACGCAGTTTTCCACTCATCTCTCCCTCATTCATTCTCACTTGAAAATAACCAGACGTAAATCAATTTTTGAAAAGACAGACGCTCCAGATAATTCATCCAACATATCATCTAATCGAGGGATAGGGAAACGATACTTCACCGTTATCTTGTTGATAGCTCGGCAATCCATGCACATGCGCCACTCATTGTTCTTCTTTGGTACGAGGATTACGGGCACTGCACATGGTGATAAGCTCTCTCTAATCTGCTTCTTCTCCAGTAACTCCCTGACCTGACGGTCAATCTCCTTTGTCTCCTCAGGACTGGTGCGGTAAGCTGGTCTGTTCGGAAGAACTGCTCCCGGCTGAAAATCGATCTGGTGCTCAATTACCCGAATTGGTGGTATACCACTTGGTATCTCATCTGGAAAGACATCTTTGAACTCCTCCATCAATGGCTGCAAAACAGGAGGAATAACAACATCAGAAGTATCATAAACCTTAAAATTAACCAGAACGACATCATTACCTGCTTTGACAATTTTCTGAGCTCCGTTTATACTAATGAACAGGCTTCGGTTCACCGCTTCAGAACTGTTCTCACTTGAAGTGGAAGAGGTGGTAACATGGGCAGCTTTAGCCTTAGAGAGGCCCTTGGTGCCCTTAGTACACTGAGATCCCGCAGTGGTCTGTCCCGATGGAATGGGCCGCTTGCCCTCTGCACGTTTCTCCTTCTCTTCTTTGAACTTCTCCTGCATCCGTTTCTGATCTTCAATCACATCTTTAGGCACTAATGGCCACAATCTGGTGGTGCGTCCCTCTCGAGTCATGACATAAGTGTTGGCGAATCCATCATGTATCGCCTTCCTATCGAACTGCCAAGGACGACCAAGCAAAATATGTGCCGCCTCCATAGGGATGACATCACACAAAACAGTGTCAGTAAAATTACCAATGGGTTTGGAAAGGTGACAGGTACCTGATATCCGACACGAATCTCGCCTCTGTCTGCCAACCATTACAATCGGTAAGGTTTTGGATGCTTCTGTGGGACCAACTCCAACTTTCCCACTGCATACTGACTGATGGCGTTTACAACGCTACCACTATCAATGATGAGCGAACACACCTTATCCTGAATCGAACAGCGTGAGTAAAAGATGTTCTCCCGCTGATCATTCTGCTCTTCGTCTCGAATAAGGCTCAAAGCTCAGATCGAAACAAGGCTGACGTTAGCTGGCTTTGGCTGCTCATCCTCAACCTCAATTGCACCAAAGAGAGTGCTGACTAGTGGCTGCTCTAAGAACTGATCGGCATCCCCTGCATCTTTTCCTTCATCAACTTCCTCTTCACTAGCTGACTCTAACTCATTCTGCTCGGTGAGGAATAAAACTCTGCGATTGGGACACTGAGCTTGAAAGTGCACCCATCCTTTGCACTTGTGACACTG
Source organism: Thymus mandschuricus (assembly GCA_029379335.1). Classification (NCBI taxonomy): domain Eukaryota; kingdom Viridiplantae; phylum Streptophyta; class Magnoliopsida; order Lamiales; family Lamiaceae; genus Thymus; species Thymus mandschuricus. The sequence goes on along the minus strand of CM057076.1, from coordinate 20,674,551 downwards.
AACGTCGCGTGCTCTTCCTGGAGTGCTGCTACTCGAAGGCTGACCTGAGGGTGCAGGTCGAGTCGGAGCATTCCGATTCGGTACCGTTGGAGCAGTCTGCTCAGACGGCGAACGGGCTGCGTGGACTGACCTTGAGGACGTGTAGGGGCTGTCCTCGACGCAGATGCACTCGGTGCAGGCGCATCACCTCCTCGGGCCCAAGAATTCCGTGATGGGGTCGATAAGGCAGATCTTCTACGTCCATCTCTAAGCTGTCGTTCCACAATTGAGGCATAGTTTATCATAGCCTCAATACTGGTGAAGTCCCTCAACTCTACTTCACAAGCTATGTCTGGGTTCATTCCCTCAACATATCAATTGATTGTGGCAATCAATGTCTCTTCCTTGCCAACCCTGTTCATAGCTGTCTCAAGCTCCTTATGGTACTCCTCAATCGAACGAGTTCCCTGCTTGATTCTGTTCAATTTCTTCTCAAGCTCTTGTTCATAGTGTGCCGGAATGAAACGTCCTCTCATGACGTCCTTCATCTCCTGCCAAGTGTCTATAGGTGGGTATCTGTCACGGCGTCTCCTCTCTTGCTGATTCTCCCACCATGTGGCTGCATAACCTCTAAACTCCAACGATGCAAGCTGAACCTTTTTCAACTCCAGAAAGTCATAACAATCAAAGATCTTGTCGACTTTCCTCTCCCAATCGAGGTACACGTCAGGTTCATGTAACCCCTCAAATTTAGGAATGCTTGTCTTGATGTTATTCAACAAGCTATCTGCCCCTCCATGTCGGTTGTGATTGGCACGAAAAGTACACCTCGGACGTGGATGTGGCCGATTACGTCTCCATGGATGCTCAATTTCAGCCACTGATCCCTCACTATAATCATCAAATTCATCCTCGTACTCATCAGCATCATTCTCCTGCACTAACTCAGGCTGGCGGCGTAGAGGTTGACGACGTACTGGCTCACGGCGTACTAGCTCACGACGTACTGGCTCAGGTTGTCGCTCAGGCTGTCGACCGACTATTTCGAGGTGTTCGAACTGCTGCATCAACTTGTCTAATGTGTCGTCCATCTTTTGCTCTAGTACTCGGTTCCTCCTCTCAAAGTGGGCGGCCATGGCATCAAAGTGAAACTTAGCATCCCAAGGAGTCTCAGGAGGATTACTGCCGGTCTTCCTAGAAGGATCGGAATCGTCTCCTCCGTTTGCCATTGTACCTGCAAAATGAGCAAACGTAAAAGAAAAACAAGCAACCTCACAAACCTCACTATCACTCGTGTATATCACTCAATACTCTCGTGTATGTCGCTCAATACTCTCGTGTATATCACTCAATACTCTCGTGTATATCACTCAATACACTCAGAATTGCAACCTATATCTCTAAACCTCAAATCCTCGGCAGAACTGATGATGACTCCTCTGCCTTGAATCAAAGACTCGAACTTGAATTCCCCAAAATCACAGGTACGTATAAGACACAAAGTTGCTGGATATTTGTGGGGAAGATTCACGGTTAAGGGAAAAAGGCACAAGGAATTTTGGATGGGGGTATAAGCTGTACTTCGTTATGATCACTAATCCTACTCGAACCGACTTAGGACTGAACCTACACTACCCAATGTACCCAAATATCATAAGAGAGGAGCTGCCTAAACGGTACGTGGAAGAAACTTCAAATCTGAAATACAGGTTATCCCTAAAAAGTTCAGGGAGCGATATGACCCTTTAAACGGCTGATTTTGGCCAAAATACGAAACCTATTACAAAGAACATGTAACCACCATATAGATCTTTTCGAGAGGTTTCCGAAAAGGTATTATGGAGAAAAATCGGCCCAACGGATCAAAAGTTACGGCCGTGTCAAGTTCTACCGACGAAAACTCAAGAAACGAAGATACAACGACCACCCCACGCAAGAAACACCCAAGAAACAATCTGGGAACACACTGTGACACACTAGGGCCTTCGATTTATCTATCTCTTTTTTTTTTTCTTTTTTTCTTTTTTTTTTTAATTGAAACTGTTGCTCCCTAATATGTCACGACACCTAATTGGATTGAACCACGATCAACAAAAGTTGACGTGGCTCTGATGACAAAATTTATGATGTGATCACGCTATGCGGAAGCTACGGAAACAAAACACACGCCAACTGACAACGGATTCAACCCAATCCACGAACTGACAAACTCCCCAACTACGACTCTAGAATACACGAATTAGGTGAAACAGAAACCTAAGCAGAACAACTCGGATTAATCTCAAATTTTGACACGAAGTAAAACCTAGGGTTAGGAACAAAATATCCAAAATTCACAAAATCTCACGGCTAGATTTCAATTTGGCTCGGTGATCAGTTTCAGGTCGTTTTAGGGTTCAAAAACGAATCTGAAAATAAACGAACAGGTTTCAGGCTTAGGGAATGGTTAAGGAACGGTGGGATTGATTTTTGATGATGTTTAGACGGGTTTATGATGGCTAGAAACAAAAGAAACGAAATAAAGTTGTGAAAATTACCAGAAACGAACCTCGAATCTACAGGGATTCGAAACGCGTCTGTACAGCAATCTTCGTGGCTCGATTAACCCGGATACTACGAGATATCACGAACGAATTGATTGAATTCAAGTTTGAGGTCGCCAAACAACAAACTTTACCAAGAACTATCAGTTTGTGAGACAAGAGAAATAGCGTGAAAAGCTGTTTTCATTCAATCAAGTCTGTCTAATGATAATTCCGAAAATCACATAAATACTACCCTAATTCTGTAAAGCTAGGGCCGAAAATACTAAGTAATGGGCCTGAATATTCTCGAAAATTCATAATAATAAAAATACAAAGTTTAGGCCCAAACAAATATAATAAATCTGAAATAACGGGCTTGTCTACCTTTCATCCTTCATGGGCCTCCGAATCTCCGTCTTCAACGCTTGATAAGTTCACCAACTTGTATTGACGAAATCCGACTCCATCACCCTCCAATTTGTGTTGAAGGTAGCATTGCAAATATCCTTGAAGCTTTTGAGCTCTCGATCTTGTCATTGGACCTTTAAGCTGCAAATCCGGATTCAACTCTTCGATGCTAGCTCCGGTCGCATCATCCAACTCTTCAAGGCTAGCTTCAGTCTCTTCAATATGGCCGCTGGAAGCTGCTGTTCTCAAATTCTATGGCTTCGTCAGCAGTTGAATGACTGCAGAGTTGAAGCGAATGAAATTCCAATCTTCTGCGACAACAACAGTGCAATATGCATCTCGCAGAATCCAGTGCTTCACACCAGATGCAAGCACGTGGAAATTCGACATCATTTCATTCGTGATCATGTCGAGAAGAAAGATATCAAGCTCGAGAAAATCCATACAGATCTCCAGCGAGCAGATATCCTCACCAAGCCTCTAGCTGAATCTCGTTTCAATCAGCTATGCATGGAATTAGGGTTACTAGACCCTGGTGAAGAATGCAAGATTAAGGTTGCACAAAGGAGTGGATGCTTGCCTTTTAGCATCACTCGCTTTGGATCTTCACCAACTCAAGCGAGTCACTTCAAAATTCACTCGCTTGAAGAAGGAGAAATAAGGTGGAGAAAGGTGGAGTATTGGAAGATGTTCCCTACCCACTTACAGGAATTGTTAAGCCATTGGTTGAGGGGGAACTATTGTTTGCTCTCGGAGCAGGCTACTTCCAAAGCGAGCAAGGAAAAGCTGCTACCTAGCCTAGGATTCCTAGCGAGTGGGTATAAACACTCGCAAGTGCCGTTTCTAGTAACGGTTGTGGGGTCTTGTATCGGGCCTTCCCACGTAAAAATGGTGAAAGCTTAGGCAGGGCTGGCACCTAGACCTTGCGTCCTCTTCCTATCTTTCCGCCGAAGAGGAGCATGTCTTCTCATCTCCTTCATCGTGGATAAACATTCACTCTTTACTCACTCTTTATTGAGTTGAGCTGCCGAGTGTCTATCCATTTTCTCTCATCTTGAAATTTGCATCGCTTCAATTAACCCTAATTTTGGGTCAAGCGAGTCGAATGCAAATTCATTCTGTATATCATAGGAGGTAGCTAGAAGGGTTACCTTTTTCTTCAAAAGGTTGTAGGGCTGATGACATGCTTCTGCGTAAAAACGAGATTGTCTTGTCAGAGCATTCTCATTGTCATCCTATCCTATTCTGCTCTGAGATAAGGACTTGTACACATCTCCCATTCGTTGTGAATAAGTACACTTACGTGAAACTCCCCTCTTGGGTTGTAGTAAGCTTGTGTACTCTATTCATTCTCCCCCTCATTCCTTCGATGGTGGAGTCTCTAGTTCGTAGAGGAAGATGGAAGAGATGAATGCCACGAAGACCAAGCTTGAAGAGAGGATCAACAAGTGATACCTTCATCAAGTGGTGTTAAATTCTTCAAGTAGCATCAATAAGTGGTATCAATCTCCTACAATGTGAGATTGACTGGTAAGTGTTTCAATTTTAAGTACACTAAGTAATGTGAAGTGTGCTAGAAACCTTCACTTACTATGTGGAAAATATGAAATGAATCTGACACAAATACGAAGAGGAAAACACCCTTGTTTATCCTCGAAGTATGTAAGTCAGAAACATTTTAAATTATGTAAAGAAATTTCAAATTCTTTTTCCAATCGCTTCAGATGGCCAAGTGAGTGCTACGTCACTCAAAGCGAGCCATCGCAAGCGAGTGCGGAACAGTCACGCCAAGTGAGTACTTCGCAAGCGAGTAAAAGCCAAAGCGGCTGCACTCGAAGCGAGCGGGTACGAAGCGAGCGTATGAGTTGTACGCATTCGAGTGCAAATTTTACCTTTTACTTTGCATTAAATGTAGGTGCACGTACAAGCGAAAATCCGGGCGCGTGCAATTCAATTCGAATTTAAAGAGGGAATTTTGCACGAGATCCAGCCGTCGAATCTCAACAGTTCTTCAACCCTAGCCGCTGGATCGACGCCTATTGGAAGGACGAATTGCAGTCGGCCACGTGGAAAGCCATGTCAAGTTGGCGGTTCACTTTTACTGTGGTGACGCCGGACACGTCAGTCACGTCACCGCTTTCCGCCGTATACAAACAGGATCTATGGGGATATTACTGTCTTGCCCCTACCACGTCAGCCGAACCCTAAATCAATATAAGGGAGAGTTGCAGAACTGCAAAAACTTTCATCACTCTCTAAATTTGCCATTCTCGTGCAAGATCTGCAATCACTCTGCAACTCACGAGTCTCAACGCAGTTTTTAAATCTTCGTTCAAATCCTTTCAAAAATTTCACCATGGGAAAGAAACTCAAATCACAGACGATGGAGCAATTTTTGGCCGGAATCGACAACCACATCAATGTCGAGCCTCATCTCGACCCGAAGGTTGTTGATGAACATGGATTCTTCTGCAAGGCCGTGACCACGGCCGGCTTGTGGAAATTCGTTACTGCCGTGACAACGAAGATTTTGGGCAAAGCTGTAGCTGAGATTCTATTGAATACGAAAAGAAGGAGAAACCTCATCAACCTTTACAGACTCGGAGAAGGGAACGCCAGTGGAAGTAAATTTGAGCGCGATAGCCGGAGTCTTTGATTTGCCGGAGGAAGGAGTAAACTCCTTGCTGGAGTTGGGATTGTCCGTTGAAGTTGAATACGGACGATTCGCCGTCGAAGGAGCAGAGGTCGAGATAAAGCAAGCCATCATTCGAACGGATCTAAAGCCTCCGTTCAGCTTTATCTGCGAACTCTTTTCAAAGTCCATCGCCTGCTACGTCGGTGTTGGTCCCGGTTTGTAAGAGGAAAAACACGTAGAGGGGGGGGGGGGGGGGGGGTGAATACGTGTTTTGAAGTTTTTCAACTTCAAATTCCGAGTATGAAGTAAAGTGCTCAGATGAACAACTAAGACCTAGCCGAGAGCTAGATCTAGAGTTTTCACAAATCTCTTGACCTAAGCTTAGAGCTTGACCAAGAGTGAGACTTTACTCTAGATGCGGAATTTGGTGAGCTAAATCTTTCCTAAGTATTTAAAGTTCCAAGTTGTGTTTGTTTAGATGCAAGTGCAATGTACAATCAAACAAGGAAATAAAGAGTTTAGGGTTTAGAGAGATACGACACAGAGATTTATAGTGGTTCGGAGATGAAACTCCTACGTCCACTTTGTTGCACGAAGCAACTGTTCTCTTCACTCAAGAACTTGAAGGTTACGGGTCCTTCAAAAACCTAGTCGAGATCGAGCTTCACTCGCTTGGATCTGACGACAGACGCAGTGATTACGGGTTCACTACAAAGACCTAACTGGACTGGAAGCTTCACTCGCTTCAGTCCGACAACAGGGAGATTGCGGGCTCTCCTTACAGCCTAGCTTCGATCGAGCTTTAGACGAACGAGGTAAGTGCAAGCTTGGATCTAGACTCTATGATCGAGGCTTCTACAATCGATGAAAGTAGAGCCTTGGATCGAAACAAACTAACGACGAACACAAAAACCTGACGAACAGAACTTAGGGTTAGGGTTTTTGGTTTACGACGAACGCTCTATGAAGAGCTCTTTACACTAAGTGTAAAGTAGGCTAGAGCTCTTCTTCGAAGCTGAGATATGGAATGGGCTTAGAATTCTAGGTGTGAAGGTTGCGAAGACGAGTTCCGATGAAGATGGAACTCGGAGAACACTTGAAAACAAAGACTCGAAGACTGGGAGTGTTTGTTTGCAGTAGGCGCTCGAATGCTCAAGTAGTGTTCTACTTCTCTTCGTCTTCATCCTTCACTATTTATAGGCGGAGGGTTGGCCGAGATCCGTTCCTTGGTAGGTGGCCTTGTCCCTCCTCCTCTCGACAGTCCTTGCACAGGCTGGCTGCTTTTCTGACGCGCAGTTTTGGCTCTTTGCCGAAAGTGGCTAAGATCCAAACTTAACAGTAACTGGAGCGAGCCAGTACTGTTGCGGCGCCCTTGTCGGCCTGGCAGTCAACTCCTCTGCTCCTCTCCGCATTCGACACGTGGAGATCTCGCAATTAATGCGACGATCTTCAATTGACTGGAGCTCAATATAGGAGCGGGAATTGTGCTGTCGCTTTCTGGTAGGTAGTGGCTCGCTTCGCTTTGAAGTTGTAGCGTCCGCTTTGAGTTGAGTCACTTCAAGGTCATTTTGTAGCGAGTCGCTTGGGAGGTAAAGTTCCCTAGTGACTGCTTTAGAAATGTTGACCCGCGTTGACTCGCTTTGGCTTTTTACTGTAGCGCTCGCTTCGCTTCGCTTTGGTGTACTCGCTTCGATTCCACTGTAGCGCTCGCTTCGCTTCGCTATTCTTCGGCACACTTCACTTCGGCTCGGTAGACTCGCTTCACTTGAAAAACACACTCAAGTGAGTGACCTTCACTTGGGATTTCTGCAGTCTAAAACCTAAGCAAACATTGAGCCATCCTAACAGTGTAGGCTTAGAAAAATTTGTAACCTATCATCTACATCAAAAATGGGTCGCTTGGGAACAGAACACTTGGGGTTTTGGGATCAAATAAAAACATATATAATATTTCTAAAATGTCCCATATTGGTTCCCCCTTAACATGTTTGTCCTTAACAATTCCCAACAATTTCCCCCTTTTTGATGATGCCAAAACCCAATGACTTTTAGACTAAGAGAATTAGCCTACCTAACCGTGGAAGGAACTTCAAGCGACTGCTTCCTTTGCATGTTCGTTTGAAAATTTTCTTTTAAGTTCCTTTCCCCTTTTTTTTCGGTTAAGTTGTTTGAGTTTTGTAGCAAAATAATAAATCATTCACAAGGCTTGTAAATGACACAAGTGAGACAGAAATTAAAGTGAGATAAATTTGAACAACAGTTCACAAAATATGAGGCTTGAAATTCAAGGATTTCCTGCAGCCTCGTCCTTCTCTTCCTTCTCCTCTTCCTTCTTCTTCTCCTCATTATTCTCTTCTTCAATAACATAAGCAGAGAAAACTTTCACTTCCAATGTTCCGACATTGTATATGCTCGGTCTCCTCCAGGTATACTCTACTTTGAAAGCTTCGTCCACCTCTTCGTCGATGATGCTTCGATCAGGAACACTTGTACCGGGCAGAAATGGCATGGGGAAGTCCTTCGAGGCAGGTACTTTGACAATTAGAGGCTTAGGCTCTGCAAGCTCTGCCAATGTGAAGATCTTCCTCCTCAACTTCTCGTTGTAAGCACAGAGGAAGTTGTTGAGTGCATTGATCCTCGAGCACTCATCCTGAAGTGGCACTACTTCCCAGTAGTAGTAAGCTTTGATAAATTTCTCCTTGTAGTACAGCCACTCCTCAAGTAGGTCTCCTGGGATGAATTGCTCGATTTCTCGAGCATCTAGATGTTCATTTCTACGCGCAACAAGCTCCTCTTCTGATCTGCTCGACATTTCCTTCATGATCGCGTTGAATTTTGCACTCGTCTTAGTGCTCCACTTTGGAAGCTTCGCAATAAGACGCTTGCGGATATACTCTTGCTCTTTGTTGGTCCCGGTTTGCTATAGGAAAAATACGTAGAGGGGGGGGTGAATACGTATTTTGAAGTTTTTCAACTTCAATTCCTTAACTCAGAGTATAAAGTAAAGTGCTCTTTGGAAATACTAAGACCTAGCCGAGGGCTAGATCTAAAGCAATCACGAATCACTTGACCTAAGCTTAGAACTTGATCAAGAGTGAGACTTTGCTCTTTGTGCGGAATTTGGAGAGCTATAATCTTTCCTAATTAATTGAAAATCCAAGTTAAGTTTGTTTATATGCACGTGCAATGGATAATCGAATACTGTAAAGAGATTAAGGTAAGAGAGATACGACACCAAGAATTATAGTGGTTCAGAGATAAAGCTCCTACGTCCACTTGTTGCACGAAGGCAACTGTTCTTTTCACTCAAGAACTTGAAGGTTACGGGTCCTTCAAAAACCTGGTCGAGATCGGGCTTCACTCGCCTAGATCAAACGACAGACGTAGTGATTGCGGGTTCACTACACAAACCTAACAAAGACTGGAAGCTTCACTTGCTTCAGTCAAACACGACAGGGAGATTACGGGCTCTCCTTACAGCCTAGTTTCGATCGAGCTTTACACAAACGATGTAAGTGTAAGCTTGGATCTCAACTCTACGATCGAGGCTTCTTCTATCGATGAAGGAAGAGCCTTGGATCTGGACAACCTAACGACAACACTCAAAAACCTAACAGACAGAGTTTAGGGTTTTTGGTAGACGAACACACTATGAAGAGCTCTTTACAATAAGTGCAAAGATGGCTAGAGCTCTTCTTCTTAGCTTGGATATGGAATGGGCTTAGACTCTAAGTGTGAAGGTTGTGAAGACGAGTTCCGATGAACTGGAAACTCGGAGAACACTGGAAAACAAAGACTCGAAGATTGCTATGAAAGCTGGGAGTGATTGTTTGCAGCAGGCGCTCGAATGCTCATGTAGTGTTCTTCTCTTCTTCTTCTTCATCCTTCACTATTTATAGGCGGAGGGTTGGCTGAGATCCGTTGCTTGGTTGGTGGCCTTGTCCCTCCTCCTCTCGACAGTACTTGCGCAGGCTTGCAACTTTTCAGATGCGCAGTTTTGGATTTTTGCCGGAAATGGCTAAGTTCCAATTTCAACAGTAACTGGAGCGACCCAGTACTGTTACGGCGCCTTGTCGGCCTGGCAGTCAACTCTTCCGCTCCACTCCGCTTTCGACACGTGGAGATCTCGTAATTAATGCTACGATCTCCTGTTGACTGGAGTTCAAAATATGGGCGGGAGTTGTGCTGTCGCTTTCTGGTAGGTAGTGGCTCGCTTCGCTTTGAAGTTGTAGCGTCCGCTCTAGTTGAGTCACTTCGTAGTCATTCTGTAGTGAGTCGCTTCGGGAGATAAAGTTCCCTAGTGACTGCTTTGGAAACTGCTGACTAGAGTTGACTAGCTTTGACTCTTCACTGTAGCGCTTGCTTTGCTTCGCTTTGGCTTTGAACTGTAGCGCTCGCTTTGCTTCGCTTTGGCGGACTCACTTCGAATCTACTGTAGCGATCGCTTCGCTACACTGTTCTTCGACACGCTTTACTTCATTTTTCTTGGCTTGCTTCGCTTTGAAAAACACACTCAAGCGAGTGGCCTTCACTTGACCTTTTGAAGCCTAATCTAAGCAAAATAAAAGAGCCATCCTAACAGAGTAGGCTTAGAAAAATTCTAACCTATTAACTACATCAAAGTGGGTCACTTGGGAGTTGGACACTTGGGGTTTTGGGATCCAATCAAAACAAATGACTTCGTTTATCAAGTATCCCACATAGTTCCCCCTTAACAAATTGGTCCATAACAATTCCCAACAATTTCCCCCTTTTTGATGATGCCAAAACCCAAAGGCTAAGACTTAGAAAGTTCCAGCCTATCTAACCGTGAAGGGAACTCCAAGCGACTGCTTCCTTTGCAGCTTCGTTTGTAAATTTTTTTTTTTTTTTTTTAAGTTCCTTTCCCTTTTTTTCGGTTAAATTATTTGAGTTTGTAGCAAAAGGTAAGGTCATTCACAAAGCAGGTAAATGACAAATTTTGACAGAAATTGAAAATTGATAGATGAACAAGCAGTTCACATAGTCAAAAATATGAAACTTGAAACTCAACGGTTTCCTGCAGTTTCATCACGTTTCTTCTTCTCCTCCTCTTCTTTCTTCTTCTCTGAATCGGACATTCGACTCCATTGTCCGGATGTTGTACTGGTTGTCTCTCCAACTTTTCTCCAATCTTAGTGCTTCATCCACTTCTGCATCAATTTCCTTTCGATTAGGAATCTCTGAATTTGGTTTGAGAGGCATAGGAAACTTTTTCGCAGCTGGCAATTTGACAATAAGTGGAAGAGGTTTTGCTTCTTCTGCCAACGTGAAGATCTTTCGCCTCAATCTCTCATTGTATTGATGCAGGAAGTTGCTGAGAGCCTCCATTCTAGAACACTTGTCTTGATACGGTACTACTTTCCACCAGTAGTAGGCTTTTATGAACTTATCTTTTAGAATCAGCCAAGTGTCGAGAAGGTCTCTTGGGATGAAATCCTCGATTTGTCTGGAGTCCGGATGATGATCTCTCTGTATAGCCAGTTCCTCTTCTGTCCTACTTTTCAACTCCTTCATGATTGAGTTAAATTGTGTGCTGGCATCACCACTCCACTTCGGAAGCATATCATTAATTCGCTTCCGAATGAAGTCATGCTCTTCAGTCGAGTAGCGACCGGAATTGATCATTTCTTTCAGCGTAATTCTGCCAGTATCCATCCAGGCTTGGAGATTGACAGCATCAGACTCTTCAGGCAAGTGAGGAATGTAAGCACTGCGCGTGATGGCAGATTGGATGAGCCTCACTTCATTCCATTGGGACTCAATCCGTTCATCCAATTTCATCAGTCTTTTCTCCCTTACTTCCTCATCCTTCTCCCTTCTTCTCTTCTTCTCCTCTGTCTTCTTTTGCCTCTTCTCGAAGCGACTAGCCTTCTCTTTGACCACTTGCTGCATTTTCTGGCGTTTGGCAGTAGTGTCATCTTCCTTTGTTTCAGGCGTTGATCGCTTCAAGGAGACTTTCTGAACAGGAGGTGGCGGCGGTGGCATTTGAGTAGCAGTTTCACTGGCCGGAACAATTCCAGCCAATGCTGAAGTGAGTGCCTGTGCAGAGACAGGGGCAGAGGGCGAAGCAACCGTTCGTGAAGATGAAGCGGGCGCATGCAAAGATGCACCATCTTGAGTGACAGTTCTTTTGAGCTCAAGCTCCACTTCCAAGGCTCGTGCGTAAGCTTCATCCTGTGCAATCTGTCGCTCCCTTTGTTCTTTGGATAAAGGAACACCATGAATAACGGGATGAGTGGCGATTGATGAACCTAGCAGTTTTTCGGCCGTCAGCAAGCGGGGCTCCTCCGTAACCTTCTCTTTGCCTTTTGTCCTTGCTAGTTCAGTTCTAGCTTCATCAGCCACTTCCTCCACTGCACTACTTCCTCCTTCTAACATCTTCTCAATCTCAATGATTTCACAGCCTCCAGACCCTCCAACACCTCCTTCGATCAAGCCCCTGGCTTCGATCGCTCTTCCTGCGTTGCTCGATCCTCCAACTTCACTTGATTGAATGAGTGCTTTTTCAATGTTTTCCCCCGTTTTGGCATCATCAAGACTGCCGGGGGCGATTGTAAACACCGTTCCGCTGATGGATTGGTGAATGTTTGTCAGCTTGCCTAGCACATCTTGTAGCATCTTTTCAGACCGTGCTGCAAACACATTTTCCTTGGCGAGGACGAGCTCTGCTGTCTTTATAGAAATTTCTTCAAGGAGATACTTGCACTGGTCTTCTCTCTCCTTTACCGACCGTATCAAGTTTTCTAATGGTTCTACTGCTCTGAAGCGAGCATCCAGCTCCGCTTCAATATCTGCACGGATAAGCTTGCTCTCTTCCTCCAGCTTGAGGTTGAAGAAGTTCTGCGAAGCTTCCAGTTCAGCTTGAGCAGTGGCAAGAGCGTTCTGTTTTTGCTTTAAGGTCACATAGACCTGGGCAGCTCCAGCCATGCGGGCAGCAAATTCTCCGGCCGTCTTTTGTGCCTTCTCGATGTCATTAGCAAGTTGAGCCTGCTTGAGAGCTACATCGAGACCAGCTTTCCTTCGGCTGTTCAACTCGGCATTTGCTTCGTCAAGCTTGCTGGTGAGGATTTCGACTTCTTTTTCAAGACTGAGAGTTTTCACTTTTCCTCTCGTCAGCTCGCTCTCCAGCTTCCTTATCTTTTCCTCATTATTGGAGATCTGCTTCTCCATCTTCTCAACATTACCAGTTGCTTTGTTGATATTCTCTCTGTACTTGTTTCTCATGGTCCTCTTCTCCTTTTCTGACTCCACCACCTTTTCTAGCTTCTCCTTCTCTCCACTCACTTCCACCAACTTCGTGTTTACTTCCCTAAGCCTGCTTCTCTCAGCATCTAGGGATTGTTTCATTTCCTGACTTCCTTTCTCTAACTCCTCTACCTGCTTCGACAAACTTGCTTTCTCATTTACAAGCTTTGTCTTTTCCACAACTAACTCCTCCATTTCCGTCTTCCTCTTGTCACAAACTGCACGCAGATTAGTGACCTCCAATATTTTCGAAGTTAGCTCAGCATCCTTCTTGGTGATCTCATTTTGCAAATTAGAGATCACCGCGTCTTTTTCTCTCACTTCAGCTTCATGATCCTTGATCAATCGGAGCTCATGTAGCGAAGGCTCACGCTCTGGAATGTGCGCATCGGGATACTCCATCTTTACTCTTGCATCAAGCGCCTCCCAGTACTTTGCCTCACTGAGGAAGGTGTGGAAACCGTCTACTTGGGCAAATTTGAGCACTTCAACCTCCATGGTTTCTATCACCTCTTCTTCCATCGCCTTGCGCAGGTTAAAGATCTTGTAGAACTCTGTTCCTCTGTACGTGATGTACGTGAGGAAATCTACTGCGCGGGTGAAGAAGTCATCGGCCATTTTCACAGAGAGGTATCGCTCACGGATGAGCTCGGCAGCTTGTTCTCGGTCCTTCAGGTACCGTTCAAGGACCAATTCCTTTTCGGTTGGAGTTTGGGAAGAATCTGGGATGATGTTGGGATAGGTGTTGGTTGTTTTGGCAGTTTGGGCGGTATCAGCGCTTTCGGCTGATGAGGATTGTGAGCTAGGGGTGGAAGCTTCAGTAGCTTCAGGTTGGTTGGATTCTGGTTGAGGATGGAGTGGGACAGAGAAAAGTTTGTAGGCATCGGTGAGGTCCGTGCCCAGAAAAGGTATGTTAGGAATTTGAAAGGATGAGTGGGTTGATTCTTGTGGTGAGGGTGATGTTTGAGTGATGGGAATGGCAGTGGTTGATGTTTGAGGTTCCGGTAGCGGCTGGGTTTGGGTTTGAATATGAGTAGAAGGTGATTGGATTTTGGTTGGTGAAGGCTGAGGTAGATCTTTTTCCGGTGAGGGTTGGGGATTTTCTTCTTCAGCGATCTTCTCGAGCGGCTGCTCCTCAGTCTCGCTCGTTCCGATTATTGTTGAAACACTTCTCAATCTTTGAGGCCGCTTAGACCTTGCTTTCCTCGATACTCGCTTCAATGGTGACGAAGCTTCGATTTCTTCTTCCGCCTCGCTACAGGATTCAGCGACTGGAACGGAAGGAAGAACTATCACATCAACACAATCCTGGTCCATCGGAAGCTTCTCAGATTTCCACGAATCAAAGTAAAGAGTGTTCTTCTTGTATGGAGCAGTATCTGTCCATGGCATGTCTTTGAATAGTTTCTCCAGGGCGTAGGAGATCCTGGAGAAAAACTTCAACCTTCCTTTGCGGACGATTTCACTCGTGCTTCCCTTCTCGTATTCGAAATCCGCCGCAACTTCATAAATCTGGTTGATAAACCAGCGATGCCAGTTGAATTTTGTTCCATTTAAGCTGTCTACAATTACGGAGGTGGCGTAGATCTTGGTGTCTGACAGTTGGCTGAGCGAACCAACTCCACAGAGAATGGACTTCGTGTATATCTCGCAGATCAGATTGAATGGAGCCTTCAAGTCGTTTCTGATGTTGCTCAACTTAGGGTTCCCAAACTTTACACCTCTTTGTTTGGCGAAGCGAGCATACTCCACCTGAGTTGACATGCCCAGTTCTGACAGGGATACTGGTCCGGTTGACGGCAAATCGAATACTCATGCTATCCTGTCTAGCTCGATCTCCACGGGTGTTCCTCTCAGTGGATGAGAGAAAGTTGACGTATCTTCTCCCTTTTTGAGATTCAGGAGAACCTCGGCAACGGCCTTGCTCAGAATCTTTTGCGGCTTGGCAGTCACGAACTTCCACAGACTGGCCGTGGATACAGCCCTGCGGAGAAAGCCATTTTCCATTACCACATCTTCATTAAGATGCGGTTCAATGAAGACGTTGTCGTCGAGGTTTTTCAGGAATTCCTTCATTGTTTCAGTTTTCTCCTTCTTTCCCATGGTGTATACTTGTAGAGAGGGTTGAGAAAAAATTAAGGCTTTGAGGGATTTTAGGTTTGAGATTACAGAGGTGCAGAGGTTTCACTAAAATGGTAGTTTTTGGGACTTTGAAATTTTTCTGCAGCCTTTGGTGTTACATATATATAGAACTAGGGTTCGGCTGACGAGGCAGGGGCAAGACAGTAATATCTTCCAAGATCCTGTGCAGGGGCGGCAGACCTTCGGTGATGGATCTGACGTGTCCGGCGTCATCACTGGGAAAGTGAACCGCCAATTCGGTTTGACGTGGCCACGTGGCAGATTTTGATTCGTCTCTTCCAATAGTAGTCAATCCAGCGGTTGAGATTTAGAGACGGTTCAGATTCGACGGCTGGATTGAGTGCGGTTTTTCCCGCTTTCCTCGGCTTTGACGTCCACGCGCCTGTCGTTTCTTCTTCTACGCGCCGCTGCATTAAATGCTTGGCAGAAAGTAAAATAGGCACTCGAGTGCTGACAGCTCATACGCTTCGCTACGTATCCGCTTGCTTCGAGTGTAGCCACTTGAGCATTCACTCGCTTACGGAGTACTCGCTTCACGTGACTGTTCCGCACTCGCTTGCGATGGCTAGCTTTGAGTGACGTAGCACTCGCTTGGCCATCTGAAGCGACTGGAATAAGAAACTGAATTTCTTTACTTAAATTTAAAATGTTTCTGACTTACATACTTCGAGGATAAACAAGAGTGTTTTCCTCTTTGTATTTGTGTCAGATTCATTTCATATTTTCCACATAGCGAGTGAAGGTTTCTAGCACGCTTCAGCTCACTTAGTGTACTTAAAATTGAAACGCTTACCAGTCAATCTCACTTCGTAGGAGATTGATACCACTATTTGAAGACTTCATTTGATTTGGACTTCAAATTGTAGAATCCACTTGTTTGCTTTGAAGCTTGTTGATACTACCTGATTGGTAATTCAGCTTCTTGGCATTAGTCTTCATGGCATTCATCTTCCTCTACGAATTAGAGAGTCCTCCATCGAAGTGAATGAGGGAGGAAATGAATATAGTACACAAGCTTACTACAACCTAGAGGGGAGTTTCACGTAAGTGTACATATTCACGACGAATGGGGGATGAGTACAAGTCCTTATCTCAGAGCAGAAATGGACAGGATGACAATGAGAATGCTCTGACAAGACAATCTCGTATTTTACGCAGAAGCATGTCACCAGCCCTGCAACCTTTTGTAGAAAAAGGTAAACCTTCAAGCATCCTCCTACATGCTACAGAATGAACTTGCAATCGACTCACTTTGACCCAAGCATGGGCAAATTGAGGTGATGCAAAATTCAAAGTGAGAGGGAAATGGATAGACATCCGGCAGCTCAACTCAGTAAAGAGTGAGTAAGGAATGGACATTTATCCACGATGAAGGAGATGAGAAGACTTGCTCCTCTTCGGCGGAAAGATGGGAAGAGGACACAAGGTCTCGGTGCCAGCCCTGCCTAAGCTTTCACCATTTTTACGTGGGAAGGCCCGATACAAGACCCCACAACCGTTACTAGAAACGGCACTTGCGAGTGTTTATACCACTCGCTAGGAATCCTAGGCTAGGTAGCAGCTTTCCTTGCTCGCTTTGGAAGTAGCTTGCTCCGGGAGCAAACAATAGTTCCCCCTTAACCAATGGCTTAACAATTCCTGTAAGCGGGTAGGGAACATCTTCCAACACTCCACCTTACTCCACCTTGTTTCTCCTTCTTCAAGCGAGTGAGATTTTGAAGTGACTCGCTTAGCGATCACTCCTTCGTGCATCCTGGATCTAGCATTCTTCACCAGGGTCTAATAACCCTAATTCAATGCATAGCTGGTTGAAACGAGACTCAGCTAGAGGCTTGGTGAGGATATCTGCTCGCTGGAGATCGGTATGAATTTTCTCGAGCTTGATATCCTTCTTCTCGACATGATCTCGAATGAAGTGATGTCGGATTTCCACGTGCTTGCATCTGGTGTGAATCACTGGATTCTGCGAAATACATATGGCACTGTTGTTGTCACAGAAGATCGGAATTTCATTCGCTTCAACTTTGTAGTCCTTCAACTGTTGACGAAGCCATAGGATTTGAGAACAACAGCTTCCAGCGGCCATGTATTCAGCTTCAGTTGTTGAAGTAGCTACGCTTGTTTGCTTCTTTGAGAACCACGAGATCAGCTTGCTTACCCAGAACTGACATGTGCCCGAAGTTGACTTCCTATCGACTCGGCACCCTCCATAGTCAGCATCAGAGTATCCAGTGAGCTCCAAATTGTCCTCCGCTGGATACCACAGACCCATGTTGATAGTGCCCTTCAAATATCGAAGAATTCTTTTGGCAGCTTCAAGATGGCTGTGCTTGGGGTTGCTTTGGAAGCGAGCGCAGCCTCCAACTGCAAAAGTAATATCTGGCCTACTTGCAGTGAGATATAGGAGGGATCCAATAAGAGCACGATAATCTGTAGCATTCACAGATTTTCCCTCTTCGTCTGGCTCCATCTTCCAGTTGGTATTCATTGGGATCTTCACAGCTTTAGCATGTTGAATACCGAACTTAGCAAGCATATCTCTTGTGTACTTCGCTTGATTGATGAAGATACCATCATCCTGCTGCTTCACTTGAAGACCTAGAAAGCAGCTCATCAAGCCAATCATTGACATCTCATATTTGGTCTTCATCAGCTCTCCAAACTTCTCGCTAAGCGACTGGTTTGGCAATCCAAATATGATGTCGTCTACGTAGATCTGAACCCATAGCATGTCATCTCCATGGTTGATAGTGAAAAGGGTTCGATCTATTTTCCCTTTGTGGAATCCATTATCCACTAGGAATTGAGAAAGTGTATCATACCAAGCTCTGGGAGCTTGCTTCAACCCATATAGAGCTTTCTTCAAGCGATACACCTTGTCTCCTTGCTCGAAACCCGGTGGCTGCTCCACATACACTTCTTCCTTGAGTTCACCGTTGAGGAATGCGCTCTTCACATCCATTTGATAGACCTTAAACTTCTTGGTTGCTGCATAGGCTAGGAACAATCTGATAGCTTCAAGCCGTGCCACTGGAGCGAAAGTCTCGTCAAAGTCGATTCCTTCCTCTTGGCAGTAGCCTTTGGCAACGAGTCGCGCCTTGTTCCTCACAACGTTGTGGTCCTCGTCCGTCTTGTTCTTGAACACCCATTTGGTGCCAATAACATGCTGAAATTTGGGACGTTCCACGAGGTACCATACGTCATTCCTGGTGAACTGGTTCAGCTCTTCTTGCATGGCGATCACCCAGTTTGAGTCGGCTAGAGCTTCCTCCACGCTTGATGGCTCAATGTTTGAGAGAAAGCAACTGAACATGGCACTTTCTTCAAACACTTGACTTCTGGTCACTACACCCTTGGATGGATCTCCAATGATTTGACTTGGTGAGTGATCTTTGAGCCACGCTCGCTTGGACCCGCCAGCTTCGTCTTCATCTTCTTCTTGGTCACTTGCTTCACCATCTGTAGCAAGTGGATTGGGTGCTTGGCCTGCACTTGCTTCAGAAGTCTTGGGGGCAGCCTCATCTTTTCCTTGGACATTCAGCTCGCTTGAGCCTTTGATCTCTTCTTCATCCTCAAGTATGTCCCAAGTAAGAGAGTTGATGGGTTTCTCACCTGACTTTCCGTCTTTAGATAGATCCTGTTCCTGTGGATGACTTAAAGAAGATTCATCAAATACGACATGGGGTGATTCTTCCACGATTAGGGATTTACAGTTGAACACCCTGTAGGCTTTGCTTGATGTGGAGTATCCTAAGAATATTCCTTCATCAGCTTTGCTTTCAAAGGCTTTCAGCTGTGACTTCCCATTGTCATGGATGAAGACCCTACAACCAAAGATATGGAAATAAGATATGTTAGGAATTCTTCCTGTCCATATTTCATATGGTGTTTTGTCGTGTCGTTTGCAGAGAAGCGTTCGATTCTGCGTGTAGCATGCTGTATTGGCTGCTTCAGCCCAATATTTCATTGGAAGCTTTGAGTCTGCAATCATGGTTCGAACTGCTTCCTTGATGATACGATTTCTTCTTTCAGCAACTCCATTCTGCTGTGGTGTGCGTGCTGAGGAGGTCTGATGTGCTATGCCATGCTCCGTGCAGTAAGCTTCGATGGTAGAGTTCAAGAACTCTGTCCCTTTGTCGGAGCGAATGGTCACGATTGCTTGATTCTTCTCCACAGCCAATCGCTTGAGCAGTTGTGGTAGCTTGGTCAAAGTCTCCTTCTTGCTGTAGAGAAATACAACCCAAGTGTAGCGAGAGAAGTCGTCGACTACAACTAGAGTGTATTTTCTTCCATTCACACTAACTGGAGTAACTGGACCAAAAAGATCCATGTGAAGCAGCTCGAGCACTCGCTTTGATGAGGCTTCTTCGAGATTGGTGAAGTGCTTCTTTGTCTGCTTCCCTCGTTGGCATGGTGAGCATGGATGGTCTTTGATGAAGACTTCATTTGGTATGCCTTGCACCAAACCCTTACGAGCTAAGCGATTGATTGCTTTGAAGTTGAGATGGTTTAAGCGTCTGTGCCAAAGCCATCCTATCTCTGTAGCACTCCTCGCTACTAAGCACGTTTCCACTTTGCAGCTATCCCATTGTGCTATATAGACGTTCCTTTGTCTAATTCCAGTAAGCACAATCTGGGATGTGAGCTTGTTCTTTACAATGCACTTGTTTGAAATAAATTCCACCTTGTATCCTTTGTCACAAAACTGTGAAATGGATAGCAAGTTGTGCTTGAGTCCTTCCACGTAGGAGACTTCCTCAATTGTGAGCTTTCCAACTTTCAGTGCGCCGTAACCTTTGGTGCTTCCTCGAGAGTTATCACCAAATGTAACATGTGGACCCTTCTTCTCTATGTAATATTGAAGTAGAGCTCTCATGCCGGTCATGTGTCTTGAACATCCACTGTCCAAGTACCAAATTTGTTGACCCTCACATGGCATGGGATCCACGGCGCTCACCTGCAATTAGACAGATTTTGGTACCCAAATCAGTTTGGGTCCTTGCAGGTTAGTTCCCTTAGGTACCCACACTTGCTTCACTTTCTTTTGAAATGAAGCTTGTGCTTTGGGCTTCTCGACCTTCGAAAACAGTGACTTCTGCCTTGAAGCAGCTTCACATGTGCAACAGTGTGTGCAAGAGGGGTAGCGGCTCGCTTCAGTCCTACCTATGCTCTTCCCACTTTGCTTATATCCTGAAGCGACTCGCTTCGGATTAGCTCTGGGTTTAGAGGCTGACTTAGGGTTTCTAGTCTGTCGAAGCGGCTCGCTTGGTTTCCTCGAAGCGGTCCAACTAGAGTTTTGACCCTGACTCGCTTGAGTAACCTTGGGAGTTCGAAGCGGCCTCTTTGGTGCTTCGAATTCTTCCCCCTCAACGTTAGTCCGGTTGGACCATCTCCAGTCCGGATAACGTGACACATAGACATTACTCCTCTTTTTGAAAGGGAGATCCTTTGTCTCTCGTGTCTTGGCTTGAGGCTTAGAAGCTACAACTGGTTTCCCTTTACCTTTGGATTGGTAATTTTTAGCATTGTGAGTGCTCGGGATAGTTGTATTTTGCTTACCCTTAGATTCAGTCCTTAAAGATATAGACATCTTCATTGGCCTTTTCTTAGGGTTCTCAGCCATTTTGCCTTTGTCTTTGTTAGTGGTTGCTTTGGATGCAGTGGGCATTTCCAAAATGACTGATGGTGTGTTTGAAGCACCAACAAAGACAGTCGGCTTGGAAGGTCCACCCTCAATCCAAGTCCTTCCTTTCTACCAATAGGTAGAAGAGAACTCTTTAGTGCCTGTCTAGCATATGAAGCTTTGTTTAGGTTGGCGACTAGAGTGGATTGGGCTTCATACCTTCCTTCCAAGCTCTGATGTCTCGCGAAGAGATCCTCGAACTTACTAGTCATAGCCCTTAGATTAAGTTTGACTTGGTCAAGCTCAGTGGCTAGCTTTCGGTTCTCCTTCTCGCTTTGAGACAGAGCTTGTTGCAGCACTTCGTGATCACTTGACAATTTAACGTGCTTGTCAAGCAATTCACTCCATGTTGAGGAATTGGGTTCCTCTTGGTGCGAGTGTGCGAGTGTAATTGAACTAGATGGGGGATAGATGAATACCTCTCCAGTTTCTTCATCGGTGAGCGCCATAAATCCGAGATCCTCACCATCACTGGAATTTGGATCAGTGAATGCATCTGAGTCGCTTGGTGGATCTTCAGTTGTAGCGACCGGCACTTCACTTGCTACGAGCGCTCGCCTTGGTGCATCCCTCTTTGCTTTCAGTTCTTCTCGCTCCTTCGCACTCAGCTTAGGGCAATCGGATTTGTAGTGGCCCATCTTATGGCAATGTTAACATTCCACTTCCATCATGTCTCTCGGGATCGGCTTTGTCGTCTCTTCTCTCTTTCCTTTTCCTTCTCGAGCATCTGTGCTCCTCCCTTTGTATTGCTTGTAGAATCTTTTGTATTTGCCCACTCAAGAATTCATTTTGTTGAAGTTCTTGGATAAGAACGCAATGTGTTCTTCCAGTTCTTCCCTTGTCATCTTGGCTAGCGACTGCTCGCTTGGCCCTTCGGCAGCTTTGAATGCTACTCCTTTTGACGTAGTGGGCGCTTCATCCTCTTCATCGAGGTTCATTCGATTCAGATCGAATTCATGAGCTTTCAGTTCGAAAAACAGAATCTCCAGTGTGAACTTTGATAGATCCTTGGTTGCTAGATACAGCTCCTTCATAGTTTGCCACTTCCTTGTGAGAGCTCGGACAATCTTCAGGTTGACTTCCTTATCTGTGAGTTCCTTCCCAAGCGAGTTGAGAGTTGCAATGATGTTTGTAACTCTCAGCTCGAAGGTATCGATGGACTCTCCTGGCTTCATTATCAGACTCTCAAACTCCCGCATCTGAACGGCGAGTTTGTTCTCCTTGATTTTGTCTGTTCCTTGAGAAATGAGGGCTAGAGTTTCCCACATTTCCTTCGCCGTCGCACACTTCCTGATTCTAGGAAGATAGGCAACAGACACGGTGCTCTGCATCGTGTGACGTGCGATTTTATCCAGGTTGGCGATCTTGAAGTCGTTGGGATTGTATTCATCTTTGTCCTTCTCAACGTACTCTTGTCTGATATGAGCTTCGCGTCCTTCAGCAGCTGGTACGTTCACAGATATGGCTTTCTTGATTTCGATTGGTCCGTCCTCTATGACTTCCCACATCCGGTCGTGGATGGAGCAAAGGAAGCTCTCGACTCGGAAACTCCATGTCTCGTATCCTTCGATCGAGAACTGTGGAAGGTTTGAGGCACTGTATGTAGACATAGCAAACTATCAGCAGTAAATGCAATATGCGTGAGTGAGGTTTTGATGCACTTAGGAAAATGGGATCCGGTTCAGTGAGACAACGTGAAGCGAGTGGGGACTCGCTTCGGATATGCAAAGCAGAGGCTCGAAAGAACCGCTGCTCTGATACCACTTGTTGGTCCCGGTTTGCTATAGGAAAAATACGTAGAGGGGGGGGTGAATACGTATTTTGAAGTTTTTCAACTTCAATTCCTTAACTCAGAGTATAAAGTAAAGTGCTCTTTGGAAATACTAAGACCTAGCCGAGGGCTAGATCTAAAGCAATCACGAATCACTTGACCTAAGCTTAGAACTTGATCAAGAGTGAGACTTTGCTCTTTGTGCGGAATTTGGTGAGCTATAATCTTTCCTAAGTAATTGAAAATCCAAGTTAAGTTTGTTTATATGCACGTGCAATGGATAATCGAATACTGTAAAGAGATTAAGGTAAGAGAGATACGACACCAAGAATTATAGTGGTTCGGAGATAAAGCTCCTACGTCCACTTGTTGCACGAAGGCAACTGTTCTTTTCACTCAAGAACTTGAAGGTTACGGGTCCTTCAAAAACCTGGTCGAGATCGGGCTTCACTCGCATAGATCAAACGACAGACGTAGTGATTGCGGGTTCACTACACAAACCTAACAAAGACTGGAAGCTTCACTTGCTTCAGTCAAACACGACAGGGAGATTACGGGCTCTCCTTACAGCCTAGTTTCGATCGAGCTTTACACAAACGATGTAAGTGTAAGCTTGGATCTCAACTCTACGATCGAGGCTTCTTCTATCGATGAAGGAAGAGCCTTGGATCTGGACAACCTAACGACAACACTCAAAAACCTAACAGACAGAGTTTAGGGTTTTTGGTTGACGAACACACTATGAAGAGCTCTTTACAATAAGTGCAAAGATGGCTAGAGCTCTTCTTCTAAGCTTGGATATGGAATGGGCTTAGACTCTAAGTGTGAAGGTTGTGAAGACGAGTTCCGATGAACTGGAAACTCGGAGAACACTGGAAAACAAAGACTCGAAGATTGCTATGAAAGCTGGGAGTGATTGTTTGCAGTAGGCGCTCGAATGCTCAAGTAGTGTTCTTCTCTTCTTCGTCTTCATCCTTCACTATTTATAGGCGGAGGGTTGGCTGAGATCTGTTGCTTGGTTGGTGGCCTTGTCCCTCCTCCTCTCGACAGTACTTGCGCAGGCTGGCAACTTTTCAGATGCGCAGTTTTGGATTTTTGCCGGAAATGGCTAAGTTCCAATTTCAACAGTAACTGGAGCGACCCAGTACTATTACGGCGCCTTGTCGGCCTGGCAGTCAACTCTTCCGCTCCACTCCGCTTTCGACACGTGGAGATCTCGTAATTAATGCTACGATCTCCTGTTGACTGGAGTTCAAAATATGGGCGGGAGTTGTGCTGTCGCTTTCTGGTAGGTAGTGGCTCGCTTCGCTTTGAAGTTGTAGCGTCCGCTCTAGTTGAGTCACTTCGTAGTCATTCTGTAGTGAGTCGCTTCGGGAGATAAAGTTCCCTAGTGACTGCTTTGGAAACTGCTGACTAGAGTTGACTAGCTTTGACTCTTCACTGTAGCGCTTGCTTCGCTTCGCTTTGGCTTTGAATTGTAGCGCTCGCTTTGCTTCGCTTTGGCGGACTCACTTCGAATCTACTGTAGCGATCGCTTCGCTACACTGTTCTTCGACACGCTTTACTTCATTTTGCTTGGCTTGCTTCACTTTGAAAAAAACACTCAAGCGAGTGGCCTTCACTTGAACTTTTGAAGCCTAATCTAAGCAAAATAAAAGAGCCATCCTAACAGAGTAGGCTT
This sequence comes from Thymus mandschuricus, assembly GCA_029379335.1. Classification (NCBI taxonomy): domain Eukaryota; kingdom Viridiplantae; phylum Streptophyta; class Magnoliopsida; order Lamiales; family Lamiaceae; genus Thymus; species Thymus mandschuricus. The sequence continues at coordinate 20,650,461 of CM057076.1, read as the reverse complement.
AGAAAAATTCTAACCTATTAACTACATCAAAGTGGGTCACTTGGGAGTTGGACACTTGGGGTTTTGGGATCCAATCAAAACAAATGACTTCGTTTATCAAGTATCCCACATAGTTCCCCCTTAACAAATTGGTCCATAACAATTCCCAACACTCTTCCTTGCGAGGGTAACGGCCAGAGTCGATCATCTCCTTCATGGTAACATAGCAAGTGTCTATCCAAGCTTGAGTTACACACGCTTCCGACTCTTCTGGCAGGAAGGGAATGAAGGCGCTTCGAGTGAAGGCGGACTGGATAAGTCTTACTTCATTGAAGTGTTCCTCGATCCGGCCGTCAATGATTTCTAGACGCTTTGCCTTGATCCTTCTCTCCTTCTCCTCTTCATTCTTTCTCTCTTCTCCTCTCTTCCTTCTCCTCTCCATCTGACCAGCACGTGAAGCGACCGTCTGCTTGATCTTCCGGCGCTTGGCCTCGGGATCATCCTCTTTCTCTTCAGGGGCAGTCCGCTTCAGTGTCTGTTTTGGTGGTGGCGGTGGAGGCATATCCTTCTTCTTCTCTGTTGCACTCGGAAGAATGGCAGCATGGCTGGATGAAGTGGCTCCAGCTGTAGATGAAGTGAGTGCCAGAGTTGAAGCGGGAGCGAAGGCTGAAGCGGGCACTTGGAATTCGGCAAGAGTCTTCAGATCAAACTGCTTTTCCAAGTCTCGGGCGAGGGCCTCATCAGCTGCAATTTGTTGCTCCCTTTGTTCCCTGGTTAACACAGGAACAGGAGGGTGAGAAGCAATGGAAGAGCCAAGCAGCTTCCCTTCAATCGGCCTGCGGGGCTCTTCGGTGAGTTTTTTTCTTCAACTCCACTTCCTTCAACTCCACTACCTCCTTCAATCATCATCCTTTCACCTCCACTACTTCCTCCAACACCTCCTTGTATCTCCTGAATTTCAGCACTTTTCTTCACAACACTTTCCCCCTTTTTGGCATCATCACTGTCGGGGGTTGAAGCGATCATATTTCCAGAGATAGATTGGCGTAGTTCTTCAAACTTGTTAAAAACGGCGTGGAGCGTCTTCTCGGCCCGTGTCGCGAAGACATGTTCTTTGGACAGTACTATCTCCGCCGTTTTTATTGAGATTTCTTCAAGCAGGTATTCGCATTGCTTCTCCCTCTCCTTGACAGAGGCCATTAACCTCTCAAGTGATTCGACAGATTTGAAGCGAGCGGCCAGCTCCGCTTTGATCTCTTCACGGATTTCCTTGCGCTCCTCCTGCATTTGGAGATTGAAGAAATCCTGAGATGCTTTAAGTTCGGCAGATGCAGTGGCGATAGCACTCTCTTGGCTATTGATCGTCACACGAAGTTGAGAAGCTTCGATAATCTTGCCAGCAAACTCACTGGCCTTCTTTTTAGCTTCGTCGATTTGAATTGCCAGCTCAGCTTGCTTCAGATCAGTGGCTCTAGCACTCTTTCTTCTGCTCTCGAGCTCTTTCTTCTCTATCTCACGCTCTAGCTTGAGAACCTTCATCTCCTGTTCTAGCTTGTCAAGAGCCTTCTTGGTTCTGGTCAGATCACTTCCCTTCATGACCAGATCAGCGTCCTTCTCCTCAACCTTTTCCTTCAACACTGTCACCTCCTCTTCCAACTTCTTCTTCTCTTCTCCAACTTTTACCAGCTTGGCATTAACTTCCCTCAAGCGACTCCTTTCCGCTTCAAGCGAGTGCTTGAGTTCAGTGATATTTTTCTCCTGGTCTCCCACCAGCTTTGCCTTCTCCTCCAAAGCTTTCTCCTTCTCCTCTACAAGCTTCGCCTTCTCCTCAACCTTTCCCTCCAACTCTCCCCTTTTCTTGTCAAAATCTTCACGAAGATTCTTGACCTCCAACACCTTCTTATTCAGCTCCTCATCCTTCTTGGAGATCTCACTTTGAAGATTTGAGATCTCCACTTCCTTCACCTGCACCTCCTCAGCATGATCTCTCATTAGCCGCTGTTCATGGATGGTCGGCACACGCTTAGGGAGTGAAGCGTCTGGATAGGTTCGCTTCACCTTGGCATCCAACTTGTCCCAGAAGCTGGTCCCATCTAGGAACGCGTGAAATCCATTTTCGCCGATGAAGTCCGGCAGCTGTCCCTCCATCCGAATGAGTTCTTCCTCTTTAAAGGCCTTTAGGAGGTTGAAGACCTTGTAATACTCCGTGCCGCGGTAGGTGGTGTAGGTGAGAAAGTCGACGGTTTTGGTGAAAAACTCATCGGACATTGGCACTGAGGAGTAGCGAGTAGAGATTGTCTCCGCAGCCTACTCTCTATCTTTGACATATCTTTCGAGAGCTTTCATCTCTGCAGTGACTGTGGGAATTTGGAATTGTGGGATGATAGTGCCGGTAGTTTGGGTGGTATCGGCTGTAGCTGCCGATGAGGAAGGGGATTGGGTTGATGATGAGGTTTGGGAGGTTTCTGTGATTTGATGGTTTCAGTGGCTGGCTGTGGGGTTTGGGTTGGTTGGAATATGGTGAATGCAGCAGTAGTGTCTGCGCTGAGGAGTGGGACTGGGGGTAGTTGGAAAGAAGAAGCTGATTCTTCTTCATGTGGAGAGAGGGGTGATTTCTGTGTTTGGGGTTGAGCTGAGGATGAGGCTTGGGGTTCTGGTGGTGGTTGAGTTTGGGTTTGGATTGGGGGTGTCTGAGTTTGAGGTGGGGGACTTTGGATTTTGGTAAGTGATAGCTGGGGTTGGGTAACTTCGGTCTCCTCAAGCGGCTGCTCCTCAGCCTCGCTTGACTTGACCAGCAAAGTGACTCGCTTCATCTTCTTCTTTGCTCACTTCGGCGCAGCTCGCTTCCCGGATGAAGCGGCTCGCTTGGTTTGGGTAGCTTCAACTTGCCTTTCGGCAACTGGTACTGCTGCGGGCACTTCAACAGCAAGAAGTCCCGAATCGATGAGTGATTTGTTCGTCCTTCACAAATCATAGAACACCGTGTTCTTCTTGTAGTCGGTGATGTTTGGTTCTTGCCATATCTTGTTAGGATATCGTTCCTCCAGTGCGACGGAGAGTTTGGATAAAAATTTAAGCTTCCCCTTGCGGAGAATCTAATCGGTGCTTCCTTGCACGAACTTGAAGTCCTCGGCGGCTTCGTGGATCTGGTTGAGAAACCAACCATGCCAATTGAACTTCGTTCCTGTTAGGCTGTCGACTATGACGGTGGTGGCAAAGAGCTTTGTTTCTGAAAGTTGGCCCAGATTCCCGACGTAGCACGCGACGCACTTGGAAAAGAGCTCGCAGACGTGGTTGAAAGGAGCCTTCAGATCAGATTGAATGCTGGCTTCCTTGTAGTTGGGCTCTGCTCCTTCGAGCATACTCGACTCCGGCTGATAACTCCAACCCCAACAACGAGTTTCCGCCTTCCCTTGGTAAGTCGAATATTCCGATGAGATGGCTCAAGTCCACCTCCACTGGTTCTCTGTTCTGTGGATCAGAGAATATTGTGTTTTATCCTTTTCTCAGATTTAGAAGAAGTTCGGCCACCGCCTTGGCCAAAATCTTCGATGGCACCGCCGTCACGAACTTCCATAAGCCGGCCGTGGTCACGGCCTTACGGAAGAATCCATGCTCTTCAATGACGGTTGGGTCGAGATGAGGCTCGACGTTGATATGCTTGTCGACCTCGGTGAGAAACTCCTCCATCGTTTTAGACTTTTGCTTCTTTCCCATGGTGAGAGATTTGGGAGTTTTTGATCGGAGTTTTAAGGACGAAAGAGGGTTGAGACTCGTGAGTTGCAGTAGTTTGCAGATCTTGCACGAGAATGGCAAATATGGAGAGTTGTGAAAGGTTTTGCAGTCTGCAACGACGTCCTTATGTAGAGGCAGGGTTCGGCTGACGTGGCAGGGGCAAGACAGTAATATCGCCGAGGATCCTTTTTGTATACGGCGGCCAACGGCGAAGTGATTGACGTGTCCGGCGTCATCACAGTAAAAAGTGAACCGTCAAATTGACTCGGCGTTTCCACGTGGCCTGCATTGATTCGTCTCTTTATACAGCTGAAGATCTAATGGCTACAAATCAGGGACTGTTTAGATTCGATGGTCGGATCTTGTTCGTCTTTTCCCGCTTAGAATTCAAAGTGCAGTGCACGCGCCCATTATTTTCAGCTGTACGTGAACATGCATTTAATGTAAAGCAAAAGGTAAAATTTGCACTCGAGTGCAGACAGCTCATACTCGCTTCGTACCCGCTCGCTTGAGTTTGGCCGCTTGGCTTTTACTCGCTTGCGTAGTACTCGCTTGAGTGACTGTTCTGCACTCGCTTGTGATGGCTCACTTGGAGTGACGTAGCACTCGCTTGGCCATCTGAAGCGACTGGAAAAAGAAATGAAATTTCTTTGACATTATTTAAAATGTTTCTGACTTACATACTTCGAGGATAAACAAGAATGTTTTCCTCTTTGTATTTGTGTCAGATTCATTTCATATTTTCCACATAGTGAGTGAAGGTTTCTGGCACGCTTCAGCTCACTTAGTGTACTTAAAATTGAAACACTTACCAGTCAATCTCACTTCGTAGGAGATTGATACCACTTATAGAAGTCACTTGTTGAAGTTGCTTGACATCATTTGTTGAATCCTTTTGATTAATCTGACTTCAAGCTTCGACTTCATGGCATTCATCTCTTCCATCTTCCTCTACGAATTAGAGACTCCTCCATCGAAGTGAATGGGGGAGGAGATGAATATAGTACACAAGCTTACTACAACCCGAAGGGAGCTTCACGTAAGTGTACTTATTCACGATGAATGGGAGATGAGCACAAGTCCTTATCTCAGAGCAGAATAGGACAGGATGACAATGAGAATGATCTGACAAGACAATCTCGTATTTTACGCAAAGACATGTCACCAGTCATGCAACCTTTTCAAGTAAAAGGTAACTCTTCAAGCTTCCTCCTACAAGCTACAGAATGAATTTGCAATCGACTCGCTTGACCCAAACAAGGGTTAATTGAAGCGATGCAAAATTCAAAGTGAGGGAGGAATGGATAGACATCCGGCAGCTCAACTCAATGAAGAGTGAGTAAGGAATGAATGTTTATCCACGAAGGAGATGAGAGGACTTGCTCCTCTTCGGTGGAAAGATGGGAAGAGGACGCAAGGTCTAGGTGCCAGCCCTGCCTAAGCTTTCACCATTTTTACGTGGGAAGGCCCGATACAAGACCCCACAACCGTTACTAGAAACGGCACTTGCGAGTGTTTATACCCACTCGCTAGGAATCCTAGGCTAGGTAGCAGCTTTCCTTGCTCGCTTTGGAAGTAGCTTGCTCCGAGAGCAAACAATAGTTCCCCCTTAACCAATGGCTTAACAATTCCTGTAAGCGGGTAGGGAACGTCTTCCAACACTCCACCTTTCTCCACCTTATTTCTCCTTCTTCAAGCGAGTGGAATTTTGAAGTGACTCGCTTGAGTTGGTGAAGATCCGAAGCGAGTGACGCTCAAAGAACAAGCGACCACTCCTTCGTGCATCCTAGATCTAGCACTCTTCACCAGGGTCTAGCAACCCTAATTCCATGCACAGCTTATTGAATCGAGACTCAGCTAGAAGCTTGGTGAGGATATCTGCTCGCTGGAGATCGGTATGGATTTTCTCGAGCTTGATATCTTTCTTCTCGACATGATCACGAATGAAGTGATGTCGGATTTCCACGTGCTTGCATCTGGTGTGAAGCACTGGATTCTGCGAGATGCATATTGCACTGTTGTTGTTGCAGAATATTGGGATCTCATTAGCTTCAACTTTGTAGTCCTTCAACTGCTGACGAAGCCATAGAATTTGAGAACAACAGCTTCCAGCGGCCATATATTCAGCTTCGGTCGTTGAAGTAGCTACACTTGTTTGCTTCTTTGAAAACCATGAGATCAGCATGCTTCCCATGAACTGACAAGTGTCCGAAGTTGATTTCCTATCAATTCGGCACCCTCCATAGTCAACATCTGAGTATCCAGTGAGCTCCAAATTGTCCTCCGTTGGATACCATAGCCCAATGTTGACAGTGCCCTTCAAATATCGAAGAATTCTTTTGGCAGCTTCAAGATGGCTGTGCTTGGGATTGCTTTGGAAGCGAGCACATACTCCAACTGCAAAAGCAATATCTGGCCTGCTTGCAGTGAGATATAGAAGGGATCCGATCAAGGCTCGGTAGTCTGTAGCATCCACAGACTTCTGATAGACTAGAATTTACTTGTTTTTATAAGTGTTTAGGAATCGTTTTTAGGTCTCATTTCGTGATTTAGTTCGTGTTTTTGCATCGTTTTATATCCTTTCGAACTATGTTACGCTTTGGGTATTTTGTCGTGTTTTTAGGTATTTTTCGTGTGGAAATAACCCAAGACGAGACGAGGATCAAGAAGGCCAAGAAACGGAGAGTCGGAGAGTCGAAGAACAAGGATCGAGAAGGCCACTCGGCCAGTCACTCGGCCGAGTCATAGGCCGAGTGAAGCTACTGTTCAACTCACTCGGCCGAGTCAGATCACCTTCACCCACTCGGCCGAGTCGCCATCCGAGTCAGCTTCACCTCTTCCACTCGGCCGTGTCACTCGGCCGAGCCACCCGAGTGAGCCGTCCGAGTCGGGACACGGGTTGTGTTTAGTTCGCGGGCTTTTTCGACTTATTTTGTTTCCTTTTACACTTATGATTCCTTGTAAATTTCTACTCTATTAATACCTTAGATTTAGCATTGTGAACCTTAGAATTCTCATTAGCACTCTTTAGTTTTCAATATTTCCCTTTAAATTTCCAGCTTTTATATTTGTTCAACATTGGAGTTTTTATTCAAGTTTATTCAAGATTCAAGATTCGAAGTTCTTCACGTTCAAGATTCAATTCCAAGTTTTTCTTACTCTACTCTTTAATTATGTCCTTTCAATATATTGTGTTTATGTTTGCTTTAATCATGTCTAGCTAATTTTCTTAGTTGATTTTAGGGATTGAATGCCTAATTGAATTTATATGAGTGTTCTTGTTTACAATTTGCCTTCCAATCTAGATGCATGTTTCATGGTGCTTATTCTCATGCATGATTACTTGATCACTAATTATGTGTGCATAGTTATGTTTTTATGCCTTAGCCGGATAATTGCATAATAGATCTCATGAATACATGGTATGATGATTTAATTTTCTTAGCCGAAGTTAGATTATCATAAGTTCGCATATAGTCGATCTAGGTGTCGTAGCTGAACCTAGTTGATTGTATTATTGATACTCTTTCTATTTTGCACTTGATTTGATTTCTATGAGTCCGAGAGGAGATTAGGATCTCATTAGGTGACGATCTATACTGCCTTAGCCAGAGTGTTAGGTTATTCTTGTGTATCACATTTAGATTGGATTAAATTGGTTAATTGTATGCATGAATTACTTGCATAGATTTGATTAGGTAGGCTTCCCTAAAGTCAACACTTTTCCTTAATTTTTTACTTACCTTATTTGTTTAATTGCTTGCTTGCTAAGTTGTTTTATTTGACTAGTTATTTTCCTTATTTATTTATTTCCTTACTTGATTTATTGAGTCTTTTTATTATTTGCCTAGTCTATAAATACCACAACATCTAAATTTCTAAAAGCCTAAACATCACATTAGTTCTTTAGTAGAGGTATTGTGTGCGTTTTCGACTTGTCAATCCCTGTGGATACGATACTCGTGCTTCTTTATATTACACCTATTTTGTGTGGTAGAAAATAGTGCGATCAACTTCCCATCTAGGTCTGGCTCCATCTTCCAGTTCGTATTCATTGGAATCTTCACAGCTTTGGCATGTTGAACACCGAACTTGGCAAGCATATCTCGAGTGTACTTAGCTTGATTGATGAAAATTCCATCATCCTGCTGCTTCACTTGAAGACCTAGAAAGCAGCTCATCAAGCCAATCATTGACATCTCATATTTGGTCTTCATAAGCTCTCCAAACTTCTCGCTAAGCGACTGGTTTGGTGACCCAAATATGATGTCGTCCACGTAGATCTGGACCCATAGCATGTCTTCTCCATGATTGATGGTGAAGAGAGTCCGATCTATCTTCCCTTTGTGGAAACCATTATCCACTACGAATTGGGATAGGGTATCATACCAAGCTCTGGGAGCTTGCTTCAACCCGTATAGGGCTTTCTTCAATCGATACACCTTATCTCCCTGCTCGAAACCCGGTGGCTGCTCCACATATACTTCTTCCTTCAATTCACCATTGAGAAACGCGCTCTTGACATCCATCTGATAGACTTTGAATTTCTTGGCCCCTGCATAGGCAAGAAATAATCTGATCGCTTCAAGCCGTGCCACTGGAGCGAAGGTCTCTTCAAAGTCGATTCCTTCCTCTTGGCAGTAGCCCTTAGCGACGAGACACGCCTTGTTCCTCACAACGTTGTGGTCCTCGTCTGTCTTGTTCTTGAACACCCACTTGGTGCCAATAACATGCTGGAATTTGGGACGATCCATGAGGTACCATACGTCGTTCCTGGTGAACTGATTCAGCTCCTCTTGCATGGCGATCACCCAATTGGAATCAGCTAGGGCTTCTTCCACGCTTGATGGCTCAATGTTTGAGAGAAAGCAACTGAACATGGCACTTTCTCCAAACACTTGACTTCTGGTCACTACACCCTTGGGTGGATCTCCAATGATCTGACTTGGTGAGTGATCCTTGAGAGCCACGCTCGCTTGGATCCACTAGCTTCATCTTCATCTTCTTCCTGGTCGCTTGCTTCTCCATCTGAAGCGACTGGATTGGGTGCTTGGCCAGCACTCGCTTCAGGGATCTTGGGGGCAGCTTCAACTTTTCTTTGGACAATCTGCTCGTTTGAGTCCTTGATTTCTTCATCATCTTCAAGCATGTCCCAAGTCAGTGAGTTGATGTGTTCCTCGCTTGACTTTCCTTCTTTTGATTGAACCTGTTCCTGTGGAGGACTCAAAGAAGATTCATCAAATACGACATGGGGTGATTCCTCCACAATTAGGGTTTTACAATTGAATACCCTGTAAGCTTTGCTTGATGTAGAATATCCTAAGAATATTCCTTCATTAGCTTTGCTTTCAAAGGCTTTCAATTGTGACTTCCCATTATCATGGATGAAGACCCTACAACCAAAAATATGGAAATAAGATATGTTAGGAATTCTCCCTGTCCATATTTCATATGGTGTCTTGTCGTGCCGTTTATTGAGAAGCGTCTGATTCTGCGTGTAGCATGCTGTATTGGCAGCTTCAGCCCAATATTTCATTGGAAGCTTCGAGTCAGCAATCATGGTGTGAATGGTTTCTTTGATGATCCGATTCCTTCTTTCAGCAACTCCGTTCTGCTGAGGTGTGTGTGCTGCGGATGTTTGATGTGCAATACCATGCTCCGTGCAGTAAGCTTCAATAGTAGAGTTTAGAAACTCTGTGCCTTTGTCGGAGCGGATGGTGGCAATCGCTTGATTCTTCTCTACAGCAAGTCGCTTGAGCAGTTGTGGAATCTTGGCCAGTGTCTCCTTCTTGCTAAAAGAGAAATACGACCCAAGTGTAGCGAGAGAAGTCGTCGACTACAACTAGAGTGTATTTTCTTCCATTTACACTAACTGGAGTGACTGGACCAAACAGATCCATATGAAGCAGCTCAAGCACTCGCTTTGATGAAGCTTCTTCAAGACTGGCGAAGTGCTTCTTCGTCTGCTTCCCTCGTTGGCATGGTGAGCATGGATGGTCTTTAACAAAGACCTCGTTGGGAATGCCTTGCACCAAGCCTTTGCGACCTATGCGATTGATAGTCTTGAAGTTGAGATGGTTCAAGCGTCGGTTCCATAGTCATCCCATTTCTGTAGCACTTCTTGCAACTAAGCACGTCTCCTCTTTGCAGTTTTCCCATTGTGCAACGTAGACATTCCTTTGTCTAATTCCAGTGAGCACGATCTGGGATGTGAGCTTGCTCTTCACAATGCACTTGTTGGAAATAAATTCCACCTTGTATCCTTTATCACGGAATTGTGAAATGGATAGCAAGTTGTGCTTAAGTCCTTCCACATAGGAGACTTCTTCAATCTTGATCTTCCCGATCTTTAGAGCGCGGTATCCTTTGGTGCTTCCTCGAGAGTTATCACCAAATGTAACGTGTGGAGCCTTCTTCTCTATATAGTCTTGAAGTAGAGCTCTCATGCCGGTCATATGTCTTGAACAACCACTATCCAAGTACCAGATTTGTTGACCTTCATTTGGCATGGGGTCCATGGCGCTCACCTGCATTTAGACAGATTTTGGTACCCAAATCAGTTTGGGTCCTTGCAGGTTAGTTCCCTTAGGTACCCACACTTGCTTTACTTTCTTTTGAAAGGTAGCTTGTGTCTTGGGTTTCTCGACCTTTGAAAACTGTGAGTTCTGCCTTGAAGCAGCTTCACACGTGCAGCAGTGTGTGCAAGAGGGGTAGCGGCTCGCTTGAGGCTTACCTATGCTCTTACCCACTTGCTTGTATCCTGAAGCGACTCGCTTCGGATTAGCTACAGGCTTAGAGACTGACTTAGGATTTACAGTCTGTCGAAGCGGCTCGCTTGGTTTTCTCGAAGCGGTCAAGCTAGGGTTTTGACCCCGACTCGCTTGAGTAACCTTGGAAGTTTGAAGTGGCCTCCTTGGTGCTTCAAGTTCTTCCCCCTCAACGTTAGTCCGGTTGGACCATCTCCAGTCCGGATAACGTGACACATAGACATTACTCCTTTTCTTGAAAGGGAGATCCTTTGTCTCTGGTGTCTTGGTCTGAGACTTAGAAGCTACAACTGGTTTCCCTTTACCTTTGGATTGGTAAGATTTAGCATTGTGAGTGCTAGGGATAGTTGATCTTTGCTTGCCCTTAGATTCTGCCCTTGAAGATATAGACATCTTCATTGGCTTCTTCCTAGGGTTCTCAGCCACTTGGCCTTTGTCTTTGTTAGTGGTTACTTTGGAGGCAGTGAGCACATCCAAAGGAACTGATGGTGTCGTGATTGAAGCACCAACAAAGACAGTCGGCTTGGAAGGTCAACCCTCATATCCGAGTCCTCCCTTCCTACCAAAAGGTAGAAGCGAGCTCTCTAGTGCCTGCCTAGCATATGAAGCTTTGTTCAAATTGGCAACTAGAGCGGATTGGGTTTCATACCTTCCCTCCAAGCTTTGATGTCTAGCGAAGAGATCCTCGAACTTACTAGTCATAGCCCTTAAGTTAAGTTTGACTTGATCAAGCTCAGTGGCTAGCTTTCGGTTCTCCTTCTCACTTTGAGACAAAGCTTGTTTCAACACTTTGTGGTCACTTGACAGTTTGAGGTGTTTGTCAAGCAACTCACTCCATGTCGAGGAATTAGCTTCCTCTTGGTGAGTGTGTGCGAGTGTAATTGAACTTGATGAGGGATAGATAAATACCTCTCCAGTTTCTTCGTCGGTGAGCACCATGAGTCCAAGATCCTCTCCATCACTGGAATTGGGATCTGTGAATGCATCCGAGTTGCTTGAGACTTCTTCAGTTGTAGCGACTGGCTGCTCGCTTGCTACAAGCGCTCGACTTGGAGCATCTCTCTTTGCCTTTAGTTCCTCTCGCTCCTTTGCACTCAGCTTCGGGCAGTCAGATTTGTAGTGGCCCATCTTGTGGCAGTGGTAGCATTCCACTTCCATCATGTCCCTTGAGATCGGCTTGGTCGTCTCTTCTCTCTTTCCTTTGCTTTCACGAGCATCAATGCTCCTTCCCTTGTACTGCTTGTAGAATCTCTTGTATTTGCCCACTCGCGAGTTCATCTTGTTGAAGTTCTTAGATAAGAACACAACATGCTCTTCCAGCTTTTCCCTTGTCATCTTGGCTAGCGACTGGTCGCTTGGCCCTTCAGCAGCTTTGAACGCCACTCCTTTTGATGTCGTGGGTGCTTCATCCTCATCATCGAGCCTCATTCGATTCAGATCGAATTCATGGGCTTTGAGCTCGGAGAACAGGATCTCCGGCGTGAGCTTTGACAGATCCTTGGTAGCTAGGTATAGTTCCTTCATTGTCTGACACTTCCTCGTGAGAGCTCGAACAATCTTCAGGTTCACCTCTTTGTCTGTGAGTTCCTTTCCAAGTGAGTTGAGAGTAGCAATGATGTTGGTGACTCTCAGCTTGAAGGCGTCGATGGACTCTCCTGGCTTCATTATCAGACTTTCAAACTCCCGCATTTGTACGGCTAGCTTGTTCTCTTTGATCTTGTCCGTTCCTTGAGAAATGAGGGCTAGGGTTTCCCACATTTCTTTTGCCGTCGCACACTTCCTGATTCTTGGAAGATAGGCATCCGACATAGTGCTCTGCATCGTGTGGCATGCGATCTTCTCAAGGTTGGCGATCTTGAAGTCGTTAGCATTGTATTCGTCTTTGTCCTTCTCAACATAGTCTTGTCTAACATGAGCTTCGCGGCCTTCAGTGGCTGGAATGTTCACAGAGATGGCTTTCTTGATTTCGATTGGTTCGTCCTCTATAACTTCCCACATCCGGTCGTGGATGGAGCAGAGGAAGCTCTCGACCCGAAAGCTCCATGTCTCATATCCTTCGATAGAGAACTGTGGAAGATTTGATGCACTGTATGTAGACATAGCAAACTATCAGCAGTAAATACAGTATGCGTGGGTGAGGGTTTTATGCACTTAGGAAAAAGGATCCGGTTCAGTGAGACAACGTGAAGCGAGTGGGGACTCGCTTCGGATATGCAAAGCAGAGGCTCGAAAGAACCTGGCTCTGATACCACTTGTTGGTCCCGGTTTGTAAGAGGAAAAACACGTAGAGGGGGGGAGGGGGGGTGAATACGTGTTTTGAAGTTTTTCAACTTCAAATTCCTCGAACTCAGAGTATGAAGTAAAGTGCTCAGATGAACAACTAAGGCCTAGCCGAGAGCTAGATCTAGAGTTTTCACAAATCTCTTGACCTAAGCTTAGAGCTTGACCAAGAGTGAGACTTTACTCTAGATGCGGAATTTGGTGAGCTAAATCTTTCCTAAGTATTTAAAGTTCCAAGTTGTGTTTGTTTAGATGCAAGTGCAATGTATAATCAAACAAGGAAATAAAGAGCTTAGGGTTTAGAGAGATACGACACAGAGATTTATAGTGGTTCGGAGATGAAACTCCTACGTCCACTTTGTTGCACGAAGCAACTGTTCTCTTCACTCAAGAACTTGAAGGTTACGGGTCCTTCAAAAACCTAGTCGAGATCGAGCTTCACTCGCTTGGATCTGACGACAGACGCAGTGATTACGGGTTCACTACAAAGACCTAACTGGACTGAAAGCTTCACTCGCTTCAGTCCGACAACAGGGAGATTGCGGGCTCTCCTTACAGCCTAGCTTCGATTGAGCTTTACACGAACGAGGTAAGAGCAAGCTTGGATCTAGACTCTATGATCGAGGCTTCTACAATCGATGAAAGTAGAGCCTTGGATCGAAACAAACTAACGACGAACACAAAAACCTAACGAACAGAACTTAGGGTTAGGGTTTTTGGTTTACGACGAACACACTATGAAGAGCTCTTTACAGTAAGTGTAAAGTAGGCTAGAGCTCTTCTTCTAAGCTGAGATATGGAATGGGCTTAGAATTCTAGGTGTGAAGGTTGCGAAGACGAGTTCCGATGAAGCTGGAACTCGGAGAACACTTGAAAACAAAGACTCGAAGAATGCTTAGAAAGCTGGGAGTGTTTGTTTGCAGTAGGCGCTCGAATGCTCAAGTAGTGTTCTACTTCTCTTTGTCTTCATCCTTCACTATTTATAGGTGGAGGGTTGGCCGAGATCCGTTGCTTGGTAGGTGGCCTTGACCCTCCTCCTCTCTACAGTCCTTGCACAGGCTGGCTGCTTTTCAGACGCGCAGTTTTGGCTCTTTGCCGAAAGTGGCTAAGTTCCAAAATTAACAGTAACTGGAGCGAGCCAGTACTGTTGCGGCGCCCTTGTCGGCCTGGCAGTCAACTCCTCTGCTCCTCTCCGCATTCGACACGTGGAGATCTCGCAATTAATGTGATGATCTTCAGTTGACTGGAGTTCAAAATAGGAGCGGGAATTGTGCTGTCGCTTTCTGGTAGGTAGTGGCTCGCTTCGCTTTGAAGTTGTAGCGTCCGCTTTGAGTTGAGTCATTTCAAGGTCATTTTGTAGCGAGTCGCTTGGGAGGTAAAGTTCCCTAGTGACTGCTTTAGAAAATGTTGACCCGCGTTGACTCGCTTTGGCTTTTTACTGTAGCGCTCGCTTCGCTTCGCTTTGGTGGACTCGCTTTGATTCCACTGTAGCGCTCGCTTCGCTTAGCTATTCTTCGGCACGCTTCACTTCGGCTCGGTAGACTCGCTTCGCTTGAAAAACACACTCAAGTGAGTGACCTTCACTTGGGATTTTTGCAGTCTAAAACCTAAGCAAACATTGAGCAATCCTAACAGTGTAGGCTTAGAAAAATTTCTAACCTATCATCTACATCAAAAATGGGTCGCTTGGGAACAGAACACTTGGGGTTTTGGGATCAAATCAAAACATATATAATATTCTAAATGTCCCATATTGGTTCCCCCTTAACATGTTTGTCCTTAATAATTCCCAACAGTCGGAAATTTGGGCCAACTCTCCGTCATCAAGCTGTTCGCCACCTCGGTCATCGTTGACAGCTTGACAGGCACGAAGTTCAATTGGCATGGATGGTTCTTCAACCAGATCCATGAGGTGGCCAAGGACTTCAAGTTCGTGAGAGGGAGCACAGATCAGATTTTGCGCAAGGGAAAGCTAAAATTCTTTTCCAGAATTTCATATGCCCTGGAGAAGTTATTCCCTAACATGCAATGGACAAATCCCACCGATGACAAGAAGAACACTATTTTCTTCGATATTTGGATGACGGAGAAAACACCAATCGATCTGGGGCTTCAAGATGTTGAAGTGCCCACAGCAGTACCAGTTGCCGAAAGGCAAAGCGAGGCAAGAGAGGCAAAACAGCCCGCTTCACCAGTGAAGCGAGGAGGAGTGAAGCGAGCGGGGTCGAAGCGACCCAAGAAAGTGAAACCTATTGCCGCACTATTTGAAGCGAGCGAGGCTGAGAAGCAGCCGCTCGAGGAAGAAGTTGAAGTGACCTAAACCCAGCCTTCACCCGCCAAAATTCAAACACCCCCACTCCAAACCCAAACCCAACAAATACAAGAACCTCAAACCTCAACCACTGCCCAACCACACATTCAACCCCAACCCGAAGCTTCCACTACACAAAAACCAACCCCACCCCAATCTCCATATGAAGAAGTATCCACTTCTTCCCTCCAAATCCTCAAAGCATCATTTCTCAGCACTGATATAGAAGGCATGTATACCGTCTTCCAACCACCCCAACCACAGGCACAAGCACCACCCCAAGCTACCGAAACCGAAACTACCCAAGCCTCAACCCCAAACTCCCCTTCCGAATCGGCAACCTCAGCCGATACCGCCCAAACAACCGACACCGATCTCGCCATCATTCCACCACCAACTCAACCCCCACCTCCTTCTGCAGAAGAGAGAGCTCTTACTCGTTACATAAACGACAGAGAGCTGTCTGCAAAAACAATCCGCAATCGCTACACCGACGTGGAGATGTCGGAAGATTTTTTTACGAAAGTCGTCGACTTCCTCACATACATTACGTATAGAGGAACAGAGTACTACAAGATATTCAACCTCCGCAAGGCCTTCACGGAAGAAGTGGTTGAAGCGAAGGAGGCGGAGATACTAAATTTTATCAGAGTCGACGGGTTCCACGTCTTCATCAACTCTGCCAGCTACTGGGATATGCTCGATGCCAAAGTGAAGCGAGCGTACCCAAATGCTAAGATCCCAGAGCGAGTGTCAATAGTGCACGAGAAGAGGTTGGTGAAAGCGCATGAGGAGGAAATGGAGGTGAAGGAGCAGGAGATAGCCAGTCTACAAAGCGTTATCACGTAAAAGACTGAGGAGTTGGAGAGGAAGGGAGTGGAGGTCAGTAATCTGCGAGCAGATTTTGACAAATAGAAATCGGAGTTGGAAAAGGAACTAGAGGAAAAGGTGAAGCGAACTGATGAACTCAAACAGTTGCTTGAAGATGAGAGGAATAGGCTGAGAGAGTTTAACACCAAACTGGTAGCCTTGGAAGGAGAACTGGAGACAGAAAAGGAGGAGAAGAGGAACATGAGAAATAGGTACAGGGAAAACATCAACAAAGCCACTGCCAATGTTGAGAAGATGGAGAAGCAGATCTCCAACAATGAAGAGAAGATAATAAAGTTGGGAAGTGATCTAAACCGGGCTAATCTAAGGATTCATAGCCTTGAAAAGGAGGTTCAGATCCTCAACAGCAAGCTTGATGAAGCAAATGCTGAGTTGAAGAGCAGGAGGAAGGCAGACAAAGATGTAGCCCTCAAGCAAGCTCAGCTTGCCGTCGAAATTGACAAGGCACAGGAGGTGGCAGGAGACTTCGCCTTCAGAATGGCCGGCGCTGCTCAAGTCTACGTGACGCTGAAACAGAAAGAGAATGCCATTGTTACTGCCAAGGCAGAACTTGAGGCAGCCCAATCTCACTTCGGGCTTGTCCTGCAAGAAGAGCAAAAACGGATTACTGCAGAAGTGGAAGCGAAATACGCTCGCTTCAAGGCAGTAGAGCCGCTTGAGAATCTGATGGTCTCCGTTAAAGAGAGAGAGAAGCAGTGTGAGTATCTGCTCGAGGAGATCAGCATAAAAACAGCGGAGTTGGTGCTCTCCCAGGAGCACATCTTTGCAGAACGAGCTGAGCGGATGCTTCACGCTGTCTATAACAAGTTCGATGAACTCCACCAATCCATCAGAGGAAAGGTGATGACCACTACCCTCGGCAGTCTTGATGATGCCAAAAAGGGGGAAGATATTGAACAAACTGAGAAATTTACTGAAGAAGGAGGAAGTGTTGGAGTGGAAAGAATGATTGAAGGGGGAAGTAGAGTAGGAGAAGGAGTTGGAGAGGAGGAACAGATAGATGATGAAGCTAGGGCAGAGCTAGCTAGGAAGAAGGAAAAGGACAAGGTCCTTGAAGAGCCCCGCAAGCCGATAGCCGGGAAGCTGCTAGCTTCCTCAATGACTGCTCATCCTGCCATTGCTACACAGACCAAAGAGCAAAGAGAGCGACAAATTGCGGCGGATGAGGCTCTTGTTCGTGCCTTAGAAGCAGAATTCGAGCTACCATTGAAGGCACAAATCTCCCAAGCAGGCGCTTCAGGTGCGCCCGCTTCAACTGCTGCCCCCCGCTTCAACACTGGCCCTCGCTTCGACTTCTGTTGGCGTCGCTTCAGCCAGTCAAGCAATCACTCCCTCTGGCGCCACAGAGAAAAAGAAGGAGATGCCGCCCCCACCGCCTCCTGCGCCTAAAACTCACTTAAAGCGCACTGCACCGGAAACAAGAGAGGAAGATCTTGCGGCTAAGCGCCAAAGGTCAGTTGCAGCAAAATTCGGTCGCATGGAGAGAAGGAGGAGGAGTGAGGAAGGAAGGAAGAAGGATGCGGAGAAGGAGAAAAATCTGAAGCTCAAGCGAGCGAAAATCGTCGAAGGCCGGATTGAGTCCCACTGGAATGAAGTGAGACTCATCCAGTCTGCCATCACTCGAAGTGCCTTCATCCCCTTCACGCCTGATGAGTTCGAGGCTTGCCAATCTCAAGCTATCATTGACACTTGCCATGTCACGATTAAAGAGATGTCTGAATCCGGTCGCTACACGGCAGACGAATGTGACTTCATCCGCAAGCGAGTTAATGAGAAGCTTCCTAAATGGAACACCGACGCCAGTGCCAAATTCAACGCAATCATGAAGGAGATGGCAAACAAGACAGAGGAGGAGCTAGTGGCACGAAGGAAAGATCATCCAGACGCTCGAGAAATCGAGGACTTCATCACCAGAGATATTCTTGATCAATGGTTGTTCTGCAAAGATAAATTCATCAAAGCCTATTACTACTGGGGAGTAGTGACATTGCAGGATGAGTGCTCTAGGTTGAACGCTCTGAACAACTTCCTTTGTGTGTACAACGAGCAATTGCGGTGGAAAATCTTCATACAGGCTGAGGAAGCTGATCCCAAGCCTGTTGTTATCAAAGTGCCAGCACTAAAGGATTTCCCTATACCGTTTTCGCCCAATTCTGGCGTTCCTAACCGGAAGCTCATTGATGATGAAGTGGATGACGCCCTTAGATTGGAGAGCAGATGGAGACAGAACCAATACAACATCTAGACCATGGAAGTAAAAGTCCTTTCTGCCTATTATCTGGAAGAGGAGAAGGAGAAAGAGGAGAAGGAGAGGAAGGAGAAGGAAGAGAAGGACAAGGCAGCTAAAGATCCCTAATTTCACGTCTATACATTGTGAACTGTCTTGTTCATCTATCATATTTAATTTCTGTCAATTTGTGTCGTTTACAAGCTTTGTGAATGACTTATCTTTATGCTACAAAACTCAACGATTTAACCGAAAAAAAAAGGGGGGAAAGGAACTTAAAAAAAATAATAATAAAAAAATAATAATAATAATTCAAACAAGCCTGCAAAGGAAGCAGTCGCTTGAAGTTCTTTCCACGGTTAGATAGGCTAGAAAATTTTGTATCTAGTTTTTAAGTTGGGTTTGGCATCATCAAAAAGGGGGAAATTGTTGGGAATTGTTAAGGATCACATGTTAAGGGGGAACTCATATGGGACACATTGAAGTGAGTGTATGTTTGTTTTGATTTGATCCCAAAACCCCTAAGTATCCTATTCCCAAGCGACCCACTTTGATGTTGAATAGGTTAGAATTTTTTTCTATGCCTATACTGTTAGGATGGCTTCGTATTTTGCTTTAGATACTTAGATTATAGACTGCAGGAATTACAAGTAAAGGCCACTCGCTTGAGTGTGTTTTTCAATCGAAGCGAGTCTACCCAGCCGAAGTGAAGCGTGCCGAAGAATAGCCAAGCGAAGCGAGCGCTACAGTAGATTCGAAGTGAGTCTGCCAAAGCGAAATGAAGCGAGCGCTACAGTGAAAGATGAAGTGAGTAGACACGGAGTCAATAAATACTAAAAGCGGACACCCGGGAAATTTATTTTCCAAGTACCCGCTACAGTATGACCCTGAAGCGACTCACTTGAGGTGGACGCCACAAATCTAAAGCGAAGCGAGCCCCTACCTAACAGAAAGCGACAGCCCGATTCCCGCTCCTATTTTGAACTCCAGTCAATTGAAGATCGTCGCATTAATTGCGAGATCACCACGTGTCGAATGCGGAGAGGAGCAGCGGAGTTGACTGTCAGGCTGACAGGGCGCCGCTACAGTACTGGCTCGCTCCAGTTACTGTTACATTTGTAACTTAGCCATTTTTGGCAAAGAGACAAACTGGCGCGCCTGGAAAAGCAAAAGCCTGCGCAAGTACTGTCGAGAGGAGGAGGGACAAGGCCACCTACCAAGCAACGGATCTCGGCCAACTCTCTACCTATAAATAAAGAAGGATGAAGACGAAGAGAAGTAGAACACTACTTGATCAATTAAGTGCCTACTGCAAACAAACACTCCCAGCTTTCAGCTTATTCATCGAGTCTTTGTTTCCAAGTGTTCTCCAAGTTCCAGTCCCATCGGAACTTGTCTTCGCAACCTTCACACCTAGATTTCTAAGCCATTCCATATCCAAGCTTAGAAGAAGAGTTCTAGCCATCTTTGCACTTGTTGTAAAGAACTCTTCATTAGAGTGTCTGTCGAAACAGAAAACCCTAACCCTAAAAGTTCTGTTAGGTTTTTTTGTTCGTCGTCGTTAGGTTGTGTTCGATCTAAGGCTCTACTTTCCTCGATAGTAGAAGCCTCGATCGTAGAGTCTAGATCCAAGCTTACACTTTAATCGATTGTGTGAAGCTCGATCGAAGCTTAGGTTGTAAGGAGAACCCGTAATCTCCCTGTCGTCGGACTGAAGCGAGTGAAGCTTCCAGTCCAGTTTAGGTCTTGTGTGGTGAACCCGTAATCACCCAGTTGTCGTCAGATCCAAGCAAGTGAAGCTCGATCTTGACATAGGTTTTTGAAGAACCCGAAATCTTCAAGTTCTTGAATGAAGAGAACGAGTTCCCTAGTGCAACAAGTGGACGCAGGAGTTTCATCTCCGAACCACAATAAATCTTTGTGTCGTATCTCTAACCCTAATCTCTCTATTTTCTTACTGTTTGATTATTCATTGCACAAGCATTTAAACAAACTTAAACTGCCTTTCAATTACTTAGGAAAGATTAGCTCACCGAATTTCCGCATATAGAGTAAAGTCTCACTCATGATCAAGCCCTAGCTTAGGTCAAGAGATTTGCAAACACTGTAGATCTAGCTCTCGGCTAGGTCTTAGTAGTTGAAGCGAGCACTTTACTTCATACTCTGAGTTAAAGGAAAAGAAGTTGAAAAACTTTAAAACACGTATTCACCCCCCCCCCCCCCCCCCCACGTGTTTTTCCTCTAACAAACCGGGACCAACAGTCGATGAAGCGAGCAGCTTCGGCTTCTGTGATTTCTCTTGAAAAACAACGACTGCTTTGCCTTCAGTCACTTGCCCTGTCTCCTTCTTCTCTTTCTCTGCGTCCTTTCCATTCTTCATCCCTTCCCCCTTTTTGGCATCATCAATCTTGCCAGAGGGAACGGGAACAATTGCCTTCTCATCTATAGCACGGCGAAGACTGGTGAACTCGTTGATCATGGCCTTGAGCGTTCCATCTGCTCGCTCCGCGAATAGCCCTTCCTTAGCGAGCACAAGCTCCGCCGACTTCTCCGACACTTTTTCCAGCAAATAAGAACACTGCATCTCACGCTCCGCAAGGGCAGTCTCCCTTCGAGCAACTTCTGTCATCATGCTTTTAAGCGGCTCGACCGCTTTGAAGCGAGCATCGAGCTTCGCTTCAATTTCTGCTCGGATTTGCTTTGTCCTTTCCTGCATAGATAATTCAGAAAAGTTAAAGGCAGCATCGAGCTCTGCTTCACGAACGTCAAGCTGAGCTTTACGGGCGTTGAGCGCAGTGTGGGCCATGGCAAAGGATTGCACACGCCGAGTGAGGATAGATGCCCTATCGTTCATGTCTGCGATGGAAAGATCAACGTCTAGCTGCTTCATTGTGAATAGCCTCGCTTCCCTTCTACGGCTCTCCAGCTAGCTCAGATCTTCCTCGTGCTTGCCCTGGATGATGGCCTTTTCATTCTCAGCAGTTGCTTTGGCCAATTTGGCACGAGTGAGATCCTTTTGCAAGGACTGAATCTCACTGGCCTTCTTTCCCAGTGCCTTTTCATTGGCAGCCTTGGCACTCTCCATTTCCTCCTTGTGCCTCTGCACAAGCGAGGCCAGCTCCTCGTTCTTCTTCTTCAGTTCTTCCTCCGAAGCGACTAGCTTGGAGTTTGGAGATTTCAGTCTGTTCCTTTCCTCCTCAAGCTTGAGCTTGGCATCCTCCACACGCTTCTTCTCCTCCTCGAGCTTTTCACTAAGCTCCTCCTTCATCTCATTCAAATTCCTCTTCTGACTCTCCACCTCTTCCTTCTGTTGCAAAATTTCCTCATCTTTCCTCCTTATTTCTCCTTTAAGATCGAGGATTTCCTGTTTTTTCTGAGAGAGCTCCTCCTCATGCTTCTCAATAAGCTTCACCTCGTGCTCCGAGAGCTTCCTCTCCGGCAGCTCTGCATCGGGATAGGTACGCTTCACTACAACGTCTAGTAACTCCCAGTACTTAGCCTTGTTTATCAAGGCTTTGAAACCATCCACTCCTACAAATTGCAACTTTGCAGCTTCCTTCTCCACGATTGATTGCTCAGAGAAAGCTTTTCGGAGATTGAATATTTTGTAATATTCCGTCCCACGGTACGTGATGTACGTGAGGAAATTAGCAGCCTTGGCGACGAAGGCTTCGTCCATGGGCACTCACGGGTACCTCCTCCTGACCTTTAGAGCGGCCTGCTCCCAGTCATCACGGTACATGTTGAGAGCTTTGCTTACGGGAGATATGGGTGGTGGTTGAATGGCTTATTGAGATGGGATGTTGGTGTCGAGGGTATTGGTGGGGGAGTTTGGGTTGGTGGTTTGAATTTGGGCTTGAGTTTGAGGTTGCGGGGGTTCATATGTTTGATAGGCTGCAGCTGGGTCGGGGTTTAGCAATGGAAGATCGGGTAAAGCATGGGTGCTTAAAGATTCCTCATCATCAAAGATGGCTCCTCTGTGCACGAAAATCCCTTGGGTATTTTTGGGATGAGGGGGTTGAGGTTGAAATTGTGGCTCGGTAGCTTGTGGTTCAATTATTTGTATTGTTTGGGGTTGGGGTGTTTGGGTAGCTTGAGGTTGGCTGGGAATGGTGGTGGAAGCTTGCGGCTGGTTCACCTCATCTCCTTCTGGTGAACGGGCTTCCTCATCCTTTGATGAGGAATGGAGTGCAGACACTCCCATTGAAGTACCAGAGGAAGACTCTTCTCCCTCGCTTGGTTGAACAAGTGAAGCGACTCGCTTCACTTTCTTGGGAGCCGCTCGCTTCATGACGGGTGAAGCGGCTCGCTTCTTCCCTTTCCATTCCTTTCTGCAGCGGACACTGCAGGGCGGACATTTTTCTCTAGGATCCCTCGATCAATGATTGGCTTCCCTGGCTTGATTAGGTCATTGAACACGCTTGACTTCTTGTACTGAAGCGTCCCAGTCCAGTTTCTGTCGAGGGAATAGTTGCTCCAACGCATACGATAGCTTCCCGAACAGGCGAAGCTTCCCCTTTCTAATGATATTGACGTTGCTGCCCTCCTCAAACTCGAAATCCTTGGCAGCCTCTTGGATGTTCCTTATGAACCAGTTGAACCAATTAAACTTGGTTCCACTCAAGCTGTCGACGATGGCCGTCACAACGAACAGCTTGTTGTCGGAGACTTGCCCTAGTCCTCCGATGTTGCACACCACAGATTTGGTGTAGAGCTCGCAAATAAAGTTGTACGGCTTTTCCAAGTCCGTCCTCATGTTCTTCCCTCGGTTCTTCCACGCAATGTTTTGCTTCGCAACAAAACGAGGGTACTACACATCCACTGATAAATCCATTTTTGAGAAGGAGTCCACTCCTTCTCTTGGTAGATCCAGAACTTCTGCAATCTTTATGAGGTTGACGTAGGTTAATTTCCCAGTATTTGGGTCGGAGATGCTGGAACTGATCTGGTTCTCCTTCAAATTCAATAAGAATTCTGCTACCGGTTTAGCAAGAATTTGCGTCGGCCTGACAGTAACGAGCTTCCACAGCCCGGCGGTAGTCACCGTCTTTCGAAAGAATCCAGCGGGTTCAATAATGGCTGCATCGAGATGCGGCTCGACGTTGATGTTGTCTTCGGCTTTGGAGAGAAACTCCTCCATGGTTTGGTTGAATGCTTTCTTCACCATTTTGAGAGATTGAGAGAGATTGGTGAAAATATAGAAGATATGAGACTCGTGATTTGCAGAAATTTGCAGAGAGTTTGCACAAGAATGGCAAGGTTTTGGGGGTGATGAAAGTTCTGCAGAGAACACAGTTGCCCCTTTTATAGTTTTAGGGTTTGTGCTGACGTGGCAGAGAGAGTCTCAGTAAAAACGACGTGGGCTCAAGAGAGTGGCAACGTGGCTGATGTGTCGTGGTTAAAATTGGCATCACCATGGTTAAAGATGAACCATACAGGTGAATCAGCCTAGTGCGTGGCCACGCTGTGATTCGCTCGCTTGCACGGCTGAGATCCAGCGGTCTTGATTTGAAGATTGTTGCGATTCAACGGCTGGATCGCTTGAGGTTTTGGCGCTTCATTTTCGTTGTGAACTCCACGCGCCCGGTTTCTCGGACCACTGTTCTGCATTTAATGCAAAGTAAAAAGTAAAAATAGGCACTCAAGTGTACCCAGCTCATACGGCTCGCTTGTACTTGCTCACTTAGCGATAGTAGCCGCTTGGCTTTTCACTCGCTTGCGAAGCACTCGCTTGACGTGAATGGTGCACACTCGCTTGCGACAGTTAGCTTGAGTGACGTGGCACTCGCTTGACCATCTTAGAGCGAATAGATTGTGAACTTAAATTTTTACTTTAATTTAAAATGTTTCTGACAAACATACTTCGAGGATAAACAACAATGTTTTCCTCTATGTATTTGTGTCAGATTCATTTGTGTTTTCCACATAGCAAGTGAATGTTTCAAGCAAGCTTCACTTTGCTTAGTGTACTTAAATTGAAACACTTACCAGTCAGTCTCGCTTCGTAGGAGACTGATACCTCATTTAGACTTTGAGTATGGTCTTCATGGCATTCATCTCTTCCATCTTCCTCTATGATTAGAGAATCCTCCATCGAAAGAATGGTGGGGGAGAATGAATGATCACTCAAGCTGTTCAACCCTAGAGGGGTGATGGATTTGTATACTAGAAAGCAGGCCTTTTAGCTTGTATGCATGTGTTGTCCATAGCCACTTACAATCTCTTATCTGATTAAGTATGAATTGTTATCCATGCATCAAACATCTATCCATTATCTCAAAGTTGTAGGCTTTATGGTGTGTTGTAGATCATGGAAGACCATAGTTGTCAGTTCCTCTAGAGATATAAAAGGGTATCACAGTTGAGACAGTTCTGGATATAACTGTCGGTTTAGGTTGTGGTATAGGCTGCATAAGTAGCTTGTCTTGGCTACTTGTCTATGCTAGTACGTGCGTGTACTGATAAGATCACAGTGAGGTGCATTCTTCTATTCTGACCTATGTAGAAAGAATCAAGACCTCGGTGACTTAAGATGAACCTTAACTCTAGTTGAGTCCTAAGGGTGTATAGTTGTAGTCTGCTTCTATGTATTTTTGATCGCGAGATAATAAGGTGCGATCTAGAATAAGAAAGAATAGATTTATTTTCGTTTTGTACCTGCTAGACGAGACGAAGATGAAGAACGAAGGAGATGAACACCGCTGGACGACCGCCGCACGAGGCGGCGCGTGAATTGCACGCCCACCGCACGCGCGTGTGTAAGTCGCCCGACGGTGTGTTCTCTTCTTCTCCGGCGATCAGCACGGCTCCAGCAGTCTGCTGGAGCTCGAACGTTGCCGGAGGAGGTCGGAGAAGGCCGGAGAGGCGGCGGCAGCACCGGGAGATGCGAACGGCACTGTGGCGGAACCCTAGCTAGGGCTCAACGCCGCGGCAGCAAGCCGTGGGCTGCATGGAGGCCAACGATGGCGACCACGGAGTCCGGCGACGGACTCAACGTGGCCGCGAGTGTCGCCGGCAGCAGCAGGTCAGCGGGGGCAGAGGCGCGGCGGTGACAGAACCCGCTAGGGTTTCTGCCGCGAATTGCAGCAGCGACGGCGACGGCATACGGCCGCGGGGAGACGTCCAGCAGGCGAAGGAGACTGGCGACATCACGCCAGCAGCAACGGCGGCCGCGGCGGACGTCGCCGGCGGCTGGAACGGCGGCAGCAACGCAAGGGTTTCTTCGGCGGAACCCTTGAAAGGGTTCGACGCCGTGGATCTCGCCGGGGAGCTTGCTAGCCGTGCCGCCTGTGGGAGACGACCACCAGCAGCAGCAGCGACACCGGGGAGGTGGAGTCGGCCGGCAGCAGCGCCTCACGCTGCCGGCCGCGGTGCGGGCAGCCTTGCGGCTCGTGCCCTAGCCTGCGATCGGGCCTAGGGTTTTCAACCCGGGCCCGTTCGCGTTACGGGCTGCCTCCAGCGTTCGGGCTCGGGCCCAATTACGAGCTCGGGCCTATTTTAGGTCTGGTTCGAGTTTGGGGGCCCATGAGAGTGAAACGAGTGCGGTTTGGGCCTTTTCGAGAGTATTGGGCCACATGGTTGACTAAGCTATTTCTAGCCTATCAATAATACAATAACCGAACTGCCTAGTAGTCCGGGTCGAACCACAAGGAGTGAATGTATCAATAGACTTTCAAGTAGTTCATATCATCTCTATCATACTATCTAAGCACATATTCATGATTTTGGTGTTCTATAACTAGGCAAACAATGAGTAAGTGAAATAACAAGCAAAAATAAAGGCAAGTATGTAAAGAACAAGTAGTGGAAATTCAATTAAAACAAGCAAGGGTTCAAATGATTTCCGGTGTGATTAGGCTAAGGACTAGATAAGTGATGTATCAAACCATTTTAATTCCTTTGAGTGGCATTCTTACATAAATCAAGCTATCTTATCCTCCTAAGACTTGATAACTAGTGGATTGAATAACATGCTTACCATTCTAAACATATTACCAACTCCTAAAAGCACAATGCCTATTAATCTCACACCAATTCACATAGATCTTTCTAGGAATGATGTAAAATCAATGCTAGCTAATATGAGCAAGGATTCATGCCAAGTGCTATGAATGGAAGCTTCCTATGCATTCCATCAAACACCTTGTATGCACTCATGGATGTCAATCATTCATGCAATTAAATTCAATCAAATCCAAGGGCAACTCAAAGGAAAGGTAGATCCACATCAAAAACCATCAAATCCTAGCCTAATTCACCCCATCCATCATTTGAAACCTCTAAGAGATCTAGCCACTCATAGATCTAACAATCAAACCAACAAAAAGAAGAGAATTCATGGTAGAAAGAACAAGGAAAGTAAAAGGAAATGAAATGCTCCAATAATCTTCAATAACCAAGCTTGATCATCCAACAATATTTGAAAATACCAAAGAGGAAAGAGGGAAATAGCTAGGGTTCTAAAGCAATAGTGCAAAAGTGAATTACAAGTGATAAAAGTTACCAAATGAGGGAAATAACAAGGTATTTATAGCTTTTCCACAAGTTGGGGTCAAATTGCAAATAACAGAAACTTGAGTTGAGAAGGTGGGGTAAAAAATGTAATTTTCGGAAATTTGTCTAAGGCATGTGTTTGTGCATTCTCGCCCACATTTGACAGTTTGCGCGCTTCCACGGTTTTGGCTCGTTCTCTCTCGTCCGGCATCGGAAAAATAATCTGCAAAGTGCTACAGCCTCCTCTTTCGATCCTCTTTGACATAGGATAACTCAAACATTCCCAGAAAATTGCCACAGCACCTGAAATAGGCACGGAAATCAAGAGAAAACGCAAAGCATATAGAAAACGCATAAGTGTGAAAACCTATCATTTCCTATTCATTTAAGCACACATATCAAAGCCAAAACCTACCAAAAACATCTTGAAATGCATATAAAATATCGGTTTGTCAACTCCCCCAAACTTAAGCCATTGTTCGTTCCGAAAATGGAACAAAACAATCAAAACACTCAAACCGAATGGGTATGCAATTCAAGATCATCGATGGCTCAAAATACTCACTCAACAAAGCATTTTCAATCATGGAACTCCCAAGGTGCATCGAACAATCCATAATCACACAACACTTTCAACTAAGAAATCAATCACTCAAGCATAATGAAACTCTAAACCTATCTAGGTGTAAGTGTATCGCTCTTTCTCTCAAGTGTATGGTAGGAGGTTTACACTCATCGAACTCATGCATGCATCGCTCTTATCATAAGCTTGCCCTAAATCTCAAAATCTCCATCGCTTGATTATGCACTCGAACTAAGATCATTTAGGTCTTTTATTTAGGCTTGTAATGTGGGAACATTGGTTTAGGTAGGGATTTTAAGGCTAAATGACTAAGAAATCTCTTAAGTACGTTCACCTTCTCTTTCCACTCTAAGTGTGAATTTCTCCACCTTCTACCTTCACCATTTCACCTCTTTACACTCTTTAGCACATAGGCTTTGATTGAAGCTCTCAAATATTCATGAATAACTCCTTTATGCTCTCATTCACAACTATCTTTATTCAATCTCTTTCTTTTCTTTTTCTCATCATTTTTTTTCACTTTTGTGAGAATTCCATTCTCATTTCTTTCACTTTTTTTTTTTTTTTTCATTAGAGCTCATAGGAGTATTCTTATCTCAAAACGACCTCTTCAATCAAGCTTCCCAAACCTCGTTATCTCACTACTTCACAACCTCTCAATAGATTCCCTTAACCAACCTTCACCCCCTTTCATCCGGTTTAAGAATAAAGGCTTCAAAGGCTCAAGGGGAACCACAAAGTTAACATTTCATTTAGTTAGTGTTTAGGGAATAATGAGGCTAACAAGTGATGGCCTAAAATCATTTCTAAGTTCTAGTAGCACATATAGCAACCTCGATCGAGATTGAAGGCAAGTTCTAGAAGATAACAATGCAATACATGGCAAACTCTCAAGAAAGAAAAATAACGTTATCAATTCAACGTTTTGGCTCAAACCTCACAAGCTTTGTTTAGAGTTCATGTGCCTAAGATCAATCATTCCTAGTTAATCGTGTCATGCAACCATTTCATGCTCAATACACACATGAAAGACTCCAAAATATGATATCATTTTTCGCTCAACTCATCATCGACATCTCTCTTGAAACCAAAGGAGTGAAAAACACAATATGAAAATCAAGACTTCAAGTGATTCATTCGAAAGAAATTTTTAAAAATTTTGCAAAATTTGCAAGTAAATATACATTTACACACATATGAACCACTTGAATTACATTCCAACTTATACACTCTCATCACATACCAAACACACTCAAACAAATTCATCCTCTTCAAGAATCCAATTAAGCACAATCAACTTCATCAAGCAAATACAAGCTTAAAAATCGCAACTTTAGAAAAACCGAAGAGAGAATAGTAGTTTAAAGACCTTATCCTACCCCCTCCCCCAAACTTATTTTAGAAAAAAAGTCTAAAATGAGTTTGGAGGGAAGAATAATAAGGAATTTAAACTACACTCACAAAGGTCCAAGCTTGCAATGTATATCACGTTCAATGTTGCTCATCCCGGTACATGCTCGATCAAGTTGAATCCTCTCCTTCGTCATGCTTTGCTCCTCTCGACTTTTCAATTTCAAGAATATGTGAATCATCTCAAGAGAAAGTGAATAAGTAAGAGAAATGAGGTATAAGAGGTGTAGGATATAAGAGATAATAGCAAAAAGAAAATGGAAAAACAAAATGAAAATAGGGGAGAAGGGGGATTGGCGGTCAAACCCGGGAGGAAAGGGTTGACTGCCGTTGAGTAGGCACAAAACCAGTCGCCGTTGGCGACCAACATTTGGCCGCCAAAGCCAATGGCGACCAATGCCCAATTTACCTCAACTGTCGCCGTTGAGTCTGTTCCCGGGCTTGGCCCGGGCGTTTTCGAACCGGTCCGGGACAAAAGTCAGTCCTCCCCTTTCTCTCGAGTCTTACGAACGCAATGCAATTGACGGAATTGAATTTCGACAAGTTTTGCTATATTTTTTCGATTTTACCGCCGGACTGCGCAAAACTGAAATTTACACCCTCAAAATTTTTCTAAGTGTTGGACTTCAAAAACTTGAAAATTCTCAAAAATTTTCTAAGGCATGAAGTTGACAACTTGAAAAATCTCAAAAATTTTCTAAGGCATAGAAAAATAACCAACACTTAGAAATTTCTTTCTATAGCAAATTAACCCACTCTCAACTCTTATTCGACTAAAACGACTCAAACTAAACTTAACGAAAACGAGTAAATAAAGGATACGTGTTGGGGTGCCTCCTAACGAGCGCTTGCTTAACGTCGTTAGCTCGACGATACCTCAAAATGTGAATCAAGGGACATCAAACGAGGTCCTCTTGCCCCGGCTCCCAAAGCTTGAAAAACTTCCAACATTCACAACCTTCTCATGACATGGACCTCCGATCTCTTCTCGAAACTTGATTCCCCCAAACTTGGTGAAACCTCCATTTCGAGATGGATAATCCACATTCGCCTTGAACTTCACTCCTTGCTTCTTCAAACCACACCCTTGAGACACTTGATTGAGCTTTGATGGTGAGACGACCTCGAGAAGAGTATACCGCTAATCCATAAATCCAACACTAAGAGTTAAAAATATTAGAGTCTGGATTAGACCAAAGGTAGTAAACCCATCGAATAGAGGAGATCCTCGTGGATATGAAACTTTGGAATCTCCTGATAGATAGAAAATGGTAAGGATATCAGGAAATAAACGACTCGAAGTCGAGTACTACACTTGTCAAATACATGATGTGTTATCATCCCTAGGATCCAAATTAAACTAGTAACTAAAGAAAGACAGTATCTCATGATTGAGGTCGGTGACCTGACGTTATTTGGGACTTCTCCTAGCTCGTGGATCAGAACCTCTTAGAATATTGACGTGGACAGACTAGAATATATTTCTCACTAGACATAAGTTATGTGAAAGTAGTGAGACCTAAATTATTCACCAAGGGAAGAATAACTATAGTATGACAATAGTCGGCCGGACATAGTAATGAATTGTAGCAGACTACGAAACACGGAATGCTAGCCGATGCCATGGAAGGAAACGCTAGAAAAACTTTTCCATAATAAACGATGTGAAATAAGGAGCCATGAGAAGTCATAAATAAAAAGGATTAGTGTAGAGCACGAGTTAGAAAAAGTTGTCAAGAAGAGTATATAACGAGACCACCCTATGTTTCATACCTTTGAAAGAATCAAAGGATAAGTGCACTAAGATCGTAACCACCGAGACTAAACCACAAGTAAACTAAGAATGGTGAAATTTTAACTATGTATTCACATAGACATAAGACCTTGTAGCACCAAAGTAGTAGGAGCGATGCTCATATAATAAATATACACAACCATAATTACTACCTTCAAGTGAGTAATATGAGGTTTGCTATTATTGCAAGGTTGGTGTAGTTCCCTTCACGAGAAGTGTATAAGATAGACAATAGAACGAAGGAAACGCGAGTGAGGATAAGCATTAAATGAGACGTAAGATTAAATGATATAAACATGGTTCTGGGACACTTGAGGAAAACACGAGCCTATGATAGAAGGGAGTGCACGTTGGAATCAAATCGGACAAGGGCTAGTGTAAGAGTATACTAATCTATATAGAAATGACCGATAGAATATATATGAGGGACAAATTCTTTAAGAAAAAGTCGTGTTTGTCTAAGAAGTCGGTTAACCTATGTGTAAAGTATTTTAGGACGTGACTTTGATAATAGACCAACGAGCTATAAGGAACAATAAATTGGGACGAACCTATGTTTATTTTGGGGAAACTAGATCTCATCATAAGAGAAGATGTTAATAAAAGAGAAATTTTTACTAAAATCTACATGCTATAAGAATCGAACGAAAGCCATCTAGAACGAGTTCTTAACCAAGAAGTAGTGTGAGTATTCGACGTGCCAAGATACCTAATATATATATAAATATTGGAGGTTTGAGAAGATAATTAAAACCGTAGTATTATCTTCGTAAGTCCCTTGAGTTGATAAGAATATAGATTCTAAGCGTCTCACTAACATAATTATTGGTATGTAAGGTATAGACACCCGAGACCGTTGAAACGTATAGAGGGGATGTCAATTGAGTAAATTAGAAAGTGTTTTATTAGGTAGAAAACTATACAACTAAAACCTTTGGTTTTATTTCAAAGAAGTAATTATTACCTCGTCATCAAAGCTTACTAATTGAGACAGCAAGACTACCTATCTAGGATTTTCGAAATCTCTATCAGATATGAAAGTTAGCCTCGAGAAGGATGATAATAGAAGATAGAACTTTCGGTCCAAGGTAACATCAAAGTGCAGTAGTGCATACAATAGACGATTAAAAGATAAAACTACGAGTCACGTATATCATGAAGCTTGAGTACGAGATTATGTTCAACCCAAAATGTCCCACTATAGGAATACCACGGTCATGTAGTGTGTTTATGATAATGAGTTGAGACTCTATATGAGTTATGAAATCAATTCAAGTAGTCATCCAGGTAGTATAAAGGGAATAGATAAGCTAAAGCCCTACAATGAAACCTTGAAGGAATTGAGTAACACTTAGAAAGGAAGAAACGTGCTATTATTCGAGAATGCTTCTTTACAACTTACGAAAGATAAGACGATACATTAAGGGGGTAGACAATAGAATCCATGAGATCTCCCTAGAAACGGATACCTGCACATGAAGCCTTAAAAGTGCTATAGTTATACGTGGATGAATAACGAATGAGCCGCTATCACCTCCGTTGCCAAGATTAATTGACCAGTAAGTATGACACTAGCCAGACTTATGAGACACTACATTAGATTCATAAACAACTGCAAAGGAAATGAGAACACTTGGTCTTACGTTAGTAGGGCGACACCTAAAACCAACAATCAGTAGGAAGAACTACATAAGATGGAGAATGAATGCCACAGATTATGTATAGAGAGAACGACCGATATATATAAACCATATTGTTACAATAGGAATATAGCTATAGTGATAACTCTACGACGAATATCAAGATTGTCGATCTAAAACGAATGGCAAGTATAAGCACGGTACTTATCTCTACCTTACACAGACAAGGGTGAATAAAGATGCACAGTACTACAAGTGATCCAGAGGTGATTGACCTCAACTAACGAGTTAAAGCATGAATAACTATTTGACGGTTGTTAAAACATCGATTATAGGGCCAACTACAGTACGTAGGGTAGGTCATGGCTACACTAGCATAAAGACCAAAGAGAAAATAGACTCGAGTGAAGTACAAATTTTGAAATGATCAATATCCCGACCCTAGTATTATCAGTGACGCACGATTACACTCGAATAGAGTAGATAGAAGGGTATATGGACATAAGTATATGACTAAGGTACATTAAAAATTGGGAAGATGCCTAAGGCCGACAAAGAAGGTCTAGAGGCTCGTAGACTAATGCTATCACCTAACGATTGGATAAGTTCGTACGGACCACCGAAGCGCTAGTGCTCTAATGCAAATAGCAACTTGTGAGATCATAGCATTGAAGGAACCATATCTGATCGGTGAAGATTGGTTCGCTCGAGGATCTATTTTGGATATCTAACTATCGAATAAACCTATCATGCTCCTATGAATTAAATGCGGAATCATAGGGGGTTTATAGATCGATTACCTGAAGAAGTAGAGAACTCGCGAATAGATCTTCTGATCTGTATCCCTGCTCGATTCTGACGTTGGATGGACAACGAACCTCGGAATCAGCCACGGAAACGGGAACCCCACCGAATGCTACTGCTCGGCCGTGCGTCTCTCTCTCCTCTAACCCTAGCCTCCTTTTTCTTGTTCAGAATATTAAGTGCACTCGATTTATTCTGACTGTTAGGTCTAAACAAGACCTTGAGGGGGTATATAGAGGAGACTAAGAGAGACTGGGCTTAAGTTGCAGGCCAGGCCTGCAACACATGGACTGAACGTCCATGAGCATAGTTGGCGCCCCATACTGGGCCCAACTGTGTGGTGGCCCACTTATTCCTTATACTGTGGCCTATTGAGCTTTTTGGGCCAGATCAGGGATCTACTAGCTGGTAAAACCGAGGCCTCCCAATGGCTAAATTCTCCATACTCAGCCCAGAGTATAATTTAGTCCATAAGTACTAAAACATTCCACTAGAGTAATAGTACTGAATTACCTGTTTTACCCCTGTTGAGTTCAGGGCTAGTATTAGACTTAACGACCCCCATATTTAAGATATCCCACATCCGTTGATAAACTTAGAGCTTCTGACTGCTCGTGTTATTCAACTTCTTTTATATTCCTGAGTAGTACCATTCATACCTTACTCATCATACCGGAATTTAATCCACCTGCAGGGTTTGGTATGATAGTCCTTAATGAATTCCTCAGGGGATGTGATCAACCTGTTCTACCAGGATATGGTGCTCTGTTGCAGTTACACTAAGAGTCGTACTAGTTGTAGTTGCTTCCCAAGATACGGAGCATATTGAGTTACAGATACTCTGAACTCTCACCCATGGTAAATCAAAGAAGCGGACCACAACTATACACCCTTAGGACTCAACTAGAGTTAAGGTTCATCTTAAGTCACCGAGGTCTTGATTCTTTCTACATCTAGGCAGAATAGAAGAATACACCTCACCGTGATCCTATCAGTACACGCACGTACTAGTATAGACAAGTAGCCAGGACAAGCCACTTATGCAGCCTATACTACAGCCTAAACCGACAGTTATATCCAGAACTGTCTCGACTGTGATACCCTTTTATATCTCGTGAGGAACCGGCAACTATGGTCTTCTGTGATCTACAACACACCATATAGCCTACAACTTTGAGATAATGGATAGATGTTTGATGCATAGATAACAATTCATACTTAATCAGATAGAAGATTGTTAGTGGTTATGGACAACACATGCATACAAGCTAAAAGGCCTGCTTTCTAGTATACAAATCCATCAATCTCCCACTTATACTAAAGCAAACTTTTAGTATATCATGTGACAAAAGGCAAAGTGTCTACAACCTAGCATCTATTACACATCTTCTCCCACTTATACTCAAAGTTTACTAGTGTGGGAGGCGCCCCAGTCCCATCCCTTCGACATGCTTGTCGAACACCTTGACTGGTAAGCTCTTTGTGAATGGATCCGCCAGATTATCCGCTGAAGGGATTTTCTTCACTTCTACTTCTCCTCTTTCGACGATTGCTCGTACGAGATGGTACTTTCTCTCTATGTGTTTGCTTGCCTTGTGAGCTCTAGGTTCTTTGCAGTTTGCAACTGCTCCAGCATTATCACAATATAATGTGATACCTCTGGGCAAACTGGGAACTAGTTCTAGCTCATTAAGGAAGTTCAGGAGCCACACAGCCTCTTTAGCAGCCTCACAAGCAGCCACATATTCGGCCTCCATGGTCGAGTCTGAGATGCACTTCTGCTTCACACTCTTCCAAGTGACGGCTCCACCTCCCAAGGTAAACACATAGCCTGAGGTAGATTTCCTCTCATCTCGATCAGCCTGGAAGTCTGAGTCCGTATACCCTATCGGGATCATCTCATTGGACTGATAAACAAGCACATGATCTCTTGTCCTCTTGAGATACTTTAAAATGTGCTTAACAGCCGTCCAATGTCCCTGACCAGGGTTAGACTGATATCTTGCCACCATGCCAACCGCATAGCAGATATCCGGTCTAGTACACAGCATTGCATACATGAGACTTCCAACCGCGGAAGCATACGGTATAGTCTTCATGCCCTCTATCTCCTCTTGCGTCTTCGGACACATGTCCTTAGATAGGGGTATGCCATGTCTGAAGGGAAGAAAACCCTTCTTGGCATTCTGCATGCTGAAACGGGCGATCACAGTATCTATATATGAAGCTTGGCTTAAGCCTAACATCCTCTTACGGCGATCTCTGATCACCTTGATCCCTAGGATGTAACCTGCTTCTCCCAAGTCTTTCATCTGAAACTGTTCAGACAACCAATCCTTTACGCCTGATAACACGTTCACATTGTTGCCAATGAGAAGTATGTCATCTACGTACAGTACTAAGAATACCACGCCTCCGTCCGAACTGAGCCTGTAAACACAGCTTTCGTTTAAGCACTGGACAAATCCGTAGGATTTAATCACTCCATCAAAACGAATGTTCCAGGACCTGGACGCTTGCTTAAGTCCGTATAAGGACTTCTTAAGCTTCCATACGAGATGCTCCTGGCCATCTCTCACATAACCTTCTGGTTGGCGCATATAAATGTCCCTACCTTTTTCAAGGTACCCGTTCAAGAACGCAATCTTGACGTCCATTTGCCAAACCTCTAGGTCTAAATGTGCCGCCATGGACAAGAGTATTCTGACGGACTTAAGCATGGCAACTGGCGAAAATGTCTCATCATAGTCGATTCCCTCTTTCTGAGTGAATCCTTTCGCCACCAATCTAGCTTTGAAGGCTAAAACCTTCCCGTCAGGTCCTCTCTTTCTCTTGTACACCCACTTGCAACCAATGGGCTTTACCCCATTCGGCAGCTCCGCAAGGTTGTACACGTCCATGTTAACTATGGATTCTATCTCCGAATCCATAGAAACTCTCCAGGAATCTGCATCCTCGTCCTCCATCGCTTCCTTGTAAGTCCAGGGGTCGATCTCATCATGTTCGATACCCGAGAGTAGTTCAGTGGATTCTCCCACGAACATGAAACGGTCCGGTTGACGAACAACCCTCCCACTGCGACGAAGCGATGGTGGAGATACAGTATCGGATAAGGGTGCAGTTAGTGGTATGACCTCTTGTACACTCGGCTGTTCTGGAATACTGGCTACTGCTGATGCTCGCAACTCATCGAGCATTATTTCACTCCTTGTCCGATGGTTACTAATAAAGTCCTCCTCTAGGAATCGGGCATTAGTGCTCACAATGACCTTCTGATCCTGGGGACTATAGAAATAACCTCCTTTCGTTCCCTTTGGATATCCTACAAACAGCCTAACCTCAGTCTTAGACCTCAATTTGTCGGCCTCCTTAGTCAGCAAGTGTGCTGAGCATCCCCAAACCCGAATATGACCCAAACTGGGCTTGCGCCCTGTCCATAATTCGGAAGGAGTTTTAACCGTCGACTTTGTAGGTACTAGATTGAGGAGATAACCTGCTGTTTCCAAGGCATATCCCCAGAACGAAATTGGCAAGGATGCATAGCTCATCATCGATCTCACTGTGTCTAAAAGAGTACGATTCCGTCTCTCAGCTACACCGTTCTGTTAGGGAGTACCGGGCGTAGTTAACTGAGATGAAATCCCATTTTCTGACAAGAAAGTTCGAAACTCAATTCCGAGGTACTCGCCACCTCTATCAGAGCGAAGTGACTTGATACTTCTACCCGTTCTCTTCTCCACTTCCGCTTTGAATTCCTTGAATTTGTCAAAGCACTCGGATTTCTTGTGGAGCAGGTAGATAAAACCGTATCTCGAGTAGTCATCAATAAATGTGACGAAATACTCGTAACCTCCTCGAGCTTGAACGGACATCGGTCCACACAAGTCAGAATGAACCAACTCTAAGAGCTCTTGAGCTCGATATCCTATGGACTTGAAAGGTCTGGTCACCATCTTACCTTCCAAGCACGATTCACATGTTGATAAAGGTTCTATTTGGAAATCCAAAACACCTTGTTTTATCAATCTTTGAATCCTCTTTTGGTTGATGTGACCCAATCGTAAGTGCCATAATAGAGTTTGGTTCGTTTGAGACGGATTCTTCCTCTTTTTAGTATTCAATGATGAGGAAGCATTATAAGAAGAAGAATCATTCATAGGACAAGTAATGGTATAGAGAGACCGGGACAATGTGCCAGAAACTATAACTTCATTGTCTTTCATGATAGAAACGCCTCTATCAAAAACAACTGAATATCCGTAAATAAATAGTTTCGAAACAGAAATCAAGTTTCGCCTAAAAGCAGGCACATACAAAACGTCTCTCAAAACCAAAACAGTACTATCAAACGATAAATGAATATCTCCAACTGCGACAGCTGCAACTCTCGATGCATCGCCCATGGAGATGGTAATCTCGTCATCACTCAGCTCCCTTGTCCGCAGAAACCCCTGCAAGGAGTAACATACATGGTCAGTTGCTCCTGTATCTACTACCCAAGTCTGGGTAGAACTTGCAGCTAAGCATGTTTCAGTTACAAATGTGAATGACGTACCAGAATTCTTCTTCTTTAGAGGGCAGTCAGCCTTCCAGTGTCCTTTCTCGCCACAAATGAAGCACTTGCCCTTGAACTTCGGTTTCCTTACAACACCGAGAGGCACCTTCGCAGCTCCCCTTGCATTCCGAACCATTTTTCTAACGTCTTCATGCGTCAGAGTAACTCATGTTGCTTTATTCACAGCTTGAATAAACTCTGCAACTCGTTCGGCCTTCGGCACCACTTCGTCAACCAAGAAGGACTCCAGAGTCTCTATCATGCTGTATGCAGTCACCATATGCTTAATCATATACTGCATCCCATCTGACACAGACGACAAGACTATTTTCATAGCCTCATCATTTTTCTTGTGCCAAATTTCATGAACCTCTCTCTCTTCTTGTGATGCCGAATCAGTAAGGATAGGAGAAGCTGGACTCGCGAGCATATCAGTATACTCGCCTGCAGCTAGGATAGCATCGAGATTCTTCCTCCACTCCATGTAGTTGGAATCCGTGAGAGGACTCGAAGTGAGAATGTTTATCAACGGGCCTAAAGTCATATCTGAAAAAGCAATAAACACGTAGACACAAGTAAGAAAAGATCATGCATCAATTCGTAACGAAAATTATTGTAACCTTTTGATAAACCAATAATTTCAAAACCTTCAACAGCCCAAACAATGCGGATCGCAAGCCACGTTCGTGTGGACGTTTACGCTCCCACTGTTCGACCAGATACTCGGATCTTTAACTCTACTTATCTTGCCAACCTATCCTTATGGCAAATAGAGCTAATAGTTGAACCTTACTAGACCATATTAGATTAGAAAAGGGACTCCGTTGGGGAGTTGTATTCTAACTAATATCTAAGCTTTTAACCACAATCTTAGCCTAACTTGGAAAAAACACTATTTCCCTTAAGCTATCTTTGTTCAAAAACCAACTCCAGAGAAAACCGTAGTTACTATTCCGAGTAAGCCACGTTAGTGTGGACGTTTACTCAGAAAAGCTCCCACTTCTCATTTTGGTTAGAACATTTTTGTTAAGAAACCCTAAGTCTGGCGAACTCGTTCGATACGATGTGCAAGCCACGTTAGTGTGGACGTTTACACACTCGCACCAAACTTCACCTTAAGGTCAGTTGTGGAGGTCTTAACATTTTCTATACCAAAAACGTTTTTATCTGCTTAGTATTTTTCTTTCAAAAGGTTGTCGACATGCTAGATCACGTTGTCACATAATCCTAAGCATAATTTTCTAAACGCAGCAAATAAACCATGCTCGCAGAAAATTTAAAACATGTTTATATTGACAATCCTAAAACATGCTCGACTAAGCGCAATTTAATCACCTCGACAGGCAAGACATGCTATAAATAAATTGCATCCATAGCATGCTTAAGAAAAACGAGATAAAAACAAAAATAAAACTCGCTTTTCGTGGTGTGACGACCCGTCTAATCTATTACATAAAATTGTAAAATCCGAAACAGGCTTCGGTCTTGAATAAGTCCTCCGAGTTGATCTCCCGTTTCTCCCCGAAAATAAATAAATTATTTAGATAATTTATTTTCTAATTTTCGTTGCCATTGGGCTTCTCTAACCGAGATTGGGCCCACACCACGTGACCCAATTCTCTCGAAAAGGCCCAAACCGCGCTCGTTTCACTCTTATGGGCCCACGAACCCGAAACCGACCTAACACGGCCCGAATTCGCGACTGGGCCCGAGCCCGAACGCTGGAGGCAGCCCGTAAACGCGAACGGGCCGGGTTGGAAACCCTAGGCCCGTCCGCGGGCTAGGGCACGGGCGTGCAAGGCTGCCCGCGCCGCAGCCGACGGCGTGAGGCCTGTCGCCGGCCGCCTCCGCCTCCCTGGCGCCGCTGCTGCTGCTGGCCGTCAATCCCTGCCGGTGACACGGCCGGCAGCCCTCTCCGGCGAAGCTCGCGGCGTGAATCCCTTGATAGGGTTCCGCCGCGGAAACCCCCGCCTGCTGCCGCCGATTCTGCCGCCGGCGACGTCCGCCGCGGCTCCTGCTGCTGGTGTTGATGTCGCCGGTGTGCTCCGCCTCCCTGGACGCTACCTCCGCCGCCCTCGCCGTCGCCTTCAGCCGCGTTAACCCGCGGCAGAAACCCTCGCGGGTTCTGCCGCCGCTGCTGCTCGCTCCGGCGCCGCCTGCTGCCACCATCAACGACGGCGACCACGTGGAGTCCGTCACCGGACTCCGTGGTCGTCGTCTCCGGCGATCATGCAGCTTGCAGAGACTGCCACGGCGTCGAGCCCTAACTAGGGTTCCGCCGCGGCTCTCCTTCGCGCGCTGCCGTGAATCCACCGCCCGTCCCGCCTCCGCCGCTGCCCTCCGACGACGTCCAGGCTCCAGCAAGCTGCTGGAGCCCCGTCGTTCACCGGAGATAGAGGAGGCGCGCCGTTGGGCGGCTGCACGCGCGCGTGTGCTAGCGCGTGTTTCCCACGCGCCGCCGTGTGCGGCGGTCGTCCAATGGTGTTCGTCTCCTCGTTCTTCATGTTCCTCGTCTCTTTGCAGCAGTTACAAACGAAAAACAATAGAAAAATCTATCTAATCCTATTCTAGATCGCACCTTATTATCTCGCGATCAAAAATTACATAGATTTGCCAAAACGGCCCCGAAAAACGAAAAACACCACGAAAAGCGACATCCTAATCGATCTAACATGCATAATAATCGATAATTACTCAGATAGAGCCGAAAATCTGATCCTTGGCTCTGATACCAACTGAAGGAACCATATCTGATCGGTGAAGATTGGTTCGCCCGAGGATCTATTTCGGATATCTAACTATCGAATAAACCTATCATGCTCCTATGAATTAAATGCGGAATCATAGGGGGTTTATAGATCGATTACCTGAAGAAGTAGAGAACTCGCGAATAGATCTTCTGATCTGTATCCCTGCTCGATTCTGACGTTGGATGGACAACGAACCTCGGAATCAGCCACGGAAACGGGAACCCCACCGAATGCTACTGCTCGGCCGTGCGTCTCTCTCTCCTCTAACCCTAGCCTCCTTTTTCTTGTTCAGAATATTAAGTGCACTCGATTTATTCTGACTGTTAGGTCTAAACAAGACCTTGAGGGGGTATATATAGAGGAGACTAAGAGAGACTGGGCTTAAGTTGCAGGCCAGGCCTGCAACACATGGACTGAACGTCCATGAGCATAGTTGGCGCCCCATACTGGGCCCAACTGTGTGGTGGCCCACTTATTCCTTATACTGTGGCCTATTGAGCTTTTTGGGCCAGATCAGGGATCTACTAGCTGGTAAAACCGAGGCCTCCCAATGGCTAAATTCTCCATACTCAGCCCAGAGTATAATTTAGTCCATAAGTACTAAAACATTCCACTAGAGTAGTAGTACTGAATTACCTGTTTTACCCCTGTTGAGTTCAGGGCTAGTATTAGACTTAACGACCCCCATATTTAAGATATCCCACATCCGTTGATTAACTTAGA
This sequence comes from Thymus mandschuricus, assembly GCA_029379335.1. Lineage (NCBI taxonomy): Eukaryota > Viridiplantae > Streptophyta > Magnoliopsida > Lamiales > Lamiaceae > Thymus > Thymus mandschuricus. Next base: position 20,609,518 of record CM057076.1, on the reverse strand, counting down.
GCTTCTGACTGCTCGTGTTATTCAACTTCTTTTATATTCCTGAGTAGTACCATTCATACCTTACTCATCATACCGGAATTTAATCCACCTGCAGGGTTTGGTATGATAGTCCTTAATGAATTCCTCAGGGGATGTGATCAACCTGTTCTACCAGGATATGGTGCTCTGTTGCAGTTACACTAAGAGTCGTACTAGTTGTAGTTGCTTCCCAAGATACGGAGCATATTGAGTTACAGATACTCTGAACTCTCACCCATGGTAAATCAAAGAAGCAGACCACAACTATACACCCTTAGGACTCAACTAGAGTTAAGGTTCATCTTAAGTCACCGAGGTCTTGATTCTTTCTACATCTGGTCAGAATAGAAGAATACACCTCACCGTGATCCTATCAGTACACGCACGTACTAGTATAGACAAGTAGCCAAGACAAGCCACTTATGCAGCCTATACTACAGCCTAAACCGACAGTTATATCCAGAACTGTCTCGACTGTGATACCCTTTTATATCTCGTGAGGAACCGGCAACTATGGTCTTCTGTGATCTACAACACACCATATAGCCTACAACTTTGAGATAATGGATAGATGTTTGATGCATAGATAACAATTCATATTTAATCAGATAGAAGATTGTTAGTGGTTATGGACAACACATGCATACAAGCTAAAAGGCCTGCTTTCTAGTATACAAATCCATCAAGCATCCCTAGTACCGATACAGATTAAATCAGTGTATCGCAAGGACATTTATCTCATAAACGATAAGGATCATGACGAGCATGTGGTCTAAAAGTAACAAGGTTATCATGGACCGACTAAGGAAATATGGTTACTTGAAGGACTAGTACATAAGAACGATTAGAAACGGAATAAAAGAATCTTAAGATGAACACGAGTCACCTACCAACACCGACACGTCGAATTACGATTCGAATTAAGAGCCAGTCTTCCTAGAAGTTCCACATCATATGCAATAGCTAGATCTAGCGCGAAAGGAAGACCGACAACAGTCTATTTGGACCTTGCGATTACCTAGAGAAGATAAGACTAGCATCGTGAAGGTTAGCATATTAGTTCCGTCAAACTTCGAAGACCTGTTTAAGGAGGTGGTGCATGAGGCGGAAACTGGAAAACGATATAACCCCTAATTCAATTACTTAGACCCACCGTACACCATAGACCCGGTATCATGCAATGCACCGCACAGATGAAAGCATAGATCACCACTCTATTGAGATGAGGTGGGAGAAGAGGAAGATTTAACGCCGGTGTATGATCGAAAAGAAAAGATTGAGATAAGGCGACCGACTAGAGATATGATAAAAGAAGCTCATAATAGACAGAAGTCTTGCGATGACGACGTAGGTCCAAGTTGCACCTCGAAATAGGTCTTCCTGAAAGACTGCCCCACCAAAGGAATAACCAGATTCGGGATCAAGGGCAAATTGAAACCTCGTTCCATCGGACCTTATGAAATTTAGAGAAGATAGAACGTGTGACGTTACAAGTAAGCACTACCTCCAAACCTCGGAATCGTTCGCAACATATTCCATGTTTCCCAACTAGGGAAGTAAGTAATTTAAACATGTGTTACATTAAGAAGAGATAGTCATAGAGCCAGACCGACCTATGAGACAAGACCCGGAGTTGTGGTGGATCAGGAAATGCAACTTAGGAATAAGCAAATCCCTCTAGTGAAGGTGCTATGGAAGCACCACGGGCAGGAGGAAGCCGTGGGAGTTGGAAGACAAAGTGAAAGAGAAATGCCCCGATTTGTTTGTAGAAGGTAAGTAAATTTCGAGACGAAATTTTTCGTAAGGGGTGTACGATGTAATGGCCGCAGTTTTTCTTAGTGATTAATAAAAACTTCGGCATTATTAGTAGTGAGAATATTATTAAGAGTATTATTAAGGGTATTAATATTATTGTGAAGTACAAAAAAAAGAAAAAAAAAAGATTTTTAAGTGCTACTATTCGTAGTGTTATATTTAGCAATATTAGTATTGCCCAAACGAAAGTCGAATTATTTAAGGGAGACCCTATAGATCGAATCGACTAATTTTTATTTAAGAGCCGAGGCCCACTTAGTGATCGAGCCCACTTCACGATTATTAGTTCGATCTTATTTAATTAGCCCAAGAGAGGGAGCCCGTTTCAGATTTAATACCCACCAACAATAGATATAAAAGGGGCCCAAGATTAGTGGCTCTAAGCCCACAATAATAATCCATATATATATATATATATATATATATATATATATATATATATATATAACAAAAGAAAAGAAAAAGAAAAGAAAAGAAAACAGGAGGAAGCGGCAATACAGTAGGCGCCCATATCTTCCAACGCAAAAACTGGATTTCAACTCTATTAATTCCTCCTAATCACAATTAGAGAACTATCAACACTCCATTCTTGAGAAAAACCATACGTGTCACCCATGCAAGCCCCTCTCTCCATTTGAATCCATAGTCCCTACACAAAACCACCACAAGTTAGCACACAATCATTCACCAAGTACTCACATTCACACCACATTCACCTACTTAGAGAGAGAGAGCAAGATAGAGAGCAAAATAGAGAGCAAGAGAGAGAGGCTGATTTCCGGCTAGGAGAACGACCGGAGGACAGCCCTCAGCACTAAACGCAAGCAGCAAATCCATCACATTCTTCCCATAGGTATTATCTTCAAACTCTCCCACTTTCTATGGCCTAGTTGTTCACACCATAACTAGAACTCAACCTCACTATCTCTAGGAGGAGAAACAAGAGAAGAATAAGGGGAAAGAAGGCATCCGAGGCAAGATCGAGAGAGGACAACCCTTATTCTCAAGCTTAGAATCCGTTTTCGGCCTCACTACGCCAAGTAAGAGCTCCTACCATTTCACTAGAATGATTACCAAAGCCCGAGTAGCATAGAAACTAAACCTACGTCTCTAGGTTGCAAGTAATCGGATTTGGGAAGAAGAGACGAGGGAGGACAGCCCCTATCCAAGCCCGAGAATCCTAATTTTCAGCCTTGTTCTGAACCAAGTAAGTGTTCTATACCCTCCCTACGAAATTAGATGAACAACGAGCATGAACTCCCTCTCTAAAATGACCTCAAGCATGTTACAAGTAATTCAAAACACTAAAAACCAAACTCAAGAAAACATAGCAATCCCTTAGAAGCAATGCATGTTATTTTTGAAAGCTAAAAATCAGTTTCAGAGCAAGTTTAAATCACATAGAACCTTCTCTAACAAGCCTAAGGCCTTGCATGTATAACAATCCCAAATCTAACCATTCAACACAACAAAAACACCAACCTTAAGAACACCAAAATCTGGAAATTTGTTTCCAAGTAATGCATAAATTACCAAGGCAAAATCAGCCCCTAAAAGCCTCCTAATCAAGCCCCCAAACCTCTAAATCAACAGTTATAATTCATAATCAAATTGAAAGAGAAACGAGAGATTTCGGTGAGGATTCGAACCTGCCGGGAGTGGAGACGGAGGCCTGAGGCGTGAAGAGGCGACGCCGGAGCATGGCAGCCTTCTCCCGAGCCTTACCGGAGAATGCCACGGCCGTCGACGGCCTCAACCGAACCACTGCAGCATCGGGAACCGTCGAAAGCACCTGCAAATCGAAAGAGAGAAAAGGGATCAGAGAGAAACAGAGGGAGAAGAGAAGGAGACACCGGCGGCGACCTCGCCGCTGGCGTCGAAGGGAGGTCAGAGAGAGAGTAAGGGCGGAGAAGGCGGTGACCGACGGGGAGCATGCCCTAGCCACGAGGGCTAGGGCACTGACGCACCCGGAGAAGCCGAGCCGCGGCCGGTCGAGTGGAGCACCGTCGGCAGCAGACGATGGCGGCAACTGAGCGACGGCAGCGGAAACTGCAGCAACAGAGGCGCGGCGGCAGCAGGAACAAGACGGCGGACGCGATGGCTGAGGCGGAGAAACCGCGAGTGGAGAGAGAGAAGCGGCCGGCGCAGTCCGTCGACGGAGGCGGAACCGGCGCTGGAAGTATTGATACTCGAGGGGTTTCCGATTTTACCCAATTAGGGCTTCCTCCACAAATGGAACGAGAAATTGAGAGAAGGGAAATGAGGAACGACCGCGGAGGAGACCGCCGGTCGACGTACGCCGGCGGGGAAAGGACAGCAACGGCGGCGGCGGTAATCTGCCGAGAGAGAAGGAGAGATTCGCGAGAAGAGAGAAAGAGAGAGAGAGATCGCGATTAGAGAGAGAGACAGAGGAGTGTTGTCAATTGTGACCGGGTTCGGGTCATATGGGCCGGTTCGGACTAAATCGGGCCAAGCTAGCTGATGGGCCGAAGAGATAATTATGGACCGGATTTATTTTTCAGACGGGCCAAGTCGTGATGGGCCGAAGCAGTAAATTGGGCCGAGAAATAATTATTTGGTTGGGCCAGAAGTAATATTCAAATGGGCCGAGATTAATAAGTTGTCGGACCGGACTCTAGTTATCGGGCCTGATTAAATTTCAGTTGGGCCGAAGCTTCAAGATCAGACGGGCCGAACTTTATTCATGGACCAAGAATTATTTATTTAATGGGTCGATAAATATTTAAATGAACAGATAATTAAATCAAGAAACAAAAGCCAAACGTAATAATTTATCGGAATTGATGTAATAATTTCCGAGCTCCAATAATTGGGCATAAACCTCTAATACTTCTATCAGGCCTCTAACGACTATTAACGTTGAATTATTCAATTGAGCCCAAATATAACAGCTTTATAAGTGTAGACCACTTATAACACGTGATAAAATCACGAAACCCTATTAATGATTAAATCAAGCCCAGTAACAACAGTTATGTTAATCCTATAAGTGTAGACCACTTATAACATGTAATAAAATCACTAAGCCTTATTAATGGCTTAATCGAATATCATACTATTTCTGTCAAGGATGAAAAGACTGCAAGACACAAGAATCGATCGAGGTGATCAATTTCAGATAAGAATCGAAGAACTCTCGATTAAAAGAATACCCATGATAGCGCTATCAGTAAAAGAGAACATAACCTCGATAAAAGATAACCTTCGCATAGATCGATAAGATTATCGATTTCATTTCAAGTTTCTCATTTTACGTTCTTTGAACGAGGTTAGGCGAAGGAGCAAGCCGAGGCTCAAGGAGCACCTCAGAGTTACAGTTATATCCAGGAAAGCTATTGAGGTGGGCTTTAAGAAAATAAAATGTTTCTTTATGCTATAATTCTTTTCTTAAAGAATTGTCATACCATAAAATGTTTTTGTTTTGTATGAGATATATCTGGGAAAGGCTTATGCCTCAGTTAAAGGCTTATGCCTCAGTTATCAGAACGTTTCGGGCTCATCGACGTCAAGACCTCGGTGAGTTAGTGCACTAAGTTTACCGTTAGCTAACGCAAGTTGGCGCAGTCAGATATGATGGATTTCACCAGAAAATAGCCTGTGCAGGCGCTCTTTTTAACGAAAATGTTTTAGTGAACATAGGTCTTTTCCGAAAACCCCTATGATTCACTTGGATGGCTGACAATTAAAAATGTTTTGGCATGTGTCCACTGAGTACTTTTGTACTCAGCCCTGTACATATTTCCATGTGCAGGTTAAGCAGGATGAAGTGAAGTTGCCGGAAGGAGCTTTTGTTGAGCATGGAAAGTGTCGAAGCCTCTTGGTGGTGCATGTCTCCATACATGCATCTCACGTTCTTCCGCTGTGATCTTTATGTAGTTAGACTAGATTCCATTTTGTGTATCGTTGCAACTCATCTCATTTTCGTGTATCGTTGCAATGTATCAGCCCCATTATAGATATTGCTTTCTTTTCATGAACAACGCTTCCGCATATTTCGTGTAAAACGTTTCCGTTGATGAACAGTACTTTTCTCCATTCATTCTCGACGAATGATGGAGAGTTCGAATGTAATATAATGCCATGTCTTCATATCGTTTCACCTCATGTTCTTGATATTTTATTTTCGTTTCCCCTTTTCTTGAGTCGCGACCTCGCTTGGCTAGTCTTAGCGGGGTGGGGTCGTGACAAATACACATTTTAAATGAGCCACTGCATAAAGCAAGGAAACCTGGTCAAACTGTTCAATAAAAAGCTAGTCGATTTAATTTTCTGCATCATCTTTCTTTGTTCTATTTTTTTAGGATAAGGCTCCTTGACTTGTTCTAATCACCTTTCCTTCAACTACTATGAGAATCTATGACGAATAATATCTAACATATCCTCAAAGAATTATTAGTCTCAAATTAACAGAGGTTATATTATTTTAAAATAATTGAAGTTCAAACGCAAATCACTTCATTCCATTCCCTAAGGGAGACTCTATCTTTTGTTTCTCATATCTCAAAACTATCCTAGTTGATATGAAATTACATGCTGGCCATATCAAGATGATATAGTTTATGCTTCCATGAGAACATGATATTGCTTCAGCTGTTTAACATCACTAATTATGTAACAGCCGCAGTTTTTCTTAGTGAGTAATAAAAACTTGGCATTATGTTAGTAAGAGAATTTTTCTAGAATATTATGGAAAGTATTATTATGGTAAAATAAAATTTTAAATGCTACTAGTAGAACCACTCTTAGTGGAAATAGTATGCCGAAACGAGAATTTAATAAATTTAAGAAGACCGATAAGAATTAATCGATGGATTAATTTTCTCAAAAGGGCCGAGGCCCACTCAGATTTCACAAGGCCCATTTGATTGTTGAGGCCTAGTTAAGTTATCGAAGCCCACTCCACGAGTAATTACTCAATTATTTCGATTTTATTAGCCAAGAATAGAGCCCATGTTTGAAGAACATCCAACAATAATAAGAGGCCCAAGATCAATAGTTCAAGCCCAAGAATAATAGTCCATGAGTATATATATATATATATATATATATATATATATATATATTGCTACAACAAGAATTAAAAAAAAAAGAAAAAAAAAGAAAAGAAAAGATTGGGAGTGGCGGCAGTACACGGGAACACAATCCCACCCAAAATCTGGGATTAACTCTGTTAATCTCCCTCTCAGAAACAATTAGAGAAAGTTAAGTACAATTAAACACAATTATAGGAAGATTAACACATCATTAGTAGTTCAAATGAAAAAGGGTGTAAGGGGAATAGGGAGCTAGAGCTAGCTGCCCAACTCTTCACATTCTTGTCTCCAAATCTTCTCACACCACCCATCCATGCAAGAGAACCCTCACCAATCCAACTCCATTCTCTCTCTATGTAATGATTATGAACCATCTCTACAAGCAAAGAGCCTCCAACACCTCACACAAAACCAAGACAAGAGTTAGTCATCAACACATTCACAAACATTCACTCAAACAATCACACAAGAGAGAAGGAGAGAGCAAGTAGAGAGAGAGAGAGAGAAGCTGCCGATTTTCCAGCCAAGGATCGCCGGAGAACCAGCCGCCGGCAGCCTTCCAAACACACACACACACCACGGTAAACCCCCTCTCATCTCTCCCTAAGGCCTAACAAGTACATGCATTAACTTGAGGACTAACTTTCATCTCTAGGAGGGAAGAAAGAAGGAGGAAGGAGACATTCAAGCAAGAACTAGAAAAGGGGCAGCCTCATTTGAAAGCTAGAGACCCCAATTTTCAGTTCTAAAGGTGAGATAGAATCCCATACTCTTTTCCCTAGTACAAGGATCAAAGCTTTAACATATAGAAAACCAACATGCAAGTGTAGGAGGGAAGAACCAAGGGAAGAAGGCAACAAAGAAAGGGAGGACAACCATCAATCTTGCCAAGAAATCAGTTTCCAAACCCCACAATCACAAGTAAGACTCATTCCTCATCACTCTCTCTAAGAGCTACAAGTTGTAAGCATGCAACCCCACTAGAACCTCCAAACAATCGATTAAGGACACAATCTCGTATTCTATCCCCTCTCAAGCATGAAACATGGTTTAAAACCTCAAGGATGAAGCATGAGAAACATATCACTCACCTAGAAGCTATGCATGTTGTTTTAGAGGCTAAAATCGAATTCAAGACATGTTTAGATCACATAGAACTTCTCTAGGAGGCCTAAAACATTGCAAGTATAATAATCCTCAATCTAACACTTCCATCCAACAAAGACATTGATTTTAAAGCATACTAAAATCTGGAAATTGATTCCAATTCATGCATAAGACATTAAGGCAAAATCAGCCCCTAATTGCCTCTCAATCAAACCCCTAAGTCCCTAAGTCAACAAATATAGCCACAATCGAATTGAATCGAAAGAAAACGAGAGGAAGGGTGAAGAACTGAACCTGCCGGAGCTGAAACGAAGGCATGAGGAGACGACGGTGGAGCACGGCCCTTCCCTCGGCAACAGAGACCGCATCCCGAGCAAATGGCATCCTCGGCGGAGCCGTTGGGGTGTCGGAATTCACCGGGCGGAAACCTGCAAGCAAGGGAGAAGACGAAGAAGATTAGAAGGGGCAGAGGAGACACCGGCGACGAAATCGTCGCCGGCGCCGAGAGAGAGAGAGAGAGAGAGAGAGAGAGAGAGAGGCAGTGGCGGTCTCGGCAACAGACCCTAGCCACAAAGGCTAGGGCGGCGACGAAGGACGAAGGAGGCAGAGTCGCAGCCGAAAGGAGGAGCACCGCTGGCAGACGGCGTGGCGACAACAGGCGCGACAGCAGCGCGGCAAATGCGGAGGCTAACAACGGCAAGGACGGCGGCCTCTGGCCGGGGAAAGCAGCGGTGAGGTGAGACGAGAGACGCAGCCGGCAATTCACGTCGGAAGAGCAGCAGCCGACGGGAGATTTCCCCCTTCCCACGATTTTTCCCCAATTCACGAACTAGGGATTTGCTTCCCAATCAAACCTGGAAATTGAAAAGCATAAGCTTCTACGAGGGGGAGACGGCGACCGGAATTAACCGGGGGAGAAGGGATCAACGGCGGTGACGCCGCCGAGCACGAAGAACCGACGGGAAGCAGAGGAGATGGAAAAGAGAGAGAGATAGTTCAGAGAGTGAGAGAGAGGTCGCGAGAGAATGAGAGGAAGGAAGAGATGTTCTGCAGTTCACTAACGGGCCAAATAACGGGCCGGGCCAAGTCGATTAACGGGTCGAGTTAATTAAGGGGCCAAGTCGAATAAGGGGCCGAATCGGGAACTAATTGGGCCGACGTTTTAAATATTAAAAGACGGGCCGAATTACACAACGAGACGAGTCGATCAATTGGGCCGAGGACTTTAATTTAAATAGGCCGAACCTATTTGTTTCACCAAAAAGTGTTCGCAATAGAACGAAATCATATCGTAGCACTAGCAAGTAAAACCCAATGTCGAATCTCGAAGGAAAACTTTGCAGGGCAATTAATTATGTAGTAAAACCTAATCTAGCCTAAAACTAATAAAGCAAGTAAAGAAGATTTTGGGGGTTTTTGTTTTAAATCCTAGGCAAATAAAATAAATCAAAGCAATAAATCAAAAGCAAATAAATAACTAATCTAGAACTCAAGAAATAAATCTAAGAATTAAACTAAAGAAAACGATTAAACTACCTAGGCAAGAATCGAAAGGATTGCAATAAAGAAAGCAACAAAGAAAGCAATAACTAATCTAGACATGATGAATGAAATCTGGAAATTTAAAAGAAAATAAATCTAACTTTGAAAGCTTTGAAAAACTAGAGAATCGAAACTAGAAAAACGAATCTAAACTTATAACTTGAAATCGAATGAACGAAATTAAACTAAGGAAATTAAAAGAAGCAATTAAGAAAACGAATCTAAAACTAAAGCAAGTAATTAAAACAATTAAACGAAAGCAATAAATAACTTACGAAAGTAACGAAGAACGCGAAGTAAAAGAAAAGACTTGAATTGAATTGCAACGAACTAAGAATCCGGATCCGAACAAAGTAAAACTAATCTAAAGTGTTTGAGTGCTGAAAACTAAAGCTAAAAGATGATAAAAGATGATAAAAGATGTTAAAAGATGTCTCAAATTCATCCCAAGGTACTAGTATATATATTAGGAAGAAAAACCTAATTAAATAAGGAAACAACAGCTGGACGCCGACTTTTGGCCGATCGGCCAGATGCTGAAGGAATTCTGGCCGGTCGGCCAGATCAGGAACTGCATAATCTCTTCGCAAGTGTTTGGCCGATCGTCCAGATGCTGAAGGAATTCTGGCCGGTCGGCCAGATCAGGGACTGCTGAGCCCGCACATAGGCATTTGGCCGATCGTCCAGATTCCTAAGGAAATCTGGCCGATCGGCCAGATCAGGTTCTGGTCCCTCGCGATTCTTCCTTCACTTCACGCACTTTTCGTCCCGTTTTCTTCCAATTCCTCACCTTTTGCACCTACAATACCCGAAGCTCCAAACAAACGAATCATAGTAAAAGACACACGAAAAGACACGAAAACACAATGAAAACGGACACGAAAACATAACGAAAAACCTAACATCTAGACACCAATCAAAATCCCCCACACTTAGATCTTTGCTTGTCCTCAAGCAATATAAACACACAACTTAGATTCAATCCAAACAATCCAAATCATAGAACATTTAATTACCAGAATCGACAAACTCAAACAAGGTCACTTTAATCCCAAGTTACGAACAATCATCATCAACAAACTATGCGGCTTATAAATCAATCCAAGTAAGAGGAAAAGCAATGATAACACACATCTCACAATATCTTGACCACCACAACTTTAGACGACTAGCCTACTTCCCCTTTTTATTCAACAGATAAACAACTCTCTTTTCTTTTCTTTTTCTTTTTTAAACATGTGAACGTTTATGGCACAAAATTCACTAGGTTTAATCATCGATGGGTCACATCGAGCCTCCTAGTGCGGTTTCCCGTACCCATTGTCAAGAGGGGTAGAATGCCTACGAACACTTTTATTCTAATATACACGAGTATCATCTAGGACAAAATTCATGAAATGTGATCATTCGAGGGTCTCTCGAAGCCTTTTCATGTGGTTTCCCATGCTCATTACTCTAGTATTTTCATACGTTACAAGTAAGAGGAGCAGAATCCTATCAACTCTTTTATTCACACAAACACAACCTTTTTTTTTTTTTTTTTCTAAGGGGAAAGTAAACTAGCAATCCAAGTCGCAACAATCTAGATTTATCACTCAATCCAAAAATCATAAATCATTTTCCTCAAACTCAAATCAATTCATGCCTCACAATTCATCGAATCATAATATATCACAACTCAAGATTAAACCAACCTAATTTATGCTCAAATCAATTCCAACAACTAAAGATTCCATCTTGAATCATTCACATTGCTCCTAAATCACATGCTTATAAGCTCAAAACCAAACAAATTCCTAAGTGAGGGAACATGAAGACTCGATCTCGATCAACTAGACTCAATCAAACCAAACAAGACTCGATCAAGACACAAACACAAACACTTCATGCCAAAAGTTTCAAGCCTCCCCCCCACACTTAAAATCTAGCAATGCCCTCATTGCAAGAAAATAAAATAGAGAAGAGATAGGAAAAACTTATCGCACGAAGCCGACCAAAACACTTGTAATCCCGAGAGACTCCAAGTAGCACCTACAAAACAAACACAACACAAAACACAAAAGCATAAAATCGAACAAAATAAAGAAATCAAAATAAAAGACTCAAAACAAAACGAAAAGACACAAAACAAGGCTATGATCAATTGAAAGGAACTTGGAACCATGGGTCATTCCAACGGGGGTCGAGAGGATCACGAAGCTACGGAGTAGAAGTGGATCCAATTGAGAAGTTGAAAATTTCCTGGCCAACGGGTTTGGACGATCGGCCAAAATTCCCAAGGGAATCTGGCCGATCGGCCAAATGAGAAACTGGGTAATCTTGGTTGCACGGATTTGGACGATCGTCCAGATTTCCAAAGGAATCTGGCCGATCGGCCAAATGAGAGGTTGGATCCCCGACGCCAATACCTGCAAAAACACACTAACTAACACGAAAAATCAAATATTAACAAGAAATACTACGAAAAATAAAAATCTAGTTTTTTTTTTTTTTTTTTTTTTTTTTTTTTTTTTACGTGGGTTGCCTCCTACCAAGCGCTTGTTTAACGTCATTAGCTAGACGAAGGAGCATCAAGACGTCGCTTGGTGCTACTTGCGACACACTCACACTCCCTTCTCGAACCATCTCGAAGGTCAAGAACGTGGTCATCATCAACTCTCGACTCCCCCACACTTAGATCGAACTCCTCCTCAAACATCTTCGAGCTAAACTCTGCAAGAAAAGATGTTACACAATTGGTGAGGTTAGAAAGAAAAGAGTTAACGACAACTTCCTCTTCCGATGCATGGTCCAAGTTTTCCTCTTCTACTTCATCAACCTCCTTCAAATTCCCTAGATATTGCTCGATTATATCCTCTTCCTCATCCACACAACTAAAGAATTCGTCATCTTCACTGGACTCTTCATCTTCAATGAATTCTTCAAAGGCTGCTTCCTTGTTAAAAATCTCACAAATATTTTCCTCAACACAAGGGTTAGCAAGCTTAACATAAGAGCATAAATGAAAAGATGAAGTAGGAATAGAAGGTGAGTTCCCAAATACCGAAAATGTTACCGAACCTCCCTCACCGGCCATGCTCAATGTGCCGGTACCTACGTCAATCCGAGCTCGAGTAGTGGCCATGAATGGTCGTCCCAATAAAAGTAGATGACCAAGCGCTCTTAGCTCCCTTGCCTTCATGAAGCACAACAAAGTCGGTGACGGCTCGAATTCCACCAACTAAGACAGTGACATCTTCCACAACTCCCAAAGGACTGCTCACGGTGCCGTCTGCTAGCTCAATGCGTATGTCGGTAGCTTGAAGGACTCTTGAGTTCATCTTCTCGAAAATAGAGTACGGCATTAAGTTCACCGCAGCTCCTAAGTCCATCAATCCCGAGACGGTCTCTCTGCTATCTAAGATAATACTCAAGTCGAAACCTCCCGGATCCCCTCGTATAGGAAATGAGTTGATAAGCTTGGGGTCCTTTGTGTCACACCCCGATTTTCCTAACTCTAAAAATAATCAATTTTAATTATAACCAATTAAATTGGGATGCAACGAAGGGTAAAATAAAAAGGGAGATTTATATTCAATCCATTTTAATTAATTTTAATTAAAGTTCATTTAGTTTAGCCCGAAAATTTGGGCAACATCTCCCCTTAAAAACCAGGATCAAGTCGTAGTAAATACCAAAGACTTAAACATCAACTAGACAAGTACATAAACCATAACGATGAGGTCGGACCAGACCGCGCCATCATCGGATCCAAAGTATATATCGAAAGCATAACAACCGTGGCGGACCAGACCGCACTACAGTTGGGTCCAGAATATATAGTTACATCAAAGTTGCGTTTTAAATAGCGGAAGCGAATAAGTAAACATTCATTTATCAACCGTTATAGTTTTTATAAATTCGTTTAAGTTTTCGTTATATAAATTCATACTTTTAAAACGTCAAGTTTTAAACTAACAAATGAATAACGAAATAAAATTTAAACGAATATTAACTTTCTAAGTTAACTAAACCATAATTTCCATTTCAATTATTAAATATGATAATTCGGTTATCTAAATAACGAAAAGGGAAATTGTTTAACGATCCAAGCATACGTAAATTGTTTATAACCAAATAAAAGTTTAAGAAACGGGAAAGAGTCTAACGGTTTAAGTTTTATTATCTTCGTCTCTTGTTTATTCCTCCGTTCCTTTCTCTCTCTTCTCGCCCCGTCACTATGCCACCGGCTCCCAATCTGCAAAACAAAGAAAGTTTCACAGGGCTGAGTACAACTAGCACTCAGTGGGAATCATTGCCAATCAAAGGAAAACAAAAGCAGGGCTTTCAGGATTTCAAAAGAGAGAAGAGAAAGAATAGGTCTTGATCCCATATGACCAAACCATTTAGACGTCCATTTAGGTATTCCCAAGGTTACTCGTAATCGAATCCCGGTTAAACCACCTGTCGGATTATAAGAACATTTGCAGGGTGACATACATAAAGTGTATATAAACCCATCAGCTATGCTAGACGGCATAAATAAGTTATATGAAAGTCTATCGGCTAGGGATCGAGATTTCCGTGGTAAACCCCACTCCCGATCCCGGTGTACACCAGTTGCTCGTTGGTGTGTTAGACCTAACGATGTCAACCCGATATCGTAAAAGATTAGAGCATTAAACCTGGGAAACCTGTGATTCACAATTTAATCCTGAAACAAAGCCTGCACTTGAAGAATATAGAGCTTACTAGCTCAAGAGTTATTAAGAAATAAGAATCCCCAAGGATTTTAACAAGTTCGAATAAATAGATCCCCACCTTTACCGGTTACTCGATTCTTTGGTTCGAATCTTAGTCAGCTTCTTCGGAGAGTCTTCCTACAAATATTTCTTGAAGTTAAGTTACGTTTGTAATTTCATTCTTTAAAATTTTCTAACATAACTTTCCTTTTTAATTATTAATATTCCCTAAAATTATATATATAACTTATTAACCTTCTATAATTATTTTCTTATGTTTTCGTCGTTTGCATGGCTTAGACTTCAACACAAAAGTTGTTCAACTAATCATTAGGAATATTTTAGTACAAAAATATTAGACATGCAAAACGGTTAAGGTTCCTTCGAATCGAAAAGAACACAGTTTCATTTTTAGAAAATTAACGGTGATTCCGATTGTTACCAAATTTTATAGGTTGCTAGTTAATCTCATTTCGAAGCCCTATTAATATTTTCAAAACATTTGGACAGAGTCTCGACATGCAGGGAACCATTATCCATGAACAAGAAAGCATACCAACAACAATTCATTTTCAACAAAATTCATTCCGATCAATAGGTTCATTATTAGGTTACGATCAACTTTAGTTCGGTTATATGGATGCAAAAAGGAATACCGGCAACCACCAAAGAAAGGGCGATTGCACGGCACGGAGAAGAAGAGAATATGCAAATGAAGATGTCGATGCATGTCCTACTTCGAGACTTCGCGACGACGATCAACCAACATTCCTAGGATCGAAATCCTCCTACGAGTTCATAGAAGCGAACGACATACCTTTTCGATGAACGGAGAAGAAGATATGCTGAAAAAGCGATCGAAGATGATCGGGGCTGTTCTTGGTTTCCTCGGCTGGAAGAAGAAGATGATGACGGAAGATGAGCTGAAGAAGACGAAGAAGATGGTGGCAGCAGCTGCTGCTGGATCGGAGTGATGATCGGCGGCGGTGGTGGTGCAGCGTCGGAGATGGAGAGAGAGATGGAGCTGCTGCTCTCCTTCGATTTCTTTAGAGAGAGAGACGAAGGTGGCTGGTGGGTGGTGGAATGATCGGTGGAGTGAGGGAGATGGGAAGGATGATGATCGGTGGTGGAGTGGCGGAGGTGATGATCGGAAATGATGGAGGGGAGTCGCCGGCGGAAGGGGGAAGGCGGAGATGGAGGATGGCGGAGATGGAGGTGATGTACGGTGAGAGAGAGAGAGTTGGTAGGAGTTGGTTTCCTTATGATGAAAGAAATGGGATAGGATATGCACAAGAATGAGGCGGTGGTGGCCTCTTTTTATAGAGGTCATCCCGTCTCCGGTTCGACGTTTCGTTTCCCGAACGAAAAGATATTTTTCCGGCAATGAATTCCGATTTAACATTTCAAAGGGTTTATGGAATCTATGAAAAATATCGAACACAACGATATAGGTTAAAGAATTTTCGGAAGGAATTTGATAGCTCGAAGAATTTTAAAGAAACGAAAAGATCGTAAATAGACAAACGGCGACTCGGGTTTTCTTAACCGTTTATCCGAAAAATACCTAGCTTCTTTCATAATTCTTTTAATGTCAAAACTAGGTTAAATATATTAACATTACATTTTTGAAATTTTATTAAGTTAGAAATTATATTTTTAGTTAACAAATTTTAATTAGATTAAATATTCTAAAATTCTTTTATTAAGAAAATTTATATAACTAATAATATTAAAGCTTTTAAATTTAAATATCCTTTCATCATTTTACTATATAAATTATGAAAAGCTTATTATATTAAAGGAAACTATTTATTTTCTATTTTCTAGTATTTAAAAATACGGGTTATTACACTTTGTCTCATTCTTCACGATACTCCAAATAGGTGGAACATACGGGTTGAGCATTTGCTTCTTGTTCTTCACTCTACTCGGGAATGGAATAGGGGGAACGTAAGGATCGGGCGTCTTGTGGAGAACGGGAGCATCCTTCTTATCATCCTCGGACTCCGTGTGCTTTTCGCCGGTTTTGGCCGATCGGCCAAAGTCGGGGTGACTTGGCCGATCGTCCAGATTAGCTGCTGGGTGCTCGCGCGAGATTGGGGTTTTGGCCGAGCGGCCAGAATCTGGCCGACCGGCCAGATCAGCTACTGGACGAGACTCGAACTCCTGCGTGTTGGCCGATCGGCCAAAATCTGACCGACCGGCCAGATTAGGGCCTGGACGGTTTTGCTGATGAGGCGCTGCCGGCGTTTTCGGGTAGTTCCATCGAGGGCTCGGGCCCCGTCTATCTCCCATGGGCCCTCTAGAAGGCATCGGTAATCCATTGCGTTGTAAGACCGTGATTGCATGAGCTTGGTGAGGTGGAACGGGAGGAACATATGGAGGATATTGCACCTCGTTGGCTTGTTGTGGCTGAATCCCTTGGCTCGGAATTCGCCCCGGTTGTTACATCAGGTGCATGGTGTTGGAACGGCTGCTTGAAAGCCGCCCCGACCCCCAGATCTTGGTTCGGTTGTGTTGAGTCGATCGTGCACATAATGTCATACAAAGCTCGAGTACATACCTTGATTATGAAGAACGAGGGTTTGAGTCGCGTCTGATTGATCTACGGTTCTGATCTTCTAGGATGTGATCCCACACCTTGAAATCCGAGACTTGGTGGACGTCTCGGATCACTGGAACCTCGATCTCCTCCACACTCAGAACCAGGCGGCACTCTCTCTCACAGGGTTTCACGCCAATTCTCGTAGAGAGAATTCTGGTGTGTAGACGGCTAGGTCAGATTATGACAACTAGGGTTTTATGATGAGAGACTTGAGTATATATATGGTTCATAAATAAGGAGATATGATTCCTTATTTATCTCCAACCATATTAATGCCATATCCCATATTTATTCTTTTCCATAACTTACAAATCTTATTCCTTTATTAATACGGAATCAATAAGGAATTAATCTGTTCAGTTATGCAACTGAATATCCGGAATTAATTCTAACCAGTAGAATTTAATCCTAATTCCAGTAGAAGAATAAATAAATAAATATATACAAAATATATCTATTTATATGATATTTATCCCCACAAGATTTAATTAAATAAATCTTATCTTATTAGATTTAATCTTATCCATATACATGGATATAAATCCAATATATATCATATACTGGGCCTGAGTCCAATTATTGAGCCCATACTCAATAATACTGTTTAGATCGATTCCTGAGGTCTGTTTGGGCCACCCTAGGGATCGGATACCAGACAGAGTTGGGCCTTATCTAATTCGATATTTCCATGTCCACCCCTGAACATGTATCTCATTAGAACTATAACGCACTCCACTAAAGTGTTATAGCTGAATCACCGCTCTGTCCCAATTATGTAGATTGGGTAGGTATTTTGTATAGTTCGACCCCCGTGTTTAAGACCTTCCATATCCGTTAACCAATTTAGAGCTACCATGACTGCTCCTAATTGTTAACATCTATTCCTCAGGTAGTACCCGTTCACTCCTCATTATTATACCTGAACTTAATCAGCATGCATGACTTGGTATAATAAACATTGTGAACTCCCTTGAGGGGATATCGTCAGCCTGCACTCACACAGGACACGGCTTGTTGATAACACTTATTAGACATACTATGCATCTTCGTGTTACCCAAAGTACGACATGATTAAGATGAACTAACGAGAAGTTCATATCATCGTAAATCAAAGTAACATCGAAGAATACATATATATCTAATAGTTTACCAAGGTTAAGATCGAGCTAGAGCCTGAGATCCATAGCTCTTCACCTATATCACCTATGATATAGGGTCAGTATCAGAAGAGCATCATCTCTATTGATCCTCAGTACGTTCCACCGTACCAGCATAATTAGTGATTAGGACTCATCACTACCATTAAGCTGCAGTCTAGACCGATAGCTCAGCCCAAGCTATCTCGACTGTGAACTGTTTATATCTCATCATTATCAACGACCTTCGTGATCCTCTCCGAACTCAGATCGACACGTGGTCTAAAACATGAGATAATGGGCTTTATTCTTGCTTAAACATATTCTTCCAGATAGGGATTGTTAACAGTGGACCGGTGTCGTAACCACTAAAACAACTGGTTTTGCTTTAGGTATACAACAACCCCAACAATCTCCCACTTATACTAAAGTAAAACCTTTTAGTATACCAACGCGTCTACAGGAAACCATATGACTTCATCCATGTACAATGTTAACAATCGCAATCGTTAACAACCATCATACACTTCTTCTCCCACTTATACTTAAAGATTTTACCCTTTTAGTGTATATTGCCGTGGGAGGCTCACTAAGACATGTCAGCCACGTGCTACAGTATACCTGACATGGTGCACTTAGTGAAGGAACCGTCATCGTACATTCCTCTAGTGTTTCTATTTTCTCCACGAAATCGCCTTAATTTAAGGTACTCACTATGTTGTTACCGGCATTTCCAAATCTCAGAAATTTGTTACTGCACTTAGAATTCTCCAGGGGGTGTAAGAATTCTAACAAATTGAGATTACTGCCAATTCACGAAGCTAAGCCCTGAATTATCTAGCTCCCTCTCAGCATTTCACTGCGTGAGAATCTTCAAGAAAATTCCGCTTCTTACGTGAATCCATAGTTTAAGGTCAGTGATGTCGTTTTTCTAGCTACCATTCGATTATCCGTGTCCACAAACATGATGGACTATATCCGTTACCATGCACACAGCACTAACATACATTTGGCTCCTTATGCAACACGCAGGTGTATTGCAAGCTTTGCCACAACAGTAGTCTATGAAGAGTACTTGAATAATGTTATACTATCCGACTGTAGGATATATCTAACATTACTCCTAACCTTCATTCTAAATTGTTCGGATAATCACCACTTATTGTGTCAGACAATACTTTCACACTTTCTCAAGTGCTAGTCATACTATCACACAATGTACAAGACAACCATTTCAACGTCTTTTGTAGATGAAAAATATACCATTTGTCAACACATTTCATGAACGGACTTATATGTGTTGTTCGACAAATGAATGCTTTAATCATTGAACTACACATATCAATGTGTTTGTCCCGAAGCATAGAACTGTTGAGAAAATTCTTCCCTTTTCTCAAACTACATCCATGTTCGCTCATGTATGTCCTCAACTAATATGAGCATACAACTTTTAAGTCTTTCGAGTGTTAAACTCATAGACTAATCAATGATAGGCAACCATCTTCATCTAACTTATCCTTTACCAGTCAACTTGGTCTGTTCATTGTCCAAGAAACTAGATTTCTTGATGAACAATTTACCATTTTCGAGACACACTCGAAAAAACTCCCACTGTGACAAGGATCCTTAAATAATCTTGTGCAGATCCTTTTGGTTATCTGTCTTGTACTTCCGGCCTTATGATGTTCCAATCCACAATTTCTTTTTATTCTTGGACGTTAATCAAGAATAAATGATTGTCTTTCCTTGAAAAATAACTACTTGTCCAACTAATTGCTAAATCTAACATCAAAATTGCGACACTTCGTGTGCAAACTATCCTTATTTCCGAACAGATTTAACCAATGAAACTTACAATTAGCATTTCCGTGGGAAGGGAAAACGCGATCGCAGCGCGAATGCTAATCAATTCATAATAAATCACAATGAAATCTATGATTAACATGAATGCTAATCACTTCATTTCAAATAAGGAAAGGAAATAGATTTAGACATATTGACGTAGTATTTTGTTAAAAGACAATTTTGAACAAGAAGTACCACATTTATCATAACACATTTTGGAACATCTTTCAAAATTCACAGTTATTACTCCCACTACGAATGATATATCAAAACAACCAGTATTAAAGAAGAAAATCCTTAATACAATGTAAAATAATCATCCATTAATATGTAAAACATAAGTATCCTGCCAAAACAAGGCAACCAAATGTGGTAAAAGAGTAATAAACCAGAATCTAGTATCCAAAAACTAAGATAAAACGTAAGATAGAAATCTCCAAGTCTGCTAGACAACTGCATCAACTGAATGTTGCTTGTCGAGCTCAAGAACTTGAAGTCGTCCTACTCGTTCCTTGTAGTCGAACCTACAAAGATTGCAACAAACCACAATTAGTATCCACTAGTTAAATCCGTCCGTGAGGACTAAACTAGTATAATTTGGTTTTTAATGTTACAAGAGTCTGACATACCTCCATCTACCTTTAACTTCTTGTTCCTCCTCTGATAAACCTTTATTATCGGAGGTTTCTCCTTCCTGGCATCACTCACTTCCTCAGTAGGCTGATCAGAGCTCAGCTCATTCATGTCGTGAACGAGACTTACAGACTCGGAATCGCCCACTTCATCAATGGATTGATCAGAGATCAGCTCATTCACATCGTGAACGAGTCCGTCATGATCAAGATCATCAATCCTTAGTGACTGGAGGTACTCATCAATGATGGACTCATTGTCCCGGGCCGTAAAATGCCGATTAACATCGACATCCCTAATAGGACGATCCCAGAACTTCCTCTCCGCCTCATAAGAAGTCCGCAATATATCAATCCTCTCCGCATCTACCACGAGTAACTCCGCAATGAGAGCTATTGGGTCCTCGTGAACGATGTGGGTCGGGACAACCGCTTCTCTGAGGGCCAGGAACCAAGTCGGGAAACATGCAAGTAGAAGCTCGCAAACAGTCTTTCCCGACATAACACCACCATAGAACACGTACATCCGTACAAGGTTTTTAAACCTCATGAGAAATCTCTTTAGGTTAGGGAAATCAAGGAAATCCTCGTACCTCAAGAAATCTATCTCTTTCCGTGCCAGGAAACCGAGTATTCGAAATCGAAAGGAGTCCGGAACACCATCGGAATAAGCTAAACGACAAATCTTCGTGCTAATAGAATCAATAGACATATCTGAAATAAATAACAAGTAAACAACTTATAAGCGCAAATAATTTATGTTATCAATGTTATAAACCCAATAATAACATTGAACCAACAAACGAGTAGCCCGATACTATTTACAAATAGTCCACTATAGGTGAATGCTATCCATAAAATTATCGACCATGACCGCAGTCTATTTTATTTCTTATCCCATCACACGGACCATAGTGAAACAAAGAAATAATAACCCGTGCCTCAGGACCCTGCTAATTCGAGAAGTGACCTCTATAGGAGGATTCATCAATAAGCAGCTAAGCTACAACCATATTTTAATATTCCGAAAAATTAATTCTATTAAGAGTAACCCACCTGTTAAGGAGGAATTACCTTTATAAAATCATTTTTCCATATTATCAATTTTGAATTTAACCAATGAACCATAATCAGTGTCTCCTATAGGGAGGAAGACTCATTGTCAACGCGAACACTAATTATTTCATTTTAAAATCAAATTATCCTTTTGAAGTCTAAACCAATGAATTCCATAATCAGCATCTCCTATAGGGAGGAAGACTCATCGTCAACGCGAATGCTAATTATTTCATTTTTAAACCAAATATGGAGGTCCTTTAAATCAATTAACAGATAATCGATTAATTATACCGCTTAGTCTTTTTATGGGTTTGTGTGACAATCGTAGCACATAGACAATTAAGTCCTATCACATGATTTCTAAGCGCAAGTAATAAAACGTGCTCGCAATGAAATCATTAAAACGGACATGCTATGACCCCTATGCATGTTATTTCTATTACGCAAACAATGAAAAGCAACTATAACATGCAAAACATGCTGATCATCTTCATCGCGTAATTTAAATCCATCCATAGCATGCATAATAATTAAAACGAATAAATAGGCTGCCGACCGGGAATAGAAAGCCCTATCTATTACATTTAATTAAAATAAAACCCCGGAACAAGCTCCGGTCTTTAATCTTCGATTTTGGAAGCCCATCCCGATCTTCAAGTCCACCTTCCAAAACTAGCAAGTGCTCGAAAAATTAGGGTGCGGAAAACCCTAATTACCTAAAACGGAAAGCGATTTAATTTCGAAACGAACTAGGGTACGAAAAACCCTAGCCGTCGACGATCATGCCTAGGTTTCGGAAAACCCTAGCCGTCGTCAACGTAATGGGCCGAACGTTGCAAAAACGTGCAGCCCATCGTTCGAAATTCGGCCACGCGCCGCCGCCGAGCCACGCGTGTAGCACACGCGCCGCCGCGGTGCGTGCCGGGGACCCCGTTTCGGCTCCACGACGAGCCTGACGTGGCTGGGTCCGGGCTGGGTGCGTCCGTTGCAGCCCAGCCCGAGCCACTGCTCGTCACCGTCGCCCAAACCGCCGTCGCCTTCGCCGTTAGCCGCTGCACAAAACAGCGCCGCCGCCGCGAGCCACCGCCGGTGGCTGGCATGCCACCGGTCGCTCCCACTGGCTCGCCGCCGTCCCCAGCACCACCGGAGGTGCTGGGTTCGAGCCTCAGCCGCCGTAGGGGCTTCCGGCAGCCGCGCGCGCGCTGGGTAAAACCCTAGCCGCCGCGGTGCCATCTGAACCCGCCACAGCAGCCGTCGCCGGTGGTCCCCGACCACCGGACCTCCTCCTGCCTCCGTCCGCGCCCACTGTCGCCGTCGAGCCACCTCCGGTCCGCGGTGGTTCGAGCCCAGAAGCGTGCGGGCCAAAACCCGTTAGGGTTTCGGCCGCCGCTGCTCCCACTCGCGTCCACCGCCGTCGCCGCGCCGCTGCTGGTCATCCGGCGCTGACTGGGCTCCGTCTCCGACGTCGAGCCGGGCGCTGGACCACCGGGCAGCCGTGGTTCAGGCCTACAGCAGCGCCGGCAGGCCCGAAAACCCGCTAGGGTTTTCAGCCGCCGCGCTGCACCAGCCGTCGCCGCCGTTCGCCGCCGATTCGGCCGCCGCCGCCACTCGTTCCGGCTTCGCCTGAACCCTAGGATGAACCCTAGGGTTCAGCCGCCGTGAACGACGAGGTGCAGCAGCGCCAAAACAGCCGCGAACTACGCTGCCGCCGTCGTGCGTCCGACGCGCCGCCGCCTGCGGCCGTCGTTCGTCTTTCGTCTCTTGTTCGTTCCTCGGACCTCGTTCCTCAGCAATTCTCCGATTTACAACACTTATACAATACGAAAATCGAAAAAAATACAAGAAAAACGAATCCTATTCTAATCGGCACCTTATTATCTCGCCGATTCAAAAACAAACGAACAACGATAAATCGAAAACGAATAAAACAACGCACATTAATCCCGGACAGCAGCATGCACACATAATCATAATGACTCGAATGCATGAACATTAAATTCGACTCAACACAGAGCCGATCCAAAAAAACCTCGGGCTCTGATACCACTTGTTGGAACGGCTGCTTGAAAGCCGCCCCGACCCCCAGATCTTGGTTCGGTTGTGTTGAGTCGATCGTGCACATAATGTCATACAAAGCTCGAGTACATACCTTGATTATGAAGAACGAGGGTTTGAGTCGCGTCTGATTGATCTACGGTTCTGATCTTCTAGGATGTGATCCCACACCTTGAAATCCGAGACTTGGTGGACGTCTCGGATCACTGGAACCTCGATCTCCTCCACACTCAGAACCAGGCGGCACTCTCTCTCACAGGGTTTCACGCCAATTCTCGTAGAGAGAATTCTGGTGTGTAGACGGCTAGGTCAGATTATGACAACTAGGGTTTTATGATGAGAGACTTGAGTATATATATGGTTCATAAATAAGGAGATATGATTCCTTATTTATCTCCAACCATATTAATGCCATATCCCATATTTATTCTTTTCCATAACTTACAAATCTTATTCCTTTATTAATACGGAATCAATAAGGAATTAATCTGTTCAGTTATGCAACTGAATATCCGGAATTAATTCTAACCAGTAGAATTTAATCCTAATTCCAGTAGAAGAATAAATAAATAAATATATACAAAATATATCTATTTATATGATATTTATCCCCACAAGATTTAATTAAATAAATCTTATCTTATTAGATTTAATCTTATCCATATACATGGATATAAATCCAATATATATCATATACTGGGCCTGAGTCCAATTATTGAGCCCATACTCAATAATACTGTTTAGATCGATTCCTGAGGTCTGTTTGGGCCACCCTAGGGATCGGATACCAGACAGAGTTGGGCCTTATCTAATTCGATATTTCCATGTCCACCCCTGAACATGTATCTCATTAGAACTATAACGCACTCCACTAAAGTGTTATAGCTGAATCACCGCTCTGTCCCAATTATGTAGATTGGGTAGGTATTTTGTATAGTTCGACCCCCGTGTTTAAGACCTTCCATATCCGTTAACCAATTTAGAGCTACCATGACTGCTCCTAATTGTTAACATCTATTCCTCAGGTAGTACCCGTTCACTCCTCATTATTATACCTGAACTTAATCAGCATGCATGACTTGGTATAATAAACATTGTGAACTCCCTTGAGGGGATATCGTCAGCCTGCACTCACACAGGACACGGCTTGTTGATAACACTTATTAGACATACTATGCATCTTCGTGTTACCCAAAGTACGACATGATTAAGATGAACTAACGAGAAGTTCATATCATCGTAAATCAAAGTAACATCGAAGAATACATATATATCTAATAGTTTACCAAGGTTAAGATCGAGCTAGAGCCTGAGATCCATAGCTCTTCACCTATATCACCTATGATATAGGGTCAGTATCAGAAGAGCATCATCTCTATTGATCCTCAGTACGTTCCACCGTACCAGCATAATTAGTGATTAGGACTCATCACTACCATTAAGCTGCAGTCTAGACCGATAGCTCAGCCCAAGCTATCTCGACTGTGAACTGTTTATATCTCATCATTATCAACGACCTTCGTGATCCTCTCCGAACTCAGATCGACACGTGGTCTAAAACATGAGATAATGGGCTTTATTCTTGCTTAAACATATTCTTCCAGATAGGGATTGTTAACAGTGGACCGGTGTCGTAACCACTAAAACAACTGGTTTTGCTTTAGGTATACAACAACCCCAACACATGGAACCAGAAATTTGGCCAATGGCCAACTCGAGCCTCTTAATGTTTGCATCAAGTGCATGGAGACGATCCTCATCGACGGGAGACTTTTGTGGAGGTCCTTGAGGACGAGAATTAAGATATGGCGGTGGTGGTGTAGGAGTAGATTGAGGGGGGTAATATGGAGGTGGTGGATAATATGGATTAGGAGGGTATTGAGGAGGTGGATAATATGGAGGAGGTTGAGAGTAGTAGGGATTTGGTAGAGGAGGATAGGGGTTATTATATGGTGGAGGACGCCTATTAGGATAGGTAGGAGGATTACCTTGCCCTTGTGTCAGCCTCGAATTTTGATAGTATCCCCCTTGATATCCTTGAGGTGGAGGCACTTGAGGTGGGTATCCTTGAGCGGCGTAGACCTCGGCTCCTCCTTCGTATGGAAACTCCCCCATGTTGTGGCACACCTCCTTGATGTGTCCAAGCTCTCCACAAATCTCGCATTGGTTGGGCTTCCTCTCTTCCTCCTTCGGGGCCGGTGCACTTTGCTTAATCTTCAAGTTCTTGAGATCCCTATACATGTCGGCAATTTGCTTCTTCAAATCGGGGCTCATCGAAATTGCACTCGCCTCCACTTTCCTCGGTCTAGCTGATTTTTGTTGAGAACTCGCAGCGAGCGTCTCGAATATCGTCTGCAACTCGTCAGCTGTCTTGACCGCTATGTTGCCTCCGGCCGAACTGTCCACCATGAACTGACAAGTCTGGTTGAGGGCGTCGTAGAAATATTGCCAAAGCAATTCCGGTGCCATTTGATGATGAGGGCAATGTTGAAGTAGCTCTTGGAACCTCTGTTGGGGTTGTTGTATAACTAAAGCAAAACCAGTTGTTTTAGTGGTTACGACACAGGTCCACTGTTAACAATCCCTATCTGGAAGAATATGTATAAGCAAGAATAAAGCCCATTATCTCATGTTTTAGACCACGTGTCGATCTGAGTTCGGAGAGGATCACGAAGGTCGTTGATAATGATGAGATATAAACAGTTCACAGTCGAGACAGCTTGGGCTGAGCTGTCGGTCTTGACTGCAGCTTAATGGTAGTGATGAGTCCTAATCACTTGTTATGCTGGTACGGTGGAACGTATTGAAGGATCAATAGAGATGATGCTCTTCTGATACTGACCCTATATCATAGGTGATATAGGTGAAGAGCTATGGATCTCAGGCTCTAGCTCGATCTTAACCTTGGTAAACTATTAGACGTATATGTATTCTTCGATGTTACTTTGATTTACGAAGACATGAACTTCTCGTTAGTTCATCTTAATCATGTCGTACTTTGGGTAACACGAAGATGCATAGTATGTCTAATAAGTGTTATCAATAAGCCGTGTCCTGTGTGAGTGCAGGCTGACGATATCCCCTCAAGGGAGTTCACAATGTTTATTATACCAAGTCATGCATGCTGATTAAGTTCAGGTATAATAATGAGGAGTGAACGGGTACTACCTGAGGAATAGATGTTAACAATTAGGAGCAGTCATGATAGCTCTAAATTGGTTAACGGATATGGAAGGTCTTAAACACGGGGGTCGAACTATACAAAATACCTACCCAATCTACATAATTGGGACAGAGCGGTGATTCAGCTATAACACTTTAGTGGAGTGCGTTATAGTTCTAATGAGATACATGTTCAGGGGTGGACATGGAAATATCGAATTAGATAAGGCCCAACTCTGTCTGGTATCCGATCCCTAGGATGGCCCAAACAGACCTAAGGAATCGATCTAAACAGTGTTATTGAGTATGGGCTCAATAATTGGACTCAGGCCCAGTATATGATATAGATTGGATTTATATCCATGTATATGGATAAGATTAAATCTAATAAGATAAGATTTATTTATTTAAATCTTGTGGGGATAAATATCATATCTAAATATATTTGGTATATATTTAGTTATTTATTCTTCTACTGATATGAGAATAAATTCTATCTGTTAGAATTAATTCCGGATATACAGTTGCATAACGGAACAGATTAATTCCTAATTAATTGCGTATTAGTTAAGGAATAAGATTTGTAAGTTATGGAAAGGAATAAATATGGGATATGGCATTAATATGGTTGGAGATAAATAAGGAATCATATCTCCTTATTTATGAACCATATATATATACTCTCAAAGTCTCACACAAAACCCTAGCACACATTCTGACCTAGCCACCAGAATTCTCTACGAGAATTGGCGCAGAATCCTAGGCGAGAGAGAGAGAGTCGGCCGAGTCTGAGGAGAAGAGATCGAGGTTCCAGTGATCCGAGACGTCCACCAAGTCTCGGATTTCAAGGTGTGGGATCACATCCTAGAAGATCAGAACCGTAGATCAATCAGACGCGACTCAAACCCTCGTTCTTCATAATCAAGGTATGTACTCGAGCTTTGTATGACATTATGTGCACGATCGACTCAACACAACCGAACCAAGATCTGGGGGTCGGGGCGGCTTTCAAGCAGCCGTTCCAACAATTGGTATCAGAGCCCGAGGTTTCTGGATCGGCTCTGTGTTGAGTCGAATTTAATGTTCATGCATTCGAGTCATTATGATTATGTGTGCATGCTGCTGTCCGGAATTATGTGCGTTGTTTTATTCGTTTCGATTTATCGTTGTTCGTTTGTTTTTTTGAATCGGCGAGATAATAAGGTGCCGATTAGAATAGGATTCGTTTTTCTTGTATTTTTCGATTTTCGTATTATTTTGTATGCTGTAAATCGGAGAATTGCTGAGGAACGAGGTCCGAGGAACGAACAAGAGACGAGAGGGATGACGGCCGCAGGCGGCGGCGCGTCGGACGCACGACGGCAGCGGCGTAATCTGCCGCGGCGGACAGCGGCTGCTCCTCGTCGTTTTTCGCGGCGACTGAACCCTAGGGTTCATCCTAGGGTTCAGGCGAGCCGGAGACGAGCGGCGGCGGCGTCTGATCCGGCGGCGGATGGCGGCGACGGCTAGAGCAGCGGCGGCAGAAAACCCTAACGGGTTTTTCGGGCTCGCGCGCGCTGCTCAGGCTCGAACCGTGGCTGACCGACGGTCCAGCGCCCGGCTCGACGTCGGAGACGAGCCATGGCGGCGCCAGACGGACGGTAGCGGCGCGGCAGTGGCTGCGGCGGCGAGTTTCAGCAGCGGCGGCCTGAACCCTAGCGGGTTCTTGGCGCGCGCGCTGCTGGGCTCAAGCCCGCGGCTCGGTGATGGCTCGACGGCGACGAGGGCGTGGACGGAGGCGGACAGCAGGTCCGGTGGTCTGGGAACCACCGGCGGCGGCGGCTGTGGCGTGATCGCACGGCAGCGGCGGCGGCTGGGTTATTCCCCTGCGCGCGCGCTGCTGCCGGATCGTGCTGCGGCGGCCCGGGCTCGAACCCAGCACATCCGGTGGTGCTGGGACGCCGGCGAGCTCAGTGGGAGCGTCCGGTGGCATGCCAGCCACCAGCGGTGGCTCGCGGCGGCGGCGCTGTTTTGTGCAGCGGCGAAAAACGGCGACGGCGACGGGGTTTTGGCGACGGTGACGAGCAGTGGCTCGGGCTGGGTTGCAACGGACGCACCCAGCCCGGACCCAGCCACGTCAGGCTCGTCGTGGAGCCGAGACGGTGTCCCCGGCACGTGCCGCGGCGGCGCGTGTGCTACACGCGTGGCTCGGCGGCGGCGCGTGGCCGAATTTCGAACGATGGGCTGCACGTTTTTGCAACGTTCGGCCCATTACGTTGACGACGGCTAGGGTTTTCCGAAACCTAGGCATGATCGTCGACGGCTAGGGTTTTCGTACCCTAGTTCGTTTCGAAATTAAATCGCTTTCCGTTTTAGGTAATTAGGGTTTTCCGCACCCTAATTTTTCGAGCACTTGCTAGTTTTGGAAGGTGGACTTGAAGATCGGGATAGGCTTCCAGAATCGAAGATTAAAGACCGAAGCTTGTTTCGGGGTTTTTATTTTAATTAAATGTAATAGATAGGGCTTTCCATTCCCGGTCGGCAGCCTATTTATTTTCGTTTTAATTATTATGCATGCTATGGATGGATTTAAATTACGCGATGAGTATGATTAGCATGTTTTGCATGTTATAGTTGCTTTTCATTGTTTGCGTAATAGAAATAACATGCATAGGGGTCATAGCATGTCCGTTTTAATGATTTCATTGCGAGCACGTTTTATTACTTGCGCTTAGAAATCATGTGATAGGACTTAATTGTCTATGTGCTACGATTGTCACACAAACCCATAAAAAGACTAAGCGGTATAATTAATCGATTATCTGTTAATTGATTTAAAGGACCTCCATATTTGGTTTAAAAATGAAATAATTAGCATTCGCGTTGACGATGAGTCTTCCTCCCTATAGGAGATGCTGATTATGGAATTCATTGGTTTAGACTTCAAAAGGATAATTTGATTTTAAAATGAAATAATTAGTGTTCGCGTTGACAATGAGTCTTCCTCCCTATAGGAGACACTGATTATGGTTCATTGGTTAAATTCAAAATTGATAATATGGAAAAATGATTTTATAAAGGTAATTCCTCCTTAACGGGTGGGTTACTCTTAATAGAATTAATTTTTCGGAATATTAAAATATGGTTGTAGCTTAGCTGCTTATTGATGAATCCTCCTATAGAGGTCACTTCTCGAATTAGCAGGGTCCTGAGGCACGGGTTATTATTTCTTTGTTTCACTATGGTCCGTGTGATGGGATAAGAAATAAAATAGACTGCGGTCATGGTCGATAATTTTATGGATAGCATTCACCTATAGTGGACTATTTGTAAATAGTATCGGGCTACTCGTTTGTTGGTTCAATGTTATTATTGGGTTTCTAACATTGATAACATAAATTATTTGCGCTTATAAGTTGTTTACTTGTTATTTATTTCAGATATGTCTATTGTTTCTATTCGCACGAAGATTTGTCGTTTAGCTTATTCCGATGGTGTTCCGGACTCCTTTCGATTTCGACTACTCGGTTTCCTGGCACGGAAAGAGATAGGTTTCTTGAGGTATGAGGATTCCCCTGATTTCCCTAACCTAAAGAGATTTCTCATGAGGTTTAAAAACCTTGTACGGATGTACGTGTTCTATGGTGGTGTTATGTCGGGAAAGACTGTTTGCGAGCTTCTACTTGCATGTTTCCCGACTTGGTTCCTGGCCCT
Source organism: Thymus mandschuricus (assembly GCA_029379335.1). Classification (NCBI taxonomy): domain Eukaryota; kingdom Viridiplantae; phylum Streptophyta; class Magnoliopsida; order Lamiales; family Lamiaceae; genus Thymus; species Thymus mandschuricus. The sequence continues at coordinate 20,579,074 of CM057076.1, read as the reverse complement.
CAGAGAAGCGGTTGTCCCGACCCACATCGTTCACGAGGACCCAATAGCTCTCATTGCGGAGTTACTCGTGGTAGATGCGGAGAGGATTGATATATTGCGGACTTCTTATGAGGCGGAGAGGAAGTTCTGGGGTCGTCCTATTAGGAATGTTGATGTCAATCAACGTTTTACGGCCCGGGACAATGAGTCCATCATTGATGAGTACCTCCAGTCACTAAGGATTGATGATCTTGATCATGACGGACTCGTTCACGATGTGAATGAGCTGATCTCTGATCAATCCATTCATGAAGTGGGCGATTCCGAGTCTGTAAGTCTCGTTCACGACGTGAATGAGCTGAGCTCTGATCAGCCTACTGAGGAAGTGAGTGATGCCAGGAAGGAGAAACCTCCGATAATAAAGGTTTATCAGAGGAGGAACAAGAAGTTAAAGGTAGATGGAGGTATGTCAGACTCTTGTAACATTAAAAACCAAATTATACTAGTTTAGTCCTCACGGACGGATTTAACTAGTGGATACTAATTGTGGTTTGTTGCAATCTTTGTAGGTTCGACTACAAGGAACGAGTAGGACGACTTCAAGTTCTTGAGCTCGACAAGCAACATTCAGTTGATGCAGTTGTCTAGCAGACTTGGAGATTTCTATCTTACGTTTTATCTAGAGTTTTTGGATACTAGATTCTGGATTATTACTTTTACACTACATTTAGTTGCCTTGTTTTGGCAGGATACTTATGTTTTACATATTAATGGATGATTACTTTCTTACATTGTATTAAAGATTTATTTCTTTAATACTGGTTGTTTTGATATATCATTCGTAGTGGGAGTAATAACTGTGAATTTTGAAGGATATTCCAAAATGTGTTATGATAAATGTGGTACTTCTTGTTCAGAATTGTCTCTTAGCAAAATACTACGTCACTATGTCTAAATCTATTTCCTTTCCTTATTTGAAATGAAGTGATTAGCATTTATGTTGATCATAGATTTCATTGTGATTTATCATGAATTGATTAGCATTCGCGCTAAGATTGCGTTTTCCCTTCCCACGGAAATGCTAATTGTAAGTTTCATTGGTTAAATCTGTTCGGAAATAAGGATAGTTTGCACACGAAGTGTCGCAATTTTGATGTTAGATTTAGCAATTAGTTGGACAAGTAGTTATTTTTCAAGGAAAGACAAGTATTTATTCTTGATTAACGTCCAAGAATAAAAGGAAATTATGGATTGGAACATCATAAGGCCGGAAGTACAAGACAGATAACCAAAAGGATCTGCACAAGATTATTTAAGAATCCTTGTCACAGTGGGAGTATTTTCGGGTGTGTCTCGAAAATTGTGAATTGTTCATCAAGAAATCTAGTTTCTTGGACAATGAACAGACAAAGTTGACTGGTAAAGGATAAGTTAGATGAAGATGGTTGCTTATCATTGATTAGTCTATGAGTTTAACACTCGAAAGACTTGCAAGTTGTATGCTCATAATAGTTGAGGACATACATGAGCGAACATGGATGTAGTTTGAGAAAAGGGAAGAATTTTCTCAACAGTTCTATGTTTCGGGACAAACACTTTGAAATGTGTGGTTCAATGATTAAAGCATTCATTTGTCGAACAACACATATAAGTCCGTTCATGAAATGTGTTGACAAATGGTATATCTCTCATCTACAAAGGACGTTGAAATGGTTGTCTTGTACATTGTGTGATAATATTACTAGCACTTGAACAAGGTGTGAAAATATTATCTGACACAATAAGTGGTGATTATCCGAACAGTTTAGAATGAAGGTTAGGAGTAATGTTAGATATATCCTACAGTCGGATAGTATAACGTTATTCAAGTACTCTTCATAGACTACTGTTGTGGCAAAGCTTGCAATACACCTGCGTGTTGCATAAGGAGCCAAATGTATGTTAGTGCTGTGTGCATGGTAACGGATATAGTCCATCATGTTTGTGGACACGGATAATCGAATGGTAGCTAGAAAAACGACATCGCTGACCTTAAACTATGGATTCACGTAAGAAGCGGAATTTTCTTGAAGATTCTCACGCAGTGAAATGCTGAGAGGGAGCTAGATAATTCAGGGCTTAGCTTCGTGAATTGGCAGTAATCTCAATTTGTTAGAATTCTTACACCCCCTGGAGAATTCTAAGTGCAGTAACAAATTTTCTGAGATTTGGAAATGCCGGTAACAACATAGTGAGTACCATTACTAAGGCGATATCGTGGAGGAAATAGAAACACTAGAGGAATGTACGATGACGGTTCCTTCACTAAGTGCACCATGTCAGGTATACTGTAGCACGTGGCTGACATGTCTTAGTGAGCCTCCCACGGCAATATACACTAAAAGGGTAAAATCTTTAAGTATAAGTGGGAGAAGAAGTGTATGATGGTTGTTAACGATTGCGATTGTTAACATTGTACATGGATGAAGTCATATGGTTTCCTGTAGACGCGTTGGTATACTAAAAGGTTTTACTTTAGTATAAGTGGGAGATTGTTGGGGTTGTTGTATAACTAAAGCAAAACCAGTTGTTTTAGTGGTTACGACACAGGTCCACTGTTAACAATCCCTATCTGGAAGAATATGTATAAGCAAGAATAAAGCCCATTATCTCATGTTTTAGACCACGTGTCGATCTGAGTTCGGAGAGGATCACGAAGGTCGTTGATAATGATGAGATATAAACAGTTCACAGTCGAGACAGCTTGGGCTGAGCTGTCGGTCTTGACTGCAGCTTAATGGTAGTGATGAGTCCTAATCACTTGTTATGCTGGTACGGTGGAACGTATTGAAGGATCAATAGAGATGATGCTCTTCTGATACTGACCCTATATCATAGGTGATATAGGTGAAGAGCTATGGATCTCAGGCTCTAGCTCGATCTTAACCTTGGTAAACTATTAGACGTATATGTATTCTTCGATGTTACTTTGATTTACGAAGACATGAACTTCTCGTTAGTTCATCTTAATCATGTCGTACTTTGGGTAACACGAAGATGCATAGTATGTCTAATAAGTGTTATCAATAAGCCGTGTCCTGTGTGAGTGCAGGCTGACGATATCCCCTCAAGGGAGTTCACAATGTTTATTATACCAAGTCATGCATGCTGATTAAGTTCAGGTATAATAATGAGGAGTGAACGGGTACTACCTGAGGAATAGATGTTAACAATTAGGAGCAGTCATGATAGCTCTAAATTGGTTAACGGATATGGAAGGTCTTAAACACGGGGGTCGAACTATACAAAATACCTACCCAATCTACATAATTGGGACAGAGCGGTGATTCAGCTATAACACTTTAGTGGAGTGCGTTATAGTTCTAATGAGATACATGTTCAGGGGTGGACATGGAAATATCGAATTAGATAAGGCCCAACTCTGTCTGGTATCCGATCCCTAGGATGGCCCAAACAGACCTAAGGAATCGATCTAAACAGTGTTATTGAGTATGGGCTCAATAATTGGACTCAGGCCCAGTATATGATATAGATTGGATTTATATCCATGTATATGGATAAGATTAAATCTAATAAGATAAGATTTATTTATTTAAATCTTGTGGGGATAAATATCATATCTAAATATATTTGGTATATATTTAGTTATTTATTCTTCTACTGATATGAGAATAAATTCTATCTGTTAGAATTAATTCCGGATATACAGTTGCATAACGGAACAGATTAATTCCTAATTAATTGCGTATTAGTTAAGGAATAAGATTTGTAAGTTATGGAAAGGAATAAATATGGGATATGGCATTAATATGGTTGGAGATAAATAAGGAATCATATCTCCTTATTTATGAACCATATATATATACTCTCAAAGTCTCACACAAAACCCTAGCACACATTCTGACCTAGCCACCAGAATTCTCTACGAGAATTGGCGCAGAATCCTAGGCGAGAGAGAGAGAGTCGGCCGAGTCTGAGGAGAAGAGATCGAGGTTCCAGTGATCCGAGACGTCCACCAAGTCTCGGATTTCAAGGTGTGGGATCACATCCTAGAAGATCAGAACCGTAGATCAATCAGACGCGACTCAAACCCTCGTTCTTCATAATCAAGGTATGTACTCGAGCTTTGTATGACATTATGTGCACGATCGACTCAACACAACCGAACCAAGATCTGGGGGTCGGGGCGGCTTTCAAGCAGCCGTTCCAACAACCTCTCCCATGCTTCGTGAAATGGCTCATCGTTGTCTTGGGAGAAATTCATAATCTTTAACCGCACCTCTTGAGTCTTGCGGTTCGGGTAGTACTTGAGCATGAACTTCTCACACACCGCATTCCATGTGGTGAGAGAGTTGGCCGGGAGCGCCAAATTCCACGACTTTGCTCGATCCTTCAAGGTGTACGGGAAGCACTTCATCTTCAGATTGTCCTCCGTGAGTCCCGAAAGTGGGAAAGTCTGAACCACCGTGCAAAACTCTCGGATGAACGTCAAGGCATCTTCGTTGGGCAGCCCGTGGTAGGATGGGAGCAACGCCATGTGGTGAGGTTTAAGCTCATGATTCCTGACCGCTTCCGTCAGGACAATCGCCGAAGTGGTGGTTGTGAATGTGGGGCGAGCAAAATCGCCCATGACTCTAGCTGCCATGGCTTCGGGCTCAGCAAATAACAAGACTAAGGAAAAGTCTTGAGAGTCGATCTCCTCCTTCTCCTTCGCGGCTAAAATCGCTTTCCTTTGATGGATGTTGTCGAAGTAGGGCGCTAAATTCCTTTGAAGACTTCGGCGACCATGCATAAACAACACTCAACAAAAGGGTTAAACGCACCGAGTGGGAGAAACATGAAATCGAAAAACGCAAATAAAAATAAAACAAATAAAAATACTACACAATTAAAAGCCTAAAGTTGTCCCCGGCAATGGCGCCAAAATTTGTTTCACTAAAAAGTGTTCGCAATAGAACGAAATCCTATCGTAGCACTAGCAAGTAAAACCCAATGTCAAATCTCGAAGGAAAACTTTGCAGGGCAATTAATTATGTAGTAAAACCTAATCTAGCCTAAAACTAATAAAGCAAGTAAACAAGATTTTGGGGGTTTTTGTTTTAAATCCTAGGCAAATAAAATAAATCAAAGCAATAAATCAAAAGCAAATAAATAACTAATCTAGAACACAAAAAATAAATCTAAGAATTAAACTAAAGAAAACGATTAAACTACCTAGGCAAGAATCGAAAGGATTGCAATAAAGAAATCAACAAAGAAAGCAATAACTAATCTAGACATGATGAATGAAATCTGGAAATTTAAAAGAAAATAAATCTAACTTTGAAAGCTTTGAAAAACTAGAGAATCGAAACTAGAAAAACGAATCTAAACTTATAACTTGAAATCGAATGAACGAAATTAAACTAAGGAAATTAAAAGAAGCAATTAAGAAAACGAATCTAAAACTAAAGCAAGTAATTAAAGCAATTAAACGAAAGCAATAAATAACTTACGAAAGTAACGAAGAACGAAGAACGCGAAGTAAAAGAAAAGACTTGAATTGAATTGCAACGAACTAAGAATCCGGATCCGAACAAAGTAAAACTAATCTAAAGTGTTTGAGTGCTGAAAACTAAAGCTAAAAGATGATAAAAGATGATAAAAGATGTTAAAAGATGTCTCAAATTCGTCCCAAGGTACTAGTATATATATTAGGAAGAAAAACCTAATTAAATAAGGAAACAACAGCTGGACGCCGACTTCTGGCCAATCGGCCAGATGCTGAAGGAATTCTGGCCGGTCGGCCAGATCAGGAACTGCATAATCTCTTCACAAGTGTTTGGCCGATCGTCCAGATGCTGAAGGAATTCTGGCCGGTCGGCCAGATCAGGGACTGCTGAGCCCACGCATAGGCATTTGGCCGATCGTCCAGATTCCTAAGGAAATCTGGCCGATCGGCCAGATCAGGTTCTGGTCCCTCGCGATTCTTCCTTCACTTCACGCACTTTTCGTCCCGTTTTCTTCCAATTCCTCACCTTTTGCACCTACAATACCCGAAGCTCCAAACAAACGAATCATAGCAAAAGACACACGAAAAGACACGAAAACACAATGAAAACGGACACGAAAACATAACGAAAAACCTAACATCTAGACACCAATCACTATTTCTCAATTGGGCCAAGGAAATAAACATTAAATGGACCGGACTCATAATCCAATTGGGCCGAGAACTAATTAAAAGATGGGCCGGAATTTAATTTTCAATGGACCGAAATATCTAATTGGGCCGAAAATTAAATATGTGCACGAGGGCCGCACACGATAAATTACCGAGAATAAATAATTGGGCTTAGACCCCTAACAATCATATTCGGCCCAAATAAAGTATAACTTGGATTTAATAACAGTCAAGTCCAGTATATTAATCTTATAAGTGTAGACCACTTATATCCCTTAATAAAGTCACGAAACTTAATTAATGGATTTATCGAATATCCTGCGACTTCCGTCGAGGATGGAAAACCATAAGTTACCAGAATCGATCGAGGTGATTGATTTAAGCAAAGATCGAGGAACTCTCGATCGAAGTATATTCACTATAGCGCTAACAGAACAAGAAAAGTATAACCTCGATTAGAAGACAGCCTTCGCATAAATCGATAAAATTATCAATTTCATTTCGAGTTAATTACTCATTTCACGTTTTTTGAACGAGGTTAGGCGAAGGAGCAAGCAGAGCTTAATCAGCACCCAGAGCTACATCAGTAATATCAGGCAAGCCAGCAAGGTGGGCTTTCAGAAAAACTAAAATGTTTTCTTATGTTAAAATTCTTTTTCTTTTAAAGAATTGTCAGACCATAAAATGTTTTTGTTTTGTATGAGATCTATCTGGGGAGGCTTATGCCTCACTTTATCCGAACGATTCGGGCTCATTGAGGTTAAGACCTCGGTGAGTTAGTGCGCTCAGAAACCGTTAGCTAACGCAAGTTGGCGCGGTCAGGTATCCGGGAGGGTGGCCAACCTCTCCGGATACACCCCAGCTCAGATATGATGGATTACATAGAAAATAGCTTGCAAGCACTTTTTAATTTAAAATGTTTTCGTGAGCATAGGTTTTTCTTAAAACCCCTATGACTCACTTCAATGGCTGACAATAAAATGTTTTGGCATGTGTCCACTGAGTACTCTGTACTTAGCCTTGTACATATTTCCCATGTGCTGGTTGATCGTGATGGATATGGAGCAGTCCGAGGAGCTTTTTGTCGAGTATCAGAGTGTTGAAGCCTCTTGGTGGTGCATGTCTCCATACATGCATCTCACGTTCTTCCGCAATGTTCGTTACGAAGTCCACACAGTTCATTTCGTGTATCGTTGCAACGAGATGTTGTTTCATGTATCGATGCAACGAGTCGAGCTCTTCGTAGCCGACGATCTCTTCCTTGATTAGCTTCCGCTCGTTTCATGTAGTACTTCTTTTGTAAACAGACACGTTTCCGCGTACTTCCTTTTAACTGCACTTCTTCTGTATCGAACAACATCCTTTACCGACATTCTCGACGAATGTTGGGTTATTTGAATTGAACTTAATGTTGTTTCTACATAATGTTTTTAACTCACAATCAAGTCCTTGTATGTTATTCCTTCTTTATTCCTTTTTTCTTGCGTTGTGACCCTGCTTGGCCAAGTTTTGGCGGGGCGGGTCGTGACAGAGTGGTATCAGAGCACTAGGTTCGCTCTGAAATCCAAGAGTCTTCTTCTTCATTGTAAAGTCTAGACTTGCTTCGCTAGACTTCTTAAAACTCTCGACGAAAGCTCGACTCTCCATGACATCACAGACGGCCAGAAGATAGGTTGCTTATCACTACTATGAGAACCTAGACGAGGTAACTTGTAGGGATCACATAAGGTGATGAGATCAAGGACATTTAGAGAACATAGCTCACTTGAACTAGAGTCCTTTCTTTCATTGTAACAGGCTGGATCAAAGAAGCGACGAGACGCATTTCAGTTCAAGGAAGAAGATTTACAAGGAAGCGATTAGAATTTGTAATAGAACGACGTCTCTAAGATGGGACAAGTGAGGTGCCGTCAACCTTATAACGAACGCAAGGCGAGTTTTTCGACTGCCTCTAACTTAACCGAACAGGAAAGTAGTAAGAGTAACTTAATAATGAACCTAGAACGAGAACTTACTCGATATAGAATCTCTTTCACACTAGCATGAAACACAGTTATGACCCATGAGAATCTCCTGAACCATAGATCACAACCTTGAAAAAGATGCTTCCTTTACCAACTTATTTACGATTACTGTCTCTATCCCAACCTCTTGAATAGAACCTGATTAGAACTCGCTGTCTCGTGTAGATGGCAGGAGCTAGGCCTACCCCAGACGTGGTCGCGATACTTCTAGACTCGTACCTCAACTATCGACGTCGAGTAGAGCACGACATAGGTGAGTACTTGGCTCACTTTGGAGGGCTTTGGGAGGAGGTACACCAGTACGCCGGGGTTTCCGGATACGACGGCATGACGAGGGTGATCGTGCACCTACCCCGCAATTGGCAGATGTGGACGTGGACTCTTTCTCTGGACTTCACTGCGTGCTACCACCCTTACTTCGACCTGGTAGCCGACTTTCGAGGGTTTCTGTCAGCCCTCCAGCACCAGTTCACAGTGTACCGTAGGCCGCCCGACGGACCGCACCAGTTCCCGTTATGTCTTACTACCGAGGCCGACCTACCACCTCCAGTGCAGCCTCAGTCGGGCGGAGAACCAGCAGTGACAGAGGTTCCGACGCCTCCCGTTTCCGTCCTCGGTCACCGAGACCGTGAGGACTTTGAGGCCGGGACTTCGGTGGCCCATTTCCGACGTGCCTCTAACGCACCTACCGTACCTACTTCCTTGCCAGACGAGGGAGGTCCCTCGACAGCTGACCGGGGAAAGGCCCCGATGGTGGACGCCAGCCCCAAAAGGGAGGCACCCCGTTCTTTACCTTCTCGTCCGCTAAGCCCAGGGACTTCTACGGAGGAGCTACTCCGTATAGTGGTGGAGTTGCAGCAGCCAAAGACTTCCGCCCCTCGCCCCGTAGCTCACCGAGACTGGTCCGTAGGGACAGGGCCCAGCAGCAGCAGCGGTCACGCACCCTCCGACTTCGAGAAGTGGATGGAGGAGTTGAGACAGAGCACCGACAGGCACTGCCGAGTGATGCTCGACCTCAGCGGTCGCCTAGACGACCTTGGACAGATGGTTGAGGAGTTGTTGCACGAGGCGGAACCCCAACCGCAGCCAGCGCCCGAGCCAGAGCCGGAGCTCGAGGAGGAGGATCCCGAGGAGGACCCTGAGGAGGAGGGACTGTTCGTAGACCTAGAGGTCGACCCTGACTCCGACGAGGATCTCGGCGGAGGACCGGACGCTGACTCTGACGCCGAGTCGTGCTTGAGCACTGAGAGTTCCTTAGTGGGGTAAAGTAGCTCTAGTTAGTGTCAGCAACGGATCCCTGTAGACCGTCCTGACTTTGTTCTGTGATAGAACTTTCGATTTCAAGTATTATGTTTTGATGTGATAGTACGGGGCCACAAAGTGTTAGGTGGACCGTAGGACAGATTGACATGTTTTGTTTCCGCTTCCATTATGACGTTTAAGACCTCCACGAGGCAATTTTCCATAATTGCGCCATTTACGATATCTAATTGCGAAACCATTCCTTCAAACTATGTTATGACAAACCAACACAGCATGTAAACCGAGAAAGTACAGCATGATAAGTAGAGAGCCAAGCATGATTTGCGCTACCACCTATGCGAGAAACTTTTGTGAATATTGACAATTGAAATTCTTATATCATCGTTAATCAGAATGCCGCCAAGAACTAGGAGAGGAAGATCCCGAGGTGGAGCTAGGAATGAACATGATCAAGCACCTCCACCACAACCTTCACCACCTCCACCACCGCCTTCACCGCTTCCACCACCACCACGAAGGATCGAAGAACTTTTTCTTTGACAGAATCCACCCGTTTTCAATGGGATGGGAGATCCAGCAGAGGCTGAGACTTGGATACGCGCTCTGGAACGTATCTTCAACTTCTTAGGATGCTCTGATCGGGAGCGACTAGCTTGCGTAGCATTTCAATTCACTGGATCCGCTGACTTTTGGTGGGAAGCTCAGCAGAAGATCATGACTCCCGAGCAATGGGCAGGCCTTACCTGGGAGGAATTCAAGACTAGGCTATATAATAAGTATGTTCTGAAAAGTTACCGCAAGAAGAAAGAGGCCGAATTCTATAATCTCAAGCAAGGTAGGATGACGGTGACTGAATATGACCGAGTTTTCTGCGACATGTCTCGCTATGCACCCGACCAAGTCGACACTGACGAAAAGATGACCGAGAAGTTTCGAGCCGGCTTAAGGCCCGAAATTCGGATGACCCTTGCGAGCCTAGGAACACTCACCTATCACGATGCACTAAGTTGTGCCCTAGATGTTGAGGCAGTAATGCCGACTGAGAAACCAGCCCCAGCAAATCCTCCGGCCCAATCAAATTATCAGCCTTCGGCCGACAAAGGAAAACGTAAGTGCGAAGGAAACCCGAGCAACAATCGTGACAAGAGGCCATGGCAAGGACCCCAACGTCCACCAAATCCTGGACCTACTTCGACTCAAACGCAGACGGGAAATCGTTCCGCCCAAAACCCCCTCTGCTCGAGATGTAATCGAAGACATGAAGGTTTCTGCAAAGTTGGAAGTGACGCTTGCTTTGTCTGCAACCAGAAGGGTCACTTTGCGAAGAACTGCCCAAATAGGAAGCCCCGAACAGGCATGGGACCCCAACCCTCTGGTCAAAACCAACAGTTGCGTGCTATTCAGGCACAGCCAAGGCCCCCTCAGCCACCTCAGCTACATCAGCCATTTCCTTTGCCCACCCAGCACCAGCAATTTCAACAACACCTTCAGGAACAGCAAATTGCTAGAGCTTACGCGCTTAAGAAGAAACAGCCAGAGAAAAACCCGGGAAACCTAGCAGGTATGGGTCAACTACTCGGAATACCTGTGATAATTTTGTTCGATACCGGTGCTTCGTATTCCTTTATATCCCAAACATGTGTAGAAGAACTGAACTTAGAAGCAAAACCATTGAAGGTTGAACTAGGTCTCACATCACCGGTAGGAGGAACTAAGGCTCTCACGCACTGTTGCTCTAACTTAGAACTTGAACTAGGATCACTTAAGCTCTCAGCAAATAACTTAAGTGTCATGACTTTAAAAGACATAGATGTGATCCTAGGAATGGACTGGCTAACTCGGTATCATGCTACTATTCTATGCAACGAGAGACGAATCTCTTTTCACCCACCCGGGAAAGAACCAACAGACCTCTACGGGATCTCCATGAACCAGAGAAAGGCGATCATTTCGGTACTTCAGGCCGCCACGTTAGTCAAGAAGGGATACCCAGCATATCTCGTTCACTTATGCGGAGAAACCCAGGAAGAAACGAAGGTCGAGAATGTAGAAATCGTGCGAGAATTTCCTGATGTATTTCCCGAAACCCTACCAGGACCCCCACCAGACCGGGAGATAGAGTTACCATCGAACTAGAACCAGGGGCAGCTCCGGTGTCCAAAGCACCATACCGTATGGCCCTGACAAACCGATATTTTATATGCATTTCAAGATGATTTTGGTAGGTTTTGGCTTTGATATATGTGCTTAAATGAATAGGAAATGATAGGTTTTTACAATTTATGCATTTTCTATATGCTTTGCACTTTCTCTCATTTTCCGTGCTAATTTCAGGTGTTGTGGCAATTTTCTGGGAACGTTTGACTTATCCTATGTCGAAGAGGATCGAAAGAGGAAGCCGTAGCACTTTGCGGATTAATTTTCCGATGCCGGACGAGAGAGAACGAGCCAAAACCGTGAGAGCGCGCAGAATGGCAGATTTGGGCGAGAATGCACAAACACATGCTTTAGACAACTTTCCGGAAATTACAGATTTTACCCCACCTTCTCAACTCAAGTTTCTTTATTTGCAATTTGACCCCAACTTGTGGGAAATCTATAAATACTCATTTATTTGCCTCATTTGGCAACTTTTATCACTTGTAATTCACTCTTGCACTATTACTTTGAACCCTAGTTTTTCCCTCCTTTCCTCTTTAGTATTTTCAAATATTGTTGAAGATTATGCTTGGAGTTTGAAGAGATTGTTGAAGATTTCTTCTCTACTTTTCTTTCCTTGTCATTTACATTATGTTTTTGCTTATTGTTCATGGTTTGATGCTTAGATCCATGCTAGGCTAGATCCATTGAGGTCTCAAATGATGGATGGTGTGAATTAGGCTAGGATTTAATGGCTTTTGATGTGGATCTACCTTTCCTTTGAGTTGCCCTTGGATTTGATTGAATTTAATTGCATGAATGATTGACATCCATGAGTGCATACAAGGTGTTTGATGGAATGCCTAGGAAGCTTCCATTCATAGCACTTGGCATGAATCCTTGCTCATACTATCTAGTATTGATTTGCATTGCTCCTAGAAAGAATTATGTGAATTGATGTTAGATTAGTAGGCATTGTGCTTTTAGGAGTTGGTAACATGTTTAGAATGGTAAGCATGTTATTCAATCCACTAGTTATCAAGTCTTGGGAGGATGAGATAGCTTGATTTATGTAATAATGCCACTCAAAGGAATTAAAATGGTTTGATACATCACTTGCCTAGTCCTTAGCCTAATCACACCGAAAATCATTTGAATCCTTGCTTGCTTTTATCGAATTTCTATTTCTTGCTCTTTTATTTGTTCTTTACATTGCTTGCCTTCATATTTTGCTTGTTATTTCATTTACTCATTACTTGCCTAGTTATAAAACACCAAACTCATGACTATGTGCTGATAGTATGATAGAGACTACGTGAACTACTTGATTGTCTATCAATACATTCACTCCTTGTGGTTCGACCCGGACTACTAGCTAGTTCGGTTATTGTATTATTGATAGGCTAGAAATTAGCCGAGTCAATTTTTGGCGCCGTTGCCGGGGAGTGAATAGATTGATGATCAATAGATTGTTGAGTTTCTTGTTGCTAATTTGAGTTTGTTTTTATTTTTATAGTTAGGATGGTATCTTGCTTGTTAATTCAAGCATTTTATTGGATTATTTTTGATCTCTTTGTTGGTGTGTTTGATAGGTACACATCTAAAAGATCCAAGGTTAAACATGTGGAATCTTTCGTTTTGGATTATGAGAAGAGAGAAAGAACTTCCAAAGAGCAAGATGTGGAAATCAATCGGGAAGTGGAAGTTCTTTGGAAGCGATTGGAGGTTATGGAAGCAAGAGTGGACGAGCAAAGGAGAAGAACCACCCAAGAGGTTCAATTAACTCCTATAATTGAGATATTCCAACCTCCAAAGGAAAGTTATCAAGGAAGAGAATGGGGCATGGTAGATGCACCTAGCTTTGAGCTCAAGCCGGGTTTGATTCGTTTGGTTCAAGCAAATCAATTTGGAGGAGAAGTCACCGAGGACCCAAATGATCATCTATACTCATTCCTCGAAATTTGTGACACCATCAAGCTACAAGGAGTGCCAAATAACACAATCCGGATGAGACTCTTCGGATTTTCACTTCGTGACCGGGCTAAAATGTGGTTCAAAGGTCTCAATGGGAAGTCAATCAAATCTTGGGAGGATTTATGCAAAGCTTTTCTCTCGAGATACTTTCCACCTTCCAAGGTACAACGCCTAATCTCGGAGATTTATCAATTTGCCCAACATGAGGATGAGACGATATTCGATGCTTGGGGGAGATTCCGTGAGCTCTTAAGGAAATGCCCTCCACATGGCCTAGATGAAAGTCGACAACTCTTCTTCTTTTATGGTGGTTTGAGTTCACAAACAAGAACTATGGTAGATGCTACCTCCGGAGGTTGTTTGCTTAATCGTAATGTGAAAGAAGCTATGAGGATTCTTGAAGAGATGGTCTCTAACTCTTTTCAATGGCCTATGGAAAGGGTGCATTCCAAGAAAGCTACCTCCATGATGGATGATAAATATGAAGAGCTTGCTTCCCAAATTACCAACCTCAAGAAGGAGCATGAAGAGATTAGAAAGGCGTTGATGGAAGCACGAGCTTGGCAAAGACCTAAGAATGGAGGAATTCTTGGCCAAGAAGAGGCGATTCACATCAACCAACAACCTCTATCGGTTTTTCAACAACTTGTAGAAGATGATCCACTCCAAACTTGGAGCTATGAAGCTCCATCGATGCCTCTATTTTCAATGCCTTTCCATGAGATTCAACAAGAGGAAAAACCATGTGTAAAAAAAGATGGAGGTATTTCTCTTACTCATCTTCCCCAAACTTCTATAGAGAATGATGATGTGAGTGAGTTGAATGATGGTATCATGAACGATGTATCATTTCCTCTTGAGTTTGGATATGAGAATCATGCTAAGTTTGGGGGTGAGAAGAGGGATGATCTTGTTGAGAGTATCCCTCATGAGGAAGTCGTAGATAAAAGCATTGATAGGTTGGAAGTGTTGAAGAAGTTGGATATCAATGCTCATTTGGTTGATTTGTTGAGTAGTATGCCAAATCATGAGAAGTTCTTGGAGGAGGTAGACAAGAGGAAGGTGAAAATGGATGATGATATGACCATTGAGTTATCGGTGGAATGTAGTACTAGACTACGAAGAGAATTCCCCAACAAGGAAAGCGATCTTGGAGATTTCACAATTCCTTGTGAAATTGGTGATCAAGTGCTAGAGAAAGTCTTGTGTGACATGGGTTCAAGAGTGAACGTCATGCCTCTTCCTATCTTTGAACGTTTGAAGATTGGAACCCTTATGCCCACCATGACTATACTTAGATTGGCGGATCGCTCTATCATAATTCCATGGGGAAAGGTAGACAATGTGCTTATCAAGGTTGGAAAGTTCATCTTTCCGGTGGACTTCTTCGTTCTTGACGTTGAAGAGGAGCATAACATTCCTTTGATACTTGGTATGCCTTTCTTGTCCACAAGCCGAGCTTTGATGGATGTTTGTGATGGAAGCCTCACTTTCCGAGTTGATGAAGAGGAAGTGACATTCTATAAGCCGAAACTTGAGAATGAATTGCCAACTCTAATAGAAAAGGTTCTAGTTCCAAGTCCCAAGAGAGGTGGCATGAGGATGAATGGAGTGAATTTCCAAGAAAAGAGTGTCGATCCTTCACGTGAGAGGTTTACAAGTTTTGGAGGTCAAGAGAGGGCCTCATTTGATGTCCCATGAGCTACAATGAGGTATCGTCGAGCTAGCGACGTTAAACAAGCGCTCGTTGGGAGGCACCCCAACACGTATCCTTTATTTTCTTGTTTTCTTCAAGTTTAGTCGTTTTAGTCGAATAAAAGTTGAGAGTGGGTTAATTTGTTATGGAAAAATATTTCTAAGTGTTGGATACTTTCTTTTGCCTTAGAAAATTTTTTGAGATTTTTCAAGTTGGCAATTTCATGCTTTAGAAAAATTTTGAGAATTTTCAAGTTTTGTATTCCAACACTTAGAAAAATTTTGAGGGTCTAAGTTCTACTTTTGCGCAGTCCGGCGGTAAAATCGAAAAAAAATAGCAAAACTTGTCGGAATTCGATTCCGTCGATTGCATTGTGTTCGTAGGACTCGAGAGTAGGGGGGAGGACCGACTCCCGTCCCGGACCGGCCCGGAAGGCTCGGGCCAAATCCGAGGACAGCGCGAACGGCGACCGGAATTTGGATTGCAGCGGGGGTCGCAGCAGCCACGGCGACCGGAAGTTGGGTCGCAGCCGGCGCGCCTTTTTCAGGCTTTCCCACGGCGGTCAACCCTTTTCTCCCGGGTTTGACCGCCGAAGCCCCTTCTCCCCTATGCGCACTCTCGCCGTTTCGCCTCGTTCTCCCTCATACGAACTCCGAATTGCATTCCGTTTTTTCGTATGGATTCCTCTTTCAACCCTCTACAACATAGAATTGTTTTGAGTAATTTTGTTGTTTGTTTTTTTGGTGTAAATAAGTTGTCAAATTAGGGCTGGAACATGAGGAGGAAGGTATCTCAAATCATCCCCTTACATGGGCTTATTGTTTACCCCTTGGGCTATGCTTTGATATGTGATTACTAATTTGTGAATTGAGATTGAATGTTGCTAGGGGGTGACAAAGAGAAGCAATGCATGACGAAAGGGAGGTCATTCAACTTAATCGAGCGCGTACCGGAATGGGTAGCATTGAATGTGATATCCATCCAAAGCTTGGACCTTTGTGAGTGTAGTTTAAATTCCTTATTATTCTTCCCTCCAAACTCATTTTAGACTTTGTTTCTAAAATAAGTTTGGGGGAGGGGGGTAAGATACGGACTTTAAACTACGTTTCTTTCTTCGGTTTTTCATTAAGTTGTGTGCTTAGTGATTTATAAGCTTGTATTTGCTTGATAAAGTTGATTGTGCTTGATTTGGATGCTTGAAAGTGATGAATGTGTTTGAGTGTGTTTGGTATGTGATGAGGGTGAATGAGTTGGAATGTGATTCAAGTGATTCATATGTGTGTAAATGTATGCTTACTTGCAAATTTTGCAAAATTTTTAAAAACTTATTTCGAATGAATCACTTTAAGTCTTGGTTTTCATAGTGTGGTTGTCAATTCCTTTGCTTTCAAGAGAGACGTCGATGATGAGTTGAGCGAAAATTGATATCATATTTTGTGGGATTTCTCATGTGTGTCTTGAGCATGAAGTGATTGCATAGCATGATTAACTAGGAATGATTGATCTTAGGCACATGAACTCTAAACAAAAGCTTGTGAGGTTTGAGCCGAAACGTTGCATCAATAACGTTACTTTTTCTTTCTTGTGAGTTTGCCATGTTTTGCATTGTTATCTTCTAGAACTTGCCTTTAATCTCGATCGAGGTTGCGATATGTGCCACTAGAACTTAGAAATGATTTTAGGCCCTCACTTGTTAGCCTCATTATTTCCTAAACACTAACCAAATGAAATGTCAACTTTGTGGTCCCCCTTGAGCCTTTAAAGCCTTTATTTTTTAACCGGATGAAAGGGGGTGAAGGTTGGTTAAGGGAATCCATTGAGAGGTTGTGAGTAGTGAGAAACGAGGTTGGAGTAGTTTGATTGAAGAGTCGTTGTGAGATGAGAATACTCCTATGAGCTCTAGTGAAAAGAAAAAAAAAGAAAAAGAAAAGGAAAAAAAATGAAAGAGATGAGAATGGAATTCCTCACAAAAAAAAAAAAAAAAAAAAAAAAAAGTGGAAAAAATGATGAGAAAAGAAAAGAAAAAAAAAAAAAAGAGTTGAAAAGAAAGAAAAAGTTTGAATAAAGTTAGTTGTGTATATGAGAGCATAAAGGAGTTATTCATGAATATTTAAGAAGCTTCAATCAAACTTGGGTATTAAAGAGTGTTAAGAGGTGAAATGGTGAAGGTAGAAGGTGGAGAAATTCACACTTTGAGTGGAAAAGAGGAGGTGAAAGTACTTAGAAGATTTCTTAGTCACTTAGCCTAAAAATCCCTACCTAAGCCAATGTCCCCACATTACAAGCCTAAATAAAAGACCTAATTGATCTTAGTTCGAGTGCACAATCAAGCGATGGAGATCATGAGATTTAGGGCAAGCTTATGGTAAGAGCAATGCATGCATGAGTTCGATGAGTGTAAACTTCCTTCCATACACTTGAGAGAAAGAGCGATACACTTATACCTAGTGAGGTTTGGAGTTTCATTATGCTTGAGTGATTGATTTCGTAGTTGAAAGTGTTGTGTGATTATGGATTGTTCGATGCACCTTGGGAGTTCCATGATTGAAAATGCTTTGTTGAGTGAGTACTTTGAGACATCGATGATCTTGAATTGCATAACCATTCGGTTTGAGTGTTTTGATTGTTTTGTTCCATTTTCGGGACGAATAATGGCTTAAGTTTGGGGGAGTTGACAAACCGATATTTTATATGCATTTCAAGATGATTTTGGTAGGTTTTGGCTTTGATATATGTGCTTAAATGAATAGGAAAGGATAGGTTTTTACAATTTATGCATTTTCTATATGCTTTGCACTTTCTCTCATTTTCCGTGCTAATTTCAGGTGTTGTGGCAATTTTCTGGGAACGTTTGACTTATCCTATGTCGAAGAGGATCGAAAGAGGAAGCCGTAGCACTTTGCGGATTAATTTTCCGATGCCGGACGAGAGAGAACGAGCCAAAACCGTGAGAGCGCGCAGAATGGCAGATTTGGGCGAGAATGCACAAACACATGCTTTAGACAACTTTCCGGAAATTACAGATTTTACCCCACCTTCTCAACTCAAGTTTCTTTATTTGCAATTTGACCCCAACTTGTGGGAAATCTATAAATACTCATTTATTTGCCTCATTTGGCAACTTTTATCACTTGTAATTCACTCTTGCACTATTACTTTGAACCCTAGTTTTTCCCTCCTTTCCTCTTTAGTATTTTCAAATATTGTTGAAGATTATGCTTGGAGTTTGAAGAGATTGTTGAAGATTTCTTCTCTACTTTTCTTTCCTTGTCATTTACATTATGTTTTTGCTTATTGTTCATGGTTTGATGCTTAGATCCATGCTAGGCTAGATCCATTGAGGTCTCAAATGATGGATGGTGTGAATTAGGCTAGGATTTAATGGCTTTTGATGTGGATCTACCTTTCCTTTGAGTTGCCCTTGGATTTGATTGAATTTAATTGCATGAATGATTGACATCCATGAGTGCATACAAGGTGTTTGATGGAATGCCTAGGAAGCTTCCATTCATAGCACTTGGCATGAATCCTTGCTCATACTATCTAGTATTGATTTGCATTGCTCCTAGAAAGAATTATGTGAATTGATGTTAGATTAGTAGGCATTGTGCTTTTAGGAGTTGGTAACATGTTTAGAATGGTAAGCATGTTATTCAATCCACTAGTTATCAAGTCTTGGGAGGATGAGATAGCTTGATTTATGTAATAATGCCACTCAAAGGAATTAAAATGGTTTGATACATCACTTGCCTAGTCCTTAGCCTAATCACACCGGAAATCATTTGAATCCTTGCTTGCTTTTATCGAATTTCTATTTCTTGCTCTTTTATTTGTTCTTTACATTGCTTGCCTTCATATTTTGCTTGTTATTTCATTTACTCATTACTTGCCTAGTTATAAAACACCAAACTCATGACTATGTGCTTAGATAGTATGATAGAGACTACGTGAACTACTTGATTGTCTATCGATACATTCACTCCTTGTGGTTCGACCCGGACTACTAGCTAGTTCGGTTATTGTATTATTGATAGGCTAGAAATTAGCCGAGTCAATTTTTGGCGCCGTTGCCGGGGAGTGAATAGATTGATGATCAATAGATTGTTGAGTTTCTTGTTGCTAATTTGAGTTTGTTTTTATTTTTATAGTTAGGATGGTATCTTGCTTGTTAATTCAAGCATTTTATTGGATTATTTTTGATCTCTTTGTTGGTGTGTTTGATAGGTACACATCTAAAAGATCCAAGGTTAAACATGTGGAATCTTTCGTTTTGGATTATGAGAAGAGAGAAAGAACTTCCAAAGAGCAAGATGTGGAAATCAATCGGGAAGTGGAAGTTCTTTGGAAGCGATTGGAGGTTATGGAAGCAAGAGTGGACGAGCAAAGGAGAAGAACCACCCAAGAGGTTCAATTAACTCCTATAATTGAGATATTCCAACCTCCAAAGGAAGTTATCAAGGAAGAGAATGGGGCACGGTAGATGCACCTAGCTTTGAGCTCAAGCCGGGTTTGATTCGTTTGGTTCAAGCAAATCAATTTGGAGGAGAAGTCACCGAGGACCCAAATGATCATCTATACTCATTCCTCGAAATTTGTGACACCATCAAGCTACAAGGAGTGCCAAATGACACAATCCGGATGAGACTCTTCGGATTTTCACTTCGTGACCGGGCTAAAATGTGGTTCAAAGGTCTCAATGGGAAGTCAATCAAATCTTGGGAGGATTTATGCAAAGCTTTTCTCTCGAGATACTTTCCACCTTCCAAGGTACAACGCCTAATCTCGGAGATTTATCAATTTGCCCAACATGAGGATGAGACGATATTCGATGCTTGGGGGAGATTCCGTGAGCTCTTAAGGAAATGCCCTCCACATGGCCTAGATGAAAGTCGACAACTCTTCTTCTTTTATGGTGGTTTGAGTTCACAAACAAGAACTATGGTAGATGCTACCTCCGGAGGTTGTTTGCTTAATCGTAATGTGAAAGAAGCTATGAGGATTCTTGAAGAGATGGTCTCTAACTCTTTTCAATGGCCTATGGAAAGGGTGCATTCCAAGAAAGCTACCTCCATGATGGATGATAAATATGAAGAGCTTGCTTCCCAAATTACCAACCTCAAGAAGGAGCATGAAGAGATTAGAAAGGCGTTGATGGAAGCACGAGCTTGGCAAAGACCTAAGAATGGATGAATTCTTGGCCAAGAAGAGGCGATTCACATCAACCAACAACCTCTATCGGTTTTTCAACAACTTGTAGAAGATGATCCACTCCAACCTTGGAGCTATGAAGCTCCATCGATGCCTCTATTTTCAATGCCTTTCCATGAGATTCAACAAGAGGAAAAACCATGTGTAAAAAAAGATGGAGGTATTTCTCTTACTCATCTTCCCCAAACTTCTATAGAGAATGATGATGTGAGTGAGTTGAATGATGGTATCATGAACGATGTATCATTTCCTCTTGAGTTTGGATATGAGAATCATGCTAAGTTTGGGGGTGAGAAGAGGGATGATCTTGTTGAGAGTATCCCTCACGAGGAAGTCGTAGATAAAAGCATTGATAGGTTGGAAGTGTTGAAGAAGTTGGATATCAATGCTCATTTGGTTGATTTGTTGAGTAGTATGCCAAATCATGAGAAGTTCTTGGAGGAGGTAGACAAGAGGAAGGTGAAAATGGATGATGATATGACCATTGAGTTATCGGTGGAATGTAGTACTAGACTACGAAGAGAATTCCCCAACAAGGAAAGCGATCTTGGAGATTTCACAATTCCTTGTGAAATTGGTGATCAAGTGCTAGAGAAGGTCTTGTGTGACATGGGTTCAAGAGTGAACGTCATGCCTCTTCCTATCTTTGAACGTTTGAAGATTGGAACCCTTATGCCCACCATGACTATACTTAGATTGGCGGATCGCTCTATCATAATTCCATGGGGAAAGGTAGACAATGTGCTTATCAAGGTTGGAAAGTTCATCTTTCCGGTGGACTTCTTCGTTCTTGACGTTGAAGAGGAGCATAACATTCCTTTGATACTTGGTATGCCTTTCTTGTCCACAAGCCGAGCTTTGATGGATGTTTGTGATGGAAGCCTCACTTTCCGAGTTGATGAAGAGGAAGTGACATTCTATAAGCCGAAACTTGAGAATGAATTGCCAACTCTAATAGAAAAGGTTCTAGTTCCAAGTCCCAAGAGAGGTGGCATGAGGATGAATGGAGTGAATTTCCAAGAAAAGAGTGTCGATCCTTCACGTGAGAGGTTTACAAGTTTTGGAGGTCAAGAGAGGGCCTCATTTGATGTCCCATGAGCTACAATGAGGTATCGTCGAGCTAGCGACGTTAAACAAGCGCTCGTTGGGAGGCACCCCAACACGTATCCTTTATTTTCTTGTTTTCTTCAAGTTTAGTCGTTTTAGTCGAATAAAAGTTGAGAGTGAGTTAATTTGTTATGGAAAAATATTTCTAAGTGTTGGATACTTTCTTTTGCCTTAGAAAAATTTTTGAGATTTTTCAAGTTGGCAATTTCATGCTTTAGAAAAATTTTGAGAATTTTCAAGTTTTGTATTCCAACACTTAGAAAAATTTTGAGGGTCTAAGTTCTACTTTTGCGCAGTCCGGCGGTAAAATCGAAAAAAAATAGCAAAACTTATCGGAATTCGATTCCGTCGATTGCATTGTGTTCGTAGGACTCGAGAGTAGGGGGGAGGACCGACTCCCGTCCCGGACCGGCCCGGAAGGCTCGGGCCAAATCCGAGGACAGCGCGAACGGCGACCGGAATTTGGATTGCAGCGGGGGTCGCAGCAGCCATGGCGACCGGAAGTTGGGTCACAGCCGGCGCGCCTTTTTCAGGCTTTCCCACGGCGGTCAACCCTTTTCTCCCGGGTTTGACCGCCGAAGCCCCTTCTCCCCTATGCGCACTCTCGCCGTTTCGCCTCGTTCTCCCTCATACGAACTCCGAATTGCATTCCGTTTTTTCGTATGGATTCCTCTTTCAACCCTCTACAACATAGAATTGTTTTGAGTAATTTTGTTGTTTGTTTTTTGGTGTAAATAAGTTGTCAAATTAGGGCTGGAAAATGAGGAGGAAGGTATCTCAAATCATCCCCTTACATGGGCTTATTGTTTACCCCTTGGGCTATGCTTTGATATGTGATTACTAATTTGTGAATTGAGATTGAATGTTGCTAGGGGGTGACAAAGAGAAGCAATGCATGACGAAAGGGAGGTCATTCAACTTAATCGAGCGCGTACCGGAATGGGTAGCATTGAATGTGATATCCATCCAAAGCTTGGACCTTTGTGAGTGTAGTTTAAATTCCTTATTATTCTTCCCTCCAAACTCATTTTAGACTTTGTTTCTAAAATAAGTTTGGGGGAGGGGGGTAAGATACGGACTTTAAACTACGTTTCTTTCTTCGGTTTTTCATTAAGTTGTGTGCTTAGTGATTTATAAGCTTGTATTTGCTTGATAAAGTTGATTGTGCTTGATTTGGATGCTTGAAAGTGATGAATGTGTTTGAGTGTGTTTGGTATGTGATGAGGGTGAATGAGTTGGAATGTGATTCAAGTGATTCATATGTGTGTAAATGTATGCTTACTTGCAAATTTTGCAAAATTTTTAAAAACTTATTTCGAATGAATCACTTTAAGTCTTGGTTTTCATAGTGTGGTTGTCAATTCCTTTGCTTTCAAGAGAGACGTCGATGATGAGTTGAGCGAAAATTGATATCATATTTTGTGGGATTTCTCATGTGTGTCTTGAGCATGAAGTGATTGCATAGCATGATTAACTAGGAATGATTGATCTTAGGCACATGAACTCTAAACAAAAGCTTGTGAGGTTTGAGCCGAAACGTTGCATCAATAACATTACTTTTTCTTTCTTGTGAGTTTGCCATGTTTTGCATTGTTATCTTCTAGAACTTGCCTTTAATCTCGATCGAGGTTGCTATATGTGCCACTAGAACTTAGAAATGATTTTAGGCCCTCACTTGTTAGCCTCATTATTTCCTAAACACTAACCAAATGAAATGTCAACTTTGTGGTCCCCCTTGAGCCTTTAAAGCCTTTATTTTTGAACCGGATGAAAGGGGGTGAAGGTTGGTTAAGGGAATCCATTGAGAGGTTGTGAGTAGTAAGAAACGAGGTTGGAGTAGTTTGATTGAAGAGTCGTTGTGAGATGAGAATACTCCTATGAGCTCTAGTGAAAAGAAAAAAAAAGTAAAAGAAAAGGAAAAAAAATGAAAGAGATGAGAATGGAATTCTCACAAAAAAAAAAAAAAAAAGAGTTGAAAAGAAAGAAAAAGTTTGAATAAAGTTAGTTGTGTATATGAGAGCATAAAGGAGTTATTCATGAATATTTAAGAAGCTTCAATCAAACTTGGGTATTAAAGAGTGTTAAGAGGTGAAATGGTGAAGGTAGAAGGTGGAGAAATTCACACTTGGAGTGGAAAAGAGGAGGTGAAAGTACTTAGAAGATTTCTTAGTCACTTAGTGTCACGCCCCGACTCCTGAGAGCCGTGACATGGCAGGGGGTTGGATTAAAGAAGCGGGGAAGAAAGGGGGGTGACTTTAACTCATGAATATAATAATAATTCCTCAAAAATAAAATAAAGTTAATAAGTAAATGGTGGGGTAAACCAGCGTCAAGTCTCCAAGAGGAGTCGAGTAGCTACTACGACAATTGGAAATACCAAGAGTGAGTAGTAAATTCGAGCTTCCAAGTGGGACCATTGCACGGCACTCTCCACCCAACATAATATTTAAAAGACGGGGTAACCGGCGTACAGTAAACTAGAGGAGTCGACACACTGCAGAAAATGGAATTACCATAATCGAGTGGAAGTTCGAGCATCCAAAAGGAACTGATACACGGCACTCTCCGTCTAACAGTAAGTAAAGCAAGATGACGTAGTGCAAGACGGAAAGATAGATTATATAACTAGAGGGTTGGAAGAACACACCCTCGACATTGTACATTATTACAAAACTACTATTTTCTTGATCAGAGTTTTAAGCTAAATAACATAGTGGGACTTATGTAATACTGCAACAACCCCTTCCTCAGCCTTGCTGCTCATCATCTGCTTCCAAACCTGAAACATGAAAGAGTTTTGGGCTGAGTACTTGATGTACTCAGCGGTCGTACCCCTTTGGCAAGCATTTTGAAAACTAGCAGTTTATCCAAACATAGTATATCAGGAGGCTTGCAGAAAATAACTCCTGAAAATACAAATATCATTTTGGGGTGTGTGGTGTTCATCTTGGACTCAACCGCAGGCTACATTATCACCTTTGGTACTAGACCGGGTTCAGGGTCGTAACCCTAAATAATCCCAGTACTTGCATTAAACCCGAGTCGAAACTCAAGGAGTTGCCATGGGTTAACATACGATGCACCGTATGTAACCGGGGGTGTACACAATTCCAAGTTAGTATATCTGATACAAACAAGGAATCTCGATCGATCCATGGAGTCATTTCATAGAACATTCACACAAAACATTTTATGGATAAGTGCATTTTTAACATAAAATAAAAGTAGCATTAAAAACAATGCCCTTTGAGAGTATTTTACCCACCTGATAACTTGATATAATGCACTAACTTGTTATAGTCTTTCTCGCCGAGGTGAAACACAGAAACACCATATGACCACGAAACCTTAACTTTTAAAATATGAATACGAAATTATAGTGGTGTGAAGAGAGTGCGGCAGCTGCTGCTGCTTGGAGGAAAGGGAAAGGTGGTTGTTATGTGTGTGTCGAAGTGTGAGAGAGATGTGGGAGTAGAGAGGGAGCTGCTGTTATTGCTTGAGTTGGGATGGGGTTATGGCTACGGGAGAGAGAGATTGGGGCTGATGTGAAGAAGGAGACGAAGGTATGGCCTTCTGTTTTATAGATTGAAATACTTGGCCTCTAAGGTTTGGTGTTAGATATTTTGATTTGTTGTGTATATAATAATAGTACAAGTTGAAGGAATGGTGGCTAGCTAGGAAGTATGCACGTATCATACATGCACACATGCATATCTTTATTTATAGATTATCTATTTATAGTGTGTGTAGTACATTATATATATACACTTAATCATTTCAAATTAGAATGATTATCTAATGTTTGTGAGTTATTCTTCTTATATTTAATACATGAATTTCTTTTGGATACTTATTTTAATTAATTTAATAGGATTTTACGGGATATTACACTTAGCCTAAAAATCCCTACCTAAACCAATGTCCCCACATTACAAGCCTAAATAAAAGACCTAATTGATCTTAGTTCGAGTGCACAATCAAGCGATGGAGATCTTGAGATTTAGGGCAAGCTTATGGTAAGAGCAATGCATGCATGAGTTCGATGAGTGTAAACTTCCTTCCATACACTTGAGAGAAAGAGCGATACACTTATACCTAGTGAGGTTTGGAGTTTCATTATGCTTGAGTGATTGATTTCGTAGTTGAAAGTGTTGTGTGATTATGGATTGTTCGATGCACCTTGGTAGTTCCATGATTGAAAATGCTTTGTTGAGTGAGTACTTTGAGACATCGATGATCTTGAATTGCATACCCATTCGGTTTGAGTGTTTTGATTGTTTTGTTCCATTTTCGGGACGAATAATGGCTTAAGTTTGGGGGAGTTGACAAACCGATATTTTATATGCATTTCAAGATGATTTTGGTAGGTTTTGGCTTTGATATATGTGCTTAAATGAATAGGAAAGGATAGGTTTTTACAATTTATGCATTTTCTATATGCTTTGCACTTTCTCTCATTTTCCGTGCTAATTTCAGGTGTTGTGGCAATTTTCTGGGAACGTTTGACTTATCCTATGTCGAAGAGGATCGAAAGAGGAAGCCGTAGCACTTTGCGGATTAATTTTCCGATGCCGGACGAGAGAGAACGAGCCAAAACCGTGAGAGCGCGCAGAATGGCAGATTTGGGCGAGAATGCACAAACACATGCTTTAGACAACTTTCCGGAAATTACAGATTTTACCCCACTTTCTCCACTCAAGTTTCTTTATTTGCAATTTGACCCCAACTTGTGGGAAATCTATAAATACTCATTTATTTGCCTCATTTGGCAACTTTTATCACTTGTAATTCACTCTTGCACTATTACTTAGAACCCTAGTTTTTCCCTCCTTTCCTCTTTAGTATTTTCAAATATTGTTGAAGATTATGCTTGGAGTTTGAAGAGATTGTTGAAGATTTCTTCTCTACTTTTCTTTCCTTGTCATTTACATTATGTTTTTGCTTATTGTTCATGGTTTGATGCTTAGATCCATGCTAGGCTAGATCCATTGAGGTCTCAAATGATGGATGGTGTGAATTACGCTAGGATTTAATGGCTTTTGATGTGGATCTACCTTTCCTTTGAGTTGCCCTTGGATTTGATTGAATTTAATTGCATGAATGATTGACATCCATGAGTGCATAAAAGGTGTTTGATGGAATGCCTAGGAAGCTTCCATTCATAGCACTTGGCATGAATCCTTGCTCATACTATCTAGTATTGATTTGCATTGCTCCTAGAAAGAATTATGTGAATTGATGTTAGATTAGTAGGCATTGTGCTTTTAGGAGTTGGTAACTTGTTTAGAATGGTAAGCATGTTATTCAATCCACTAGTTATCAAGTCTTGGGAGGATGAGATAGCTTGATTTATGTAATAATGCCACTCAAAGGAATTAAAATGGTTTGATACATCACTTGCCTAGTCCTTAGCCTAATCACACCGGAAATCATTTGAATCCTTGCTTGCTTTTATCGAATTTCTATTTCTTGCTCTTTTATTTGTTCTTTACATTGCTTGCCTTCATATTTTGCTTGTTATTTCATTTACTCATTACTTGCCTTGTTATAAAACACCAAACTCATGACTATGTGCTTAGATAGTATGATAGAGACTACGTGAACTACTTAATTGTCTATCGATACATTCACTCCTTGTGGTTCGACCCGAACTACTAGCTAGTTCGGTTATTGTATTATTGATAGGCTAGAAATTATCCGAGTCAGGCCCCAAAAGAGTTGGAGGAACTTAAGATTCAACTCCAAGAACTCCTAGAATTAGGTTTCATCAGACCTAGTGTATCACCGTGGGGAGCGCCTGTTCTCTTCGTGAGGAAGAAAGATGGATCAATGAGGATGTGCATCGATTATCGAGAATTGAACAAGCTAACTCTTAAGAACAAGTATCCCTTGCCTAGAATCGATGATTTATTCGATCAACTTAGAGGAGCTAGAGTCTTTTCGAAGATAGACTTGAAATCGGGATACCATCAGTTGAAAATCCGACCCAGTGACATACCCAAAACTGCCTTCCGAACCCGATACAGCCACTACGAGTTCGTAGTTGTACCTTTAGGACTAACCAACACACCAGCAGTATTTATGGACCTCATGAACCGCATGTTCCACCCTTATCTCGACAAGTACGTTCTAGTCTTCATAGACGACGTACTAATCTACTCAAAAAGCGAGGAGGAACACGGAGAACACCTGAGAACGGTCCTAGGAACCCTCAGAAGGGAAAGGCTTTACGCGAAGTTCAGCAAGTGTGAGTTTTGGCTCAGAGAAGTGATCTTCTTAGGACACATCGTATCATCAGAAGGAATCAAGGTAGACCCTACAAAGGTAGAAGCTGTGCAGACCTGGAAATCCCCAACAACACCGAACGAAATCCGAAGCTTCTTAGGACTAGCTAGTTACTATCGAAGATTCATCGAGGGATTTTCCAAGATAGCAAGACCGATGACGCAATTACTTCGGAAAGGGATTAAGTTCGTTTGGACCCCAGAGTGTGAGGCGAGTTTTCAGATACTCAAAGAGAAGTTAACCACAGCCCCAATCTTAGCAGTTGCAGAGCCCGACAAAAGTTATACGATTTACATCGATGCCTCGAAGAATGGACTCGGATGTGTGTTTATGCAAGACGGACGAGTGATAGCGTATGCCTCACGGCAGCTCCGACCGCACGAACTGAACTACCCGACTCACGATCTAGAACTAGCTGCGGTAGTACACGCATTGAAAATCTGGAGGCATCACCTCTATGGAGTGAAGTGTGAAATTTTCACCGACCACAAGAGCCTCAATACTTCTTTGAGCAGAAAGACCTCAACATGAGACAACAACGATGGCTCGAGTTGGTCAAAGACTACGACTGTAGCATCAACTACCACCTAGGCAAAGCTAATGTTGTAGCTGACACCTTGAGTTGAAAGACTCGACCACAATTAGCTTACCTCCTCACGTCTGAGGAGATGCTCATTCGAGAGTTCAATAAGCTCAGACTAGAGATAGTATCTCCACTGGGAACCATCGAAGGAGTCATTGCCACCATCACCATAGAGCCCGACTTGAGATGCAGGATTATCCAAGAACAAAGAAAGGATGAAATGTTAGAAAAGATCCGTCTGGGAGTAAGGACGGATGGGGCGAAAGACTACCGAGAGGAGGCCGACAATGCGATTACCTTCAAGGGAAGATTGTGCGTACCATGTAATGACGAGCTCCGAAATGAGATCTTGAGTGAAGCTCATGACACCCCGTACACCGCACATCCAGGAGGCACCAAAATGTACCAAGATTTGAAAGAGAGATTTTGGTGGGAAGGCATGAAGAGGGATATAGCCTCGTACGTTGAGCGTTGCTTGACGTGTCAATAGGTAAAAGCTTTGCATCAGCGGCCACACGGGGAGTTACAACCCTTAGAAGTTCCACAGTGGAAGTGGGAGCATATCACCATGGATTTCGTTACGGGTTTTTTCCCGAACAAGAAGAGGAAATACATCTATCTGGGTAATCGTAGATCGACTAACCAAATGTGCTCATTTCATTCCTATACCCACCATCTATGGCTCAGAAAAGCTAGCACGACTGTATGTCCAAGAAATCATACGTCTCCATTGAATACCGCTGTCCATCACATAGGATCGAGACCCGAAGTTCACCTCAAAATTTTGGATGAGTATGCAGAAAGAACTAAGCACACAACTGAATTTTAGCACTGCGTATCACCCTCAGACCGATGGTCAATCCGAAAGGACCATACAAATCCTTGAAGACATGCTGAGGGCAGTAGTACTTGATAAAGGTGGAGAATGGGAGGACATTTTGCCATTAGCTAAGTTTGATTACAACAATAGCTACCAATCGACCATATGTATGCCCCCATACGAAGCGTTGTATGGAAAGAAATGCAGATCTCCACTTTATTGGGATGAAGTTGGAGAAAGAAAGAACTTAGGTCCCGAAGCAGTCAACGAGATGATTGAAATAGTACGACAAATTAGAGATAGGATGCGAGAGGCCCAAAGCAGACAGAAGTCGTATGCCGACAACCGTAGAACTGAACTATACTTTGGGATAGGCAACAAGGTTTTCTTGAAAGTTTCCCCCACTAAAGGATTAACCAGATTTGGGATCAAGGGCAAACAAAGACCCCGATTCATTGGACCCTATGAGATTCTGGAAAGGATCGGACCCGCAGCATACAGGTTGGCGTTGCCACCAAATCTAGGAAATGTACACAACGTATTCTATGTGTCTCAATTGCGGAAGTACGTGTTCGACCCCAAACACGTGATTCGGCAGGAAGAAACAGCTATAGAACCCGATCTGAGCTACGAGACGAAACCTGAAACCATCCTAGATCGGAGGGTTCAACAGCTTAGGAATAAGAAAATCCCTTTAGTGAAAGTACAGTGGAGACACCACGGCCAAGAGGAAGCCACGTGGGAATTGGAGGACAAGATAAAGGAGAGATACCCCGACCTGTTTTGTTAGAAGGTAAGTAAATTTCAGGACGAAATTTTTCGTAAGGGGTGTAGTATGTAACAGCCGCAGTTTTTCTTAGTGAGTAATAAAAACTTCGGCATTATGTTAGTAAGAGAATTTTTCTAGAATATTATGGAAAGTATTATTATGGTAAAATAAAATTTTAAATGCTACTAGTAGAACCACTCTTAGTGGAAATAGTATGCCGAAACGAGAATTTAATAAATTTAAGAAGACCGATAAGAATTAATCGATGGATTAATTTTCTCAAAAGGGCCGAGGCCCACTCAGATTTCTCAAGGCCCATTTGATTGTTGAGGCCCAGTTAAATTATCGAAGCCCACTCCACGAGTAATTACTCGAATTATTTCGATTTTATTAGCCAAGAATAGAGCCCATGTTTGAAGAACATCCAACAATAATAAGAGGCCCAAGATCAATAGTTCAAGCCCAAGAATAATAGTCCATGAGTATGAGTATATATATATATATATATATATATATATATATATATATATATATATATATATATATATATATAGCGGAGAGATCACATACAAAAGACAGGTTCTGTAAGAAATGAGAAATGATCTGGACCATTGATCTGTGTGATCTACGGTGTAGATTAACTGGTGCATTATGATTTTACTAAAATGCATTATAATTGTATAGATAATGCATTATAATGCATTGTGCATTATAATTATGTGCATCATGCATTATAATTATATGCATAAAATGCATCATTTTTTTATTTTTTACGATAATCCTATTTTGTACAGGATCTCACCCCTATATATATATATATATATATATATATATATATATATATATATGCTACAACAAGAAATAAAAAAAAAAAAGAAAAAAAAGAAAAGAAAAGATTGGGAGAGGCGGCAGTAATCGGGAACACAATCCTACCCAAAATCTGGGATTAACTCTGTTAATCTCCCTCTCAGAAACAATTAGAGAATGTTAAACACAATTATAGGAAGATTAACACATCATTAGTAGTTCAAATGAAAAAGGGTGTATGGGGAAGAGGGAGCTAGAGCTAGCCGCCCAACTCTTCACATTCTTGTCTCCAACTCTTCTCACACCACCCATCCATGCAAGAGAACCCTCACCAATCCAACTCCATTCTCTCTCTATGTAATGATTATGAACCATCTCTACAAGCAAAGAGCCTCCAACACCTCACACAAAACCAAGACAAGAGTTAGTCATCAACACATTCACAAACATTCACTCAAACAATCACACAAGAGAGGAGAGAGCAAGTAGAGAGAGAGAGAGAGAGAGAGAGAGAGAGAGAGAGAGAGAGAGAGAGAGAAGCTGCCGATTTTCCAGCCAAGGATCGCCGGAGAACCAGCCGCCGGCAGCCTTCCAAACACACACACACACCACGGTAAACCCCCTCTCATCTCTCCCTAAAGCCTAACAAGTACATGCATTAACTTGAGGACCAACTTTCATCTCTAGGAGGGAAGAAAGAAGGAGGAAGGAGACATTCAAGCAAGAACTAGAAAAGGGCCAGCCTCATTTGGAAGCTAGAGACCCCAATTTTCAGTTCTAAAGGTGAGATAGAATCCCATACTCTTTTCCCTAGTACAAGGATCAAAGCTTTAACATATAGAAAACCAACATGCAAGTGTAGGAGGGAAGAACGAAGGGAAGAAGGCAACAAAGAAAGGGAGGACAACCATCAATCTTGCCAAGAAATCAGTTTCCAAACCCCACAATCACAAGTAAGACTCATTCCTCATCACTCTCTCTAAGAGCTACAAGTTGTAAGCATGCAACCCCACTAGAACCTCCAAACAATCGATTAAGGACGCAATCTAGTATTCTATCCCCTCTCAAGCATGAAACATGGTTTAAAACCTCAAGGATGAAGCATGAGAAACATATCACTCACCTAGAAGCTGTGCATGTTGTTTTAGAGGCTAAAATCGAATTCAAGACATGTTTAGATCACATAGAACTTCTCTAGGAGGCCTAAAACATTGCAAGTATAATAATCCTTTCCATCCAACAAAGACATTGATTTTAAAGCATACTAAAATCTGGAAATTGATTCCAATTCATGCATAAGACATTAAGGCAAAATCAGCCCCTAATTGCCTCTCAATCAAACCCCTAAGTCCCTAAGTCAACAAATATAGCCACAATCGTGTCACGACCCGCCTTTGCTATGACTAGCTGAGCGAGGTTGCGACTCAAGAAAAGGGAAACAAATAAAATGAACAAACAACATGAGGGGAAAACGATGTGAAATCCTGGCTTTGAATTACATTCGGACTCTCCATCATTCGTCGAGAATGAATGGAGGTGAGTACTATTCATCAACGGAAGCAGTTTACATGAAATAGGCGGAAGCGTTGTTCATGAAAAGAAAAGCAATGTCGATATCTGAACACGTTGCTACGATACATAAAATAGGAATCAGCCTATCTACTCATAGATCACAGCGGAAGAACGTGAGATGCATGTATGGAGACATGCACCACCAAGAGACTTCAACGCTTTCCATGCTCGACAAAAGCTCCTTCCGGCACCTTCACTTCATCCTGCTTAACCTGCACATGGGAAATATGTACAGGGCTGAGTACTTTGAAGTACTCAGTGGACACATGCCAAAACATTTTAATTGCCAGCCATTCAAGTGAAACATAGGGGTTTTCAGAAAAGACCTATGATCACTAAAACATTTTCATTAAATGCGCTTGCGCAAGCTTTCGTTTTCTTGGTGTAATCCGTCATATCTGACCTTGTAAAAATGTATCCGGTAAGGGTGGCCACCCTTCCCGGATACCTCGATCGGCCAATACGTAGCTCACGATCGACCTTGTAAAAGTGTATCCGGTAAGGGTGGCCACCCTTCCCGGATACCTCGATCGGCCAATACGTAGCTCACGATCGACCTTGTAAAAGTGTATCCGGTAAGGGTGGCCACCCTTCCCGGATACCTCGATCGGCCAATACGTAGCTCACGATCGACCTTACTGAGTGCACTAAACTCATCGAGGAGCTACCCCGATGAAATCTTGTGGCCGAAGCCCTTGTGTGGCCGAAGCTTTCTAGGCCGAAGCCTCTCAGATGGACATCATACAAAACAAAACATTTATGGCATGACAATTCTTTAAAAAGAACTTAACATAGATAAACATTTTCTTTGTACGAAAGCCCACCTCGATAGCTTTCCTTTCCTGGTCATAATTTATATAACTCTGAGTGCCGCCTTAGCCTCGGCCTTTTCCCTTCGCCTAACCTCGTTCAAAGAACGTAAAATAAGAGACTTGGAATAAAATCGATAATCTTATCGATCTATGCGAAGGTTATCTTCTATCGAGGTTCTGTTCTCTTTTACTGATAACGTTATCATGGTTATCCTTTTAATCGAGAGCTTCTTGATTATCATTTTGAAATCGATCACTTCGATCGATTCTTGTGTCTTATAGTTCTTTCATCCTCGACAAGAATCGTAGGATGTCGGATCTGGTTGTCTTATGAAGCTTCATGACTTTTCTTTTTACATAGTATAAGTGTTTTACACTTATAATGCTGTTATCTTGATCATTCGATCACTAATAATCTTCGTGGTTCTATTAAAACATTAGGGCCTTAACCCAAATACTTAAGCTCGGAAAATTATCACATTAACTCAGAAGAGTCGTTCCATATTCTCGGCCCATTATGATTTATAAGTCCGGCCCAATTGGTTGGCCCGGCTTAATAAGTAATTAATCGGTCCAAATGGTTGGCCCGATCTGTTAAATGTATCATTGGCTCATTATTCAATTTAATCGGCCCAAATGGTTGGGCTAGATCCATTAAATCAATTATCGACCCATGTATCAATTTAATCGGCCCAAATGGTTGGGCTCGATCTATTAATAAATCTTCGGCCCATTATGCATTCGTTAATTAATTTTCGGCCCGTTTAAGTATTTTATCTCGGCTTATTTAGCCCGGCCCATTTAATTAATTCTGATTATGAGGCTCGGCCCAACACTTCCCGTCAGCCTGGCCCAAATACCCAGCCCGTTTCCGTACTTGGCAGAATACTCTCCCCTTTCTTCTTCCTCTTCAATCGTGAACTCCCTGCCTCTCTCTTTCTCTCTCTCGGCAGTTTCCGATACGCCATCGTCGTTCGTCCTTCATCTCTCCGCCGGCGGCTTCCCCTACGTCGGTCGGCGTCGTCGTTTCCCTCACTCTCAATTTCTTATTCATCCCAGGGGAATCCCTAATTTTGAAAGGATTGGCAGATTGGGGAAAAATTGGCTGGGCCCGTCGGCTCCTTTTCCTCCGGTCCGGCCTCACCGTCGTCACTGCAGTGCGCTGGCACGCCCCTTTTCTAGTCCACCGTTTCCTCCGTTCACGTCAGCCGCCACCTCTGTTGTCGCACCAGCCGCCGCCCCTGCTATCGTCTGCCGGTGACGGCTCCTCCCTCACCCGGCCGTGGCTCGCCTTCGCCGTCTCTGGCCGGCGGCGTTCCGCCAGCCCGGCCGCGGGCCTGCTCTCTTCTCCCATTGATGCCCTAGCCCTTGTGGCTAAGGCTCGTCTCCGCCAGCCTGACCTGCTGCCCTCTCTCTCTGATTTTCGTTCGGCGCCGGCGGCGATGTCGCCGGTGTCTCCTCCTCCTCCTTCTCCATCCTGACCTTCTTCACTCTTTCTTTATGCAGGTGAGTGCAGGCTGCTCCCGGCACTGCAGTAGCCTCAATCGAGGCCGTCGTCGACCGGGTAGTCTCCAGTAAGGCTCGGGATAAGGCTGCCATGCTCCGGTGTCGCCTCAACTTCCACCCTCGGCCTTCCTTGCTCTTCCGACAGGTTCGGTGCTTCACCCCTTTCCCCCTCGTTTCTCTTTCAATTCGATTATAAGCTATACTAGTTGATTTAGGGGCTTATGGGGCCTGATTTTTGTTTGAGTGTCTTATGCATTAGTTAGAAGCATAATTTCCAGATCTTGGTATAGTTGTAGTTGGTGTCTTTGGTTGTGTTGAATAATTAATTTGTTATGCATGCAATGTTTTAGACCTTTTTGAGGAGGTTCTATGTGGTTTAAACATGCCTTAGAAACTGATTTTTGGACTCCTATATACATGCATTGCTAGCTTGATTAATCTATGTTTGCATGCTTTGGCTTTTGAGGATGTGAACTAGTTCGAATCATGCTTAGAGGGTATATCAAGGCTTATAGATCAGTCCCTAAATTATGTTCTTGAGCTTCTTAGGAGAGGGAAATCATGCTTGAGGGTTCCTAGTACTTAGAGAAAATAGTGAGGGAACCTTACTTGGATTTTAAAGGTTGAAAAACTGGTTTCTTGAGCTAACATGGTGGCTGTCCTCTGCTCTTCACTGCTCTCCTTCCCCCTCGTCTCTTCTTCCTTGGGTAGTAGCTCATCACCTAGAGGTTAGAGTTAGTTCCTATGTATTTTGGCCTCACTCAATTCTTTTATAGTAGGGAGGAAGCTCTTACTCAATGAGATGGAACCGAAAACTGCTTCTAAGCTTGAGAATGAGGGCTGTCCTCTCTCGATCTTGCCTTGCATGCCTTCTCTCCCTCTTGTTCTTTCTCCTAGAGATAGTAGGGTTGAGTTCTAGTTATGGTGTGAACAACTAGGCCATAGAAAATGGGAGAGATTGAGGATAATACCTATGGGAGGAGTGTGATGGATTTGCTGCTTGCGTTTAGTACCGAGGGCTGTCCTCCGGTCGCCTCCTAGCCGGAAATCAACTTCTCTCTCTTGCTCTCTTTCTCTAAGTTGGTGAATGTGGTGTGAATATGAGTATATGGTGAATGATTGTGTGCTAACTTGTGGTGGTTTTGTGTAGGGACTATGGATTCAAATGGAGAGGGAGGCATCATCATTGTATTGAAGGATAAAGGAGGACATGCATTGGTGCATAGGGAGATGTGTTTGTGAGTCTTGTGTGTGGAGGAAGGAAAATGGACGTGTAGGCTTGGAGGAGTTCTACAACCTTCCATGTAACAATAATGATGAGGGTGATTGATGATGTACTAATCTTCTCTTAATTGTAATTATAGGAGTCTTAGTAGTTCCTAATTTGTGTTTAGGAGATTGAGATGGAATCTCTATCCAGGTTTGCGTTGGAAGAATGCGGCGCCCACTGTATTGCCGCTTCTTCTGTTTTCTTTTCTTTTCTTTTCTTTTTCCTTTATTTATTTATTTATTATGATTATTATTATTATTATATGTATATACATTTACATGGAATATTATTATGGGTTTGAGGTATTTGTCTTGGGCCTCTTTAATTATTGTTGGGTATTTCCTTTGGGCCGAAAACAAATCGTACAATTAAATCGTGAAGTAGGCTTCGATCACTAAGTGGGCCTCGGTCTTTAATTAAAAACTAATCGATTCGTTCTATCGGCCTTTCTTAAATAATTCGACTTACGTTTTGGGCAATACTAATACTACTAGATATAACACTACTAATAGTAGTACTAAGATTTTATTTTACTCATAATATTAATAATATTAACACTTTAAAATACTGCCGAAATTTTATTTACTCACTAAATAAAACTGCGGCTATTACATCCTACACCCCTTACGAAAAATTTCGTCCCGAAATTTACTTACCTTCTACAAACAAATCGGGGTATTCCTTCTCCATTTTGTCTTCCAACTCCCACGTGGCTTCCTTCCGTCCATGCGCTTCCACTGCACCTTTACTAGAGGGATTTGCTTATTCCTAAGCTGTTGAATTTTCCGATCTACTATGGCTTTAGGTTTTGCTCTATGACCGCTTCTCCTTAATATAACACGTGTTTAGTGTTAAGTACTTACTTCCTTAGTTGGGACATGTGGAACACGTTGTGGACGTTTCCTAGGTTCGGAGGAAATGCTAACATGTACACCGCAGGTCCTATCCCTTCTAAAACTTCGTAAGGTCCAACGAAACGAGGTTTCAGTTTGCCTTGATTCCGAATCAGGTTATTCCCTTGGTGGGGAAATTTTCAGGGAGACCTTATCCTCTACTTCCTGGGGCCACTCGGACCTACGTCATCATCGTAAGACTTCTGTCTGCTATACGCTTCTTTTATTATATCTCTAATTTGCGCATTATCTCAACCGTCCTTTGATCACACACTGATCCTGATTCTTTCTCATCTCCCTCCTCGTGTCCGTAGAGTGGTGGTCTACACTTTATTTCATGCGGTGCATTGCACGATGCCGTGTCTATGGTATATGGTGGGTCTAAGTAGTTGAATTAAGGGTTATATCATTTTCCAGTTTCCATCTCCATCATGTACCACCTTCTTAAACAGGTCTTCGAGGTTTGACGGGATTGGTACGTTAACTTTCACGACACTTGTCTCATCTTTTCTAGATACTCGTAGGGTCCAAATAGACTGTTATTAGTCTTCCTTTCGCACTAGTCCTAGCTATTGCATAAAATGGGGAACTTTTAGGAAGGCCTGTCTCCTAGTTCGAATCGTAACTCAACTTGTCGGTGTTAGAATTAGTCCACCAACGTCTAGACCTTATTCGTCGGCCTTGGGCATTTTCCCAAATTTGAATCTACCTTAATCATATACTCAAGTCCATATATCCTTCTATCTATTTCATTCACGAGTGTAATCAGGTGTCACTGATAATACTAGGGTCGGGATATTAATCGTTTCAAAATTTGTACCCGTTCAAGTCTATTTCCTCCCTGGTCTTTACGCTAGTGTAGCCATAACCTACCCTATGTACTATAGTTGACTCATAAGTCGCGGTATTAACAACCATCAAATAGATATTCATGTTTTAACTCGTTGGAGGAGGTCAATCATCTATGGATCACTCGTAGTACTTCGCATCTTTATTCACACTTGTCTATGTAAGGTAGAGATAAGTACCGTACCTATACTTGTCATGCGTGTTATATCGACAATCTTGACACTCGTCGTAGAGGTATCACTATGGCTATATTCCCTATTGTAGAAATGTGGTTTATATATATCAACCGTTTTCTCTCCCTAAAATTTGTGGTATGAATTCTTCAGCCTATGCAATTCTTTCTTACTGATTGTTGGTTCTGGGTGTCGCTCTATTATTGTAAAACCAAGTGTTTTCATTTCCTTTCGCAGTCGTTTATGAATCTAGGGTATCTAGATGTAATGTCTCATAAGCCCGACTGGTGTCATACTTAACTGGTCAATTAATCTGGGCTACGAAGGTGCTAGTAGCTCATTTGTTATTTATCCATGCATAACTATGGTACTTTTAAGGCATCATGTGCGGGTGTCTGTTTCTAGAGGAGGTCTCATGAGTTCTACTATCTACCCTTCTTATTGTATCGTCTTATCTTTCATAAGTTGTAAAGAGGTATTCTCGATTTATAGCAGGTTTCTTCCTTTCTAAGTGTTACTCAAAGCTTTCAAGGTTTCATTTTAGAGCTTAGCTCACCCGACTCCCTTCATACTGCCTAGATGACTACTTGAGTCGATTCCCATTAATCATATAAAGTCTCCACTCATTATCGCAAATACACTACATGTCTTGTGTCTCGCCCATTACGGGACATTTTGGGTTGAGATATACTCCTATAATCAAGTTTCATGATATACGTGACTTCGTAGTTTTATCTTTAGTTGTCTATTGTACGCACTAGTGTACTTTGATGTTACCTTGGATCAAAGTTTTTTTAACTTCTATTACCATCCGTCTCGAGACTAACTTTCCTATTTGGTAGGGATTTCGGAAATCCTAGATAGGTAGTCTCACGGTCTCAGTCAGTAGGCTTTAATGACGGCATTAACTACTTCTTTGAAATGAATCCAAAGGTCTCAGTTGTTTAGTTTTCTACCTAATCAAACATTTCCTTCTACATGTTTCAACGATCTCGTGTGTTTATACCTCACATACCAGTAATTCTGATCTTGGGACACTTAAGATATGAATTCTTATTATCTCAAGGGATTTACGAAGATAATACTTTTTTTTTTTTTTATTCAAACCTTCAATATATATTAGGTATCTTGGCACGTCGAATGCTCGCACTACATCTTGGTTAGGAATCTGATCTAGACGGCTTTCACTTGACTCTTACGACCATGAGGATTCTAGGGTAAATCTCTCTTCTATTAGTATCTTCCCTTATGATGCGATCTAATCAAACAACTTATAGGTTCGGCCCAAATTTTATTGTTCCTTGCAACTCGTCGGCCTATTATCAAAGTCATATCCCAACTATTTTACATATGCGTTGACCGACTTCTTAGACGACCATGGCTTTTCCTAAAAGAAATTTGTTCCTCATATATTTCATCGGGTCATTTCTAGTACTATACTCTTACACTAGTTCTCGACCAACTCAGTTCCAACGTGCGTCGTTTCCATCGGCGTACATTTCACTCATTCCTATCATCGAGTTGTGGTCTTTCAGGTGCCCCATAGCCATGTTTAGACCCTTTTAGACTTACGTCTCATTCAATGCTTATTCTTATTTGTGTTTCCCTCGCCCTATTGTCTATCTTGTACACTTCTCGTGGAGGGGACTACATTAACTTTGCAATAATGGCAAATCTTATATTATTCATTTGAGGATAGTACTTATGGTTGTGTATATTTATTATATGAATATCCCTCATACTACTTTGGTGCTTCGAGGTATCATGCCTATGTGATTACATAGTTAAAAATTTTGCCATTCTTAATTTACTTGTGGTTTAGTCCCGGTAGTTACGACCTTAATATATTTATCCTTGGGTTCTTTCGAAGCTATGAAACGCACCGTTGTCCCACTCTATACTTCTCTTGTGAACTTGTCTAACTCGGGGTCTACAGCAACCTTTTATCTAAGATTTCTCAAGGTTCCTTATTTCACATGGTTTATCATGGAAAAGTTCTTTTAACGTTTTTCTCCCTAGCATCGGCTAGAATCCCGTATTTCGTAGTCTATTATAATTCATTACCATATTCGGTCGACTAATGTCGTACTATAATTAATCTTTTCTTGGTGACTAATTTAAGTCTCATTACCTTCTTATAACTTATGTCTAGTAGAAATTAATTCTAGCCTGGTCCATATCAGCATTCTAAGAGGTCCTTGATCCTCAAGCTAGGAGTAATCTCAAATAACGTCAGGTCATCGGCCCTAATCATGGGGTACTGTCTTTCCTTTAGTTGCTAATTTAATCGGGACCTTAGGGATGACAACACATCGTGTAGTTAACAAGTATAGTATTTGACTTATGGTCGTTTATTTCCTGGTATTCTTACTATGTTCAACCTATCGAAGATTTCAAAATTTCATATCCACAAGGATCTCATTTATGGAATGGATTTACTAATCCTGGGTCTGAATCAGACTCTAATGTTGTTAGCTCTTAGTGTTGGACTTAACGACCTTCAGTGCACTTTTCTTGGGAACTCTTTAGAGTATTTATCTTATGAGTTTTGCATTTAATCATTATATTTCCTTTTTCTAGGTCTTTTGGAGAACCTGGTTAGCTTTACGCTACTTACTGTTGCGTTTGTCGCGATACTAGTTTCTATCCTCTGAATTTTGGCTTCACCCAACGTATCTCTTAATTTTCATTATAAGCTTTCCTCTCTGTTTTGCAAAATCGTCCTTGGGATGTGGTGGAGTCTCTATTTTACCGTCACATGTAAAACTAGTTAACATCGCATTGTCAACTTCGAGTCTCGTGCAATACCTTAGCGGCTTATCTATCATCTACCCTCTTATGTGTAAACATTCGACAACTCGAAGAGTGTGTAACTTTATGTCATATCTATAACTTGTAATAATCTATTCTTCGTAGTCTTATCGCTTTAAGGGGACCAATTGGATCAAAACGAAACAAGGATATCGTGGTCTGACTATGAAAAATAATAGTACGAGGGTCCAAGTTGGAATATTAATTATCCAAATAGCTCATCAAGGATTCTCCAGACAAGTTTAGAAGGAATCACCAGAGGGTAGAAATGAAGTGACAGGGGTCGGGGGGTGGGGGACCCCTTTTTGTCGATACCCATCCGATTTCTTGTCTGTTGGTGACGCTACCGAGAAAGAGATTATGTGAGGTGGCCAGTCCCACATACGCATCTTTTCGGTCACATGAAGGAAAAATTGTTTCTCTGACAGTAATGACTCTTGATTCAATAGGATACAGAAGATCGAACAAAGCTTGGTAAACAATTCTTTGGATTTGGAATTCCTCGACTCCACGTATATTACAAAGGACTTTCTGGTTTCAAGTGGCTCAAAGAGAGGGTTTCAAAAACGCAATGCATTAGAACGTAGGGTCTCTTCTAGTCTACGTACCTCCGTGAACACTCTAGTACTTCGCACTTTTGTAAAGGGCCTCGACATATGGAATTGCGACTTGCTTGTTAGCGTTAGTAACGTAGAGTCATTTCTAAGGGCAATCATATTTATCCATTGCTTGTCTTTTGGTATCCTAATGGAATAGGATGCTAGGTCGCGATTCGACTAGATACAAATTTCTTTCTTCGACAGTCCCTTAGCTCTTGGTGGGAGGTTTCTTTACACTTCCTCAAGTCGTACTTGGGGCGTTGACATGCTAATGATTCGTGGTTTTTGTCGTTTAATGCGACGCCTTAGTTTCTTTTATCGTATGGTCTAGTCCCATCACCCATGAAAATTAAGCATATTATATTGCTTTAGCTTCTAATCTTATATTGGATATCAGTATCCATTTTACGAATTCATCAATAGGCATAGCTAAATGGTCTTACTTCACCACATTCTTCAAGCATGGTCCTCTACTCGGGAAAGTAGAGGCTAACACGTTTCATCGGGACTATTCTCATGAGTATAACATTAGGAAATCTGGGATTTTAACATTTGTTTGCCCAGGATTTTTACGTTGGTCAAGATCTTAACTTTCTTTGACTTTTGTCTTTAATTTGTAATAACGTTTTCTTCCTTTAACCATGGATGCGGGAACATCCAGGAAACTCTAGTGGACTTATCATTATTATGCCACCTCATGAAACTTTTATTCTTGAATAAATTCTGGTGTCATTTCTTTATTATCCTTGGGAAGCGTTAATAAGTACGTTTCATTCCTTGCCACACGGAGATGGAAAAGTTAGAGGCTCATGTCATTAATTCGAGCAATGCTCGTCCGTTTCTTCTTGCACTCCCCGACTTAGTTTTCTTGAGCTGGCACATCCTTTATTCATGTAATAGCTATTCGGAGAGTTATCACTGCTCCCTTGAGTTGACATTTCGTGTAGAGCTCACTTGCTTCCTCGTCTCATCGTCCTTCTTGTGCCATAACCGAGGTTAGAATAATTGATTCGCTCAAGCACTATCTTAGCATGTGATAGAGGGAAAGCACTTAATTTAAGCGAGCTATGTTCTCTAGAAAGGCCTTGGCTTTTCTACTATATGTGAGCCCTATGTTGTCTTGACTATGTTCTCATACTAGCATGTGATAGTTACCTCTTCTCTTTCATGGTCCAGCATGATGTCGTGAAGTGCCGAGCTTTTGTCGAGAGCTTTATGAAGTCTAGCGAAGCAAGTCTAGACTTTACGATGAAGAAGAAGACTCTTGGATTTCAGAGCGAACCAAGTGCTCTGATACCACCCTGTCACGACCCGCCTTCGCTATGACTAGCTGAGCGAGGTCGCGACTCAAGAAAAGGGAAACAAATAAAATGAACAAACAACATGAGGGGAAAACGATGTGAAATCCTGGCTTTGAATTACATTCGGACTCTCCATCATTCGTCGAGAATGAATGGAGGTGAGTACTATTCATCAACGGAAGCAGTTTACATGAAATAGGCTGAAGCGTTGTTCATGAAAAGAAAAGCAATGTCGATATCTGAACACGTTGCTACGATACATAAAATAGGAATTAGCCTATCTACTCATAGATCACAGCGGAAGAACGTGAGATGCATGTATGGAGACATGCACCACCAAGAGACTTCAACGCTTTCCATGCTCGACAAAAGCTCCTTCCGGCACCTCCACTTCATCCTGCTTAACCTGCACATGGGAAATATGTACAGGGCTGAGTACTTTGAAGTACTCAGTGGACACGTGCCAAAACATTTTAATTGCCAGCCATTCAAGTGAAACATAGGGGTTTTCAGAAAAGACCTATGATCACTAAAACATTTTCATTAAATGCGCTTGCGCAAGCTTTCGTTTTCTTGGTGTAATCCGTCATATCTGACCTTGTAAAAATGTATCCGGTAAGGGTGGCCACCCTTCCCGGATACCTCGATCGGCCAATACGTAGCTCACGATCGACCATGTAAAAGTGTATCCGGTAAGGGTGGCCACCCTTCCCGGATACCTCGATCGACCAATACGTAGCTCACGATCGACCTTGTAAAAGTGTATCCGGTAAGGGTGGCCACCCTTCCCGGATACCTCGATCGGCCAATACGTAGCTCACGATCGACCTTACTGAGTGCACTAAACTCATCGAGGAGCGACCCCGATGAAATCTTGTGGCCGAAGCCCTTGTGTGGCCGAAGCCTCTCAGATGGACATCATACAAAACAAAACATTTATGGCATGACAATTCTTTAAAAAGAACTTAACATAGATAAACATTTTCTTTGTACGAAAGCCCACCTCGATAGCTTTCCTTTCCTGGTCATAATTTATATAACTCTGAGTGCCGCCTTAGCCTCGGCCTTTTCCCTTCGCCTAACCTCGTTCAAAGAACGTAAAATAAGAGACTTGGAATAAAATCGATAATCTTATCGATCTATGTGAAGGTTATCTTCTATCGAGGTTATGTTCTCTTTTACTGATAACGTTATCATGGTTATCCTTTTAATCGAGAGCTTCTTGATTATCATTTTGAAATCGA
Organism: Thymus mandschuricus; assembly: GCA_029379335.1. Lineage (NCBI taxonomy): Eukaryota > Viridiplantae > Streptophyta > Magnoliopsida > Lamiales > Lamiaceae > Thymus > Thymus mandschuricus. The sequence continues at coordinate 20,535,227 of CM057076.1, read as the reverse complement.
TCACTTCGATCGATTCTTGTGTCTTATAGTTCTTTCATCCTCGACAAGAATCGTAGGATGTCGGATCTGGTTGTCTTATGAAGCTTCATGACTTTTCTTTTTACATAGTATAAGTGTTTTACACTTATAATGCTGTTATCTTGATCATTCGATCACTAATAATCTTCGTGGTTCTATTAAAACATTAGGGCCTTAACCCAAATACTTAAGCTCGGAAAATTATCACATTAACTCAGAAGAGTCGTTCCATATTCTCGGCCCATTATGATTTATAAGTCCGGCCCAATTGGTTGGCCCGACTTAATAAGTAATTAATCGGTCCAAATGGTTGGCCCGATCTGTTAAATGTATCATTGGCTCATTATTCAATTTAATCGGCCCAAATGGTTGGGCTAGATCCATTAAATCAATTATCGACCCATGTATCAATTTAATCGGCCCAAATGGTTGGGCTTGATCTATTAATAAATCTTCGGCCCATTATGCATTCGTTAATTAATTTTTGGCCCGTTTAAGTATTTTATCTCGGCTTATTTAGCCCGACCCATTTAATTAATTCTGATTATTAGGCTCTGCCCAACACTTCCAGTCAGCCTGGCCCAAATACCCAGCCCGTTTCCGTACTTGGCAGAATACTCTCCCCTTTCTTCTTCCTCTTCAATCGTGAACTCCCTGCCTCTCTCTTTCTCTCTCTCGGCAGTTTCCGATACGCCATCGTCATCCGTCCTTCATCTCTCCGCCGGCGGCTTCCCCTACGTCGGTCGGCGTCGTCGTTTCCCTCACTCTCAATTTCTTATTCATCCCAGGGGAATCCCTAATTTTGAAAGGATTGGCAGATTGGGGAAAAATTGGCTGGGCCCGTCGGCTCCTTTTCCTCCGGTCCGGCCTCGCCGTCGTCACTGCAGTGCGCCGGCGCGCCCCTTTTCTAGTCCATCGTTTCCTCCGTTCACGTCAGCCGCCACCTCTGTTGTCGCACCAGCCGCCGCCCCTGCTATCGTCTGCCGGTGACGGCTCCTCCCTCACCCGGTCGTGGCTCGCCTTCGCCGTCTCTGGCCGGCGGCGTTCCGCCAGCCCGGCCGCGGGCCTGCTCTCTTCTCCCATTGATGCCCTTGCCCTTGTGGCTAGGGCTCGTCTCCGCCAGCCTGACCTGCTGCCCTCTCTCTCTGATTTTCGTTCGGCGCCGGCGGCGATGTCGCCAGTGTCTCCTCCTCCTCCTTCTCCATCCTGACCTTCTTCACTCTTGCTTTATGCAGGAGAGTGCAGGCTGCTCCCGGCACTGCAGTAGCCTCAATCGAGGCCGTCGTCGACCGGGTAGTCTCCAGTAAGGCTCGGGATAAGGCTGCCATGCTCCGGTGTCGCCTCAACTTCCACCCTCGGCCTTCCTTGCTCTTCTGACAGGTTCGGTGCTTCACCCCTTTCCCCCTCGTTTCTCTTTCAATTCGATTATAAGCTATACTAGTTGATTTAGGGGCTTATGGGGCCTGATTTTTGTTTGAGTGTCTTATGCATTAGTTAGAAGCATAATTTCCAGATCTTGGTATAGTTGTAGTTGGTGTCTTTGGTTGTGTTGAATGATTAATTTGTTATGCATGCAATGTTTTAGACCTTTTTGAGGAGGTTCTATGTGGTTTAAACATGCCTTAGAAACTGATTTTTGGACTCCTATATACATGCATTGCTAGCTTGATTAATCTATGTTTGCATGCTTTGGCTTTTGAGGATGTGAACTAGTTCGAATCATGCTTAGAGGGTATATCAAGGCTTATAGATCAGTCCCTAAATTATGTTCTTGAGCTTCTTAGGAGAGGGAAATCATGCTTGAGGGTTCCTAGTACTTAGAGAAAATAGTGAGGGAACCTTACTTGGATTTTAAAGGTTGAAAAACTGGTTTCTTGAGCTAACATGGTGGCTGTCCTCTGCTCTTCACTGCTCTCCTTCCCCCTCGTCTCTTCTTCCTTGCGTTTAGTACCGAGGGCTGTCCTCCGGTCGCCTCCTAGCCGGAAATCAACTTCTCTCTCTTGCTCTCTTTCTCTAAGTTGGTGAATGTGGTGTGAATATGAGTATATGGTGAATGATTGTGTGCTAACTTGTGGTGGTTTTGTGTAGGGACTATGGATTCAAATGGAGAGGGAGGCATCATCATTGTATTGAAGGATAAAGGAGGACATGCATTGGTGCATAGGGAGATGTGTTTGTGAGTCTTGTGTGTGGAGGAAGGAAAATGGACGTGTAGGCTTGGAGGAGTTCTACAACCTTCCATGTAACAATAATGATGAGGGTGATTGATGATGTACTAATCTTCTCTTAATTGTAATTATAGGAGTCTTAGTAGTTCCTAATTTGTGTTTAGGAGATTGAGATGGAATCTCTATCCAGGTTTGCGTTGGAAGAATGCGGCGCCCACTGTGTTGCCGCTTCTTCTGTTTTCTTTTCTTTTCTTTTATTTTTCCTTTATTTATTTATTTATTTATTTATTATGATTATTATTATTATTATATGTATATACATTTACATGGAATATTATTATGGGTTTGAGGTATTTGTCTTGGGCCTCTTTAATTATTGTTGGTTATTTCCTTTGGGCCGAAAACAAATCGTACAATTAAATCGTGAAGTAGGCTTCGATCACTAAGTGGACCTCGGTCTTTAATTAAAAACTAATCGATTCATTCTATCGGCCTTTCTTAAATAATTCGACTTACGTTTTGGGCAATACTAATACTACTAGATATAACACTACTAATATAGTAGTACTAAGATTTTATTTTACTCATAATATTAATAATATTAACACTTTAAAATACTGCCGAAATTTTATTTACTCACTAAATAAAACTGCGGCTATTACAAATCGAATTGAATCGAAAGAAAACGAGAGGAAGGGTGAAGAAGTGAACCTGTCGGAGCTGAAACGAAGGCATGAGGAGACGACGGTGGAGCACGGCCCTTCCCTCGGTAACGGAGACCGCATCCCGAGCAAATGGCAGCCTCAGCGGAGCCGTTGGGGTGTCGGAATTCACCGGGCAGAAACCTGCAAGCAAGGGAGAAGACGAAGAAGATTAGAAGGGGCAGAGGAGACGCCGGCAACGATAACAGAGAGAGAGAGAGAGAGAGAGAGAGAGAGAGAGAGAGAGAGAGAGAGAGAGAGAGAGAGAGAGAGAGAGAGGCAGTGGCGGTCTCGGCAACAGACCCTAGCCACAAAGGCTAGGGCGGCGACGAAGGATGAAGGAGGCAGAGTCGCAGCCGAAAGGAGGAGCACCGCTGGCAGACGGCGTGGCGACAACAGGTGCGACAGCAGCGCGGCAACGGCGGAGGCTAACAACTGCGAGGACGGCGGCCTCTGGCCGGGGAAAGCAGCGGTGAGGTGAGACGAGAGACGCAGCCGGCGATTCACGTCGGAAGAGCAGCAGCCGACGGGAGATTTCCCCCTTCCCATGATTTTTCCCCAATTCACGAACTATGGATTTACTTCCCAATCAAACCTGGAAATTGAAAAGCATAAGCTTCTACGAGGGGGAGACGGCGACCGGAATTAACTGGGGGAGGGCGGTGACGCCGCCGAGCACGAAGAACCAACGGGAAGCAGAGGAGATGGAAAAGAGAGAGAGATAGTTCAGAGAGTGAGAGAGAGGTCGCGAGAGAATGAGAGGAAGGAAGAGATGTTCTGCAGTTCACTAACGAGCCAAATAACGGGCCGGGCCAAGTCGATTAACGGGTCGAGTTAATTAAGGGGCCAAGTCGAATAAGGGGCCGAATCGGGAACTAATTGGGCCGACGTTTTAAATATTAAAAGACGGGCCGAATTACACAACGATACGAGTCGATCAATTGGGCCGAGGACTTTAATTTAAATGGGCCGAACCTATTTCTCAATTGGGCCAAGGAAATAAACATTAAATGGACCGGACTCATAATCCAATTGGGCCGAGAACTAATTAAAAGATGGGCCGGAATTTAATTTTCAATGGACCGAAATATCTAATTGGGCCAAAAATTAAATATGTGCACGAGGGCCGCACACGATAAATTACCGAGAATAAATAATTGGGCTTAGACCCCTAACAGTTATATTGGGCCCAAATAAAGTATAACTTGGATTTAATAACAGTCAAGTCCAGTATATTAATCTTATAAGTGTAGACCACTTATATTCCTTAATAAAGTCACGAAACTTAATTAATGGATTTATCGAATATCCTGCGACTTCCGTCGAGGATGGAAAACCATAAGTTACCAGAATCGATCGAGGTGATTGATTTAAGCAAAGATCGAGGAACTCTCGATTGAAGTATATACACGATAGCGCTATCAGAACAAGAAAAGTATAACCTCGATTAGAAGACAGCCTTCGCATAAATCGATAAAATTATAGATTTCATTTCGAGTTAATTACTCATTTCACGTTCTTTGAACGAGGTTAGGCGAAGGAGCAAGCAGAGCTTAATCAGCACCCAGAGCTACATCAGTAATATCAGGCAAGCCAGCAAGGTGGGCTTTCAGAAAAACTAAAATGTTTTCTTATGTTAAAATTCTTTTTCTTTTAAAGAATTGTCAGACCATAAAATGTTTTTGTTTTGTATGAGATCTATCTGGGGAGGCTTATGCCTCACTTTATCAGAACGATTCGGGCTCATTGAGGTTAAGACCTCGGTGAGTTAGTGCACTCAGAAACCGTTAGCTAACGCAAGTTGGCGCGGTCAGGTATCCGGGAGGGTGGCCAACCTCTCCGGATACACCCCAGCTCAGATATGATGGATTACACAGAAAATAGCTTGCAAGCGCTTTTTAATTTAAAATGTTTTCGTGAGCATAGGTTTTTCTTAAAACCCCTATGACTCACTTCAATGGCTAACAATAAAATGTTTTGGCATGTGTCCACTGAGTACTCTGTACTCAGCCCTATACATATTTCCCATGTGCAGGTTGATCGTGATGGATATGGAGCAGTCCGAGGAGCTTTTTGTCGAGTATCAGAGTGTTGAAGCCTCTTGGTGGTGCATGTCTCCATACATGCATCTCACGTTCTTCCGCAATGTTCGTTACGAAGTCCACACAGTTCATTTCGTGTATCGTTGCAACGAGATGTTGTTTCGTGTATCGATGCAACGAGTCGAGCTCTTCGTAGCCGACGATCTCTTCCTTGATTAGCTTCCGCTCGTTTCATGTAGTACTTCTTTTGTAAACAGACACGTTTCCGCGTACTTCCTTTTAACTGCACTTCTTCTGTATCGAACAACATCCTTTACCGACATTCTCGACGAATGTTGGGTTATTTGAATTGAACTTAGTGTTGTTTCTACATAATGTTTTTAACTCACAATCAAGTCCTTGTATGTTATTCCTTCTTTATTCCTTTTTCTTGCGTTGCGACCCTGCTTGGCCAAGTTCTGGCGGGGCGGGTCGTGACAAATTGACCAAAGTGCACTAAAATCACTGTTCTGCAATTTCAGACCTTCAGCCATCACTTGGGTGATTATTTCATCCTTTTCTTTCAGAAGGGCTGCAACATCATTTTTCTTATTTTGCAACCATAAGTAAACGCAATAGTTACAATGAGATTTCGTAAGTAGAATAATGCAACTCACAATGTGCTTGTATCCTATGTTGTTCTTTCCTGCTATTGTTTCGATCATGAACCATGTATTAGTTTAAGAAAATCCCAAACCAGCCTTCACCAGAAAGAAGATAGAATTATCATGAAGAGTAAGAATATTAATACTTATAGTGAGATAATAGAATGAGAAATGTATCAACAATAGATGGAAGAAATACCATATGTGTAGCTAAAATGATCAGTTGCATTGTTACCAGCATTGCCTAATTGGTTGACCTAACATTACAACAACAAAGAAAGAACTGATCAGTACATGACTTTCGTTTTATGTGTTATGTTCTTGAGTTTTCCTACTTTTGATATACTGTATAAGAAGAAATGTATAACATATGAACTTTTAATCATAAAGATTTAGAACAGATGAAATAACCCGCTGTTGTTACAATAGACTATTCAGTTCAAAAGCACAATTCAAATCCAAGCTGAAAACATAAAGGATCCACAAGAATACAAGATATTGCACGCAAAGTTGCAAATAAGCATTAAAACATCATCTAGTCTAACATGAGTTGAGTAGGAAATGTTAGTAAAATCTCACCTGTGTAATATCGTTATAGCCGCGTCCAGCCAATGTATTAAGTTGCATCAAATACTCAAAGTTGCTGATCTGCACAAATTCATTTATTGGTTTACTATCAGAACGTTATCAGTTCAAGTTAAATAAATGGATATTTGCTCAGTTCATCTCAGATCACTTGCAAGACTTGCATAAATCTAGAGAAATCCAAATAAAGAAGAAAGGGGCTGATGGTGCAGAATGAAAACAGAGAGATCTTACTTCAAATAGTTGCAGTACTCTCGAAATGGCTAATGACCTTTTTGACCTTATTCGCACAGCCTTCCGCCGTTACCCCGCCTTGTTCTCTGCGTCTTTCTTAAAAAAAAGAACAAAAGAAACGAAAAGACTTATCAAATCGCCAATTTATCGGAAACAAGCGCCGGAAACGGAAGCAGTATAATTGAAGAAATAGATTAAAGGAGGGAGTGAAGGTGATTGATTAGTTACATCGCCCATTTCACAAAAATCTCAATTAATCGTAAGAATTAGAGAGAGATTAGGGTAGAGTGACAATGCCGTATTTCGTAGCTCCCTCACGGTGAGGTTGGGTCGGAACCCTAAATCCTCAAGTAAGGTTAGAAATTGAGGGGTAGAAATTGAGGGAGAGAGAGCGAGAGAGAGAGAAGGAGAGTACCGTGTTTGGGAGCTAGGGCACGAAAAAACCGGCGACGGCGAGCTCCCTCACGGCGGTAATTTGCAGAGAGAAACCCGCAGATTCCCAATTTTTTCTAAGTGTCGCCAAAACGACACCTACAACTGTCGCGCCGGCGCCTCAACAGCCCCGCATCGCCCCCCATTGACGATCTACCCCCGTTCTCCGCCGCGTTGAACTTCATCATCATCTTTTCTTCCCTCTAAACTGTCGGAGCAGCGATCTCTACAAGCAAGGAAAAAAAAAAGTAAGGATTATGGAATCTAGTATTAATAAAATGAGTGAAGGCCCCCTTTTATTCAATTTTAATTTTAGTATTATTTTTTATTTTTTAATAGAATAGATAACACTAATTTAATTACGGTTTTTTCTTATCGTAATTAAAAAGTAAAAGTGTTACTTTATACATTACGTTTCTTTCAAATACGTTAAGAAAAATAATAGAATATATTACAGTTTATAAGTGACCGTTATCTTTGGTAAAAGCAACACGGACATAGATTACGGTTTTGTAAAAAAGCGCTCATACATTACGGTTTTTAGTAAAAACCGTAATGTATGAACCGTTACATATGAGAAAATTTCTTGTAGTGTTGTTTTTCTCTAAATCCTAGGTAATGAAAATGAATGCGCAAGAAAGTAAGTAATTAAACGACTTAGAACAAAACATTTAAATAAAACTTAAGAACAAAGAATTTAAACTAACTAATGACAAGTAGAGAATTAAAGGAAATAAATAAAGCTACCTAGACATGGAATCATGATGAAAGCAATATAGATAATAAAAGAAAAAACAAATCTAAACATGCTTTAAAAATTAAATATAAGAACTTGAAAAGAAATCTTAAATAATAATTTTGAAACTAATAAATTGATTTTGTAAATAAAATATAACTAATGAAAGCAAGAATCAGACAAATTAATAAGTAAATAAAGAACAAAGAACTCAAAGAGATAAATAAGATTAAAAGCAATAAATAAACTTACGAATTGAAAGACGACAACTTCAGCGAGAAAATGAAGAATGACGAATTAAATCTTGAATTAAATTTGTGAGTTGGATACAAAGCAATAAACGAATCTAAAACTAAAATATTTTACTTGAAAAACTAAGTAAAAAGGTGATCAAATTCGTGCCCAAATGACTACATATATTTGATCCAAAAATCTTACTAGAAAAGGAAATAAAATCTTGGAATTGCACAAGCCGAGCGGACGCTGGCCTACGAGCAGCCACTCGCTTTGAGACTCACTGGCTCGCTGGCGCGCAGGGCCGAGTGGGTGCTGGCATCGAGCACTCGCTCCCTAGGTTATGCGTTACTCGCTGGCGTGCAAGGGCTAGCGCTTGCGGGACTTGGCACTGAGCCATTCTTCAACATTTTCCTTTTACTCCATTTTTGTCTCGTTTTCACTCGTCTCTCCATGACTTGCTACTCTTAGTACCTATTCCACGAAAAAATCACAAACACTCAAATCATAGCAAAACACAACGTGAAATAAAGGAAATTACAAGAAAACGGACTCTAAATAAGAACTACACAAATCAACAACAAACAATAGTGACATATGATCGATATAGTCACATGTGACTAATGATTCTGCCTAGGAAGGGTTTACTTTCTTATTATTATTTTTATTGTCCATGTAAATTCTCATTTTATATCTTTGTATTACAACGTTATATTTTGGCAGAGCCCGTGACTAAAATGTGACGATGGTTAAGTCTAGACATAGGCTTATAAATTCATTGACCATAGCTAAAACGGTGTTTGAGTCATATACGTATGTTATTATCCAACATTACTTGGTTAACATCCAACAAATCTTGAAATCATTGAAATCGCACCGAGCATGCATGATTCCCACAAATTGAACACAATGATTCATGTTTATCTACTATTAATATCATTTTCTTCCTAACAACATATATATACATATATAGGGAGTGGTTCGTGTAATAAATCCTTGCGTGCTAAAATGCGAAAGATGTTTAAAACTATACAAAATCATGCTTAAATCAGTATATATTTATGCTTACAACACCATTATGCTTTTTAATGTACAAATTCATGCTAAACCTAGTCATGCTTATGATACCTTATAATCATGCTTAAATCAATTACAGCCACAGATCAAATCAAGATCAATGGTCCAGATCTATTCCTATTTCTCACACAAGGACTTATTTCTATATGATCTATCCATATATATATATATATATATATATATATATATATATATATATATATATATATATATATATATATATATATATATAGGGAGTGGTTCATGTGCAAATAAATCCTTGCGTGAGAAAATGAGAAAGATGCTTAAAACTATACAAAATCATGCTTAAATCAGTACATATTTATGCTTACAACACCATTATGCTTTTTAATGTACAAATTCATGCTTAAACCTAGTCATGCTTATGATACCTTATAATCATGCTTAAATCAATTACAACCATAGATCAAATCAAGATCAATGGTTCAGATCCATTCCTATTTCTCACACCAGGACTTATTCCTATATGATCCATCCTCTCTCTCTCTCTCTCTCTCTCTCTCTATATATATATATATATATATATATATATATATATATATGTGTGTGTGTGTGTGTGTGTGTGTGTGTTAGATTTGTTTCATCTCTTTAACTTAGCGTAAGATACGTGTTATGAAAGCAATTTGAATGAGTGGTGTTAGATCCGGGTCAAAGATCAACAACAATTATACAATTATTCATCATATCCACAGATTGGCAAGGAGTGTTCATGTACATATAATTACAAGCAAAGACATAAAGGAGATTCATGAGGTTTATTGATCATAATAGTTCAACTTCCACCAGACGCCTCTTCTTCATGGTTGAAGGAGGAGTGAGGCGGAGGTCGAGAGCAAGGCGTTTGAGCCATAATTCTAGCCAAATTCGCGAAGAGAAAAGCTCATTTTGAGAAGAAAAGAAATGAGGAAAAGAGCTAGGTAGAGTACGCAAGGCGCCTTCATCCTCGTCCTCTTTTGGCAACGAGGATTATACCTTTGGATCAAAGTACTGGAAGTGCTTTTCACACGCGAAGTGAAGATGAAAGAAATGAGGAAGGAGGTTCCCTGAAAGAGGACCTCAACTACTTGAGCTCGAGAGAATTCTAAGTGAATAGAATAGTACGTGAAGTATGCGTGTGTGTTGGTCGGTGAAGTGGTGAGATCACTCTATATTTATAGATGTAAGAAAGGACGAAAAGGTGAAGATACATTCATGGGAAGGATAGGAGAGGAATTTCTAGTGGGACAAGATTCCCTTCGTCAATAATTTTGTGGTCCTCACCCTAAGGTGTACAGAGTCACGCGGATTGTGTGTTCGGCAGATCCCTGGGCATATGAAGATGCCTAAAGAACTGAAAATAGCTTCTGCGTAAGGGTTATGCTTCAAGTGTAGCATCTGCGCCGAGAATGGCTCCTGAAGCTTCTGGTACTCAAATCCAGTCAGCATCTAAAGACTCCATACGGTAGGGCTGATATTGATCCCTATCAGCTACTCCCCCCCCCCCCCCCCCCCAAGTCCAGAAGATTGCGCTATAAGCTTCTGCTCGACGCTAAGGCAGGAAACAATTTTCTTGATGATTTCATAAGGGTCTTGTCGCGTGAAAAAAGGTGGTGCGTCGATTAATTTTTCGAGGCAGGGAAAATATAGAGACTCCCCATCTTATCATTGCCTTTTTGCATAATCGATATAGAAAAAAGGTAACCTACCTTTCGAGGAGTAGTTTTTCACTCCTTTTACCTTCTTCTTCCCTTTTCTCTTCACATAATTTAAAGAGTAGAGAGGAAAAGCGACGTCCTGATCTTTTTGCTTTCTCCTTGCCCAGAGAGGTCAATACCCTCTTTGCTCTGTAATTTCTTAAGGACGAGCAGGTATCCTTCTTTTTATTTTATTATCTCTCTTCCGCCTTTTCATGAATCGCACATTGACGGATCAAGTATTAGGAAACCCTTCATTTTCTTGGTATTTTTCCTTTCTCTCTCCTTTTTTTTTTTTTTTTTTTATGGAGATATCACCTTCGAGGTTTTACCCCTTTATTATTCTATTATTTCAGCTGTGTCTATTGATTCTGTTCGCCAAAAGATCTGTGAGTTGGCTTACTCTGACGATGTCTCCGAATCCCTTCGATTCCGGCTGCTCGGTTTCCTGACTCGGAAGGAGATGGATTTTGTGGACCTTGACGACTTCCCTGATATGAAGTCATACCTTAGGATATTCAAGAATCTTTTCACTCAATATGAAATGTACGATGGGTATTTGTCAGAGAAGGAGAAATGCGAACTCATCCTCTTGTCTCTGCCAGGGGGGTATCTATCGCTTGAGAACGGTGCCGCTAACCTGGGAATCTATGAGCATCTTCCCACTCTGATGGATGCATTGCTTAGGGTTGAAAGGGCTAAAGAAATTGAGGCTGTGGCGAGGATTAAGGATGAAGATAGGCTTCCAATCGAGAGGATCTATGAAAGGAAAAACAAGAGATTGAAGATGGATGAGGGTAAGTTGTATGGTAATCAAATTACACTAATCCAGTTCTCACTGCCAGGCTTATTCGATGAATATTAATTTTTGGTTTACTTATGATCTTTATAGGTTCAACCGTTAAAGACGACCATGTCTCCCGCTCCTTCTCTCAGGGTTCTACAGGTTCATCATCCGGTTCAGGCTCCTCTATCTGATTTGGTTATGTTTTAATCTGGTGTTTATAAACAACTTTTCTCTTTAAGTTTCTGTTGGGGTGCTCATTTTAAGGCCCCTGAATGTGGTGATTGGACAAGAATATGCTTGTTTCCTCTTATTATTTTCGACTCTGAATTGTTACACTTTCTGTTCTGCATCTTCGCTTTTGAATAGCCAAGCTTCTTCTTGTTCTGCTTTTATTATTATTATTTTTGCATTTTAAAATAACGGAATCTGAGATATATGGGGTATCCCCCTACTTCCCCCCCCCCCCCCCCCCCCCCCCCCAAGTGAGTTATGAGGAATCGAATGATAACTCATTTTATTGCTAGTTTTGAACTCTGCCTCTCTTAAATGAGTATTCCTTAGAAAAATCTTTCCTGCTTTCTTGAAGAGTTTCTTACACCCCACGAGGCGAACTTAGGAGGCCAACTTACCTCTTGTCCTAAGCATAGTACTTCTTTAGATTGTTTACATTCCACGGTCGGGGTAACACCCTCCCTTTTTCATCTTGTAGCTCATAAGCTCCTCCCTTTAATACTTCTTTTACTATGTATGGTCCTTCCCAATTAGCGTCCAGTTTTCCCATGGGCTTGAGGGCATCTGCTCTCTTTAATACCAGATCTCCCTTGCAGAACCTCCGAATCTGCACTCTCTTATTATACGCATCTCGCACTTGCTGCTTATATCTTTCTACCTTCTAGAGGGCTCTGCTTCTGAGTTCTTCTACCATATCCAGATTCTCCCTCATTAGCGAGGAGTTTTGATTTTTGTCGTAGGTGGTTATCCTCAATGATTTGTCTGCCTCCACTGGGGTTACTGCTGTTGCCCCATAGACCAGATTAAACGGGGCTTCCCTTGTAGCCGTCTTGGGACTGGTTCGATATGCCCATAATACTGAATCCAATTCATCGGCCCAGTTTCCCTTGGCTTTCTCTAATCTAGCTTTAATGTCGTTTATAATGGTTCTGTTTGTCACCTCCACTTGCCCGTTAGTTTGAGGATGCGCTACAGCCACAAATCTTTGCTCGATCCCAATCTCGTTGCACCAGGTTCGCACGAGGGACCCTGTGAATTGGGCACCGTTGTCGGCGACTAGAATCCTTGGGATTCCATACCGGCAACATATATTTTTTCAGATAAACTTCTTTATCACTTGCTCTGTGATTTTTACTACAGCTTCAGCCTCAGCCCATTTAGTGAAGTAGTCTACCGCTACAATCAAGAAAATCCCCCATTTATCAAAGGGACATGGTGCGAACATTGCTCCCAGCTCCTCAGCGGGTTTGTGGATAAGTCTTCCATTCCTTTGACAGCTATCACACCTCTTAACCAGATCCTTGGCATCTTTTTCCATTGTAGGCCAGAAGAACCCGGCTCTGAGAAGTTTCCTAATTAGGTCTTTACACCCAGTGTGCGCGCCTGATCGCACTATTTTCTACCACACAAAATAGGTACAATATACGAAAGTACGAGTATCGTATCCACAGGGATTGATATATCGAAATCACACAAAGTACCTCTACTCTAGAATTAAACTGATGTCTAGACAATTAAGAAAATAAGAATGTGGTATTATAATCCTAGGCAAATAAATTAAATAAATAAAAGAGAACACAAATAAGGAAATAAATAAATAAGCAATTAAACAAATAAAGCAAATAAGCAAATAAGGAAACAAATAAATCAAATAAGGAACAAATTTGATTCTAGGGAAGCCTACCTAATCAAATCTATGCAAGTAATGAATGAACACAATTAACCAATTTAATCCAATCTAGATGTGATACACGAAAATAAACTAACACTTCGATTAAGGCAATGCAAGTAGTCACCTAATAAGATCCAAATATCCTCTCGGACTCATAGATATCAAATCAAGTGCAAAATAGAACAAGTATAAATAATATAATCAACTAGGTTCAACTATGACACCTAAATCGACTATATGCGAACATATGATAATTCAACCTCGGCTAAGATAATCAAACCATCATACCATGTATTCATGAGATCTATTATGCAATTATCCTATTAAGGCATAAAAACATAACTATGCACACATAATTAGTGGCCAATTAATCATGCACGAGAATAAGCACCATACATGCATCTAGATAGAAGGCTAATTGTAAACAAAAACACTTACATAAATTCAATTAGGCATTCAATCCCTAAAATCAACTAAGGAATTTAGCTAGACATAATTAAAAGAAAGGTAGAAGGAAGAATAAACATAATTAAAAGCATAAAGTAAAAGAACAAGGGATAGAAAAACTCTTGAATCTTGATGAATCTTCAATCTTCAATTGTCTTCCAAGAAATACATGAATTAAATCTAAAGCTAAAATATAAAAGTGTAGAGAAAAACTAATCAAAAGTATGGTAGGGACTAGAGAACTTATTTACAATTATAGGTTTAGAGGTATTTATAGGGTAGAAGTTTACATCCAATACCTAATTGTACAAGGAAACCAAGAAGAAGTCAAAAATTGCATTTTAGGAAAAATCCCGGCTGGAAAACAGGAGCCACCTCTCGACACCTCTCTCGATCGAGAGGGTGGTCAAGAGGGTCGAGAGAGTTCTGCGCAACTTTCTTGTTTCGGCCATATCTTCCTCATCCGAACACCGAATCGACCTCCGTTTTCGCCTACGTGCTCCTATCGAACTCCTCTTCAATGCTATGCTTTCAAATTTCCAGAATAACTCTTCCAAAAAATCGTGAGAAGTCAGAACTTGGGATTAATACTTCATCTCTTCCTTGGTTTCGTCGTCTCTTGTCTTGTCTTGGGTTTTCTCGACAAAAAAGCCCTAAAAACACTCAAAACAACCCAAAAGCGTAATCTAGCTCGAAATAACATAAACAATACAAAACATGAGCTAAACTATCAAAATAAGACAAGAAAACGATAAGTAAATACTTAGATAATAGGGTAAAAATGCACCCTATCAAAATCCCCCAAACTTAAACATTGTTCGTCCCGAACAATAACAAAAACGAAATAAACAATAGACTCAAACATTGTGAACTATATAGGCCTCAAAAATTTTCAAAAACAAACCATTCTCATGATCAAAACTATGCATACAACCTTAGCATCAATAACACAACCTATTCAATAAATCAAAATCATGCTATTCAATCAAAGAACACTCTCAAACATGTGAAATGATATATATGCAAGTGAACACTCAACTCTCTCAAAGAAAAGATGTTATAATAATGTACATCATAGGGTTCACTCAATATCAATGCAATGCAACATGTTTACCATAGGCTTGCCCTTTTTCTCAACATCTCCACCTAATGTAATATTTACAAACTAGAATAAAAAAGGTCTTTATAAAAGCTTGTAATGTAGGGACATTGGTTAAGGTAGGGAATGTATAGGCTAAGTGACTCAAAATGCTCTAAATCATCAACCTCTTTTTCAACACCAAACAAAGTATGAATTTTTATCTCCATCTTCTACCATCCAACACACCAATTACAAACTCAAAGATGCTAAAATAATAGTACAACTCAAAGCTAACTATCCCCTTATGCTTACATATATCTCTCTTTTTTTCTTTTTTCTTTTTTCTTTTTTTTTCTTTCATAGAGCTCATCTAAAGATATTCTCTCTAATGATAATCAAAAGCTCTATTTTTCTTTTCTTTTCCTTTTTTTCACATTTTTTTTTCTAAGCTCATAGGGATAGCTAACTACGAAAATCAAGCATCTAAAATTCTTTTCTTCTCCCTCTACACCACAACAAGATATTCTTTTCAACTCCTTCTATACAACTAACTACCAAAAGATACCCATAACCATCCAAACCTCCTATCATCCGATTTTACAAAGAACGGCTAATAAAGGCTCAAAAGGGGTAAACAAAGGATTATGAACAAGGTTAGTGTATAGGAATCATGTGGCTAAAGAAAAATGGCCTAAGATCATCTCCTAGTTCATAGATATACTAAGGTCTTGATGGAGAAACAAGGCAAGTTCTAGAAACAATGAAGAATGCATGATCACTCAATCAAAGAATAGGCATAAAGATGCACAAATAGCTCAAATCTCACGGGTTCAAACTAACTAGTTCCCGATATCATAGCATACTTCAAATTCATCAAATAAAATGCGTCGCTTCGCCAAGGTTCCATGCATAATAAAGATCATGAATTTCTCCAAAAATCATCAAAAATTTCTATCATCGACCAAATTCACAATACTATCATCACATGCTTATTTGACTCGATTTAAATACCTAAGACTCAACAAAAATTAAAAACTACTAATGAAATATCCAAAAATTAATCTACAATCCAAGAACTCATGTAAACGAGTTAACAAAGCCACACTTCACCCTCTCCCAAACTTATTTCGAATCATGATGAAGAAATAAGTTTAAGAAGAAGGAGTGGTTAAGTTAACGAGCGTACCTTTCAACGAGGCTAGCTTACTATCGATCTTCTCCTCTTAGTCAAAACCTCATCAAGAAAACCTACAACTCACAAGCTTCGCAAATTCTTGGATAAAGAGCTTAATAAAGGAAAAGACTCAAAGAAAAATAAAAACAAAAATAAATAAAACAAAAACTGAAAATTAAAGATAGAGTTGGGTTACCTCCCAACAAGTGCTACATTTTACGTCTTTAGCTCGACGATACCTCTTATCAAGGTGGATCAAAATAAAAGTTCGTCTCTCCCCCATCATCAAGTTTCTTCATGGCTCCATCGATTGATCTCTTGAATTCGGCTAACTTCAATGGTGGAATGGCTTTTAACTGATTTAAGCACTCAAGAATCTCCTCACAAACTCCGGTAATCTCCAAGTAATGGTGTAACAACTTGGTGATGCTATTGTCGAAAACTTCATCCGGTGCCGGCGGTATAGGTGGTTCCAAGACTTGAACGGCAAAAACATCCTCTTGATGATCATCGGGCCTCTTCATTGATTCATAGATGGAAATCTTCAATTCTTCACCGTTGACTCTAAATGTCAAATCTCCATCTTGAATATCGATCAAAGCTCTCCCCGTAGCTAAGAATGGTCGTCCCAAGATCAATGGTTGATTATCATCCTCGGGCATATCCAACACTACAAAATCAGCTGGGAACACGAGATTCTGAACTTGCACGAGCACATCCTCAACTATCCCCCTTGGATAAGAAACTGATCGATCCGCCATGAGAAGGGAGATAGTAGTCGGCTTCATCTTTCCAATCTTGAGCCGGTTGAAAATAGAGAGAGGCATCAAATTGATGCTAGCACCAAGATCACAAAGGACATTTTGAAAGACTTGATTTCCAATCTTGCATGATAGAGTGAACCTCCGGGGATCTTTTTGCTTCAATGGTAGCTTCTTTTGGATCACCGCGCTACACTCCTCCGTGAGGTTGATCGTCTCGAACTTCCCCCACTTCTTCTTTCCCGATACCGCATCCTTGATGAAGTGATTGGGCATGTCTCGAAGAGCATCAAGTAGCGGGATGTTGATGTTGACCTTTTGAAGCATCTATAAGAAACGTTGATACTTTTCATCTTGCTTCGTCTTGGTCAAACATTGTGGGAAAGGAGCCTTCGGAACATAAGTCGGAAATTGGGGCGGAGGCACACCCTCTCGATCACCCTTGTGATTGAGAGAGGTATCGAGAGGTTCCTTCTGACCTCGATCTTTGACCTCTCGACCCCCACCTCGATGGATAGGGGTGTCGAGAGATTTCTGCTGCTTTTGCTGGGTGACCTCTCGACAGGCCTCTCGATCGAGAGAGGTGTCGAGAGGACTCTTCTGGACTCCAGTTTTGACCTCTCGATAGACCTCTCGATCGAGAGGGGTGTCGAGAGGTCCTCGATTCATCACTTTTCTCCTCGACTCCTCGAACTCCGCATTCTTGTGGCTTCCGTTTCCAGTATCTTCAGCTTCCAATGATGGATTTTTGTACCGAGTGCCGCTCCGAAGCTCGATAGCATGAACTTGATGGTCGGGCTTATGGACTCCTCCTTGAGCATTGGCTACTTGATCAACTCGAGCATCCAACATATTCATGTGCTTGGTCAAATTTGTGACTGCATTCTTGATATTAGAAACACTAGACTCCAAGGCTCCGATTTTATTTGTCGTAGTTGATATGAGATTCTTTATCAACTCCTCCAATGAAGGTTCCTTCTTCGGCTCTTGGACAACTCCATTCTCCACATGGAAGCCACAGGATATGTTTGGATGGCGTCGATTGTTGGGATCATAAGTCTTCTTGAAAGCATCCAACTTCGTTGCCGTCTTGGTGTATTTCTCCATCAAATCATCATAAGCTTCGGATCCAATGGCGGCAACCTTCCTTCTCCCAACTCTTCTATCGGTAGCCTCCTCATAACTTGTGTTGATGTTGAGCTCGATGATCTCCCAAGCTGTCTCTACATCGTTATTTAAGAATCTGCCTTTGGATGCATAATCGAGCTCCTTCTTGCATTGCTTGTTCAATCTTTGATGGAAGCAGAAGATTTGTTCCCCCTTGTCCATTCCATGATTGGGGCATATACGAAGCATCTTTCTGAATCTCCCCCATGCTTCGTAAATGTACTCATCTTCAAATTGTTGGAATTTGTTGATCTCGTTTAGAAGCCTCTGAGCCCTTGAAGGTGGGAAGAACTTATTTAAGAACAGTTTGCACATCTCGCTCCATGTCTTTATCTCGGCTTGATTCTCTATATCCTCAAGCCACTCTCTAGCATCATCCTTGAGAGACCACGCGAAGAGACTGAGCTTGATGTAGTCTGCAGGCACTCCATTTGCCTTGTAGGTGGCACAGATGTTGAGAAATTGCTTCAGGTGAGCATTAGGATCCTCCATCAGTGTGCCTCCATATTGATTTGCTTGCACCATGTTGATGAGGGAAGTCTTGATCTCGTAATCAGTATCCTCAACAGTCCCCCATCCTCCATTCTGGAATTGATCAACAACCGGCTTGAACCGATCGTTGAGTGTCTTTTTCGCTACCGAATCCGCCATAAGAATTTATTCCTCGACAAAGAAAGGAAACAGTTAGATTAATACACAAAAACAGAAAAATAAATGCCTAAATCACCTATTAATCCTATTTCAAAATATCTATGTAAAATCTAATCAATCCCCGGCAACGGCGCCAAAATTTGATCGCACTATTTTCTACCACACAAAATAGGTATAGTATACGAAAGTACGAGTATCGTATCCACAGGGATTGATATATCGAAATCACACAAAGTACCTCTACTCTAGAATTAACTGATGTCTAGGCAATTAAGAAAATAAGAATGTGGTATTATAATCCTAGGCAAATAAATAAAATAAATAAAAGAGAACACAAATAAGGAAACAAATAAATAAGCAATTAAACAAATAAAGCAAATAAGCAAATAAGGAAACAAATAAATCAAATAAGGAACAAGGTTGATTCTAGGGAAGCCTACCTAATCAAATATATGTAAGTAATGAATGAACACAATTAACCAATTTAATCCAATCTAGATGTGATACACGAAAATAACCTAACACTCCGATTAAGGCAATACAAGTCGTCACCTAATAAGATCATAATATCCTCTCGGACTCATAGATATCAAATCAAGTGCAAAATAGAACAAGTATAAATAATATAATCAACTAGGTTCAACTATGACACCTAAATCGACTATATGCGAACATATGATAATTCAACCTTGTTGGTCCCAGAAAGAGTTAATTGGTGTATGGGGGGGGAGGGGGGGGGGGGGGGGGGGGGGGGGGGGGGGAATACACCAATAGCCAACCGTTTTTCTATTTTAGAAAAATAAACTGTTTTTCCCAAGGACAAGCTGGTCAGGCAGTCCTTTGATGAGATGGACAGGTTGATCTATCAAGCTTGTGGATTTAACAAGCTTGATCTATCAAACTGTCAGTGCGGAATGTGGTGGAGGGGTTGAGCTAGATAACTCTTATAAGTAAAATCGAGTACAGCCTTTATGGAGAGGCTATTATATACTATGAATGTATGAGCAGTTTAATTAAGAGAGAGAGAGAATAAAGCTGTAAATGGCACAAAGTATTTTTACGTGGTTCGGATGTAACTATCCTACTTCCACGGTAGATCAAGCTTGATCTACGAATCCCTTTACTCTTGGATTCTCCTTCTCTCTTGTTTATACTGACTGAGTATCAGTTTCATACAACATACAATCTTCGATTTACAATCGAATGAGTAGAGTACAATCTCGACTATACTAGCTTAACACTTAAATATATGAGAGAGAGTACAGGGAGCTTGATGCAGCAGTAAACACAACAAGCTTGATGTATAACAATGGTGAAATTCTCTTATCTTCAACACTTGGGAAAGCTCTAGGATTTTCAAGTGTTGAATGGATGTGAACTTTGATAGAATTTCTTGCAGCAATTCGGCTTGTAAGAGTAATGAGTTTCTCGTACTCAAACCATTGTTGTCGAAGGCTTTATATAGGCGTAGTTCAAAAACTAGCCGTTGTGAGTCCTACAAAATAGAGTCGTTAGAAACAAGTTGACGTGGCATAGAGCCGTTGCAGATCTGACTCAACACTTCGAGTGGGTCCAGACAGCTGGCAACAGGGGTGGCAGCTATGTGGAGGGAGGTTGATCTAGTTGATGAGATCAACAGTCTGTCTTCGGCAGCTAGATGAAAGAGCTTGAATAGCCTGGCCGAAGAACCTGCAGAGCATGACAAAAGAAGAGCTAGTTGTCCTTTAATACGTGAGGCTGTTATAGACAACGGCCTCATTCTTTAAGGAGAACAGACTCGATTACAATAGATAAGAATTATATCATGCTGTGCAATGCCTAAGTGTGGTTATGAAAACATCATCAAAACAACTGCAGAGGGTTCCCAACAAACCTCGGCTAAGATAATCAAACCATCATACCATGTATTCATGAGATCTATTATGCAATTATCCTATTAAGGCATAAAAACATAACTATGCACACATAATTAGTGGCCAATTAATCATACATGAGAATACGCACCATGAAACATGCATCTAGATTAGAAGGCTAATTGTAATAAAAAAACACTTACATAAATTCAATTAGGCATTCAATCCCTAAAATCAACTAAGGAATTTAGCTAGACATAATTAAAAGAAAGGTAGAAGGAAGAATAAACATAATTAGAAGCATAAAGTAAAAGAACAAGGGATAGAAAAACTCTTGAATCTTGATGAATCTTCAATCTTCAATTGTCTTCCAAGAAATACATGAATTATATCTAAAGCTAAAATATAAAAGTGTAGAGAAAAACTAATCTAAAGTATGGTGGGGACTAGAGAACTTATTTACAATGATAGGTTTAGAGGTATTTATAGGGTAGAAGTTTACATCCAATACCTAATTGTACAAGGAAACCAAGAAGAAGTCAAAAATTGCCTTTTAGGAAAAATCCCGGCTGGAAAACAGGAGCCACCTCTCGACACCTCTCTCGATCGAGAGGGTGGTCGAGAGGGTCGAGAGAGTTCTGTGCAACTTTCTTGTTTCGGCCATATCTTCCTCATCCGAACTCCGAATCGACCTCCGTTTTTGCCTACGTGCTCCTATCGAACTCCTCTTCAATGATATGCTTTAAATTTTCCAGAATAACTCTTCCACAAAATTGTGAGAAGTCAGAACTTGGGATTAATACTTTATCTCTTCCTTGGTTTCGTCGTCTCTTGTCTTGTCTTGGGTTTTCTCGACTAAAAAGCCCTAAAAACACTCAAAACAACCCAAAAGCGTAATCTAGCTCAAAATAACATAAACAATACAAAACATGAGCTAAACTATCAAAATAAGACAAGAAAACGATAAGTAAATACTTAGATAATAGGGTAAAAATGCCCCTATCAGCGCCTGCAGCTCCTTCATGAATTTTGCGCAACGCATACTCTCCCTCTGGTTCTGATAAACTTTTGAGATAGGGGTGCATAAACACCCTTTTGTACAACTGGTCTCCTATTAAACAGAACTTGGCTTTGAAAGCACGCGGCAACCTGCTATCATTAGCAAGGGTTGTGGCTTCTGCTTTTTCAGGGAGGTCTTTTAGGGCTTTAATGATCTGAACTCTCCAATCATCCATTATCTCAATAGCCTGTATTTCAGCCTTGACCCATTTGGCATTTGCATTGCATAACACAATTTCATCTGCCCACGTTCCTTCAATGGAGCTAGCTTGTCAGCCTCTGTATTCTCTTCTCGAGGGATCTGAACAACCTCGGATCTGATGAAACAATCCATCAGCTCTTTCACAGTCTCAGCATATGTTATCATTCGTTCTTCCCGTTTCTCGCAGGTCCCCAGAACTTGGTGCGTTACCAGCTGAGAGTCCGAATGGACCACTATGTGGGTTGCCCCCATGTTCTGTAATAGGCCCAGACAACTGACCAGGGCCTCGTATTCAGCCTCGTTATTAGAGACGTGATAATTTAATTTAACGGCAAATTTGTGAGTGTGGCCTTCAGGATCTTGGATGAAGATCCCTACCCCAGCTCCTTCCTTGGTGACCGAGCCATCTACATAGGCTTTCCATACCTGGTATCCTTCTTCTTCACCTCTGGTGGTTTCTTGCAAGAAATCAGCTAGCGCTTGAGCTTTAATAGCTACTCTCGGCTCAAAGTCCACATCATATTCGCTTAATTCTATTGCCCATTTGACTAGTCTTCCTGACAGGTCTGGTTTGCCTAATATTTGTTTCAGTGGCTCGTTTGTCCTGACCACTACCTTGTGTGATAAGAAGTAGGGTCTCAATTTCCTCGATGTGACCATCACGACTAATGCTGCTTTCTCAATGTTCGGGTACCTCACTTCTGCCCCCTGTATCATCTTGCTTGTATAATAGAGAGGCTTCTGAGTTGGCCCTTCTTCTCTCATGAGTACAGAACTGATAGATTCTTCTCCCACAGGTATATATAAATATAAGACTTCTTGTGGCAACGGTTTAGTAAGCAGAGGCATCTCTGCCAGATGTTCTTTCAATTCTTCAAAAGCTTTCTGACATTCATCCGTCCATTCGAACTTACTTCCTTTTCTCAAAATTTTGAAGAAAGGTAGGCTCCTGTCAGCCGACCTAGAAATGAAGCGGCTTAACGCCGTAATTCGTCCATTGAGCCTTTGGATCTGTCGAATGTTTCGTGGGGGTGTCATGTCTAGCACATCTTGTACTTTAGCCTGATTAACCTCGATCCCTCTAGGGGTAACCATATAGCCTAGGAATTTCCCAGCTTGTACACCAAACGAGCACTTGGCCGGGTTTAGCTTAAGGTGATAAAACCTGGCTACGGCGAACACCTCTTCCAGGTCTCGTATATGATCCTGGGCTCGTACACTTTTGGCTAATATGTCATCAACATATACTTCCATGTTTTTACCAATTTGGTTCTTAAAGATTTTGTCCATCATCCTTTGGCAGGTAGCTCCTGCGTTCTTTAAACCGAAAGGCATGCTCTGGAAACAAAATGTTCCAGCGCAGACCCCGAATGCAGCTTTTGGGATATCCGACGGATTCATCTTGACCTGATGATAGCCTTAATATGCATCCATCATAGATAACAACTCACACCCTGATGTAGAATCCACCAATTGATCGATTCTTGGTAGCGAATAATGATCTTTTGGGCAAGCTTTGTTTAAGTCTCTAAAGTCAATACACATCTCCAGGTGCCCGTGTTCCCTTTGGCCACCATTACTGCATTTGATAACCATTCCAGGAATTGTATTTCCCTGATGTGCTTGGCTTCTAGTAATTTTGCAACTTCCTCTCGGATAATTTTGTCATTCTCAGGGCCGAATTGCCTTAATTTTTGTTTTACTGGTTTTGCCATGGGGTCCACATTCAAACAATGTAGAGCTACAGTTGTATCTACCCCCACCAGGTTAGATGACCCGAAGGCAAAGACGTCTGCATTCTTCTACAAGCATTTTATCAGTCGTAGTGATATGTCTTGAGGCATCTGAGTACCAATTTTGGTAGTGAACCCATTTTGGCCTGGGATCAACTCGACTTCTATCAGCTGTTCCGCGGGAGCCATTAAATTCTGGCCTTTTTTAACGGTATCAGCTTCCTTGAATCTTCTTTCCTCTTTTTCTGGTTTATGTCTAGGGGTAACGGGTTCAGGCACGGCCCATTTTTTAGTTTCCCCTACCTTGACGGATTGCCTGTAGCATTTCCGTGAGGTCACCTGATCCCCTGATACCTGCCCCACCTGATTCCCTACAGGAAATTTCATTATCAGGTGATATGTAGAGACTACCGCTTGGAAAGAGTTCAGGGCAGTTCTCCCTAAGACAACGTTGTAAGATGATTTTTGATTGACTACCCAAAAGGTGGTTAGTCTCGATGTCTTAACAGATCCCTCTCCCAAGGTTAATGTCAGATCCACTGATCCTACTGTCATGACAGGCTTCTGTGAAAAGCCCTGAAGAGCCACCTTAGCTGGTTTTAGAGGCTTCTCCTGAGGCATCTGGTTGAAACAATCCATAAGGATCACGTTAACAGATGTCCCTGTGTCAATGAATATTCTCCGGGCTTGGTATCCTTCTATTTCCGCTGTTATTACCAGGGCGTCATCATGTTGGTGAATAATGGCCTTATTTTCTTTAGGCCCGAAAGTCATTCCTGGAGCGACGTGGCTCGGCCTCTGCTTTTCAGAGGCATGGGTTGGTTCAACAAATGCCCCCTCTTGGAGAGCGCTTGGCGTAGTAGTCATTTTTGCAAGGTTCTGCACATTTTTTGAGATTTTTCAGTATATTGGTCTCGAGTGATTATAAAATGGGACAAAAAATAAAGATTGTTTATTGTTAGTGAAGCTTCTGTGGATGCACTGCATCTGCCTGGGCTTTTTATAAGTGTTGCGTACTTATGCAGGGCTCGATATATGGTGCCTATTTGTATAGGGCTTGATATATGGTGCCTATTTGTATAGGGCTTTCGAGGGTTCCGCCTATTTAAATAGGGTTTACAAGCTATTTGCCTATTAGAATAGGGCTTTTTAAAGGTTCTGCCCATTACATAGGGCTTACGAGAGTTTTGCCTATTAGATAGGGCTTTTCTGCCTATTTAAATAGGGCTTACGAGAGTTTTGCCTATCAGATAGGGCTTTTTGAAGGTTCTGCCTATTTAAATAGGGCTTACGAGAGTTTTACCTATAAGATAGGGCTTATGGAGGTTCTGCCCAGTAGATAGGGCTTATGAGAGTTTTGCCTATTAGATAGGGCTTATGAGAGCATTTTTAGCTCGATTGCAGATGATTTATGCCTTCGAATGTGGGGCCCCTCATCAGGGTGGGGGGGGGGGGGGGTGACCTCGTCATTTCTGGCTCTCTGTTTGTAGCATTTGCTCTATGTGGTTTTCGGTTCATGATAATACAGGGGCTTATGATTAGATCATGACGCTTCCTCTATATTTATCAATTCCTCATAACCCACAGGCTAATTTCGTGATTTATGACTTCCAATTGAACTTTTAAACTCACCAATTGTCACAGATGAGTTGAATACGCTTCAGTGTTGCTGCAGCTTTGGTTCAACTTTCCTTAAAATTCTTCACAACCTTTAGACTAAACAGAGAATACAATTCAGCTATCACCATTTCTATTACAAGGAGAACATAACCGAAGAATCGTCTCCTATTTCACGACTCGACACCATGAAAGACTCGACATAAATTAATCCATGATATTTGCATCCGAATATTCTGAGAAATGACTCAACTAACACAGAATATCCATTCATTCCCACATCCCTCTCTCGGGTGTTTCTTGCATAACGAAATAACAGAGAAAAACCATAACAACATTGCAACAATAAGCTAAAATTCCAATAATGCAGAAGAGATCGACGTCTTAAACTTAAAGTTTCCCACAGACGGCGCCAGTTGTTAGATCCGGATCAAATATCAACAACAATTATACAATTATTCATCATATTCACAGATTGGCAAGGAGTGTTCATGTACATATAATTACAAGCAAAGACATAAAGGTGATTCATGAGGTTTATTGATCATAATAGCTCAACTTCCACCATACGCCTCTTCTTCATGGTTGAAGGAGGAGTGAGGCGGAGGTCGAGAGCAAGGCGTTTGAGCCATAATTCTAGCCAAGTTCGCGAAGAGAAAAGCTCACTTTGAGAAGAAAAGAAAGGAGGAAAAGAGCGAGGTAGAGAACGCAAGGTGCCTTCATCCTCGTCCTCTTTTGGCAACGAGGATTATACCTTTGGATCAAAGTACTGGAAGTGCTTTTCACACGCGAAGTGAAGATGAAAGAAATGAGGAAGGAGGTTCCCCGAAAGAGGACCTCATCTACTTGAGCTCGAGAGAATTCTAAGTGAATAGAGTAGTATGTGAAGTATGCGTGTGTGTTGGTTGGTGAAATGGTGAGATCACTCTCTATTTATAGACGTAAGAAAGGACGAAAAGGTGAAGATACATTCATGGGAAGGATAGGAGAGGAATTTCTAGTGGGACAAGATTCCCTTCGTCATTAATTTTTGTAGTCCTCACCCTAAGGTGTACAGAGTCACGCGGATTGTGTGTTCGGCAGTTCCTTGGGCATATGAAGATGCCTAAAGATCTGAAAATAGCTTCTGCGTAAGGGTTATGCTTCAAGTGTAGCATCTGCACCGAGAATGGCACCTGAAGCTTCTGGTACTCAAATCCAGTCAGCATCTAAAGACTTCATACGGTAGGCTGATATTAATCCCTATTAGCTACTCCCCCCCCCCCCCCCCCAAGTCCAGAAGCTTGCGCTATAAGCTTCTGCTTGGCGCTAAGGCGGGAAACAATTTTCTTGATGATGTCATAAGGGTCTTGTCGCGTGAAAAAAGGTGGTGCGTCGATTAATTTTTCGAGGCAGGGAAAATATAGAGACTCCCCATCTTATCATTGCCTTTTTACATAATTGATATAGAAAAAAGGTAACCTACCTTTCGAGGAGTAGTTTTTCACTCCTTTTACCTTCTTCTTCCCTTTTCTCTTCACATAATTTAAAGAGTAGAAGAGAGAAGAGAAAACCACAATGAGGAGAAAGTATAGAGAAAACATCAATAAGGCTACTAGTTCAGTTGAAAAATTGGAGAAGGAAATTTCGAAGAAGGAGGGAGAGCTCGTGAAGATTGGAAGCGAGCTCAATCGTACAAAGCTTACCAATCACAATCTTGAGCTGGAGATTAAGATTCTCAAGAGCAAGAATGATGAAGCTATGAGCGAGCTCGAGAGTCGCCAAAAAGATGCTAAAGCCTTCGATCTGAAGCATGCCCAACTGGGTGCTACTCTAGCGAGAGCGAGCAAGGATGCTGACACTCTTGCAATGAATGTTGCCGCAGTTGCCCTGATCAATACAAAGCTCAACACCCGGGAAGGAACTCTTGCTGCACAACAAGCCGAGCTCGATGCCTCAAAAACTTACTTTGATCTTCTTGTACAGGAAGAAAGAAGAAGAATTCGTGCAGAAATCGAAGCGGAGCTCGACGCTCGCTTCAAAGCGGTTGAGCCGCTTGAGAATGTTATGGCAGAAGTTGTGCGAAGAGAAGCGTCAGTCAAAGAGAGAGAAGAGCAGTGCAAATATCTACTGGAGGAGATCTCAGAAAAGACGGCGGAGATCATACTCGCTAAGGAACAGACATTTGCCGAGCGTGCCGAGGGGATGCTTCACACAGTCTTCAATGAATTCTCTAGCCTCCGCCAAGCAATTATCGGAAAAGCTCTAATTCATATTCCCTCTGGCAGTGATGATGCCAAAAAGGGAGAAGGAAAAGCCGAAGGAAGGAGTGCAGAAGGGAAAGAGATAGTAGCAGTGGAGGAATCTGCTTTGAAGGAGGATGAGATTGATGAGGAGAAGAGGAAAGCTAAGGGAAAAAGCGTTGTTGTTTTCCAAGAGAAGCCCAAGACGAAGCTGCTAGCCTCTTCTTTGGCCGCTCATGCCAGATCTGCTGCACACATTGAACAACAAATTGCAGAGGATGTTGCGATTGCCATGTCTCTACAGATGGAGCAGGCACTTGATTTGAGCGAGAAGGGAGTTGCTGTGATTCCCTTGGTCAAGCCGCTTCAAACAATGCCATCTCTGGCGGGTCCCTCATCTTCTTCCGCTCAAGCGTCCGCTCTCGCTCTCACTCTCACTGCCCCTACTGCTGCCACTGCACCTGCTATGAAGAAATCAACCCAACCCCCTGCTGAAAAGAAAAACGCAACTCCACCACCACCACCAAAAGTGTTGCCCAAGCGAGCCGCTCCCACGGAGAAAGAGTTGGATCCCGCGGCCAAGCGCCAGAAGATCCAACATGACATAACTGCAAGAACCACTCGATTGGAGGAGAAGAAAATGGAGGAGGAAGAAAGGAAAAAGAAGTTTGAGAAGCAGGAGAGGCTTAGACTTGCAAGGATCCGAAAAGTTGAAGAAAGAGCTGCAACGCTCTGGGAAGAAGTTAGGCTGATCCAATCATGCCTTGTTCGAAGCGCCTACATCCCATTCACCCCAGAAGAATCAGACGCTTGCGCCGTTCAAGCAGACATTGATGCGTGCCGTGTCACGATCAAGGAGATGATCGATTCTCGCCGCTACTCTCCAGATGAATTTGACATCATCCGTAAATTCATTAACAAAAGGCTTCCCCAGTTCAACTCCGAAATGGGTGAGCAGTTCAACAAAAAGATGAAGGAAATGACGGAGAGGTCAGCCGAAGAGATTGAAGCGAGAAGAGCCAACCATCCAGATGCCTGCGAGATCGAAAAATTCATTTTTGATGACTTGATGGATGAATGGAATGAATGCAAAGAGAAATTCATCAAGGCCTACTACTATTGGCAAGTAGTGCCTTTCCAAGAAGAAGGTTCAAAGCTCGATGGCCTAAACAACTTCATGGTGATGTGCTATGAAGATTTGCGCAGGAAGATCGTCACACAGGCAGAGCTCGCGGAGCCCAAAAACAAGATCATCATCGTGCCAGAGAAGAAGCAGTTTCCTATGCCACGGATGCCAAGATCTAATGTTCCAAACCGAAGGCTTATTGAAGCCGAAGTGGATGAGGCACTGGAGATGGACAACTCTCACAGGGTAAGCACAAAGAATATCAAGACAATGGAGGTCAAAGTCCTTGCTGGTTACTTCTCCGAAGAACCATCCAAAGAACCTTCTGAAGAAACATAAACTGCTATCTATTGTGACCTGCTTAATTCATCAATCTATCTTTATTTTATGTCAAGCGTGTCTCATTTAATAGCTTTATGTGTTTATATCCTTATGCTACAAAACTCACACTTCAACCATTAGAACTTAAAAAAAAAAAAGGATAAGACTGTGAAGGAAGCAGTCGCTTGAAGTTCTTACCGTGGTTAGATTGTTAGGTTTTGGCATCATCAAAAAGGGGGAAATTGTTGGGAATTGTTAAGGATCATATGTTAAGGGGGAACATAACGGGACGCTTTAGATTAAAATGTATATGTTTTGATTCGATCCCAAAACCCTCTATGTATCCTATTCCCAAGCGACCCTATTTTTGATCTAGATTGGTTAGAATTTTTCTAAGCCTATAATGTTAGGAAGGCTTGATTTTATGCTTTAGACGCTTAGGTTTTTAGATTGCTAGATGTTCAAGTGAAGGCCACTCGCTTGAGTGTGTTTTCAAAGTGAAGCGAGTCTACCGAAGCGAGATGAAGCGTGCCGAAGAGTAGCGAAGCAAAACGAACGCTACAGTAGAATCAAAGCGAGTCTGCTGAAGCGAAGTGAAGCGAGCGCTACAGTAAAAGTCAAAGCGAGTCAACTATTACAAAAGCGGACGCTCAGAAAATTTGTTTCCGTGCGAATGCTACAGTATGACTTGAAGCGACTCATCCAAAGCGGATGCTCTAGATTCAAAAGCGAAGCGAACCTCTACCTAACTGAAAACGACAGACCAAATCTCCCGCCCATTCAAACTACGAGTCCAAACTCGAGTCCAGTGAAGATCAAGACATTAATTGCGGATCTCCACGTGGCAATAGAAGAATGGTGCACCGGAGTTGACCGTTAGACCGACAGAGACGCCGCAACAGTACTGGGCGCTCCAGTTACTATTGAACTTGGCTCTTAGCCATTTTCAGCAAAGAGACAAATGGACGCGTCTGAAAAGCTGCTGGTCAAGGCGAGTACTGTCGAGAGAAGGAGGGACAAAGCCACCAACCATCAAACGGCTCATGTCTATCCCTCCGCTTATAAATAGTGAAGGTCGAAGACGGAGAAGAGTAGAACACTACTTGAGATTTCAGCGCATACAACAAACAAGCACTCACAGCCTTCGAGCAAATTCTTCGAGTTCTTGTTCAGTGTTCTCCAAGTTTCAGTTTCATCAAAACTTGTCTTTGCAACCTTCACTCTCCATAGATCTAAGCCTACTTCATATATCCGAGCTTAGGGAAGAACTCTACCCATCTTTGCACTTACTGTAAAGAGTTCTTCAGTTAAGAGAGTTCTCAAAACCAAAACCCTAAAACCCTCGTTAGGTTAAGTTAGGTTTTTGTGTTGCCGAAAGGTTGTTGTGTCTAGGGGTGGTTCGGTACGGCATACCGTAAATTTTTCGTCATACCGTATACCGTACCATTAGTTGCGGTATGAGATTTTTCATACCGTTGTCGTACCGTACCTTTCGGCATACCAATGTTCCGTATACCGGAAATTCGGTATGGAAAAAATCTATACCGTTATCATACCGTATTTTCGGTATACCATACCGTACTTCGGTATGGTATGGTATACCAAAAATCATACAATTATCTTCTTCTTTTTTTTATCGGAAAATCATACAATTATCAAACATTATGTTATTACAAATGTTTGTATTTAATTTTTTTTCCTTGCAATAAAGTCAATGAATAATTAAAAATCTATAAACTAATAATGCAAGTGTTGATTAAATTTGCTACGTAGTTAAAATGTAATTCAATCTTCATACAATCATGTTCACACTTTCATACAATCATACTTTTAAAGTTTTAATACGTAAAGAATAACATATTGTATATGTTAGTGTATTCATTAATCATTATAAATCGTAGCCATTAACTATAATATTAGCTAGTAGTATGTTTTATCTTCTATATTGTAAACTTGTAGTAGTAATACATTCAAGAGTCGAGACTTTATCTTGTATGAACTAGTGTGCATATAATTTTCAAGGTACTAAAATATAAAAAGAATATTGTTATATTTTTCTCTTTAATTGTATCGCAAATTTCGGAATATATTCGGTATATACCATAAAATACAATGTATATTATAAATTTGTATGTACCGAACATTCGGTATCTTCGGTATACACCATGCATACCATTTATTCGGCATATACCGAGCATTCGGTATATACCGTGGTACGGTATTTTGCGGCATACCACGGTATCGCAATTTTGGATACCATTGCCGTACCGAAACTTATCGGTACGGTATGATACCGTACCGAAAAATCGGTATACCGTCTTTTTCGGTATTTTTCGGTTTTTTTTTTCGGCGCGGTATGTACGGTATTTCGGCGTAACGACATCCCGACCCACCCCTAGTTGTGTCAAGATCTAAGACTCTACTTTCCTCGATAGTAGAAGTCTAAATCATAGAGTGTAGATCCAAGCTAACACTGTCCTCGATAGTGTGAAGCTCGATCTTTGCTAGGTTTGTGTGGAGAACCCCTAATCTCCCAGTTGTTGTGTCGGATCCAAGCGAGTGAAGCTCGATCCAGTCTTGGTTTTTAAGGAACCTGTAATCTTCAAGATTCTTGAGTGAAAAATCAGTTGCAGCGTGCAACGAAGTGGACGTAGGTGTTTTATCAACGAACCACTATAATCCCCGGTGTCGTATCTCTTTTCCAAGCTTTCCAGATTCTACTTTGATTATTCATACTGCACTTGCATCGTAAACAAACTTAAATTGAACTTTTAATTACTTAGGAAAGAATAGCTTACCTAATTCCGCATATCGCAAGTGAGTCACTTTCTAGAACTGTAACAGCCGCAGTTTTATTTAGTGATAAAATAAAAACTTCGGCGTTGTTTTAAAATTTATAGTGTTATTATTATTAATATTTCGAGTAAAATAAAATTTTTAGTACTACTAGTAGTGTTATATTTAGTAATGTTAGTTTTTCCTGAAACAAGAATCGAATTAAATAAGGCAGGCTGATTAAACGATTCGGTAAAAGAAAATTCAGTATTTAATTTAAGGGCCGAGGCCCACTCAGTGACCGAGGCCCATTTGATAAGTACAAGGCCCACTTAGCAGTTACAAGGCCCAGTTAATTGTTCAAGGTTCAGTTAATTATCGAAGCTCACTTCACGAGTAGGTATTCGATTTTTATTTAATTGGCCCAAGAAAGGGAGCCCAGTTCAGAATTAATATTCACAAACAATACAAAAGGGGCCCAAGACCAATATCTCAAGCCCATAGTATTTCCATGTCAACATTAGATAAGAATAAAATAAAAGAAAAAGAAAAGAAAAGAATGAAAACAGGGGACTCCGCCTAGAAAACTGGCTGCTGCAATTCCATACACAAATCTGTATTACACTCACTAATTCCTCCTAATCACAATTAGAGAACTATTAACACTCCATTCTTGAGAAGAGCCACACGTGTCACCCATGCAAGCCCTCTCTCCATTTGAATCCATAGTCCCTACACAAAACCACCCCAAGTTAGCACACAATTATTCACCAAGTACTCATATTCACACAAGAGATAGAGAGCAAGTAGAAAGAGAGAGAGAAGCTGCCGATTCCTAGCAAGAGAGTCGCCGGAAAACAGCCGCCGGCAGCCCCTTTTCGAGCATCGATACACCTACGGTAAACCTCTCATTCCTCTCTAGAACTTAGCATGTACATGCACTAACTTAAGGTCAAACCCCCATCTCTAGAAGTGAAGAGAGAAGAAGGGAGAAGATAATCAAGCATAAACTGAAGGAGGACAGCCTTCATTAAGAGATAGAGATCCAATTTCCAGTTTCTAGAGGTGAGAAAAACCCCACTCCTTTTCCCTAGCATGAGTAATCAAGACTCTAACACTTAGAAATCCAACATGCAAGTGTAGGTCTCAAGCTACATCAATAGGGAGAAGAACCGAGGGGAAGGAGGCAATAAAGAGAAGGGGACAGCCACCATTTAATCCAAGAAATCAGTTCTCAACCTCTCACAATCACAAGTAAGACTCCCCTTATCAATTCCTTTTAGAAATTCAAGCTTTTGAGCATGCAATTCCATTAGAACCACCAAAGAACTAACAAGAGGCATAATCTTGAACTCCATCAACCTTTGAGCATGAAACATAGATCAAAGTCTCAAGATTGAAACATAAAAAGCTTATCAATCACCTAGAGATAATGCATGTTAATTTATAGGCCAAGAACTGAAGATTCGAGCATGATTAGATCACATAGAACCTCCCTTAGAAGACTTAGATCATTGCATGTATGATCAACCCCAACCCAATACCTTAAGCCAACAAGACATCAATTTCAAGCATTCTTAAATCTGGAAATTAAACCCAATCAAGACATAAAATATGCAAGACCAAAAACAGCCCCTAAATGCTTCCTAAGCAAGCCCTAACCCTCTAAATCAATGAATATACCTCATAATTGAATCGAGAAACAAATTGGGAGGGTAAAGGGTGAGTAGTAGACCTGCCGACGGTGAGAAAAGGTAACGGAGATGGGTTCCGAACCCAACGACGGTAACGGAGAGCTTAGGCAGTCTCGGAAGAGCCGCCTCAACACCGGAGCTCACCTCGGAGGAAACCTGCAAAAAGGAAAAGAAGAAGGTCAGACGCAGAGGAGAAATAAGGGAGATACCGGTGGCGGCCTAGCCACCAGCGCCGGAAATTGTAACAGAGAGAGAGGCAGGGGAAGGCGACGGCAGTTGCGGTGACGAACCCTAGCCATGGGGGCTAGGGCAAGGAATGAACGGAGCAAGGCAGGGCAAGGAGAAGCCGCTGCCGAGAGAAGAAACGCCGCCGGCGAACCCAACAGAGAGGCGGAGAGCCGACGGGGATTTTCCCCAATTTCCGAATTAGGGATTCAAATTCCCCAATCGAACCCCAACATCGAGGGCTAGGCATAGACGAGGAGAACGACGATCGGAGTACCAAGAAGGGGGAGGGGATTGACGGCGGCGATGCCGCCGAGCTAGGGAAGTCGACGGCAGGGAGAGAGAGAGGTAGTCCAGAGGGGGAGAAAGAGAGAGATCGCGCGATTAGAGAGAGAGAGATTTGGGGGTTTTGCCAAGTGTAGAACCGGGCTTGGCTTTCGGGCCGATATGGACTCGGTCCGGGAGAATCGTTGGGTCGAATTAATTACTTTGATGGGCCGTAGAAATTAAATTGGGTAGGACTCGACGGGATTAGACGAGCCGGGATAAATATTCAGTTGAGCCGAAGCTCAAGACCAGTTGGGCCGAAGCAGTAATCTGGGCCGAGAATTATTGGGCTGAGAATTAATTATTCAGTGGGCCGAAAATTAATTAACGAATGCATAATGGGCCGAAGATTTATTAACGGATCGAGCCCAACCATTTGGGCCGATAATTATTAAAATATGGGCCAATAGTCATTTAATAGATCGAGCCCAACCCGTTGGGCCATTTACTAGTTGGGCCGATATTTAAATTAGAAGACGAGAGCCACACGTAATAATTTATCGGGATTGATGTAATAATTCCCGAGCTTCAATAATTGGGCTTAAACCCTTAACAATTCTATGGGGCCTCAAGTAAATTATAAACCTCAGATTTAATCACAAAATTTAGTTCAGTAATATTTATCTTATAAGTGTAGACCACTTATATCTTTAATATTAAATCAAGTCCAGATATGTTAATCTTATAAGTGTAGGCCACTTATATCTTTAATATTAAATTTAGTCCAGTAATATTTATCTTATAAGTGTAGATCACTTATATTAAATCAAGTCCAGATATGTTAATCTTATAAGTGTAGACCACTTATAATGTGTAGTAAAATCACTAAGCCTCATTAATGGCTTAATTGAATATCCTGCGATTTCTGTCGAGGACGAAAAGACTATAAGACACAGGAAGCGATCTAAGTGATCGATTTCAAGTTAGAATCGAGAAACCCTCGATTAAAAGAATAACCATGATAACGTTATCAGTACAAGAGAACATAACCTTGATAAAAGACAACCTTCGCATAGATCGATAAGATTATCGATTTCATTTCCAGTTTCTCATTTTACGTTCTTTGAACGAGGTTAGGCGAAGGAGCAAGCTGAGGCTAAAGAAGCACCTCAGAGTTACGGTTATATTCAGGAAAGCAATTGAGGTGGGCTTTCAAAACTAAAATGTGTTCTTTATGCTATAGTTATTTCTTTAAAAGCATTGTCATGCCATAAATGCTTTGTTTTGTATGATGTCATATCTGAAGGGCTTCGGCCACAGGGCTTCGGCCATAGTTATCAGAAAGAATTCGGGTCTATCGGGGTCGCACCTCGATGGACTTAGTGCA
Source organism: Thymus mandschuricus (assembly GCA_029379335.1). Taxonomy (NCBI): domain Eukaryota; kingdom Viridiplantae; phylum Streptophyta; class Magnoliopsida; order Lamiales; family Lamiaceae; genus Thymus; species Thymus mandschuricus. Next base: position 20,500,210 of record CM057076.1, on the reverse strand, counting down.
CTTAGTTATGTAGACCGTGAGCTACGTATTGGCCGGTCGAGGTATCCGGGGGAGTGGCCACTCCTTCCGGGTACACCAGAATCAGTCCAGATATGACGGATTACACCAGAAAATAGCTTGCAAGCGCTCTTTTAGTTTAAACTATTTTCCGTGAGCATAGGTTTTTCCTAAAACCCCTATGCCTCACTTTAATGGCTGACAATAAAATGTTTTGGCATGTGTCCACTGAGTACTTTAAAGTACTCAGCCCTGTGCATATTTCCCATGCGCAGGTTAAGCAGGATGAAGTGAAGTTGCCGGAGGAGCTTTTGTCGAGCATGAAAGTGTTGAAGCCTCTTGGTGGTGCATGTCTCCATACACGCATCTCACGTTCTTCCGCTGTGAAACTTATGTAGATAGGCTCAGTTCAGTTCTGTGTATCGTTGCAACACATGGGTTCTTCATAGACGATGCTTTCCTTGTATGAACAACGCTTCCGCTTATATCATGTAAAACGCTTCTGTTGATGAACAATACTTTTCCTCCATCCATTCTCGACAAATGATGGGGAGTTCAAATGTAATCTAATGCCATGTCTTCACGTCAAATCACCCCGTGTCTTCTGTTATTTTATTTCGTTTTCCCTTTTTCTTGAGTCGCGACCTCGCTCGGCTAGTTTAGCGGGGCGGGTCGTGACAAGAACAAGCGTTCGCTTCGATCTAAAGTGAAGCTTCCACTGTAGATCTAGCTTGCGGCTAGGTCTTAAGTATTTGAAGCGAGCACTCTAACTTGCTACTCTGTGTTAAGGGCAAAAGAAGTTGAAAAACTTCTTACACACGTATTCAACCCCTCCCCCCCCCCCCCCCCCCCCCCCCCCCCCCCCCCCCCCCCCCCCCTCTACGTGTGTATCCCTTAGCAAACCGGGACCAACATACAACAATCCACCGAGATCAGAAACTTACGTGAAAAATGATGATTATCCGAAGAATTAAAACCGCCAATCCAGAAAAACTGATTTATCCCCAAACTTCAGCAACCAAAACTGGAATTAATTAAAATGATGCATATATGTGGTGACTCAGCAGAATAAGCATATCTTTAAAATAATCAAAAAAATTAAAGATGCATGCATAAATCTGCACAATGTAGATAGAATAATACCTGCAGCTTTGTAAGCAATCCTTTCTTCTCTTCCTCAAGCTCTCTGATCTAGCTTTCAATAAAATTTGGCAAATGAATTAAAGAGACAATACATGTTAACGTTTGGATTAAAAGATTTCACAGAACATAGAAAGTAATCCGAGAAATTCGCACCTGTGCTCTCAACTTTCTAATATGACCTTCCTGAGCAGCTTGCTTTTTCAAGAGCTGTTCACCTGGGGATTAGCAGTACATCAGAACTTCAATGACAATGAAATATAAGATCACTGAAGCATGCTAATGATCATGAATGGTCCAAATTAGTGGAACTGGGAAGAAGTTTTTTACTTAATCTGAACCTCATATTGTGTGTACGATCATACACACAGAACAATACAAAAATACACATTTTAAATGAGCCACTGCATAAAGCAAGGAAACCTGGTCAAACTGTTCAATAAAAAGCTAGTCGATTTAATTTTCTGCATCATCTTTCTTTGTTCTATTTTTTGAGGATAAGGCTCCTTGACTTTTTCTAATCACCTTTCCTTCAACTACTATGAGAATCTATGACGAATAATATCTAACATATCCTCAAAGAATTATTAGTCTCAAATTAACAGAGGCTATATTATTTTAAAATAATTGAAGTTCAAACGCAAATCACTTCATTCCATTCCCTAAGGGAGACTCTATCTTTTGTTTCTCATATCTCAAAACTATCCTAGTTGATATGAAATTACATGTTGTCCATATCAAGATGATATAGTTTATGCTTCCATGAGAACATGATATTGCTTCATCTGTTTAACATCACTAATTGACCAAAGTGCACTAAAACCATTGTTCTGCAATTTCAGACCTTCAGCCATCACTTGGGTGATTATTTCATCCTTTTCTTTCAGAAGGGCTGCAACATCACTTTTCTTATTTTGCAACCAAAAGTAAACTCAATAGTTACAATGAGATTTCGTATGTAGAATAATGCAACTCACAATGTGCTTGTATCCTACGTTGTTCTTTCCTGCTATTGTTTCGATCATGAACCATGTATTAGTTTCAGAAAATCCCAAACCAGCCTTCACCAGAAAGAAGATAGAATTAGCATGAAGAGTAAGAATATTAATACTTATAGTGAGATAATAGAATGAGAAATGTATCAACAACAGATGGAAGAAATACCATATGTGTAGCTAAAATGATCAGTTGCATTGCCACCAGCATTGCCTAATTGGTTGACCTAACATTACAACAACAAAGAAAGAACTGATCAGTACATGACTTTCGTTTTATGTGTTATGTTCTTGAGTTTTCCTACTTTTGATATACTGTATAAGAAGAAATGTATAACATATGAACTTTTAACCATAAAGATTTAGAACAGATGAAATAACCCGTTGTTGTTACAATAGACTATTCAGTTCAAAAGCACAATTCAAATCCATGCTGAAAACAGAAAGGATCCACAAGAATACAAGATATTGCACGCAAAGTTGCAAATAAGCATTAAAACATCATCTAGTCTAACATGAGTTGAGTAGGAAATGTTAGTAAATCTCACCTGTGTAATATCGTTATAGCCGCGTCCAGCCAATGTATTGAGTTGCATCAAATACTCAAAGTTGTTGATCTGCACAAATTCATTTATTGGTTCACTATCAGAAAGTTATCAGTTCAAGTTAAATAAATGGATATTTGCTCAGTTCATCTCAGATCACTTGCAAGACTTGCATAAATCTAGAGAAATCCAAATAAAGAAGAAAGGGGCTAATGGTGCAGAATGAAAACAGAGAGATCTTACTTCAAATAGTTGCAGTACTCTCGAAATGGCTAATGACCTTTTTGACCTTCTTCGCACAGCCTTCCGCCGCTACCCCGCCTTGTTCTCTGCGTCTTTCTTTAAAAAAAGAACAAAGGAAACGAAAAGACTTATCAAATCGCCAATTTATCGGAGGCCGGAAACGGAAGCAGTATAATTGAAGAAATAGATTAAAGGAGGGAGTGAAGGTGATTGATTAGTTACATCGCCCATTTCACAAAAATCTCAATTAATCGTAAGAATTAGAGAGAGATTAGGGTAGAGTGACAATGTCGTATTTCGTAGCTCCCTCACGGTGAGGTTGGGTCGGAACCCTAAATCCTCAAGTAAGGTTAGAAATTGAGGGGTAGAAATTGAGGGAGAGAGAGGAGGAGAGTACCGTGTTTGGGAGCTAGGGCACGAAAAAACCGGCGACGGCGAGCTCCCTCACGGCGGTAATTTGCAGAGAGAAACCCGCAGATCCCCAATTTTTTCGAAGTGTCACCAAAACGACACCTACAGCTGTCGCGCCGGCGCCTCAACAGCCCCGCATCGCCCCCCATTGACGATCTACCCCCGTTCTCCGCCGCGTTGAACTTCATCATCATCTTTTCTTCCCTCTAAACTGTCGGAGCAGCGATCTCTACAAGCAAGGAAAAAAAAAGTAAGGATTATGGAATCTAGTAGTAATAAAATGAGTGAAGGCCCCCTTTTATTCAATTTTAATTTTAGTATTATTTTTTATTTTTTAATAGAATAGATAACACTAATTTAATTACGGTTTTTTCTTATCGTAATTAAAAAGTAAAAGTGTTACTTTATACATTACGTTTCTTTCAAATACGTTAAGAAAAATAATAGAATATATTACAGTTTATAAGTGACCGTTATCTTTGGTAAAAGCAGCACGGACATAGATTACGGTTTCGTAAAAAACGCTCATACATTACGGTTTTTAGTAAAAACCGTAATGTATGAACCGTTACATATGAGAAAATTTCTTGTAGTGTTGTTTTTCTCTAAATCCTAGGTAATGAAAATGAATGCGCAAGAAAGTAAGTAATTAAACGACTTAGAACAAAACAATTAAATAAAACTTAAGAACAAAGAATTTAAACTAACTAAAGACAAGTAGAGAATTAAAGGAAATAAATAAAGCTACCTAGACATGGAATCATGATGAAATCAATATAGATAATAAAAGAAAAAACAAATCTAAACATGCTTTAAAAATTAAATATAAGAACTTGAAAAGAAATCTTAACTAATAATTTTGAAACTAATAAATTGATTTTGTAGATAAAATATAACTAATGAAAGCAAGAATCAGACAAATTAATAAGTAAATAAAGAACAAAGAACTCAAAGAGATAAATAAGATTAAAAGAAATAAATAAACTTTCGAATTGAAAGACGACAACTTCAGCGAGCAAATGAAGAATGACGAATTAAATCTTGAATTAAATTTGTGAGTTGGATACAAAGCGATAAACGAATCTAAAACTAAAATATTTTACTTGAAAAACTAAGTAAAAAGGTGATCAAATTCGTGCCCAAATGACTACATATATTTGATCCAAAAATCTTACTAGAAAAGGAAATAAAATCTTGGAATTGCACAAGCCGAGCGGACGCTGGCCTATGAGCAGTCACTCGCTTTGAGACTCACTGGCTCGCTGGCGCGCAGGGCCGAGTGGGTGCTGGCATCGAGCACTCGCTCCCTAGGTTATGCGTTACTCGCTGGCGTGCAAGGGCTAGCGTTTGCGGGACTTGGCACTGAGCCATTCTTCAACTTTTTCCTTTTACTCCATTTTTGTCTCGTTTTCACTCGTCTCTCCATGACTTGCTACTCTTAGTACCTATTCCACGAAAAAATCACAAACACTCAAATCATAGCAAAACACAACATGAAATAAAGGAAATTACAAGAAAACGGACTCTAAATAAGAACTACACAAATCAACAACAAACAATAGTGACATATGATCGAATATAGTCACATGTGACTAATGATTCTGCCTATGAAGGGTTTACTTTCTTATTATTATTTTTATTGTCCATGTAAATTCTCATTTTATATCTTTGTATTACAACGTTATATTTTGGCAGAGCCCGTGACTAAAATGTAACGATGGTTAAGTCTAGACATAGGCTTATAAATTCATTGACCATAGCTAAAACGGTGTTTGAGTCATATACGTATGTTATTATCCAACATTACTTGGTTAACATCCAACAAATCTTGAAATCATTGAAATCGCACCGAGCATGCATGATTCCCACAAATAGAACACAATGATTCATGTTTATCTACTATTAATATCATTTTCTTCCTAACAACATATATATAGTATATAGGGAGTGGTTCGTGTGCAAATAAATCCTTGCGTGCTAAAATGCGAAAGATGCTTAAAAACTATACAAAATCATGCTTAAATCAGTATATATTTATGCTTACAACACCATTATGCTTTTTAATGTACAAATTCATGCTTAAACCTAGTCATGCTTATGATACCTTATAATCATGCTTAAATCAATTACAGCCACAGATCAAATCAAGATCAATGGTCCAGATCTATTCCTATTTCTCACACCAGGACTTATTTCTATATGATCCATCCATATATATATATATATATATATATATATATATATATATAGCGGAGAGATCACATACAAAAGACAGGTTCTGTAAGAAATGAGAAATAATCTGGACCATTGATCTATGTGATCTACGGTGTAGATTAACTGATGCATTATGATTTTACTAAAATGCATTATGATTGTATAGATAATGCATTATAATGCATTGTGCATCATGCATTATAATTATATGCATAAAATGCATCATTTTTTATTTTTTACGATAATCCTATTTGTACAGGATCTCACCCCTATATATATATATATATATATATATATATATATATATATATATATATATATATATATATATATATATATATATATATATATGTGTGTGTGTGTGTGTTAGATTTGTTTCATCTCTTTAATTTAGCATAAGATACGTGTTATGAAAGCAATTTGAATGAGTGGTGTTAGATCCGTGTCAAAGATCAACAACAATTATACAATTATTCATCATATTCACAGATTGACAAGGAGTGTTCATGTACATATAATTACAAGCAAAGACATAAAGGAGATTAATGAGGTTTATTGATCATAATAATTCAACTTCCACCAGACGCCTCTTCTTCATGGTTGAAGGAGGAGTGAGGCGGAGGTCGAGAGCAAGGCGTTTGAGCCATAATTCTAGCCAAGTTCGCGAAGAGAAAAGCTCATTTTGAGAAGAAAAGAAAGGAGGAAAAGAGCGAGGTAGAGTACGCAAGGCGCCTTCATCCTCGTCCTCTTTTGGCAACGAGGATTATACCTTTGGATCAATGTACTGGAAGTGCTTTTCACACGCGAAGTGAAGATGAAAGAAATGAGGAAGGAGGTTCCCTGAAAGAGGACCTCAACTACTTGAGCTCGAGAGAATTCTAAGTGAATAGAATAGTATGTGAAGTATGCGTGTGTGTTGGTTGGTGAAATGGTGAGTCTCTCTATTTATAGATGTAAGAAAGGATGAAAAGGTGAAGATACATTCATGGGAAGGATAGGAGAGGAATTTCTAGTGGGACAAGATTCCCTTCGTCATTAATTTTGTGGTCCTCACCCTAAGGTGTACAGAGTCACGCGGATTGTGTGTTCGGCAGATCCCTGGGCATATGAAGATGCCTAAAGATCTGAAAATAGCTTGTGCGTAAGGGTTATGCTTCAAGTGTAGCATCTGCGCCGAGAATGGCTCCTGAAGCTTCTGGTACTCAAATCCAGTCAGCATCTGAAGACTCCATACGGCAGGGCTGATATTAATCCCTATCAAGTGGGGTGTTTTAGGATGTATCTTATTTTTTCAGAACAAGCCTCAGTATATATAAATTCTTGAAATAAAAACTTCGATTTGTCAATTGAAAAAAAAATTGCAAAAAATATATCACAAATAGTTATATCCAAGTATATGTTACAGACTGACGAAAAACCTCAGATCTATCCAACATTTTAAACATGCACATCACGATATACATTTATTGTTTACAACATGGAGATTTATCTATCATAATAGATACCTTAAGTATAACAATTTTATTTATTTAGAGATAATATTACTGTATTAAGTATAACTAAATGATTCTTCTACAATAGTATGTGCTCTTAAAATACATATGTTTGTTAACCTAATTTTGATACATTATTTCATAAAATAAATTATTTATATAAATAAGAAGCTAACACGAAAGTGCACACTATAAATCACTAATAAGGGTTATTGCAATTTGAGATTTTGGCAAAAACTTGTATGTGGCCGGCTCGCACCATGCGACCGGATCCACTTGACCCGCCCAGCCCGCCAACCCGACCCGGCCCGGCCCAACTGTGGTCAACCGACCCGGTTGACTTAATTTCGGGTCGGGTTGGTCCGTGTTGACCCGACCCGTTTAAGTAAAGTGCCAATCTTTGTTAATAAAAATGCTAATCTTTATGAACAAAAGTGTCAATCTTACAAATAAAAATTTATACGTAATTTGTATGTATGTAGTAATTTTAAAATTACTTTATAGGGTTCATATATATATATATATATATATATATATATATATATATATATATATCAATTTAGGGTTTTATAATTATTGTTTCGTATTTACCTTCAATTTTATAATGTTGAATATGGATTATAAATTGAAACTTAGGATATATAATTCTCCAGCAAAAGTGTCAATCTTAATGAATAAAAGTGTCAATTGTTCTGAATGAAAGTGCCAATCTATTTGATATCGAAAATTTTATATTTTTTTATCGACTTGTTATTATAATGTTTTGATATTATGGTTTATATTATTATATATATGTACATATTATTTATTTCTATAACATGAAATTAATATTCATTATTAACGTATTTTTCGTAAAACTGCCAATTATTATGAATAAAAGTGCCAATGTTTCAAAAGTGTCAATTTTTGTAAACAAAAGTGTCAATGTTTCAAAGTGTCAATCTTTATAAACAAAAGTGTCAATCTTAATCCGGTCTCACGGTGAGGCCGGTCTGACAGGAGTGTGCCCCTGAGATTTTTATGTGTATCTTCAATTATTCAATAAAGTTCTAAGATTAATACATTATTATTTGCCACATTTAACCAGATTTAGTTTCCAAACTTATCTTCAAATTTTAATGCGCAATCCATGTAATTACCAAAATAAAGTTTTCTTTTATTTCAAAAATCCCAGTACATGAAAAGGAGTGACCCCTTTCCGATCTGGATTATCTTTGTTATTGAAAATTTCCACAATGAGCTTTGTAGATGGAACATCTCAATCTGCGTCAGCGAAAAGTTCGACAAAGCCGACTTGTATGGTTCTCTTAATCTTTTTTTCTTTCATTTTTCTTTAAATTTTCTCGTACATTAATTTACATTCAATCTCATTTTTAACCATCATTATAGCAGTATATTGTGTTATTGAATGGATTACAAAGAGATTCATATCAATTACATGTATGTGGTTTTGTTCAATGATATTTTCCCGACATTTATCGTTCATGTAATTTTCTTCAGATTCTAGGTTTACTCAACAAGAACTTCCTGCCTGCAAACCAATCTTAACTCCTGCATTGGTCTCTCTCTCTCTCTCTCTCTCTCTCTCTCTCTCTCCCCATATATATTTATATATCTATGTACAATATTTCATCTTTAATTGGATTCATATAATAAATGTTGATTATGTTTCATCTCCTTCAGGTTATGACAACTTTCATTGTTATTGGCATAAGTTTCATACCAATTGGTCTTTCCCACTTGTCTGCTTCAGAGAAAGTAATACTACTCTACATTTGCTAAGTCTTTTTTTTTTTTTTTTTTTTTTATATGAATGTCAATGTAAGCGTTCATTTATTAAATCATCCCCGTTCTATATCCTATTAACTAGTTCAGTGTATTAGACAACTTTCAACGGGTAAAATATAACATTAATAAATGTACATATCGCAGACATGAACCTCTTTTATCTCACTCATATGTAATATAAAGACTGTAAAAGCAGTAACTAGTATAGGGTTGAGGAATTTGAACATCAACTTAAGAGTTCGAAAATCTGTAGGTGGTTGAACTAGTAGATCAATACGATGAGGTTTGCATTCCTGCAGATTCATCGAATCGTGATGCTGCATATGAGAAGAGGATCGGATACATTCAAGATGACAAGACTGACAAAACTTGCATCAGGACTTTGACTGTTAGTAATATGTTTCATGGTCAAAATGTTTTATGTTTATCGATACTTGTTAGCTTATTCTCGTACCATATAATGTGCTTCAATTTTGATTTTAATTTTTCCTTTGCTACTTCAGATTCCTAAGAAGATGAAGCAACCTATTTACGTGTACTATCAACTTGATCAGTTTTATCAAAACCATCGTCGGTCAGTGAAATGATTTGTATATGTTGATATACATTATATTTTGCAATATGCGGGTAACAGAGCAAATACTTTGTGTAACTATCAAGTTGCAAAATCAAATCAAGCTTCATTTCATACTTTATTTGGAAATACTGGCATTTTATTGCTAATTATTTTGAATTTAATAAGAAAGTGAACTATTCGTTTTACTTGAAACCATGTTTTTGATGCAGTTACGTGAAAAGCCGGAGTGATGAACAGTACACAGATCCTACGGCAGCCGGTAAAACAAGTAGTTGTGAACCAGAAGCAGAAATTAGTGGAAACAGGCCTATAGTCCCTTGTGGCCTTATTGCATGGAGTTTGTTTAACGATACATATACCCTTTCAAGAAATGACATTGCCCTACCAATCAATAAAAGGAATATAGCATGGGAAAGTGACAAAACTCATAAATTTGGGTCTAATATCTATCCAAGAAATTTCCAAAATCGAACCTTTATTGGTGGTGGAAAACTTGATGAGAGTATTCCTGTAAGCCAAATTCTTTTACATTTATTCTTTTTCGACATGATATGTTTGCAAACATATAATTTTTTTCGGGTTCCATTTAAACTTTCTTCATTAATTTTGTTATATATAGAAAAGAAGAGCGTAGGGGATTTGATAATGCAGTTGATTATTTTACAAGTAGTTAATTAGTAGTTTTCTTGGCCTAAAAACATGTTGATGAAAGACCTATGCTTAAAACTCTTAATTTATTAGCATACCGAAACTTTATATACTTCTTCTTTCATCTATGTATATATTAATAAACATGTACTTATAAATGCTTGTTTTGTTAAACAGCTAAATCAACAAGAGGACCTTCTTGTTTGGATGAGAACTGCTGCATTACCCAATTTCAGAAAATTATATGGCAGAATAGAAACTGACCTTGAAGTTAATGAAGTTATAAAAGTAGTGATACAAAACAATTATAATACATACAGTTTCAATGGTAAAAAGAAGTTAGTGATATCTACCACAACCTGGATTGGTGGCAAGAATGATTTCCTCGGCATGGTTTATATCGTTGTTGGAGGAGTTTGTCTGCTCATTGCCTTATCTTTTATGATAGTATATCTCATTAAACCAAGGTAATCACTTAACCGAATTTTTCTATTCTTCCTTGTTTTATGTTTTGAGTTATATCTTGTATAGTAGAAGGTAACATGTAATCATATCCAGTTTTTTTATTTAGAATTATAGTTATTCGTAACTAGTTCTTGGAAAAGAATATGCTATATTTTAATTTATAATTTGGAAACATAAAATAAAATGCTATGTTCAAGTGTCATTAGTTTCTTTTATCGTACGTCAATATGTGTGAAATTTGAGATATGTTGGGATCTTTTATTTTGGCATTTGGTGCACATGCCTATGTTCTTCCTAGACGAGTTTTTCCTATAAATCGTTTTTAACCATAATTCATACATATGTTTTGCATAATTAATTTTGCTAATTACTACTTCCTCGAGACTTCAACTAGAAAAAAAACATGATCGTGATTAAATATCCTATGACGGCACATTCTATGTTTTTTTTTTTCTTTCTAAAAACAGGTTTACATTACATAAATAACAATCTTCTTCGTCATGGTTATAAGTTTTCAATCTCAAATATATTAGTTTTATTCCATTTCAAGATTTGTAACATCATTAATCTTTTTTTTAGCTTTTGGTGGTGATGTAAGAGTTATTTTTAAATCTAAGACAATCTTAAACCATGTCACAGGCCACTTGGAGATCCTTCCTACCTATCTTGGAATAAAAACCCTGCATCCATGCAGTAGTTTGTCTTTTCACTTGCATAGAGATTATTGATGAGTGTATCATGATGAAAAATCTGTAAGTTTACATTTTTTATTAATTATTTTTTTATATTGAAGATCGAATTTAAACCACAAAAATTTAAGTTTGTTTGATGGTTAGAATAATGACGGTCTTTGGTCTTTATTTAGCCATTAATCCTCCTATTTTTATACGGTATCGTTCAATTGTTGATCCGTCGTTATTTAGCTGCAAGAGTAATTCCATGTTACTTCGCGTGTTTATTTTAGTGTAGTCGGGCAACTACTTCTTTTGTACAATAAAATTACAAAACGTTTAGTTATCAAATTGATCATGTTATAGTCTTTTATTCAACTAGTGACACACCCACGCGACGCGTGGGGATTTTATATATTATATGATTAGTTGATTTAAGTATGTATAAATAGTTCACAATCCATTTTTTAGGTGATGTATATCTAACAAATTAAGGATTAAGCTGTACTAATATGGGCCCGTTTGGCTAAGCTTATTTCAAAATGCTTATAAGCTTTAAGTGCTTATAAGATGTTTAAGAGCTTATAAGATGTATGAGGGTAAGAGCTTATAAGTTGTTGAAGTGTTTGGATAAAAAAACTTATAGCTTGAAGAGATAATAAAAAAAAATAAAATCTGAAAATTAAAAAATAGATATATAAAAATATTTTTTTGAAATCATAATGTTGTAACATCAAATGGAAGTGTATGTAATATAAATATAAAAATAAAATAGAATTATAGTGGTAGATAAGCAAAATTTTAAAAAAATAAGTTGGGGGTGGAGGAGCTTATTTTTTGGAGTTCTTATAAGCACTTTTTGCTTATTTTTGCATCTTATAAGCTCTTAAGGAGCTTATTTTGCCTAAACACATTTAGAGTGCTTATAAGCAGTCAAACAACTTATAAGCAGTCAAACATCTTATAAGCTAGCTTATAAGCTTAGTCAAACACCCTCTAAATGAATCGATGCTTTCTCCCTACCATACTATACGCATGAAATGATGTAACTTAAAAAAATTGAGCAAAATAGACACATATACAAAAGGGGCTATGTACATAGATGATAGAAGGACACATAATTGCCAAAAACTACTCAATATCAATAAATCAGAATAAATAAAATAAAATTATACATATGCGTTGCTTCAAATCTCAAAATATCCTATATATCGCCAAGTGATATGTGTAAAAGTCTATAAATATATATATTTTGGCATGAAATCTATTGTTTGTCGACTCATTCATCACCAATCTTGAAATACGAATTGTTTATCTAATGAGGAAAAAGAACAAATAATATAAAAAGATTGCAAAATTGTGATGTACTACATGTGTTGTTCAGAAGTTCTAATACTGTATATAACATTAATATGGTCGTATAAATTTGCATTTTAACGTTTAAATTATTATTAATTATAGACCACTGATACACTGTACACAATTATATCTTACTATTTGTAAATATTATTTTCATAGATTGAAATACTAAATTATTAATAAATACTAATTATGGATTTCCAAAGTTACTAAAAAGAATTATCCGTTACTCCTATACATACATAGATAGATAGATAGATAGATAGATAGATAGATAGATAGATAGATAGATATAGATATAAAAATATTATTTATATCAAAGTTTACATATTATTTTAATATTTTTACAAAAACTAATGTGGCAAAATCAAAGTTTACATATTAGAGTACAAATTAAGCAAATCACTCCCTTTCCTCAACATTCTCACGCTTCTTCCACCGTTGCAAACCTAATCCAACACTGCTGCCGAACATAGTATGATTAGTATCTATATGATACTCGTACCTCAATTAGCCATGACCAGTTTAAAACCGTCTAATATCCTCCGCAATAGAAAAAAAATCACCCAAACCTTTATAGACCAGCCAAACATAGTATACAAAGAATACATAATTTTTCTTTAGAAATAAAGGAATTCTCACTCTTTTTATAGCATGTTAGTGATGAATGAAAGTAACAAAAGAAAGGAATGATGATTTGGACATTAATTTGCCCTATCATTAGTGCGGTAATTGATAGGGAATTGATTCATTCCTATATAAATTCAATTTATGATTGAATTCAAGAATCGTTCGTAATTTGGGATTGAATCCCATAATTGGTAGGTAGTAATGTGGCAATTATTTTTCTTAAATTTTAGAGTAAAGGGTGGTAATTTATTTTTAATACGCCTAATTATCTATATAAATTAGGTCATGGACATAATATAGACCGATAGATCCACACTTAAAAACTTATATCTATTTACTATATTAATCCATATATGTATATATTTAATATAGTTTAACTTTATAAGGAATATTAGACATGTAACTATATCAAAGTTTAATCTATACTATATGCTAATCACATTATTGTATTTTATATAAACTTAAATTTCTTCATTAATATACGTATGCGTTACGAATTTCTAATTACTTGCTTTGACGCTTTGACTTTGATATATGATGGATATTAATAAATACCTTCAATTGATAAAAATTTAATTTATAAAAGTTACTATTTATAAAATTAAGAAGTTACTAAAAGAGGCTGTCCGGTGCTGCTATTAGTATATAGATTCCTTGCCCTCTCTTTTTCTTATTTTCATTACATTGAAAAATACATAACTGTTAAAATGTATGAAATCACAACTTTAGTTTGTGATCATAATTAGGCAATATTTCCTTTAGCAGGAAGATACATTATTTTGCGTTATATCTTTTCATCCTTTCAACATTTTAATAAAGCCTTCATCCTTTTAATAATGTTTATATTCTTTCTTTATTGGTAGAAATAATTATATGCCTGTTTCTTTCCCATCCATTTTAGTGTTCATAGCTATCAAAATGTGTATATCAAGAAAGTCTGTAGTTATACCATGTATGTCACGACCGGACTTTACTAAGGATAGTGAAGCCGGGAACCCGTGACTAGGGATGTGATTAAAGAAGCGGGAATAGAAAGGGGAATGTAATTAAAGTGCAAGAAACCACCCGAACAAGCGTGGGAAGTATTTATTATACCAATTGGCGTCGAGCCTTTAAGGAAAAGAAAGACATGTGTCCGATATGTTTACACAACTCGAATACTCAACTAAAATCTATCGATATTTCACAGCGGAAGTCTTACATAATGCATGTATGAAGACACACATTACCGAGAGTCTTAATCTAACAAGCTAATATGATTCAGGATGACAAAAGCTTGAGCCGGCTCTCCATTCCATCTTGTTCAACCTGCACATTTAGAAATATATGCAGGGCTGAGTACAAAAGTACTCAGTGGGCACATTGCCGAAAACATACATATATAATTGTCAAGCCATTCAACAGTAAGACATAGGAGTTTTATTGAAAAGAGCCTATGCTTACTAAAATAGTTCTTGTGATCTAAAAGTGTCTGCAGACTAAGTTCTTTAGTAATCTACCATATCTGTTCCTATGGTATCGAGAGAGTGGCCACTCTCACGATACCTAGACCGGCCAACCCGAAGATGACACACGGTCACATTGTGTACACTAGTCCAAGTAAGATAGCTATCTTACTAGGACCCGAATTCGATTATATAAATTGGCAAAGCCAACACAGATAGGTATCATACAAAATCAAAACATTTATGGCATGACAATATTTGAAAAAATAATATTTTCAATCTGAACATGCTATAACTTTATTTGTATAAGAAAGCCCACCTCTTGAAGCGTAGAATATGCCCGGTCTTGATAGGCGAACAACGTCAAAAACCTTGTCGAGTCGCGCCTATTCATAAAGGTATAATAAGAATCTACATTCTTATAATAAAACTTACTATAGGAAAATAATCGTCTAGTATATTTTCCTATCTTATAAATCTGTTAGGGTTAACAGATTGATTTGAATCCTTTAAATCTTTCATAATAGAATAATCTTTTATTATTCAGAATCGTTTCTTCCATGATTCGAGACCATTTATTTGTCGAATTAATTCCCGAAAATTACGCAAATCTTCAGGACATATTTTAAAGCTAAGCATAGCTTAATACTTAATTAATCTTAATTAATTAAATTCATAAGTTGAATAATCTTAATCATTTTTATTAATCTCAAGCGAATCCGATTTTTAATAATCGGGTCATCCTTATAATTAATTAACTAATTGATCTCGTGAGTATTTTACGAGAATATAATCCTTCAAAAATTAATCGATCATTCGATTAATAGAATTAAATCCGGACAAGTAAAGTCCGTAGATTAATTGAATTGAATTGGGCCAGTAATAATAAATTCTCGGCCCAAGTTCTGGACTCGGCCCAAATCACTGAACTCGGCCCAGATCCACTAACCCGGTTCAGACCCACGGGTTTAGCCCGAGACCCGACCCGGACCAGAACCCGACCCGGTTCGTATCCATATAAATATACAGAAAACCCTAACCCCCATTCTCATTTGCGCCTCTTTTCTTGACTGAGCCCTAACCTCCTTTCTCTCGGACTTCTCTCTGCCGCGACACCACTCGCCGGCATCTAGGCTGCCGACACCGGCGTCCTCTTCGTCGGCGGCAGCCCCCCTCTTCTTCTCCCTCTCTCTATCTCTCTCTTTCCACCGGAATCTCTCTCTCCATTTGACTCTCTCTCTCTGTCGCAGATGCTGCCTCTGAAGGGGCCTCCGTCCGCCGCCGGTTGCTGTCACGCCTGGAAGCTCCGCCGTTGACGCTGTTGTCAGAGGTAAGGGTTGATTCCCCCTCTGCATTCCCTTCCCCCTCCTCTCTTCTCTCTTATTTCTTCTTTATCTAAAACTCTCTCTCTGCTCCTTCTCTTTATATATGCTGAAACATTAATATAATTTGTGTTTTTGTTTGATTATCAGCCTAGCTTCGACCAGCAGCTCCGTCATCGAAGCCGAAGGATTCCGACCAGAGATGGTCAGTCCGAAGATAAGCTAAGCCTGCCCTTTCCCTCTTTTCTTAAATTTTTGTTCGTCTAGCTTATTAGGCTTAGATTAGTATGGCAGTAGGGGATTTATTCCATTTGACTTGTTGTGAATGAGTATTCTCTGTTTTTCTTGAGAGTAACATATACATATAACTTAATATTCAGATTTCAGTTTTGAAATACGAAAATTTGTGGTGATTTATGGCTGTTGATCGATTTTTGATTAACTGAAAACACACACATGCTGTATGTTGTGCAACTAGGTGTTTAATTCATATTATGAGTCGTTATAGTTGAATTCGTTTCATGCTTCGTATTATGCTTGAACTCATGCTTGGTTTTCAGAATCATGCTCATAGGTAATTTCTTAGTTTTAGCATGTTTGTGAACTGAAGTGAAACTGAAATTTCATATTATTGTTTATGGGTTGAGTCTTGAACATGATTTAATGATACTTGGGGCTTTTAGGTACTTACTAGTGTTAGTAGTGTTGTTGTTGCTAGCTCACCACACTCCTTCCTTCTTCTTCTATCCTCTGCTGCTTCTTCTCTATTCTCTAGTGTTTTTAGTGAGTTGAGAGTGAAAGAAAGGAACTGAAATTAGTTGGGGTGAGGGGGGTATTTATAGGCTGATCTTGTGATGAATGTAGCACATCAAGTGATGGTAAGGGTTGGAGGAAAATCTGCTCCATCCTGTACCTACTGATTTTCTGTTGATCCTCTATCTTATCCTACTAATTTTCCTTTTTGTTCTCTGCAAGTCTAGGTTAATTGTAAGAGATAGGATCTTCCTTTCTGATTTCTTCTCTAATCTTATCTTTTTTTGCAGGTTGCAAGTTGAAGGAAAGGTTGAGGAAGGTGCTGTTTTTCTTGGGGCTCAAGAATGGTGTAGGGGTGAAGAATGAAGCTAGAAAAACTGGATGAGATACTCTACTGCTGCTGTCCCTTCTCTGCCACTTTTCTCTTTTCCTTTTTTTTTTTTTTCTTTGGGCTCAAGCAACGACTACATGCATGTAATCCTTTAATTACTTGTTGTTTTTAATTAGTAATATCATTAATTATTCCAGATATTATTTTTATTGACATGTGAGTTTATTATTATTAATTTACTGTTTTTGATTCATTAATGTATTAATCGAATGTTTGGTTCGATTGTTATCTAACGGTTCGATCATGAACCGATGGGCTCGGCCCATAATATAAATTAATTAGTCTCTTGCTCGATTTTGAATCATACAAATCAATTATGAATTGTAAAGTCGACATTATTGTAATTCTAACAATATAATTTCTTAATATAGGAATGTTTAATCAAATTACTATTTGATTTCTAATTGAGGTTACTACTCAATGGATTTATCACTAAAGTGATCATATTCTTTAATCAACCAATTATAGGGGTCATTCCTCTAATTAGAAACGACTAATATAACGAGTCTTTCTTACGAAAATTCTACCTTCGTCGAGAATAGAATTTTCTAAGCCCTTAAGGTTTAAACTTATTTATCCAATTTACGAATTTAACTACTAAAGTAGTGTTATGAAAATGCGGGGCGTTACATCATATCCTCCTTAAATTAAATTTCGTCCCGAAATTTGCTTATCTTGTATAAATAACTTTGGGCACTTTCCTTTCATTTTACTTAACATGTTCCCACATCACTAGTTCTTGCTCGTGGTGTCCCTAAAAGACCTTTACCGATGGGATTAACTTATGTACATATTTATCTGGATATAGTTTCATAGTTTAACGTTCGAACGTTCATTTCTTCAGATATCGTTCTTGTCTCTGGGTCGGAGTAGGTTTCGGATATCCTAACCGCGGTTATCTTGTATTTTCGCTGAAGGATCTAGGTCCGTCATATATCTATGCCGAGCACTGACTATTTGGCATCTCGTTCATGTCAAGTTTTCGCGTCTGAAATTTATTCTATCGCCCCAACGTATACGATATACATCTACAACATTTAGGAATTAACTTTTCTAACTCATAATTTCTTTGGGTCATGACTTATACTAACACCTGAAGCAATAGCTAAATCTTTGAGAACATAAATCTTTTATTTCTACTATCATGCATAGGAGATCCTTGTCTCCACCTCTTGGAGAATTCTTACATTCGTTCTCCCTTTTGACTTTCTTCCGAGTCCCACATATTTCCTCATCTCTTTTCTAATTCCGAATGATTAGAATTACACAACTAACCAGTGTGAACTGGTGTGCTAAGTATAGCACTGAGATTTCTAAATCCCACATTTTCCTAAATAGACCCTAACTAATCTCCTATCTTACTATGAGTATAAATATACATTCATCTCTTGTGTCTTTCTGATGAAGATATTTTGAAGAAATTTTCTTTTCTTTGCCCAAATTTTATCAGTTTTAATTAGGACATCTCTTGATATGTTAATCGTATATATATATATCATTTCTACTAAGGCTTCCTTCGATATAACTTTCGTTTGACTTTTAACATTTTTGAGACCTTAGCAAAATTTTCCTATCTCATTGACATCCTGTCCTTTGATAAGGACTAACGTGTCGAAATATGTCTGAACCCCTATAAATTTTGTTTTTGCTTATATCAAAGTTGTTGTCATTCATTAAAGCCATAACTCGGCCTATAACACTATATTCTTGGTTATGTATCTTCGCATCCACTATGTGAATTTAAATTGTACATATCCTCTTACTTTATATTCTTCTAGATAGCAGTGCCTATCCCGTATTTTTCATCAATCATTTAGCTTAGAGTATTACTATAACCCTTTGTCAATATCTCAAATGCTACTTATCTCGTATAGTCTCTTGACTGTAGAAGCTTCTTATAGATTACCTTCCTTAGCATAAGGTAACTACTCCCATTTCTTATTTGCTACATTTCATTTCTATGTCTCGATAATTAACAAGATTTCTTACTCTTACCTCATGTCTGTAATTGCTGGCATGTATTCTTATTTCTATGTAACGTGTAGTTACTCCCTTGTGGAAACCTAACATAAATTTTGTTATTCAGAGCTTACTATATTTCTAGTGGAAGAATATTTTGGCATGCTCTTCACTAATATCTTACGAGGTGTCTAACATGTGATGTAGGAGAGATCTTAATCAAGATTAGGTCATCAACCTATACCACTAGCTACTACCCTTATCGCCATGATTATGGACTCATATTGCATTATATGCTATATTTATGGATATTGATTTATCCCCTTGTTTTAATGCATGCATCCACTTCAAAATTCATTGTGCTTATATACTCTTCCTCTAATTTACTTATTTTCTTGTTCTATCATAATATGTCACCATTTTCTTATGTCGAGACAACATTACAAGCTGCTCAAAATACTTTTAATTCCATTTTAATCACACATTTAGTGTTCATAATTGGAGTCATATTCCAATGCTACTGATTATGCATATGGTTAATACTTAACTCATGAATTATCAGTTATTGCTTTTATTTTCTTTTTCAAAGATCGAAATTACTATGGCCAATACTCCTTTCCTTGTGAACCCTCCATCTCTTTTCTCTAAACCTTATCGAACAAGGTATTCTTCATAAATGCATATATTCTTTGTTTCCTCTCACATCTATCTTTATTACATTATCACCTAAGGATCTTATTGTAATAATAATAATAATTATTATTATGTGTGTTGTTAAACAATCTTAACCTTACTATCTAATCTGATATTATTTCTTGGGGATAGTAGCTTTGTTTGAGTTTGATTCGACTGAACCCTTTTTAGACTCATATCCTCCTTAAATTAGGGATGATGTCGATTAAGACTGGGTCATTCTATCTATTCAAACTTCATTTGCCCATGTCCTTATGGCTTGTGATCTAAGTCACTTTTCAATACTTATTGGACTTCCAATATTTATCTCGTGGGCTATCCTTGAACTTCACTTAATGGAATCCTTAGTTTATTAAACTCAAGGATCTATATTTTATTCTTTATTATTATTATCACTATTATATTATCCTTTTCAGGCTTGGTCGCAGAAATTTTACTAACTTTGTCATTGCATTTGTTGGGGACACTTGCCGTGCCTACATTTCTAATTTTGAACTTTACTTTAGTACTTCACTTGACTTACTATCTAGCATCTTCTTTAAAATTGTGAAATCTTTCCTGGTCTCCGTAAGGTCTCTATCAACCATCTATTATCATACCATTACCTACTTGGGTCTTGTATCGATATCTTTACTTGTTTATCAACCCTTGGTCTACTTTATAACATACTAAGGGTCATATTGTCTCTCAATGTTTCAAATCTTTAATCTCGTTCCACCTATTCGAAGTCTCAATCTATTTTCCTCAAGTCTCCTTTTTATACCTTTGGGTACCCTTAATGGTATCATACAGGTCATGCTTATGACTTGCAAATGGACTAGTTAATCCTATTGCTTTCGAAAATAATTGGATCAAAGTGGAATGAGATGATATGTAAATGAAAGATATGAGAACGATGGTTCGTTTTGGTATATTACAAGTAACCAAAACGTGTTATCAATAAAACATCTGACAAGCTTGGAAGGAATAATCAGAGGGTAGAAATGGAATGACAAGGGTTAGGGGGAGGCACCCATTTTGTCGATACCCATCCGATTTCTTGTCTGATGGAGACGCTACCGAGATTGACATCATGTGAGGTGATCAGTCCCGCATAAGCACAATCTTAGTCACAAGAAATTTCCTTACTTTAGTGACTCAGAAAATCCCCGGGAAATGAAAAGAAGTTTTACAAAGTTGGGCGAACTCTTAACCCGACTCAATTTCTTTTGAACTCCGAATTTACGGAATTTACTTTTCTTGGCTTCAAGGGGCTCACATATGATATCAGAATACAACGCATTCTTAGCATGATAGGTTCTCCTTTATATCATTATGTTTATAATTCTTCTTAGTATAAGTACTCATGTACAACTTTTATAAACTAATCTTCAAAGCCCCTTTGGGTGATGCCCTAACAATTAATCGAGGTGGCCTTATCATAATAAGGTTTCTCTTAAGTGGCACTAATATTCTATTGCGTCTATGCACTAGGACGTTAGGCTACGGTTTAATCTTAACCGACCCTAAATTCTAAATTTATTTTAGATGTTGATCCTTATAATAGTTTGACCATAGGCTGAAAATATAATTGTATTATATGGCACTATGGTTTGGTCTTTAGTTAGAACTGTTGGTGGTCGGGCATTTCCATACGTTATCCTTTAATCTGATCTTGCAAATGTACTTCGATTATTATTGGCTAGTCAACTGACATTGTTGATGCTTTCAATTTCTATATTCGTTAAGAATAATTCTCTATTTAATGAGAAGATAGTGACATTATTTTTCTTTATGACTTCATTAACTCATGAGAGGTTCTCATGTTTATATTCACTACTATTGATGGGCTAGAGCTCTGCTTACTTGAATCTGTTTATTCATGACTTCTCCAAGATATTAATGTCAAAACTTCCGAGAAGTTCTAATGGGTATAATCTCATTATGAGACGTTGCTAGAATTATAATCTTCGATGTATGGTTTATCATATCGTATATTGTGTACAATAGTAAACTTTTGTCGTTTACTCTTCTTAAACAATTCAATAAAGGCTAAGCCCATGTCATTGACTCGAATGACATTCCTTTAAATCTTCATGCACACATCTCTTGGGGTCATCCTTCTCTTGAGCAACACCATTGTCTTCTTATCTTCATTTGCCGAAAGAAACTTTCGTTTCTTGATAATCATAAATTCTAAGTTAACTCAAGTAATCATTAATTCTAAGTTAACTCAAGAAGCAACTATTTCATGTGAGCTATGTTCTCAAGAAAAGCCTTGTGATCTAGATTCCGACCTTAACTATGTTCTCTTCTATCTTAAAGCTTCAAGTTTTATTAAATAAGAGAACTTACCATTTTTCCCGTTGAACGCGATGTGATGGAGTGCCGAGCTTTTGTCAACTGATTAGATTTGACTAGTCTAGTGAATCAATACTAGACTAAGACTGAAAAAGACTCTCGGATTTTGGAGCAACCAAGTGCTCTGATACCACTCTGTCACGACCAGACTTTACTAAGAATAGTGAAGCCGGGAACCCGTGACTAGGGATGGGATTAAAGAAGCGGGAATAGAAAGGGGAATGTAATTAAAGTGCAAGAAACCACCCGAACAAGCGTGGGAAGTATTTATTATACCAATTGGCGTCGAGCCTTTAAGGAAAAGAAAGACATGTGTCCGATATGTTTACACAACTCGAATACTCAACTAAAATCTATCGATATTTCACAGCGGAAGTCTTACAGAATGCATGTATGAAGACACACATTACCGAGAGTCTTAATCTAACAAGCTAATATGATTCAGGATGACAAAAGCTTGAGCCGGCTCTCCATTCCATCTTGTTCAACCTGCACATTTAGAAATATATGCAGGGCTGAGTACAAAAGTACTCAGTGGGCACATTGCCGAAAACATACATATATAATTGTCAAGCCATTCAACAGTAAGACATAGGAGTTTTATTGAAAAGAGCCTATGCTTACTAAAATAGTTCTTGTGATCTAAAAGTGTCTGCAGACTAAGTTCTTTAGTAATCTACCATATCTGTTCCTATGGTATCGAGAGAGTGGCCACTCTCACGATACCTAGACCGGCCAACCCGAAGATGACACACGGTCACATTGTGTACACTAGTCCAAGTAAGATAGCTATCTTACTAGGACCCGAATTCGATTATATAAATTGGCAAAGCCAACACAGATAGGTATCATACAAAATCAAAACATTTATGGCATGACAATATTTGAAAAAATAATATTTTCAATCTGAACATGCTATAACTTTATTTGTATAAGAAAGTCCACCTCTTGAAGCGTAGAATATGCCCGGTCTTGATAGGCGAACAACGTCAAAAACCTTGTCGAGTCGCGCCTATTCATAAAGGTATAATAAGAATCTACATTCTTATAATAAAACTTACTATAGGAAAATAATCGTCTAGTATATTTTCCTATCTTATAAATCTGTTAGGGTTAACAGATTGATTTGAATCCTTTAAATCTTTCATAATAGAATAATCTTTTATTATTCAGAATCGTTTCTTCCATGATTCGAGACCATTTATTTGTCGAATTAATTCCCGAAAATTACGCAAATCTTCAGGACATATTTTAAAGCTAAGCATAGCTTAATACTTAATTAATCTTAATTAATTAAATTCATAAGTTGAATAATCTTAATCATTTTTATTAATCTCAAGCGAATCCGATTTTTAATAATCGGGTCGTCCTTATAATTAATTAACTAATTGATCTCGTGAGTATTTTACGAGAATATAATCCTTCAAAAATTAATCGATCATTCGATTAATAGAATTAAATCCGGACAAGTAAAGTCCGTAGATTAATTGAATTGAATTGGGCCAGTAATAATAAATTCTCGGCCCAAGTTCTGGACTCGGCCCAAATCACTGAACTCGGCCCAGATCCACTAACCCGGTTCAGACCCACGGGTTTAGCCCGAGACCCGACCCGGACCAGAACCCGACCCGGTTCGTATCCATATAAATATACAGAAAATCCTAACCCCCATTCTCATTTGCGCCTCTTTTCTTGACTGAGCCCTAACCTCCTTTCTCTCGGACTTCTCTCTGCCGCGACACCACTCGCCGGCGTCTAGGCTGCCGACACCGGCGTCCTCTTCGTCGGCGGCAGCCCCCCTCTTCTTCTCCCTCTCTCTATCTCTCTCTTTCCACCGGAATCTCTCTCTCCATTTGACTCTCTCTCTCTGTCGCAGATGCTGCCTCTGAAGGGGCCTCCGTCCGCCGCCGGTTTCTGTCACGCCTGGAAGCTCCGCCGTTGACGCTGTTGTCGGAGGTAAGGATTGATTCCCCCTCTGCATTCCCTTCCCCCTCCTCTCTTCTCTCTTATTTCTTCTTTATCTAAAACTCTCTCTCTGCTCCTTCTCTTTATATATGCTGAAACATTAATATAATTTGTGTTTTTGTTTGATTATCAGCCTAGCTTCGACCAGCAGCTCCGTCATCGAAGCCGAAGGATTCCGACCAGAGATGGTCAGTCCGAAGATAAGCTAAGCCTGCCCTTTCCCTCTTTTCTTAAATTTTTGTTCGTCTAGCTTATTAGGCTTAGATTAGTATGGCAGTAGGGGATTTATTCCATTTGACTTGTTGTGAATGAATATTCTCTGTTTTTCTTGAGAGTAACATATACATATAACTTAATATTCAGATTTCAGTTTTGAAATACGAAAATTTGTGGTGATTTATGGCTGTTGATCGATTTTTGATTAACTGAAAACACACACATGTTGTATGTTGTGCAACTAGGTGTTTAATTCATATTATGAGTTGTTATAGTTGAATTCGTTTCATGCTTCGTATTATGCTTGAACTCATGCTTGGTTTTCAGAATCATGCTCATAGGTAATTTCTTAGTTTTAGCATGTTTGTGAACTGAAGTGAAACTGAAATTTCATATTATTGTTTATGGGTTGAGTCTTGTGCTTCTTCTCTATTCTCTAGTGTTTTTAGTGAGTTGAGAGTGAAAGAAAGGAACTGAAATTAGTTGGGGTGAGGGGGGTATTTATAGGCTGATCTTGTGATGAATGTAGCACATCAAGTGATGGTAAGGGTTGGAGGAAAATCTGCTCCATCCTGTACCTACTGATTTTCTGTTGATCCTCTATCTTATCCTACTAATTTTCCTTTTTGTTCTCTGCAAGTCTAGGTTAATTGTAAGAGATAGGATCTTCCTTTCTGATTTCTTCGCTAATCTTATCTTTTTTTGCAGGTTGCAAGTTGAAGGAAAGGTTGAGGAAGGTGCTGTTTATCTTGGGGCTCAAGAATGGTGTAGGGGTGAAGAATGAAGCTAGAAAAACTGGATGAGATACTCTACTGCTGCTGTCCCTTCTCTGCCACTTTTCTCTTTTCCTTTTTTTTTTTTTTTTTTCTTTGGGCTCAAGCAACGACTACATGCATGTAATCCTTTAATTACTTGTTGTTTTTAATTAGTAATATCATTAATTATTCCAGATATTATTTTTATTAACATGTGAGTTTATTATTATTAATTTACTGTTTTTGATTCATTAATGTATTAATCGAATGTTTGGTTCGATTGTTATCTAACGGTTCGATCATGAACCGATGGGCTCGGCCCATAATATAAATTAATTAGTCTCTTGCTCGATTTTGAATCATACAAATCAATTATGAATTGTAAAGTCGACATTATTGTAATTCTAACAATATAATTTCTTAATATAGGAATGTTTAATCAAATTACTATTTGATTTCTAATTGAGGTTACTACTCAATGGATTTATCACTAAAGTGATCATATTCTTTAATCAACCAATTATAGGGGTCATTCCTCTAATTAGAAACGACTAATATAACGAGTCTTTCTTACGAAAATTCTACCTTCGTCGAGAATAAAATTTTCTAAGCCCTTAAGGTTTAAACTTATTTATCCAATTTACGAATTTAACTACTAAAGTAGTGTTATGAAAATGCGGGGCGTTACAATGTATCAACTCTTCAAATTGTTCCATTATAAAAGCATATTAAAATATAAAAAGAATTTGCAATGACTCTATAAGACTCAACAAAATACACAAAAATTAGTGAAAATAAGATAAGTACCTATGTAAACTACTAACATAAACGAAATAAACAAAGAGACATAGAATTTAAAACATTGCGTTACCTCCCAACAAGTGCTACGTTTAACATCTTTAGCCCAACGATATCTCAATTAGTTCGGATACTTGAGGTGTATGGCCTCCTTGATGGGGTAGACTATTGATCGCTGCTATTTTACCACCCTAAAATAGTGTAGTAAAGCGAAACAGAAGTCATATCCTCAGGGACCGATATCCGAAAACATAGGAGTTACCTCTACTAGAGTTTCTCAGCAATGTCTAGGCAAGCAACCCTTTAAAAAATTGGTTATCTATCTAAAATTGAAAATTAAATGAAATAAAAAAAAATACAAATATGAAAACAAGCTAAAATAACGAAACTAACAAATAAGAGAAACCATTGATCTAGGGTAGTAAATCTAATTAAACATACATAAATAACTAATAAATATATTTAACCAATTTAATCCAACCTAGATGCGACACGAAAATAATCTAAGACTCCGGCTAGGGCAATCTAAAGAGTCACTTAATAAAACCCTAATATCCTCTCGGTCTCATAGGAATTAAATCAAGCGCAACAAAGATCAAGTATCGATAGATATTATCAACAAGGTTCAGCTACGACACCTATATCAACTATATGCAAGACCTATGATAATCTAACTTCGGCTAAGACAGATAAATCATCAAAGTATGTTGTAATAACCCGTATTTTTAAATACTAGAAAATAGAAAATAAATAGTTTCCTTTAATATAATAAGCTTTTCATAATTAATATAGTAAAATGATAAAAGGGATTTTAAATTTAAAAGCTTTAATATTATTAGTTATGTAAATTTCTTAATAAAAGAATTTTAGAATATTAATTTAATTAGATTTGTTAACTAAAAATATTATTTCTAACTTAATAAAATTTCAAAAATGTAATGTTAATATATTTAACCTAGTTTTGACATTAAAAGAATTACGAAAGAAGTTAGGTATTTTTCGGATAAACGGTTAAGAAAACCCGAGTCGCCGTTTGTCTATTTTCGATCTTTTCGTTTCTTTAAAAATCTTCGAGCTATCAAATTCCTTCCGAAAATTCTTTAACCTATATCGTTGTGTTCGATATTTTTCGTGGATTCCATAAACCCTTTGAAATCTTAAACCGGAATTCGTTGCCGGAAAAATATCTTTTCGTCGGGAAACGAGACGTTCGATCGGAGACGGGATGACCCCTATAAAAAGAGGTCACCACCGCCTCATTCTTGATCATATCCATTATCTAATCCTTCACTTGGAAGAAACCCATCCTCCATCAACTCTCTCTCTCTCCCAAACTCACCTCCATCATCGGCAGCCCCTCCATCTCCGATCTCCACCATCCTCCGCCATCCTCCATCGCCGACAGCCTCTCCACCACCACCACCGATCATCCACCAGCCACCACCACCTTCATCTCCATCATCTCTTAATCATCCCACCACCAGCCCCTTATCACTCTCGCTCTCTCTCTAAAGAAGCCGAAGGAACAGCAGCAGCCCCACCTCCGATTGCCGCCGCCGTTCATCTTCTCCGATCAGCTGCCGCCTTCATCTTCAAGCTTCTGCTGCCACCATCTTCATCACCATCTCCCTTCTTCAATTCGAAGGAAGCCAAGAACAGCCCGATCGTCACCGATCATCCTTTCGTGCATATCTTTCTCTCCGATCATCGAAAAGGTATGTCGTTCGTTTCTTTGAACTCGTAGGAAGATTTCGATCCTAGGGATATTGGTTGATCGTCGCTACGAACTCCCGAAGTGAGACATGCATCAACATCTTCATTTGCATCTTCTCTTCTTCTCCGTTGCCGTGCAATCGCCCTTTCTTTGGTGGTTGCCGGTATTCCTTTTTGCATCCATATAACCGAATTAAAGTTGTTCGTAACCTAATAAGTAACATCTTAATCGGAACGAACTTGTGAAAATGGATTGTTGTTGGTATACTTTCTTGTTCATGGATAATGTTTCCCTGCATGTCGAGACTCTGTCCAAATATTTTGAAAATATTAATAGGGCTTCGAAATGAGATTTCCTAGTATCCTATAAAATTTGGTAACAATCGGAATCACCGTTAATTTTCTAAAAATGAAACAGTGTTCATTTCGATTCGAAGGACCCTTACCCGTTTTGCATGTCTAATATTTTTGTACCAAAATATTCCTAATGATTAGTTGAACAACTTTTGTGTTGAAGTCTAAGCCATGCAAACGACGAAAACATAAGAAAATAATTATAGAAGGTTAATAAGTTATATATATAATTTTAGGGAATATTAAATATTAAAAAGAAAAGTTATGTAAATTCTAAGAATGAAACTACGAACGTAACTTAACCTCAGAAAATATTTGTAGGAAGACTCTCCGAAGAAGCTGACTAAGATTCGAACCAAAGAATCGAGTAACTGGTAAAGGTGGGGATCTATTTATTCGAACTTGTTAAAATCCTTGGGGATTCTTATTTCTTAATAACTCTTGAGCTAGTAAGCTCTATATTCTTCAAGTGCAGGCTTTGTTTCAGGATTAAATTGTGAATCACAGGTTTCCCAGGTTTAATGCTCTAATCTTTTACGATATCGGGTTGACATCGTTAGGTCTAACACACCAACGAGCAACTGGTGTACACCGGGATCGGGAGTGGGGTTTACCACGGAAAACTCGATCCCTAGCCGATAGACTTGCATATAACTTATTTATGCCGTCTAGCATAGCTGATGGGTTTATATACATTTTATGTATGTCACCCTGCAAATAATCTTATAATCCGACAGGTGGTTTAACCGGGATTCGATTACGAGTAACCTCGGGAATACCTAAATGGACGTCTAAATGGTTTGGTCATATGGGATCAAGACTTATTCTTTCTCTTCTCTCTTTTAAAATCCTGAAAGCCCTGCTTTTGTTTTCCTTTGATTGGCAATGATTCCCACTGAGTGCTAGTTGTACTCAGCCCTGTGAAACTTTCTTTGTTTTGCAGATTGGGAGCCAGAGGCATAGTGACGGGACGAGAAGAGAGAGAAAAGGAAAGGAGGAATAAACAAGAGACGAGGATAATAAAACTTAAACCGTTAGACTCTTTCCCGTTTCTTAAACTTTTATTTGGTTATAAACAATTTACGTATGCTTTGAATCGTTAAAATAATTTCCCTTTTTATTACTTAGATAACTGAATCCTCATACTAATATTCGAAATGGGAATTATGGTTTAGTTAACTTAGAAAGTTAATATTCGTTTAAAGTTTATTCGTTATTCATTTGTTAGTTTAAAACTTGACGTTTTAAAAATATGAATTCATATAACGAAAACTTAAACGAATTTATAAAAACTATAACGGTTGTTAAATGAATGTTTATTTATTCGCTTCCGCTATTTAAAACGCAACTTTGATGTAACTATATATTCTGGACCCAACTATAGTGCGGTCTGGTCCGCCACGATTGTTATGCTTTCGATATGTACTTTGGATCTGATGATGGCGCGGTCTGGTCCGACCTCATCGTTATGGTTTATGTACTTGTTTAGTTGATGTTTAGTCTTTGGTATTTACTACGACTTGATCCTGGTTTAAGGGGAGATGTTGCCCAAATTTCCGGGCTAAACTAAATGAATTTTAATTAAAACTAATTAAAATGAATTGAATTATGATTTCTCCCTTTTTATTTTACCCTTCGTTGCATCCCGATTTAATTGGTTATAATTAAAATTGATTATTTTTAGAGTTAGGAAAATCGGGGTGTGACAGCATGGTATCAGAGCCAGGTTGTTCTGAATACCGAAGACTTAATGAACTTAAAATTTGGAAATTGCTAGGAAATTTTATCCCAAGTAACTCATGTATGGACCTAAAAGGACTTTGAATATTATGGACTTAAGAAAACATTGGACCTATGCATTCTCTCTCTCGATCACTATTGCTCCGAGCTCATCGTCGAGGTACATTTCGAACTCTTTGATTATATGAGACTAACGAATTGGTGGTGTGATTATGTGAAACGTTATGTGAAACGTGGTGTTAAACTTATGTGAACTTATGTGATAATATGGTCTATATGTGATATTATTCGAAGGGTGTTTATAAGATGTGGAATAAGTGTAACTTACGTGAGAAGTTTATTGAAAATCTAGGAAATTGAAATTGAAAAAAAAAAATCGAACCTTAATCTTCATTTGACTATTGTTATGAACTAACTCTTCGTGTTTTGTGAATGCATTGAAAATGTTTGCATTAGATTAAGGAATTGGGTGTTGCATTATTTGTGTGCATTGCATGCATTTAATCATGAGCATAACAGGGTGACTTCTTCTCGGGAACTCACGACCCGAGTGGAATGGGAAAAGGAGTCTTGCACAAATTGAATTTCTGTTGGAATGTTGGTGACCCGTATTTGATTTCAGGCGACATGGATTCTTGGGAGTATTACAGGGGCACGTACCGAAGGGAGCAGATACGGAATGACTTTTTCAGTTGTACTATGAGAGCCGAGGACACAGTAAGCAGTTATCTGATGAGGCTCACAATGGCTTTTGAGGAGTCACGTGAGGCAGGGATCTCGGACACCATAGCGCTTCGACACATGTGTATACACTTACCTAGTGAATGGAGTCTTTGCGCCGAGCAGACACAGGCCTTGTGGGGCAAGCCAGTTATGGGTGTAACAGAGCACCATGTTCGTTTCCATGATGTGGTAGGATTCCTCTATTACCAGTTTCAGAGGTACGGCCGACCACCAATCGACGTAACTCCATTCAGAATGCCACTTCCCGAGGTATCCCAGTACCCCAGATTCCGAACCAACAACGAAGCGGACATGGAGGTATTTTGGAATTGGACTCACCCGACCATCCCAGGCGTTCTACTACCTTCCTCGGAGGTTCAGCCGGCCGAGCCAGCCCCGCCGACCGACCAGCCCTACGTGCCCGAGCCGCTGCCACCCGTGGAGACAGAGTTCGCCCGAGTCCCGCCAAATGGAGGCCGCGACGGGCTGCCAAACAATCCAGAGATAGGCGGACAGCAGTTTGGACCCATCCCCACCATCGTGGACTTTGCCGGCCGACTACCGACTCCACCGAGGCCTGCAACAAGCCGAGAAAGAGGAAAACCTTCACTAGAGAGAGGCCCGTACCGACAGACGGCGAGGATGAGTACCATCGCACCTATTCGAGTGACAATTAGGATTCCGGACGATGAGATTGAGGAGGGAGAAATTGTGGAGACAGACGAGGAGTAGGGCAAGTGTATGCAGACGGAGATGCCGACGAAGCCATAGATGACGACGCTTCGCAAGCCGGGAATTTTGGTGTGGGCCTACAAAGCCGCCCCGACTTCATCTTTGCATCTGCATTTGCATGTTTGTTATATATGTTATGTGGGAAAGTCCTCGTGGAGGCAAACTTCATATGACATTATGTTATTATTTTACTATCGACATATGATATGTATGACATGATATGGGCAGGTCAAGATTCGTTCTAAACGAATCAATTTTGGGCGACGTATATGTGATTATGGTTGTGATTATGGTTATGTGATTTTGTGACTTGGTGATCTTATGATTATTTGCAAGGAATATGTGATTAAATGCGAAAGGTGAACTATATGAAAAACGAAACGTGAGAATTTACGAAATGTGAAAGTGTGCATTGGTTATTGCAAGATGTGAAGTTATATGTTAAAGAATTGTAAATTGTTATAATCCGGGGAGGGATTGATATTTGAAACTAATTATTATCATCCGGGGAGGGATTGATATTTGAAACTGATTATTATCATCCGGGGAGGGATTGATATTGGAAACTTGACCAATGATATGTTTGTGAAAATTTGTGATTATATCGGGTTTACGATATATATGTGACTTACGTGATTATATCGGGCTTACGATATATGTGTGAATTATGTGGATATGTTTTTTCTACTTGAAAGAATGAGTATATTTTGAAATATTGAATCCCCTTAATCAAAATGCTATTTATGTATATAGCATAAAATTTTTCTTTTAACAAAACCTATGCTGTTATGGATATGGCATAAACTCTTGATAAAGCTTACTAACGTTTCTTTGACAACTATATCAATTCAGCTTCTCAAAAGAGAACAACATCAACCAAACTTAGCAAACAAAATGGTACGTGGAAGGAACGGTAATATAGGTGAGCCCCTAGAACGAGTTCCGGTGCCTAGGAATGATGAGAGTTTCAGTAGGCAGAATCCTCCGACTTTTAATGGGTTAGGTGAACCAGCCGATGCCGAGAGATGGGTTAGAACTATGGACAAGATCTTCAACTACCTCAAATGTACCGAGGCCGACAAACTTGATTATGGTCTTCATCAACTGGTCGATGAAGCTAATTTCTGGTGGGAGTCAGTCAAAAGGACTCTCACAGCTGCTCAATGGGAACGATACACATGGGAAGACTTCAAAGACGAGCTTCTTGAGAAGTACATTCCAGGATGTTACCGCCAGCGTCGCCAAAATGAGTTCTGGAACTTGCAACAGGGAAAGAGGACGGTCGCTGAATATGATCGCTTGTTCAACCAACTATCTCGTTATGCTCCTCAACTTGTGGAGACGGATCTTGCTCGTGCCGACAAATTCAGACGCGGCCTTCGACATGAGATTGGCATATCCCTTGCCAGTCACGGTCCTCTTACTTATGCACAGACACTAAGCCGAGCCATGGATATTGAATCCATGCTACCGAAGGAAAGAGACAGAAGCAACGAGCAGAGTGTGGTGTTCAATCCAGCTATGGGAAAGAGAAAATTTGAAGGAGGAAATTCTAGCAACCAGATGAGGCCCCAAGGATGGAGAGGCAATCCTCAACCGCCTCAACAATTCCGAGCTGCACCACGACCCCAACCGCCGCGGCCAAGTGCACCGAACCGGAACCTTCCTTTTTGTCGACATTGCCAAGGAAACCATGTAGGTGAATGTCGCCTAAAGACAGTAGAGTGTTACCGTTGCGGGAAGAAAGGACACTACGCCAACAGGTGCAACCAGAACCTAGGAGGCCAGCCTCAGCGTCCACCTCCGCCGCCGCCTCGGAATTTTCCGGGAAATGCTGGGAATCAACAGAACCAGCGTCCATTCCAGCAGGCTAGGGCTTATGCTTTGAACTGTGACGAGGCCGCTCAAACCCAGGAGAATCTAGCAGGTATGATCCTATTCAACGACATACCAGTTTTGGCATTATTTGATACAGGAGCATCACATTCATTTATATCTCAACGAGCTTGCCAAACCTTATCCATAAAACCAAAGAAAATAAGCCCAGCTCTCCAAATAAGTGTACCTTCAGGAATGACCATGTTAAGTGAGAAAGCCTGTAGGGACCAAACACTTAAGATAGGGGATCAGGAGTTTCGAACGGATCTATATGTTATCATCATGATGGAGTTCGATGTTATCCTGGGAATGGATTGGTTGGAAAAGAATGGAGCCACTATCAACTGTCAGAACCGAGAGATATCTTTCCGAGTTGATGCCAAAGATGCCACCAGAGTTCACGGTGTTCGTATTGGAGGAAAGGTGCCAATCATTTCCGCCATGAAAGCCATTTCAATGTTACGCAAGGGCGATAGCCAATGCTTTTGGGTAACACTTGAAGAACCACCAAAGACAGCAAGATCAATTCAAGGAGTGCCAGTCGTTCGGGAATTCAAAGATGTGTTTCCAGAAGTGTTGCCAGGCTTACCACCAGATAGACAGATTGAATTTTCTATCGATCTAGAGCCAGGAGCTGCCCCGATGTCCAAAGCACCTTACAGAATGGCGCCAAAGGAACTACAAGAGCTTAAAGTTCAGTTGCAAGAGTTACTCGACCTAGGTTTCATCCAACCTAGCGTGTCGCCACGGGGAGCCCCAGTGTTGTTCGTGAAAAAGAAAGATGGAAGCATGAGGATGTGTATTGATTACCGAGAGCTCAACAAACTCACAATCAAGAACAGGTACCCGTTGCCAAGGATTGACGATCTCTTCGATCAACTCAAAGGAGCGTGTGTGTTCTCCAAGATCGATCTCAGATCAGGATACCATCAGCTGAAGGTTAGAAAAGAAGACGTGCCAAAGACAGCTTTCAGGACCCGTTACGGTCATTACGAGTTCACAGTGATGCCGTTCGGACTGACCAACGCACCCGCAGTATTCATGGATTTGATGAACAGAATCTTTCATCAATATCTAGACGGGGTTGTTCTCGTGTTCATTGACGACATTCTCATCTATTCAAAGACTCAGAAAGATCACGAGGAGCATCTCAGAACCGTGCTCGAGACGTTGCGAACAGAGAGGTTATACGCTAAATTTAGCAAGTGCGAGTTTTGGCTACGAGAAGTAATGTTTCTTGGCCACATCGTTTCCTCCGATGGGATCAAAGTCGACCCAGCAAAAGTGGAAGCAGTTAGTCAATGGAAGACTCCAACAAGTGTAACCGAGATCCGAAGTTTCCTAGGACTCGCACGTTACTACCGAAGATTCATCGAAGGATTTTCAAAGTTATCCAAACCAATGACTTCACTTTTGAAGAAGAGTACCAAGTATGTGTGGACGGAGGAATGCGAGAAAAGTTTTCAGGAGCTCAAGAAACGACTTACAACCGCGCCGATACTAACAGTTACAGAAGGCAATGAAGGATATGTGATCTACACCGATGCATCAAAGCAAGGATTGGGATGTGTCTTGATGCAAAATGGAAAAGTGATCGCCTACGCATCTCGACAACTGAAACCACATGAAATGAATTATCCTACTCATGATCTCGAGCTAGCAGCAGTAGTTCATGCCATGAAGATATGGAGGCATTACCTTTATGGAGCAAAGTGTGAAATCTTCACCGATCACAAGAGTTTGAAATATTTCTTTGAACAGAAGGAGCTCAACATGAGACAAAGGCGATGGCTTGAGTTAGTCAAGGATTATGATTGCAAAATCGACTATCACCCAGGAAAAGCTAACGTTGTTGCCGACGCCTTAAGCCGGAAAAACCAAGGGAATCTCGCTTATGTGGTTACAAATGAAGAGGAACTTGCTCGAGAATTTGCCAAGTTGAATCTGACCATTCTTTGCCCGCCAGCAACAACAAATGGATGTATTGCTACAATTGTTGCAAAGCCCGACCTTCGAGAACGAATCATTGCCGGCCAGCAAACCGATGCACGCATGGAAAAGCTACGATCACAGGTTGGCTCAGAAGGATGCAACGATTTCGTGAAGGATTGCAAAATCAGCACCGACGGTGCATTACTCTATGGAGACAGGTTATGTGTGCCAGACGACAAAGCATTGAAAGAAGAGATTATGTACGAGGCTCACAATACACCTTATACAGCTCATCCCGGTAGCACCAAAATGTATCGGGATCTACGTCAGAAATTTTGGTGGGAGTCCATGAAGAAAGACGTCGCTTCGTTTGTGGAAAGATGCTTAGCCTGTCAACAAGTAAAGGCTATACACCAGAGGCCATACGGAACCTTGCAACCGTTGCCTATCCCAGAATGGAAGTGGGACCACATCAACATGGATTTTGTGGTGAGTTTTCCAAAGTCGTCCAAGGGAAACACTGCAATTTGGGTTATCATCGATCGACTTACAAAGTCAGCTCATTTCTTGCCGATTAAGATGACATTTGGATTAGAGAAGTTGGCCAAACTCTATGTCAAGGAAATAGTAAGACTTCACGGAATTCCGATCTCTATCACTTCAGATCGCGACTCCCGTTTCACGTCAAAGTTCTGGACAAGTTTGCAAGAAGCCATGGGTACTCAGTTAAAGTTCAGTTCTGCTTTTCACCCTCAGACCGACGGACAGTCAGAACGAATGATCCAAATCTTAGAAGACATGCTAAGAGCAGTTGTTGCCGACAGAGGAGATAATTGGGAAGAAATTTTGCCATTGGTGGAATTTGCTTACAACAACAGTTTTCAATCTACTATCGGAATGTCGCCGTACGAAGCTTTGTATGGAAGGAAGTGCCGTTCACCTCTCTATTGGGACGAAGTCGGAGAACGAAAGCTTTTGGGACCAGACGTAGTTCAAGAGATGGTAACTATTGTCGACACAATTCGGCAGCGAATCAAAGAAGCACAAGATCGACAGAAATCTTATGCCGACAAAAGAAGGACCGAATTGGAGTTTGAAGTTGGAGATAAAGTGTTCTTGAAGATCGGTCCAACCCGAGGAGTCATTAGATTCAGAAAACGAGGAAAGTTGAGGCCGAGATACGTTGGACCGTTCGAAATCCTAGAGAAGATCAAGAATGTAGCCTACCGCCTAGCACTACCTCCCAGCCTAGCAAATGTTCACGATGTCTTCCACGTATCCATGCTTAGGAAGTACGTGTTTGACCCCAAGCACGTGATTAGGTATGAAGAGGTAGAACTTAACCCTGATTTACATTATGTAGAAAAACCTGTTAGGATTTTGGATCGAAAGATCAAGGTCCTTAGGAACAAGGAGATTGCCACAGTTAAGGTGTTGTGGAACCACCACGACTTGGAAGAGGCCACGTGGGAACCGGAGGAAAAGATGAGAGCCTAATACCCCGACCTAGTATATGAAGGTACTTAAATTTCGGGACGAAATTTCTTTTAAGGGGGTGGTAGTGTAATAACCCGTATTTTTAAATACTAGAAAATAGAAAATAAATAGTTTCCTTTAATATAATAAGCTTTTCATAATTAATATAGTAAAATGATAAAAGGGATTTTAAATTTAAAAGCTTTAATATTATTAGTTATGTAAATTTCTTAATAAAAGAATTTTAGAATATTTAATTTAATTAGATTTGTTAACTAAAAATATTATTTCTAACTTAATAAAATTTCAAAAATGTAATGTTAATATATTTAACCTAGTTTTGACATTAAAAGAATTACGAAAGAAGTTAGGTATTTTTCGGATAAACGGTTAAGAAAACCCGAGTCGCCGTTTGTCTATTTTCGATCTTTTCGTTTCTTTAAAAATCTTCAAGCTATCAAATTCCTTCCGAAAATTCTTTAACCTATATCGTTGTGTTCGATATTTTTCGTGGATTCCATAAACCCTTTGAAATCTTAAACCGGAATTCGTTGCCGGAAAAATATCTTTTCGTCGGGAAACGAGACGTTCGATCGGAGACGGGATGACCCCTATAAAAAGAGGTCACCACCGCCTCATTCTTGATCATATCCATTATCTAATCCTTCACTTGGAAGAAACCCATCCTCCATCAACTCTCTCTCTCTCCCGAACTCACCTCCATCATCGGCAGCCCCTCCATCTCCGATCTCCACCATCCTCCGCCGTCCTCCATCGCCGGCAGCCTCTCCACCACCACCACCGATCATCCACCAGCCACCACCACCTTCATCTCCATCATCTCTCAATCATCCCACCACCAGCCCCTTATCACTCTCGCTCTCTCTCTAAAGAAGCCGAAGGAACAGCAGCAGCCCCACCTCCGATTGCCGCCGCCGTTCATCTTCTCCGATCAGCTGCCGCCTTCATCTTCAAGCTTCTGCTGCCACCATCTTCATCACCATCTCCCTTCTTCAATTCGAAGGAAGCCAAGAACAGCCCGATCGTCACCGATCATCCTTTCGTGCATATCTTTCTCTCCGATCATCGAAAAGGTATGTCGTTCGTTTCTTTGAACTCGTAGGAAGATTTCGATCCTAGGGATATTGGTTGATCGTCGCTACGAACTCCCGAAGTGAGACATGTATCAACATCTTCATTTGCATCTTCTCTTCTTCTCCGTTGCCGTGCAATCGCCCTTTCTTTGGTGGTTGCCGGTATTCCTTTTTGCATCCATATAACCGAATTAAAGTTGTTCGTAACCTAATAAGTAACATCTTAATCGGAACGAACTTGTGAAAATGGATTGTTGTTGGTATACTTTCTTGTTCATGGATAATGTTTCCCTGCATGTCGAGACTCTGTCCAAATATTTTGAAAATATTAATAGGGCTTCGAAATGAGATTTCCTAGTATCCTATAAAATTTGGTAACAATCGGAATCACCGTTAATTTTCTAAAAATGAAATAGTGTTCATTTCGATTCGAAGGACCATTACCCATTTTGCATGTCTAATATTTTTGTACCAAAATATTCCTAATGATTAGTTGAACAACTTTTGTGTTGAAGTCTAAACCATGCAAACGACGAAAACATAAGAAAATAATTATAGAAGGTTAATAAGTTATATATATAATTTTAGGGAATATTAAATATTAAAAGGAAAAGTTATGTAGATTCTAAGAATGAAATTACGAACGTAACTTAACCTCAGAAAATATTTGTAGGAAGACTCTCCGAAGAA
Source organism: Thymus mandschuricus (assembly GCA_029379335.1). Lineage (NCBI taxonomy): Eukaryota > Viridiplantae > Streptophyta > Magnoliopsida > Lamiales > Lamiaceae > Thymus > Thymus mandschuricus. The sequence continues at coordinate 20,462,065 of CM057076.1, read as the reverse complement.
GCTGACTAAGATTCGAACCAAAGAATCGAGTAACTGGTAAAGGTGGGGATCTATTTATTCGAACTTGTTAAAATCCTTGGGGATTCTTATTTCTTAATAACTCTTGAGCTAGTAAGCTCTATATTCTTCAAGTGCAGGCTTTGTTTCAGGATTAAATTGTGAATCACAGGTTTCCCAGGTTTAATGCTCTAATCTTTTACGATATCGGGTTGACATCGTTAGGTCTAACACACCAACGACCAACTGGTGTACACCGGGATCGGGAGTGGGGTTTACCACGGAAATCTCGATCCCTAGCCGATAGACTTGCATATAACTTATTTATGCCGTCTAGCATAGCTGATGGGTTTATATACACTTTATGTATGTCACCCTGCAAATGTTCTTATAATCCGATAGGTGGTTTAACCGGGATTCGATTACGAGTAACCTCGGGAATACCTAAATGGACGTCTAAATGGTTTGGTCATATGGGATCAAGACTTATTCTTTCTCTTCTCTCTTTTAAAATCCTGAAAGCCTTGCTTTTGTTTTCCTTTGATTGGCAATGATTCCCACTGAGTGCTAGTTGTACTCAGCCCTGTGAAACTTTCTTTGTTTTGCAGATTGGGAGCCGGAGGCATAGTGACGGGACGAGAAGAGAGAGAAAAGGAAAGGAGGAATAAACAAGAGACGAGGATAATAAAACTTAAACCGTTAGACTCTTTCCCGTTTCTTAAACTTTTATTTGGTTATAAACAATTTACGTATGCTTTGAATCGTTAAAATAATTTCCCTTTTTATTACTTAGATAACTGAATCCTCATACTAATATTCGAAATGGGAATTATGGTTTAGTTAACTTAGAAAGTTAATATTCGTTTAAAGTTTATTCGTTATTCATTTGTTAGTTTAAAACTTGACGTTTTAAAAATATGAATTCATATAACGAAAACTTAAACGAATTTATAAAAACTATAACGGTTGTTAAATGAATGTTTATTTATTCGCTTCCGCTATTTAAAACGCAACTTTGATGTAACGATATATTCTGGACCCAACTGTAGTGCGGTCTGGTCCGCCACGGTTGTTATGCTTTCGATATGTACTTTGGATCCGATGATGGCGCGGTCTGGTCCGACCTCATCGTTATGGTTTATGTACTTGTTTAGCTGATGTTTAGTCTTTGGTATTTACTACGACTTGATCCTGGTTTAAGGGGAGATGTTGCCCAAATTTCCAGGCTAAACTAAATGAATTTTAATTAAAACTAATTAAAATGAATTGAATTATGATTTCTCCCTTTTTATTTTACCCTTCGTTGCATCCCGATTTAATTGGTTATAATTAAAATTGATTATTTTTAGAGTTAGGAAAATCGGGGTGTGACATATGTATTCATGAGATCCATTATGCAATTATCCTACTAAGGCATAAAAACATAACTAAGCATACATAATTAGTGGCCAATTAATCATACATGAGAACAAGCACCATGAAACATACACCTAGATTAATTGGCAGGCTAAAATAGATCTAAAAATTATTCATGTAAATTCAATTAAACATACAAACCATAGAATCAAACTAGGAAAATTAGCTAAACATAATTAAAAGAAAGGTAGAAGGAAGATTAAACATAAGTGAAAGCATAAATAAAAGAGAAAGGAATAGAAAAACTCTTGAATCTTGAATAATTCTTCAATCTCCAATTGTCTTCCAAGAAATACATGAATTAAATCTAGATCTAAAATATAAAAGTGTAAAGAAAAGAATGAAAAAATTATCTAGCGACGAGAAAATGATTATTTAGCGACGAGAAAATGATTATTTAGCGACGAGAAAATGATTATTTAGCGACGAGAAAACTACACCCTAACAACTATTGGCTTGAAATAATGTTTGAGTCGATACCCATTCACCACGAACTTGTCCCCATCTTCCTTCATCACCTCGAATGCTTCGTTCCTAAAATCCTTGTAGATGACGAATGGAGCGGACCACTTACTTTGCAATTTTCCGCGAAATAGCCGAAGTCGAGAGTTGAAAACGAGCATGTTGTCCCGCACATTGAACTTTCGATCTCTAATGCTCAAAATCATGAAACTTCTCCACTCGTTCCTTGTAAATCCTTGAGTTATCGAACGCTTCTTTCCTCCACTCATCAAGTTCTATCAATTCATCGCACCTTTGGGCCATGACCTCCTTGAACTTGAAATTAATCCTTCGAGTCGCCCAATATGTCGTATGCTCCAACTCCATCGGTAAATGGCAAGATTTGCCAAATAGCAATTGATATGCAGATTGTTGGTCCCAAAATGATAAGTAGAGATATGTGTAACTGAAGTTTTTCAACTTCTTTTCAAACTTATCTCAGAGTGAGCATGACGGGGTCTCTTGAAACTTAAGACCGTAGTGAACGCTTGATCTACAATAAAGCTTTCTAAGGACATAAGCGAGCGCTTGATCCCTAGATTGACTCGCTTGTTGAAATGCAGAAATTTATTGAGCTAGTTTTTCCTAAGTATTTTAAAACCCAGTTTTAGGTTTGTTTATATGCACGTGCAGAAATGATATAATCAAAGCATGTAAATAATGAAAAGCTTAAGGATATGAAATACGAGACCAGGGTTTATAGTGGTTCGGTGGTAAAACACCTATGTCCACTTTTGTTCTACGCAGGAACAGTTTCTCTTCACTCAAGAACCTTTGAGGATTACGGGTTCCCCAAAAACCAAGCCAATGATCGAGCTTTACAAGCTTGGATCCAGACAACAACTAGGAGATTACGGGTTTTCCACAAACCTAACACTTAGATCGAGCTTAGTAATGAACGTGCAAGCTTGGATCTATTACAACTGGGAGATTACGGGTTCTCCTCTAACCTAACAACTGATCGAGCTTTGTGCAGTCGAGGAAAGCACAAGCTTGGATCCTACAACAACCTTTACAACGACAACACTAACACACTTGACAGACAAGGGTATGGGTTGGGTTGGAAAAACACTCTAAGTGAAGAATCCTTTATAGTGATTGTAAGGGTTAGGATTCTTCTTCTAAGCTTGGATATGTATAGTGGCTTAGAATCTAAGAGTGAGGATGCAGAGACAAGTTTCGATGGAACAGAAACTTGGAACACTTTCTTACAAGAACTCAAGAAGATGATTGTTGGAAATCGTGAGTGCTTGTTTGTTCTGAGCGTAGGAAATTTTCAAGGAAGTGTTAAGTGTTCTCTTCTCTGCATGCCTCTATTTATAGTGTGAGAGTTGGGTAGAAGCCGTTTGAAAGTAGGTGGCTTTGTCTCTCCACACTCGACAGTACTTGGCTTTGACCTGCAACTTTGTCTCTCATCAGCTGTCTTGACCGCTATGTTGCCTCCGGCCGAACTATCCACTATGAACTGACAAGTCTGATTTACTGCGTCGTAGAAATATTGCCAAAGCAACTCCGGTGCCATTTCATGGTGAGGGCATTGTTGAAGTAGCTCTTGGAACCTCTCCCATGCTTCGTGAAATGGCTCATCATTGTCTTGGGAAAAGTTCATTATCTTCGACCTCACCTCTTGAGTCTTGCGGTTCGGGTAGTACTTGAGCATGAATCTCTCACAAACGGCATTCCATGTTTCGAGAGAGTTGGCCGGGAGCGACAAATACCACGACTTTGCTCGATCCTTGAAGGTGTATGATAGGGTGCATTTTTACCCTATCATCTAAGTGTTATATTATCGTTTTCTTGTCTTATTTTGATAGTTTAGCTCATGTTTTATATTTTTTATGTTATTTTGAGCTAGATTACGCTTTTGGGTTGTTTTGAGTGTTTTTAGGGCTTTTGAGTCGAGAAAACCCAAGATGAGATGAGAGACAATGAAACCAAGGAAGAGATGAAGTATTGATCCCAAGTTCTGACTTCTCATGATTTTTTGGAAGAGTTAAACTGGAAAAATGAAAGTATAGCATTGAATAGGGGTTCGATACGAGCATGTAGGTGAAAACGGAGGTCAATTCGGAGTTCGGATGAGGAAGATATGGCCGAAACAAAAAAGTTGCGCAGAACCCTCTCGACCCTCTCGACCACCCTCTCGATCGAGAGAGGTGTCGAGAGGATACCCCTGTTTTCCAGACGGGATTTCTCTTAAAAAGCAATTTTTAATTCCTTCTTGGTTTCCTTGTACAATTAGGTATTAGATGTAAACTTTTACCCTATAAATACCTCTAAACTTATCATTGTAAGTAGCCAACATTAGTTCTCCCATACCTTAGATTAGTTTTTATTCTTTTCTCTACTTTTATACTTTAGATCTAGATTTATTTTATGTATGAAGACAATTGAAGATTGAAGATTCATCAAGATTCAAGAGTTTTTCTATCTCTTTCTCTATTATTTATGCTTTTCGTTATGTTTATTCTTCCTTCTACCTTTCTTTTAATTATGTCTAGCTAATTTCTTTTAGTTGATTTTAGGGTTTGTATGTCTAATTGAATCTATGTGAGTTCTTTTAATTACAATTAGCCTTTCAATCTAGATGTATGTTTCATGGTGCTTATCTCATGCATGATTACTTGATCACTAATTGTGTATGCATAGTTATGTTTTTATGCCTTAGCAGGATAATTGCAGAATTGATCTCATGAATACATGGTATGATGATTTAATTGTCTTAGCCGAAATTAGATTATCACAGGTCTATATATAGTCGATATAGGTGTCGTAGCTGAACCTTGTCGATTGTATTATCGATACTTGTTCTATTTTGCACTTGATTTGATTTCTATGAGACCGAGAGGAGATTAGGATCTTATTGAGTGATGATCTATACTTCCTTAGTCGGAGTGTTAGGTTACTTTCGTGTATCACATTTAGATTGAATTAAATTGGTTAATTGAGTTAATTGTTACTTGTGTAGATTTGATTAGATAGACTTCCCTAGAATCAACCTTGTTTCTTATTTGATTTATTTGTTTCCTTATTTGCTTATTTGTCTTATTTGTTTAATTGCTTATTTATTTGTTTCCTTATTTGTGTTCTTTTTATTTGTTTAGTTTATTTGCCTAGGATTATAAAAACCACATTCTAAATTCTTAATTACCTAGACATCAGTTTAATTCTAGAGTAAAGGTATTGCGTGTGATTTCGATATATCAATCCATGTGGATACGATACTCGTACTTATTCTTTACTATACCTATTTTTGTGTGGTTGAAAATAGTGCGATCAAATTTTGGCGCCGTTGCCGGGGATTGATTAGATTTCCCATAGATATTTTGAAATAGGATTAATAGGTGATTTAGGCGTTTATTTTTCTGTTTTGTGTATTAATCTAACCGTTTCCTTTCTTTGTTGAGGACTAAATTCTTATGGCGGATTCGGTAGCGAAAAAGACTCTCAACGATCGGTTCAAGCCGATTATTGATCAATTCCAGAATGGAGGATGGGGGACTGTTGAGGCTACCAATTACGAGATCAAGACTTCCCTCATCAACATGGTGCAAGCAAATCAATATGGAGGCACACCGATGGAGGATCCTAATGTTCACCTGAAGCAATTTCTCAACATCTGTGCCACCTACAAGGCAAATGGAGTGCTGATGCTAGAGAGTGGCTTGAGGATATAGAGAATCGAGCCGAGATAAAGACATGGAGCGAGTTGTGCAAACTGTTCTTAAATAAGTTCTTCCCACCTTCAAGGGCTCAGATGCTTCTAAACGAGATCAACAAATTCCAACAATTTGAAGATGAGTACCTTTACGAAGCATGGAGGAGATTAAGAAAGATGCTTCGTGTATGCCCCAATCATGGTCTGGACAAGGGGGAACAAATCTTCTGCTTCCATCGAGGATTGAACAAGCAATGCAAGAAGGAGCTCGATTATGCATCTAAAGGAGGATTCTTAAATAACGATGCAGAGACGGTGTTTCACTAAAAAGTGTTCGCAATAGAACGAAATCTATCCTAACACTTAGTAAGTAAAAACCCAATGTCGAATCTCAACTTTGCAGGGCAAATAACTGTGTAGCAAATAACTGTTTCTCTTCTTTTATTAGCTTTAACCAGGTGACTTAGCGCACCTGGCCACCGGGCTCCTCCCTTGAAGGAGTGACCCGGGTACGATCCCTTGTGGGAGCGAATTTGGGAGATATAAGGTGGGCTTGGAGAAATTCTAGGAGTTATAAGGTACTTGGCGTACTAACATCTAATCTAACAACTAACATTTGCCCGATCAAAAAAAAAAAAAAAAAATCCTAAACTAGCCTAAATCTAAGAAAACAAGTAAAAAGAATTTTGAGTTTTGTTTCTAAATCCTAGGCAAGAAAATAAATAAGCAATAAATCAAAAGCAAATAAATAAATCTAATCTAGAAAGCAAGAAATAAATCTAAACTAATTAATCAAAGGAATTAAATAAAATCAATTAAACTACCTAGGCAAAAATCGTAGAGAAAGCAAGAACGGAAGCAACGAATAAAACGAAACTAGACATAAATAATTAAATTAAATCTGAAAATCTAAGAACATAAATATAACTTTAAGAACTTGAAAATCGAAAGAAAAGAAACTTTTAAAAACGAGAGAAAAGAAACTTTGAAAAACGAATCTAAACTACGAACTAAATAACTAACAAAGAAATTAAACGAAGAATCTAAGAATTAAATAAAAGAACTAAGAATGCAATTAATTAAACGAAAGGTAAGCAATAAAGAACTTAAGAATTAAAAGCGGAAACGAAGGAATAGGACCGAACGAAAGAAACTTGAATAAACCTTGAATCTTCAAAAGTAATCTTCAATCCTAAAGTTACAAACTAATAAAACTAAAGAAAAGTGCTAAAAAACTAGAGAGAAAGATGTTATTTTCGTGTCCCAAGAGTATGTATTTATAATACCATCTACAACCTACTTCAAAAAGGAAAAATAGCCCAAAAATCGGCCCAGCCCGCGCCGGCTCGGGTCGGAGCGCCGGCTCGGGTCGGAGCGCCCGCTCGGGTTCAGGAGCGCCCGCTCCAATGCTGGTTCGCTGGGACTGCGCGCGTCTTTCTTGTTTTGGCCGTAACTTCCTCGTCCGAACTCCAAATTGACCACCGTTTTCGCCTACGTGCTCCTATCGAACCCCTATTTGATGTTATGCTTTGATTACATCCAAATTCATTCTTCACTAAAATCGAAAGAGGTTAGAACTTGGACTCAATGATTGCTTAAGAACCTTTCTTCGCTCGTTTCACTCCATCTTCTCGACTTTTAGTTCCAAGCAATACCTAAGAACATAAACTCACAAAAGACCCAAATCATAGCAAAGTACAATGAAAAGCAATCAAAATATAAAGATAAATGGATCTGAAACTACGACTAAAACAACACACAATGACACCAAACAAATCCCCCACACTTAACTCTTTGCTTGTCCTCAAGCAACATAATCACACAACTTAGACTCAATTCAAACAATTCAAATCATAGAACATTTAATTACCGGAATCGACAAGCTACGAACTAAGTCACCTTACTCCCAAGTTACAAACAATCAAACATCAACGAACTATGTGGCTTATAAATCAATCCAAGTATGAGGATCCAATCAACGATATACACACATCTCACAAATATCCAAAATTGTCACAAATTTAGACTTCTAGCCTACTTCCCCTTTTATCAATCAACACAAATACTTGATCGTATTAGCATATAATACGTTAGGTTTACCCATCGATGGTTCACATCGAGTATCCTAACGCGGTTTCCCGTACTCATTATTCTATGAATAAGCAGAGTAGAATGCCCACGAACAATTCATAACTCATCACAAACGAGTATCATCTAGGATATAGCTTCGTGAAATATAATCATTCAAGGGTTCCTCGAAGCCTTTTCACGTGGTTTCTCATGCTCATTACTCTAGTATTTTCATACGTAACAAGTAAGAGGAGTAGAATCTGTTGGTCCTGGTTTGTTAATAGGAAAAATACGTAGAGGGAGGGGGGGGGGGGGAGGGGGGGTGAATACGTATTTTTAAGTTTTTCAACTTCAAATCCCTTAACTCAGAGTAACAAGTAAAGAGCTCACTTAATACTTAAAACCTAGCTGAAGCTAGATCTACAGTACGTAGCTTGCCTGCTTGACCGAAGTGAGCACTTGATCAAGAGGGAGTCTTTACTCGTGTATGCGGAATTTGGTGAGCTAAAATCTTTTCCTAAGTAATTAAAGATCCAAGTTCGTTTGTTTAGATGCACGTGCAATGGATAATCAAATACGGTAAAGAGATAAGAGTTAGAGAGATACGACACAGAGATTTATAGTGGTTCGGAGATAAAGCTCCTACGTCCACTTGTTGCACGACGGCAACTGTTCTCTTCACTCAAGAACTTGAAGATTTCGGGCTCTTCAAAAGCCTGGTCAAGATCGGGCTTCACTTGCCTAGATCCGACGACAGACGTAGTGATTGCGGGTTCACTACACAAACCTAGACAAGACTGGAAGCTTCACTTGCTTCAGTCAAACACAGACAGGGAGATTACGGGCTCTCCTTACAGCCTAGCTTCGATCGAGCTTTACAAAAACGATGTAGGTGCAAGCTTGGATCTAAACTCTATGATCGAGACTTCTTCAATCGATGAAAGAAGAGTCTTGGATCGAGACAACCTAACGACGACTCAAAAACCTAACAGACAGAGTTTAGGGTTTTTGGTAGACGAACACACTATGAAGAGCTCTTTACAGTAGATGCAAAGTAGGCTAGAGCTCTTCTTCTAAGCTTGGATATTTGAAGTGGGCTTAGACTCTAAGTGTGAAGGTTGTGAAGACGAGTTCCAATGAACTGGAAACTCGGAGAACACTTGGAAACAAAGACTCGAAGATTTGCTCAAAGGCTTGGGAGTGTTTGTTTGCTGTATGCGCTCAAATGCTCAAGTAGTGTTCTGCATCTTTGATAACCACATATTTAGTATGCTTTAGAGTGCGTCTCGATGCGTGTTTTGGTTCGGATTTGTGCTTAAATGAATAGAAATGATAGGTTTTTACCATTTATGCCTTTTCTATATGCTTTGCGTTTTTCTCTCGGTTTCCGTGCTGATTTCAGGTGCTGTGGAAATTTTCTGGGCAAGTTTGACTTAGCCTAGGTCGAAGAGGGTCGAAAGAGGAAGCCGTAGCACTTTGCGGATTAATTTTCCGATGTCGGACGAGAGAGAACGAGCCAAAACCGTGAGAGCGCGCAAACTGGAAATGTGGGCGGAAATTGTACGGGTCAACCGGAAATGAAATAGTCAACTCCTCAATTAACTTTCCAGAAATTACAGATTTTACCCCACCTTCTCAACTTAAGTTTCTAGTATTTGCAATTTAGCCCCAATGCTTGGGAAAACTATATATAGCTAGATATTTTCCTTATTTGTGATAAAAATTAGACTTGTATTTCATATGCACAACTTCTCTTAGAACCCTAGCTATTTTCCCTCTTTCTACTTTGGGATTTTCAAATATTGGTGGATGATCAAGCTTGGATATTGAAGATTATTGAAGAATTTCCATTCCTTTTCATCTCCTTGTTACTTTTATCATGTTTTCTCTTATTTTCCATGGTTTAATTGCTAGATCTATGGCTAGCTAATTTTGCATATGGCTCCAAGTGATGGATAATTTGATGTAGATGATAGGAATTAGATTCTAGGATGTTGATTTACCTTCCCCTTGGATTGCCTATGGATTGGGACTTTAATTTGTATGCATGAATAATTGATCACTAGGAGTGCATCTAAGGTGTTTGAGGGAATGCCTAGGAAGCTTCCTTTCATAGCACTTGGCATCAATCCATACCCATATCACTTGATTTCATCTCTTATAGTTCCTAGAAAGAATTAGATGAGTTGGAAGAGAGTTGGTAGGTTATCTTAGACATAATTTGTGCTATTTGGAGTTGATGGAGTATTTAAAGGCTTAGAAAGCATTTGTTGCTCTATCAATCAACTTGTTAATCACCCTAGTAAGGTAGGTTAGCATATTTGATATAAGATACCATCCAAGGTGGATTAAATTGGCTTGAAGCATCTAGATTCTAAGACTATCATCATCATCATATTTGAAATCACTTGGATCCATACCTTTTACTATTGATATTCTACATTTGCTTTTTACTTGTCTTGCCTACTTTACATTGTTGAGTTTACATTCCACTTTACTCTTTGCCTAGTTTAGTAAAAAACCAAATCATGATCATGTGCTTAGATAGTATGATAGAGACAAGACGAACTACTTGATTGTCTATCGATACATTCACTCCTTGTGGTTCGACCCGGACTACTAGCTAGTTTGGTTATTGTATTATCGATAGGCTAGAAATAGCCGAGTCAATTTTTGGCGCCGTTGCCGGGGAGTGAATAGATTGATGATCAATAGTTTGTTTAGTTTCTTGTTGCTAATTTGAGCTTCTTTTTTTTTTTTTTTTTTTTTTTTTTTTTTTTTTTTATTTTATTTTATAGATAGGATGGTATTGTGCTTGTTGATTCAAGCATTCTATTGGACTATTTTTGATTTCTTTATTGGTGTGCTTGATAGGTACACACTTCATAGATCCAAGGTTAAACATGTGGAATCTTTTGATTTGGATTATGAGAAGAGAGAAAGAACTTCCAAAGAGCAAGATGTGGAAATCAATCGGGAAGTGGAAGTTCTTAGGAAGAAATTGGAGGCTATGGAAGCAAGAGTGGATGAGCAAAGGAGGAGAACTCAAGAGGTTCAATTAACTCCTATAATTGAGATATTCCAACCTCCAAATGCTAGTTATCAAGGAAGAGAATGGGGCACGGTTGATGCACCTAGCTTTGAGCTCAAACCGGGTTTGATTCGTTTGGTTCAAGCAAATCAATTTGGAGGAGAAGTCACCGAGGACCCAAATGATCATCTATACTCATTCCTCGAAATTTGTGATACCCTCAAGCTCGAAGGAGTGCCAAATGACACAATCCGGATGAGACTCTTCGGATTTTCACTTCGTGACCGGGCTAAAGAGTGGTTCAAAGGTCTCAATGAGAAGTCAATCAAAACATGGGAAGACCTATGCAAAGCTTTTCTCTCAAGATACTTTCCACCTTCCAAGGTACAACATCTAATCTCGGAAATTTATCGGTTTTCACAACATGAAGATGAGATGATAGTTGATTGTTGGGAGAGATTCCATGAGCTCTTAAGGAAATGCCCTCCACATGGCCTAGATGAGAGTCGACAAATCTTCATCTTCTATGGTGGTTTGACTTCACAAACGAGAACTATTGTAGATGCTACCTCCGGAGGTTGTTTGCTTAATCGTAATGTGAAAGAAGCTATGAGGATTCTTGAAGAGATAGTCTCTAACTCTTTTCAATGGCCTATGGAAAGGGTGCATTCAAGGAAAGATACCTCCATTATGGATGATAAATATGAAGAGCTTGCTTCCTAAATTACCAACCTCAAGAAGGAGCATGAAGAGATTAAAAAGGCGTTGATGGAAACACGAGCTTGGCAAAGACCAAAGAATGGAAGAATTTGTGGCCAAGAAGAGGTGATTCACATCAACCAACAACCTCTCTCGGTTTCTCAACAATTTGTAGAAGATGATCCACTCCAATCTTGGAGTTATGAGGCTCCATTGATGTCCCCACTTTCCATGCCTATTCATGAGCCTCAAGAGGAAATAAAGCCCTATTTGCCATATTCAATGAAGGATGAAGGTATCTCTCTTACCCGTTTTCCCCAAACTTTTATGAAGAATGATGATGTGAGTGAGTTGAATGATGGTATCGTGGATAATACATCACTTCCTCTTGGGTTAAGATGTGAGGATCATGATGAGTTTGGGGGAGAGAAGAGAGATGATCTTGTGGAGAGTACTCCTCATGAAGAAGTTGTAGAGATGAGCATTGGTAAGTTGGAAGAGTTCAAGAAGTTGGATATCAATTCTTCTTTGGTCGAGTTGTTGAGAACTATGCCAAATCATGAGAAGTTCTTGGAGGATGTGGACAAGAGAAAGATGAGGATGGATGATGATATAACCATTGAGTTATCGGTGGAATGTAGTGCTAGACTACGAAGAGAATTCCCCAATAAGAAAAGCGATCTTGTAGATTTCACAATTCCTTGAGAAATTGGTGATCAAGTGCTAGAGAAGGTCTTACGTGACATGGGTTCAAGAGTGAACGTGATGCCTCTTCCTATCTTTGAACGTTTGAAGATTGGAACCCTTATGCCCACCATGACTATACTTAAATTGGCGGATCGCTCTATCATAATTCCATGGGGAAAGGTCGACAATGTGCTTATCAAGGTTGGAAAGTTCATCTTTCCGGTGGACTTCTTCGTTCTTGACATTGATGAGGAGCAAAACATTCCTTTGATACTTGGTATGCCTTTCTTGTCCACAAGCCGAGCTATATTGGATGTTTGTGATGGAAGTCTCATTTTCCGAGTTGATGAAGAAGAGATGACATTCTATGAACCGGAAGTTGAGAATGGATTGAAAATTCCAACCAAGGATGAGGGACTTGATCTTGACGACTTACCTCATTCAATGTTTGTCGATGCATTCCCATATCGAGGAGGAGGTTTCAAAAACCTAGGAGGCGTGAAGTTCCAAGAGAAGATTGCCGATCCTTCACGTGAGAGGTTTACAAGTTTTGGAGGTCAAGAGAGGACCTCGTTTGATGTCCCATGAGCTACATTGAGGTATCGTCGAGCTAACGACGTTAAACAAGCGCTCGTTGGGAGGCACCCCAACACGTATCCTTTATTTTCTTGTTTTTTTCAAGTTTAGTCGTTTTAGTCGAATAAAAGTTGAGAGTGGGTTAATTTGTTATGGAAAAATATTTCTAAGTGTTGGATGCTTTCTTATGCCTTTGAAAATTTTTAAGATTTTTCAAGTTGGCAATTTCATGCCTTAGAAAAATTTTGAGAATTTTCAAGTTTTGTATTCCAACACTTAGAAAAATTTTGAGGGTTTAAGTTCTAACTTTGCGCAGTTCGGCGGTAAAATCGAAAAAAAATAGCAAATCTTGTCGGAATTCGATTCCGTCGATTGCATTGAGTTCCTAAGACTCGGGAGTTGGGGGAGGACCATCTTTCGTCCCGGACCGGCCCGAAAACGCCCGGGCCAAGTCCGGGGACAGCACCAACCACGACCAAAACCACGCCCGTTCCTTGGTCGCAAATGGCAAACCACGCCCGTTCCTTGGTCGCAAATGGGGAGCCATTTCATGCCCACTCATTTTCGGTCAACCCTCCTCTCCCGGGTTTGACCGCAAAAGTTCCTTTCCCCCTATTTTCATTTTGTTTTTCCATTTTCTTTTTGCTATTATATTCTATCTCCTACACTTCTCTTACCTCATTTCTCTTACTTATTCATTTTTTTCTCTTGAGATGATGAACATGTTCTTGAAATCGAAAAATCGAGAGGAGCAAAGCATGACGAAGGACAGGATTCAACTCAATCGAGCAAGTACCGAAATGAGCAACATTGAACGTAATTTACATCGCAAGCTTGGACCTTTGTGAGTGTAGTTTAAATTCCTTATTATTCTTCCCTCCAAACTCATTTTAGACTTTGCTTCTAAAATAAGTTTGGGGGAGGGGGGTAGGATAAGGTCTTTAAACTACTTTTCTCTCTTCGGTTTTTCATTAAAGTTGCGATTTTTAAGCTTGTATTTGCTTGATGAAGTTGATTGGATGCTTGAAGGGGATGAGTTTGTTGAGTGTGTGGAATGGATTGTGTATGGTGGAGTATTGAGGAGAAGAAAATTTGGAAAGAAAATTTGGAATTTGGAAGGGTTTGTGCAAATAATTCAAGTGATGTTTTCATGCTTTATATGGGTGCTTAATTGCGTAGGTGCAAAATTTTCAAATTTCATTTTAAGAGCATCACTTGAGTTATAGTGCTTTTCGTTCACATGGTTAGATATTGTGGTTATCGTTCCTTTGCTTTCAAGAGAGATGTCGATGATGATTTGAGCGAAAAATGCATCATGTTTTTGGGATTTCTCATGTGTGTATTGAGCATGAAATGGTTGCATAGCATGATTAACTAGGAATGATTGATCTTAGGCACATGAACTCTAAACAAAAGCTTGTGAGATTTGAGCCGAAACGTTGCATCAATAACGTTACTTTTTCTTTCTTGTGAGTTTGCCATGTATTGCATTGTTATCTTCTAGAACTTGCCTTTAATCTCGATCGAGGTTGCTATATGTGTCATGAGAACTTAGAAATGATTTTAGTCCCTCACTTGTTAGCCTCATTATTTCCTAAACACTAACCAAATGAAATGTCAACTTTGTGGTCCCCCTTGAGCCTTTAAAGCCTTTATTTTTGAACCGGATGAAAGGGGGTGATGGTTGGTTAAGGGAATCCATTGAGAGGTTGTGAGTAGTGAGAAACGAGGTTGGAGTAGTTTGATTGAAGAGTCGTTGTGAGATGAGAATACTCCTATGAGCTCTAGTGAAAAGGAAAAAAAAAAAAGAAAAAAGAAAAGGAAGGAAAAAAAAATGAAAGAGATGAGAATGGAATTCTCACAAAAGAAAAAAGTGGAAAAAATGATGAGAAAAGAAAAAAAAAAAAAAAAAAAAAAGAAGAAAGAAAAGAGTTGAAAAGAAAGAAAAAGTTTGAATAAAGTTAGTTGTGGATGAGAGCATAAAGGAGTTATTCATGAATGTTTGAGAAGCTTCAATCAAGCTTATGTACTTAAGAGTGTAAAGAGGTGAAATGGTGAAGGTAGAAGGTGGAGAAATTCACACTTAGAGTGGAAAGAGAAGGTGAAAGTACTTAAGAGATTTCTTAGTCACTTAGCCTAAAAATCCCTACCTAAACCAATGTCCCCACATTACAAGCCTAAATTAAAGACCTAATTGATCTTAGTTCGAGTGCACAACTAAGCGATGGAGATCTTGAGGTTTAGGGCAAGCTTATGGTAAGAGCAATGCATGCATGAGTTCGATGAGTGTAAACATTCCTACCATACACTTGAGAGAAAGAGTGATACACTTGCATCTAGCGAGGTTTGGAGTTTCATTATGCTTGAGTGATTGATTTCTTGGTTGAGAGTGTTGTGTGATTGTAGATTGTTAAATGCACCTTGGGAGTTCCATGTTCGAAAATGTTTTATTGAGTGAGTATTTTGAGGCATCGATGATCTTGATTAGCATACCCATATGTGCTTATGTTCTTTGATTGTTCGTTCCATTGTCGGGACGAGCAATGACTTAAGTTTGGGGGAGTTTGATAACCACATATTTAGCATGCTTTAGAGTGCGTCTCGATGCGTGTTTTGGTTCGGATTTGTGCTTAAATGAATAGAAATGATAGGTTTTTACCATTTATGCCTTTTCTATATGCTTTGCGTTTTTCTCTCGGTTTCCGTGCTGATTTCAGGTGCTGTGGAAATTTTCTGGGCAAGTTTGACTTAGCCTAGGTCGAAGAGGGTCGAAAGAGGAAGCCGTAGCACTTTGCGGATTAATTTTCCGATGTCGGACGAGAGAGAACGAGCCAAAACCGTGAGAGCGCGCAAACTGGAAATGTGGGCGGAAATTGTACGGGTCAACCGGAAATGAAATAGTCAACTCCTCAATTAACTTTCCAGAAATTACAGATTTTACCCCACCTTCTCAACTTAAGTTTCTAGTATTTGCAATTTAGCCCCAATGCTTGGGAAAACTATATATAGCTAGATATTTTCCTTATTTGTGATAAAAATTAGACTTGTATTTCATATGCACAACTTCTCTTAGAACCCTAGCTATTTTCCCTCTTTCTACTTTGGGATTTTCAAATATTGGTGGATGATCAAGCTTGGATATTGAAGATTATTGAAGAATTTCCATTCCTTTTCATCTCCTTGTTACTTTTATCATGTTTTCTCTTATTTTCCATGGTTTAATTGCTAGATCTATGGCTAGCTAATTTTGCATATGGCTCCAAGTGATGGATAATTTGATGTAGATGATAGGAATTAGATTCTAGGATGTTGATTTACCTTCCCCTTGGATTGCCTATGGATTGGGACTTTAATTTGTATGCATGAATAATTGATCACTAGGAGTGCATCTAAGGTGTTTGAGGGAATGCCTAGGAAGCTTCCTTTCATAGCACTTGGCATCAATCCATACCCATATCACTTGATTTCATCTCTTATAGTTCCTAGAAAGAATTAGATGAGTTGGAAGAGAGTTGGTAGGTTATCTTAGACATAATTTGTGCTATTTGGAGTTGATGGAGTATTTAAAGGCTTAGAAAGCATTTGTTGCTCTATCAATCAACTTGTTAATCACCCTAGTAAGGTAGGTTAGCATATTTGATATAAGATACCATCCAAGGTGGATTAAATTGGCTTGAAGCATCTAGATTCTAAGACTATCATCATCATCATATTTGAAATCACTTGGATCCATACCTTTTACTATTGATATTCTACATTTGCTTTTTACTTGTCTTGCCTACTTTACATTGTTGAGTTTACATTCCACTTTACTCTTTGCCTAGTTTAGTAAAAAACCAAATCATGATCATGTGCTTAGATAGTATGATAGAGACAAGACGAACTACTTGATTGTCTATCGATACATTCACTCCTTGTGGTTCGACCCGGACTACTAGCTAGTTTGGTTATTGTATTATTGATAGGCTAGAAATAGCCGAGTCAATCTTCACATTGTGATCCTTCACTATTTATAGGCGGAGGGTTGGCTGAGATCCGTTGCTTGGTTGGTGGCCTTGTCCCTCCTCCTCTCGACAGTACTTGCGCAGGCGGATGCTTTTACAGACGCGTCAGTTTGTCTGTTTGCCCAAAATGGCTAACTTACAAACCTAACAGTAACTGGAGCGAGCCAGTACTGTTGCGGCGCCTTTGTCGGCCTAGCAGTCAACTCCTCTGCCCCACTCCTCTTTCGACACGTGGAGATCTTGTAATCAATGCTACGATCTCCTGTTGACTGGAGTTCAAAATATGGGCGGGAGTCACGCTGTCACTTTCTGGTAGGTAGTGGCTCGCTTCGCTATGAAGTTGTAGCGTCTGCTTTAGTTGAGTCACTTTGTAGTCATTCTGTAGTGAGCCGCTTCGGGAGATAAAGTTCCCTAGTGACTACTTTGGAAATTGCTGACTAGAATTGACTAGCTTTGACTTTACACTGCAGCGCTCGCTTCGCTTTGCTTTGGCTTTGAACTGTAGCGCTCGCTTCGCTTCGCTTTGGCAGACTCGCTTTGAATCTACTGTAGCGCTCGCTTCGCTACACTATTCTTCGGCACGCTTCACTTCGGCTTGCTAGACTTGCTTCGCTTCGAAAAACACACTCAAGCGAGTGGCCTTCACTTGAAATTTTGAAGCCTAAAATCTAAGCAAAATAAAGAGCCATCCTAACAGAGTAGGCTTAGAAAAAATCTAACCTATTATTTACATAAAAAATGGGTCGCTTGGGAACAGAACGCTTTGGGGTTTTGGGATCAAATCAAAACAATAAGATATCCCTTATAGGTTCCCCCTTAACATGTGATTCTTAACAATTCCCAACAGAATCCTATCAACTCAACTATTCCCAATAAATCACAAATCAACAATTCTTTTTTTTTTTTACACACACAAGGGGAAGTAAACTAAAATTCCAAAATTGCAACAATCTAGAATTAACACTCATAATCCAAATCATCGATCATCTCCTCACAACTCAAATCAATCATGCCCCACAGTTCACCAAATTACAATCACAACTCAAGACTAAACCAACCTAATTCAAGCTATCAATTAACAAAGACACAAAAAAATCAACTAACATGTCAAAAATAATAATTTTCAAACACCCCCCCCCCCCCCCCCCCCCCACACACACACACACACTTAAAATCATGCAATGTCCCCATTGCAAGAAAATAAATAAGAAGGGAAAAAGAAAACTTATCGCTTTTGACGACACAACTTGGTACAAAAATCGAGACCTCGAGCGATCCCAAAAATTGCAACCTACAAAACAAAGACAAAAATAAAAGAATTAGATTTTTTTTTTTTTTTTTTAATACGTGGGTTGCCTTCCACCAAGCGCTTGTTTAACCGTCACTAGCTTGACGTTTGATGTGATCAACCAAAGCCCGTAGCACCAAGCGAAGTGTCGGTGCTCTTTGCGACATACACACACTTCTTTTTCGAACAATCCCGAAAATCAAGAACTTGGTCATCATCAACTCTCGACTCCCCCACACTTAGTTCGAACTCCTCCTCAAACATCTTCGAGTTAAACTCTGCAAGAAAAGACGTTTCACAATTGGTGAGGTTAGAAAGAAAAGAATTAATGACAACTTCCTCATTCGATGCATGTGTCGAGTCTTCCTCTTCTACTTCTTCAATCTCCTCCAAATTTCATAGAAATTGCTCGATTATGTCCTCTTCCTCATCCACACAACTACAGAATTCGTCTTCTTCAATGGACTCTTCATCTTCAATGGATTCTTCAAGAGCTGCTACCCTGTTAAAAATCTCACAAATATTTTCCTCAACAAGAGGGTTAGCAAGCTTAACATAAGAGCATCTATGAAGAGAGGAAGTAGGAATAGAAGGTGAATTTCCAAATACCGAAAATGTTACCGAACCTCCTTCGCTGGCCATGCTCAATGCGCCGGTACCTACATCAATCCGAGCTTGAGTAGTGGCCATAAATGGTCGTCCCAACAAGAGTAGATGTCCGGTTGCACTCTTAGCTCCTTTGCCTTCATGAAGCACCAAAAAGTCGGTAACGACTTGAATTCCACCAACGAGGATAGTCACATCTTCCACAACTCCCAATGGACAACTCACGGTGCCATCCGCTAGCTCAATGCGAATGTCGGTGGCTTGAAGGACTCTTGAGTTCATCTTCTCGAAAATAGAATACGGCATTAAATTCACCACAGCTCCTAAATCCATCAACCCCAAGACGGTCTCTCCGCTATCCAAAATAATACTCAAGCCGAAACCTCCTGGATCCCCTCTTTTTGGAAACGAGTTGAGAGGCACGAGATCCTTTTGCTCCTTCTTCACAATACTTCGAATAGGCGGAACATAGGGATTTGATGACCAGTGTAATGGCGAGGGAACGGGACCTTTGAGTAGTATGTCTTCGTCCGTCGGTAGGACCGAGCGGCCCACTGCAAGCAGCGGTCCGCTCGGTGTGGCGAGTTCCTACCCTCCGCCTTTGTCGAAAATCTGTTGGCGCGGCGGCGCTGGCTGAGGCGCGCCCGCACTCGGGGCCGGTTCAACTGAGATTTCTTCCTTCATCTCCCCCTTTTCATCGGTCTGGCACACCGTAACTGCATGCGTGGGATGTGATTGGAATCCTTGAGCTGAAAGCTTGCCCATTTGATTCATCGATTCCAATATTTGCTCCAATTCAGTTGATAGACGCTCGAGCGTGGCTTGGTTAGCATCACCTATCAACTTTTGCTCTTGCATGAGGGTGTTAAGTTCATCCCCCGTTGGTGAAGAAACTTGTGGTGAATACGGTTCTAGAGATGATGATGGGTAGTATTGTGACATAGGGTCATAAGGTGATGGTTGAGGTAAGAAATATGGTAATGGTGAAGGGTAGTATGGTTGATATGGTGGTGGTGGACATGGTGGTGCATATGGTTGGTTTTGAGGAGGATAGTAGGGTATTTGTGGTGGATAGTAAAGTTGGTGTGGTGAATATTGAAGAATGAATTGAGGGTTCGGTGGAAAGTATACCGGCGGCGGTCATGAGGAGAAGGTAGAAGTGGTGTATGTGGGACATGAAAAATCGCCCATAACCATTGCCATGGCCTTGGGCTCTTCAAGACTAAATTGTAGTCCTCAACACTCGATCTCTTCCTCCCTTTTAACTATAAGCACTCAACAAACAAATTAAACGTACCGAGTGAAAGGGAAAAGAAATCGAACCAGAAAGCAATTAAATAAAACAAATAAAAATACAACACAATTAAATAGCCTAAAGTTTTCCCCGGCAACGGCGCCAAAATTTGTTTCACTAAAAAGTGTTCACAATAGAACGAAATCTATCCTAGCACTTAGTAAGTAAAAACCCAATGTCGAATCTCATGGAAAACTTTGCAGGGCAAATAACTGTGTAGCTAACAATCCTACACTAGCCTAAATCTAAGAAAACAAGTAAAAAGAATTTTGAGTTTTGTTTCTAAATCCTAGGCAAGAAAATAAATAAGCAATAAATCAAAAGCAAATAAATAAATCTAATCTAGAAAGCAAGGAATAAATCTAAACTAATTAATCTAAGGATTTAAATAAAATCAATTAAACTACCTAGGCAAAAATCGTAGAGAAAGCAAGAACGGAAGCAACGAATAAAACGAATCTAGACATAAATAATTAAATTAAATCTGAAAATCTAAGAAAATAAATCTAACTTTAAGAACTTGAAAATCGAAAGAAAAGAAACTTTTAAAAACGAGAGAAAAGAAACTTTGAAAAACGAATCTAAACTACGAACTAAATAACGAACAAAGAAATTAAACGAAGAATCTAAGAATTAAATCTAAGAACTAAGAACGCAATTAATTAAACGAAAGGTAAGCAATAAAGAACTTGAGAATTAAAAGCAGAAACGAAGGAACAGGAACGAACGAAAGAAACATGAATAAAACTTGAATCTTCAAAAGTAATCTTCAATCCTAAAGTTACATACTAATAAAACTAAAGAAAAGTGCTAAAAAACTAGAGAGAAAGATGTTATTTTCGTGTACCAAGAGTATGTATTTATAATACCATCTAAAACCTACTTCAAAAAGGAAAAATAGCCCAAAAATCGGCCTAGTCCGCGCCGGCTCGGATCGGAGCGCCCGCTCGGGTTCAGGAGCGCTCGCTCCAATGCTGGTTCGTTGGGACTGCGCGCGTCTTTCTTGTTTTGGCCGTAACTTCCTAGTCCGAACTCCAAATTGACCACCGTTTTCATAGTTTTTATAGTTTTTATTATGTTAATGACGGTCTATTCCGTAATTAATTTTTAATTACGGAAGATCCGTAATTAAATCCGCAACTAATATATAAATAAATATTAAAAGAAAATTTTATTATTTTAATGACGGACTATTCCGTAATTAAAAAATAATTACGGAAAATCCGTAATTGATTCCGTAACTAATATATAAATAAATATAAAAATAAAAAATTATTATTTTAATGACGGACTATTCCGTAATTAAAAAATAATTACGGAAAATCCGTAATTGATTCCGTAACTAAATATGGCGCTAAACATTGGCGCCGAAGTCCGTGAGTAGTCCGTCACCAATTCCGTTACCAGCCCTTGTAAGTATATTCCGTAAGTATTCCGTAATTAGATCCGTCATTAAACGGTGAGGGATCATTGTCAGTAACTAAATCCGTCATTATTTTGCTTCTTTTTTTGTAGTGGTGCTCCTATCGAACCCCTCTTTGATGTTATTCTTTGATTACATCCAAATTCGTTCTTCACTAAAATCGAAAGAGGTTAGAACTTGGATTCAATGATTGCTTAAGAACCTTTCTTCGCTCGTTTCACTCCCTCTTCTCGACTTTGAGTTCCAAGCAATACCTAAGAACATAAACTCACAAAAGACCCAAATCATTGAAAAGTACAACGAAAAGCAATCAAAATATAAAGATAAATGGATCTGAAACTATGACTAAAACAACACAAAATGACACCAAACAGACGGCTTGGGAGATCATCGAGCTCAAAGTCAACACAAGTTATGAGGAGGCTACCGATAGAAGAGTTGGGAGAAGGAAGGTTGCCGCCATTGGATCCGAAGCTTATGATGATTTGATGGAGAAATACACCAAGACGGCAACGGAGTTGGATGCTTTCAAGAAGACTTATTATCCCAACAATCGAAGCCATCCAAACATATCCCCTGGCTTCCATGTGGAGAATGGAGTTGTCCAAGAGCCGAAGAAGGCACCTTCATTGGAGGAGTTGATAAAGAATCTCATATCAACGACGACAAATAAAATCGGAGCCTTGGAGTCTAGTGTTTCTAATATCGAGAATGCAGTCACAAATTTGACCAAGCACATGAATATGTTGGATGCTCGAGTTGGTCAAGTAGCCAATGCTCAAGGAGGAGTCCATAAGTCCGACCATCAAGTTCATACTATCGAGCTTCGGAGCGGCACTCGGTACACAAATCCATCATTGAAAGTTGAAGATGCTGGAAAGGGAAGCCACAAGAATGCGGATTTCGAGAAGACGAGGAGACAAGTGCTGAATCGAGGACCTCTCGATACCACTCTCGATCGAGAGGTCGATCGAGAGGTCAACACTGGGATACAGAAGAGTCCTCTCGATACCCCTATCGATCGAGAGGACGATCGAGAGGTATACGACGAGGAGATCCAATGCGACCCTCTCGACACCTCTCTCGATCGAGAGGTCGCCCAGCAATTACAGAAGAAACCTCTCGACACCTCTCTCGATCGAGAGGATGATTGAGAGGGTGCACAACCGCCCCAATTTCCGACTTATATTCCGAAGGCTCCTTGTAATATCCCGACTCCTAATTAGCTTAATTAATTAAGATTAGATTATCTTAATTATTTTGCTTAAGCTATTACGATAAGAATTACGAAGAAGTGAATAGGGATTTTATTTAAATCCCGAAATTTGTAGGAATTTAATAAATTCCTATACGATTATTTTTCGATTTATTATCGAAAATATATGATGATGAGATGTGATGAATAGACGAATGATAAGAAATTATTCGAAGGATTCAAGATTTTATTTAAATCTTGATCGAGTTAGGAAAATTTCATATTTTCCTACTGAAAGTTTAATATTTTGTTTTCGATATTTCGATGTCGACTATTATTAGAATAAATAGTAAGACATTATGAGAAAAAGGAATATTTCTATTAAAAGTGGATTTTTAGAAATATTTTGGTATAATGAGTATGATTTTCGGTATCCGAAAATATACCCCATAAGTGAATTACGGGGTATCGGTACCCGTTTAATATTTCGGGCGGAACAAAATAAAAAGAGGAACTAAATTGTAGCTATACGTATAAATATAAGGAATAATAGTGGTGAGTTTTAAGTGATGTGGCCTAATTCAAATGGTACACATGTATGTACATGTGTAAGTTTATAAACTATTTCATATAAGATATTTTTGGACTTAAATTTTTTAAAACATTCCATCTCCTTCAAGAAAGAGCCGTCCACTTTCCCCTTCCCATTCTTCACGTCTATTTCCATCTTTCAATCTCAAAATTCAAGAAGAGAACTTCACTTTCTTTTCACCAAATTTTGAAGGAAAGGTAATTACACTACTCTAATCTTATTTTTAGCAAAAATGAATCAAAATGAGCTCTCTTTTCTTCCCCTCAATTTTCGGTCATCATGAAGATAAAGGAGTATGAATTTTCTTCCATTTTTCTTGTCATAATTGAGCTTGATATTGATCATAAAGATGATATATGGTGGTAGATAACATTGATCTTGCTTGGTTTCAAAGAATTTGAAATATAGAGCCATGAATTAGGGCTTTTCAATTTAGACTTATATGACGTAATTGAGCATGCATATAGAGTTATTGGATCACTAGAATTATAGTGTGAAGTATTGGAGTTGATTGGTGATGATATGCTAGGGTTTGAGTAATTTCAGCAATTCCCCTGTTTCAGACGTTAATGTCGAGGTTCATTTAACATAGCAAATGATTTTATTTTGATCTGAAATTTTTAGGAAAGATGGTCGGAGATGTTAAGAATATTTTATAAATGTTTCAGAATTTTTGGAGCAACGATGAATTTTTGGTGAATTTCGCAAATGGACTGCGATTTTAAGTAACTATTCCGGTAGACTAATTTCGAATTATTATAACTCCTAAACGGCTGGGAATTGTGCTTTGATATATAAACTAGACTCCTCAAGCTTTGATCTTCCACTGGTTTCACATGATTTGGACATGTGAATTGCTCTAAATGAATTTTTGAACATCGATGAACTGTGACTGGAAATTTGGAATGTTTTGTTTTGGGGTCTGAAACATAGGCCGAGTTTAGATGCTATAATAATCCAAATTATAGTAAAGTGAAAAGCATAAGAAACTTCATCGAGTTAGCTTTCCAATGATACGACCGAAACTCAATTTGGATCTAAGATGGAAAAGTTATTAATTTTCAAAGACGGACTACCGAAACAGTCACCATTATACCGTTTTTAGTTGATAACAGTTACGTATAAGTAATTAATTCCTAATTACGACGTTATGTTTATACGATATAGTTACATATGAATGAAGAAGGAACGAGTCGAGGAAACGAGGAACGGAAGCAGTTGATCAAGAAGTAACGAGACACGTAAGAAAAGCGTAAGAATAACGTCATATGAGGTGGGCTTTCTAACTCAAAAATGATAAGAAGCTTTTATGCAAATTATATGACGATTTATTGATTGAAAGTGTATGATTATATGATGCATTGATGATATGATGTACATTATGTTTATGTTAAAGCATGATGATTTGATGATATGAAGTATATTATGTTTATGTTAAAGCATGATTTCTATGAAAATGATAACTTGCTTATCTTGCTTGATCATCTACATTTTGATGATAGACGAATTCAGGCCTTGTAAATGAACAAGGTCGTGTACACTGAGGAGACCGTGAGTCGTCTGTGTCGACCGGTCGTATGTCATGGAGGAGGCCTACTCCCGACATTTTTATAAGAAATGAGACCGTGAGTCGTCTGTGTGTCGACCGGTCAAATGTTGATAGATGAATTCGGGTCACGTGAAGAACGTGATCGTGTACACAGAAGAGACTGTGAGTCGACTGCGTGTCAACCGGTTGGTATGTCGTAAGGAGACCTACTTCCGACATATTTAAAAGAACGTGTAGATGAATCAAGCAAGATAAAATGTTGGCCAACACTTATGATTATGTTTTGAAGAAGTTTTAAGTACATGTTAAGTTATAAAGATTATTTTTGAGTTATGAAATTTATACAAGTTTTCAAATGTTTTCGGCACGTGTCCACTGAGTGCAATTATTTGTACTCAGCCCTGCATGTTTTTCTTTAAAATGTGCAGGTTATAGCTGGAATGAAGATGGAGCGTGCTGAGCAAGGCTTTGTTGTTGTTCGAATTTTATTTTAATATTATGTATTGAGGTAGAAATTCAAGTTCTCGGATTTCATGTCTTCATACATGTTATCCTTATGACGATCCTTTCCGCTGTGCCATTCTGAAAATGTTTAATAATGATTAAGTATTGAATTTGAAGAAGTTTATGATAAACATTCATTTGACCCCCTGATTGTGTTAAAACCACTTCACTACATTGCCTCAAATTTTATTGAATTAATCATCAATTCATTTATCTTCTTTGTTATAAGAAAATTTTGGATGTAATTTGAGGCGCGTTTCGGTTTGAATATCGAAATTAACTAAGTGTTTATTTAAGTTCATTCGTTGTTTGTCCCTAAGTCACATTAGTCTGCGTAATTCCCTTTATAATTAAGTCGGGATGTGACACTCCTTTCCCTCAACGATTGGCCAAGACGAAGCAAGATGAAAAGTATCAACGATTTTTGGAGATGCTTCAAAAGGACAACATCAACATCCCACTTCTCGATGCTCTTTGAGACATGCCCAACCACATGAAGTTCATTAAGGATGCGGTCTCGGGAAAGAAGAAGTGGGGCAAGTTTGAGACGATCAACCTAACGGAGGAGTGTAGCGCGGTGATTCAAAAGAAGCCTCCATTGAATCAAAATGATCCCGGGAGGTTCACACTAGCGTGCAAGATCGGAGATCAAGTGTTCAAGAACGTGTTATGTGATCTTGGTGCTAGCATCAATTTGATGCCCCTCTCAATCTTCAACCGGCTCAAGATTGGAAAGATGAAGCCGACAACTATCTCCCTACTTATGGCGGATCGATCAGTTTCTTATCCAAGGGGGATAATTGAAGATGTGCTCGTGCAAGTTCAGAATCTTGTGTTCCCAGCTGATTTCGTAGTGTTGGATATGCCCGAGGATGAGTATCAACCATTAATCTTAGGACAGCCATTCCTAGCTACGGGGAGAGCTTTGATCGATATTCAAGATGGAGATTTGACATTTAGAGTTAATGGAGAGGAGTTGAAGATTTCCATATATGAAGCAATGAAGAGGCCCGATGATCATCGAGAGGATGTTATTGCCGTTCAAGTCTTGAAACCACCTATACCGCCGGCACCGGATGAAGTTTTCGACAATAGCATCACCAAGTTGTTACACCATTACTTGGAGATTGTCGGAGCTTGCGAGGAGATTCTCGAGTTCTTAAATCAGTTGGAAGCCATTCTACCATTAAAGTTAGCCGAATTGAAGAGATCAATTGATGGAGCCATGAAGAAACACGATGATGGGAGAGACGAGATTTTATTTTGATCCACCTTGATAAGAGGTATCGTTGGGCTAAAGACGTAAAACGTAGCACTTGTTGGGAGGTAACCCAACTCTATTTTGAATTTTTAGTTTTTTTTATTTGTTTTCGTTTTTATTTTTCTTTGAGTCTTATCTTTTATTAAGCTTTTTATCCAAGAATTTGCGAAGCTTGTGAGTTGTAGGTTTTCTCGACGAGGTTTCGACTAGGAGGAGAAGATCGATAGTAAGCTAGCTTCGGTGAAAGGTACGCTCGTTAACTTAACCACTCCTTCTTCTTAAACTTATTCCTTCATCATGATTCGAAATAAGTTTGGGGGAGGGGGAAATGTGGCTTTGTTAACTCGTTTACATGGGTTCTTGTATTGTAGCTTAATTTTTGGATATTTTATTAGTAGTTTTTATTTTTGTTGAGTCTTAGGTTAAATCGAGTCAAATAAGAATGTGATGATGGTGTTGTGAATTTGGCCGATGATAGTATTTTTTTTTATGGATTTTTGGAGAAAAAACATGATCTTTATTATGCATGGAACCTTGGCGAAGCGACGCAATTTAGTTAATGAATTTGAATTATGCTATGATATCGGGAACTAGTTAGTTTGAACCCGTGAGATTTGAGCTATTTGTGCATATTTATGCCTATTCTTTGATTGAGTGATCATGCATTCTTCATTGTTTCTAGAACTTGCCTTATTTCTCCATCAAGACCTTAGTATATTTATGAACTAGGAGATGATTTTAGGCCATTCATTCTTAGCCACATGATTCATATACACTAACCTTGTTCATAATCCTTTGTTTACCCCTTTTGAGCCTTTATTAGCCATTCTTTGTAAAACCGGATGATAGGAGGTTTGGATGGTTATGGGTATCTTTTGGTAGTTAGTTGTATGGAAGGAATTGAAAAGAATATCTTGTTGTGGTGAAGAGGGAGAAGAAAAACAAAATTAGATGCTTGATTTATGTAGTTAGCTATTCCCATAAGCTTAGAAAAGAAAAGATATAAAAAAAAAAGGAAAAGAAAAGAAAAATAGAGCTTTTGATTATCATTAGAGAGAATATCTTTAGATGAGCTCTATGAAAAAAAGAAAAAAAAAGAAAAAAAGAAAAAAAGAGAATAAGCATAAGGGGATAGTTAGCTTTGATTTGTATAGTTGATATTTTTGCATCTCTGAGTTTGTATTTTGTAATAGTCGCGGTTTTTATTAGTGAGTAATAAAACCTCGACATTAGTTAATGATTAAGAGTGTTATTATTATTATTAGTATAACCAAAATTTTACAGGAATTACGAATAGCAAGGACGTATAATTATAAGTAAGGTTGCCCAATAAGAATTTAATTAATTAAGAAAGCCCGACAAATGAAACAAATAATTATTATTATTCAAGAAGGGCCGAGGCCCACATTAAGTTTTAAGGCCCATTTCACGAATTAATTACAAAGGATATCGGCCCAAGAAAAGATTACGTTGTTCGTATTTACCAACAAGAAATAAAAGGCCCGAGAATACAAATATTATTCCGATCATAACAAGTTCCTTGTAAATAAATAAAGTTACATTTTATTACAATAATGTACAAAAAAAAAAAAAAAAAAGAGAAAAGAAGAAAGGAAAAATAAGGAGGAATCGGCAGCAGCCCCTAACGACACCCTCTCTCTCATTAGCATATTAGAGCTCAAATTATTTCCCTAACCCAATAATTAGAGGATAAAACACCCCTTAAGTGTGGTTAAGGAGGGAAATGACCCAATCATCATTGCTCAATGCATGGGGAATTACCAACAGCATGCACGTCGGCTTTTCTCTCTCTCTCTCTCCCCTTTCTTTTCTTGCAAAATCTGCCCAAAAATCCTTGAGAAGGAACATCTCCCCAATCCCCATTCATCTCTCTCCCTTCCATGATGAAGGAAGTCTAACCCCTACACACAACAAAAGACAACCAAAACAAGTTAGCATTTTTCATTTACATAACAACACTCAAACATTCAAACTAGAGAGAGAAAGAGTTAGCAAGAGAGAACCGAGAGAGATAGCAAGGGAGAACCGAGAGGATGAAGGAGAAGAACCATAGATCTCCAACCATTTTCAAGACAAAAAGCTCACGGTACTGCATTCCCCTCCCTTCCCCATTCGATTTTCATCCATGCATGAGCTAACAAGAGCCCACACTACCTTAGGAACAAGAACAAGGAAAGGAGGAGAAGAAAACCGAAGCCAACAAGGATTTCCTGCCCCAAAATCACAAGTAAGAACTTCCCATTTACCCATTGATGGATAAGGAATGATTTTAGGATGCAAAGGAATTAACCCAACATTTTTAGGTCACCAACAATCAGCCCTAGAAGAAGGAAACCGAGAGGGCAGCAGCTAAGAAGGGAACCAAGAAGGCAGCCCCTAATCAAGGCCAAGAACACCATTTCCAAACCCCCATCAAAGCAACTAAGTACCTCCCCATATTTCTCTAGGAACTAAGCCCAAATAAGCATGTTTTCCCCACCAAAAGAACTCAAGGACTTAGCCTAGAAACTGCCCAAACAAGGAAACCCAATGCATGTTCATAGGACTCAAAGATTTCAACCAAAACCAAGCATGCAAGTATGAAACATGACTTAGGACAAATATAGGCCTCAAAGATAGTAGTTTGCCTTCATTCAAGTGTAGGATCATGACCAAGCATGTTAAATCACAAGGCATAAGAAACCCCACAAAGTATCCCCAATTTAATTATGAACCGAACACAACAATTGCCCCAAAACTGGAGGATTCTGTTGGGGTTGTTGTATAACTAAAGCAAAACCAGTTGTTTTAGTGGTTACGACACAGGTCCACTGTTAACAATCCCTATCTGGAAGAATATGTATAAGCAAGAATAAAGCCCATTATCTCATGTTTTAGACCACGTGTCGATCTGAGTTCGGAGAGGATCACGAAGGTCGTGGATTATGATGAGATATAAACAGTTCACAGTCGAGACAGCTTGGGCAGAGCTGTCGGTCTTGACTGCAGCTTAATGGTAGTGATGAGTCCTAATCACTTGTTATGCTGGTACGGTGGAACGTATTGAAGGATCAACAGAGATAATTCTCTTCTGATACTGACCCTATATCAGAGGTGATATAGGTGAAGAGCTATAGATCTCAGGCTCTAGCTCGATCTTAACCTTGGTAAACTATTAGATGTATATGTATTCTTCGATGTTACTTTGATTTACGAAGATATGAACTTCGTTAGTTCATCTTAATCATGTCGTACTTTGGGTAACACGAAGATACATAGTATGTCTAATAAGTGTTATCAATAAGCCGTGTCCTGTGTGAGTGCAGACTGACGTTATCCCCTCAAGGGAGTTCACAATGTTTATTATACCAAGTCATGCATGCTGATTAAGTTCAGGTATAATAATGAGGAGTGAACGGGTACTACCTGAGGAATAGATGTTAACAATTAGAGCAGTCATGATAGCTCTAATTGGTTAACGGATAAGGAGGTCTTAAACACGGGGGTCGAACTATACAAAATACCTACCCAATCTACATAATTGGGACAGAGCGGTGATTCAGCTATGACACTTTAGTGGAGTGCGTCATAGTTCTAATGAGATACATGTTCAGGGGTGGACATGGAAATATCGAATTAGATAAGGCCCAACTCTGTCTGGTATCCGATCC
Source organism: Thymus mandschuricus (assembly GCA_029379335.1). Lineage (NCBI taxonomy): Eukaryota > Viridiplantae > Streptophyta > Magnoliopsida > Lamiales > Lamiaceae > Thymus > Thymus mandschuricus. The sequence continues at coordinate 20,432,043 of CM057076.1, read as the reverse complement.
CTAGGATGACCCAAACAGACCTCGGGAAACGATCTAAATAGTGTTATTGAGTTTGGACTCAATAATTGTACTCAGGCCCGGTATATGATATATATGTATTGGATTTACATCCAGTGAATGGATAATAAATATAATTAATTGAGATTTATATCCTGTGGGATTAAATCTAATTATTTATTATTTAGTTATTCACGGATAAGATTAAATCTAATAAGATAAGATTTATTTAATTAAATCTTATGGGGATAAATATCATATATAAATATATTTTGTATATATTTATTTATTTATTCTTCTACTGGAATTAGAATAAATTCTATTTGTTAGAATTAATTCCGGATATACAGTTGCATAACTGAACAGATTAATTCCTTATTAATTCCGTATTAATAAAGGAATAAGATTTGTAAGTTATGGAAAGAGAATGAATATGGGATGGCAAAGATATGGTTGGAGATAAATAAGGAATCATATCTCCTTATTTATGAACCATATATATATACTCTCAAGTCTCTCATAAAACCCTAGTTCTCATAATCTGACCTAGCCACCAGAATTCTCTCTGTGAGATTGGCGCAGAAATCGAGGGTGAGAGAGAGAGAATCGGCCGAGTCTGAGTGTGAAGAAGATCGAGGTTCCAGTGATCTCGAGACGCCCACCAAGTCTCGGATTTCAAGGTGTGGGATCACATCCTAGAAGATCAGAACCGTAGATCGATCAGACACGACTCAGATTGCACGTTCTTCATAATCAAGGTATGTACTCGAACCATTGCATGAATTTATATGCACGATCGAATCAACACATCCGAACCAAGATCTGGGGGTCGGGGCGGCTTTCAAGCAGCCGTTTCCCAACAAGTGGTATCAGAGCCCGAGGTTTTTGGATCGGCTCTGTGTTGATTCGAATTTAATGTTCATGCATTCGAGTCATCATGATTATGTGTGCATGCTGCTGTCCGGGATTTATGTGCGTTAATTTTATTCGTTTTCGATTTATCGTTGTTCGTTTTATTTTAAATCGGCGAGATAATAAGGTGCCGATTAGAATAGGATTCGTTTTTCTTGTATTTTTCGATTTTTTATCGTATTATTATGCTGTAAATCGGAGAATTGCTGAGGAACGAGATCCGAAGGACGAGCACGAGATGAAGACGGAGGCACGACGGCCGCAGGCGGCGGCGCGTCGGCCAGCGCACGGTGGCGGGCGGCGTAATATGCCGCGCTTCACGCGGCTCCCTCCTTCGTTGTTTTCACGGCGGCCGAACCCTAGGGTTCATCCTAGGGTTCAGGCGAGCCGGAGACGAGGGATGGCGGCGGCAGAAGCGGCGGCGGACGGCGGGACGGGCGAAGGCAGCGGCGGCGATGCGAAACCCTAACGGGTTTTGGCTCGTAGTATTATTGAGTTTGGACTCAATAATTGGACTCAGGCCCAGTATATGATATATATTGGATTTATATCCTTTGAATGGATATTAAATATAATTAATTTAGATTTATATCTTGTTGGATAAGATTAAATCTAATTAGTTATTATTTAGTTATTCAAGGATAAGATTAAATCTAATAAGATAAGATTTATTTAATTAAATCTTATGGGGATAAATATCATATATAAATATATTTTGTATATATTTATTTATTTATTCTTCTACTGGAATTAGAATAAATTCTATTTTGTTAGAATTAATTCCGGATATACAGTTGCATAACTGAACAGATTAATTCCTTATTAATTCCGTATTAATAAAGGAATAGGATTTGTAAGTTATGGAAAGAGAATAAATATGGGAAAGGCAAAGATATGGTTAGAGATAAATAAGGAATCATATCTCCTTATTTATGAACCATATAAATACTCTCCATGTCTCTCATCTAAACTCTAGTTCTCATAATCTGACCTAGCCACCAGAAATGGTTTTCTGTGAGATTGGCGTGAATCACTAGGCGAGAGAGAGAGAGTCGGCCGAGTCTGAGTGTGAGGGAGATCGAGGTTCCAGTGATCTCGAGACGTCCACCAAGTCTCAGATCTGAAGGTGTGGGATCACATCCTAGAAGATCAGAACCGTAGATCGATCAGACAGGACTCAGATTGCACGTTCTTCGTAATCATAAGGTATGTACTCGAGTCCTTGCATGACATTATGTGCACGATCGAATCACACATCCGAACCAAGATCTGGGGGTCGGTGCAGCTTTCAAGCAGCCGTTCCAACAATTGGTATCAGAGCCCGAGGTTTTTGGATCGGCTCTGTGTTGATTCGAATTTAATGTTCATGCATTCGAGTCATCATGACTATGTGTGCATGCTGCTGTCCGGGAAAAATTTATGTGCGTTATTTATCGTTTTCGTGTGATTCGTTGTTCGTTTTTTTTTTTTAAATCGGCGAGATAATAAGGTGCCGATTAGATTAAGATTCGTTTTTTCTTGTATTTTTCGATTTTTGCATTGTTGTTGCTGGAGAATCGAGAGATTGCTGAGGAACGAGGTCCGGAGACGAACACGAGACGAAGGCCTCGACGGCCGCAGGAGGCGGCGCGTCGGCCAGCGCACGGCGGCGGGCGGCGTAGTCTGCCGCGTTTCACGCGGCTGCCTCCTTCGTCGTTTCTCGGCGGCTGATCCCTAGGGTTCATCCTAGGGTTCAGGCGAGCCGGAGACGAGGGATGGCGGCGGCAGAACCGGCGGCGGACGGCGGGACGAGCTGGTGCAGCGCGGCGGCGAGAAACCCTAGGTTTCTCAAGCCTGCCGGCGCTGCTGTAGGCCTGAACCGCGGCTACCCGGCAGTCCAGCGCCCGGCTCGACGTCGGGACGGAGCCATGACGGCGCCGGACGACCAGTGGCGGCGCGAGGAGGGTTGCGGCGGCGAGTTGCAGCAGCGGCGGCTGAAACCCTAACGGGTTCTTGGCTCGCGCGCTGCTGGGCTCAAGCCCGCGGCCCGACGGCGGTCAGGCGACGACGGGGAGGCACGGACGGAGGCGGATAGCAGGTCCGGTGGTCTGGGAACCACCGGCGGCGGCGGCTGAGGCGAGGTCACACGGCGGCAGCGGCGGCTAGGTTTTTCCCTTGCGCGCTCGCTGCTGCCTGACCTAGCCACGGCGGCTCAGGCTCTAACCCAGCACCTCCGGTGGTGCTGGGGATGCCGGCGAGCCAATGGGAGCGACCGGTGGCGTCCCAGCCACCGGCGGTGGCTCGCGGCGGCGGCGTTGCTTTGTGCAGCGGCTAACGGCGAAGGCGACGGCGGTTTTGGCGACGGTGACGAGCAGTGACTCGGGCTGGGCTGCAACGGACGCACCCAGCCCGGACCCAGCCACTTCAGTCTCGTCGTGGAGCCGAGACGGTGTTCCCGGTGTGCGTCGCGGCGGCGCGTGGTCGGAATTTTGAACGAGGGCTGTTCGTCTTTTGACGATTCAGCCCATAACGTCGACGACGGCTTGGGTTTTCCGAAACCTTGGCATGATCGTCGACGGCTAGGGTTTTCGTACCCTAGTTCATTCGAAAATTTTGCTTTCCGTTTTTGATAATTAGGGTTTTCCGCACCCTAATTATTTCGAGCAGTTGCTATTTTTGGAAGGTGGACTTGAAGACTGGGGTAGACTTCCAAATCGAAGCTTGAAGACCGGAGCTTGTTCCGGGGTTTTATTTTAAAAAAATGTAATAGATAGGGCTTTCTATTCCCGGTCGGCAGCCTATTTATTTATTTAATTATTATGCATGTTATGGATGGATTTAAATTACGCGATGAGATGATTAGCATGTTTTGCATTTTATAGTTGCTTTTCATTGTTTGCGTAATAGAAATAACATGCATAGGGGTCATAGCATGTCGATTTTATGATTTCAATGTGAGCATGTTTTATTACTTGCGCTTAGAAATCATGTGATAGGACTTAATTGTCTATGTGCTACGATTGTCACACAAACCCTTAAAAAGACTACGCGGTATAGTTAATCGATTATTGGTTAATTGATTTAAAGGACCTCCATATTTGGTTTAAAAATGAAATAATTAGCATTCGCGTTGACAATGAGTCTTCCTCCCTATAGGAGATGCTTGTTATGGATTTCATTGGTTTAGACTTCATAAAAGGATAATTTGATTTAAAATGAAATAATTAGTATTCGCGTTGACAATGAGTCTTCCTCCCTATAGGAGATACTAATTATGGAATTCATTGGTTAAATTCGAATTTTGATAATATGGGAAAAATGATTTTATAATGATAATTCCTCCTTGCGGTAGGATTGTTCTTAATAGAATTAATTTTTCGGAATATTAAAATATGGTTGTAGCTTAGCTGCTTATTGATCCTATAGAGGTCACTTCTCGAATTAGCAGGGTCCTGAGGCACGGGTTATTATTTCTTTGTTTCACTATGGTCCGTGTGATGGGATAAGAAATAAAATAGACTGCGGTCATGGTCGATAATTTTATAGGTAGCATCCACCTATAGTGGACTATTTGTAAATAGTATCGGGCTACTCGTTTGTTGGTTCAATGTTATTATTGGGTTTATAACATTGATAACATAAATTATTTTTGCTTACGAGTTTTGTTTACTTGTTATTTATTTCAGATATGTCTATTGTTTCTATGCGCACGAAGATTTGTCGTTTTGCTTTTTCCGATGGTGTTCCGGATTCCTTTCGGTTTCGACTACTCAGTTTCCTAGCACGGAAGGAGATTAGTTTCTTGAGGTTTGAGGATTCCCTCAACTTTAAGGAATTTATCATGAGGTTTAAGAACCTCGTATACATGTACGTGTCGTATGGTGGCGTTATGTCGGGAAAGTCTGTCTGCGAGGTTCTCCTTGCACGTTTTCCGAGTTGGTTCCTTGCTCTTAGGGATGCAGTCGTCCCTAACCACATCATTCATGGGATCCAATTGCCCTTATAGGGGAATTGCTTGTGGTTGACAGGGAGAGGATTGGTATTCTACGGACTGCCTATGAGGCGGAAAGGAACTTTTGGGATCGTCCTGTGGATAAGGACGTTGATTTGAATGAGCGTTTTACAGCTCAGGACAATGAGACTATCATGGACGAGTACCTCCATTCACTGAGGATTGATGATCTTGAGTATGACGGACTCGTTCACGATGTGAATGAGCTGAACTCTGATCAATCCATCCAGGAAGTGGGCGATTTTGAGCATGACGGACTCGTTCACGATGTGAATGAGCTAAGCTCTGATCAGCCTACTCATGAAGTGAATGATGTCAGGAAGGAGAGACCTCCGATAATAAAGGTCTATCAGAGGAGGAACAAGAAGTTGAAGATAGATGGAGGTATGTCAGACTCTTGTAACATGAAAAACCAAATTATACTAGTTCAGTCCTCGCGGGCGGATTTAACTGGTGGATATTAATTGTGGTTTGTTGCAATCTTTGTAGGTTCAGCTACGAAGAATGAGTAGGACGACTTCAAGTTCTTGAGCTCGACAAGCGTCATTCCGATGATGCAGTTGTCCAGAAGACTTGAAGATTTTCTATCTTAGTTTTATCTTGTTTTTGGATGTTAGATTTGGTTTATTACTTACTCACTACATTAGTTGCCTCGTTTTTTGCGGATACTTATGGTTTTGGATATTGGTGGATGATAGTTTTCTTACATTGTATTAGAGATTTATTTCTTTAATACTGGTTGTTTTGATATATCATTCGTAGTGGGAGTAATAATTTTGAATCTTAAGAGATATTCCAAAATGTGTTATGATAAATGTTGCACTTCTTGTTCGAGATTGTCTTTTAATAATGTACTACATCACTATGTCTAAATCTATTTATACTCCTCATTTGAAATGAAATGATTAAACATTCATGTTGATCATGGATTTCATTGTGATTTAAAATGAAATTGATTAGCATTCACGATGACTTCGGGTCTTCCTCCCTACGGAGAAGCTAATTATAGATTTCATTGGTTAAATCTGTTCGGAAATAAGGATAATTTGCACACGAAGTGTCGCAAGTTTGATGTTAGATTTAGTAATTAGTTGGATTAGTAGTCGTCTTTCGAGAAAAGACAAGTATTTATTCTTGATTAACGTCCAAGAATAAAAGGAATTTATGGATTGGAACATCATAAGGCCGGAAGTACAAGACAGATAACCAAAAGGATCTGCCCAAGATTATTTAAGAATCCTTGTCACAGTGGGAGTATTTTCGGGTGTGTCTCGAAAATTGTGAATTGTTCATCAAGAAATCCAGTTTCTTGGACAATGAACAGACCAAGTTGACTGTTAAGGATAAGTTAGATGAAAGTGGTTGCATATCATTGATGAGTCTATGAGTTTAACACTCGAAAGACTGGTAAGTTGTATGCTCATATTGGTTGAGGACGTACATAAGGGAAAGTGGATGTGGTTTGAGAAAAGTAAGTTTTTCTCAAAAGTTCCATGTTTCGGGACAGACACATTGAAATGTGTGGTTCAATGGTATAAAGCATTCGTTTGTCAGATAACATTCGTTTATGAAATGTGTTGACAAATGGTATGTCTTTCATCTACAAAAGACGTTGAATTGGTTGTCTTGTACATTGTGTGATAATATTACTAGCACTTGAAAAAGTGTGAAAGTATTATCTGACACAATAGGTGGTGATTATCCGAACAGTTTAGAATGAAGGTTAGGAGTAATGTTAGATATATCTGCGGATAGTATAACATTATTCAAGTACTCTTCATAGACTACTGTTATGGCAAAGTTTGCAATACACTTGGATGTTGCATAAAGAGCCAGATATATGTTAATGCTTAGTGCATGGTAATGGATATAGTCTATCATTCTTAATCGTTTGAAGACACGGATAATCGAATGGTAGCTAGAAAAACGACATAGTCAACCTTTTACTATGGATTCATGTAGAAAGCAGAATTATCTTGAAGATTCTCACGCAGTGAAATGCTGAGAGGGAGCTAGATAATTTAGGGCTTGGCTTCGTGAATTGGTTGTCTTGTGCAGTGGCAAATTTTTGAGATTTGGAAATGCCGGCAACAACATAGTGAGTACCTAATATTAAGGCGATTTCGCGGGAAAAATAGAAACACTAGAGGAATGTACGATGACGGTTCCTTCACTAAGTGTCACATGTCAGGTATACTGTAGCACGTGGCTGACATGTCTTAGTGAGCCTCCCCCGGCAAGGTACAATGCAAGGTAAAATCTTTGAGTATAAGTGGGAGAAAAAGGTATGATGGTTGTTAACGATTGCGATTGTTAACATTGTACATGGATGAAGTCATATGGTTTCCTGTAGACGCGTTGGTATACTAAAAGGTTTTACTTTAGTATAAGTGGGAGATTGTTGGGGTTGTTGTATAACTAAAGCAAAACCAGTTGTTTTAGTGGTTACGACACAGGTCCACTGTTAACAATCTCTATCTGGAAGAATATGTATAAGCAAGAATAAAGCCCATTATCTCATGTTTTAGACCACGTGTCGATCTGAGTTCGGAGAGGATCACGAAGGTCGTTGATAATGATGAGATATAAATAGTTCACAGTCGAGATAGCTTGGGCTGAGCTGTCGGTCTAGACTGCAGCTTAATGGTAGTGATGAGTCCTAATCACTAATTATGCTGGTACGGTGGAACGTATTGAGGATCAACAGAGATAATGCTCTTCTGATACTTACCCTGTATCAAAGGTGATATTGGTGAAGAGCTATAGATCTCAGGCTCTAGCTCGATCTTAACCTTGGTAAACTATTAGATGTATATGTATTCTTCGATGTTACTTTGATTTACGAAGATATGAACTTCGTTAGTTCATCTCTATCATGTCGTACTTTGGGTAACACGAAGATGCATAGTATGTCTAATAAGTGTTATCAATAAGTCGTGTCCTATGTGAGTGTAGGCTGACGTTATCCCCTCAAGGGAGTTCACAATGTTTATTATACCAAGTCATGCATGCTGATTAAGTTCAGGTATAATAATGAGGAGTGAACGGGTACTACCTGAGGAATAGATGTTAACAATTAGAGCAGTCATGATAGCTCTGTTGGTCCCGGTTTGTTAATAGGAAAAATACGTAGAGGGGGGGGTGAATACGTATTTTGATGTTTTTCAACTTCAAATCCCTTAACTCAGAGTAACAAGTAAGGAGCTCGCTTTAAACTTAAGACCTAGTTGAAGCTAGATCAACAGTACGTAGCTAGCCTGCTTGACCGAAGTGATGACTTGATCAAGAGGGAGTCCTTACTCGTGTATGCGGAATTTGGTGAGCTAAAATCTTTTCCTAAGTAATTAAAATATCCAGATTAAGTTGTTTAGATGCAAGTGCAATGGATAAACAAAGTAAAGAGTTTAGGGTTAGAGAGATATGACACGAAGATTTATAGTGGTTCGGAGATAACGCTCCTACGTCCACTTTGTTGCACGACGGCAACCGTTCTTTTCACTCAAGAACTTGAAGGTTACGGGTCCTTCAAAAACCTGGTCAAGATCGGGCTTCACTCGCCTGGATCTGACGAACAGTGCAGTGATTACGGGTTCACTACTAAGACCTAAACTGGACACGAAACTTCACTCGTTTCTGTCCGAACAACAGGGAGATTCCGGGCTCTCCTTACAGCCTAGCTTCGATCGAGCTTCACACAAACGATGTAAGTGTAAGCTTGGATCTCAACTCTACGATCGAGGCTTCTTCAATCGATGAAAGAAGGGCCTTGGATCTGGACAACCTAACGACAACACTCAAAACCTAACAGACGAAGTATAGGGTTTTTGGTTGACGACACACTATGAAGAACTCTTTACAGTGAATGCAAAGATTGGCTAGAGTTCTTCTTCTAAGCTTGGATATTTGAAGTGGGCTTAGAATCTATGTGTGAAGGTTGTGAAGACGAGTTTCGATGAACTGGAAACTCGGAGAACACTTGAAAACAAAGACTCGAAGATTGCTAGAAAGCTGGGGAGTGTTTGTTTGCTGTATGCGCTCGAATGCTCAAGTAGTGTTCTCTCTTTTCTTCGTCTTCATCCTTCACTATTTATAGGCGGAGGGATGGCTGAGATCCGTTGCTTGGTTGGTGGCCTTGTCCCTCCTCCTCTCGACAGTACTTGCGCAGGCAGTAGCTTTTGCAGGTGCCCAGTTTGTCTCTTTGCCGAAAATGGCTAAGTTACAAACTTAACAGTAACTGGGGCGAGCCAGTACTGTTGCGGCGCCTTTGTCGGCCTGGCAGTCAACTCTTCCGCTCCACTCCGCTTTCGACACGTGGAGATCTCGTAATTAATGCTACGATCTCCTGTTGACTGGAGTTCAAAATATGGGCGGGAGTTGTGCTGTCGCTTTCTGGTAGGTAGTGGCTCGCTTCGCTTTGAAGTTGTAGCGGCCGCTCTGAAGTGAGTCGCTTCAGGATCATACTGTAGCGGGTCGCTTTCGAAACAAAGTTTCGTAGTGACTGCTTTAATGAGTGTTGACCCGCGTTGACTCGCTTCAGCTTTTCTTTGTAGCGTTCGCTTTGCTTCGCTTTGGTGGCTTCACTTTGACTCCACTGTAGCGCTCGCTTCGCTTCGCTGGTTTCGGCACGCTTCACTTCGGTTTGCTAGACTCGCTTCGCTTTGGAAGAACACACTCAAGCGAGTGGCCTTCACTTGAATTCCTGTAGTCTAAAGCTAAGCAAAATAAAGCCATCCTAACAGATTTAGGCTTAGAAAAATTCTAACCTATTAACTACATCAAAATGGGTCGCTTGGGAGCTTGGACACTTGGGGTTTTGGGATCTAATCAAAACAAATGGCTTCGTTTATCAAGTATCCCTCAGAGTTCCCCCTTAACAAATTGGTCCATAACAATTCCCAACAAGCTCTAATTGGTTAACGGATAAGGAGGTCTTAAACACGGGGGTCGAACTATACAAAATACCTACCCAATCTACATAATTGGGACAGAGCGGTGATTCAGCTATGACACTTTAGTGGAGTGCGTCATAGTTCTAATTAGATACATGTTCAGGGGTGAACATGGAAATATCGAATTAGATTAGGCCCAACTTTGTCTGGTATCCGATCCCTAGGATGGCCCAAACAGACCTCAGGAATCGATCTAAATATATTATTGAGTTTGGACTCAATAATTGGACTCAGGCCCAGTATATGATATATATTGGATTTATATCCTTTGAATCTTTGAATGGATATTAAATATAATTAATTTAGATTTATATCTTGTTGGATAAGATTAAATCTAATTAGTTATTATTTAGTTATTCAAGGATAAGATTAAATCTAATAAGATAAGATTTATTTAATTAAATCTTATGGGGATAAATATCATATATAAATATATTTTGTATATATTTATTTATTTATTCTTCTACTGGAATTAGAATAAATTCTATTTTGTTAGAATTAATTCCGGATATACAGTTGCATAACTGAACAGATTAATTCCTTATTAATTCCGTATTAATAAAGGAATAGGATTTGTAAGTTATGGAAAGAGAATAAATATGGGAAAGGCAAAGATATGGTTAGAGATAAATAAGGAATCAAATCTCCTTATTTATGAACCATATAAATACTCTCCATGTCTCTCATCTAAACCCTAGTTCTCATAATCTGACCTAGCCACCAGAATTGGTTTTTTGTGAGATTGGCGTGAATCACTAGGCGAGAGAGAGAGAGTCGGCCGAGTCTGAGTGTGAGGGAGATCGAGGTTCCAGTGATCTCGAGACGTCCACCAAGTCTCAGATCTAAAGGTGTGGGATCACATCCTAGAAGATCAGAACCGTAGATCGATCAGACACGACTCAGATTGCACGTTCTTCGTAATCATAAGGTATGTACTCGAGTCCTTGCATGACATTATGTGCACGATCGAATCACACATCCGAACCAAGATCTGGGGGTCGGGGCGGCTTTCAAGCAGTCGTGTCCCAACAAGTGGTATCACATAAGTCCATACAATAGTTCGAGTACATACCTTACGATTATGAAGACGAGGAATCTGAGTCGTGTCTGATCGATCTACGGTTCTGATCTTCTAGGATGTGATCCCACACCTTGAAATCCGAGACTTGGTGGGCGTCTCGAGATCACTGGAACCTCGATCTTCTTCGCACTCAAACTCGGCCGACTCTCTCTCTCTCTCACACGCCTAGGTTTCTGCGCCAAGTTGCAGAGACTGATCTGGTGTGCTAGGGTTTTATGTGTGAGACATGGAGAGTATTTATATGGTTCATAAATAAGGAGATATGATTCCTTATTTATCTCCAACCATATCTTTGCCATATCCCATATTTATTCCTTTCCATAACTTACAAATCTTATTCCTTAATTAATACGGAATTAATAAGGAATTAATCTGTTCTGTTATGTAACTGTATATCCGGAAATAATTCTAACAAATAGAATTTATTCTAATATCAGTAGAAGAATAAATAACTAAATATATACCAAATATATTTAGATATGATATTTATCCCCACAAGATTTAATTAAATAAATCTTATCTTATTAGATTTAATCTTATCCGTGAATAACTAAATAATAAATAATTAGATTTAATCCCACAGGATATAAATCTCAATTAATTATATTTATTATCCATTCACCAGATATAAATCCAATATATATCATATACCGGGCCTGAGTACAATTATTGAGTCCAAACTCAATAATACTATTTAGATCGATTCCCGAGGTCTGTTTGGGCCATCCTAGGGATCAGATACCAGACAGAGTTGGGCCTTATCTAATTCGATATTTCCATGTCCACCCCTGAACATGTATCTAATTAGAACTATGACGCACTCCACTAAAGTGTCATAGCTGAATCACCGCTCTGTTCCAATTATGTAGATTGGGTAGGTATTTTGTATAGTTCGACCCCCGTGTTTAAGACCTCCTTATCCGTTAATCAATTAGAGCTACCATGACTGCTCCTAATTGTTAACATCTATTCCTCAGGTAGTACCCGTTCACTCCTCATTATTATACCTGAACTTAATCAGCATGCATGACTTGGTATAATAAACATTGTGAACTCCCTGAGGGGATAACGTCAGCCTGCACTCACACAGGACACGGCTTATTGATAACACTTATTAGACATACTATGCATCTTCGTGTTACCCAAAGTACGACATGATTAAGATGAACTAACGAGGAGTTCATATCTTCGTAAATCAAAGTAACACGAAGAATACATATACATCTAATAGTTTACCAAGGTTAAGATCGAGCTAGAGCCTGAGATCTATAGCTCTTCACCTATATCACCTCTGATATAGGGTCAGTATCAGAAGAGCATTATCTCTGTTGATCCTTCAATACGTTCCACCATACCAGCATAACTAGTGATTGGGACTCATCACTACCATTAAGCTGCAGTCAAGACCGATAGCTCAGCCCAAGCTATCTCGACTGTGAACTGTTTATATCTCATCATTGTTAACGACCTTCGTGATCCCCTCCGAACTCAGATCGACACGTGGTCTAAAACATGAGATAATGGACTTTATTCTTGCTTAAACATATTCTTCCAGATAGGGATTGTTAACAGTGGACCGGTGTCGTAACCACTAAAACAACCGGTTTTGCTTTAGGTATACAACAACCCCAACAATCTCCCACTTATACTAAAGTAAAACCTTTTAGTATACCAACGCGTCTACAGGAAACCATATGACTTCATCCATGTACAATGTTAACAATCGCACGATCGCAATCGTTAACAACCATCATACACACTTTTTCTCCCACTTATACTCAAAGATTTTACCTTTACCTTGTACCTTTTAGTGGGAGGCTCACTAAGACATGTCAGCCACGTGCTACGGTATACCTGACATGGTGCACTTAGTGAAGGAACCGTCATCGTACATTCCTCTAGTGTTTCTATTTTCTCCACGAAATCGCCTTAATTTAAGGTACTCACTATGTTGTTACCGGCATTTCCAAATCTCAGAAAATTTGTTACTGCACTTAGAATTCTCCAGGGGGTGTAAGAATTCTAACAAATTGAGATTACTGCCAATTCACGAAGCCAAGCCTTGAATTATCTAGCTCCCTCTCAGCATTTCACTGCGTGAGAATCTTCAAGACAATTCTGCTTCTTACGTGAATCCATAGTATAAGGTCGATGATGTCGTTTTTCTAGCTACCATTCGATTATCCGTGTCCACAAACATGATGGACTATATCCGTTACCATGCACACAGCACTAACATATATTTGGCTCCTTATGCAACACGCAGGTGTATTGCAAGCTTTGCCAAGACAGTAGTCTATGAAGAGTACTTGAATAATGTTATACTATCCGACTGTAGGATATATCTAACATTACTCCTAACCTTCATTCTAAACTGTTCGGATAATCACCACTTATTGTGTCAGATAATACTTTCACACCTTATTCAAGTGCTAGTAATATTATCACACAATGTACAAGACAACCATTTCAACGTCTTTTGTAGACGAAAGATATACCATTTGTCAACACATTTTATGAACGAATCTATATGTGTTGTCTGACAAATGAATGCTTTAAATCATTGAACCACACATTTCAATGTGTTTGTCCCGAAGCATAGAACTGTTGAGAAAATTCTTCCCTTTTCTCAAACTACATCCATGTTCGCTCATGTATGTCCTCACCTATTATGAGCATATAACGTGTAAGTCTTTCGAGTGTTAAACTCATAGACTTATCAATGATATGCAACCATCTTCATCTAACTAATCCTTATTAGTCAACTTGGTTTGTTCACTATCAAAGAAATTAGATTTCTCGATGAACAATTCACCATTTTCGAGACACACTCGAAAAGGCTCCCACTGTGACTAGGATCCTAAAATAATCTTGTGCAGATCCTTTTGGTTATCTGTCTTGTACTTCCGGCCTTATGATGTTCCAATCCATAATTTCCTTTTATTCTTGGACGTTAATCAAGAATAAATACTTGTCTTTCCTCGAAAAATAACTACTTGTCCAACTAATTACTAAATCTATCATTGAAATTGCGACACTTCGTGTGCAAATTATCCTTATTTCCGAACAGGTTTAACCAATGAAATCTGTAATTAGCATCTCCTATAGGGAGGAAGACTCATTGTCAACGTGAATGCTAATCAATTTCATTTTAAATCACAATGAAATCCATGATCAACATAAATGCTAATCACTTCATTTCAAATAAGGAAAGGAAATAGATTTAGACATAGTGACATAGTATTTTGTTAAAAGACAATATTGAACAAGAAGTACCACATTTATCACAACACATTTTGGAACATCCTTCAAAATTCACAGTTATTACTCCCACTGCGAACGATATATCAAAACAACCAGTATTAAAGAAGTAAATCCTTAATACAATGCAAGAAAATAATCATCCATTAATATCCAAAACATAAGTATCCTGCCAAAACAAGGCAACCAAATGTGGTAAAAGAGTAATAAACCAGAATCTAGTATCCAAAAACTAAGATAAAACGTAAGATAGAAATCTCCAAGTCTGCTAGACAACTGCATCAACTGAATGTTGCTTGTCGAGCTCAAGAACTTGAAGTCGTCCTACTCGTTCCTTGTAGTCGAACCTACAAAGATTGCAACAAACCACAATTAGTATCCACTAGTTAAATCCGTCCGTGAGGACTAAACTAGTATAATTTGGTTTTTAATGTTACAAGAGTCTGACATACCTCCATCCACCTTTAACTTCTTGTTCCTCCTTTCATAGACCTTCACAATTGGAAGTCTATTCTTACTTCTAGCCCTTACAGCCTTTTTGACTTTCCGAACGAGTCGATCAAAATCTAGCTCTTTCTGCAACTGGCGAGCATGTCAGATCATGTTATCCCTAACCTTTTCAACCTCGAGCAACTCGTTTTCAAGAGTTGAAACATGCTCATGGTCTACTTGGTTCTTGACAACCCCATTTCTGAATGCTTGGTACCATTGCGGTAGAGATGCAAGAATGATCTCGCATTTTCCCCTTTCCGTCATGTATCCACCATGCATCTCATACTGAGTAAAGAGATTTTTGAACCTTTTGAGATATGCCCTCGTGTTAGGGAAATCATCAAAGTCCATAAAATCCATCTCTTTGCGGGCTAGAAAGCTAAGTAGTCGAAACCGAAAGGACTCCGGAACACCATCGGAATAAGCTAAACGACAAATGTTCGTGCGAATAGAATCAATAGACATATCTGAAATAAATAACAAGTAAACAACTTATAAGCGCAAATAATTTATGTTATCAATGTTAGAAACCCAATAATAACATTGAACCAACAAACGAGTAGCCCGATACTATTTACAAATAGTCCACTATAGGTGAATGCTATCCATAAAATTATCGACCATGACCGCAGTCTATTTTATTTCTTATCCCATCACACGGACCATAGTGAAACAAAGAAATAATAACCCGTGCCTCAGGACCCTGCTAAGTCGAGAAGTGACCTCTATAGGAGGATTCATCAATAAGCAGCTAAGCTAAAACCATATTTTAATATTCCGAAAAATTAATTCTATTAAGAGTAACCCACCCGTTAAGGAGGAATTACCTTTATAAAATCATTTTTTCATATTATCAATTTTGAATTTAACCAATGAACTATAATCAGTGTCTCCTATAGGGAGGAAGACTCATTGTCAACGCGAACACTAATTATTTCATTTTAAATCAAATTATCCTTTTGAAGTCTAAACCAATGAAATCCATAACTAGCATCTCCTATAGGGAGGAAGACTCATCGTCAACGCGAATGCTAATTACTTCATTTTTAAACCAAATATGGAGGTCCTTTAAATCAATTAACAAATAATCGATTAATTATACCGCTTAGTCTTTTTAAGGGTTTGTGTGACAATCGTAGCACATAGACAATTAAGTCCTATCACATGATTTCTAAGCGCAAGTAATAAAACATGCTCGCATTGAAATCATTAAAACCGGCATGCTATGACCCCTATGCATGTTATTTCTATTACGCAAACAATGAAAAGCAACTATAACATGCAAAACATGCTGATCATATTCATCGCGTAATTTAAATCCATCCATAGCATGCATAATAATTAAAACAAATAAATAGGCTTCCGACCGGGAATAGAAAGCCCTATCTATTACATTTAATTAAAATAAAAACCCCGGAACAAGCTCCGGTCTTTAATCTTCGATTTTGGAAGCCCATCCCGATCTTCAAGTCCACCTTCCAAAAAATAGCAAGTGCTCGAAATAATTAGGGTGCGGAAAACCCTAATCACCAAAAACGGAAAGCGAATTAATTTCGAACGAACTAGGGTACGAAAACCCTAGCCGTCGACGATCATGCCTAGGTTTCGGAAAACCCTAGCCGTCGTCAACGTAATGGGCTGAACGTTGTAAAAACGTGCAGTCCGTCGTTCGAAGTCCGGCCACACGCCGCCGCCGAGCCACGCGTGTAACACACGCGCCGCCGCGGTGCATGCCGGGGACCCTGTTTCGGCTCCACGACGAGCCTGACGTGGCTGGGTTCGGGCTGGGTGCATCCGTTGCAACCCAGCCCGAGCCACTGCTCGTCGCCGCCGCCGAAAACGCCGTCGCCTTCGCCGTGTCCGCTGCACGAAGCAGTGCCGCCGCCGCGAGCCACCGCCGGTGGCTGGAACGCCACCGGTTGCTCCCACTGGCTCGCCGGGGTCCCCAGCACCACCGGAGGTGCTGGGTTCGAGCCCGAGCAGCCGTGGTTGAGTCCGGCAGCAGCGCGCGCGCAGGGGACAAACCCAACCGCCGCCGCTGCCGTTGATCAACCCCACAGCCGCCGCCGCCGGTGGTCAGGGGACCACCGGACCTGCTGTCCGCCTCCGTCTGCGCCCTCGTCGTCGTTGAACCATCATCGGGCCACGGGCTTGAGCCCAGCAGCGCGCGAGCACGAGAACCCGTTAGGGTTTCGGCCGTCGCTGCTGCAACTCGCTGCCGCAGCCCTCGCCGCGCCGCCGCTGGTGGTCCGGCGCCGACTGGGCTCCGTCCCGACGTCGAGCCGGGCGCTGGACCGCCGGTCAGCCACGGTTCAGGCCTTCAGCAGCGCCGGCAGGCCTGAAAACCCGTTAGGGTTTTCAGCCGCCGCGCTGCACAAGCCGTCGCCGCCGTCCGCCGCCGATTCGGCCGCCGCCGCCACTCGTTCCGGCTTCGCCTGAACCCTAGGATGAAACCTAGGGGTTCAGCCGCCGTGAAAAGACGAGGAGGCAGCCGCGCGAATCGTGGCAGATTACGCCGCCGCCGTCGTGCGTCCGACGCGCCGCCGCCTGCGGCCGTCGTTCGCCCTCGTCTCTTGTTCGTTCCTCGGACCTCGTTCCCCAGCAATTCTCCGATTTACAGCAATAATACAATACAAAAATCGAAAAATACAAGAAAAACGAATCCTATTCTAATCGGCACCTTATTATATCGCCGATTTAAAACAAAACGAACAACGATAAATCGAAAAAACGATAACCTTGGTAAACTATTAGATGTATATGTATTCTTCGATGTTACTTTGATTTACGAAGATATGAACTTCGTTAGTTCATCTTAATCATGTCGTACTTTGGGTAACACGAAGATACATAGTATGTCTAATAAGTGTTATCAATAAGCCGTGTCCTGTGTGAGTGCAGGCTGACGTTATCCCCTCAAGGGAGTTCACAATGTTTATTATACCAAGTCATGCATGCTGATTAAGTTCAGGTATAATAATGAGGAGTGAACGGGTACTACCTGAGGAATAGATGTTAACAATTAGAGCAGTCATGATAGCTCTAATTGGTTAACGGATAAGGAGGTCTTAAACACGGGGGTCGAACTATACAAAATACCTACCCAATCTACATAATTGGGACAGAGCGGTGATTCAACTATGACACTTTAGTGGAGTGCATCATAGTTCTAATGAGATACATGTTCAGGGGTGGACATGGAAATATCGAATTAGATAAGGCCCAACTCTGTCTGGTATCCGATCCCTAGGATGGCCCAAACAGACCTCGGGAATCGATCTAAATAGTGTTATTGAGTTTGGACTCAATAATTGTACACAGGCCCGGTATATGATATATGTATTGGATTTACATCCAGTGAATGGATAATAAATATAATTAATTGAGATTTATATCCTGTGGGATTAAATCTAATTATTTATTATTTAGCTATTCACGGATAAGGTTAAATCTAATAAGATAAGATTTATTTAATTAATTCTTATGGGGATAAATATCATATATAAATATATTTTGTATATATTTATTTATTTATTCTTCTACTGGAATTAGAATAAATTCTATTTGTTAGAATTAATTCCGGATATACAGTTGCATAACTGAACAGATTAATTCCTTATTAATTCCGTATTAATAAAGGAATAAGATTTGTAAGTTATGGAAAGAGAATGAATATGGGATGGCAAAGATATGGTTGGAGACAAATAAGGAATCATATCTCCTTATTTATGAACCATATATATATACTCTCAAGTCTCTCATAAAACCCTGGTTCTCATAATCTGACCTAGCCACTAGAATTCTCTCTGTGAGATTGGCGCAAAAATCGAGGGTGAGAGAGAGAGAGTCGGCCGAGTCTGAGTGTGAAGAAGATCGAGGTTCCAGTGATCTCGAGACGCCCACCAAGTCTTGGATTTCAAGGTGTGGGATCACATCCTTGAAGATCAGAACCGTAGATCGATCAGACACGACTCAGATTGCACGATCGAATCAACACATGCGAACCAAGATCTGGGGGTCGGGGCGGCTTTCAAGCAGCCATTGCCCGGCAGTCCAGCGCCTGGCTCGACGTCGGGACGGAGCCATGACGGCGCCGGACCACCAGCGGCGGCGCGGCGAGGGCTGCGGCAGCGAGTTGCAGCAGCGGCGGCCGAAACCCTAACGGGTTCTCGTGCTCGCGCACTGCTGGGCTCAAGCCCGCGGCCCAACGATGGCTCGACGGCGACGAGGGCGTGGACGGAAGCGGCAGCAGGTCCGGTGGTCCCCTGACCACCGGCGGCGGCGGCTGTGGGGCGATCAACGGCAGCGGCGGCGGCTGGGTTTGTCCCCTGCGCGCGCGCTGCTGCCGGACTCAGCCACGGCTGCCTGGGCTCGAACCCAGCACCTCCGGTGGTGCTGGGGACGCCGGCGAGCCAGTGGGAGCGACCGGTGGCGTTCCAGCCACCGGCGGCGGCTCGCGGCGGCGGTGCTGTGTTTTGCAGCGTAAAACGGCGACGGCGACGGCGTTTTCGGCGGCGGCGACGAGCAGTGGCTCGGGCTGGGTTGCAACGGACGCACCCAACCCGAACCTAGCCACGTCAGGCTCGTCGTGGAGCCGAAACGGGGTCCCCGGCATGCACCGCGGCGGCGCGTGTGTTACACGCGTGGCTCGGCGGCGGCGCGTAGCTGGATTTCGAACGACGGGCTACACGTTTTACAACGTTCGGCCCATTACATTGACGACGGCTAGGGTTTTCCGAAACCAAGGCATGATCGTCGACGGCTAGGGTTTTCGTACCCTAGTTCGTTCGGAATTAATTCGCTTTCCGATTTTGGTAATTAGGGTTTTCCGCACCCTAATTATTTTGAGCACTTGCTATTTTTGGAAGGTGGACTTGAAGATCGGGATTGGCTTCCAAAATCGAAGATTAAAGACCGGAGCTTGTTCCGGGGTTTTTATTTTAATTAAATGTAATAGATAGGGCTTTCTATTCCCGGTCGGCAGCCTATTTATTCGTTTTAATTATTATTCATGCTATGGATGGATTTAAATTACGCGATGAATATGATCAGCATGTTTTGCATGTTATAGTTGCTTTTCATTATTTGCGTAATAGAAATAACATGCATACGGGTCATAGCATGCCGGTTTTAATGATTTCAATGCGAGCATGTTTTATTACTTGCGCTTAGAAATCATGTGATAGGACTTAATTGTCTATGTGCTACGATTGTCACACAAACCCTTAAAAAGACTAAGCGGTATAATTAATCGATTATCTGTTAATTGATTTAAAGGACCTCCATATTTGGTTTAAAAATGAAGTAATTAGCATTCGTGTTGACGATGAGTCTTCCTCCCTATAGGAGATGCTGATTATGGATTTCATTGGTTTAGACTTCAAAAGGATAATTTGATTTAAAATGAAATAATTAGTGTTCGCGTTGACAATGAGTCTTCCTCCCTATAGGAGACACTGATTATAGTTCATTGGTTAAATTCAAAATTGATAATATGGAAAAATGATTTTATAAAGGTAATTCCTCCTTAACGGGTGGGTTACTCTTAATAGAATTAATTTTTCGGAATATTAAAATATGGTTGTAGCTTAGCTGCTTATTGATGAATCCTCCTATAGAGGTCACTTCTCGAATTAGCAGGGTCCTGAGGCACGGGTTATTATTTCTTTGTTTCACTATGGTCCGTGTGATGGGATAAGAAATAAAATAGACTGCGGTCATGGTCGATAATTTTATGGATAGCATTCACCTATAGTGGACTATTTGTAAATAGTATCGGGCTACTCGTTTGTTGGTTCAATGTTATTATTGGGTTTCTAACATTGATAACATAAATTATTTGCGCTTATAAGTTGTTTACTTGTTATTTATTTCAGATATGTCTATTGATTCTATTTGCACGAAGATTTGTCGTTTAGCTTATTCCGATGATGTTCCGGAGTCCTTTCGGTTTCGACTACTTAGCTTCCTAGCCCGGAAAGAGATGGATTTTATGGACTTTGGAGATTACCCTGACACGAGGGCATATCTCAAGAGGTTCAAAAATCTCTTTACTCAGTATGAGATGTATGGTGGATACATGACGGAAAAGGGAAAATGCGAGATTATTCTTGCATCTCTACCGCAATGGTACCAAGCATTCAGAAATGGGGTTGTCAAAAACCAAGTAGACCATGAGCATGTTTCTACTCTTGAAAAAGAGTTGCTCGAGGTTGAAAAGGTTAGGGATAACATGATCTGGCATGCTCGCCAGTGGCAGAAAGAGCTAGATTTTGATCGACTCGTTTGGAAAGTCAAAAAGGCTGTAAGGGCTAGAAGTAAGAATAGACTTCCAATCGTGAATGTCTATGAAAGGAGGAACAAGAAGTTGAAGGTAGATGGAGGTATGTCAGACTCTTGTAACATGAAAGACCAAATTATACTAGTTCAGTCCTCGCGGACGGATTTAACTGGCGGATATTAATTGTGGTTTGTTGCAATCTTTGTAGGTTCGACTACAAGGAACGAGTAGGACGACTTCAAGTTCTTGAGCTCGACAAGCAACATTCAGTTGATGCAGTTGTCTAGCAGACTTGGAGATTTCTATCTTACGTTTTATCTTAGTTTTTGGATACTAGATTCTGGTTTATTACTCTTTTACCACAGTTGGTTGCCTTATTTTGGCAGGATACTTATGTTTTCAGATATTGATGGATGATTACTTTCTGACATTGTATTAGAGATTTACTTCTTTAATACTGGTTGTTTTGATATATCATTCGTAGTGGGAGTAATAACTGTGAATTTTGAAGGATATTCCAAAATGTGTTATGATAAATGAGGTACTTCTTGTTCAATATTGTCTTTTAACAAAATACTATGTCACTATGTCTAAATCTATTTCCTTTCCTTATTTGAAATGAAGTGATTAGCATTTATGTTGATCATGGATTTCATAGTGATTTAAAATGAAATTGATTAGCATTCGCGTTGACAATGAGTCTTCCACCCTATAGGAGATGCTAATTACAGATTTCATTGGTTAAATCTGTTCGGAAATAAGGATAATTTGCACACGAAGTGTCGCAATTTCAATGATAGATTTAGTAATTAGTTGGACAAGTAGTTATTTTTCGAGGAAAGACAAGTATTTATTCTTGATTAACGTCCAAGAATAAAAAGAAATTGTGGATTGGAACATCATAAGGCCGGAAGTACAAGACTGATAACCAAAAGGATCTGCACAAGATTATTTTAGGATCCTTGTCACAGTGGGAACTTTTTCGGGTATGTCTCGAAAATGGTAATTGTTCATCAAGAAATCTAGTTTTCTTGGATAATGAACAAACCAAGTTGACTAGTAAAGGATAAGTTAGATGAAAGAAGTTGCTTATCATTGATTAGTCTATGAGTTTAACACTCGAAAGACTTGCAAGTTGTATGCTCATATACGTTGAGGACATACATGAGGGAACATGGATGAAATTTGAGAAAAGGGAAGAATTTCCTCAAAGGTTCTATGTTTCGGGACAAACACATAGAAATGTGTAGCTCAATGATTAAAGCATTCATTTGTCAGACGGTACATATAAATTCGTTCATAAAATGTGTTGACAAATGGTATATCTTTCATCTACAAAAGACGTTGAAATGGTTGTCTTGTACATTGTGTGATAATATTACTAGCACTTGAATAAGGTGTGAAAGTATTGTCTGACACAATAAGAGGTGATTATCCGAACAGTTTAGAATGAAGGTTAGGAGTAATGTTAGATATATCCTACAGTCAGATAGTATAACATTATTCAAGTACTCTTCATAGACTACTGTCTTGGCAAAGCTTGCAATACACCTGCGTGTTGCATAAGGAGCCAAATATATGTTAGTGCTGTGTGCATGGTAATGGATATAGTCCATCATGTTTGTGGACACGGATAATCGAATGGTAGCTAGAAAAACGACATCATCGACCTTATACTATGGATTCACACAAGAAGCAGAATTGTCTTGAAGATTCTCACGCAGTGAAATGCTGAGAGGGAGCTAGATAATTCAGGGCTTGGCTTCGTGAATTGGCAGTAATCTCAATTTGTTAGAATTCTTACACCCCCTGGAGAATTCTAAGTGCAGTAACAAATTTCTGAGATTTGGAAATGCCGGTAACAACATAGTGAGTACCTTAAATTAAGGCGATTTCGTGGAGAAAATAGAAACACTAGAGGAATGTACGATGACGGTTCCTTCACTAAGTGCACCATGTCAGGTATACTGTAGCACGTGGCTGACATGTCTTAGTGAGCCTCCCACTAAAAGCTACAAGGTAAAGGTAAAATCTTTGAGTATAAGTGGGAGAAAAAGTGTATGATGGTTGTTAACGATTGCGATCGTGCGATTGTTAACATTGTACATGGATGAAGTCATATGGTTTCCTGTAGACGCGTTGGTATACTAAAAGGTTTTACTTTAGTATAAGTGGGAGATTGTTGGGGTTGTTGTATAACTAAAGCAAAACCAGTTGTTCTAGTGGTTACGACACAGGTCCACTGTTAACAATCCCTATCTGGAAGAATATGTATAAGCAAGAATAAAGCCCATTATCTCATGTTTTAGACCACATGTCGATCTGAGTTCGGAGAGGATCACGAAGGTCGTGGATAATGATGAGATATAAACAGTTCACAGTCGAGACAGCTTGGGCTGAGCTGTCGGTCTTGACTGCAGCTTAATGGTAGTGATGAGTCCTAATCACTTGTTATGCTGGTACGGTGGAACGTATTGAAGGATCAACAGAGATAATGCTCTTCTGATACTGACCCTATATCAGAGGTGATATAGGTGAAGAGCTATAGATCTCAGGCTCTAGCTCGATCTTAACCTTGGTAAACTAGTAGATGTATATGTATTCTTCGATGTTACTTTGATTTACGAAGATATGAACTTCGTTAGTTCATCTTAATCATGTCGTACTTTCGGTAACACGAAGATACATAGTATGTCTAATAAGTGTTATCAATAAGCCGTGTCCTGTGTGAGTGCAGGCTGACGTTATCCCCTCAAGGGAGTTCACAATGTTTATTATACCAAGTCATGCATGCTGATTAAGTTCAGGTATAATAATGAGGAGTGAACGGGTACTACCTGAGGAATAGATGTTAACAATTAGAGCAGTCATGATAGCGCTAATTGGTTAACGGATAAGGAGGTCTTAAACACGGGGGTCGAACTATACAAAATACCTACCCAATCTACATAATTGGGACAGAGCGGTGATTCAACTATGACACTTTACTGGAGTGCGTCATAGTTCTAATGAGATACATGTTCAGGGGTGGACATGGAAATATCGAATTAGATAAGGCCCAACTCTGTCTGGTATCCGATCCCTAGGATGGCCCAAACAGACCTCGGGAATCGATCTAAATAGTGTTATTGAGTTTGGACTCAATAATTGTACTCAGGCCCGGTATATGATATATGTATTGGATTTACATCCAGTGAATGGATAATAAATATAATTAATTAAGATTTATATCCTGTGGGATTAAATCTAATTATTTATTATTTAGTTATTCACGGATAAGATTAAATCTAATAAGATAAGATTTATTTAATTAAATCTTATGGGGATAAATATCATATATAAATATATTTTGTATATATTTATTTATTTATTCTTCTACTGGAATTAGAATAAATTCTATTTGTTAGAATTAATTCCGGATATACAGTTGCATAACTGAACAGATTAATTCCTTATTAATTCCGTATTAATAAAGGAATAAGATTTGTAAGTTATGGAAAGAGAATGAATATGGGATGGCAAAGATATGGTTGGAGATAAATAAGGAATCATATCTCCTTATTTATGAACCATGTATATATACTCTCAAGTCTCTCATAAAACCCTAGTTCTCATAATCTGACCTAGCCACCAGAATTCTCTCTGTGAGATTGGCGCAGAAATCGAGGGTGAGAGAGAGAGAATCGGCCGAGTCTGAGTGTGAAGAAGATCGAGGTTCCAGTGATCTCGAGACGCCCACCAAGTCTCGGATTTCAAGGTGTGGGATCACATCCTAGAAGATCAGAACCGTAGATCGATCAGACACGACTCAGATTGCACGTTCTTCATAATCAAGGTATGTACTCGAACCATTGCATGAATTTATGTGCACGATCGAATCAACACATCCGAACCAAGATCTGGGGGTCGGGGCGGCTTTCAAGCAGCCGTTTCCCAACAGATTCATCCCAACAACAACCAACAACAGTCAACATAAACCCATATAATACACAAACTGCTCCAAACCCCAATACATAGGCCAATAAATCGAACCATCAACTAGAACCGAGAGGGAAGAGAAGAACAAGAGTGGAGAAGGACTTATCATCATTAGTACAAGGAGCAATGGTAGCAGGAGGTTGCCGAGATCGAGTGAAGACTCACAAGGAGCCACGACAAGAACAGGGGAGAACCACCACCGCAAAGAGGGCCACCGGCAGGAGCCACCTCACCTGCAAAAGAAGGAGGAGGGTTAGAAGAGAAGAAGGAAGAGAAAAGAGAGGAAAAAGGAGAACAGAGAAGGGAGATAGCAACGGCGGCAGTAACAACGGCGACGACGGCAACGACGTTGAACGACGGCGAAGCCAAGTAGGAACTGTCCCTCTAACCGAGGAGGCTAGAGCTTTGATTTAGGCCGAATGGCCGACCAACGGAGTCGCCGTGGGAGTTGCTCCCGGCGACGGAGTGAATCGACGGAACCCGAGCCACCGGAGGAGGAGGAATCGAGAACAGAAGAGACCCACGCCAGCGCCTTCTCACCACAGCGACGGAGGATGAAGAAGAGGCATAATCAGCGGCCAATTCATCGGAGGAATCACGCCGGGGAGATTTTCCCCAAAATCCGAAGCCAATTAGGGCATCCCTTCCCTTGAGGAAATCGGGAATCCAAAGAACGGAAAAGGACAGTGACCGGCAGCAAGAGAACCACCGAATAGCTACCGCCGGCGAGGGCGGAGGATGAACGGCGACAGACTGCCGAGAAGGCAAGGGGGGGAGATGTCGCGAGGAAGAAGAGAGAGGAGGGTGCAGGCCGTAATTGAGAGTCGTGAAAGAGGGGGGGGGGGGGGGAGGGGGGTTACCCAATAACTAACACGGGCCGAGCTACGGGCCGGGCCAACGAATAATAATAATGGGCCGATAATTGTTAAACAAATCGAGCCCAACCATTTGGGCCGATTAAAACAAATAATGGGCCGATAATTATTAAACGAATCGAGCCCAACCATTTGGGCCGATTAAAACAAATAATGGGCCGATAATTATTAAACGAATCGAGCCCAACCATTTGGGCCGATTAAAACAAATAATGGGCCGATAATTGTTAAACGAATCGAGCCCAACCATTTGGGCCGATTAAAATAATAATGGGCCAATGATATATTTAACGAATCGGGCCAACCATTTGGACCGATTGGACCGGACATTTAAATCATAATGGGCCGAAAATATGAAACGACTCTTCGGGGTTAATTTAATAATTTCCCGAACCTAAGTAATTGGGTTTAAACCCTATTGCTTTTAATGGAACTACGAAGATTATAAATGATCGAACGATCAACCAAGATAATAACATTATAAGTGTAGACCACTTATAACATGCAATAAAAGTCAAGAAGCTTCATAAGATGACCAGATCCAACATCCTACTATTTTCGTCGAGGATGAAAGAAGTTATAAGACACAAGTACCGATCGAAGTGATCGATTTCAAAATGTTAGTCAAGAAACATTAAAATAAGAGATCATGACCTCGATAGAAGATAACCTTCGCATAGATCGATACGATTATCGATTTTTCTTCAAGACTCTTATGTTGCATTCTTTGAACGAGGTTAGGCGAAGGGAAAGGCCGAAGCTAAAGCTGCACTCACGACTTTAAGTGAATCAAGAAAAGCTATCGAGGTGGGCTTTCATACAACGAAAATATTTATTTATGTTAAGTTCTTTAAAAGAATTGTCATGCCATAAATGTTTTGTTTTGTATGATGTCTATCTGAAAGGCTTCGGCCTCAAGGGCTTCGGCCACAAGGACTTCGGCCACAAGTTATCAGAACGAATTCGGGCCTATCGGGGTCGCTCCTCGATGGGTTTAGTGCACTTAAGTTATGTAGACCGTGAGCTACAAATTGGCCGGTCGAGGTATCCGGGATGGAGCCCGTAAGTCATGGTTCGAAGCCAGGAGGCCCAGAATTGTAGATGATATGGGATGAAGATTGAAGATATTATTTAGTAGTTTATTTAGTTGAGTTTTTTATTAATATTTTATTAATTTTCGTTTTAATGTTGTTTTCTAGTTGATAGGGTTATTTTAAGCATTATTTTAGTGATTTTATTCCTTTTTAGACTAGGTTTTGGTTTGGTATATTATAAGATAGGTTTTTAACTAGTTTCCTTGTGGAATTAGGACTCTATGAAGCCTATAAATATGGCTCATATATCATGGACGAAAATTAGACAGCTTATCATTAATATTATTGTGAGTTTTATACTCTCTTGAGAGTTTCTCGAATTTCTCTTGATTATTCCAAGACGAATTCATTATCCGGCGAATCAGCGAGTCAATCATCCCTCGTTGTGTGTCAATCATCGTTCCCGTGTGACTAAGACGATCACTATTTGGGGTATAGGCTGTTCTTAGAACTGACTTATATCATTTATAGGATTAGATCTTAGGGGTATTGGAATATCCATCTTGTTCTTTCAATTTCGTTCTTCTTAGTTTTTATTCCTTCCGCGTGCGTCTTCAACTCGGTCGTCAAGGATCGTATCATTTGGCACCAGAGCCAGAGTTTACGTCATCCAGGTTTTATCTTTCTTTCGTGTTGATATTCATATCTTCGTGTTGCATTCTGTTCGTGTCATTCGTTTCGTTTGAGTCTTCGTCATCGTTCTGTACCTTCGTTAGAGTCGTTCCGTGTCAAAAAAAAAAAAGAGGTGTCAGATTCGTTTTTTTTTTCTTCTTCTTAGACTTGTTTATTTATTATCCAGATCTATTTATTAAAAAAAATTAAAAAAAACTCTTTTTCTTTGGCCAGCCTTAAAACAGCCTTAGAATCCACATACGAACCCCGATTTTTCTCCATAATACCTTTTCGGAAACGTCTCGACGAGATCTAAAAGTTTCACTACTCTGCTGGTATGTCGTATGAGGAGCTTGATCAACAAACAAAATTCAAGATAGAGGCGATGGTGAAACAATGGGGCGAGGAGATGAGGTCCGAGTCGGTGTTAATTTGTTCGAAGAGTGGAGGTCGATACAAAGACAAAGTCCGAGAATACAACCAACGTGGCCATCTTGGTGAGGAAGAAGAAGTGGACATTACCTATTTTCAGGGGAAATACGATCCAGAGTTGTATCTTCAATGGGAGACAAATATGGAGCTAGCTTTTTATCATCATAACTATTCTGAGTTCAAGAAGGTGAACTTGGCATCCAAGTTGTTATCGGACTATGCTCTAACTTGGTGGGATCGGTTAGTTAAGAGTAGAAGAAGGAATGGAGTGGAGCCAATCATGACTTGGAAAGAGATGAAGGCAGTGATGAGGAAACATTTTGCACCTTCACATTACTATCGTGAGAATCACAATAGTTGGAGGCAGTCCCAAGCTACTACTGTTTCATATTCGACGAGAAGCTTTCGGGAGAAAGAAGAGCAGTCGAAGGAGTACATACGTCCATTTGTGAAGCAAAGGTCAGATGCTAAGAGTACTTTTACTCTGGTTCGAGATGATGGTGGAGTTGTGACCAAAGATGAGAAAGAAGATCCAAAAAAGATGGCCATGGAAGAACTAAATGAGGAGGTGGAAGAAATCGAGGCACCTCCCGGGCCGCTTACTTTATTCAATGATAGTGATCTTAATGTGCAGAATGAAGAGTATGATGGAGAGCAGCAAGAGGACGTCATTCATGAGGATGAAGTGTCGATTGTTTCTCTTACTCCAACACAAGTGGATGAGGATAATCAAGTGCAACTGTCAAATGAGGCAGAGATGGTGAAGTCCAAGGAGGAGAAAGTAGAGACAAACGAGTATGGATTGATGCATGAGTCTCTACTTGATCAGAGTAGTGCTTTGGGGTGGATCATGAATGAGGAGAAGTCCATGGAGGCAAAGTGGAACAAGGGGAATGTTTCGTCCACTAATGATCTTGATTTTCTATTCCCTTCTACTTATTCATTTGTGCAGGCATTCGATGATGTTTCTTCCAAAGATACAATTCATGGCGTATTATCAGTTAAAGGAAGTGAATATCAAATCGAGTTCGAAAGACTGAATGAGTTGGAGAAATGTGAAGAGATCAAGAAACAAAATTTCTTTCCTTTTGACGTAGGAGATGGCCAGGATATGAGGACAAATCCTCTTCAAGAGGAGGGGAATGATGGAGCCCGTAAGTCATGGTTCGAAGCTAGGAGGCCCAGAATTGTAGATGATATGGGATGAAGATTGAAGATATTATTTAGTAGTTTATTTAGTTGAGTTTTTTTTATTAATATTTTATTAATTTTCGTTTTAATTTTGTTTTCTAGTTGATAGGGTTATTTTAAGCATTATTTTAGTAATTTTATTCCTTTTTAGACTAGGTTTTGGTTTGATATATTATAGGATAGGTTTTTAACTAGTTTCCTTGTGGAATTAGGACTCTATGAAGCCTATAAATATGGCTCATATATCATGGACGAAAATTAGACAGCTTATCATTAATCTTATTGTGAGTTTTATTCTCTCTTGAGAGTTTCTCGAATTTCTCTTGATTATTCCAAGACGAATTCATTATCCGGCGAATCAACGAGTTAATCATCCCTCGTTGTGTGTCAATCATCGTTCCCGTGTGACTAAGACGATCACTATTTGGGGTATAGGCTGTTCTTAGAACTGACTTATATCATTTATAGGATTAGATCTTAGGGGTATTGGAATATCCATCTTGTTCTTTCAATTTCGTTCTTCTTAGTTTTTATTCCTTCCGCGTGCGTCTTCAACTCGGTCGTCAAGGATCGTATCAGTGGCCACCCTTACCGGATACACCTTCAGGTTTAGATATGACGGATTACACCAAGAAAACCAAAGCTTGCAAGCGCTTATTTTACGAAAATGTTTTAGTGATCATAGATCTTTTCCGAAAACCCATATGAATCACTCGCATGGCTGACAATTAAAATGTTTTGGCATGTGTTCACTGAGTACTTTGTACTCAGCCCTGTACATTTTTCCCATGTGCAGGTTGAACAGATGGAGTGAAGCAGTCGGGGAAGGCTTTTGTCGAGCATGGAAAGAGTTGAAGTCTCTTGGTGGTGCATGTCTCCATACATGCATCCTACGTTCTTCCGCTGTGTTTTTCATGTTATTTGTTCGAACTCTATTTTGTGTATCGTTGCAACACCTTTCCCTTTTGTGTATCGTTGCAACTTATTGACTTTTCAAGACATTATTTCTTCCTTTTGAACAACGCTTCCGCTTCTATCATGTTATGTAAACGATTCCGCTGCTAAACAGTACTTCCTCCCATCCATTCTCGACGAATGGTGGGAACTTAATGTAATTCAAGGCAACGCTTCCGCACCGTTTCATCTCGAGTTGTTGTCATTTTGTTTAATTCTCGTTTCTTTTACGTCACGACCTCGCCTGTCCCTTTTTAAGCGGGGTGGGCTCGTGACAGGGTGGTATCAGAGCACTTGGTTCGCTCTGAAATCCAAGAGTCTTCTTCTTCATCGTAAAGTCTAGACTTGTTCTGCTAGACTTCTCAAGGCTCTCGACGAAAGCTCGACTCTTCACGACGTTATGATCAGCCAAAGAATAGGTTGCTTATCACCACTATGAGAACCTAGATGAGTAAGTCGTAGGGATCACATAAGGTGTTGAGATCAAGGACTTTTAGAGAACATAGCTCGCTTGAACTAGGATTCTTATTTCCATGTAACAGGTTTTGAACGCGGGAAGCTACGAGACGCACTTTCAAGCGCGGAAGGAAGCGATTAGAATTCATAACCAAGAACGATGTCTCAAAAATGGGAAAAATGAGGTGTCGTCGACCTTATAACGGATGCAAGACGCGTTTCCCGATCGTCTTAAACCTAACCTAACGAGAACCTAGTAAGATCAACGTAATGATGAATCTAAATCCAAGGATTTATCTAGTGTAGAACCACTCCCACGTATGCATGAAACCAAGTTATGACTTAGTAGAGACCAGTACAAACCATAGACCATATGAATAGAAGATGCTATCTTTTCCACCAACTTAATTATGTTTACCCTTGTTTATACGAACCTTATGAGTAGAACCTGACTAGAACTCGCTGTCTCGTGTAGATGGCTGGACCCAGACCTACCCTTGACATTGCAGCGATCCTCCTCGACTCCTACTTGAACTACATGCGGAGGGTAGAACATGATATAGGTGAGTACCTGGCGCATTTCGGAGGGCTATGGGAGGAGGTGCACCAGCACTCCGGGGTCTCCAACTACGACGGCATGATCCGGGTGACAGTGCACTTACCTCGAGACTGGCAGGGTTGGGCGTGGACCCTTTCGCAGAGCTTCACCACTTGCTACCGTCCTTACTATGACGTGGTAGCCGACTTTAGAGGGTATTTATCAGCCCTTCAGCACCAGTACACAGTGTACCGCAGGCCGCCCAGCGGACCACACCAGTTCTCGGTACGACTTGCTTCCACCACCAACCCTTCCCCTCCAGTGCTGCCTCAGCCGGGTGGAGCACCGGCAGTGACAGGAGTTCCGGCACCGCCCACGTCTGTCCTAGGTCGTCGAGACCGTGAGGACTTTGAGGCCGGCACCTCAGTGGCACGTTACCGACGTGCTTCCAGCGCCCCTACCGCCCCTTCCACCCTACCAGACGAGGGAGGTCCCTCGACCGCTGACCGGGGTAAGGCCCAGATGGTAGACGTTAGTCCTGAGAGGGAGGCACCCCGTCCTTCGACCTCTTGTCCACATGGCCCAGGGACTTCCACGGAGGAGCTACTCCGTGTTGTGGCAGAGCTACAACAGCCCACTACTCACGCCCCACGTCCCGTAGCTCACCGTGACTGGCCCGCCGGGACAGGGCCTAGCAGCAGCAGCAACAACGTTAGTCGCATCCTCTCAGACCACGAGAAGTGGATGGCGGAGACGAGGCGGAGGATCGATGAGAACAGCCGGGCGATGGCGGCAGTTGAGCGCCGTTTGGAGGACTTTGCCCAGAGAGTGGAGAAGTGGGTGAACGCCCCTGAGCCCGAGCCGCAGCCAGCTCCAGAGCCAGAGCCCGAGGAGGAGGACCCCGAGGAGGAGGGACTGTTAGTAGACCTAGAGGTTGACCCGAACTCCGACGAGGACTTAGGAGGAGCACCTGCTGACGACTCCGACGCTGAGTCATGCCTGAGTACCGAGAGTTCCTTCGAGGGCTAGATAGCCGTAGTAGTGTCAGTAACGGAACTATGTAGACCGTCCTGACTTGTTTTGTTTTAGAACTGACTTTTGATTACGAATATTTGTTTTGATATGGTAGAACGGGACCACAAGATGTTAGGTGGACCGTAAGACAATATTGACAGATTTTGCCCTTTGATTTTACTATGATATTAAAGACCTCCATGAGGCGATTTTCCCTACTTGCGTTATTCATGATACTTAAATGAGGAACCGTTTACCGTTTTATATTATGATAGGACAACACAGCATGAAAACCAATAAAGCATGGCATGATAAATAGAGAGCGAAGCATGACGTTATATATCCCCTATGAGAATGACCCCACTATAAGAAATTCTGTCATAGGTAACACTGCATACATAACGGTATTTTCACGAAACCGTTATGTATGTGAACGTTTTTTAAATAGATAACAGTTGCCGTTATGTATGTGAGTGTAGCCTTAATCAATCATAACGGTCATGAACGGAGTGTTATCTATAAACACTACTATACTTAACAGTTTAGTAAGAACCGTTATGTATTGTAGTGTTACGTTTTCTTTTAATAACGGTTTACAAAAAGCGATAAGAAAATACTGTTACTAATAATATTTAAAACATTAAAAAAATTACAAATTACTTGTATTTAACTTTTTACTACTGTACAAATTACTTTCACCCCAACCTCAAAAAATTAGAAAACTCCCTCCCACGGTTCCCACCTCTCCCTCTCCCGCCCCTCCGCCGTCTCTCTCCCTCTTCCGTCCCAAGTGTCTCTCTCACCGGCGAGGTGACCGGAGTCCAGCAACGATACCGGCGACAGGCGACTGCTATTGAGAACTCTCTCCCTCTCCCACCCCTCTCTCTTTCTCCTCCATTCTCACTCGCGACTCTTCTACCTCTCTTCTCTCTCTCTCTAGCGGCTACTGCCGCCGGCGCCTTCCCCGGTTTCTCAGCCGGTGACCGGTGTTAAGTCCTGATGGCACTCCTTCTCGTTCGCTCGTTACTCTTGGCTATTTCCCCCAATTTGGATTGGGGATGAACCCTAATATCTTAAATTGAGCAGATTGCCCTCCGGATTCCGGCGACTTCCTGGCCCATTGTTCCCTAGCACTTATGCCCCTAGCCAATTGTTCTACGTAGGAACGAGTGCGGTGAGATTGGCGCCACATGTTTATAACCAGTACAGATCTCATAACTACCCAAAGTATGATCTGGAAAAAACATATTACTATGCAAATCCAGCAGCAGATATGTACTCAACAGCTTGGGATATCATAATCCCTTGTGGAATCATTGCATTATCTGTGATTGTATCTCTGCAGCAGAGGAAAGGGGGCCGTTGCATTCTTCTTCAAAGATTCAGCGTTCTGGAAAAAGTGCCTGCACCTGATAACAATTGAAGAAGTGCAGCAGAGTAACAAAACTACCTTTTCAGTTTTCATTTTTCTTCTGGTAGAAGATGTATGCTTTTGCTTTTGATTGATTCAAAATTATTCTGGTATTATTGGAACAATCTGGTTTATGAGGAGCAGCTTATTTAATTCAACTCTAATCATGTGTGCTGTATTGATGCTCTGCATCAAGTTGCATCAGGTCAACACTTTTTGTTGATTAAATTAATCTCTCCTCTCTCTTTCACAATTCACACAATTCCTTCTTGAGTTTCATTTGCAGTTAAACGTTCTTCTTCCATGGAGTCCTACTCTTCGTTCTGCACCTCTTCATGTATCTTTGTCTTTGCTTTTATAATCTGCATAAATCATGCCTCTTCTATATTTCAGAGTGAAGAAGAATCCTGGGGTACTCTCTTCCGTTTCAGTTGTGATGGTTTTGATATTAACCTTGAGGAACATACTTCCGTTGGTGCTGAACTTTGAGGCCATGTTCTTAGGGGAACGTGTTAAGGAAACTTTAGAACTTGGTAGTGGTGGAAAGCTTGAAGCTAATGGAATTGCGGTGACACTGATATCATTAGTAGAGTTGCTCTTGCAACTACGTCTTCTCCGATTAGTTTGCACTGCAAAGCAGGGCGAATGCTCGTGGAGCAAAGAGAAGAAGGCTGGTTTCGTTTCCTTCTCATTATACATCTTAGGTTGCTTGCTCACCTTACTCCTCAACTTAATCAGGAAAACATATGGCGGCCGGAGATCTTCCGTCTGGGGGGGATTTGAGGTCTTATGGGGGTGTGATTCTTGATGGCTTTCTTCTCCCACAGATACTGCTCAATATCTTGAGGGGGTCAGCAGGTGAAGTCTTGTGTGGTTCGTTCTACATCGGGACGAGCGCAGTGAGACTAGTACCGGATGCTTATAATCAGTTCAGGACTCATAACTACCCAAAGCATGAACTGAATTCCACATACTACTATGCAAATCCAGCAGCAGGCTTGCATTCAACAGCTTGGGATTTCATAATTCCTTGTGGTGTAATGGCATTGGCTGCAATTGTATTCGTGCAACAGCTGCACGGGGGGCGTTGCATTCTTCCTCGAAGAGCGATGGCTTTGGAAATGTACGAGACGGCATCTACTTGGGAGTAGAGGGTGCTCCTTCGATGCAGATATAGGTATTTTTCTCCCTATTATCTTATCTCATGTAGCTTACATATTCACTTTGAGAAACTGTTATTTAACTGTTAGTTTAAGTTCTTGGACCACTGAAAAAACTCATTGGTAATCCTTCTTAGTCAATGTAGATTTATAAGTAAACACCATTTAATTAATCCAATTCGTCTCTCTGCCAGAGAATCTTGCTATTTAAGATTACAAGTTGACATAGTTTGACTGGACTTTCATACCAATTGCTCTGCTGTTATAATTGAGTTACTTTCTCAGTGTGGAATAACAAAGTGTGGAATAACAATTCCTGAGGTAAATTTGACATCTCTTTCAGCATTTATCAAGAACTTTTTTCATTTATCTTACTTCCTCCACCTCATCTCACATTAAATTGTGTGCTCAACAATTTTAATAAGGGTATTTACTGAAGCTTTGTTATATTTATAATCTTTTACCTGTTTGCCGGTGGTTCCATAGCCAAGGGTTCTGAGTTGCAAATCGAGGTTTCTGAGTTTCTATGGAGAAATGTTCAGGTAGTATGCCTTTTAACATGTATCAATTGCTTCAATAGTTGACCTTTATCCTGATGTCTTTCACTTGATGCAGCTTGATGGAAGTTTGGTCATGTTGGCTGAAAATATATACTGGGCTCAACTAAAGCATTGGAATAGGTGAAGCTCTAATACAGTATGGTCAGCTGTTCATTGTTGACCGTATTAAAGAGCTCATCAAGTACGAGGGCTTTCAGGTATTTACTCTGTACAAGGTTGGATTTTTCAGTTCAGACTATGCTATTGCACATTTATATACTGAAGGCCTTTGGTAGCTTCATGAACAACATTCTCCTCAATCCCTACCCTTTCTTCTCGTCTGATCTTAGAGATAATTACGTTGCTGTCAATCAGAATTATAACATTTCATCTGTCTACTTCAAACAAGTGGAGTATAATTGTATAAGAATTGGGATCCTCTCAAGTTTCGTTCTGTACGAACAGTTCATGATATTGGTGGTGTTCAAATGTCCTTTTTAAGAGGTTGCACCAGCAGAGCTCGGAGGGCTGCTCGTCTCTCATCCAGAGATATCCGATGCTGTTGTCATTCCGTAAGTTCATTTTCCAAGATTTCAATTCAATGATAGACTGTATCTAAATAAGGAGTACTATATACCTAAGCAGGCATCTGAATTAAACACCCTGTTCGATATTTTTTACTATCCTCTCAGATATCCTGATGCAGAAGCTGGTGAAGTCCCGGCTGCTTACTTCGTCCGTGCCCCAAATAGCTCACTTTCTGAAGAAATTCGTAGCAGATCAAGTATGCATGCAGAGTAAATTAGCCTCACCATTAAACACACATCCTATTCTCAGCTAATAACTTGTTATTCATGTTTTCAGGTCGCGCCTTTTAAAAGATTGAAGAGCGACACATTCATCAACACTGTACAAAATCGGCTTCTGGGAAAATACTGCGACGCGAGCTCATCAACAAAGTCCGATCGAAGCTGTAATTCCTTCGATCACAGCTCTCCTTATTTTATTCTACAAAAAAAAAGATATATACGTGTATTAGGTTCTCTTAAAACATTTATAGATATTGATAGAACATTTTTATCTTTTCACTATGTTTGGAAAATCATGTACAGTGAATTATTTGTATTTTAATATAAGTATCATTTTTATTTATTGTAATGAGTATAAGAAGAATTAATAACTGTTCACCACGACATATTAATAACGGTATAAAACCGTTATTAAAAACTACCAAAGATAACACTTCGTAACCGTAACGTAAGAACCACAAACCGTAATGATTGTCGATCATATATAACGAACAATATATAAGTTAATAACGGCTGCAAACCGTTATCAAAAGTAACTATACATAACGGTATATTAGGTTATGTATTAAATTTTGAACCGTTATGAAAAACTCACATAGATAACGGTACAGAACCGTTATGTATGAGTGGGACTTTTTATAACACCAGTATTCTTAGCAGTTTCCTTTTGCACATAGATAACGCAAATTTTGCGTTATGTATGAACTTTTTTGGCATAGTGCCCTTGTGGAATTTAACGAATCACAATTCTTATCTTATCGTTAATCAGAATGCCGCCCCGAACAAGGAGACGAAGACCTCGAGGTGGAGTTAGGAACGATCAAGTACCACCACCTCCACCTCCACCGCCGCCTTCACCACCACCACCACCTCCACCACCGCGGAGGGTTGAAAACTCTTCTTACGCCAAAATCCACCTGTGTTCAACGGGATGGGAGAACCATCCGAAGCCGAAACCTGGATACACGCCCTAGAGCGTATATTCAATTTCCTAGGATGTACCGATAGGGAACGTATAACCTGTGTAATGTTCCAACTGACGGGATCGGCCGACTTCTGGTGGGAAGCCAGACAGAAGGTTATGACTCCCGAGCAACGAGAAGGACTTACATGGGAGGAGTTTAAGACTAGGCTGTATAAAAAGTACATTCCCAAAAGCTACCGAAAGAAGAAGGAGATGGAGTTCTATAATCTCAAGCAGGGTAGGATGACGGTGACTGAGTACGACCGAGTCTTTTGCGACATGTCCCGGTATGCACCCGATCAAGTAGACACCGACGAGAAAATGTCGGAAAAGTTTTGAGCCGGTCTGAGGCCCGAGATCAGGATGACCTTAGCAAGCTTAGGTGCGCTCTCTTACCATGACGCACTAAGCCGTGCATTGGATGTCGAGGCGGCAATGCCAACCGAAAAGATAGCTCCGACGAACCCTTCGGCCCAACCGAACTATCAGCCTCCGGCCGACAAGGGAAAATGCAAATGGGAAGGAAACCCGAGCGGACCGCGCGACAAGAGGCCGTGGCAAGGACCCCAACATCCCCCAAAACCCGGACCCGCTCCGAATCAGACCCAAGCCGTCAACCGTCCCCCACAAAATTATGTATGCACGAAATGCAATCGAAGACACGGAGGTGTCTGTAAGTTTGGAAGCGACGCGTGCTATATTTGTGGTCAGAAGGGCCACTATGCTAAGGATTGCCCGCAAACGAAGCCAAGCACAGGCACGGGTCCAAACCCTTTGGGAACAACCCACATTTTCGTTCCATCCAAGCACAACCACGACCCCCGCAGCCTCAACGACCAACTCCCTTGCCTTCCCAACGTCAGCAATTACAGCAACACTTGCAGGAACAGCAGAACGTTAGGGCGTATGCACTCAAACAGAAGCAACCTGAGAAGAGCCCGGGAAACCTAGCAGGTATGGGCCAACTCCTTGGAATACCTGTGATAATTCTGTTTGATACTGGTGCTTCGCATTCTTTCATACTCAAGCATGTGTAGAAGAGCTGAACCTAGAAGCCAAACCACTAAGAGCTGATTTAGGTATCACGTCTCCAATAGGAGGAACTAAAGTTCTCACGCATTGTTGCCCTAACCTAGAATTTGAACTAGGATCACTCAAACTTTCGGCAAACAACTTAAGTGTCATGACTATGAAGGATGTAGATGTGATCTTAGGAATGGACTGGATAATACAACACCATGCCACTATCTTGTGCAATGAGAGACGAATTTCGTTTAAACCACCTGGTGAGGAACCAACGGACTTTTACGGCATCTCTATGAACCAAAGGAAGGCCATCATCTCAGCCTTTCAAGCCGCCACATTGGTTAAGAAGGGGTACCCGTCATACCTAGTTCACTTGTACGGAGAGACCAAGGAAGAAAAGAGGATTGATGATGTGGAAATTGTGAAAGAATTTCCCGATGTGTTTCCCGACACATTGCCAGGGTTACCGCCTGATCGCGAGATAGAATTTACCATTGAACTTGAACCCGGGGCAGCTCCGGGGTCCAAAGCACCATACCGTATGGCTCCAAAGGAATTGGAAGAACTCAAGATTCAATTGCAAGAACTCCTAGTGTTAGGTTTCATTAGACCTAGTGCATTACCATGGGGAGCACCGGTCCTCTTAGTAAGGAAAAAGGATGGATCGATGAGAATGTGCGTCGATTATCGAGAGTTGAACAAGCTGAATCTCAAGAATAAGTATCCCTTGCCTAGGATAGATGATCTATTCGACCAACTCAGGGGAGCGAGTGTCTTTTCGAAGATAGACTTGAAATCAGGGTACCATCAATTGAAAATTCGACCTAGTGACATACCCAAGACTGCCTTTCGAACCCGATACGGCCATTACGAGTTCGTAGTTGTTCAATTCGGACTCACCAACGCACCAGCAGTGTTTATGGACCTAATGAACCGTGTGTTTCACCCTTACCTTGATAAGTTTGTCCTAGTCTTCATAGACGACGTGCTTATCTACTCAAGGAGCAAGGAAGAACATGGGAACATTTGAGAATAGTACTAGGAACCCTTAGAAAGGAAAGACTTTTACGTAAAGTTTAGCAAGTGTGAGTTCTGGCTCAGAGAAGTGATCTTTCTAGGACATATCGCATCCTCAGAAGGAATTAAAGTAGACCCTGCCAAGGTAGAAGCTGTACAGAACTGGAAGTCCCCGACAACCCCGAATGAAGTCCGAAGCTTCTTGGGATTGGCTGGTTACTATCGGAGATTCATTGAAGGATTCTCCAAGATAGCAAGAACGATGACGCAATTGCTGAGAAAAGGAATCAAGTTTGTCTGGACTACCGAGTGTGAAGCAAGTTTCCAGATACTCAAAGAGAAGTTAACCACAGCCCCAATTTTAGCAGTTCCAGAACCCGATATGAGTTATACGGTTTACACCGATGCGTCCAAGAATGGACTCGGATGTGTGTTGATGCAAGATGGGAGAGTGATAGCGTACGCCTCACTACAACTCCGGCCTCACGAGTTGAACTACCCAACTCACGATTTGGAATTAGCTGCAGTAGTGCATGCGTTGAAAATTTGGAGACATCATCTCTATGGGGTGAGATGTGAAATCTTCACTGACCACAAGAGCCTTAAGTACTTCTTCGAACAGAAGGACCTCAATATGAGGCAGCGACGATGGCTCAAATTGGTTAAGGATTACGACTGTAGCATTAACTACCATCCAGGTAAAGCTAATGTTGTGGCTGACGCCCTAAGTCGAAAGACTAGACCAGAATTAGCTTATCTTCTCACGTTCGAAGAAACACTTATTCGAGAGTTTAGTAGGCTAAGACTTGAAGTAGTGTCCCCACCAACTACGTTCGATGGGATTATTGCCACTATCACCATAGAGCCTGATTGAGAAGCAGGATCATTCATGAGCAAAGGAAAGACGAAACGCTAGAAAATATCCGCCTAAGGGTAAGGACAAATGGGATGGAAGGATATCGGGAGGAGGCTGACAACGCACTTACCTTCCAAGGAAGGTTATGCATTCCACATGACAACAAGCTTCGAGACAAAATTCTGAGTGAAGCTAACAACACCCCGTACACCGCACACCCCGGAGGTACCAAAATGTACCAGGATTTAAAAGGGAAATTCTGGTGGGAAGGTATGAAGAGAAACATAGCCTCTTTCGTCGAGCGCTGCTTGACGTGTCAGCAAGTGAAGGCATTGCACCAACGGCCCCACGGGAAGCTCCAACCGTTGGAAATTCCACAATGGAAATGGGAGCATATCACCATGGATTTTGTGATGGGTTTATCTCGAACCAGAAAAGGGAACACGGCTATCTGGGTGATAGTAGACCGACTAACGAAATGTGCTCATTTCATCCCTATTCCGACCACTTATGGTTCGGACAAGCTAACACAGTTGTACATTCGAGAGATCATACGTCTCCATGGAGTACCACTGTCGATTACATCGGATAGAGATGCGAAATTCACTTCCAAATTCTGGATGAGCATGCAAAGGGAACTAGGCACCAGATTGAACTTCAGTACTGCCTATCATCCTCAGACTGATCGACAGTCCGAGAGGACCATATAGATTCTTGAAGACATGCTGAGAGCAGTAATACTCGATAAAGGTGGAGAATGGGAGAACCTTCTGCCCTTAGCTGAGTTTGCATACAACAATAGTTATCAATCGACCATAGGCATGGCCCCGTATGAGGCACTGTACGGAAGGAAATGTAGATCTCCTCTTTATTGGGAAGAAGTAGGAGAAAGAGCCTAGGCCCCGAGGCAATTGATGAGATGGTCGGAATTGTACGTAAGATCCGAGATAGGATGCGAGAAGCTCAAAGTAGGCAAAAGTCGTATGCTGACAACCTAAGGACTGAACTGCAGTTTGAGATAGGAGATAAGGTTTTCCTAAAGGTTTCCCCTACCAAGGGATTGACTAGGTTTGGCATCAAGGGCAAGCTGAAGCCTCGTTTCATTGGACCTTACGAAGTGCTAGAAAGGATAGGTCCGGTAGCATACAGGTTGGCCTTACCGCCAAATTTAGGAGGCGTTCATAACGTATTTCATGTCTCTCAGTTAAGGAAGTATGTGTTTGACCCCAAACATGCATTACGACAAGAGGAAACCGTTATAGAGCCCGACTTAAGCTACGAAACGAAACCTGAGGCTATAGT
Organism: Thymus mandschuricus; assembly: GCA_029379335.1. Classification (NCBI taxonomy): domain Eukaryota; kingdom Viridiplantae; phylum Streptophyta; class Magnoliopsida; order Lamiales; family Lamiaceae; genus Thymus; species Thymus mandschuricus. The sequence goes on along the minus strand of CM057076.1, from coordinate 20,390,852 downwards.
GGACCGAAAGATCCAGCAGCTTAGAAATAAGCAGATTCCTCTAGTGAAAGTACTATGGAGACACCATGGACAGGAAGAAGTCACGTGGGAATTAGAGGCCAGAATGAAGGAGAAACACCCCGAGTTGTTTGTAGAAGGTAAGTAAATTTCGGGACGAAATTTTCGTAAGGGGTGTAGGATGTAATAGTCGCGGTTTTTATTAGTGAGTAATAAAACCTCGACATTAATTAATGATTAAGAGAGTTATTATTATTATTAGTATAACCAAAATTTTATAGGAATTACGAATAGCAAGGACGTATAATTATAAGTAAGGTTGCCCAATAAGAATTTAATTAATTAAGAAAGCCCGACAAATGAAACGAATAATTAGTATTATTCAAGAAGGGCCGAGGCCCACATTAAGTTTTAAGGCCCATTTCACGAATTAATTACGAAGGATATCGGCCCAAGAAAAGATTACGTTGTTCGTATTTACCAACAAGAAATAAAAGGCCCGAGAATACAAATATTATTCCGATCATAACATGTTCCTTGTAAATAAATAAAGTTACATTTTATTACAATAATGTACAAAAAAAAAAAAAAAAAAAAAAGAGAGAAAAGGAGAAAGGAAAAATAAGGAGGAATCGGCAGCAGCCCCTAACGACACCCTCTCTCTCATTAGCATATTAGAGCTCAAATTATTTCTCTAACCCAATAATTAGAGGATAAAACACCCCTTAAGTGTGGTTAAGGAGGGAAATGACCCAATCATCATTGCTCAATGCATGGGGAATTACCAACAGCATGCACGCCGGCTTTTCTCTCTCTCTCCCCTTTCTTTTCTTGCAAAATCTGCCCAAAAATCCTTGAGAAGGAACATCTTACCAATCCCCATTCATCTCTCTCCCTTCCATGATGAAGGAAGTCTAACCCCTACACACAACAAAAGACAACCAAAACAAGTTAGCATTTTTCATTCACATAACAACACTCAAACATTCAAACTAGAGAGAGAGAGAGTTAGCAAGAGAGAACCGAGAGAGATAGCAAGGGAGAACCGAGAGGAAGAAGGAGAAGAGCCATAGATCTCCAACCATTTTCAAGACCAAAAGCTCACGGTACTGCATTCCCCTCCCTTCCCCATTCGATTTTCATCCATGCATGAGCTAACAAGAGCCCACACTACCTTAGGAACAAGAACAAGGAAAGGAGGAGAAGAAAACCGAAGCCAACAAGGATTTCCAGCCCCAAAATCACAAGTAAGAACTTCCCATTTACCCATTGATGGATAAGGAATGATTTTAGGATGCAAAGGAATTAACCCAACATTTTTAGGTCACCAACAATCAGCCCTAGAAGAAGGAAACCGAGAGGGCAACATCTAAGAAGGGAACCAAGAAGGCAACCCCTAATCAAGGCCAAGAACACCATTTCCAAACCCCCATCAAAGCAAGTAAGTACCTCCCCATATTTCTCTAGGAACTAAGCCCAAATAAGCATGTTTTCCCCACCAAAAGAACTCAAGGACTTAGCCTAGAAACTGCCCAAACAAGGAAACCCAATGCATGTTCATAGGACTCAAAGATTTCAACCAAAACCAAGCATGCAAGTATGAAACATGACTTAGGATAAATATAGGCCTCAAAGATAGTAGTTTGCCTTCATTCAAGTGTAGGATCATGACCAAGCATGTTAAATCACAAGGCATAAGAAACCCCACAAAGTATCCCCATTTTAACTATGAACCGAACACAACAATTGCTCCAAAACTGGAGGATTCATCCCAACAACAACCAACAACAGTCAACATAAACCCACATAATACACAAACTGCTCCAAACCCCAATACATAGGCCAATAAATCGAACCATCAACTAGAACCGAGAGGGAAGAGAAGAACAAGAGTGGAGAAGGACTTATCATCATTAGTACAAGGAGCAATGGCAGCAGGAGGTTGCCGAGATCGAGTGAAGACTCACAAGGAGCCATGGCAAGAACAGGGGAGAACCACCACCGCAAAGAGGGCCACCGGCAGGAGCCACCTCACCTGCAAAAGAAGGAGGAGGGTTAGAAGAGAAGACGGAAGAGAAAAGAGAGGGAAAAGGAGAACAGAGAAGGGAGATAGCAATGGCGGCAGTAACAACGGCGACGACGGCAACGACGTTGAACGACTGCAAAGCCAAGTAGGAACTGTCCCTCTAACCGAGGAGGCTAGAGCTTTGATTTAGGCCGAATGGCCGACCAACGGAGTCGCCGTGGGAGTTGCTCCCGGCGACGGAGTGAATCGACGAAACCCGAGCCACCGGAGGAGGAGGAATCGAGAACAAAAGAGACCCACGCCAGCGCCGTCTCACCACGGCGACGGAGGACGAAGAAGAGGCATATCAGCGGCCAATTTGATAGATCCGGGTTAGAGATCCACAACAATTTAAGAGATTATTCATCATGTTTTGCAAATAGCATTCATGGGTAAAGTGTTAAAACAGTGAAGAGCAAGAGATTCATGCGTATAGAAAAGCCATAGCCGGGTATTTTGTACAGGGCGAGAGGCGTACAGCAGCGACGAGTAATAGTTGAGCTATAAGTAAAGGATAAAAGGCGTATTTAGCCATAAACTAGCAAGATTCATGGGGTTTTGCACTTATACAAGCTGATAACACAGAAAAGAGACAAGGGAGAGAGGGAGGCTAGGAATGTGGAACTCCGTCAAACCTCATTCCTCCTCAAGTGATGAGGGTTTTACCTTAGGTTCAAGGCAGTATACGTAGGAAAGAGACTCTTCCTGGTGTTGAGAAGAGTAGGTGGATGTAAAAACGGACTACGGCTTCCCGGAAGAAGGTCTTGTCCACCTCGGCTGGCCTGAGCTCGGAGGAGCTCGTGAGAGAGAGTATTGAATTGAATGGAACAGTACGCTAAGGAGCGTGTTTGTTCGTAAGTAAGTGAATGAATGTGATGGATGAGTTCGTTTAGTATTTATAGGTATGTTGAGGGTGAAGAATGAGCATTCGTGTGTAGGAGGGACAGAAAAGGAATTCCCTCGGAAATGAAGTATCCTCCGTCATGAATGTAGTGGTCCTCACTCTATAGTACATAGAGTCACGCGGACCGTATGTTACGCAGAACCTCGGGCTTCTACTAGACACCCATAGGATCTGGTCAGATCCTCCTATTTTGCAGATGCCCGCAGATCCCGCGCAGCTTATGGAGAAAGTTAGAGCCTCACAGCTTCTTGCAGGGCATATGATTCTTGATTGTCTTGAGCGTCTGGTGCCCACAAAATCCCTTTGATACTATGCTACTACATAGAATAGCCTCTATCGATCATTAGAGAAAAGTAACACTTATCTCCATTAAGGGTGTTGTTGAGGCTAATCCCGTCTAGGATCTATTATTCCTTTCAGGGAGGTGAGGTTCCCACCTCTATTGTGACATCTGCCATACTAGCTTTCTTAAGAACCGTAATCTAAGGTTAAGGAAAGTGTATTCCTCATTCACTTGGGTTATTTAGGGAGTATAGCCGATATTAACCCCTATCAGCTACTCCCCCCCCCCCCCCCCCCAGGTCTAGAAGCATCAGTGTGATAGCTTCTGACGGGTGTTTTGGCGGGAAAACGAATTTTGCTTCGATTATTGCTTCTTCTTTCCCTTCTTTTCTATATGTATTTTTATTTATTTTTTGCTGATACCTGATGGTGCGGGAAGCCGAAACGCCGGTTATTCTCCCAAGAAATAGGGTTGAATTTGTTTCCCTCACTCATCATTACTTCTTCCCTAAGGGTGAAAGAATACACGGCCATTTCAAATATATTTTAAAATGGGCATTATTATTATTTTTGTCTTATTTGCAGGTGAAAAGGCAATCCCCTTTTTCTGAATCGTCGTGAAGTGATAAGTAGGAGACCACTCTACTCTTTTTCCTTAACTTCCTCATCCTTCTCTCTGCATTGTACTTCAGAAAAAAAGGTGATATCGCGAATCGTCTACCGCTCCCAGCGATTACTCCGCCGACCGCCTTCCCTTTCGTCCCTTTTCAGGTATTCCATTGTTATTTTACTCTCCTATACTTGTACATAGGCTCTCTTTTGAATTTCTTGAGATTAGGGCAACCTATGTTGTTTCCCCTGTTCTTATTTTGAGGAACATTGCTAGCCCCAATTTTTTCTGTATGGTGAAACTGCCTATGCCATGAATGTGACTGATGTTTTATCTTTAGAACTATCACTCAGTTTTTAAGATTTGTAGAGTTTGGATTTATTTCCATTATTCGCAACCCTATCATCTATCATTATTTCTCGGTGATCATCTCTGCCTCGCAGTTATGGATTCCACCAAACTAGGTATGGGGAAAAAGGCTCGAGAGAAGTTATTAGAAATGATGGAGCAGACAAAATCTGGTGGTTCTTCTCCCACCTTATCATTGGGTAATACCTCCACCCAAGAGCCTATGGTTCCTGGGGGTGGTGACCCCTCTCGAGAGAGTCCCCGAGAGGTAGAAATTGGTAAGCCTCGAATGAAGCCCTATTTCCTTCACTTGGTTGCCCCTAGTCAATCGGCTTCATTTTCTCTTATTTTTACTGATGAGGGTGCGGGCATTCCCACTCCTGTCTCTCTAGCGCCTCATTCTTCTTTTCCCAAAAGGAAAAGTGAGGCTCTCTCTCCCTTGGCTAGGAAAAAGGGGAAAATATCGGAGAGTTCTCCCTCCGCTCAAGAGTTAAGCCTTGAGCAACTGCGGGAGAATCTTTCTCAGTCTGAGAAGAGCAGGGAGCAACTCCAAGCGGAAGTCCATCAACTTCGTGGGTTCCTATTAGCTAGAGAGGAGCACACATTTTCTCTCTCTGAGCGGATAAAGGAACTCGAGAGAGCTTTGAGGGCCTCGTTCGAGAGAGTGGAGCAACTAATGGAGATTCAGGTAGCAGAAACAGCGCAGCTGACACTTAGCTATGAACGGGAGCTAGGACAAACCCGAGCTTCCTCATTTACTCAAGGGAGGAGAGAAGGGATGAACCAAGGTGTTTCTTCTGGAGTTAAAGACTGCAAGTCTAATTTATTGATGACCCCTTATGGTCAAGCCTTCTTGGATTCCCTGATCAAGCGCTTGCCTGAAAGCTATCTTCAGTCCCATGACTTTTGGTTGCGCATGTTTGAGCTTCTCACTGCGTGGACAGCCTCGGCTATCTTCGAGTGCTGTCAGCAATTGGGTATCCCAGAGCGTGCAGCCGCCGTTAATACAGAATCCATAGTGAGGATGTTCGACGCAGAGCCTGAGTCCCTTCGAAGGAGTCCCCTTTCCCCCACAGAGCCATGGTACATGCCTGCGCTGAAAGAGGCAGCTCAGATCCTTCGCCAACCTGCCAGAGTCACAAGGAATCTTCCCTCTTGGGAGGCACCTTTGTTCCCTCTCTTTCCTCATAACACCATGGTTATGAGGTCTATTCGGAAGGTTTTTGACCAGGTATCTTTTTGTTTCCTTATCGTTCGCTTTGTTTTTGGTTTTTAAGTTTATTCGCTTATCATGAAAATTTTCTCCTTTATTAGGAACTAAATGAGGGGAAAACTTCCGGCCCATCTACCAGCAGGGGAGGCGCTTCCTTGTTACCCGCTCCTGAGGAGGTGAAGGATGGTTCAAATGAGGGAAACGCTTTGCAGATTTCTGCGGCCTCACCCAAGGGTGGTCCCTCTACCTCTTCTGCTTTGGCTGCTGTCGAAGAATGGTCCTCTTCTCACTCATCGAGCTCTGAGGATCTAGCTTTTGTTCGGAGTCCCTCTCCCTAATCTTGCTGCTTTGGATAAGATTTTTGTTGAACAATCTGTTTTTTGGTGTTTGTGATGGGGTGCTTTTTATGACCCTGACATCGTGCTAGCTATGGCACAAACAATTGTTATTTCTGATTAAGGCCAGATACTTTCTCCGGGGCCCTGTTTATAACATATTTCTGTTATTAATTTAGAATGATATCTCTCTTATTTTCTTGTTTATAGGGGTTTTACTCTTTACCCTGTTTCTACCTGCCGAAGTATTCTAACATGGTGAGGTAGAGATATTCCCAGTGTTCTTAGGGTGATGGAACATAATAGCGGAGTAATATCTTGGTGTAAAATAGCGTTTTAAGATTATGAAAGCATTTTAAGATAGCATTTTAAGCTAATGGGATATGGGCATATGTAGCATTTTAAGCTAATGGGATATGGGCATATGGGTGTCCCCTACTCCCCCCCCCCCCCCCAAGTGAGGTGTAAGGGACTGAAGGAATTACACCTCATTTGAGGGCTAAACACATACAAAATATAACTACTTTAAAGATCAAGAGGTATGATCCAATGTTTCATGCATCAGTTAATCATGGAATAAGAGTTTTTCAAAACGAATAAGGGGTAATAGCCCATCATACTTTCTTCTTGAGAGTAATTCTCAATTTTCCCTGCATATCTCGAGGGTGATAACTTTTCCTTTGCCTGTTGTCTCCTCGACATCTTCCTGGTCTAGCACTTCCTTTGCACTTTTGACTTTCGCCCTTGCCTGGGTTATCAATGTTTCCCACTGCCCTTTCACAATTGGGGCGTGGCATCTGCCTGTGGCTTCAGCTTCAAGCCCTTTACTTTCGTTCATCTGTTGAGGCAGTTGTTTGGCTGGGTCTTGGTACATCATCAGTTCTTCAGGAGGGTTGTTGCTGGTGATCAACAAGTGCTCCATCGAAGTGGAAAGGTTCTGACCTTCTCCTGCTAGAGTTGGGGTTTTAAGTCTTTTCCCCTCGAGTTTCATCTCATCCCCTTCAGTGGTCGGTTCTACCATCGGCCTTTTCCTGGCCTCTCCTGCTTGAACCGATTGGACATAGCATTTTCGCGAGACCTCTTGATCTCCCGATATTTGCCCTACCTGATTTCCCACGGGGAATTTCATCATCAGATAGTAAGTGGAAACTACTGCTTGGAACGGATTTAATGCAGTTCTTCCTAGAATAATATTGTAGGAGGATGGCTGTCGCACCACCAAGAAGGTGACTGGTTTTGACACTCGTGTAGGCCCTTCGCCCAGAGTGAGCATTAAATCAATTGATCCTAGTGACATCACAGGGTCTCCTGAGAAACCGTGTAGAGCCGTAGCTACCCCATTCAATGGCTTCTGGAGGCTCATTTGGTTGAAACAACTTTCAAATATAACATTGACTGCGGCCCCTGTGTCTACAAAGACCCTTTGGACCTGATACCTTTCTATTTCCACTGTGATGACCAATGCATCATCATGCGGATGAATTACTTTCTGGTTATCTTCTGGCCCAAACGAGATTTCTGGTGGAGGTAGGCCTGCTTCGACCTTCCAGACCCCGTGCCTTTCATGCATATGCAATTCTCTGGCAGATGCTTTCCTGCTTCTGTTGGAGTCTCCCATGGTTGGTCCTCCATATATCATTTAAATAACGCCTTTGGGTTCTGACCCTTGGCTAACATCAGTTGCTTTTTCAGGAGCTTCCTTGCGCTTCTTGTTTTGTTCAGTCTCCCTTTTAACATATTCCAAGAGTTCTCCTTCCTGGATTAACTTTTCAATGGCAATTCTTAGGTTCCTACAATCGTTGGTCATGTGACCAAAATCGTTGTGGAACTTACAGAATCTTTCAGAAGGTGGATTTCTGGGTGGTTGTCTATGACCAGCAGGGATCTGAACCCCTGGTTTTCTCAGAACCACTTCGAGCAGATCAACCAGTTGCTTGATTATTGGGGTAAAAGATCTTAGAAATCTTTCATTCTTATCAGTTTCTTGGCATCTGGAGCTGGTCTTTTTCTTTCTTCCGGCTTCTTTTCTTTTTGAGAAGCCAACTCAGCCCTCTTGCTGCTCAGAGCTTCCTCCATATGGATGTACTTTTGAACTCTTGTTAGCAATTCTTCAAAAGAAGTGGCCTCTTTTTTTATAAGGGAGGCAAAGAACTGTCCTGGCTTCAGACCGTCTACACAGACATGCACCTTTAATTTTGGCTCTACTCCTGGGATTTCCAGGACAGCCTCGTTGAAGCGTGTCATGTAGTCTCTTAGACTTTCGTTGGCACCCTGCTTTATGGTCGTCAGATGCAAAGAATTCCGAGTGGTTCTTTTAGCACTGACGAATTGCTGTAGAAAAACCTCTTTCAGATCCATGAAGGAATGTATGGAGGCCCTTGGCAACTGCTTGAACCAATGTTGAGCAGTTCCTGATAGGGTTGTAAGGAATACCCTGCACTTAACCCCTTCTGAGTACTGATGAAGGAGACATAAGCTTTCGAACTTCATCAAGTGCTCTTCAGGGTCTCCTTTTCCTTGATACTCGCAAGAGATTGTCTTGAAACTGCTTGGGACAGGATCAGTTTGGATGTCCACTGAGAACGGGCTGTTCTCGTCAATATATAGGGGAAAGGGCTCTGATTTGTCCCCCCCCATTCCTATTGTTTGAGGAAGGTTTTGGATTCTTTCCTTCCTTCGGTTTGCGGAACTCTTTTTCGCTTGTCTCCATTTCTTTTGAGGCCCTTTCCACGGCCTGATTTTGTTCCTTCAGTTTTTTGACTTCTTTTGCTAAGAGCTTCATCTGCTCTTGCTGTTGGGCATACTTCTTGGCCCATGCATTTTCAGTGTTCTCATTGAGATTTCCTTCAAGTTCTTCAGGACCTTCTTCATCTGGGGATTCCCAATCAGTGGAAAATCCCTCTTCCTCTTCGGCCACTGTCGGAGGCAGCCTTGAGACTAGCTCTTGAGTTACGCCTTGATGCATAGGCTTCTGCTTATGCATTGCGGGAGTGCTCTTACTTCCTCCCCCTTCTTGGGTCTCACCCAAGGGGTCTGTGTTCTGAGGATTTGCTCCTAAAGTGTGGAGTCTATTCTCAACAACCCCTTCTACTACTCCTTCGATAAGGGCTTTCATTTGCTGAAGCATAGCTGGAGAAAACTGAGCTTCCATGTTGACACTAGCCTCTGTCAGCATAGTGCCCGTTCCTTTGTGTCCAACTACAGAATTTTCCGGATTTCCGGTGGCTTGACCGACTTCCTTGGAAACAGCATCTGATGTAACATTCATCCTTATAGGAATCTGCAAAGATTTAAAGACGTGTAGAGGATTAATTCCAGATGCTCTTTGAGAGAGACTTGAAGTATATGTAACTAGCTATTAACAAGCTTTCTGCATTTGAACATTATTTATATTGGCTTCAACGTGTATAGCTTATTTGCTATAAGGCTCTTAAAGGGAGTGGCTTCTGCCAATGTACGGTGAAGGTAAGTAACGTCTTAAAGATAGAAGTCTGATTATGATAAAGGACTTTGGCATAGTTTCCTCCTTTTGACATGAGGCATCTGATCATATGAGATTTAGTTACGACCCACTGCTGATTTAGCAGATCCTGTTGCAATCGTTAACCATTCAAAGCGGCTTTAACAAGCGTGGTTTACTTAGTATAAGGTTTTTCAAGGATGGCTTTCGCCTGCATGGAGCTGATGTCGGTGACATCTGTCTTTACGAAATCTATTTTGTTAGGTTGTTTGTCTTCCTAAGGTTTTCCTGATGAGGCCTCTGGGAGGGATCTGATCAGAAGAAGAGGTTATTAAGAATTTGTGTGGCATCTTATTTTATTAAGCTTAATATGATATGCCTCGGCCGGATAGGCCCTTTTTATCATTAGCACCTATTTTATAGGACTTTCTTGTTAAGATATTCCCTGTTAGCCAAGGATTATGAGAATGGTATCCCTTATGCGGGATTTCTAAGAGCATTACTTATCGAACTGAGCCTACGAGAACTTGGTCCATTTTATAAAGCTTGCAGAAGCGCTGACTATCAGGTTGGGCTTATGAAAGCAATATCCTCCTTAGAGGTTTATAAGGGTATTGTCTATCAAATAGAGTTTTTTGAGAACACCACTTGTGAGGCGGGATTTAGGTGGGATTTTACCCACTGGAATGCAATGGGTAAAACTTATAGGAGTGATATACAAAAATGTCGCCTTTAGAGCAAGGCTTAGGGGTGCACTGCCCATTTAATTAGACTTATAAGGAATTTTGTCTATCGTATGAAGTTTAGGAGGATGTTGCCTACTGAGTAGGGCTTGGGAAAAGTTCTGCCCATTGCAGGGGGCTTGCAAAGGAGTCGCCTATTGGATAGGGCTTTGTAGAAGGTTCTGCCCATTGAATGGGGCCTACAAAAGAGGTGCCTATTAGATAGGGCTTATAAAGTGTTCTGCCCATTATATGGGGCTTACGATGATATTGCCTGTTAAACAGGGCTTTTTGAGAAGGATTGCATATTAAATAGGGCTTATGAAGGATTCTGCCCATTATATGGGGCTTACGATGATGTTGCCTACTGTGTAGGGCTTTTTGAGGAGGATTGCCTATTTAGATAGGGCTTATGAAGGCATTGCCTACTATGTAGGGCTTCTGGGGGTTCTGCCCGTTATTCGGGGCTTACGAGGGAGTTGCCTGTTAAACAGGGCTTCTGAGAGGAGGTTCTGCTTCCAGATGCGGGCTCCCTTCATCAACGTGAATGGGGTAACCTTAGCATCTTTCGGCTCTCCGTTTTCTTTAATGTTTTTATTACTTCATGGGTTTTGGGTCATGGCAATTCAGGAGCATTCGACTAGCTTTAGTGGGGATGCTTATTTTGTAATCACCGGTCCTTTGCATCTTATAGATGGATTTCATATTGAGCATATAACAGACAGAATTGTATGCTCACCAAGTACACAAGGTGAAGCGAATGTATTTTGAGATTGCTGCAGTTTGTGACCCGTCTTTCCTCCGGATCCCTCACAACCTTAAGTTTTTGACAAAACAACAACAGATTAGCCATCACAATTCATGTCATGAAAGAGATGAGGCCTTGAGATTGCTTCTAATCGCTGGATTCATGAATTACAAGCAATGTAGCTAAAACAAGTTCATGGTATACATACTAAAATTTTCCAGGAATAACATAAATCTCGCATTCAATACACATTCCCTTGATTAGATAGCCATCATTCTAGGTGATCATCGCGGCAGGGCAAATGAAAAGGCAAGTTTATGCGCATATCATCAGAATCAACTAGAACTTCGAAGATAAACAGGGGATTGGCCCCTTGAACCCATGGGTTTTGATAGTACTTACAGATATCAATGCTTAATTCACATTTAAGGAGAGAAGATTAGCTTCTCAAACACAAGTTCCCTTTCAATCAAGGTGTTTATCACAATTTCCATTTCAAAGGGAGCATAATCCTAAGATCATATCACACTCAACAGCTCGTAACCGAGGAGAGCTCAGCAAATGTTAAACAACAGCATATCCATCTGAGTTTCCGCTAGCTAGATCACAAACAGGGCATTCCCAATCAATGTAACATCAGATTTCCTCACATTCTCCACATAAGGACATAATAAAGAGAAATCGCAAGCAGCATTACAACAACGAGCTAGAATTTTGCATAAAAAACAGGGGAAATCAACATCTTAACTCCAGAATTTCCCACAGACGGCGCCAGTTGATAGATCCGGGTCAGAGATCCACAACAATTTAAGAGATTATTCATCATGTTTTGCAAATAGCATTCATGGGTAAAGTGTTAAAACAATGAAGAGCAAGAGATTCATGCGTATAGAAAAGCCATAGCCGGGTATTTTGTACAGGGTGAGAGGCGTACAGCAGCGACGAGTAATAGTTGAGCTATAAGTAAAGGATAAAAGGCGTATTTAGCCATAAACTAGCAAGATTCATGGGGTTTTGCACTTATACAAGCTGATAACACAGAAAAGAGACAAGTAACACTTATCTCCATTAAGGGTGTTGTTGAGGCTAATCCCGTCTAGGATCTATTATTCCTTTCAGGGAGGTGAGGTTCCCACCTCTATTGTGACATCTGCCATACTAGCTTTCTTAAGAACCGTAATCTAAGGTTAAGGAAAGTGTATTCCTCATTCACTTGGGTTATTTAGGGAGTATAGCCGATATTAGCCCCTATCACAATTCATCGGAGGAATCACGCCGGGGAGATTTTCCCCAAAATCCGAAGCCAATTAGGGCATCCCTTCCCTTGAGGAAATCGGGAATCCAAAGAACGGAGAAGGACAGTGACCGGCGGCAAGAGAACCACCGAATAGCTACCGCCGGCGAGGGCGGAGGATGAACGGCGACAGACTGCCGAGAAGGCAAAGGGGGGGAGATGTCATGAGGAAGAAGAGAGAGGAGGGTGCAGGCCGTGAATGAGAGTCGTGAAAGAGGGGGAGGGTTTTTACCTAATAACTAACACGGGCCAGGCTACGGGCCGGGCCAACGAATAATAATAATGGGCCGATAATTGTTAAACGTATCGAGCCCAACCATTTAGGCTGATTAAAACAAATAATGGGCCGATAATTGTTAAACGAATCGTGCCCAACCATTTGGGCCGATTAAAACAAATAATAGGCCGATAATTGTTAAACGAATCGAGCCCAACCATTTGGGCCGATTAAAATAATAATGGGCCAATGATATATATAACGAATCGGGCCAACCATTTGGACCGATTGGACCGGAATTTTAAATCATAATGGGCCAGAAATATGAAACGACTCTTCGGGGTTAATTTAATAATTTCCCAACCTAAGTAATAGGGTTGAATATCTAATGCTTTTAATGGAACTACGAAGATTATAAATGATCGGACGATCAACCAAGATAATAACATTATAAGTGTAGACCACTTATAACATGCAATAAAAGTCACGAAGCTTCATAAGATGACCAGATCCTACATCCTACGATTTTCGTCGAGGATGAAAGAAGTTATAAGACACAAGTACCGATCGAAGTGATCGATTTCAAAATGTTAGTCAAGAAACGTTAAAATAAGAGATCATGACCTCTATAGAAGATAACCTTCGCATTGATCGATACGATTATCGATTTTTCTTCAAGACTCTTATGTTGCGTTCTTTGAACGAGGTTAGGCGAAGGGAAAGGCCGAAGCTAAAGCGGCACTCACAACTCTAAGTGAATCAAGAAAAGCTATCGAGGTGGGCTTTCATACAACAAAAATATTTATTTATGTTAAGTTCTTTAAAAGAATTGTCATGCCATAAATGTTTTGTTTTGTATGATGCCTATCTGAAAGGCTTCAGCCTCAAGGGCTTCGGCCACAAGGGCTTCGGCCACAAGTTATCAGAACGAATTCGGGCCTATCGTGGTCGCTCCTCGATGGGTTTAGTGCACTTAAGTTATGTACACTGTGAGCTACAATTTGGCCGGTCGAGGTATCTGGGAGGGTAGCCACCCTTACCGGATACACCTTCAGGTTCAGATATGACGGATTACACCAAGAAAACCAAAGCTTGCAAGCGCTTATTTTACGAAAATGTTTTAGTGATCATAGGTCTTTTCCGAAAACCCCTATGAATCACTCGCATGGCTGACAATTAAAATTTTTTGGCATGTGTTCACTGAGTACTTTGTATTCCGCCCTGTACATATTTCCCATGTGCAGGTTGAATAGATGGAGTGAAGCAGTCGGGGAAGGCTTTTGTCGAGCATGGAAAGAGTCCAAGTCTCTTGGTGGTGCATGTCTCCATACATGCATCCTACGTTCTTCCGCTGTGTTTTTCATGTTATTTGTTCGAACTCTATTTGGTGTATCGTTGCAACACCATTCCCTTTTGTGTATTGTTGCAACTTATTGACTTTTCAAGACATTATTTCTTCCTTTTGAACAACGCTTCCTCTTCTATCATGTTATGTAAACGATTCCGCTGCTAAACAGTACTTCCTCCCATCCATTCTCGATGAATGGTGGGAACTTAATGTAATTCAATGCAACGCTTCCGCACTGTTTCATCTCGAGTTGTTGTCATTTTGTTTAATTCCCGTTTCTTTTACGTCGCGACCTCGCCTGTCCCTTTTTAAGCGGGGTGGGGTCGTGACATATTTGGTGTGTTGGATGGTAGAAGATGGAATAAAAAATCCATACTTTGGTTGGAGTATTTTAAGTCACTTAGCCTATACATTCCCTACCTTAACCAATGTCCCTACATTACAAGATTTTATAATGACCTTTTTTATTCTAGTTTGCAAATATTACATTAGGTGGAGATGTGGAGAAAGAGGACAAGCCTATGGTGAACATGTTGCATTGCATTGATATTGAGTGAACCCCATGATGTGCATTATCTTATACATCTTTTCTTTGAGAGAGTTGAGTGTTCACTTATACACATATAATTTCACATGTTTGAGAGTGTTCTTTAATTGAATAGCATGATTTGGATTTATTGAATAGGTTGTGTTATTGATGCTAAGGTTGTGTGCATAGTTTTGATCATGATCATGAGTTTGTTTTTGAAAAAGTTTTGAGGCCTACATAGTTCACAATGCTTGAGTCTATTGTTTATTTCATTTTTGTTATTGTTCGGGACGAACAATGTTTAAGTTTGGGGGATTTTGATAGGGTGCATTTTTACCCTATCATCTAAGTGTTATATTATCGTTTTCTTGTCTTATTTTGATAGTTTAGCTTATGTTTTGTATTGTTTATGTTATTTCAAGCTAGATTACGCTTTTGGGTTGTTTTGAGTGTTTTTAGGGCTTTTGAGTCGAGAAAACCCAAGATGAGATGAGAGACGATGAAACCAAGGAAGAGATGTAGTATTGATCCCAAGTTATGACTTCTCTCGATTTTGTGGAAGAGATAAACTGGAAAAATGAAAGTAGAGTATTGAAGAGGGGTTCGATACGAGCACGTAGGCAAAAACGGAGGTCAAATCGGAGTTCAGATGAGGAAGACATGGCCGAAACAAGAAAGTTGCGCAGAACCCTCTCGACCCTCTCGACCACCCTCTCGATCAAGAGAGGTGTCGAGAGGATACCCCTGTTTTCCAGACGGGATTTCTCTTAAAAGGCAATTTTTAATTCCTTCTTGGTTTCCTTGTACAATTACGTATTAGATGTAAACTTTTACCCTATAAATACCTCTAAACTTATCATTGTAAGTAGCCAACATTAGTTCTCCCATACCTTAGATTAGTTTTTATTCTTTTCTCTACTTTTATACTTTAGATCTAGATTTATTTTATGTATGAAGACAATTGAAGATTGAAGATTCATCAAGATTCAAGAGTTTTTCTATCTCTTTCTCTTTTATTTATGCTTTTCGTTATGTTTATTCTTCCTTCTACCCTTCTTTTAATTATGTCTAGCTAATTTCTTTTAGTTGATTTTAGGGTTTGTATGTCTAATTGAATCTATATGAGTTCTTTTAATTAAAATTAGCCTTTCAATCTAGATGTATGTTTCATGGTGCTTATTCTCATGCATGATTACTTGATCACTAATTGTGTATGCATAGTTATGTTTTTATGCCTTAGCAGGATAATTGCATAATTGATCTCATGAATACATGGTATGATGATTTAATTGTCTTAGCCGAGATTAGATTATCATAGGTCTATATATAGTCGATATATCACGACCCCACCCCGCTAGGACTAGCCAAGCAAGGTCGCAACTTAAGAAAAGGGAAATAAAAATAAATAACGAACGACGTGAGGGAAACGATGTGAAAGCGCAGCATTAGATTACATTCGAACTCTCCATCATTCGTCGAGAATGAATGGAGGGAAAATATTGTCCAACAAAAGAAAAGTGTTACATGAAATATGCGGAAGCGTTGTTCGTGAAAGAAGTCATTGTCTATGATGGAACCAATACACTGCAACGATACACAAAATGGAGATGTGTTGCAACAATACACAAAACAGTATTGAGTTTAACTACATAACAATCACAGCGGAAGAACGTGAGATGCATGTATGGAGACATGCACCACCAAGAGGCTTCAATACTTTTCATGCTCGACAAAAGCTCTCCCGACTGCTTCACTCCATCCCGATCAACCTGCACATGGGAAATATGTACAGGGCTGAGTACAGAGTACTCAGTGAACACATGCCAAAACATTTAATTGTCAGCCATTCAAGTGAATCATAGGGGTTTTCGGAAAGACCTATGTTCACAAAACATGTTCATTAAAGGCGCTTGCAAGCTACGTTCTTTGGCGTAATCCGTCATATCTGAGCTTTCGGTGTATCCGGTAAGGGTGGCCACCCTACCCAGATACCTGACCGGCCGGCTTACATCGGCTCACGGTCATCTAGTGCACTAAACCCATCAAGGTGCGACCCCGATAGGCCCGAATTCGTCTTTGTTAACATTTGGCCGAATCCCTTTCACAGATATACTTCATACAAAACAAAACATTTATGGCATGACAATTCTTTTTTAAAAGAAAGAACTTTAGCATAAATAAACATTATCATTGTATGAAAGCCCACCTCGATAGCTTTCCCTGATTGGCTCAAAAGTTCAGAGTGCCGCCTTAGTCTCGGCCTTTCCCTTCGCCTAACCTCGTTCAAAGAACGTAAAATGAGAGACTTGGAATAAAATCGATAATCTTATCGATCTATGCAAAGGTTATCTTTTATCGAGGCTATTATCTCTTTTACTGTTAGTGCTATCGAGGTTATTCTCTTAATCGAGGGTCTCTCGATTATCATTTGAAATCAATCACTTCGATCGATTCTTGAGTCTTATAGTCTTTTCATCCTCGACAAAAATCGCAGGATGCTTGATTTTGCCATTAATGAGGCTTCATGATTTTATTACGTGATATAAGTGGTCTACACTTATAAGGCTGTTATATTTGGGCTTGGTTGATTAAATCAACGTTAATAATCGTTAGAGGCCCAATAGAAGTATTAGAGGTTTAAGCCCAATTATTTAAGCTCGGGAATTATTAAATCAAACCCGAAAAGTTGTCACGTTTGGCTTTCGTTTTCTTGATTAACTATCGGCCCATTTATTTTAGAAGTCCGCCCCAATTGTTACATATCTTTCGGCCTAACTAAGTAAATATTGTTCGGCCCCATTATGATTTTAGAATTTCGGCCCAATTTAAATAATTATCGGTTCGACCCAATTTTGCTGTTTCGGCCCGTTTAAATAATTATCGAACCCAACAGTTAGCCCGACCCGAGTCCAGACCGGCCCGTCCGGCCCGGAGCCCGGCCCGGTTTTTACTTGACAAAACCCTCCCCCCTTTCTCTCATCTCACAGTCGCGATCTTCTTCTTCCTCTCCTCTTCTTCTTCGTGGAAATCCCCCTCCTCTCTCTCTCGGCAGTCCGTCGTCGTCTACTCCTCGCCTCCGCCGGCGATCGTTAGTCGGCGGCCTCCTCTGCCGTCGGCTAGCAATCTCTCTCTCCTTTCAATTTCTGATTTCTCCCCAAGGAAGAAATGCCATAATCGATTTCGGAAATTTGGGGAAAATATTCCGATTCGATTCCTTCGACGGAATGGCTGTCGATTCATGCCTCCTCCGTTATCCTTGCCACCGTGGTGAGATGGTGTTGGTGCAGTGTTGCCGCCATCCTCGATTGTTTCTGCCTCCGGTGGCTCGAGCTCCGTGGTTCGTCTCCGTTGCTGGGGAAACTCCCACGGCGGTTCCCGTCCGGCTATTCGAGTCTACATTGAAACTCTAGCCCTACGGTTAGGGGACAGTTTCCTCTCGGCTTGAATGCCGTCCGTCGCCGTTGCTACTGCCACCGTTCACTGCCATATCGGTGATGGTCGGCGATGCTTCACCGTCGTCTGCTCCCTCTCTCTTCCTCTCTTCGTTCTTTATCTTCTTTCCTTCGTCCTCCCTCTGACCTTCCTCTTTCTTCTTTTGCAGGTAACGGTGGCTCCTGCCGGTGGCCTTCGACGCCGTTGTGGCCCTCCTCTATTTCTGTCGAAGCTTCTCCGGCTTTGCTTCCGATTCCGGCAGCCTCCTGCTGCCGTTGCTCGAGTTGATGATAAGCTCTCTCTTCTCTCCCTCTCTCGGTTTTACTTACTATATTTGATTCTTTGAGATTCAAGTGATTTAGAGGGCAGATTGTGATATGATTATGTTGTTGGTTGTTGTTGAGGAAAATTTCCAGATTTTGAGCATGTTGTAGTTGGTCTAGGGTTAGATTAAGGGGCTCATTGTGGGGATTTATCATGCCTTGTGATTAAAGCTTGTTAGATGTTGGGAACCCCTTGCAGTTTGATTTTGATGATGTTTATCGAAACCACACTTAGGCATATTTTCTCTTGTTTAGGGTTAAGGCCGATAGATCGACCTGCTACCTGTTAGTGCAGGTCGATGCTCTCTAAAGTTTAAATACAAGTTTGATCCACTCTGTAAGAGAAAGGTTGTTTATCGACCTGCCTCATTCGGATCGAGCTGGTATATCTAGCTGTCTATCGACCTTCCTTTTCAAGCTTCCAGCCTGCTATGACTTAGAAGATTTCAAGAGCTGGATTTCAATATCAAGGTCGTTGATCCACCTTCATGGAGCAACACGACCTGATCCTTGCCACGTGGTGTGCCAGCAAGGACGAATCTTCCCAACGGCTAGAAGTGAGTCATGCCCCAACGGCTAGTGCCACATCATCCTGACTCCAACGGCTAGTTTTCAAAAACTGCCTATATATACTTCAAGCCATTATCGGTATCAAGCACGGGAAACTCAAGCTATCAACGCAAATACTCTGCTGAAATCTCTCTCAAAATTCATATCCTTTCAAGTGTTTGAAATCCCATTAGTTTCCCAAACACTTGACAAAGAGAGATTTCCGACTCCGATAAAAGCCACAACGACGAAGCGTTCACTGCTGCTTGTCGTTGATTCAACAACTTCTTCTCCGACTCGTTTGAAGTTAGAAAGTTTGTTTTGTGTTCTTCGCTATTATAGAGTCAGTCAAGCTCTGTAATTCGTGAAAGGTTGTTTGTACATTTCTGTACGAAAGGTTGTAAGGGTCACGACCCAAAACTCGTGTCTAGATATATTCAAGTTAGAGTGTATTTAGAACTGATACTCAGTCAGTATAAATAAGAGAGAAGTTGGATCCAAAGGTAAAGGGATTCTCAGGTCGAGTCGACCTGACGTGGACGTAGGAGGGTTTCTCCGAACCACGCTAAATTGCGGTGTCTCTCTCTCTCTCTCTCTCTCTCTCTCTCTCTCTCTCTCTCTCTCTCTCTCTCTCTTTATTTATCGCTCTTTCAATATTTTATCTATCTGACGAGCATCAACCTGCATTTCATGAAACAACCTGCATTTGCTTAACGCCATTAGATTTTTCAAAGAGTAATCAACCTCCACCAACTTCCGCATTAACACAGTTTGATAAATCAAGCTTGTTATCAAACGACCTTGATAGATCAATCTGCCTCTGATAGGATCGACCTTGACAATCGACCTTCTGATCGACCTGATTTTCAAAAATGTCAAAAACGGTTGGCATTGGTGTATTCCCCCCCCCCCCCCCCCCCCCCCCCCCATACACCAATTACTCTTTTCCGGGACCAACAAGTGGTATCAGAGCAGTGGTTCTTTTGACCGCTGCTTTGCATACTAATAATTTTCATCAAACTTTTGGTCATTTTGAACCGATCCTTTTGAAGAATCTTTTCATTCATTCATATCATATTGTTTGCAATGGATGCTTCTCTTCTCAGGGTCTGTGAAGATTTCTCCATTCAAGGCTATGAAGACTGGAGCTTCAGAATCAAGATGTGTCTCAAGGCACATCACGTCCTTATGTGGGAAATCATCGAAAATGGCCCCTCTCCCATTTATGCAGCGAAGATCATCGTTGAAGAAACGGCCCCCGGGGAGGCCACATACGAGAAGATCTGATGGATTTGTATACTAGAAAGCAGGCCTTTTAGCTTGTATGCATGTGTTGTCCATAACCACTAACAATCTTCTATCTGATTAAGTATGAATTGTTATCTATGCATCAAACATCTATCCATTATCTCAAAGTTGTAGGCTATATGGTGTGTTGTAGATCACAGAAGACCATAGTTGCCGGTTCCTCACGAGATATAAAAGGGTATCACAGTCGAGACAGTTCTGGATATAACTGTCGGTTTAGGCTGTAGTATAGGCTGCATAAGTAGCTTGTCTTGACTACTTGTCTATACTAGTACGTGCGTGTACTGATAGGATCACGGTGAGGTGTATTCTTCTATTCTGACCAGATGTAGAAAGAATCAAGACCTCGGTGACTTAAGATGAACCTTAACTCTAGTTGAGTCCTAAGGGTGTATAGTTGTAGTCTGCTTCTTTGATTTACCATGGGTGAGAGTTCAGAGTATCTGTAACTCAATATGCTCCGTATCTTGGGAAGCAATTACAACTAGTACGACTCTTAGTGCAACTGCAACAGAGCACCATATCCTGGTAGAACAGGTTGATCACATCCCCTGAGGAATTCATTAAGGACTATCATACCAAACCCTGCAGGTGGATTAAATTCCGGTATGATGAGTAAGGTATGAATGGTACTACTCAGGAAGATAAAAGAAGTTGAATAACACGAGCAGTCAGAAGCTCTAAGTTAATCAACGGATGTGGGATATCTTAAATATGGGGGTCGTTAAGTCTAATACTAGCCCTGAACTCAACAGGGGTAAAACAGGTAATTCAGTACTATTACTCTAGTGGAATGTTTTAGTACTTATGGACTAAATTATACTCTGGGCTGAGTATGGAGAATTTAGCCATTGGGAGGCCTCGGTTTTACCAGCTAGTAGATCCCTGATCTGGCCCAAAAAGCTCAACAGGCCACAGTATAAGGAATAAGTGGGCCACCACTTGATTGGGCCCAGTGAGGGCGCCAATACTGCAGTTGGACGGCTAGTCCATAAGTTGCAGGCCTGGCCTGCAACTTAAGCCCAGTCTCTCTTAGTCTCCTCTATATATACCCCCTCAAGGTCTTGTTTAGACCTAACAGTCAGAATAAATCGAGTGCACTTAATATTCTGAACAAGAAAAAGGAGGCTAGGGTTAGAGGAGAGAGAGACGCACGGCCGAGCAGTAGCATTCGGTGGGGTTCCCGTTTCCGTGGCTGATTCCGAGGTTCGTTGTCCATCCAACGTCAGAATCGAGCAGGGATACAGATCAGAAGATCTATTCGCGAGTTCTCTACTTCTTCAGGTAATCGATCTATAAACCCCCTATGATTCCGCATTTAATTCATAGGAGCATGATAGGTTTATTCGATAGTTAGATATCCGAAATAGATCCTCGGGCGAACCGATCTTCACCGATCAGATATGGTTCCTTCAGTTGGTATCAGAGCCAAGGTTCAGATTTTCGGCTCTGTCTGAGTAATTATCGATTATTATGCATGTTAGATCGATTAGGGTGTCGCTTTTCGTGGTGTTTTTCGTTTTTCGGGGCCGTTTTGGCAAATCTATGTAATTTTTTGATCGCGAGATAATAAGGTGCGATCTAGAATAGGATTAGATAGATTTTTTCTATTGTTTTTCGTTTGTAACTGCTGCAAAGAGACGAGGAACACGAAGAACGAAGGAGACGAACACCAGCTGGGCCCCGTCGCACGAGGCGGCGCGTGAATCACACGCGCCACCGCACGCGCGTGCGAGTCGCCCAACGGACTGTCTCCTTCTTCTCCGGTGATCGACTTGGCTCCAGCAGGCTGCTGGAGCCTGCACGTCGTCGGAGGAGGTTAGGGGTGGCCGGAGGGGCGGCGGCAGCAAGGGAGGCGCGAGAACGGCGCCGCGGCGGAACCCTAATTAGGGCTCGACGCCGCGGCAGCAGCCGTGTACTGCATGGCAGCCGACGACGGCAACCACGGAGTCCGGCAACGGACTCAACGTGGCCGCGAGCGTCGCCGGCAGCAGCAGGCCGTCGGGGAGCAGCGCCGGAGGAGCAGCAGCAGCGGCAGAATCCGTTAGGGTTTCTGCCGCGCCTTGCAGCGGCGGCTGGCGGCGGTAACGGCGACAGAGAGGGTCCAGCAGCTCGGCGGAGGGGCGGCGACATCAGCCAGCAGCAGTGGTGGCCGTGGCGGAGGTCGTCGGCGGCTGTAACGGCGGCAGCAGGCGCGAGAGTTTCGCGGCGGAACCCTAGTGAGGGCTCTACGCCGCGAACGTCGCCGGAGAGGGCTGCCGGCCGTGCCACCGGCAAGGATAGACCACCAGCAGCAGCAGCGGCGCCAGGGAGGCGGAGGCGGCCGGCGGCAGAGCCTCACGCCGTCGGCTGCGGCGCGGGCAGTCTTGCACGCCCGTGCCCTAGCCCGTGGACGGGCCTAGGGTTTCCAACCCGGCCCGTTCGCGTTTACGGGCTGCCTCCAGCGTTCGGGCTCGGGCCCAGTCGCGAATTCGGGCCGTGTTAGGTCGGTTTCGGGTTCGTGGGCCCATAAGAGTGAAACGAGCGCGGTTTGGGCCTTTTCGAGAGAATTGGGTCACGTGGTGTGGGCCCAATCTCGGTTAGAGAAGCCCAATGGCAACGAAAATTAGAAAATAAATTATCTAAATAATTTATTTATTTTCGGGGAGAAACGGGAGATCAACTCGGAGGACTTATTCAAGACCGAAGCCTGTTTCGGATTTTTCAATTTTATGTAATAGATTAGACGGGTCGTCACACCACGAAAAGCGAGTTTTATTTTTGTTTTTATCTCGTTTTTCTTAAGCATGCTATGGATGCAATTTATTTATTATTATAGCATGTCTTGCCTGTCGAGGTGATTAAATTGCGCTTAGTCGAGCATGTTTTAGGATTGTCAATATAAGCATGTTTTAAATTTTCTGCGAGCATGGTTTATTTGCTGCGTATAGAAAATTATGCTTAGGATTATGTGACAACGTGATCGAGCATGTCGACAACCTTTTGAAAGAAAAATACTAAGCAGATAAAAACGTTTTTGGTATAGAAAATGTTAAGACCTCCACAACTGACCTTAAGGTGAAGTTTGGTGCGAGTGTGTAAACGTCCACACGAACGTGGCTTGCACATCGTACTGAACGAGTTCGCCAGACTTAGGGTTTCTTAACAAAAATGTTCTAACCAAAATGAGAAGTGGGAGCTTTTCTGAGTAAACGTCCACACTAACGTGGCTTACTCGGAATAGTAACTACAGTTTTCTCTGGAGTTGGTTTTTGAACAAAGATAGCTTAAGGAAAATGGTGCTTTTTCCAAGTTAGGCTAAGATTGTGGTTAAAAGCTTAGATATTAGTTAGAATACAACTCCCCAACGGAGTCCCTTTTCTAATCTAATATGGTCTAGTAAGGTTCAACTATTAGCTCTATTTGCCATAAGGATAGGTTGGCAAGATAAGTAGAGTTAAAGATCCGAGTATCTGGTTGAACAGTGGGAGCGTAAACGTCCACACGAACGTGGCTTGCGATCCGCACTGTTTGGGCTGTTGAAGGTTTCGAAATTATTGGTTTATCAAAAGGTTACAATAATTTTCGTTACGAATTGATGCATGATCTTTTCTTACTTGTGTCTACGTGTTTATTGCTTTTTCAGATATGACTTTAGGCCCGTTGATAAACATTCTCACTTCGAGTCCTCTCACGGATTCCAACTACATGGAGTGGAGGAAGAATCTCGATGCTGTCCTAGCTGCAGGCGAGTATACTGATATGCTCGCGAGTCCAGCTTCTCCTATCCTTACTGATTCGGCATCACAAGAAGAGAAAGAGGTTCATGAGATTTGGCACAAGAAAAATGATGAGGCTATGAAAATAGTCTTGTCATCTGTGTCAGATGGGATGCAGTATATGATTAAGCATATGGTGACTGCATACAGCATGATAGAGACTCTGGAGTCCTTCTTGGTTGATGAAGTGGTGCCGAAGGCCGAACCAGTTGCAGAGTTTATTCAAGCTGTGAATAAAGCAACAGGAGTTACTCTGACGCATGAAGACGTCAGAAAGATGGTTCGGAATGCAAAGGGAGCTGCGAAGGTGCCTCTCGGTGTTGTAAGGAAACCGAAGTTCAAGGGCAAGTGCTTCATTTGTGGCGAGAAAGGACACTGGAAGGCTGACTGCCCTCTAAAGAAGAAGAATTCTGGTACGTCATTCACATTTGTAACTGAAACATGCTTAGCTGCAAGTTCTACCCAGACCTGGGTAGTAGATACGGGAGCAACTGACCATGTATGTTACTCCTTGCAGGGGTTTCTGCGGACAAGGGAGCTGAGTGATGACGAGATTACCATCTCCATGGGCGATGCATCGAGAGTTGCAGTTGTCGCAGTTGGAGATATTCATTTATCGTTTGATAGTACTGTTTTGGTTTTGAGAGACGTTTTGTATGTGCCTGCTTTTAGGCGAAACTTGATTTCTGTTTCGAAACTTTTTGTTTACGGATATTCAGTTGTTTTTGATAGAGGCGTTTCTATCATGAAAAACGATGAAGTTATAGTTTCTGGCACATTGTCCAAGTCTCTCTATACCATTACTTGTCCTATGAATGATTCTTCTTCTTATAATGCTTCCTCATCATTGAATACTAAAAAGAGGAAGAATCCGTCTCAAACGAACCAAACTCTATTATGGCACTTACGATTGGGTCACATCAACCAAAAGAGGATTCAAAGGTTGATAAAAGAAGGTGTTTTGGATTTCCAAATAGAACCTTTATCAACATGTGAATCGTGCTTGGAAGGTAAGATGGTGACCAGACCTTTCAAGTCCATAGGATATCGAGCTCAAGAGCTCTTAGAGTTGGTTCATTCTGACTTGTGTGGACCGATGTCCGTTCAAGCTCGAGGAGGTTACGAGTATTTCGTCACATTTATTGATGACTACTCGAGATACGGTTTTATCTACCTGCTCCACAAGAAATCCGAGTGCTTTGACAAATTCAAGGAATTCAAAGCAGAAGTGGAGAAGAGAACGGGTAGAAGTATCAAGTCACTTCGCTCTGATAGAGGTGGCGAGTACCTCGGAACTGAGTTTCGAATCTTCTTGTCAGAAAATGGGATTTCATCTCAGTTAACTACGCCCGGTACTCCCCAACAGAACGGTGTAGCTGAGAGACGGAATCGTACTCTTTTAGACACAGTGAGATCGATGATGAGCTATGCATCCTTGCCAATTTCGTTCTGGGGATATGCCTTGGAAACAGCAGGTTATCTCCTCAATCTAGTACCTACAAAGTCGACGGTTAAAACTCCTTCCGAACTATGGACAGGGCGCAAGCCCAGTTTGGGCCATATTCGGGTTTGGGGATGCCCAGCACACGTGCTGACTAAGGAGGCCGACAAATTGAGGTCTAAGACTGAGGTTAGGCTGTTTGTAGGATATCCAAAGGGAACGAAAGGAGGTTATTTCTATAGTCCCCAGGATCAGAAGGTCATTGTGAGCACCAATGCCCGATTCCTAGAGGAGGACTTTATTAGTAACCATCGGACAAGGAGTGAAATAATGCTCGATGAGTTGCGAGCATCAGCAGTAGCCGGTATTCCAGAACAGCCGAGTGTACAAGAGGTTATACCACCAACTGCACCCTTATCCGATACTGTATCTCCACCATCGCTTCGTCGCAGTGGGAGGGTTGTTCGTCAACCGGACCGTTTCATGTTCGTGGGAGAATCCACTGAACTACTCTCGGGTATCGAACATGATGAGATCGACCCCTGGACTTACAAGGAAGCGATGGAGGACGAGGATGCGGATTCCTGGAGAGTTTCTATGGATTCGGAGATAGAATCCATAGTTAACATGGACGTGTACGACCTTGCGGAGCTGCCGAATGGGGTAAAGCCCATTGGTTGCAAGTGGGTGTACAAGAGAAAGAGAGGACCTGACGGGAAGGTTTTAGCCTTCAAAGCTAGATTGGTGGCGAAAGGATTCACTCAGAAAGAGGGAATCGACTACGATGAGACATTTTCGCCGGTTGCCATGCTTAAGTCCGTCAGAATACTCTTGTCCATGGCGGCACATTTAGACCTAGAGGTTTGGCAAATGGACGTCAAGACTGCGTTCTTGAACGGGTACCTTGAAAAAGGTAGGGACATATATATGCGCCAACCAGAAGGTTATGTGAAAGATGGCCAGGAGCATCTCGTATGGAAGCTTAAGAAGTCCTTATACGGACTTAAGCAAGCGTCCAGGTCCTGGAACATTCGTTTTGATGGAGTGATTAAATCCTACGGATTTGTCCAGTGCTTAAACGAAAGTTGTGTTTACAGGCTCAGTTCGGACGGAAGCGTGGTATTCTTAGTACTGTACGTAGATGACATACTTCTCATTGGCAACAATGTGAACGTGTTATCAGGCGTAAAGGATTGGTTGTCTGAACAGTTTCAGATGAAAGACTTGGGAGAAGCAGGTTACATCCTAGGGATCAAGGTGATCAGAGATCGCCGTAAGAGGATGTTAGGCTTAAGCCAAGCTTCATATATAGATACTGTGATCGCTCGTTTCAGCATGCAGAATGCCAAGAAGGGTTTTCTTCCCTTCAGACATGGCATACCCCTATCTAAGGACATGTGTCCGAAGACGCAAGAGGATATAGAGGGCATGAAGACTATACCGTACGCTTCCGCGGTTGGAAGTCTCATGTATGCAATGCTGTGTACTAGACCGGATATCTGCTATGCGGTTGGCATGGTGGCAAGATATCAGTCTAACCCTGGTCAGGGACATTGGACGGCTGTTAAGCACATTTTAAAGTATCTCAAGAGGACAAGAGATCATGTGCTTGTTTATCAGTCCAATGAGATGATCCCGATAGGGTATACGGACTCAGACTTCCAGGCTGATCGAGATGAGAGGAAATCTACCTCAGGCTATGTGTTTACCTTGGGAGGTGGAGCCGTCACTTGGAAGAGTGTGAAGCAGAAGTGCATCGCAGACTCGACCATGGAGGCCGAATATGTGGCTGCTTGTGAGGCTGCTAAAGAGGCTGTGTGGCTCCTGAACTTCCTTAATGAGCTAGAACTAGTTCCCAGTTTGCCCAGAGGTATCACACTATATTGTGATAATGCTGGAGCAGTTGCAAACTGCAAGGAACCTAGGGCTCACAAGGCGAGCAAACACATAGAGAGAAAGTACCATCTCGTACGAGCAATCGTCGAAAGAGGAGAAGTAGAAGTGAAGAAAATCCCTTCAGCGAATAATCTGGCGGATCCATTCACAAAGAGCTTACCAGTCAAGGTGTTCGACAAGCATGTCGAAGGGATGGGACTGGGGCGCCTCCCACACTAGTAAACTTTGAGTATAAGTGGGAGAAGATGTGTAATAGATGCTAGATTGTAGACACTTTGCCTTTTGTCACATGATATACTAAAAGTTTGCTTTAGTATAAGTGGGAGATTGATGGATTTGTATACTAGAAAGCAGGCCTTTTAGCTTGTATGCATGTGTTGTCCATAACCACTAACAATCTTCTATCTGATTAAGTATGAATTGTTATCTATGCATCAAACATCTATCCATTATCTCAAAGTTGTAGGCTATATGGTGTGTTGTAGATCACAGAAGACCATAGTTGCCGGTTCCTCACGAGATATAAAAGGGTATCACAGTCGAGACAGTTCTGGATATAACTGTCGGTTTAGGCTGTAGTATAGGCTGCATAAGTAGCTTGTCTTGGCTACTTGTCTATACTAGTACGTGCGTGTACTGATAGGATCACGGTGAGGTGTATTCTTCTATTCTGACCAGATGTAGAAAGAATCAAGACCTCGGTGACTTAAGATGAACCTTAACTCTAGTTGAGTCCTAAGGGTGTATAGTTGTAGTCTGCTTCTTTGATTTACCATGGGTGAGAGTTCAGAGTATCTGTAACTCAATATGCTCCGTATCTTGGGAAGCAATTACAACTAGTACGACTCTTAGTGCAACTGCAACAGAGCACCATATCCTGGTAGAACAGGTTGATCACATCCCCTGAGGAATTCATTAAGGACTATCATACCAAACCCTGCAGGTGGATTAAATTCCGGTATGATGAGTAAGGTATGAATGGTACTACTCAGGAAGATAAAAGAAGTTGAATAACACGAGCAGTCAGAAGCTCTAAGTTAATCAACGGATGTGGGATATCTTAAATATGGGGGTCGTTAAGTCTAATACTAGCCCTGAACTCAACAGGGGTAAAACAGGTAATTCAGTACTATTACTCTAGTGGAATGTTTTAGTACTTATGGACTAAATTATACTCTGGGCTGAGTATGGAGAATTTAGCCATTGGGAGGCCTCGGTTTTACCAGCTAGTAGATCCCTGATCTGGCCCAAAAAGCTCAACAGGCCACAGTATAAGGAATAAGTGGGCCACCACTTGATTGGGCCCAGTGAGGGTGCCAATACTGCAGTTGGACGGCTAGTCCATAAGTTGCAGGCCTGGCCTGCAACTTAAGCCCAGTCTCTCTTAGTCTCCTCTATATATACCCCCTCAAGGTCTTGTTTAGACCTAACAGTCAGAATAAATCGAGTGCACTTAATATTCTGAACAAGAAAAAGGAGGCTAGGGTTAGAGGAGAGAGAGACGCACGGCCGAGCAGTAGCATTCGGTGGGGTTCCCGTTTCCGTGGCTGATTCTGAGGTTCGTTGTCCATCCAACGTCAGAATCGAGCAGGGATACAGATCAGAAGATCTATTCGCGAGTTCTCTACTTCTTCAGGTAATCGATCTATAAACCCCCTATGATTCCGCATTTAATTCATAGGAGCATGATAGGTTTATTCGATAGTTAGATATCTGAAATAGATCCTCGGGCGAACCGATCTTCACCGATCAGATATGGTTCCTTCAAGATCCTCAAAAATCCTCGCGACTACACAACCGAGGAAAGGAAGGAGGCCAGTCTCGATGATTACGCAAAGGGACTCATCTCAAGCACTGTAAAGGGCGTCTATCTTGCCAAGATCCGAAATCTTGAGACTGCCAAAGAGATGTGGGACACCCTCCGGTCCATCAGCCTGGGTTCAGAGGAGATGAAGGAGAACAAGCTGTCCATGGCGTGCAGCAAGTTCAATGACTTCAAAATGATTTCGGGTGAAACCATAGAAGCAATGAAGATTCGCTTCACCGAAATAATTCTCGAGATCGCTGCAATCAACCCTCTCAAATATACGCAGCGCGAGAAAAATCTTAAAGTGACGCGTGCTCTACCCGCAAACTGGCACGTATACACCGCCATGCATCCAGCCCGTTCCGACTTCAACTCCCTCACCACTGAAGATGTTTTCGACATTCTTGTCGGAAATGAATATGAGATGATCCGCATCGACGGATCAGCACAACCTTCCACCAGCAAGAAGGCCGATGAAAAGAATGACAAGGAGGTAGCTTTCAAGGCCGACTCAGCCTCTGTTGCTACCCCAAGCTCGATTGACGAATCCATCGTCAAAAAGTTCGAGAAGATGACTCTCGATTATGCACTCGCTGCTAGGAGAAATGAGAAGCTCCTAGGAAAAGTTGTCAAATACAAGAAATTCTACCGTGATGACAAGCGAAATTTCTCAAACCGCAACCACGACCGCCTTGACAAAAAGGGAGAAGGTAAACCCTCAACCTTCAATTCTTCTAACACACCCGAGGGTGGCTGTTTTGGTTGTGGCAGGCCGGGTCACTACAAGACCGATTGTCCCGATCTGACAAAGGCCGAGAGAGACGAGCTCCATGCAAAGCACGATAAGAAGCTCAAGGATCATCGAGCTGCCATGATCGCCGAAGAAACAAAGGAAGCTCACCTCTCAGACAGCTCGTCAAGTGATGACGAGGGTTACATTGCTTTCGATGAAAGTGATGATGAAAAATGTTTTGTTGGAGAATACCAACAAACCGATGGATCTTCAAAGGTAGTTCCTCAACCTATTTCACTTTCTTTCTCTGACGATGAATGTGCAGAAGAAGGTTAAGAACTATCCGAGGCTGTGTCTTGGGAAGAAATTAAGAAACAGCTCGATGATTATGCCGATCTCGTGGATACACTCAAAGAGGTCGTTGAAGATAATGCTAAGCTGATGAACAAGAATGAAAAATACAAGCTAGCATTAGAAGAAAAATTCACTCCCGATGATGAAGAAAAGGAAAGGGAGATCGAAGCCCTAAAGTCAAGAATTGAAGAATTGACTTTACGTGTAAAGGAGTTCGATACCAGGGAGCTCGAGAAGAACGAGTCCCTCAAAACCAAAGATGCCTAAATTCACAGCGTTACATCAAAGTTGGCTGACTTGGTTACTCGACACGAACTCCTCGTGGAAAAGGAAGGAAAGCTTCAACTCACCTTGAGTCAGTTGAAGAAAAGCGGAAAGAAATTGGAAGAGGTCCAATCCATGCAACGCAGTCCGCGTGATCACTCTGGTATTGGATTTAGTGGAAAATCCAAGGAAAGCAAGGATAAAGACTGCGAGATCAAGTTCGTAAAGGCGCAGTCAAAATCAAAGAATATCCGGAAAGCTCATCAAGCTTTGCCAGATAAGATGGTCAAGCTGAAGAATCCAGTTCGACAGCCCCAAGCCATTCTCTTAAAGCAACACAAGAAGGAAAAGCCTGTTCCTCAAAAGAAAGTGAGTCGACCTGCCCAGCATCGTCGACCTGCCCCACTCATCAACAACAGGCTGTTCATCAAGGGCGATACGAAGGCCAGTACTATCAAAGGCCGTATCACCCTCAGTTCTTCTACCCGGCTCATCAAGGTTGTCACTGCCACTATCCTCAACAGTCAAATTCTCAAGACTGGCAGTATCAACCTGGCTTTTATAAAGAGCAGTATTATCAGCCTCGCCGCTCTCGATCAAAGAAATCCAAGGCTCCCAAGCCCAAGACCGCCACTGCCTCGTCCTCAGCCTCGGATAGAAGCAGACCGGCGAAACAAATCTGGGTCCCAAAGGCCGTTCCCGCAACCGATGTAGCACCCAATCTCAAATGGGTTGCTAAGCTCAATTAATTGCAGGTTGGGAAGGCTCAAAGAAGGAGCCAAGCAGATCGTGGAGCTGTATGGATCATTGATAGTGGATGCTCCAAGCACATGACGTGTGACAAAATGCTACTATCAAATTATCAAGAACGAGACGGGCCACTTGTAACCTTTGGAGGAAATTCGAAGGGTCACACAAGAGGCCAGAGCGATCTAAAAGTTGGAAAAACAACTATTTCTAACGTCTCGTATGTTGAAGGTCTTAATCATAATTTATTCTCTGTGTCTCAATTCTGCTCGAATGGTAAACGAGTAGAATTCACTACTAACAAATGTCTTGTGAGAAATGAGGAAGGAGAAATACTTCTTACCGGAATCTTGCAGGATAGACTCTACATAGTCCAATGGACTGATGGGATAGAGACCTGCCTGATCACAAAGGCTGATTCCGAGACAAGCTGGTTATGGCACAAGAGGCTGAGTCATTTGAACTTCAAGGCCGTCAACAAGCTCGCACGCAACAAACTGGTGAACGACCTGCCAGATCAAGTCTTCGATCGTGATCACATTTGCAAAGCCTGTCAAGCTGGAAAGTAAACAAGATCGTCCTTTCCAAGTGTGACGGCACAAGCTTCAAATCAAATTCTTGAGCTTCTCCATCTCGACCTCTTTGGTCCAGTCACTCCCTTGAGTATAAACGGTAGAAAATACGCTCTCGTTATTATAGATGATTATTCTAGATTTACGTGGGTTATTTTCATGTACAAAAAGAAGGAGACTTTGGAGAAGTTACCCGCGTTGCTGAGCAAACTGTGCAATCAAAAGGAGAAATCCATCATCTCCATTCGATCCGATCGTGGCACCGAATTTGTCAATGCAATGATCGAAGAATATTGCACAAAGAGTGGAATTCATCATCAAACCTCAGCAGCTCGTACACCTCAACAAAATGGCGTAGTGGAACGCCGTAACAGGTCGCTGAAGGAAGCAGCTCGTACCATGTTGGACGAAACCAACCTTCCAAAGAAGTTTTGGGCGGAGGCCATTAACACAGCCTGCTATACCCAAAACAGGTCGATCATCACTACCCGACATGGAAAGACTCCTTACGAGCTGTGGAACAACAAGCTTCCCAGGTTAAAGTATTTTAAATCTTTTGGATGCTTGTGTTACATCCATAACAATGGGAAGTCTCAATTAAAAACTTTTGATAGCAAGGCCGATCCAGGAGTATTTTTATGATACTCGGAGGTTAGCAAAGCTTATAGAGTTTTTAATAAGAAAACCCTAGTTGTGGAGGTGACACCTCATGTTGTGTTTGATGAGTCTACTTGTCAGTACAGAGAATTAAGTACAGGTCCAGATCATTCCGCTACTAACAGGTCGTCCAACTCCCCCATCGACGATCTGCTAGTGTGGACTCCAACTGATCTAGAAGAAGAGGATCAATCTAATCCAAAGGTCACACAGCAAGGGGGAAATGATGCAAATGATGTTCCCACATCGAGCTGTAATACATCAGCCGGAATTAACCAGGCTGATCCCCCATTCTCAGTTCCCCAGACTGGTGCTGTTAACGACCTTACATCACAAATCGAGCAGCTCGATGAAGCAATGAAGCAACTCAATACTCAGTCCAATCAGCAGCTTGATCAACAGCCCGAGCAACAGCACGTGCTCACTGATCAACCTTCAACCCACCCAGAGTTTGACGAACCTATCAATGAGCCCGATCCAATTATTTCAAACGAAGAAAGATCTCGACGCAGACGATGGATCGATGATCATCCAAAAGAGCTCATTATTGGGAACCCAAACCAAAGAGTGCGAACAAGAAGAACGATTGGTGAAAGTGCGCTACTAAGCTACTACCTCTCTCGAATAGAACCCAAAGATGCCATTGAAGCTCTTCGTGATGCTGAGTGGATTCAAGCCATGCAAGAAGAACTCAATGAATTCAAAAGAAATGAAGTATGGTCTCTAGTAGATCGTCCTTATCATCAGGGCGTCATTGGAGTTAAATGGGTGTACAAAAACAAGAGAGACGAATCTGGAGAAGTTGTCAGAAATAAAGCCCGATTGGTAGCGAAGGGTTACTGTCAACAAGAAGGAATCGATTATGATGAGACGTTTGCCCCCGTCGCAAGATTAGAAGCTATAAGGCTGTTTCTAGCTTATGCCGCTCATCAACGATTCAAAGTCTACCAGATGGATGTAAAGAGCGCGTTCCTCAATGGCGTTCTCGAAGAAGAAGTCTATGTGGAACAGCCTCCAGGATTCGAAGAGGGTGATTCGAGCAAAGTCTACAAACTACACAAGGCCGTCTACGGACTTAAGCAAGCTCCTCGAGCTTGGTATGAGACGCTATCATCCTTTCTCATCGAACTGGATTCAAGCGTGGTTCAGTCGACAAGACGCTATTCACTATCAAAGTGAATGAACATATCCTTTTAGTACAAATTTATGTTGATGACATTATTTTTGGATCTAAGTCTCCCATATTATGCGAAAAATTTGGTAACCTCATGACAGACAAATATAAAATGTCTATGATGGGGGAAATGAATTTCTTTCTAGGGTTGCAGGTTAAGCAGTCCGATGAAGGAATCTTCATTAGCCAAACAAAGTACGCACACGAGCTGGTCGACAAGTTTGGTGTCAAAGACAGCAAGCCCGTCAAAATACCGATGCTCTCTGGTGGGAAGATCGACCCGGATCCCGAAGGAAAACCTGCCAACATAACACAGTACAGGGGTATTATTGGTTCATTACTTTATCTAACTGCGAGTCGACCTGATATCACTTTTGCAGTTGGAGTGTGTGCTCGATATCAAGCTAATCCAAAGGAATCTCACTTGGAAGCAGCAAAGAAAATTCTTCGATACATCAAAGGAACCGTAAATTTAGGTCTTTGGTATCCTTGTGATGATAATTTGCAGCTTACAGGTTATTCAGATTCTGATCATGCAGGATGCAAGCTCGATAGGAAATCTACCTCGGGTACTTGCCAATTTCTTGGAAACAAGCTGATATCATGGTTTTCAAAGAAACAAACTTCAGTAGCCACCTCCACCACAGAGGCCGAGTATATGGCCGCAGGGAGTTGTTGTGCACAAATCTTGTGGCTCAAACAACAACTCAAAGTTTATGAAGTTGAAGTCAGTGAAGTGCCCATATTCTGCGACAGTTCGAGTGCTATCGCCATTACTCAAAATCCAGTTCTTCATACAAGATCCAAACACGTGGATATTCGACATCACTTTATTCGTGATCACGTGGAAAAGAAGAACGTGGTTATTGAGAAGATACACACTGATATTCAACGGGCCGATATCCTAACCAAACCACTAGCCGAAGAAAGATTCAAAATGCTGTGTGGAAAGTTAGGATTATTAAATGTTGAGTCAACAGGCCGTTTATGATTCAACAGGCCGTTTTTGATTCAACAGGCCGTTCATGATCCAACAGGCCGTTATCATCTGAACAGGCTGTTTCTACTCAACAGGTCGCCATCAAGTCAACAGGCCGATAGTCAAACAGATTGTTCCCTATCAACAGACCGTCGACTAATCAACAGATTGACCTGAGTTCCTCGAATTGAGGGGGAACACTTAATCAAGTGATCCATCATTTGAGGGGGAACAAAAGCCGATATCCACCACCAGGCTGATATCACAAGTCCAACTCCTCCCCAGGCCGTTCTCATTTCATCAGGCCGATATCAACCTGAATGCAACCCTCATTATTGAAGGGGGAATCAAAGGGAGGAATCAAAGGGGTAGTATCACCCTTTGTCTTTCATTTAACTTCTTTAATACGCATTGAATTTTCTCAATTATTGATATTTATTTCTCAATGTGTTACATTGTTTAAGGCTCTGTTGTGTTGCAGAAATTAAGGAAAAAAGGAGTAATCATTGCTATTTTTGCAACCCATCTAGTCAAGTGTCAAGTATTGACACATTGACCGAGGTCGCATTTAATTCACTGCAGCCCACTCTGAAAAAGTGCAAGTATACGCACGTTTCTATTTTATTCACGCGCGGATGTGAATCGTTTCACATTCCACGCGCTTTCATCGTGCGGATGAGGATTAAAGTTGTAACTTTAACCTTTTCAAATTCGAATGATCCCAACCATTCAATGTGTCTATATAAATCATGCAGTTTTCATTCGAAACGTTACTTACTCTTTTCACTCATCATTTTCTGCAAAACCCTAATTTCTTCATTCTCTCTGCAAAACATCAGCCGCCGTTGTATTCTTTTCGCCATTTCCTCTTCACTTACTCACCTACTTTCTTATTATGGCAGAAATGGAATGGGATGCAATCTCTGCATATTTGGAATCCCACATCAAATATGAGCCATACATGGTTCGTGAGAACTTCGGTTTTCGCGATCTGGACTCGATGTATGCACTGGTGGAAACCTGCCTTCCTTTCCACCGGATTATCTCCGCCCGACCGCCAAAATTTCTACCAAAGATCGTGAGTGCGTTCTTTTACAACTGGAACAAGGGCGATTCAGTCTCCTCCCATACCGTCTCTCTCGGGAGCCAGCAATCCGTCCACCATATCAACGTCCTCGCCGCCGTGAAGGCCGCCTTTAGTATTGGGGATGGTGGGGATCTGCAACTTTCTGACATCCCTCGCCCCCAACTGCAGGAGGTTCTCGACCGTGTTCTTATTGAGCCTCGACCTTATTTGGAGAGAACGTTCAAAAGGAACGAGCTCCGTCCCAAATACAGGCTGCTCGTGGATTTTGTGCAGAGGTGTTTTCTAGGGCACCTCGGAAATCATGACCAGGTCACGCCGTTGAAATTCCAGATCGTGACGGCCGTGATGCTCAACCTGCCCATCAGCTGGGCCAAGCTGATGGTCTCCCTGCTTTGGGATGAAGCCAAGCAGATCGAATGCTCCATGGAGGGAGAGGCCGTTGTGGGAGTGCGTCTCCACAACGAGAAGAGGCCGCTTCGTCTTGGGACAAAAGCGACCTGCATTATAACTTCCTTCTTCAAATAGAGGAAGTGGACAGGAGCAGAGGCCTTCCCCCACAACTTCATTCCAAAAGATCTCCATCAGCTGGAGATGGCATTGGGGTTGGCGCCGCAGATATTTTACGGGTCGCCAGATCACGTAAGGCCCCATCTCATTCGGACTGGAGAGTCCAAGATCGGGTGGAGGGTGCCGCCTCGCCCTGTGCAGAAAAAGAAACGAAAGGCAGAAGATGAGCCACTGCCCTCTCGCCCTGCCAAGAAGACTCCCCCTCCAAAGAAATCAAATCCATCTGTTTCTTCAGATCCGGTCAGGCCGATGCACCGCGTTCTTCCTATGGAGGTGGAGGTCGTGGAGCCACTAAATGTCAGGCAACCTTCGCCCTCCCCCTCGCTCTCATCTTCGGCCGAACGGACTCCTTCTCCAGTCCGTTCCGCAATTGAGCCGTCCGCCTCGCAGCATCAACCTGCATCCCCTCAGGCCAATGTCGTTCACGCTGGTTCGGTGGAGATCGAGGATCTCACCGAGGACGATCCCCAACCTTCCCCCTTTCGGCATGTCGCCTTGGAGGAAGACGTCGTCCTGCCCCTCCAGCCGATCACCGAGCAGGCCATGTCTGCTGCTCACTCCATGGTGGCTTCAATAAAGGCCGAAGCCAGGCTGCGGGTGATCGACCTGATGCCGGGGATTGAGCAGCTCCCCAAGTCCCTGGATCTAGCAGCTCGCCTCCAGTTCTATCTGGTTTGTAAGTCGAGCTACTACTACACTTTTGAGGCATTACTGCAGGTCGTCTCCCTAGAAGATCTGAAAGTTGAGGAGTTGGCGCTCGAGGCCTTGTTCAACTTTTTCAGTGTGGAGGATGCGGCCGCCAATTTCCAATCCCTCGTGCTGCGGCGCATGAAGGTCGAGGCCAAAATTCTGGGCATCGACCTTCGCCCCCTCTACACCAATTCGCGTGCCCTCTTCAACTCCGCCTCTATTATCGGAGACGAGTTTGATGCTATTCAAACTCCGGAGCAATCGCCACCAAGGAACGAAGGTGGTGATCAAGCTCTGACCGCCGCTGATGCTGCTCCATCTCCCCAATTATCAAAGGTAGATGTTGAGGCCGAGCTCAATTCCCTATCTGCCAAGCTCGAGTCCCTCACCATCAGCATTCCGGAGCAGATCAAGCAGGCCATTGCAGAGGCCCGGGTCGATATTTTGAAGGAGGCCAAGACCCAGGTCGATGATGCTGCCAGGGAGCGGGTCACGAAGTTTGTCGTGGAGCATTTGAAGGAATACACGGACAAGCTTTTGTCGGCCCAGCTCGAGGCTCTCAATATAGCGTCCCGCGACCTGATCGGGGAAGTGTTGGAGGACGTGGCGAAGGTCGATCACCGTGTGACCGACCTGACTTCATCTATTGCAAACTCAGCATCGGCCTCCAACACCCAAATCAACGGCATCCTTGACACCCTCACCAGCCTGCTCACCGGGCACCAGCAATTGAGGGATGTCGTCGCCAAACTGCAGGAGGAGGACGCTTCCCTTCATTCACTCATTAGCGCCCTTTCTGATGATGTCAAAAAGGGGGAAGAAGCAAGCGCCGCCGCCTCCAAGAAGAAGAGGACCAGCAAATCCAAAACCCCTCCATCTTCTTTGGCTCATCCCCCTCCTCCTCCGCCTCCGCCTCCGCCGCCAAGGAAGCCCGTTTCCGAGGCTGCCGCTGCCAAGCCCGTTGCCGATGAAGCTCGTTTGGCTCGCGAGGCCAAATTGATTACCGCCATGCATCTGGCCGGAGCGACTCCGGAGCAGGCCGTGAATCCAAGCGAGCAACGGCGTTTCATTGCAGAGTGCCGGGCTGCCGAAGCAAGAAAGAAGGCCGAAGAGGACTGGATCAGCCAGTCGGCCTCTGAACTGATTTTGGAAGCTTGAGTCCAGCAGCAGGCCGTAGAGTGGCTCGATGAAAGCCAGAACGCCCTGCTGAGGGAGCTCAACAGCTGTTTTATCCTCCTTTTCTACTGGATCCATGACCCCTCTCTCCCTGAAGATGCCGATGCGGCCTATGCAGCCTACATGATGAAGTTTCCTCACCAAGATTTTGTTGGTGAACTGCGTAGGAAGGCTGCACAGGCTGGTGCGATTGTAAGGGCTCCAGCCAAGCAATATTTCACGCCCTTGCTGATCGGTGATTCGGGCTTCTTGGATTATTCCCGAATCGACCGGTACATCGCACTGACGGCTATCGGCATGAACGTCAACGTCTCTAATTCCGATCCCGCCTACTGCCGTATCAGGGATGGAATTTATGCAAGTATGAAAGCCAAGTCTAGGGAGCAGATCCAGGAGGAGCGAGTAGCAGCCCGTGCCCAGCAGAAGAAGTAGTGGAATAGATGATTTTGTATGTATTTTTGATATTCATTTAAGTTCATAGCCTGTATTGTAAAATCCCTATGTAATTTCGCTATCGAGCTGAATGAAGCAAAAATCATCTATTCGACCTGACGACAATATCTCTTTGTCCAGGCTAACTGCCTTTACTGCTTTATTTTTATTATGTCTCATTATCTGCCTTTCTTATAATTCCTTATCAACCTTCATGGTTAATCGATCTTTCATCGTTTTACATCTTAGGAATTATTTTTAAAGTGTATGGTTTTGACATCATCAAAAGGGGGGAAATTGTTGGGAACCCCTTGCAGTTTGATTTTGATGATGTTTATCGAAACCACACTTAGGCATATTTTCTCTTGTTTAGGGTTAAGGCCGATAGATCGACCTGCTACCTGTTAGTGCAGGTCGATGCTCTCTAAAGTTTAAATACAAGTTTGATCCACTCTGTAAGAGAAAGGTTGTTTATCGACCTGCCTCATTCGGATCTAGCTGTCTATCGACCTTCCTTATCAAGCTTCCAGCCTGCTATGACTTAGAAGATTTCAAGAGCTGGATTTCAATATCAAGGTCATTGATCCACCTTCATGGAGCAACACGACTTGATCCTTGCCACGTGGTGTGCCAGCAAGGACGAATCTTCCCAACGGCTAGAAGTGAGTCATGCCCCAACGGCTAGTGCCACATCATCCTGACTACAACGGCTAGTTTTCAAAAACTGCCTATATATACTTCAAGCCATTATCGGTTTCAAGCACGGGAAACTCAAGCTATCAACGCAAATACTCTGCTGAAATCTCTCTCAAAATTCATATCCTTTCAAGTGTTCGAAATCCCATTAGTTTCCCAAATACTTGACAAAGAGAGATTTTCGACTCCGATAAAAGCCACAACGACGAAGCGTTCACTGCTGCTTGTCGTTGATTCAACAACTTCTTCTCCGACTCGTTCGAAGTTAGAAAGTTTGTTTTGTGTTCTTCGCCATTATAGAGTCAGTCAAGCTCTGTAATTCGTGAAAGGTTGTTTGTACATTTCTGTACGAAAGGTTGTAAGGGTCACGACCCAAAACTCGTGTCTAGATATATTCAAGTTAGAGTGTATTTAGAACTGATACTCAGTCAGTATAAATAAGAGAGAAGTTGGATCCAAAGGTAAAGGGATTCTCAGGTCGAGTCGACCTAACGTGGACGTAGGAGGGTTTCTCCGAACCACGCTAAATTGCGGTGTCTCTCTCTCTCTCTCTCTCTTTATTTATCGCTCTTTCAATATTTTATCTATCTGACGAGCATCAACCTGCATTTCATGAAACAACATGCATTTGCTTAACGCCATTAGATTTTTCAAAGAGTAATCAACCTCCACCAACTTCCGCATTAACACAGTTTGATAAATCAAGCTTGTTATCAAACGAGCTTGATAGATCAATCTGCCTTTGATAGGATCGACCTTCTGATCGACCTGATTTTCAAAAACGTAAAAAACGGTTGGCATTGGTGTATTCCCCCCCCCCCCCCCCCCCATACACCAATTACTCTTTTTCGGGACCAACATTAGATCATGGTTATTAGGCTTTAATGAAGGTAAAATTCTGATTTCTGCAGCCTATGTGATCCATTGTTCATTCTAAGCCATCATCTATGCTTGCATGCTTGTGAGTGTTTGAATGAAGTTTGTGTGAAGGGAGTTGACTTGAGATGTTTTTGTGTAGGTTCTTGGGCTTCAATCATGTCTTGGAGGGAGAGAGAGAGGTGTGGATTGGTGGTTTCCTTCTCAAGGGATATGGGGATGGAGTGTTGGCAGATTTTGGATGAAAAGGGAGGCAAAGAGGGGGTTCTTGCCGTCGCAAGCTGATTTTGGTGAGTCCCCATGCAAAAAGGCAATGATGATGGGGTTAATTACCCTCCCTAATCTTACTTATGGGGTGTTTAGCCTCTTAATTTTGTGATTAGGGTGCTAATCTGAGCCTAACCTTGGGAAAGAGAGAGAGACGTTGAGCTCCTGCTGTTCGATTCTTGCCTTTCTTTTCTTTTCTTTCTTCTTTTTTTTTTTTTTGTATATTGTTGTAATAAAATGTAATTTTATTTATCTTCATGGGAATATTATTATGGAATAATATTATAGGTCTTGGGCCTTTTATTCTTTCTTTGTTGAACAATTCGATCGGATGTGGGCTTCTCTTCTTTGGGCCGAAACAAATCGTACAATAAATCGTGAAATGGGCCTCGATCACTAGGTGGGCCTCGGCTCTCAATTAATTAAAATTAATCGATTCGTCTTATCAGGCATTCTTTAAATAATTCGACTTTCGTTTGGCAATATTGTTATTATCAATTATAGCACTACTACTAATAGCACTTAAAATTTGTTATACTAATAATAGTAATAACACTCTTAATACTAAAATAATGCCAAAGTTTTTATTAATCATTAAGAAAAACTGCGGCCATTACACGATATAGGTGTCGTAGCTGAACCTTGTTGATTATATTATCGATACTTGTTCTATATTGTACATTATTTGATTTCTATGAGACCGAGAGGAGATTAGGATCTTATTGAGTGACGATCTATACTGC
This sequence comes from Thymus mandschuricus, assembly GCA_029379335.1. Classification (NCBI taxonomy): domain Eukaryota; kingdom Viridiplantae; phylum Streptophyta; class Magnoliopsida; order Lamiales; family Lamiaceae; genus Thymus; species Thymus mandschuricus. The sequence goes on along the minus strand of CM057076.1, from coordinate 20,350,252 downwards.
CTTAGCCAGAGTGTTAGGTTACTTTCGTGTATCACATTTAGATTGGATTAAATTGGTTAATTGAGTTAATTGTTACTTGTGTAGATTTGATTAGATAGACTTCCCAAGAATCAACCTTGTTTCTTATTTGATTTATTTGTTTCCTTATTTGCTTATTTGCCTTATTTGTTTAATTGCTTATTTATTTGTTTCCTTATTTGTGTTCTTTTTCTTTGTTTAATTTATTTGCCTAGGATTATAAAAACCACATTCTAAATTCTTAATTGTCTAGACATCAGTTTAATTCTAGAGTAAAGGTATTGTGTGTGATTTCGATATATCAATCCCTGTGGATACAATACTCGTACTTATTCTTTACTATACCTGTTTCACTAAAAAGTGTTCGCAATAGAACGAAATCCTATCGTAGCACTAGCAAGTAAAACCAAAGTATCGAATCTCAAGGAAATCTTAACAGGGCAATTAATTATGTAGTAAACCTAAAACTAAGAAAGCAAGTAAAGAATATTTTGGGGTTTTTGTTTTAAATCCTAGGCAAATAAAATAAATCAAAGCAATAAATAAAAGCAAGTAAATAACTAATCTAGAACTCAAGAAATAAATCTAAGAATTAAACTAGAAGAAAGCAATTAAATCTACCTAGGCAAGAATCGAAAAGATAGCAATAACGAAAGCAACGAAGGAAACGAAAGCAAAGAAAGAAGCATAAATAAACCTAGACATGATGAATTGAAATCTGGAAATTAAAAGTAAATTAATCTAACTTGAAAACTTTGAAAAACGAAGGAGAATTGAAAGCAAGAAAACGAATCTAAACTTTAAACTTGAAATCGAAACAACGAAATTAAACTAAGGAATTTAAACGGAGCAATTAAGAAAACAAATCTAAAATGAAAGCAAGCAATTAAAACGAATAAACGGAAGCAATAAAAGAACTTACGAAAATTGAGACGAAGAACGAAGAACTTGAATTAAATAAGCGCCTTGAATTAAATTGCAAAAACGAAGAACGAATCCGGATCCGAACAATAGAAAGCTAAACTAAAGTATTTGAATCTGAAAACTAAAGCAAAATTATGCTAAAAGGTGGTTATAATTCGTGTACAAGGATGGCATATATATACTAGGTAAAAACCTAGATAAATAAGGAAAGGGTAGCTGGCCGGAACGTTGGACGGTCGTCCAGTGTGCGCTGGACGCTCGTCCAACGTCGCACTCGCTGTGCGCTGCTTTTCTACTCTGGACGCTCGTCCACCGCAGTGAGCGCTCGTCCAGCGTACTCTGGACGGTCGTCCAGAGCCTTGGACGATCGTCCAGCATCTTGCTCGCTCCAAACTTGATATTTCCTCAATTCTTCGCCTTTTTCGAGCCGTTTCCTTCCGTTTCTTCCACCTAACGATCCTACATGAACCAAACTCCAAACAACCAAATCATAGCAAAATACAAACAAAAGAGACGCAAAACATAACGAAACGGACTCGACAACACTACGAAAATCCTAACATTAACACACCAATCAAACTCCCCCACACTTAGACCTTTGCTTGTCCTCAAGCAAAACAAAACAAACAATAGACTCAAGTATCGTGAACTATATTGGCCTCAAAGCTTTTCAAAAACAACTCTCATGTTCATGATCAAAACTATGCACACAACCTTAGCATCAATCAACACAATCTACTCAACTAATTCAAAGTATGCTAATCCATCAAAGAACACTCCCAAACATGTGAAATTTTGTATATGAAAGTGAACACTCAACTCTCTCAAAGAAAAGATGTAATATAATGCACATCAAGAAGGTTCACTCAACATCAATGCAATGCAACATGTTTACCATAAGCTTGCCTTTAATCTCGACATCTCCACCTAATGTAATATCTACAAACAAGGATCAAAAAGGTCTTTATATAAGCTTGTAATGTAGGGACATTGGTTAAGGTAGGGAATATATAGGCTAAGTGACTCAAATGCTCTAAATCATCAACCTCTTTTTTCAACTCCAACCAAAGTATGGATTTTAATCTCCATCTTCTACCTTCCAACACACCAATTACAAACTCAAAGATGCTAAACTATACAAATCAAGCTAACTATCCCCTTATGCTTATTTTTTTCTTTTTCTTTTCTTTTTTTTTTTTCCATTTTTTTCTAGAGCTCAACTAATACATGTTCTTTCTAATTTGAACAAAGGCTCTATTTTTTTTTCTTATCTCTTTTTTTTTTTTTTTTCTAAGCTTATAGGGATAGCTAACTACACTTAAACAAGCATCTAAAATTCCTTTTCTTTCTCTCCTTCTACACCACAACAAATATTTTCAAATTTTCTCCTTCCATATCACCAACTACAACTAAGGATACCCATAATCATCCAAACCTCCTATCATCCGGTTTCACAAAGAACGGCTAATAAAGGCTCAAAAGGGGTAAACAAAGGATTATGAACAAGGTTAGTGTATAGGAATCATGTGGTTACGAAAGAATGGCCTAAGATCATCTCCTAGTTCGTAAATATACTAAGGTCTTGATGGAGAAACAAGGCAAGTTCTAGAAACAATGAAGCAAGCATGATCACTCAATCAAGAATAGGCATAAATATGCACAAAAAGCTCAAATCTCACGGGTTCAAACTATCTAGTTCCCGACATCATAGCATACATCAAATTCATCGAATAAAATGCGTCGCTTCGCCAAGGTTCCATGCATAATAAAGATCATGAATTTTTTTCAAAAATCAACAATTCTCTATCATTGGCCAAGTCCACAATACTATCATCACATGCTCATTTGACTCAACGACTCAATTAACTCCTAATGACTCAACAAAAGTAAAAACTTCATGCCAAAAGTTCAAAGACCCCCCCCCCCCCCCCCCCCACACTTAAAATCAAGCAATGTCCCCATTGCGAGAAAATAAAAAGGAAAGGGATAGAAAAACTTATCGCATGAAGACAAACAACACGAATACTCAAAATCTCGAGAGACTCCAAGTATCACCTACAAAACAAACACAAAACACAAATACCAAAGCGTAAAATAGAACAAAAATAAAAAGAAAACAATAAAAGACTCAAACAAAAATAAAAGACACAAACATGCTATGGGTTGAAGAAACCTCGGAAACGTGGATCATTCCATCGGGGATCGTAAGGAGACCACCAACGAGGGTCGTTCGGGTCCGGTGGAGTAGAGGTAGAGGTAGAGGCCACCGAGAAGTCGGTAAAACGAGTCAAGTGACTCTCCATGTGGGACACGCGACTATTCAACCCCGTCACTTGGGTCGACAAATCATCGAACCGATTAAACACATTCTCTTGGAATTGTGTAAAGTCGGTCCTAAAGTTGGCCCAATAAGGGGGAACCTCGGCCTCCATATTTTGACGAGCCCGGACGCGATCTCGGCTAGTGTAGTAGTGAATCAAACGCTCGTTGTCGTCCGGGACGTGCTGCTGCTCCTCCTCGTCTCCATCCTCTTCTTCGTCCTCGTTGTGCTCCTCATCATCCTCTTGCTCCTCATCATCGTCCCCGTCCTCATATTCCTCCTCCTCATCCTCCGACTCTTGACTTGGGAGACCATGTTGACGACGAGCTGCATGATAAGCAATAACAGACGCTCTCTCCCGAACGGGAACGAACTCGGTCGCCCCTCGCATGAGATGAGCGTTGATAAGCTCGTTGAGGGTGATCTCCTTGCTTCGAGTTAAGCCGGTGCTTTGAGAAATGTCTACTCGCAAATGGCGTGCCAAACCTGTAGCCACATAACTCAAAGTAGGGTGTGCACCACTCTTGGTTTGCACATTAGTAAGTTGGGACCATATAAATGGAGCCATACACACCCTAATGTTGTTAGAAGCACAATGGAGCAAATAAATTTCTAACGCATTCACCTTGTTGTGCTCTTTCTTACCAGTAATCATGCAAGACAGAAAACGATGAAGAATTAATAAAGCATGATCTTTGATAAAAGCACTCGGCACTCCAGAAGCTTTATAATTAGTAACACCCGTCAACGCAAACCAAGCATTAGACACATTAAAATCAGATGGCATGAACTCAGACAAACCATCACCCATATGAAAACCAAATGCTTCATACATCACTCGCCTAGGAATTTCCCACAACTCACCCCAAAAAGTAGCATACATACAAAGCTCGTTCTCCTCATTACGTTCTAACCGAAAACTAGAACACATTTCAATGCAAAGACTCTCATGACCTTCCCAAGCATGGGTTATTAAGCACATAAGCCCTAAACAATCTATGTATCCTCTAAGTGTATCCCACATAGGTAAACGACGAAGAAAATCCATATTGAAGTGCCTAGGAGGTCGAATTTCCTTACCTCGTAGACGGGCATAAAAATTTGTGGTCTCGAATCTCTCCGTCGGGAAGGGAACGTGCTGTTGACGGCCATAAAGCTCCGGAGATACTCCGGACGGGTGGTAGTCGGGGCGGCGATGCAACGGAATGCGTGCATCGGTGAGAGGGCGGGCTTCTCCGACCTCTCCACGAACCATGGTAGCGACAGGGGTGGAACGGGGATGAGACGGGGTAAATCGATGGCGAAAACGGACCGGAACGGACCGAGAATGAAAACGGGCAGCAGGTGGGCTGGACGCTCGTCCACAGCTCCTTGGACGCCCGTCCACGGTGAATTTGGGCGCTGGGCGAGCGCTGGACGTGGGCTGTCGGCGGCGAGCGACGGCGAGGGCAGGACGACGGCGGCTGTGTGGCGAACGACGACGAGGGCAGTGCGAGGGCGAGGAGATGTGCTGACAGAACGCGGCGGCTGTGCGGCGCGGCTGGTGGCGGCTGCGTCAGATTCCGTCGGCTGAGGCGAAAGTGTCAACGACGGCGGTTCACGGCGTATGGCAATCTGCAAACTAGAGAGGGAGGCGTGAGAAAGAGAAGAGAGGAGAAGAGGGTTAAGTAAAACTAGTGAAAAATCAGATTCAAAATCGAATTGGGGCCCGTCTTGCGCTGGACGCTCGTCCAACGTACGTTGGACGCCCGTCCAGCGCGGCGTTCGCAGAAAATTGAAGGGTTGAATTACGTTGGACGCTCGTCCAACGCACGTTGGACGCTCGTCCAGCGCGACCTTCGCTGAAAATTTCTGGCAACTCAAAAATACGCTGGACGGTCGCCCAGCGTGCGCTGGACGCCCGTCCAACGCGGCCCTCGCGGAATTGTGCTCAAATTCTCCTCCTTTTTCCCTCTCGAAGCCTTCCGCGCCATTGCAATCCGTAAGAACCATTCCCTGCACAAACACTTAAAGAAAAACACACGAAAAATAATGAAAATAAAAAGAAAATACATCCTATTCTACAAAAATAAAATAGAGAAAGTGGGTTGCCTCCCACCAAGCGCTTGTTTAACGTCATTAGCTTGACGTACCAAAAACTCAAGAGAGAAGTGGAGGGTCGGAGATGAGAATTGTTTCCACCGTGTGAGGCAATGTCGTCCCTTCGATATATGGCTTCAATCGTTGCCCGTTGACCGAGAAAATGTATCCCGAATCCTCGTTCTTGATTTCCACCGCACCATGGGGAAAAACTTGCACCACCGTGTATGGACCTCCCCACCTAGACTTAAGCTTACCCGGAAATAATCGAAGTCGAGAGTGAAAGAGAAGTACCTTCATTCCGGGTTTGAACTCCTTGAAGGCTATGCGTCTATCATGTAGACGTTTCACCTTGTCCTTGTAAATCTTGGCATTGTCGTAGGCTTCGTTCCTTAGCTCGTCGAGCTCCTCCATTTGCAAAATCCTCCGATCATGAGCATCGTCGAGGTCGAAATATATGCGCTTGAGGGCCCAATACGCCTTGAACTCTATCTCAACGGGCAAATGACACGACTTACCATAGACGAGCCTATAGGGACTCATCCCAAGCACGCCTTTGTAAGCCATGCGATATGCCCAAAGAGCGTCGTTCAACTTGTCGGCCCAATCCTTCCTCGATGGCTTGACCGTCTTCTCTAAAATCCCCTTGATTTGGCGATTGCTCGTCTCCGCTTGTCCCGAGGTTTGTGGATGATAAGGAGTCGCCACCTTGTGTGTGATTGCGTTCTTCTTCATGAGCTTGGCGAACAACTTGTTGCAAAAATGTTTTCCCCCATCACTAATGATCACACGAGGGAAACCAAACCTACACAAGATATTTTCCTGCACAAACTTCAAGACAACGTGAGAATCACATGTCTTCGTGGGTATTGCTTCTACCCACTTAGACACGTAATCGACGGCAAGTAAAATGTATTCGAAACCATGGGATTTAGGAAAAGGTCCCATAAAGTCGATGCCCCATACATCAAAAATCTCAACCACTAAAATAGGATTGAGGGGCATCTCATTACGGCAACCTATAGAACCTGTGCGTTGGCAACGATCGCATGCAAGGTAGAAGGCTTGAGCATCCTTGAACAAGGTAGGCCAATATAATCCACTTTGTAGCACCTTATGAGCAGTCTTTTGGCCTCCAAAATGTCCTCCACTCGGCTCCTCGTGACAATGTCGCAGCACCTCGGTTTGCTCGTGGTCGGGAACGCACCTTCGAATCACCTCGTCCTTCCCAAGCTTGAACAAGTGAGGATCCTCCCAATAGTATTGCCTACACAAACGAAGAAACCTTTTCTCTTCTTGAGCGTTAAGGACGGGTTTAGTGTCCTTATCGGCCAAGTAATTAGCAATATCGGCAAACCAAGGGGTAGCACTCATTTCATTAACATTCTCAAAGGGAAAGGAATCACAAATATCATCAAGAGAAGCATAAGGGGGAGGTGAATCGAGACGAGAGAGATGGTCGGCCACAAGATTATCACTACCTTTCCTATCACGAATTTCAATGTCAAATTCTTGCAATAATAAGACCCATCTAATCAACCTAGGTTTTGCTTGGGCTTTAGTCAAAAGATGTTTAAGAGCACCATGATCACTATAAATAATCACCTTAGACCCTATGATGTAAGATCTAAATTTATCTAAGGCAAAAACAACGGCAAGCATCTCTTGTTCGGTGGTGGTGTAATTCACTCGAGCCGGATTAAGAGTTAAACTAGCATAGTAAATCACACGAAGCATCTTATCGACTCTTTGACCCAAAACAGCCCCTACGGCATTATTAGACGCATCACACATAATTTCAAAAGGCAATGACCAATCGGGACCGACTACAACGGGAGCAGAGATGAGTTTTTCTTTTAAAGTGAGAAAAGCATTCATACAAGACTCATCAAAGTGGAAAGGCACATCTTGAGCAAGCAATCGACAAAGAGGTTGGCTAATTTTAGAAAAATCCTTAATGAATCGTCTATAAAAGCCCGCATGACCAAGGAAACTCCTAATACCTTTGACATCACTAGGTGGTGGCAATTTTTCAATCACCTCCACTTTCGCTTTGTCGACCTCTATGCCCTTACTCGAAACTATATGGCCTAAAACAATTCCACTTCTAACCATAAAATGACTCTTTTCCCAACTCAAGGTAAGTCCACTCTCAATGCATCTCTTAAGGACTCTCTCTATTTTCAACAAGCAATCATGGAAAGACGACCCGAAAATAGAAAAATCATCCATAAAAATCTCTACAAAATCACCGATAAATTCCGAAAAAATAGACATCATGCATCTTTGGAACGTACCCGGTGCGTTGCAGAGACCAAATGGCATCCTCCTATAAGCGTAGGTCCCAAAAGGGCTTGTGAAGGCCGTCTTTGCTTGATCCTCCGGAGCTATCGCAATTTGGTAGTAACCTGACAAGCCATCTAGAAAACAATAAAATTCTTGCCCGGCTAACTTATCAAGCATTTGATCAATGAAAGGGAGAGGAAAGTGGTCCTTTTTGGTGGAAGCGTTGAGCTTCCTATAATCGATGCACATCCTCCAACCGGTAACCGGGCGCGAGGCGACCAACTCGTCCTTCTCGTTCTTGGACACCGTGATTCCTCCCTTCTTTGGAACGACGTGCACCGGGCTAACCCACTCACTATCGGCGATGGCATAGATTATACCCTCCGCCAATAGCTTGTAGATTTCCTTGCGCACGACCTCCATGAGCATTGGGTTGAGCCTCCTTTGTCCATCTCGTTTGGGGCGGGCGCCTTCTTCGAGATTGATGCGATGCATGCACGTGGCCGGGCTAATTCCTCGTATATCCGCCAAGCTCCATCCAAAAGCGAGCTTGTTCTCCTTGAGTATGCCCACCAAAGCTCCTTCCTCTGCAAGAGACAAAGAAGAAGAGATGATTACGGGTTTTTGATTTCCTCCCTCTAAAAATATATATTTCAAATGCGATGGCAGCTCTTTCAACTCCAAAGGCTCCGGAATCTTCGAGCCGGGCTCGGGATCTTGAGGTGGAAACGGTAGCTTGATCCCAATGTCTCTCTCCATTCGCTCCCACTCCATTTGATCTCCGGATCCCCAACACACCTCCTCCGTGTCAAAATCCTGCACAAAAGAGCACTCGGCCAAGGCATCAACCTTATCGATGAAAGAACAATTATCAATTAAATTAACCCATGACATAGGCCGACTCTTATGCACAGAAAACGAAACATCCTCTCCTAAAACGGACATCTTAATCACACCACTCTTCACATCAATCAAAGTATTAGTAGTAGCCATGAAAGGACGACCTAGCAAAAGTGTGTGCTCAATACCATTTTCTTGTACCTCACCTATCTCTAAAACCACAAAATCAACGGGAACAATCAAACCCCCTACGCGAACAAGAATATCCTCAATAATACCTCTAGGGTACCTAATAGACCTATCCGCCAATTGAAGGCTCATGCGAGTGGGTTTAAGTTCTCCTAACTCTAATTGCTTAAAGATAGAATAAGGCATAAGATTAATACCGGCACCTAAATCTAGCATACCACATGCTTCCTTACCATTACCTAAGGAGATAGTGATAACGAAAGAACCTGGATCTCGTTGCTTAGGTGGAAGAGGGTGTTGCATAATTGATGTCGCCACCTCCGATACCGCAATCGTCTCCATCTCATCGAACGGTTTCTTCCTCGATGTCAGCTCCTTCACGAACCTCACGAACGGTGGCACGTTGCGAATAACATCAAGGAGGGGCAAGTTCACGTCCACCTTTGAAAGAAGCTTGTAGAGGTCGGCGAATTGTTGATCGCGCTTCTTGTTCTTCACACGACTTGGATAAGGAATGGGAGGAACATAAGGATTGGACGTCTTGTGGAGAGGTTGGGACTCCTTCTCAGCTTCCTCGGACTCCGTATGTGCATTCTGGGCGTTGGACGGTCGTCCAGTGTCGGCTGGACGCTCGTCCAGGGGAGGGCTCGCATTCTGCTCTCGTTCAGCGCTGGACGGTCGTCCAGTGTGCGCTGGACGCTCGTCCAGCGCAGGATTCGCTGAAAAATTGTCTGGCGCTCGTCCAGGGGCACGCGTGACGGTGGGCGGCCGTCCAACGTTGGACGGTCGTCCAGAAACGCTGGACGGTCGTCCAGCGTGCTGTGCTGCCAGGTTTTTGCTCGATCCCCATCGCGAATTCGGGCTCCACCTATCATTCGAACGGCCTTGAGGCGGCATTGTGACTCCATTATCCACGTGCCTCCAGCTCCGTAGCACCGAAACGGCTTGGGCTTGATGTGGTGGAAAGGGAGGAACATATGGGGGATATTGCACCTCGTTAGCTTGTTGTGGTTGAATCCCTTGGCTCGAAATCCGCCCCGGTTGTTGCATCAAGTGCATAGATCCAGAAATTTGGCCAATGGCCGTCTCGAGCCGCTTCATGTTTGCATCAAGTGCATGGAAACGATCCTCATCGGCGGGAGGCTTTTGTGGAGGTCCTTGAGGACGAGAGTTTGGGTATGGTGGTGGTGGTGTAGGATTAGATTGAGGAGGGTAATATGGAGGTGGTGGATAATATGGATTTGGAGGGTATTGAGGGGGTGGATAATATGGTGGAGGTTGAGGGTAGTAGGGATTTGGTGGAGGAGGGTAAGGGTTATTATATGGTGGAGGACGCCTATTCGGATAGGTAGGGGGGTTACCTTGCCCTTGTGTCGGCCTCGGATTTTGGTAGCGTCCATTGTATCCCCCTTGGTATCCTTGATGTGGTACTTGAGGCGGTACTTGAGGTGGGTATCCTTGAGCGGCGTAGACCTCGGCTCCTCCTTCGTATTGAAACTCCCCCATGTTGTGGCACACCTCCTTGATGTGTCCAAGCTCTCCACAAATCTCGCATTGATCGGGCTTCCTCTCTTCCTCCTTCGGGGCCGGTGCACTTTGCTTAACCTTCAAATTCTCGAGATCCCTATACATGTCGGCAATTCGCTTCTTCAAGTCGGGGCTCATCGAAATTGCACTCGCCTCCACATTCCTCGGTCTAACTGATTTTTGTTGAGAACTCACAGCAAGCGTCTCGAAAATATCCTTCAACTCTTCAGCTGTCTTGACCGCTATGTTGCCTCCGGCCGAACTATCCACCATGAATTGGCAAGTTTGGTTGAGGGCGTCGTAGAAATATTGCCAAAGCAACTCCGGTGCCATTTGATGATGAGGGCATTGTTGGAGCAGCTCTTGGAACCTCTCCCATGCTTCGTGAAATGGCTCATCGTTGTGTTGGGAGAAATTCATAATCTTTGACCGCACCTCTTGAGTCTTGCGGTTGGGATAGTACTTTAGCATGAACTTCTCGCACACCGCATTCCATGTGGCGAGAGAGTTGGCCGGGAGCGCCAAATACCACGACCTTGCTCGATCCTTGAGGGTGTACGGGAAGCACTTCATCTTCAAGGTGTCCTCCGTGAGTCCCGCGAGAGGGAAAGTTTGCACCACCGTGCAAAACTCTCGGATGAACGTCAACGCATCCTCGTTGGCCAGCCCGTGGTAGGAAGGAAGCAACGCCATGTGGTGAGGTTTAAGCTCATGATTCCTGACCGCTTCCGTTAGGACAATCGCCGAAGTGGTGGCTGTGAATGTGGGGCGAGCAAAATCGCCCATGACTCTAGCTGCCATGGCTTCGGGCTCTGCAAACAACAAGACTAAACCAAAGTCTTTAGAATCGATCTCCTCCTTCTCCGTCGCGGCTAAGATCGCTTTCCTTTGATGGATGTTGTCGAAGTAGGGCGCTAAATTCCTTTGAAGACTTCGGCGACCATGCATAAACAACACTCAACAAACGGGTTAAACGCACCGAGTGAGAGAAACAAGAAATCGAAATAACACAAATAAAATAAAAAAAAATAAAGCAAATAAAAATACTACACAATCAAAAGCCTAAAGTTTTCCCCGGCAACGACGCCAAAATTTGTTTCACTAAAAAGTGTTCGCAATAGAACGAAATCCTATCGTAGCACTAGCAAGTAAAACCAAAGTATCGAATCTCAAGGAAAACTTAACAGGGCAATTAATTATGTAGTAAACCTAAAACTAAGAAAGCAAGTAAAGAATATTTTGGGGTTTTTGTTTTAAATCCTAGGCAAATAAAATAAATCAAAGCAATAAATAAAAGCAAGTAAATAACTAATCTAGAACTCAAGAAATAAATCTAAGAATTAAACTAGAAGAAAGCAATTAAATCTACCTAGGCAAGAATCGAAAAGATAGCAATAACGAAAGCAACGAAGGAAACGAAAGCAAAGAAAGAAGCATAAATAAACCTAGACATGATGAATTGAAATCTGGAAATTAAAAGTAAATTAATCTAACTTGAAAACTTTGAAAAACGAAGGAGAATTGAAAGCAAGAAAACGAATCTAAACTTTAAACTTGAAATCGAAACAACGAAATTAAACTAAGGAATTTAAACGGAGCAATTAAGAAAACGAATCTAAAATGAAAGCAAGCAATTAAAACGAATAAACGGAAGCAATAAAAGAACTTACGAAAATTGAGACGAAGAACGAAGAACTTGAATTAAATAAGCGCCTTGAATTAAATTGCAAAAACGAAGAACGAATCCGGATCCGAACAATAGAAAGCTAAACTAAAGTATTTGAATCTGAAAACTAAAGCTAAATTATGCTAAAAGGTGGTTATAATTCGTGTACAAGGATGGCATATATATACTAGGTAAAAACCTAGATAAATAAGGAAAGGGTAGCTGGCCGGAACGTTGGACGGTCGTCCAGTGTGCGCTGGACGCTCGTCCAACGTCGCACTCGCTGTGCGCTGCTTTTCTACTCTGGACGCTCGTCCACCGCAGTGAGCGCTCGTCCAGCGTACTCTGGACGGTCGTCCAGAGCCTTGGACGATCGTCCAGCGTCTTGCTCGCTCCAAACTTGATATTTCCTCAATTCTTCGCCTTTTTCGAGCTGTTTCCTTCCGTTTCTTCCACCTAACGATCCTACATGAACCAAACTCCAAACAACCAAATCATAGCAAAATACAAACAAAAGAGACGCAAAACATAACGAAACGGACTCGACAACACTACGAAAATCCTAACATTAACACACCAATCAATACCTATTTTTGTGTGGTTGAAAATAGTGCGATCAGTGTACGGGAAGCACTTCATCTTCAAGTTGTCCTCCGTGAGTCCCGAGAGTGGAAAAGATTGCACCACCGTGTAATACTCTCGAATGAACGTCAATGCATCCTCGTTGGCCAGCCCGTGGTAGGATGGGAGCAACGCCATGTGGTGAGGTTTAAGCTCATGATTCCTGACCGCTTCCGTCAGGACAATCGTCGAAGTGGTGGCTGTGAATGTAGGGCGAGCAAAATCGCCCATAACTCTGGTTGCCATTGCTTCGGGCTCTGCAAACAACAATGATGGATTTGTATACTAGAAAGCAGGCCTTTTAGCTTGTATGCATGTGTTGTCCATAGCCACTTGCAATAAGTTTGAGGGGTTGGAAGTTGGTTTGCTTATCCGGTCGTCCTACCCTTTCTCCTATATTTATTTCTGATTGTTGGATTGTGGTATTTGTGGAATTTGGATTTTGGTATTGTTTTTCATATTTGGATTTTAGTAGTATTATTTGTTGATGGATTTTATTTTATTTTTATTCGGATATTTTTGTTTTTATTCTTATGGTATGTAATAAGGGATTTTGGAGTTTTTCTTGGATCTTGATCTTGATTTGCAATTGCTTTGAGTTCACAAGATGAATATGAGAAGTATTAGGAACTAGTGTTGGGTGAATTGTTGATACAAGCTAATGATGAATTCTTTCGAAAATCTAAAATTTGTTTATGCTTATGATGATTCCTTGTGATTAGTGAGACTTGTGTCAATGGAACTAGAACACTTACTTCTTGAGGAATATGAACAAAAAAAATTGTTTACCCATGAGAGGATTTGAGCCAAGACTATTGCATATTCATAGTCTAATTTCTTCTTGTGTGATTTTTATCCTAACAAGTATGACTTTCTCTAGAACTTGTCTTGACTCTTCTTTGAGGTTGCATTGTTGTGTTTGAAATGTAGAAATGATATGTGGCATTTTTCTTTGCTAGCCATTTTCTTTATCCGTACACTTGTTCATTTACTCTCTAAATTCCTAGTGAACCCTTTTGAGCCTTAGCCTTTTCTTTGATCTAGCCGAGAGGATAATTGGGCAAATAATCGTGTAGCAAAAACAACCTAATCTAGCTTAAATCTAAGAAAGCAAGTAAAAAGTATTTTTGGGTTTAATTCCTAGGCAATAAAATAAAGCAAAGCAATTAAATCAAAAGCAAGTAAATAATCTAATCTATAAAGCAAAGAAATAATGTAAACTAATTATTCTAAGGAATTAAACTAGAAGAAAGCAATTAAACTACCTAGGTAAGAATCGAAAAGAAAGCAATAACGAAAGCAACGACGAAAACGAATCTAGACATAATAAGGAAATCTGGAAATTAAAGCAAATAAATCTAAATCTAAGAACTTGAAAACGAAGGAATCGAAAAACCAAGAAATTAAAAACGAATCTAAACTAAGAACTTAAAATCGAACGAACGAAATAAAGCAAACGAAAGTAAACGAAGCAATTACGAAAATAAATCTAGAACTAAGGAAGGCAATAAATCAAATAAACGAAAGCAAAATGAAGAACGCGAATTAAAGAAGAAGTCTTGAATTAAAAACGAAACGAAACGAAAATCCGGATCCGAACAAAAGGAAATCTAAACTAAAGTATTTGATGCTGAAAATAAAAGCTAAACAAAGGTAAAGTGTTGTAAAATTCGTCCACAAAGAGTAGTATTTATACTAGTTATGAAAACCTAGTTAAACAAGGAAACATGAGCTGGCCGCCGCGTCTGGACGTGCGTCCAACTCAATCTGGACGTGCGTCCAGATACTAGTTATGTAAAAATCTCTTCACACGCTGGACGTGCGTCCAGCTTTGGACGAGCTAGGCCAAAACACCTTGGACGGCCATCCAACTCTCTGAACTGTCCTCCTTCATTCCGACTTCGTCTTTTCACCCTTTTTCGACCCATTTTTGCTCCCTTTTCATCCATAAACACCGACGAACATCAAAACTCCTCAAATACCAATCATAGGCATATTAAAACGAAAAGACACACAAAAACTACGAAAACGAATATGAAAACACAACGAAAATCCTAACATCTAAACACCAAACACTCAGCCCAGAGTATAATTTAATCCATAAGTACTAAAACATTCCACTAGAGTAATAGTACTGAATTACCTATTTTACCCTTGTTGAGTTCAGGGAAAGTATTAGACTTAGCGACCCCCGTATTTAATATATCCCACATCCGTTGATTAACTTAAAGCTTCTGACTGCTTCTGTTATTCAACTTCTTTTATTATTTATGACTAGTACCATTCATTCCTTATTCATCATACCGGAACTTAATCCACCTGCAGGGTTTGGTATGATAATTGTTAATGAATTCCTCAGGGAGGAAAGGGTTGACCGCTGTGGGGATAGCTGAAAATGGCCCGCCGGCAGCTACCTTTCATCGGTAGCTGCGGCTGCAGCGACCAACACAGCTACCAACGCAAACGGTCGCTGTTTGCACTGTACCCGGGCTTGGCCCTAGCCTTCCCGGGCCGGTCCGGGACGGGAGTCGGTCCTCCCCCCTACTCTCGAGTCTTAGGAACACAATGCAATCGACGGAATTGAATTCCGACAAGTTTTGCTATTTTTTTTCGATTTTACCGCCGGACTGCGCAAAACTGAAATTTACACCCTCAAAATTTTTCTAAGTGTTGGACTTCAAAAACTTGAAAATTCTCAAAATTTTTCTAAGGCATGAAGTTGCCAACTTAAAACAAAAATCTCAAAAATTTTCTAAGGCATAGGAAAGCATCCAACACTTAGAAATTCCTTTCCATAACATACTAACCCACTTCTCAACTCGAATAAAACGACTCAACCAAAACTTAAAGAAAACGAGAAAACAAAGGATACGTGTTGGGGTGCCTCCCAACGAGCGCTTGTTTAACGTCGCTAGCTCGACGATACCTCATTGTAGCTCATGGGACATCAAATGAGGTCCTCTCTTGACCTCCAAAACTTGTAAACCTCTCACGTGAAGGATCGGCAATCTTTTCTTGGAACTTCACACCTCCTAGGTTTTTGAAACCTCCTCCACGATATGGGAATGCATCAACAAACATTGAATGAGGTAAGTCTTCAAGCTCAAGGCCCTCATCCTTGGTTGGAATTTTCAATCCATTCTCAACTTTCGGTTCATAAAATGTCATCTCTTTTTCATCAACTCGGAAAGTGAGACTTCCATCACAAACATCCAATATAGCTCGGCTTGTGGACAAGAAAGGCATACCAAGTATCAAAGGAAAGTTATGCTCCTCATCAATGTCAAGAACGAAGAAGTCCACCGGAAAGATGAACTTTCCAACCTTAATAAGCACATTGTCGATCTTTCCCCATGGAATTATGATAGAGCGATCCGCCAATTTAAGTATAGTCATGGTGGGCATAAGAGTTCCAATCTTTAAACTTTCAAAGATAGGAATAGGCATGACGTTCACTCTTGAACCCATGTCACACAAGACCTTCTCTAGCACTTGATCACCAATTTCACAAGGAATTGTGAAATCTCCAAGATCGCTTTCCTTGTTGGGGAATTTTCTTTGTAGTCTAGCACTACATCCCTCCGATAACTCAATGGTCATATCATCATCCATTTTCACCTTTCTCTTATCTACATCCTCCAAGAACTTCTCATGATTTGGCATACTACTCAACAAACCAACCAAATGAGCATTGATATCCAACTTGTTCAACACTTCCAACCTATCAATGCTTTTATCTACAGCTTCCTCATGAGGGATACTCTCTACAAGATCATCTCTCTTCTCACCCCCAAACTTAGCATGATTCTCATATCCAAACTCAAGAGGAAATGATATATCGTTCATGATGCCATCATTCAACTCACTAACATCATCATTCTCTATAGAAGTTTGGGGAAGATGAGTAAGAGAAATACATTTATCCTTTTTTTCACATGGCTTTTCCTCTTCTCGAATCTCATGGAAAGGCATTGAAAATAGAGGCATCGATGGAGCTCCATAGCTCCAAGGTGTTGGGAAACGGCTGCTTGAAAGCCGCCCCGACCCAGATCTTGGTTCGGATGTGTTGATTCGATCGTGCACATAATGTCATGCAAAGGCTCGAGTACATACCTTATGATTATGAAGGACGTCAATTTGAGTCGTGTCTAATCGATCTACGGTTCTGATCTTCTAGGATGTGATCCCACACCTTCAGATCTGAGACTTGGTGGACGTCTTGAGATCACTGGAACCTCAATCTCCCTTCACTCAGAAGCCAGCGGCCGACTCTCTCTCTCGCCCTCGATTTCTGCGCCAATCTCACAGAGAGAATTCTGGTGGCTAGGTCAGATTATATGAACTAGGGTTTTATGAGAGACTTGAGAGTATATATATATGGTTCATAAATAAGGAGATATGATTCCTTATTTATCTCCAACCATATCTTTGCCATCCCATATTTATTCTCTTTCCATAACTTACAAATCCTATTCCTTTATTAATATGGAATTAATAAGGAATTAATCTGTTCAGTTATGCAACTGTATATCCGGAATTAATTCTAACAAATAGAATTTATTCTAATTCCAGTAGAAGAATAAATAAATAAATATATATAAAATATATTTATATATATGATATTTATCCCCATAAGATTTAATTAAATAAATCTTATCTTATTAGATTTAATCTTATCCGTGAATAACTAAATAATAAATAATTAGATTTAATCCCATAGGATATAAATCTCAATTAATTATATTTATTATCCATTCACCGGATATAAATCCAATATATATATCATATACCGGGCCTGAGTACAATTATTGAGTCCAAACTCAATAATACCATTTAGATCGATTCCCGAGGTCTGTTGGGCCATCCTAGGGATCGGATACCAGACAGAGTTGGGCCTTATCTAATTCGATATTTCCATGTCCACCCCTGAACATGTATCTCATTAGAACTATGACGCACTCCACTAAAGTGTCATAGCTGAATCACCGCTCTGTCCCAATTATGTAGATTGGGTAGGTATTTTGTATAGTTCGACCCCCATGTTTAAGACCTCCTTATCCGTTAATCAATTAGAGCTACCATGACTGCTCCTAATTGTTAACATCTATTCCTCAGGTAGTACCCGTTCACTCCTCATTATTATACCTGAACTTAATCAGCATGCATGACTTGGTATAATAAACATTGTGAACTCCCTGAGGGGATAACGTCAGCCTGCACTCACACAGGACACGGCTTGTTGATAACACTTATTAGACATACTATGCATCTTCGTGTTACCCAAAGTACGACATGATTAAGATGAACTAACGAGAAGTTCATATCATCGTAAATCAAAGTAACATCGAAGAATACATATACATCTAATAGTTTACCAAGGTTAAGATCGAGCTAGAGCCTGAGATCTATAGCTCTTCACCTATATCACCTCTGATATAGGGTCAGTATCAGAAGAGCATTATCTCTGTTGATCCTTCAATACGTTCCACCGTACCAGCATAATTAGTGATTAGGACTCATCACTACCATTAAGCTGCAGTCAAGACCGACAGCTCAGCCCAAGCTGTCTCGACTGTGAACTGTTTATATCTCATCATTATTAACGACCTTCGTGATCCTCTCCGAACTCAGATCGACACGTGGTCTAAAACATGAGATAATGGACTTTATTCTTGCTTATTCATATTCTTCCAGATAGGGATTGTTAACAGTGGACCGGTGTCGTAACCACTAAAACAACCGGTTTTGCTTTAGGTATACAACAACCCCAACACAAGGTTGGAGTGGTTCTTCTTCTACACGTTGTTGAGAAATCAAAAGAGGTTGTTCGTTGATGTGAATCACCTCTTCTTGGACAAGAGTTCCTCCATTCTTATGTCTTTTCCAAGCTCGTTCTTCCATCAACGCCTTTCTAATCTCTTCATGCTCCTTCTTGAGGTTGGTAATTCGGGAAGCAAACTCTTCACATTTATCATCCAACATGGAGGTAGCTTTCTTTGAATTTACCCTTTCCATAGGCCATTGAAAAGATTTAGAAACCATATCTTCAATAATCCTCATGGCTTCCTTCACATCTCGATTTAGCAAGCAACCTCCGGAGGTAGCATCTACAATAGTTCTTGTTGGTGAACTCAAACCACCATAGAAGAAGAAGATTTGTCGACTCTCATCTAGGCCATGTGGAGGGCATTTCCTCAAGAGCTCACGGAATCTCTCCCAAGCATCGAATATCGTCTCATCCTCATGTTGGGCAAATTGATAAATCTCCGAGATTAGGCGTTGTACCTTGGAAGGTGGAAGGTATCTTGAGAGAAAGGCTTTGCATAGGTCTTCCCATGATTTGATTGACTTCCCATTGAGACCTTTGAACCAATCTCCAGCCCGGTCACGAAGTGAAAATCCGAAGAGTCTCATCCGGATTGTGTCATTTGGCACTCCTTCGAGCTTGAGGGTATCACAAATTTCAAGGAATGAGTATAGATGATCATTTGGGTCCTCGGTGACTTCTCCTCCAAATTGATTTGCTTGAACCAAACGAATCAAACCCGGTTTGAGCTCAAAGCTAGGTGCATCAACCGTGCCCCATTCTCTTCCTTGATAACTAGCTTTTGGAGGTTGGAATATCTCAATTATAGGAGTTAATTGAACCTCTTGAGTTCTCCTCCTTTGCTCATCCATTCTTGCTTCCATAACCTCCAATTGCTTCCTAAGAACTTCCACTTCCCGATTGATTTCCACATCTTGTTCTTTGGAAGTTCTTTCTCTCTTCTCATAATCCAAATCAAAAGATTCCACATGTTTAACCTTGGATCTATGAAGTGTGTACCTATCAAGCACACCAATAAAGAAATCAAAAATAGTCCAATAAAATGCTTGAATCAACAAGCACAATACCATCCTATCTATAAAAAAAAAAAAGAAGCTCAAATTAGCAACAAGAAACTCAACAAACTATTGGTCACCAATCTATTCACTCCCCGGCAACGGCGCCAAAAATTGACTCGGCTATTTCTAGCCTATCAATAATACAATAACCGAACTAGCTAGTAGTCCGGGTCGAACCACAAGGAGTGAATGTGTCGAGAGATAATCAAGTAGTTCGTCTTGTCTCTATTATCCTATTTGAGCACATAGACTTTGTTTTGGTGTTTTATAACTAGGCAAAGAGTAAAGTAGACAATGTAAAGTAAACAAAGCTAGTAGAATGCAAATACGAAGAATCAACAATAGTAAAGGTATGGATCCAAGTGATTTCCAATATGATGATGATGAAGGTTTTAGATTCTAGATGCTTCATACCAATTTAATCCACCTTGGATGGTATCTTATATCATATATGCTAACCTACCTTACTAGGGTGATTAACAAGTTGATCAATAGAGCAATAAATGCTTTCTAAGCCTTTACATACTCTATCAACTCCAAATAGCTCAAATTATGTCTAAGATAACCTACCAACTCTCATCTAACTCATCTAATTCTTTCTAGGAACTATAAGAGATGAAATCAAGTGATATGGGTATGGATTGATGCCAAGTGCTATGAAAGGAAGCTTACTAGGCATTCCCTCAAACACCTTAGATGCACTCCTAGTGATCAATTATTCATGCATTCAAATTAAAGTACCAATCCATAGGCAATCCAAGAGGAAGGTAGATCAACATCCTAGAATCTAATACCTATCATCTACATCAAATTATTCATCACTTGGAGCCATATGCAAGCTTAGCTAGCCATAGATCTAGCAATCAAACCATGGAAAATAAGAGAAAACATAATAGAAATAACAAGGAAATGAAAAGGAATAGAAATGCTTCAATAATCTTCAATCTCCAAGCTTGATCATCCAACAATATTTGAAAATATCAAAGTAGAAAGAGGGAAAATAGCTAGGGTTCTAAGAGAAATTGCTCAAGTGAAATACAAGTGGAATTGGATACCAAATAAGGAAAATAACTAGCTATTTATAGTTTTCCCACAAATTGGGGCCAAATTGCAAATACTAGAAACTTGAGTTGAGAAGGTGGGTAAAATCTGTAATTTCTGGAAAGTTGAATGAAGGTTTGACTTGTGCAATTTCGTTTGACTTGTGCATTTCCGCCCACATTTGACAGTTTGCGCGCTCTCACGGTTTTGGCTCGTTCTCTCTCGTCCGGCATCGGAAAATTAATCCGCAAAGTGCTACGGCTTCCTCTCTCGATCCTCTTCGACATAGGATAAGTCAAAATTACCCAGAAAATTGCCACAGCACCTGAAATTAGCACGAAAACCGAGAGAAAACGCAAAACATATGGAAAATGCATAAGTTGTAAAAACCTATCATTTCCTATTCATTTAAGCACATATCTCAACCAAAACACGCATCGAGACGCACTCTAAAGCATGCTAAATATGTGGTTATCAAACTCCCCCAAACTTAAGCCATTGCTCGTCCCGACAATGGAACGAACAATCAAAGAACATAAGCACATATGGGTATGCAAATCAAGATCATCGATGCCTCAAAGCTCACTCAATAAAGCATTTTCAAACATGGAACTCCCAAGGTACATTGAACAATCCACAATCACACAACATTCTCAACTTAGAAATCAATCACTCAAGCACTATGAAACTCCAAACATCTCAAGATGTAGGTGTAACGCTCTTTCTCTCAAGTGTATGGTAGGAAATTTACACTCATCGAACTCATGCATGCATTGCTCTTACCATAAGCTTGCCCTAAACCTCAAGATCTCCATCGCTTGGTTGAGCACTCGAACTAAGATCAATTAGGTCTTTTATTTAGGCTTGTAATGTGGGGACATTGGTTTAGTTAGGGACTTTTAGGCTAAGTGACTAAGAAATCTCCTAAGTACTTTCACCTTCTCTTTTCCACTCTAAGTGTGAATTTCTCCACCTTCTACCTTCGCTATTTCACCTCTTACACTCTTTAAGTACATAAGCTTGATTGAAGCTTCTCAAATATTCATGAATAACTCCTTTATGCTCTCATACAACTATCTTTATTCAAACTCTTTCTTTTCTTTCTTTTTTTTTTTTTTCTTTTCTCATCATTTTTTCACTTTTTTTTCTATGAGAATTCCATTCTCATCTCTTTCATTTTTTTTCTTTTTTTTTTTTTTTTTTTTTTTTTCATTAGAGCTCATAGGAGTATTCTTATCTCAAAACGATCTCTTCAATCAAACTTCTCAAACCTCGTCATCTCACTACTTCACAACCTCTCGATGGATTCCCTTAACCAACCTTCACCCCCTTTCATCCGGTTTAGCAACAAGGGCTTCAAAGGCTCATGGGGGACCACAAAGTTAACGTTTCATTTGGTTAGTGTTTAGGAAATAATGAGGCTAACAAGTGAGGGCCTAAAATCATTTCTAAGTTCTCGTAGCACATATAGCAACCTCGATCGAGATTGAAGGCAAGTTCTAGAAGATAACAATGCAATACATGGCAAACTCTCAAGAAAGAAAAAGAACGTATCAATTCAACGTTTTGGCTCAAACCTCACAAGCTTTTGTTTAGAGTTCATGTGCCTAAGATCAATCATTCCTCGTTAATCATGTCATGCGACCATTTCATGCTCAATACACACATGAAAGATTCAAAAAATATGATGCATTTTCCACTCAAATCATCATTGGCATCTCTCTTGAAAGCAAAGGAGCGATAACCACAATATGAAAATCAAGACTTCAAGTGATTCATTCGAAAGAAGTTTTAAAAATTTTGCGAAATTTGCAAGTAGGCATTCATTTACACACATATGAACCACTTGAATCACATTCCAACTTATACACTCTCATCACATACCAAACACACTCAAACAAATTCATCCCTTTCAAGCATCCAGTTAAGCACAATCAACTTCATCAAGCACATATAAGCTTAAAAATCGCAACTTTAATGAAAAACCGAAGAGAGAATAGTAGTTTAAAGACCTTATCCTACCCCCTCCCCCAAACTTATTTTAGAAACAAAGTCTAAAATGAGTTTGGAGGGAAGAATAATAAGGAATTTAAACTACACTCACAAAGGTCCAAGCTTGCGATGTAAATCACGTTCAATGTTGCTCACTCCGGTACGTGCTCGATTAAGTTGAATCCCTTCCTTCGTCATGCTTAGCTCCTCTCGACTTTTCAATTTCAAGAACATGTTCATCATCTCAAGAAAAAGAAATGAATAAGTAAGAGAAATGAGGTATAAAAGGTGTAGAAGATAAGAGATAATAGCAAAAAGAAAATGGAAAAACAAAATGAAAATAGGGGGGAAGGAGGAATAGCGGTCAAACCCGGGAGGAAAGGGTTGACCGCTGTGGGGATAGCTGAAAACGGCCCGCCGGCAGCTACCTTTCATCGGTAGCTGCGGCTGCAGCGACCAACACAGCTACCAACGCAAACGGTCGCTGTTTGCACTGTACCCGGGCTTGGCCCGAGCCTTCCCGGGCCAGTCCGGGACGGGAGTCGGTCCTCTCCTCTACTCTCGAGTCTTAGGAACGCAATGCAATCGACGGAATCGAATTCCGACAAGTTTTGCTATTTTTTTTTTTATTTTACCGCCGGACTGCGCAAAACTGAAATTTACACCCTCAAAATTTTTCTAAGTGTTGGACTTCAAAAACTTGAAAATTCTCAAAATTTTTCTAAGGCATGAAGTTGCTACTTAAAACAAAAATCTCAAAAATTTTCTAAGGCATAGGAAAGCATCCAACACTTAGAAATTCCTTTCCATAACATACTAACCCACTTCTCAACTCGAATAAAACGACTCAACCAAAACTTAAAGAAAACAAGAAAACAAAGGATACGTGTTGGGGTGCCTCCCAACGAGCGCTTGTTTAACGTCGCTAGCTCGACGATACCTCATTGTAGCTCATGGGACATCAAATGAGGTCCTCTCTTGACCTCCAAAACTTGTAAACCTCTCACGTGAAGGATCGGCAATCTTTTCTTGGAACTTCACACCTCCTAGGTTTTTGAAACCTCCTCCACGATATGGGAATGCATCAACAAACATTGAATGAGGTAAGTCTTCAAGCTCAAGGCCCTCATCCTTGGTTGGAATTTTCAATCCATTCTCAACTTTCGGTTCATAAAATGTCATCTCTTCTTCATCAACTCGGAAAGTGAGACTTCCATCACAAACATCCAATATAGCTCGGCTTGTGGACAAGAAAGGCATACCAAGTATCAAAGGAAAGTTATGCTCCTCATCAATATCAAGAACGAAGAAGTCCACCGGAAAGATGAACTTTCCAACCTTAATAAGCACATTGTCGATCTTTCCCCATGGAAATATGATAGAGCGATCCGCCAATTTAAGTATAGTCATGGTGGGCATAAGAGTTCCAATCTTTAAACTTTCAAAGATAGGAAGAGGCATGACGTTCACTCTTGAACCCATGTCACACAAGACCTTCTCTAGCACTTGATCACCAATTTCACAAGGAATTGTGAAATCTCCAAGATCGCTTTCCTTGTTGGGGAATTTTCTTTGTAGTCTAGCACTACATCCCTCCGATAACTCAATGGTCATATCATCATCCATTTTCACCTTTCTCTTATCTACATCCTCCAATAACTTCTCATGATTTGGCATACTACTCAACAAACCAACCAAATGAGCATTGATATCCAACTTGTTCAACACTTCCAACCTATCAATGCTTTTATCTACAGCTTCCTCATGAGGGATACTCTCTACAAGATCATCTCTCTTCTCACCCCCAAACTTAGCATGATTCTCATATCCAAACTCAAGAGGAAATGATATATCGTTCATGATGCCATCATTCAACTCACTAACATCATCATTCTCTATAGAAGTTTGGGGAAGATGAGTAAGAGAAATACATTTATCCTTTTTTTCACATGGCTTTTCCTCTTCTCGAATCTCATGGAAAGGCATTGAAAATAGAGGCATCGATGGAGCTCCATAGCTCCAAGGTTGGAGTGGTTCTTCTTCTACACGTTGTTGAGAAATCAAAAGAGGTTGTTCGTTGATGTGAATCACCTCTTCTTGGACAAGAGTTCCTCCATTCTTAAGTCTTTTCCAAGCTCGTTCTTCCATCAACGCCTTTCTAATCTCTTCATGCTCCTTCTTGAGGTTGGTAATTCGGGAAGCAAACTCTTCACATTTATCATCCAACATGGAGGTAGCTTTCTTTGAATTTACCCTTTCCATAGGCCATTGAAAAGAATTAGAAACCATATCTTCAATAATCCTCATGGCTTCCTTCACATCTCGATTTAGCAAGCAACCTCCCGAGGTAGCATCTACAATAGTTCTTGTTGGTGAACTCAAACCACCATAGAAGAAGAAGATTTGTCGACTCTCATCTAGGCCATGTGGAGGGCATTTCCTCAAGAGCTCACGGAATCTCTCCCAAGCATCGAATATCGTCTCATCCTCATGTTGGGCAAATTGATAAATATCCGAGATTAGGCGTTGTACCTTGGAAGGTGGAAGGTATCTTGAGAGAAAGGCTTTGCATAGGTCTTCCCATGATTTGATTGACTTCCCATTGAGACCTTTGAACCAATCTCCAGCCCGGTCACGAAGTGAAAATCCGAAGAGTCTCATCCGGATTGTGTCATTTGGCACTCCTTCGAGCTTGAGGGTATCACAAATTTCAAGGAATGAGTATAGATGATCATTTGGGTCCTCGGTGACTTCTCCTCCAAATTGATTTGCTTGAACCAAACGAATCAAACCCGGTTTGAGCTCAAAGCTAGGTGCATCAACCGTGCCCCATTCTCTTCCTTGATAACTAGCTTTTGGAGGTTGGAATATCTCAATTATAGGAGTTAATTGAACCTCTTGAGTTCTCCTCCTTTGCTCATCCATTCTTGCTTCCATAACCTCCAATTGCTTCCTAAGAACTTCCACTTCCCGATTGATTTCCACATCTTGTTCTTTGGAAGTTCTTTCTCTCTTCTCATAATCCAAATCAAAAGATTCCACATGTTTAACCTTGGATCTATGAAGTGTGTACCTATCAAGCACACCAATAAAGAAATCAAAAATAGTCCAATAAAATGCTTGAATCAACAAGCACAATACCATCCTATCTAAAAAAAAATTAAAAAAAAAAAAAAAAAAAAAAAAAAAAGCTCAAATTAGCAACAAGAAACTCAACAAACTATTGGTCACCAATCTATTCACTCCCCGGCAACGGCGCCAAAAATTGACTCGGCTATTTCTAGCCTATCAATAATACAATAACCGAACTAGCTAGTAGTCCGGGTCGAACCACAAGGAGTGAATGTGTCGAGAGATAATCAAGTAGTTCGTCTTGTCTCTATTATCCTATTTGAGCACATAGACTTTGTTTTGGTGTTTTATAACTAGGCAAAGAGTAAAGTAGACAATGTAAAGTAAACAAAGCTAGTAGAATGCAAATACGAAGAATCAACAATAGTAAAGGTATGGATCCAAGTGATTTCCAATATGATGATGATGAAGGTTTTAGATTCTAGATGCTTCAAACCAATTTAATCCACCTTGGATGGTATCTTATATCATATATGCTAACCTACCTTACTAGGGTGATTAACAAGTTGATCAATAGAGCAATAAATGCTTTCTAAGCCTTTACATACTCTATCAACTCCAAATAGCTCAAATTATGTCTAAGATAACCTACCAACTCTCATCCAACTCATCTAATTCTTTCTAGGAACTATAAGAGATGAAATCAAGTGATATGGGTATGGATTGATGCCAAGTGCTATGAAAGGAAACTTACTAGGCATTCCCTCAAACACCTTAGATTCACTCCTAGTGATCAATTATTCATGCATTCAAATTAAAGTACCAATCCTTAGGCAATCCAAGAGGAAGGTAGATCAACATCCTAGAATCTAATACCTATCATCTACATCAAATTATTCATCACTTGGAGCCATATGCAAGCTTAGCTAGCCATAGATCTAGCAATCAAATCATGGAAAATAAGAGAAAACATAATAGAAATAACAAGGAAATGAAAAGGAATAGAAATGCTTCAATAATCTTCAATCTCCAAGCTTGATCATCCAACAATATTTGAAAATACCAAAGTAGAAAGAGGGAAAATAGCTAGGGTTCTAAGAGAAATTGCTCAAGTGAAATACAAGTGGAATTGGATACCAAATAAGGAAAATAACTAGCTATTTATAGTTTTCCCACAAATTGGGGCCAAATTGCAAATACTAGAAACTTGAGTTGAGAAGGTGGGTAAAATCTGTAATTTCTGGAAAGTTGAATGAAGGTTTGACTTGTGCAATTTCGTTTGACTTGTGCATTTCCGCCCACATTTGACAGTTTGCGCGCTCTCACGGTTTTGGCTCGTTCTCTCTCGTCCGGCATCGGAAAATTAATCCACAAATTGCTACGGCTTCCTCTCTCGATCCTCTTCGACATAGGATAAGTCAAAATTACCCAGAAAATTGCCACAGCACCTGAAATTAGCACGAAAACCGAGAGAAAATGCAAAGCATATGGAAAATGCATAAGTTGTAAAAACCTATCATTTCCTATTCATTTAAGCACATATCTCAACCAAAACACGCATCGAGACGCACTTTAAAGCATGCTAAATATGTGGTTATCACTCTCACCCCTGGTAAGTCAAAGAAACAGACTACAACTATACACCCTTAGGACTCAACTAGAGTTAAGGTTCTTCTTAAGTCACCGAGGTCTTGATTCTTTCTACATAGGTCAGAATAGAAGAATGCACCTCACTGTGATCCTATCAGTACACACACGTACTAGCATAGACAAGTACCCAAGAAAAGCTACTTATGCAGCCTATACTACAGCCTAATCCGACAGTTATATCCAGAACTTTCTCGACTGTGATACCCTTTTATATCTCTAGAGAAACTGACAACTATGGTCTTCTGTGATCTACAACACACCATAAAGCCTATAACTTTGAGATAATGGATAAATGTTTGATGCATGGATATCAATTCATACTTAATCAGTTAAGAGATTGTAAGTGATTATGGTGAACACATGCATACGAGCTAAAAGGCCTGCTTTCTAGTATACAAATCCATCAAGAGAAGAGATCCAATCAAGGCTCTATAATCCGTAGCATCCACGGTGAACACATAGTCCGAGGTAGATTTCCTCTCATCTCGATCAGCCTAGAAATTTGGGTCCGTATACCCTATCGGGATCTACTCATTGGACCGATATACTAGCACATGATCTCTAGTCCTCTTGAGATACTTTAGAATGTGCTTAACCGCTGTCCAACGTCCCTGACCAGGGTTAAACTGATATCTAGCCACCATGCCAACCGCATAGCAGATATCCGGTCTAGTACACAACATCGCATACATGAGACTCCCAACCGCAGAAGCATACGGTACGGTCTTCATGTCCTCTACTTCCTCTTGTGTCTTCAGACACATATCCTTGGATAGAGGAATGCCATGTCTGAAGGGAAGAAAACCCTTCTTGGCATTTTGCATGCTAAAACGGGCGATCACAGTATCTATATATGAAGTTTGGCTTAAGCCTAACATCCTCTTACGGCGATCACCTCTGATCACAGTATCTATATACTGTGATCGCCCGTTTCAGCATGCAAAATGCCAAGAAGGGTTTTCTTCCCTTCAGACATGGCATTCCTCTATCCAAGGATATGTGTCTGATTGGTGTCTAGATGTTAGGTTTTTCGTTATGTTTTCGTGTCCGTTTTCATTGTGTTTTTGTGTCTTTTCGTGTGTCTTTTGCTATGATTCAGTTGTTTGGAGCTTTGGTTATTGTAGGATTAAAAGGTGAGAAATTGGTGAAAAACAGGACGAAAAGTGTATGAAGAGAAGGAAGAATCGAGATGGATCAGTTCAGAGTCTGGCCGATCGGCCAAGTCCAGCTTAGCATCTGGACGATCGGCCAAGTGCCTGTGTTCGAGGATTCTTCAGTCTCTGATCTGGACGATCGGCCAGATTTCCTTAGAAATCTGGACGATTGGCCAGATGTCTGACGCCAGCTGTTAGTTTCCTTATATAATTAGGTTTTCTTCCTAATATATATACTAGTACTTTGGGACGAATTTGTATCAACATTTATGAACTTTTACCTCCCTTTAGCTTTAGTTTTATGCATTCAAATACTCTAGTTTAGATTTCTTTTGTTCGGATCCGAATTCTTCATTCGTTGCAATTTAATTCAAGACTTCTTCGTTTAATTCAAGTTCTTCGTTCTTCGTTACTTTCGTAAGTTCTTTTATTGCTTTCGTTTATTTTCTTTAATTACTTGCTTTCGTTCTAGATTCAATTTTGTAATTGCTTCGTTTAATTTCCTTAGTTTAATTTCGTTCATTCGATTTTCAAGTTCTAGTTTAGATTCGTTTTCTTTCGATTTCAATTCTCTCGTTTTTAAAAGCTTTCATAGTTAGATTTATTTGCCTTTTAATTTCCAGATTTTATTCATCATGTCTAAGGTAGTTTATGCTTTCTTTGATGCTTCCTTTATTGCTTTCTTTTCAATTCTTGCCTAGGTAGATTTATTGCTTTCTTTTAGTTTAATTCTTAGATTTATTTCTTGCGTTCTAGATTAGTTATTTACTTGCTTTTATTTATTGCTTTGATTTATTTTCTTGCCTAGGATTTAAAACAAAAACCCAAAAATACTTTTTAATTGCTTTCTTAGTTTAGGTTGTCTTTACTACATAATTAATTGCCCTGCAAAGTTTTCCTTAGAGATTCGACATTGGGTTTTGCTTGCTAGTGCTACGATAGGATTTCGTTCTATTGCGAACACTTTTTAGCATGAAACAGTGTCCAAAGACACAAAAGGAAGTAGAGGACATGAAGACCGTACCGTATGCTTCCGTGGTAGGGAGTCTCATGTATGCGATGCTATGTACTAGACCGGATATCTGCTATGCGGTTGGCATGGTAGCGAGATATCAGTCTAACCCTGGTCAGGGACATTGGACAGCGGTTAAGCACATTCTAAAGTATCTCAAGAGGACTAGAGATCATGTGCTAGTATATCAGTCCAATGAGTTGATCCCGATAGGGTATACGGACTCAGACTTCCAGGCTGATCGAGATGAGAGGAAATCTACCTCTGACTATGTGTTTACCTTGGGAGGTGGAGCTGTCACTTGGAACAGTGTGAAGCAGAAGTGCATCGCAGACTCTACCAAGGAGGCCGAATATGTGGCTGCTTGTGAGGCTGCTAAAGAGGTTGTGTGGCTCCTGAACTTCCTGAATGAGCTAGAGCTAGTTCCCAGTTTGCCCAGAGGTATCACATTGTATCGTGATTATGCTGGAGCAGTTGCAAACTGCAAGGAACCTAAAGCTCACAAGGCAAGCAAGCACATAGAGAGAAAGTACCACCTCGTACGAGCAATCGTCAAAATAGGAGAAGTAGAAGTGAAGAAAATCCCTTCAGCGGATAATCTGGTGGATCCATTCACAAA
Source organism: Thymus mandschuricus (assembly GCA_029379335.1). Classification (NCBI taxonomy): domain Eukaryota; kingdom Viridiplantae; phylum Streptophyta; class Magnoliopsida; order Lamiales; family Lamiaceae; genus Thymus; species Thymus mandschuricus. Next base: position 20,320,357 of record CM057076.1, on the reverse strand, counting down.
GAGCTTACCAGTCAAAGTGTTCGACAGGCACGTCGAAGGGATGGGACTGGAGCGCCTCCCACACTAGTAAACTTTGAGTATAAGTGGGAGAAGATGTGTAATAGATGCAAGATTGTAGACACTTTGCCTTTTGTCACATGATATACTAAAAGTTTGCTTTAGTATAAGTGGGAGATTGATGGATTTGTATACTAGAAAGCAGGCCTTCTAGCTTGTATGCATGTGTTGTCCATAACCACTTACAATCTCCTATCTGATTAAGTATGAATTGTCATCCATGCATCAAACATCTATCCATTATCTCAAAGTAATAGGCTTTATGGTGTGTTGTAGATCACAGAAGACCATAGTTGCCGGTTTCTCTAGAGATATAAAAGGGTATCACAGTCGAGACAGTTCTGGATATAATCATCGGTTTAGGCTGTAGTATAGGCTGCATAAGTAACTTGTCTTGGCTACTTGTCTATACTAGTACGTGCGTGTACTGATAGGATCACAATGCGGTGTATTCTTCTATTCTGACCTATGTAGAAAGAATCGAGACCTCGGTGACTTAAGATGAACCTTAACTCTAGTTGAGTCCTAAGGGTGTATAGTTGTAGTTTGTTTCTTTGACTTACCATGGATGAGAGTTCAGAGGATCTGTAACTCAATATGCTCCGTATCTTGGGAAGCAACTACAACTAGTACGACTCATAGTGCAACTGCAACTGAGCACCGTATCCTGGTAGAACAGGTTGATCACATCCCCTGAGGAATTCATTAAGGATTATCATACCAAACCCTGCAGGTGGATTAAGTTCCCGTATGATGAATAAGGAATGAATGGTACTACTCAGGAATGATAAAGAAGTTGAATAACGTAAGCAGCCAGTAGCTTTAAGTTAATCAACGGATGTGGGATATCTTAAATACGGGGGTTGCTAAGTCTAATACTAGCCCTGAACTCAACAGGGGTAAAACAGATAATTCAGTACTATTACTCTAGTGGAAAGTTTTAGTACTTATGGACTAAATTATACTCTGGGCTGAGTATGGAGAATTTAGCCATTGGGAGGCCTCGGTTTTACTAGCTAGTAGATCCCTGATCTGGCCCAAAAAGCTCAATAGGCCACAGTATAAGGAATAAGTGGGCCGTCATGGAATTGGGTCCAGTCTGGGCGTCAATACAGCTCATGGACGCCTAGTCCATAAGTTGTGGGCCTGGCCTGCAACTTAAGCCCAAGTCTCACTTGGTCTCTCCTATAAATACCCTCTCACGGTCTCGTTTTACCTATGTTTTCGGAATAACGAGTGCACTCTAAATATTTCACGAGAAAAAGGAGGCTAGATTTGAGAGAGAGATAGGCGGCGCCAGCGTTGAGCAAGAACGACGGAGATCCCTTTCCGTGGCTGATTCCGAGGTTCGTTGTCCATCCAACGTCAGAATCGAGCAGGGATACAGATCAGAAGATCTATTCGCGAGTTCTCTGCAAATCCTAAGGTAAATCGATCTGAACACCCTATGTTCTGCATTTAATTCATAGGAGCATGATAGGATTATTCGACAACTTAGATAACCGAAATAGATCCTCGGGGGACGAATCGATCTCCACCGATCCGGTTCCTTCAAGTACGTCATCGGGTTATTTCGCCCACTCCTTGTGCTTGACTCCATACTTCGCCAAGAGTGATCCTAACCAAAGATTGTTGAAGTGGCTCCCCCCATCGCTAAGAAAAGTTCTCGGAGTTCCATACCGAGTCAAGATGTTTCGTTGGAGGAATTTGATCACCACTTTAGATCCGTTGGTGGCTGTTGACATAGCTTTTATCCATCTCGAGATGTACTCCACCGTAAGAAGGATGTATGAGAATCCTAATAACTTTGGGAAGGGTCCATGAAATCAATCCCCTATTCATCAAAGAGCTCCACCTCCATAATCGTCCGTTGTGGCATTTTGTCCCTCTTGGATATGTTCCTCATCCTTTGAAATCAATCACAAGTCTTGATGCAAGCAAGACAATCCGTGTAAATTGAAGGCCAATAAAATCTAATATGAAATACCTTGAGGGCGGTGCGGTTGGCTGCAAAATGTCCCCCACTCAGAGCACTATAACAATGTTCAATAATCTAGAGCTACTCTGTTTGATGAACGCACCGACGAATGAAGTGATATCCATCTTATTAAACTCGACTTGGACTCATTCTTGTTGAAAAGGTAGCAAATGGCGGCATGGTCCTTATGCACAATGGTGTGTGATCCCACCAAATAAGGTCTAAACTTGTCAAAAACGTAGACCACATCTAAAAGCTCCTTCTCGGTTGTGGTGTAGTTCCTTTGGGCCAAGTCCAACGTCTTGCTCGCTTAGTAGATGACTCAGAAAAGCTTGTCTCTTTTCTGCCTCAAAATTGCTCCTATGGCCCAATTACTTGCATCGCACGTGAGCTTGAACAGGGCACTCCAGTCCGATGATATCAAAATTAGAGTACAGATTAACGCCTTCTTCAATGTCTCGAAGGCCTCCAAGCATGCTTCGTCGAACACGAATTTGACATCCTTCTCGAGCAGCCCACAAAGAGGTTTTTTAATCTTCGAAAAATCATTGATAAACTTCTTATAGATGTCGGCATATCCCAAGAAACTTCTTACCGATTTGACATTGGCTGGTGGTGGCAACTTCTCGATAGCAATCACTTTTGCACGATCTACCTCCAAGCCTTGAGATGACACCTTGTGGCCTAGCACGTGACGAGCTAAATATTAACCTACTGCAAGAGTACGGGTAATCACAATATAGAGCAAGTAAGGTCGTATTCCACGAGGACCAATAAAAGGAAATATAAGGAGTACTATTACTAGGTTCTTTCGATCTATCTAAGCTAACAAGATTTTGAGTGGGTTTTCTAAACTACTAACATGCACATTAACATAAAACGAATTTAAAATGATTGAAGAAACGATTAGGAGAAATTATTCTAAGGGTTAGGAATCAATGACATGCAACGGAAGTCACTTACTCCTAACTAACACATGATATAATTCTCTCTATCTATGATGATCTCGAATTCACGTTTGCCCCCTCTCGGATGACAAACAACGTAGATTACAAGCTATGGTTCAAGTCTCTTATTCACCTATAGCCTATTACTCATAAAAGCCCCTAGGATCAAATATCCTCACAATTACTCTTACCCTCTCGGTTTATCGAGCAATCATGCCTTGTGAACGTATTCCGATATTAAATCTCATCTCTCGATACACAATTCAATATCTAAGATATGCATTAATGGTGATCAAGCACTAAAGCATCAATACAATTCAAGATCACAAGGAGATAACTCAAATTAATCATGCATTAATTAATAAATAAGATCAATCCATTACAAAACCATGTACCATTCTACCTAGAATAAAGGAATTTAGCTAATCAAACACATAATGAGCATAAATACCAAATCCAAGATCAACCTGAATAAAAGACTAAAGAAATGGGATTTAGAGCTTTCAATGTCTTTATCTTCTACTCTTGCTTCCTAGACTCTCTCCTTCAACAAATCTTCAAAACCCAAGTGAGCCTCCAAGGTGGAATGATGATGATCAAAGGTGGAGTGTGTAGATATTTAGTGTGTGTGAAAGTGTGTAGTGTGTGAAATTAATGAAGGCTAATCTAAGAATGAGGTTTGAAATGAGAGAAAATGGGTTCAAAATGAAAATCGGGAAGAAAATCGGGGCAAAAACGAAGTCGGGCCAAAACCTGACGGGACAAAGCGCCCGCGCGGCGCAGGCCAACGGCGCTGTGGATGCGCGCGGTCAAACCAGACTCTGTCCCCGGGCGCGCGCGCGGTCATGCTGTTGCCCGCTCTTCGCCGCTTTGTGGTTCCTCCTCGGCGCGCGGTCCGGGCGCTTGGGCACTCGGTCGTGCCCCATGTCGCCGTTTTGCTTCATTCTTGTCTAGTACGAACTCCGATTTGCCCTCCGTTTTTGCCTACACGTTCCTCTCGAACTGAGCTACGTTGTGAACTTGCTTTCCCTATCCAATCTTTTCTCGTTTCCTGTAAAAATAAGCAACACTAAGCTCGAGAAGAAAGACTCAACAATTTTACTTTAAAGCGACGATAATCGCTTAAAACAAGCACGAGGAAGCTATAAAATGACATAATATCACCCTAAAAACTCAAAGAAAACCATGTTTGTTAACCCCTCAAACTTGAATCGTTGATTGTCCTCAAACAACAAAGATAAAAATAAGAAGAAATGAAAACATGGAAGGGTAATGTTGATATACTAAGCTTCAGAATCAAAACACTCATGCAAGTGAAATCCCCTAATCAAAGCTCAACTAAAACCAATGGAACATGAACATAATACTTCGATAGGAAAAATGAACCTTGCACGCAGAAATAATCAAATGAGCTCTCAACTCTCAAGTTTATGGCAAAAATAACACAACTCAATCCAAAACAAGACATGCCATCCAAGCTTGAAATTAGTCTGTTGGTCCCTGTTTGTTAGAGGAAAAACACGTAGAGAAGGGGGGGGGGGGGGGGGGGTGAATACGTGTTTTGAAGTTTTTCAACTTCTTTTCCTCAAACTCAGAGTGACAAGTAAAGAGCTCGCTACACCACTTAAGACTTAGCTAAAAGCTAGATCTACAGTTTGTAGCTTAACTACTTGACCTAAGTAAACACTTGATCAAGAGTGAGTCTTTACTCGTAAATGCGGAATTTCGGTGAGCTAAACTTTCCTAAGTAATTGAAATCTTCAGTTTAAGTTTGTTTAAATGCTTGTGCAATGAATAATCAAACAGATAGAGAGATTAGGATTTAGAGATACGACACAGAGATTTATAGTGGCTCGGAGATGAAACTCCTAAGTCCACTTGTTGCACTTAGGCAACTCGTTCTCTTCACTCAAGAACTTGAAGATTACGGGTTCTTCAAAAACCTATGTCAAGATCGAGCTTCACTTGCTTGGATCTGATGACAACTGGGTGATTACGGGTTCACCACACAAGACCTAAACTGGACTGGAAGCTTCACTTGCTTCAGTCCGACGACAGGGAGATTACGGGTTCTCCTTACAACCTAAGCTCCGATCGAGCTTCACACAATCGATGAGAGTGTAAGCTTGGATCTAAACTCTATGATCGAGGCTTCTACTATCGAGGAAAGTAGAGCCTTAGATCGAACACAACCTAACGACGAACACAAAACCTAACTGAACTTTTAGGGTTAGGGTTTTCTGTTTCGACAGACACACTAATGAAGAGTTCTTTACAACAAGTGCAAAGATGGCTAGAACTCTTCTTCTAAGCTTGGATATGGAATGGGCTTAGAAATCTAGGTGTGAAGGTTGCGAAGACAAGTTCCGATGGGACTGGAACTTGGAGAACACATGGAAACAAAGACTCGATGAATAAGCTGAAAGCTGGGAGTGTTTGTTTGCAGTAGGCGCTCAATGCTCAAAGTAGTGTTCTACTTCTCTTCGTCTTCATCCTTCACTATTTATAGGCGGAGGGTTGGCCGAGATCCGTTGCTTGGTAGGTGGCCTTGTCCCTCCTCCTCTCGACAGTACTTGCGCAGGTAGTGCTTTTTCAGGTGCGCCAGTTTTGTCACTTTGCCTAAAATGACTAAGTTACAAACCTAACAGTAACTGGAGCGAGCCAGTACTATAGCGGCACCCTGTCCGCCTGGCAGTCAACTCCGCTGCTCCTCTCCACGTTCGACACGTGGAGATCTCGCAATTAATGCGACGATCTTCAGTTGACTAGAGTTCAAAATAGGAGCGGGAATCGTGCTATCGATTTCTGTTAGGTAGGGGCTCGCTTCGCTTTAGATTTGTAGCGTCCGCCTCAAGTGAGTCGCTTCAGGGTCATACTGTAGCGGGTACTGGAGAAATAAATTTCCCGGGTGCCCGCTTTTAGTATTTATTGACTCCGTGTTGACTCGCTTCATCTTTTACTGTAGCGCTCGCTTCGCTTCTCTTTGGCAGACTCACTTCGAATCTACTGTTGCGCTCGCTTCGTTCGCTATTCTTCGGCACGCTTCACTTCAGCTGGGTAGACTCGCTTTGATTGGAAAACACACTCAAGTGAGTGGCCTTCACTTGAAATTCCTGCAGTCTATAACCTAAGTGACTAAAGCAAAATCAAAGCCATCCTAACAGTATAGGGTTAGAAAAATTTCTAACCTATTCTACATCAAAATGGGTCGCTTCGGAATAGGATACTTAGGGGTTTTGGGATCAAATCAAAACAAATGTATACTCACTTCAAAGTGTCCCATTTGAGTTCCCCCTTAACATGTGATCCTTAACAATTCCCAACAATTTCCCCCATTTTGATGATGCCAAAACCCAACTTAAAAACTAGATACTAAATTTTCTAGCCTATCTAACCGTGGAAAGAACTTCAAGCGACTGCTTCCTTTGCAGGCTTGTTTGAAATTTTTCTTTTAAGTTCATTTCCCCTTTTTTTTTTTTTTTTTGGTTAAATTTTTTAGTTTTGTAGCATAAAGGTAAATCATTCACAAAGCATGTAAATGACACATTTTGACAGAAATTTAAAAATGGGATATATGAACAAGCAGTTCACAAAATATGGATATGGATTTAAGGAACTTCAGCAGCCTTGTCCTTCTCTTCATTCTCCTTCTTCTCCTTCTCCTCTTTCTCCTCTTCCAGATAATAGGCAGAAAGGACTTTCACTTCCATGGACTTGATGTTGTACTGATTCTGTCGCCATTTGTTCTCCAATCTAAGAGCTTCATCCACTTCATCATCAATGAGCTTCCGGTTAGGAACGCCAGAATTGGGCAGAAACGGCATAGGGAAATCCTTCACTGCTGGCACTTTGATAACAAGAGGCTTGGGATCAGCTTCCTCAGCCTGTATGAAGATTTTCCGCCGCAATTGCTCGTTGTATACACAGAGGAAGTTGTTCAGAGCGTTCAACCTAGAGCACTCATCCTGCAATGGCACTACTCCCCAGTATTAATAGGCTTTGATGAATTTATCTTTGCAGAACAGCCATTGATCAAGAAGATCTCTGGTGATGAAGTCCTCGATTTCTCGAGCGTCTGGATGATCTATTCTTCGCAACACAAGCTCCTCCTCTGACCTGTTCGCCAACTCCTTCATGATTGTGTTGAATTTGGCACTGGCGTCCGTGTTCCATTTAGGAAGCTTCTCATTGACTGTCTTGCGAATGAAGTCACACTCCTCAGTCGAGTAGCGACCGGATTCAGACATCTCTTTGATCGTGACGTGGCAAGTGTCAATGATAGCTTGAGATTGGCAAGCCTCGAACTCATCAGGTGTGAAGGGGATGAAGGCACTACGAGTGATGGCAGACTGGATGAGCCTCACTTCATTCCAGTGGGACTCAATCCGGCCTTCGACGATTTTCACTCGCTTGAGTTTTAGTGACTTCTCCTTCTCTGCATCCTTCTTCATTCCTTCCTCATTCCTCCTCCTTCTCTCCATGCGGCCTGATCTTGAAGCGACTGATTGTTTGATCCTTAGGCGCTTGGCTGCAGGATCCTCTTCTCTTGATTCGGGTGCAGTCCGCTTCAAGGGAGCTTTAGGCGCAGGAGGTGGTGGCATTTCCTTCTTTTTCTCTGTGGCGCCAGAGGGAGTGATCGCTTGACTGGCGGAAGCGGCTCCGGCAGTAGTCGAAGCGAGGGAAGCGGGCGCACCTGAAGCGCCTTCTTGGGAGATTTGTGCCTTCCTCGGTAGCTCGAATTCTGCTTCTAAGGAACGAGCAAGAGCCTCATCCGCCGCAATTTGTCGCTCTCTTTGCTCTTTGGTTTGAGTGGCAACGGCGGGATGAGCAGTCATTGAGGAAGCTAGCAGCTTCCCGGCCATTGTCTTGCGGGGCTCATCAGTCACTTTATCCTTGCCCTTCTTCTTCGCTAGCTCGGCCCGAGCTTCATCATCCATCTGCTCCTCCTCTCCAACTCCTCCTCCTGCTCCACTTCCCCCTTGGATCAAGCTACCAGCTTCAATCCTCTCCACTCTAACTCCACTTCCTTCAGTAATTTTCTCAGTTTGTTCAATATCTTCTCCCTTTTTGGCATCATCAAGACTGCCGGGGGTGGAAACAATCACCTTTCCTCTGATGGATTGGTGGAGATCATCGAATTTGTTGAAGACTGCATGCAGCATCTGCTCAGCTCGTGTTGCAAAAATGTGCTCTTGAGCCAGCACCAACTCCGCAGTTTTGGTAGAAATTTCCTCGAGCAGATACTCACACTGCTTCTCTCTCTCTTTGACAGAGGCCATCAGATTCTCAAGCGGCACTACTGCCTTGAAGCGAGCGTCCAACTCCGCTTTCACTTCTGCAGTAATCCTTTTTTGCTCCTCTTGCAGGACAAGCCCGAAGTAAGATTGGGCTGCCTCAAGTTCTGCCTTGGCAGTAGCAATGGCCCTCTCTTTCTATTTCAAATTCACGTACACTTGAGCAGCGCCAGCCATTCTGACGGCGAAGTCTCCTGCCACCTTCTGTGCCTTGTCAATTTCGACGGCAAGCTGAGCTTGCTTGAGGGCTACATCTTTGCCTGCCTTCCTCCTGCTCTTCAACTCAGCATTTGCTTCATCAAGCTTGCTGTTGAGGATCTGGACCTCCTTTTCAAGGCTATGAATCCTTAGATTAGCCCGGTTTAGATCGCTTCCCAACTTCATCATTTTCTCTTCATTGTTGGAGATCTGCTTCTCCGTCTTCTCAACATTGGCAGTGGCTTTGTTGATGTTCTCCCTGTACCTATTTCTCATGTTCCTCTTCTACTCCTTTTCTGTCTCCAGTTCTCCTTCCAAGGCTACCAGTTTTGGTGTTGAACTCTCTCAGCCTATTCCTCTCATCTTCAAGTGACTGTTTGAGTTCATCAGTTCGCTTCACCTTTTCCTCCAGTTCCCTCTCCAACTCTGATTTCGATTTGTCAAAATCTGCTCGCAGATTATTGACCTCCACAACCTTCTTCTCCAACTCCTCAGTCTTGCGTGTGATCACGCTTTGTAGATTGGCGATCTCCTGTTCCTTCACCTCCATCTCCTCCTCATGCACTTTCACCAACCTGTTGGTCCCGGTTTGCTATAGGAAAAATACGTAGAGGGGGGGGGGGGGGGGGGGGGGTGAATACGTATTTTGAAGTTTTTCAACTTCAATTCCTTAACTCAGAGTATAAAGTAAAGTGCTCTTTGGAAATACTAAGACCTAGCCGAGGGCTAGATCTAAAGCAATCACGAATCTCTTGACCTAAGCTTAGAGCTTGATCAAGAGTGAGACTTTACTCTTTGTGCGGAATTTGGTGAGCTATAATCTTTCCTAAGTATTTGAAATTTCCAGATTATGTTTGTTTAGATGCAGTATGCAATGAATAATCAAATAAATAAGAGTTTAGGGTTAGAGAGATATGACACGAAGATTTATAGTGGTTCGGAGATAACACTCCTACGTCCACTTTGTTGCACGACGGCAACCGTTCTTTTCACTCAACAACTTGAAGATTTCGGGCTCTTCAAAAGCCTGGTCAAGATCGAGCTTCACTCGCTTGGATCTGACAGACGCTGGGTGATTCCGGGTTCACACCAAAAACCTAACTAGACTAGAAGCTTCACTAGCTTCAGTCAGACAGACAGGGAGATTACGGGCTCTCCTTACAGCCTAGCTTCGATCGAGCTTTACACAAACGATGTAAGTGTAAGCTTGGATCTCAACTCTACGATCGAGGCTTCTTCAATCGATGAAAGAAGGGCCTTGGATCTGAACAACCTAACGACGACACTCAAAAACCTAACAGACAGAGTTTAGGGTTTTTGGTTGACGAACACACTATGAAGAGCTCTTTACAATAAGTGCAAAGATGGCTAGAGCTCTTCTTCTAAGCTTGGATATGGAATGGGCTTAGACTCTAAGTGTGAAGGTTGTGAAGACGAGTTCCGATGAACTGGAAACTCGGAGAACACTGGAAAACAAAGACTCGAAGATTTGCTCAAAGGCTTGGGAGTGTTTGTTTGCTGTATGCGCTCGAATGCTCAAGTAGTGTTCTACTTCTTCACGTTGTGATCCTTCACTATTTATAGGCGGAGGGTTGGCTGAGATCCGTTGCTTGGTTGGTGGCCTTGTCCCTCCTCCTCTCGACAGTACTTGCACAGGCTGGCTACTTTTCAGATGCGCAGTTTTGGATTTTTGCCGAAAATGGCTAAGTTCCAATTTCAACAGTAACTGGAGCGACCTAGTACTGTTACGGCGCCTTGTCGGCCTGGCAGTCAACTCCTCTGCTCCTCTCTTGAGTCGACACGTGGAGATCTCGTAATAAATGCGAAGATCTCCAGTTGACTGGAGTTCAAATTCGGAGCGGGAATTTGTGCTGTCGCTTTCTGGTAGGTAGTGGCTCGCTTTGCTTTGAAGTTGTAGCGGCCGCTCTGAAGTGAGTCGCTTCACAGTCATATTTGTAGTGAGTCACTTGAGAAATAAATTTCCCGTGACGCTACTTAATTAAGTGTTGACTCGTGTTGACTCGCTTCGGCTTTTCTTTGTAGCGCACGCTTCGCTTCGCTTTAGTGGGTTCACTTGATTCCACTGTAGCGCTCGCTTCGCTTCGCTTCGCTTTGAACTGTAGCGCTTGCTTCGCTTCGCTTTGGCAGACTCACTTTGAATCTACTGTAGCGATCGCTTCGCTTCACAATTCTTTGGCACGCTTCACTTCAGTTTGCTTGACCCACTTCGCTTTGGAAAACACACTCAAGTGAGTGGCCTTCACTTGAACTTTTGAAGCCTAAAATCTAAGAAAATTAAAAGAGCCATCCTAACAGAGTAGGCTTTTAGAAAAATTCTAACTTATTGACTACATCAAAATGGGTCACTTGGGAACAGAACGCTTTGGGGTTTTGGGATCAAATCAAAACACTAAAATATCCCTTATAGGTTCCCCCTTAACATATTCGTTCTTAACAATTCCCAAAAATTTCCCCCTTTTTGATGATGCCAAAACCCATACGACTTAGATAAAAAAAATAAATCTAGTCTATCTAACCGTGAAGGGAACTCCAAGCAACTGCTTCCTTTGCAGTTTCGTTTGTAATTTTCTTTTAAGTTCCTTCCCTTTTTTTTCGGTTAAATTAATGAGTTTGTAGCAAAAATGTAAAGTCATTCACAAAGCGAGTAAATGACACAGAGGAGACAGAAATTGAAATTAGATAGATGAACAAGCAGTTCACAAAAAGAGATATGTTAAGAAGCTTAAAACTCAAAGGTTTCCTGCAGCTTCATCCTCCTTCTCCTTCTCCTTTCCTTCATCCTCCTCCTTCTTTTCTTCTTCAATAGCAGCAGTATCAACATAGGCTGACAGAACTCTCGATTCCATGCTGTCTACTGTGTGAATGCTTGGCCTCCTCCATGCACTCTCCAGCTTGAACGCTTCAGTCACTTCTTCATCTATGACTCCTCTTTCTGGAATGTCCGTTCCTGGATGATAAGGCATGGGGAATTCTTTTATAGCAGGAACCTTGACGACCAGAGGCTTGGGCTGAGCCAGTTCAGCTGTGGTGAAAATCTTCCTCCGCATCTTCTCATCATACGTGCAAAGGAAGTTGCTGAGAGCACTCATCCGAGAGCAACGATCCTGAAGTGGCACTACCTCCCAAAAGTAGTATGCTTTGATAAACAGGTTCTTGTATTCAAGCCACAGATCGCGCAGATCCCTCGGAATGAACTCTTCAATTTCCCTGGCATCTGGGTGCTCATTCCTCCGCTTGGCCAATTCCTCCTCTGACCTCTTCGACAGTTCAGCCATGGTCGCTTTGAACTTCTTTCCTGAGTCGCTGCTCCACAGAGGACGCTTTTCATTGAGACGCTTCCGAATGTAGTTCTGTTCTTCCTTTTTGGGGTAGCGACCCGACTCTACCATCTCTTTTGTAGTCACGTCGTATGCATCAGATATGGCTTGTGCTTCGCATGCTTCGGACTCATCTGGCATAAATGGAATGAAGGCACTCCGCACCAATGAAGACTGGATGAGTATCACCTCACTGAAGTATTCCTCAATCCGTGCGTCAATCACTTGGAGTCGCCTGTCATTTGACCTCCTCTTCCTCTCGCCTTCGCTCCTCCCTTCTTCTCTTTCCTTTCTCTTCCTCTCTTCCCTTCCAGCTTTTGAAGCAACTGCTTGCTTGACCTTTTGGCGCTTGGCCGCGGGGTCATCACCTTTTAACTCTTGTGCAGTTCGTTTCAATGGAAGTTTTGGTGGTGGGGGAGGAGGCATGTCTTTCTCTGCAGCACTTGGGGGGACGACTGCTGGCGAAGTGATTGCAGCAGTAGTCGAAGTGAGTGCGGCGGCTGAAGCTGGCGCGGCGTCTAAAGTGGGCGCTTTGGGTGTAGCGACCGCTTGGGAGCTTGATGAAGCACCTGCACCAACAGAAAGTTTTGTTAGTTGCTCCATCTCCCACGCCATGGCAGCATCCTTCTCCACCTGCTTCCGCTTTTCCTCCTTCGTTAGCACGGTCACCGGAGGATGCCGTGCAATAGAAGCACTCAGCACTTTCTCTTGAAGCGGCCTGCTGGGCTCTTCGAGCTGTTTCAATAATTGCTCCTCCGTGAGCTTTGTCTTGCCCAGAGCCCTCGCTTCATTTACATCCTCCGTACCTCCAACATCATTGCCTCCCTCCAGCATCGATTCCACACCAACTCTACTTCCCCCTAAACCTCCAGCTCCTCCTAGCTTCATTTGTCCTTCCCTCATTTGTCCTTCCCCCTTTTTGGCATCATCACTGCCAGGGGTTAGGATGACAGACTTTCCAGAAAAGGATTGTTGAAGAGAGTTGACTGTATTGAAGATAGCTTGAAGTATCTGCTGGGTTTTATCCATGGAGGGCGCCACTAGTTCAGCAGTCTTGATTGAAATTTCTTCGAGTAGATACTCGCACTGCTTCTCTCTCTCAACAACTGACGCCATCATACTCTCTAATGGCTCTACCTCTCTGAAGCGAGCCTCCAGCTCCGCTTCGACGGCTTTGGTGATTTTCTTTGTTTCTTCTTGAAGTGTGAGTTCCAAGTGTTCCTTGGAAGCTTCAAGTTCTGCCTTCATCACGGCAAGTCTCCTCTCCCTCCGATTGAGAGAGTTGTGAAATTCGGCATCTGCGGTGATCCTTACAGTAAGAGTCTCTTTCAGTCTTTTGACTCTCTGCAGTAGAGTGGATAATTCAGCATTTTTCAAGTCAAGTGCCTGCGCACCTCTCCTTAGACTCTCAAGTTCTCTCTTGTCAATGGCACTATCTTCTTTGACTTCCTTCAATTGAGTTTGAAGTGAGTCAAGAGCCTTCTTGGTACTGAGTAGTTCGCTTCCCTTCATCACCAGTTCTCCCTCCTTATTCTCCACTTTTTCCTTCTGCTTCTTCACTTCCTTCTCCAGCTCCACTTTCTCCTTGCCAAGAGTGATGAGCTTGGCATTAACTTCCCTCAAGCGGCTTCTTTCAGCATCAAGCAAGCCCTTGAGTTCAGTGATTGTTTTGGTGTTGTCATCCACTAGCTTCACTTGCGCCTCCAGCGCCTTTTCCTTCTCTTCTAACAACTTCTCCTTCTCTTCGACCTTTCCCTCCAAATCCCTTTTCTTCCTGTCAAAGTCTTCTCTAAGACTGATGACCTCCCCAGCCTTCCTCTCCATCTCTTCACTCATCCTTGTAATCTCGCTTTGGAGACTAGCAATCTCAGCATCTTTCAACTCCACCTCCTCCTTATGCTCTCTGATCAGCTACCTTTCATAGGAAGAGAGCACTCACTTCGGCACTACTGCGAGTGGATAGGCCTCTTTTACTTTAGCATCCAGCTTCTCCCAGAAGCTGGTCCCATCAAGAAAGACATGGAAGCCGTCTACGTCCATGAAATTGAGTAGCTTGGCCTCCAACTGGATCAGTTCTTGTTCTGTGAATGCTTTGAGGAGTCCGAAGATTTTGAAGTACTCCGTTCCACGGTAGGTGATGTACGTCAGGAAGTCGACGATATTCGTGTAAAACACGTTGCTCCATGGAACATTGGAGTAGCGGAGATTGATCCTCTCTGCAGCTTGCTCTCTTTCTTTGACATACCGTTCAAGAGCCCGCTCTTGAATGGTGAGAGCAGTAGGTAAGAATTGTGGAATGATGGGGAGTTCTCCGACAGTGTGGGCGGTATTGGCTGTAGCTGCCGATGACGAGGGGGATTGGGAAGGTGATGAGGCTTCTTGGGTTTCGGAAATTTGAATGGCTTCAGTGAGTGGTGGTCGAATAGTTTCGGTGGGTGGTGGTTGTATTGGCTGGGATTGAAGTGGGGTGAATGTAGTGTAGGCAGCAGCTTCTTCTGTGCTGAGGAATGGAACAGTGGGAATGTGAAAAGAAGATGCTGACTCTTCTTCATGGGGAGAGAGGGGTTTTGTCTGTGTGAGAGGTTGTTGGGTTGATGAAGCTTGGGGTTCTGGTATCTGGGTGATTTGGAGTTGTGGGGATTGGGCTTTGGTTGGTGAAGGCTTGGATTGGGTCACTTCGATGTCCTCAAGCGGCTTCTCCACCGCCTCACTTTCTTGGACAAGAGAAGTGACTCGCTTCATCTTTTTGCCTCGCTTGGACCTGGCTCGCTTCACGGGTGAAGCGACCTGCCTCGCTTGGCCTTCTTCAGCTTGCCTTTCGGCAACTGGTCTTGCAATGGGCACTTCCACCTCGAGAAGTCCCATATCCATCAAAATCTTGGTTTTCCTCCACGTATCGTAGAAGATGGTTTGTTTGTTGTATATGGTCGTGTCGGAATCTGGCCATATTTTCTCTGGAAACTTCATCTCCAGTGCGACAGACAGTCTTGAAAAGAATTTCAATTTTCCCTTGCGAAGAATTTTATTTGGAGTTCCTGGCACAAACGCAAAATCTTCAGCAGCTTCGTAGATTTGCTTGAGAAACCACCCGTGCCAGTCAAACTTCGTTCCGGCGAGACTGTCGACGATCATGGCGGTCCCGATCAATTTCGTCTCCGACAGCGTATCGAGGGATCCGACATAGCATGCGATACTCTTCGTAAAGAGTTCGCAGATGAGGTTGAAGGGTTCCTTCAAACTTTTGCGAATGTTGGCTTCCTTGAAATTCGGATCTGCTCCGGCGGCTGCAAATTGACCATACTGCACCCCGACTGAAAGACCCAAATCTAACAGTGAGTCTCCTCCTTCTCTCGGCAGATCGAACACACTGATTAAATCGTTCAAGTCCACCTCCACTGGTTTCTTGGACTTAGGATCTGTAAATGATGAAGTATTTTGTTCCTTCTTCAAATTCAGTAGGATTTCTCCCACTACCTTTGCCAGAATCTTCGTCGGCATCAACGTTATGAACTTCCATAGACCGGCCGTGGTCACGGCTCTACGGAAGAAACCATGTCTTTCGATGACGATAGGGTCGAGATGGGGCTCGACGTTTAAACATTTGTCATGAACTGCTCCATCGTCTCTGTATTCTTTTTCTTCCCCATGGTGGATTTTGATCGAAAGAGTTTGAATGAGGTTTTAACAATGAAAATCAAGGGTTGAGACTCGTGAGTTGCAGAATAATTGCAGATCTAAGCACGAGAATGGCAATTTTAGAAGGCTGTGAAAGGTTTTGCGGTTCTGTCTCGTCCCATATATATAGAGTTAGGTTTTGGCTGACGTGGCAGGGGTAGGACGGTAATAACGCTGAAAATCCTGTAGGTAGGCGGCGGACGTGCGGTGATGGATCTGACGTGTCCGGCGTCATCACAGTAAAAGTGAACCGCCACTTGCTCGGCGTCACCACGTGGCCTTCTATGGTTGGCTTGTCGTATACGGCGTTAATCGAACAGCTCCAGATTGGGGGCTGTTGAGATTCGACGGCTGGATCTTCTCCGCCTTTTCCCGCTTCAAATTCAAACGTGTGAACACGCGCCCGTTATTTTCGTCGTTCCTGCACCTGCATTAAATGGACAGCAGAAAGTAAAATTGCACTCGAGTGCAGACAGCTCATACTCGCTTCATGCCTGCTCGCTTCGAGTTGGGCCGCTACGCCTTGACTCGCTTGAGAGGCATTCGCTTGAGTGACTGTTCCGCACTCGCTTGCGATGGCTAGCTTTGAGTGACGAAGCACTCGCTTGGCCATCTGAAGCGACTGGAATAAGAAATTGAATTTCTTTGCTTAATTTAAAATGTTTCTGACTTACATACTTCGAGGATAAACAAGAGTGTTTTCCTCTTTGTATTTGTGTCAGATTCATTTCATATTTTCCACGTAGTGAGTGAAGGTTTCTAGCACGCTTCGGCTCACTTAGTGTACTTAAAATTGAAACGCTTACCAGTCAATCTCACTTCGTAGGAGATTGATACCACAAATTGAAGACTTCATATTGAATTAGATCTTCACTTAGCTTGTTGAATGCTACACGTTGAATTAGATCTTCATGGCATTCATCTTCATGGCATTCATCTTCCTCTACGAATTAGAGAGTCCTCCATCGAAGTGAATGAGGGAGAAAATGAATATAGTACACAAGCTTACTACAACCCGAAGGGAGCATCACGTAGGTGTACTTATTCACGACGAATGGGGGATGAGTACAAGTCCTTATCTCAGAGCAGAAATGGAGAGGATGACAATGAGAATGCTCTGACAAGACAATCTCGTATTTTACGCAGAAGCATGTCACCAGCCCTGCAACCTTTTGTATAAAAAGGTAAACCTTCAAGCTTTCCTATATTCTAGAGAATGAATCTGCAGTCGGCTCGCTTTGACCCAAGCTAGGGCAAATTGAAGTGATGCAGAATTCGAGATAACAACATTCTTGCTCGCTTTGGAAGTAGCTTGCTCCGCGAGTAAGCATTAGTTCCCCCTTAACCATATACTTAACAATTCCAATAAGTTGGTAGGGAACTTCTTCCAATACTCCACCTTTCTCCACCTTACTTCATTTTCTTCAAGCGAGTGAGATTTGAAGTGGCTCGCTTGAGTTGGTGAAGATCCGAAGCGAGTGACGCACAAAAGAACAAGCGAACACTCCTTCGTGCATCCTGGAACTAGCATTCTTCACCAGGGTCTAATAACCCTAATTCCATGCATAGCTGGTTGAATCGAGACTCAGCTAGAGGCTTGGTGAGGATATCTGCTCGTTGGAGATCGGTATGAATTTTCTCGAGCTTGATATCCTTCTTCTCGACATTATCACGAATGAAGTGATGTCGAATTTCCACATGCTTGCATCTGGAGTGAAGCACTGGATTCTGCGAAATACATATGGCACTGTTGTTGTCGCAGAAGATCGGAATTTCATTCGCTTCAACTTTGTAGTCCTTCAACTGTTGACGAAGCCATAGGATTTGAGAACAGCAGCTTCCTGCGGCCATATATTCAGCTTCAGTTGTTGAAGTGGCTACGCTTGTTTGCTTCTTTGAGAACCACGAGACTAGCTTGCTTCCCAAGAACTGACATGTGCCCGAAGTTGACTTCCTGTCGACTCGGCAACCTCCATAGTCAGCATCAGAATATCCAGTGAGCTCCAAATTGTCCTCCGCTGGATACCACAGACCCATGTTGATAGTGCCCTTCAAATATCGAAGAATCCTTTTGGCAGCTTCAAGATGGTTGTGTTTGGGATTGCTTTGGAAGCGAGCGCAGACTCCGACTGCAAAGGCGATATCTGGCCTGCTTGCAGTGAGATAGAGTAGTGACCCAATTAGGGCACGATAATCTGTAGGATCTACAGATTTTCCTCCTTCGTCTGGCTCCATCTTCCAGTTGGTATTCATAGGAATCTTCACAGCTTTAGCATGTTGAACACCAAACTTGGCAAGCATATCTCTAGTGTACTTCGCTTGGTTGATGAAAATTCCACTATCCTGCTGCTTCACTTGAAGACCTAGAAAGCAGCTCATCAAGCCAATCATCGACATCTCATACTTGGTCTTCATCAACTCTCCAAACTTCTCGTTAAGCGACTGGTTTGGCGATCCAAATATGATGTCATCCACATAGATCTGAACCCATAGCATATCATTTCCATGATTGATAGTGAAGAGAGTTCGATCTATCTTTCCCTTTTGGAATCCATTATCCACTAGGAATTGAGATAGTGTATTGTACCAAGCTCTGGGAGCTTGCTTCAACCCATACAGGGCTTTCTTCAAGCGATACACTTTATCTCCCTGCTCGAAACCCGGTGGCTGCTCCACATACACTTCTTCCTTGAGTTCACCATTGAGGAATGCGCTCTTCACATCCATTTGATAGACCTTGAACTTCTTGGCTGCTGCATAGGCTAGAAACAATCTGATAGCTTCAAGCCGTGCCACTGGAGCGAAGGTCTCGTCAAAGTCGATTCCTTCCTCTTGGCAGTAGCCTTTGGCAACGAGTCGCGCCTTGTTCCTCACTACGTTGTGGTCCTCGTCCGTCTTATTCTTGAACACCCACTTGATGCCAATAACATGCTGAAACTTGGGACGATCCACGAGGTACCATACGTCGTTCCTGGTGAACTGGTTCAGCTCCTCTTGCATGGCAATCACCCAGTTAGAGTCGGCTAGGGCTTCCTCCACGCTTGATGGCTCAATGTTTGAGAGAAAGCAACTGAACATGGCACTTTCTCCAAACACTTGACTTCTGGTCACTACACCCTTGGATGGATCTCCAATGATTTGGCTAGGTGAGTGATCTTTGAGCCATGCACGCTTGGATCCGCCAGCTTCATCTTCATCTGCTTCCTTGTCGCTCGCTTCACCATCTGAAGCGACTGGATTGGGTGCTTGGCCTGCACTAGCTTCAGGAATCTTGGGGGCAGCTTCGACTTCTCCTTTGGGATCCTGCTCGTTTGAGTCCTTGATCTCATCATCTTCATCAAGCATGTCCCAAGTGAGTTGATTTGAGGTTCCTTGCTTTGATCCTTTTCATTCGCTTGAGCCTGTTCCTGTGGAAGACTTAAAGAAGATTCATCAAATACGACATGGGGTGATTCCTCCACAATTAGGGTTTTACAGTTGAACACTCTGTAGGCTTTGCTAGATGTAGAGTATCCTAAGAATACTCCTTCATCAGCTTTGCTTTCAAAGGCTTTCAACTGTGACTTCCCATTGTTGTGAATGAAGACCCTACAACCAAAAATATGGAAATAAGATATGTTAGGAATTCTCCCTGTCCATATTTCATATGGAGTTTTGTCGTGCCGTTTGTTGAGAAGCGTCCGATTCTGTGTGTAGCACGCCGTGTTGGCGGCTTCAGCCCAATACTTCATCGGAAGCTTCGAGTCAGCAATCATGGTGCGAACAGCTTCTTTGATGATTCGATTTCTTCTTTCAGCAACTCCATTCTGCTGAGGAGTACGTGCTGAAGAAGTTTGATGTGCTATGCCATGCTCCGTGCAGTACGCTTCAATTGTAGAGTTCAGGAACTCTGTGCCTTTGTCGGAGCGAATGGTCACGATTGCTTGATTCTTTTCCACCGCCAATCGCTTGAGTAGTTGTGGCAGTTTGGTCAGTGTTTCCTTCTTGCTGAAAAGGAATACAACCCAAGTGTAGCGAGAGAAGTCGTCCACTACAACTAGGGTGTACTTTCTTCCATTTATGCTAACTGGAGTAACTGGACCAAACAGATCCATGTGAAGCAGTTCGAGCACTCGCTTGGAAGAGGCTTCTTCAAGACTGGCGAAGTGCGTCTTCGTCTGCTTCCCTCGTTGGCATGGTGAGCATGGATGGCCTTTGATGAAGACTTCATTTGGTATGCCTTGCACCAAACCCTTTCGAGCTAAGCGATTGATTGCTTTAAAGTTGAGATGGTTCAAGCGTCTGTGCCATAGCCATCCGATTTCTGTAGCACTCCTTGCTACTAAGCACGTTTCCTCTTTGCAGCTGTCCCATTGTGCGATGTAGACATTCCTTTGTCTAACTCCAGTGAGCACAATCTGAGACGTGAGTTTGCTTTTCACAATGCACTTGTTGGAGATGAACTCCACCCTGTACCCTTTATCACAAAACTGTGAAATGGACAATAGGTTGTGCTTGAGTCCTTCCACATAGGAGACTTCTTCAATTGTGAGCTTTCCAACTTTCAGTGCGCCGTATCCCCTGGTGCTTCCTCGAGAATTGTCACCAAAGGTTACGTGTGGACCCTTCTTCTCTATGTAGCTGTGAAGTAGAGCTTTCATGCCGGTCATGTGTCTTGAACATCCACTGTCCAAGTACCATACTTGTTGACCCTCACTTGGCATAGGATCCACGGCGCTCACCTGCAATTTAGACAGATTTTGGTACCCAAATCAGTTTGGGTCCTTGCAGGTTAGTTCCCTTAGGTACCCACACTTGCTTCACTCTCTTTTGAGATGAAACTTGTGTCTTGGGCTTCTCGACCTTCGAAAACATGGTGTACTGCCTAGAGGCAGCTTCACACGTGCAACAGTGTGTGCAAGAGGGGTAGCGGCTCGCTTCAGTCCTACCTATGCTCTTCCCACTTTGCTTATATCCTGAAGTGACTCGCTTCGGATTAGCTCTGAGTTTAGAGACTGACTTAGGGTTTCTAGTCTGTCGAAGCGGCTCGCTTGGTTTCCTCGAAGCGGTCCAACTAGGGTTTTGACCCCGACTCGCTTGAGTAACCTTGGGAGTTCGAAGCGGTCTCTTTGGTGCTTCGAGTTCTTCCCCCTCAACGTTAGTCCGGTTGGACCATCTCCAGTCCGGATAACGTGACACATAGACATTACTCCTCTTTTTAGGAGGTAGATCCTTTGTCTCTCGTGTCTTGGCTTGAGACTTAGAAGCTTCAATAGTTCTCCCTTTACCCTTGGATTGGTAAGACTTAGCATGTTGAGTGCTAGGGACTGTTGAACTTTGCTTGCCCTTAGGATCTGCCCTTAAAGATATGGACATCTTCATAGGCTTCCTTTTAGGGTTCTCAGCCATTTCGCCTCTATCTTTGTTAGTGGCCGCTTTGGATGCAGTGGGCAATTCCAAAGTGACTGATGGTGTAGTGTGTGATGCACCAACAAAGACAGTTGGCTTGGGAGGTCCACCCTCATATCCAAGGCCATCTTTCCTACCAAAAGGCAGAAGCGAGCCCTCTAGTGCCTGCCTAGCATATGATGCTTTATTCAAGTTGGCAACTAGAGTGGAGTGGGTTTCATACCTTCCCTCCAAGCTTTGATGTCTAGCGAAGAGATCCTCGAACTTACTAGTCATAGCCCTTAAATTAAGTTTGACTTCGTCAAGCTCACGAGCTAGCTTTCGGTTCTCCTTCTCGCGTTGAGACAAAGCTTGTTTTACCACTTCGTGGTCGCTTGACAGTTTCTGGTGCTTGTCAAACAACTCACTCCATGAAGAGGATTGATCTTCCTCATTGACAGTGTGTGCTAGTGTAATTGAAGTGATTGAAGGATAGAAGAATACCTCTCCTGTTTCTTCGTCGGTGAGTGCCATAAATCCAAGATCCTCACCATCACTGGAGTTTGGATCTGTGAATGCATCTGAGTCGCTTGGTGGATCTTCAGTTGTAGCGACCGGCACTTCACTTGCTACGAGCGCTCGCCTTGGAGCATCCCTCTTGGCCTTCAATTCTTAGCGCTCTTTAGCACTTAGCTTTGGGCAATCGGATTTGTAGTGGCCCATCTTGTGGCAGTGGTAACACTCCACTTCCATCATGTCGCGCGGGATCGTCTTGGTCGTCTCTTCTCTCTTTCCTTTTCCTTCTCGAGCATCAGTGCTCCTCCCTTTGTACTGCTTGTAGAATCTTTTGTACTTGCCCACTCGAGAGTTCATCTTGTTGAAGTTCTTGGATAAGAACGCAATGTGTTCTTCCAATTCTTCCCTCGTCATCTTGGCTAGCGACTGCTCGCTTGGCCCTTCGGCAGCTTTGAATGCTACACCTTTTGACGTAGTGGGCGCTTCATCCTTGTCGTCGAGGCTCATTCGATTCAGATCAAACTCGTGAGCTTTGAGCTCGGAGAACAGCACTTCTGGCGTGAGCTTCGTTAGATCCTTGGTAGCTAGATATAGCTCCTTCATGGTCTGCCACTTCCTTGTGAGAGCACGGACTATTTTCAGGTTTACTTCCTTGTCTGTGAGTTCCTTCCCAAGTGAGTTGAGAGTTGCAGTAATGTTGGTAACTCTCAGCTCGAAGGCGTCGATAGACTCTCCTGACTTCATCACCAGATTTTCAAACTCCCGCATCTGAACGGCGAGCTTGTTCTCCTTGATTTTGTCTGTGCCTTGAGAAATGAGGGCTAGGGTTTCCCACATTTCCTTTGCCGTTGCACATTTCCTTATTCGTGGTAGATAGGCGTCCGACACGGTGCTCTGCATCGTGTGGCGTGCAATCTTGTCGAGGTTGGCAACTTTGAAGTCATTTGGAGTATACTCATCCTTATCCTTCTCCACGTACTGTTGTCGAACGTGGGCTGGACGACCTTCAGCCGCTGGAACATCCACAGATATGGCTTTCTTAATTTCGATTGGTCCGTCTTCAATGACTTCCCACATCCGGTCGTGGATTGAGCATAGGAAGCTCTCGACTCGGAAACTCCATATCTCGTATCCTTCGATCAAGAACTGTGGAAGATTTGATGCACTGTATGTAGACATAGCAAACTATCAGCAGTAAATGCAATATGCGTGGGTGAGGTTTTGATGCACTTAGGAAAATAGGATCCGGTTCAGTGAGACAACGTGAAGCGAGTGGGGACTCGCTTCGGATATGCAAAGCAGAGGCTCGAAAGAACCGCTGCTCTGATACCACTTGTTGGTCCTGGTTTGCTATAGGAAAAATACGTAGAGGGGGGGGGGGGGGGGGGGGGGTGAATACGTATTTTGAAGTTTTTCAACTTCAATTCCTTAACTCAGAGTATAAAGTAAAGTGCTCTTTGGAAATACCAAGACCTAGCCGAGGGCTAGATCTAAAGCAATCACGAATCTCTTGACCTAAGCCTAGAGCTTGATCAAGAGTGAGACTTTACTCTTTGTGCGGAATTTGGTGAGCTATAATCTTTCCTAAGTATTTGAAATTTCCAGATTAAGTTTGTTTAGATGCAGTATGCAATGAATAATCAAATAAATAAGAGTTTAAGGTTAGAGAGATACGACACGAAGATTTATAGTGGTTCGGAGATAACACTCCTACGTCCACTTTGTTGCACGACGGCAACCGTTCTTTTCACTCAAGAACTTGAAGATTTCGGGCTCTTCAAAAGCCTGGTCAAGATCGAGCTTCACTCGCTTGGATCTGACAGACGCTGGGTGATTCCGGGTTCACACCAAAAACCTAACTAGACTAGAAGCTTCACTCGCTTCAGTCAGACAGACAGGGAGATTACGGGCTCTCCTTACAGCCTAGCTTCGATCGAGCTTTACACAAACGATGTAAGTGTAAGCTTGGATCTCAACTCTACGATCGAGGCTTCTTCAATCGATGAAAGAAGGGCCTTGGATCTGAACAACCTAACGACGACACTCAAAAACCTGACAGACAGAGTTTAGGGTTTTTGGTTGACGAACACACTATGAAGAGCTCTTTACAATAAGTGCAAAGATGGCTAGAGCTCTTCTTCTAAGCTTGGATATGGAATGGGCTTAGACTCTAAGTGTGAAGGTTGTGAAGACGAGTTCCGATGAACTGGAAACTCGGAGAACACTGGAAAACAAAGACTCGAAGATTTGCTCAAAGGCTTGGGAGTGTTTGTTTGCTGTATGCGCTCGAATGCTCAAGTAGTGTTCTACTTCTTCACGTTGTGATCCTTCACTATTTATAGGCGGAGGGTTGGCTGAGATCCGTTGCTTGGTTGGTGGCCTTGTCCCTCCTCCTCTCGACAGTACTTGCACAGGCTGGCTACTTTTCAGATGCGCAGTTTTGGATTTTTGCCGGAAATGGCTAAGTTCCAATTTCAACAGTAACTGGAGCGACCCAGTACTGTTACGGCGCCTTGTCGGCCTGGCAGTCAACTCCTCTGCTCCTCTCTTGAGTCGACACGTGGAGATCTCATAATAAATGCGAAGATCTCCAGTTGACTGGAGTTCAAATTCGGAGCGGGAATTTGTGCTGTCGCTTTCTGGTAGGTAGTGGCTCGCTTTGCTTTGAAGTTGTAGCGGCTGCTCTGAAGTGAGTCGCTTCACAGTCATATTTGTAGTGAGTCACTTGAGAAATAAATTTCCCGTGACGCTACTTAATTAAGCGTTGACTCGTGTTGACTCGCTTCGGCTTTTCTTTGTAGCGCACGCTTCGCTTCGCTTTAGTGGGTTCACTTGATTCCACTGTAGCGCTCGCTTCGCTTCGCTTCGCTTCGCTTTGGCAGACTCACTTTGAATCTACTGTAGCGATCGCTTCGCTTCACAATTCTTTGGCACGCTTCACTTCAGTTTGCTTGACCCGCTTCGCTTTGGAAAACACACTCAAGTGAGTGGCCTTCACTTGAACTTTTGAAGCCTAAAATCTAAGCAAATTAAAAGAGCCATCCTAACAGAGTAGGCTTTTAGAAAAATTCTAACTTATTGACTACATCAAAATGGGTCACTTGGGAACAGAACGCTTTGGGGTTTTGGGATCAAATCAAAACACTAAAATATCCCTTATTGGTTCCCCCTTAACATATTCGTTCTTAACAATTCCCAACACAACCTCTTCTCGTGCACTGTTGGCACTCGCTCTGGGATCGTAGCGTCTGGATACGCTCGCTTCACTTTGGCATCTAGCATATCCCAGTAGCTGGCTGAGTTGATGAAGACGTGGAACCCGTTGACTCCGATGAAATTCAGCATCTCCGCCTCCCTCGCTTCAATCACTTCTTCCGTGAAGGCCTTGCAGAGGTTGAATATCTTGTAGTACTCTGTTCCTCGGTATGCAATGTATGTGATGAAGTCGACGGCTTTCGTAAAAAAAATTTCGACATCTCCACGTCGGGGGTAGCGATTGCGGATTGTTTCTGCAGACAGCTCTTTGTCGTTTATGTAACGAGTAAGAGCTCTCTCTTCTGCAGAAGGAGGTGGGGGTTGAGTTGGTGGTGGGATGATGGCGAGATCGGTGTCGGTTGTTTGGGCGGTGTCGGCTGTTTGGGCGGTATCGGCTGAAGTTGCCGATTCTGTGGGTGAGTTTTGTGTTGAGGCTTGGGTAGTTTCGGTAGCTTGGGGTGGTGCTTGTGCTTGTGGTTGGGGTGGTTGGAAGACGGTATACATACCTTCTATATCAATGCTGAGAAATGGTGCTTTGAGGATTTGGAGGGAAGAAGTGGATACTTCTTCATATGGAGATTGAGGTGGGGTTGGTTTTTGTGTAGTGGAGGCTTCGGGTTGGGGTTGGATGTGTGGTTGGGCAGTGGCTGAGGTTTGAGGTTCTTGTAGTAGTTGGGTTTGGGTTTGGATTGGGGGTGTTTGAATTTTGGCGGGTGAAGGCTGGGATTGGGTTACTTCAACTTCTTCCTCGAGCGGCTGCTTCTCAGCCTCGCTCACTTCAAATAGTGCGGCAATTGGTTTCACTTTCTTGGGTCGCTTCGACCCCGCTCGTTTCACTCCTCCTCGCTTCGCTGGTGAAGCGGATTGTTTTGCCTCTCTTGCCTCGCTTTGCCTTTCGGCAACTGGTACTGTTGTGGGCACTTCAACATCTTGAAGTCCCAGATCGATTGGAGTTTTCTCCGACTTCCACAAGTCGTAGAAAATAGTGTTCTTCTTGTAATCTGCTGTGTCAGTGTCAGTCCATCTTTTGTCAGGGAACAGTTTCTCCAGTGCGAAGGAAATCCTGGAGAAGAATTTGAGCTTTCCCTTGCGAAGGATCTGATCAGTGCTTCCCTTCACAAACTTGAAGTCCTTAGCAACTTCATGGATCTGGTTGAAGAACCAGCCATGCCAGTTGAACTTCGTCCCGGTCAGGCTGTCGACGATGACCGTGGTGGCGAACAGCTTGATGTCGGAAAGTTGGCCCAGGTTTCCGACGTAGCAGGCGATGGACTTTGAAAAGAGCTCGCAGATAAAGCTGAACGGCGGTTTTAGATCTGTTCTTATGATGGCTTGCTTTATCTCGACCTCCGCACCTTCGACGGCAAATCATGCGTATTCAACTCCAACAGACAATCCCAACTCCAGCAAGGAGTTTACTCCTTCCTCCGGCAAATCAAAGACTCCGGCTATCGCGCTCAAGTTTACTTCCACCGGCGTTCCCTTCTCCGGGTCTGTTGGTTGATGAGTTTTCTCCTTCTTTCAGATTCAATAGAATCTCAGCTATGGCTTTGCCCAGAATCTTCTGCGGCTTCGCCGTGACAAACTTCCACAAGCCGGCCGTGGTCACGGCCTTGCGAAAGAATCCGTTTGCATCAACAACAGTTGGGTCGAGATGAGGCTCGACGTTGATATGATTATTGATTTTGGCCAAGAACTGCTCCATCGTTTGAGATTTCTGCTTCTTTCCCATGGTGAAATTTAGAGTGATTTGAATGGAGATTTAAAAGAAAAGGGTGGGATTGAGACTCGTGAGTTTGCAGAGAGATTGCAGAAATCTTGCACGAGAATGGCAAATATAGAGAGTGATGAATGTTTTTGCAGTTCTGCAACTCTCCCTTATATTGATTTAGGGTTCGGCTGACGTGGTAGGGGCAAGACAGTAATATCCCCGTAGATCCTGTTTGTATACGGCGGAAAGCGGCGACGTGACTGACCTGTCCGGCGTCACCACAGTAAAAGTGAACCGCCAACTTGACTTGGCTTTCCACGTGGCCGACTGCAATTTGTCCTTCCAATAGGCGTTGATCTAGTGGCTGGGGTTGAAGAACTGTTGAGATTCGACGGCTGGATCTCGTGCGATTTTCCCGCTTCAAATTTGAAGTTAACTGCACGCGCCTGGATTCTCGCCCTGTACGTGCACCTGCATTTAATGCAAAGTAAAAAGTAAAATTTGCACTCGAGTGCGTACAGCTCATACGCTCGCTTCGTACCCGCTCGCTTCGAGTGCAGCCGCTTTGGCTTTTACTCGCTTGCGAAGTACTCGCTTGGCGTGACTGTTCCGCACTCACTTGCGATGGCTGGCTTTGAGTGACGTAGCACTCACTTGGCCATCTGAAGCGACTGAAATAAGAAATTGAAAATTCTTTATCATAATTTAAAATGTTTCTGACTAACATACTTTGAGGATAAACAAGAGTGTTTTCCTCTTTGTATTTGTGTCAGATTCATTTCATATTTTCCACATAGTAAGTGAAGGTTTCTAGCACACTTCACATTACTTAGTGTACTTGAATTGAAACACTTACCAGTTAATCTCACATTGTAGGAGATTGATACCACTTATTGATGTTACTTGTAGAGTTTGACACCACTTGTTGAATGTATTACTTGATGATCCTTTCTTCAAGCTTGGTCTTCGTGGCATTCATCTCTTCCATCTTCCTCCACGAACTAGAGACTCCTCCATCGAAGGAATGGGGGGGGGGGGGGTGGGGGGAGAATGAATAGAGTACACAAGCTTACTACAACCCGAAGGGAGCTTCACGTAAGTGTACATATTCACGACGAATGGGAGATGGGTACAAGTCCTTATCTCAGAGCAGAATAAGACAGGATGACAATGAGAATGCTCTGACAAGATAATCTCGTTTTTACGCAGAAGCATGTCACCAGCTCTGCAACCTTTTGAAGAAAAAGGTAATCCTTCATGCTTCCTCCTATGATCTACAGAATGAATTTGCCTACGACTCGCTTGACCCAAATTAGGGTTAATTGAAGCGATGCAAAATTCAATGAGGGGAGGAATGGATAGACATTCGGCAGCTCAGCTCAATGAAGAGTGAGTAAGGAATGAATATTTATCCACGATGAAGGAGATGAGAAGACATGCTCCTCTTCGGCGGAAAGATGAGAAGAGGACGCAAGGTCTAGGTGCCAGCCCTACCTAAGCTTTCACCATTTTTACGTGGGAAGGCCCGATACAAGACCCCACAACCGTTACTAGAAACGGCACTTGCGAGTGTTTATACCCACTCGCTAGGAATCCTAGGCTAGGTAGCAGCTTTCCTTGCTCGCTTTGGAAGTAGATTACTCCGAGAGCAATCAATAGTTCCCCCTTAACCAATGGCTTAACAATTCCTGTAAGCGGGTAAGGAACGTCTTCCAACACTCCACCTTTCTCCACCTTATTTCTCCTTCTTCAAGCGAGTGAAATTTTAAAGTGACTCGCTTGAGTTGGTGAAGATCCGAAGCGAGTGACGCTTGAAGACAAGCAAACACTCCTTCGTGCATCCTGGATCTAACACTCTTCATCAGGGTCTAGTAACCCTAATTCCATGCATAGCTGATTGAAACGAGATTCAGCTAGAGGCTTGGTGAGGATATCTGCTCGCTGGAGATCTGTATGTATTTTCTCGAGCTTGATATCTTTCTTCTCGACATGATCACGAATGAAGTGATGTCGGATTTCCACGTGCTTGCATCTGGTGTGAAGCACTGGATTCTGCGAGATACATATTGCACTGTTGCTGTCGCAGAAGATTGGTATTTCATTCGCTTCAACTCTGTAGTCCTTCAATTGCTGACGAAGCCATAGAATTTGAGAACAGCAGCTTCCAGCGGCCATATATTCGGCTTCAGTCATTGAAGTAGCTACACTGGTTTGCTTCTTTGAAAACCATGAGATCAGCTTGCTTCCCAAGAACCGACAAGTGCCCGACGTTGATTTCCTATCAATTCGGCATCCTCCATAGTCAGCATCAGAATATCCTGTGAGCTCCAGATTATCTTCAACAGGATACCACAGCCCCATGTTGATGGTGCCTTTGAGATAGTGAAGGATTCGCTTGGCACCTTCAAGATGGCTGTGCTTGGGATTGCTTTGGAAGCGAGCGCAGACTCCAACTACAAATGCTATATCCGGCCTGCTTGCAGTGAGATATAGAAGGGATCCGATCAGAGCTCGGTAGTCTGTAGCATCCACAGACTTCCCATCTAGGTCTGGCTCTATCTTCCAGTTGGTGTTCATAGGGATCTTTATAGCTTTAGCATGTTGAACACCAAACTTGGCAAGCATATCTCGAGTGTACTTGGCTTGATTGATGAAGATTCCATCATCTTGCTGCTTCACTTGAAGACCTAGGAAGCAACTCATCAAGCCAATCATAGACATCTCATATTTGGTCTTCTTCAACTCTCCAAACTTCACGCTAAGCGACTGGTTTGGTGACCCAAATATGATATCATCCACATAGATCTGGACCCATAGCATATCTTCTCCATGATTGATGGTGAAGAGAGTCCGATCTATCTTTCCTTTGTGGAATCCATTATCCACTAGGAATTGAGATAGGGTATCATACCATGCTCTAGGCGCCTGCTTCAAACCATACAGGGCCTTCTTCAATCGATACACCTTATCTCCTTGCTCGAAACCCGGTGGCTGCTCCACATACACCTCTTCCTTCAGCTCTCCATTGAGAAACACGCTCTTGACATCCATTTGATAGACTTTGAATTTCTTAGCCGCTGCATAGGCAAGAAATAATCTGATCGCTTCAAGTCGTGCCACTGGAGAGAAGGTCTCATCGAAGTCGATCCCTTTCTCTTGGCAGTAGCCTTTGGCGACGAGTCGAGCCTTGTTTCTCACGACGTTGTGATCCTCATCCGTCTTGTTCTTGAACACCCACTTGGTGCCAATCACATGCTGAAATTTGGGACGATCCACGAGATACCATACGCCGTTTCTGTTGAACTGGTTGAGCTCTTCTTGCATGGCAATCACCCAATTAGAATCAGCTAGGGCTTCTTCCACGCATGCTGGCTCAATATTTGAGAGAAAGCAACTAAACATAGCACTTTCTCCGAACACTTGGCTTCTAGTCACCACGCCTTTGGATGGATCTCCAATTATTTGGCTAGGTGAATGGTTCTTGAGCCATGCACGCTTGGATCCACCAGCTTCCTCTTCATCTTCATTCTGGTCGCTTGGCTCAGCAACTGAAGCGACCGGCATGGGTGCTTGGCCTGCACTCACTTCAAGAGTCTTGGGGGCAGCTTCAACCTTCTCTTGGGCAATCTGTTCGCTTGAATCCTTGATTTCTTCATCATCTTCAAGCACGTCCCAAATTAGTGGATTAACGGGTTCCTCGCTTGGATTCTTGTCATTTGCTTGAGCCTGTTCCTGTGGAAGATTCATAAAATACGACATGGGGTGATTCTTCCACAATTAGGGTTTTACAATTGAATACCCTGTAAGCTTTGCTTGATGTAGAATACCCTAAAAATATTCCTTCATCAGCTTTGCTTTCAAAGGCTTTCAATTGTGACTTCCCATTGTTATGGATGAAGACCCTACAACCAAATATATGAAAATAAGAGATGTTAGGAATTCTCCCTGTCCATATTTCATATGGTGTTTTGTCGAAGCGTTTGTTGAGAAGCGTTCGATTCTGTGTATAGCATGTTGTGTTGGCAGCTTCAGCCCAATACTTCATTGGAAGCTTTGAATCAGCAATCATGGTGCGAACGACTTCTTTGATGATTCAATTTCTTCTTTCAGCAACTCCATTCTGTTGAGGTGTGCATGCTGAGGATGTCTGGTGTGCTATGCCATGCTCCGTGCAGTATGCTTCAATGGTTGAGTTTAGAAACTCTGTGCCTTTGTCGGAGCGGATGGTGGCAATCGCTTGGTTTTTCTCCACAGCAAGACGCTTGAGCAATTGAGGTAGCTTGGACAGTGTCTCCTTCTTACTAAAGAGAAATACAACCCAAGTGTAGCGAGAGAAATCGTCGACTACAACTAGAGTGTATTTTCTTCCATTTACACTGACTGGAGTGACTGGTCCAAACAGATCCATGTGTAGTAGCTCGAGTACTCACTTGGATGAAGCTTCTTCAAGACTGGCGAAGTGCTTCTTCGTCTGCTTCCCTCGTTGGCATGGTGAGCATGGATGATTTTGGACAAAGACTTCATTTGGTATGCCTTGCACCAAGCCTTTTCGAGCTATGCGGTTGATTGTCTTGAAGTTGAGATGGTTCATACGTCTGTGCCATAGCCATCCAATTTCTGTAGCACTCTTAGCGATCAAGCACGTCTCCTCCTTGCAGCTATCCCATTGCGCAATGTAGACATTCCTCTGTCTAACTCCGGTGAGTGCAATCTGGGATGTTAGCTTGTTCTTCACAATACACTTATTGGAGATGAACTCCACCTTGTATCCCTTGTCACAAAACTGTGAGATGGATAGCAAGTTGTGCTTCAGTCCTTCCACGTAGGAAACCTCCTCGATTGTGAGCTTTCCTATTCTCAGTGCGTCGTAACCCTTGGTGCTTCCTCGAGAGTTATCACCAAACGTCACATGTGGACCCTTCTTCTCAATATAATCTTGAAGTAGAGACTTCATGCCAGTCATATGTCTTGAACATCCACTGTCCAAGTACCAAATAGGTTAACCTTTTGGCATGGGGTCCATGGCGCTCACCTGCATTTAGACAAGTTTTGGTACCCAAATCAGTTTGGGTCCTTGCAGGTTAGTCCCTTTTGGTACCCACACTTGCTTTACTCTCTTTTGAGAGTTAGCTTGTGTTTTGGGCCTCTCGGCCTTTTGAAACTGTGATTTCTGCTTTGATGCAGCTTCACATATGCAACAGTGTGTGCATTGAGGGTATCGGCTCGCTTGATACATACCTATGCTCTTGCCCTTTTGCTTATATCCTGAAGCGACTCGCTTCGGATTAGCTATTGGCTTAGAGACTGATTTAGGGTTTACTGTTTTTCGAAGCGGCTCGCTTTGGTTTCCTTGAAGCGGTCAACCTAGGGTTTTGACCCTGACTCGCTTGAGTAACCTTGGAAGTTTGAAGCGACCTCCTTGGTGCTTCGAATACTTCCCCCTCAACATGAGTACGTTTGGACCATCTCCAATCTGGCTCACGTGACACATAGACATTACTCCTTTTCTTGAAAGGAAGATCCTTTGTCTCTCGTGTCTTGGTCTGAGACTTAGAAGCTTCAACGTTCTTCCCTTTACCCTTTGATTGGTAAGTTTTAGCATTGTGAGTGCTAGGGATTGTTGGACTTTGCTTACCCTTAGATTCTACCCTTAAAGATATAGACATCTTCATTGGTTTCTTCTTAGGGTTCTCAACCATTTTTCCTTTGTCATTGTTGGTGGTTGCTTTGGAGGCAGTGGGCACATCCAAAGTAACTGATGGTGTTGTGTTAGAAGCACCAACAAAGACAGTAGGCTTGGAAGGTCCACCCTCATATCCGAGTCCTCCCTTTCTACCAAAAGGTAGAAGCGAGCTTTCTAGTGCCTGCCTTGCATACGAGGCTTTGTTCAAGTTGGCCACTAGATTGGATTGGGTTTCATACCTTCCCTCCAAGCTTTGATGTCTAGCAAAGAGATCCTCGAACTTACTAGTCATAGCCCTTAAGTTAAGTTTGACTTGGTCAAGCCCAGTGGCTAACTTTCGATTCTCCTTCTCGCTATTAGACATAGCTTGTTTCAACACTTTGTGGTCACTTGACAGTTTGAGGTGTTTGTCAAGCAACTCACTCCATGTCGAGGAATGGACTTCCTCTTGGTGAGTGTGTGCGAGTGTAATTGAACTAGATGAAGGATAGAAGAATACCTCCCCAGTCTCCTCGTAGGTGAGCGCCATGAGCCCAAGATCCTCTCCCTCACTGGAGTTGGGATCAGTGAATGCGTCAGAGTCGCTTGAGACATCTTCGATTGAAGCGACTGGCAGTTCACTCGCTACAAGCGCTCGCCTGGGGGCTTCTCTTTTAGCCTTCAGTTCTTCTCGCTCCTTCGCACTCAACTTTGGGCAGTCAGATTTGTAATGGCCCATTTTATGGCAGTGGTAGCACTCCACTTCCATCATGTCCCTCGAGATCGGTTTAGTCATCTCTTCTCCCTTTCCTTTGCTTTCACGAGCATCAGTACTCCTTCCCTTGTACTGCTTGTAGAATCTCTTGTACTTGCCCACACGTGAGTTCATCTTGTTGAAATTCTTCGATAAGAACGCAACATGCTCTTCCAGCTCTTCTCTTGACATCTTGGCGAGTGTCTAGTCGCTTGGTCCTTCTACGGCTTTGAAAGCGACCCCTTTCGAAGGTGTAGGAGCTTCATTTTCATCATCAAGACTCATTCGATTCAGATCAAACTCGTGAGCTTTGAGTTCGGAGAACAGGATCTCCGGTGTGAATTTTGTCAAGTCCTTCGTAGCTAGGTACAGCTCCTTCATGGTCTGCCACTTCCGGGTGAGAGCTCGAACGATCTTGAGGTTTATCTCCTTGTCTGTGAGTTCCTTCCCAAGTGAGTTGAGAGTAGCAATAATGTTGGTAACTCTCAGCTCGAAGGCGTTTATGGACTCTCCTGGCTTCATTATAAGACCTCAAACTCCCGCATCTGTACGGCGAGCTTGTTCTCCTTGATCTTGTCTGTTCCTTGAGAAATGAGGGCTAGGGTTTCCCACATTTCTTTCGCCGTTGCGCACTTCCTTATCCTTGGCAGATAGGCGTCCGACACAGTGCTCTGCATTGTGTGGCGTGCGATTTTGTCGAGGTTGGCGATCTTGAAGTCGTTGGATTTGTACTCATCCTTGTCCTTCTCGACATATGTTTGTCTGACATGAGCTGGGCGGCCTTCAGCAGCTGGAACATCTACAGAGATTGCTTTCTTGATTTCGATCGGTCCTTCCTCTATTACCTCCCACATTCTATCGTGGATGGAACTGAGGAAGCTCTCGAATCGAAAGCTCCATGTTTCGTATCCTTCGATAGAGAACTGTGGAAGATTCGATGCACTGTATGTAGACATAGCAAACTATCAGCAGTAATGCAGTATGCGTGGGTGAGGGTTTTATGCACTTAGGAAAAACTGGATCCGGTTCAGTGAGACAACTGAAGCGAGAGGGGACTCGCTTCGGATATGCAAAGCAAAGGCTTGAAAGAACCGCTGCTCTGATACCACTTGTTGGTCCCGGTTTGTTAGAGGAAAAACACGTAGAGGGGGGGGGGGGGGGGGTGAATACGTGTTTTGAAGTTTTTCAACTTCTTTTCCTCAAACTCAGAGTGACAAGTAAAGAGCTCGCTACATCACTTAAGACTTAGCTAAAAGCTAGATCTATAGTTTGTAGCATACCTACTTGACCTAAGTATACACTTGATCAAGAGTGAGTCTTTACTCGTAAATGCGGAATTTCGGTGAGCTAAACTTTCCTAAGTAATTGAAAACTTCAGTTTAAGTTTG
The DNA here is from genome assembly GCA_029379335.1 of Thymus mandschuricus. Lineage (NCBI taxonomy): Eukaryota > Viridiplantae > Streptophyta > Magnoliopsida > Lamiales > Lamiaceae > Thymus > Thymus mandschuricus. Next base: position 20,286,217 of record CM057076.1, on the reverse strand, counting down.
TTTAAATGCTTGTGCAATGAATAATCAAACAATAAACAAATAGAGAGATTAGGATTTAGAGATACGACACAGAGATTTATAGTGGTTCGGAGATGAAACTCCTACGTCCACTTGTTGCACTTAGGCAACTCGTTCTCTTCACTCAAGAACTTGAAGATTACGGGTTCTTCAAAAACCTATGTCAAGATCGAGCTTCACTTGCTTGGATCTGATGACAACTGGTGATTACGGGTTCACCACACAAGACCTAAACTGGACTGGAAGCTTTACTTGCTTCAGTCTGACGACAGGGAGATTACGGGTTCTCCTTACAACCTAAGCTTCGATCGAGCTTCACACAATCGATGAGAGTGTAAGCTTGGATCTACTCTATGATCGAGGCTTCTACTATGGAGGAAAGTAGAGCCTTAGATCGAACACAACCTAACGACAAACACAAAACCTAACTGAACTTTTAGGGTTAGGGTTTTCTGTTTCGACAGACACACTAATGAAGAGTTCTTTACAACAAGTGTAAAGATGGCTAGAACTCTTCTTCTAAGCTTAGATATGGAATGGGCTTAGAAATCTAGGTGTGAAGGTTGCGAAGACAAGTTCCGATGGGACTGGAACTTGGAGAACACATGGAAACAAAGACTCGATGAATAAGCTGAAAGCTGGGAGTGTTTGTTTGCAGTAGGCGCTCAATGCTCAAAGTAGTGTTCTACTTCTCTTCGTCTTCATCCTTCACTATTTATAGGCGGAGGGTTGGCCGAGATCCGTTGCTTGGTAGGTGGCCTTGTCCCTCCTCCTCTCGACAGTACTTGCGCAGGCAGTGCTTTTTCAGGTGCGCCAGTTTTGTCACTTTGCCTGAAATGACTAAGTTACAAACCTAACAGTAACTGGAGCGAGCTAGTACTGTAGCGGTGCCCTGTCGGCCTGGCAGTCAACTCAACTGCTCCTCCCCGCGTTCGATACGTGGAGATCTCGCAATTAATGCGATGATCTTCAGTTGACTGGAGTTCAAAATAGGTGTGGGAATCGTGTTGTCGCTTTCTGTTAGGTAGGGGCTCTCTTCGCTTTAGATTTGTAGCGTCCGTCACTTCAGGGTCATACTGTAACGGGTACTGGAGAAATAAATTTCCCGGGTGTCCGCTTTTAGTATTTATTGACTCCGTGTTGACTCGCTTCATCTTTTACTGTAACGCTCGCTTCGCTTCGCTTTGGCAGACTCACTTCGAATCTACTGTTGCGCTCGCTTCGCTTCGCTATTCTTTGGCACGCTTCACTTCAGCTGGGTAGACTCGCTTCGATTGGAAAACACACTCAAGCGAGTAGCCTTCACTTGAAATTCCTGCAGTCTATAACCTAAGTGACTAAAGCAAAATCAAAGTCATCCTAACAGTATAGGCTTAGAAAATTTTCTAACCTATTCTACATCAAAATGGGTCGCTTGGGAATAGGATACTTAGGGGTTTTGGGATCAAATCAAAACAAATGTGTACTCACTTCAAAGTGTCCCATTTGAGTTCCCCCTTAACATGTGATCCTTAACAATTCCCAACATATTCTAACTTCTCCATTGCTAAACATGTGCTTTAAATAAAAAGCAATGTGGTCTTTTAAGGGTTGTAATGTAGGCTCTTTGGTTAGGTATGAAGTTTTTAGGTTAAGTGACTTGTTATCCCACAACACAAAACTATGTAGCAAGAAAATCTACTAGGCCCAAATCTCTAATCATATGAGAACAAATATACAACTAAAACATCAACCATTTAAAGATACCCCCTTCCAAGACAAAATTCCACTTCAATCCTTTCATTCTTCAATGCTCTCTTTCAAGTTTCTCAAGTACTACCTCATAAATGCTCATTTGTGCACTAATAATCTCTTTTTTCTTTTTTGTTTTTATTGAAAGGGTTTCTCCCCTTTTCTTTCAAATCACTTATTTATGAGATTAACAACTCGAGAGCTCATATGGAAATAGACTCAACTGTCAAATTTACTCAAAGCATAGCATCACATGTCTCTGTTCACTTTCTCCACATACCCATCTCCAATACCCAATTATCCTCTCGGCTAGATCAAAGAAAAGGCTAAGGCTCAAAAGGGTTCACTAGGAATTTAGAGAGTAAATGAACAAGTGTACGGATAAAGAAAATGGCTAGCAAAGAAAAATGCCACATATCATTTCTATATTTCAAACAGAACAATGCAACCTCAAAGAAGAGTCAAGACAAGTTCTAGAGAAAGTCATACTTGTTAGGATAAAAATCACACAAGAAAAAAATTAGACTATGAATATGCAATAGTCTTGGCTCAAATCCTCTCATGGGTAAACAATTTTTTTTGTTCATATTCCTCAAGAAGTAAGTGTTCTAGTTCCATTGACACAAGTCTCACTAATCACAAGGAATCATCATAAGCATAAACAAATTTTAGATTTTTGAAAGAATTCATCATTAGCTTGTATCAACAATTCACCCAACACTAGTTCCTAATACTTCTCATATTCATCTTGTGAACTCAAAGCAATTGCAAATCAAGATCAAGATCCAAGAAAAACTCCAAAATCCCTTATTACATACCATAAGAATAAAAACAAAAATATCCGAATAAAAATAAAATAAAATCCATCAACAAATAATACTACTAAAATCCAAATACGAAAAACAATACCAAAATCCAAATTCCACAAATACCACAATCCAACAATCAGAAATAAATATAGGAGAAAGGGTAGGACGACCGGATAAGCAAACCAACTTCCAACCCCTCAAACTTATTAATTCCCTACATAGTGAGGAATAAGTTTACATGAAAGCTTGGTTTACTTATTGAGGGCTCTCAAACTTCAACCGGAAGGAGGAGACGAGAGTAAACGCCTTGCATGACGAGCTTGGAGATTCTCCATATATTTGATAATCTTATCCTTCTTCTCTTCCATGTAAACTTGCCTCTCATGGATCATCGTGGAAGAAGTCTGAATCTCACTAAGCTCATGCGTCAAGACGGAATGCCTCTCCATCTGCCTCTCCTCCATTGCATCCACACATTTGCCCATTGCCTCATAGTTGAAGAGAGAGGTGCCTTCAATACCTAGAAGACGACTTTGAGACGATTGGAGAAACACCGATTGATCCAAAGTATTCATGCCTCCTAAGCCACCTTGTCCCGAGCTCGTAGAAGCACCAAGGTTCTCCGCATCACAATCATTGATCCATTCCTTGTGAGATCGCGTGTTCATGAGCCAATTCTCAAGAGAAAGAATGGTAGTGAGTGGTGTGTTTGGCAACAAAAACCAATCTTCGGATGGGAGGACAAGGTTTGCTTGAAATTACATGCATCTTCCGGAGGGCATCCATATCCAACTACTTCGTTCCCTCAACAGCCGTGTAGCCATGTTGGAAAAGAAAGTACTCCACAATAGCCGTGATGAACACCCCATTATAGATGATGTTTTGCTCATTCAGACTTATGAAGGCAAAGTGCTCCAATAGAAGGAAACCAACATCAAAGTTGGTGCTTGTAAGCATACAATGGAGGATAGAGGCTTCCTTGACGGTGACCCCGGTATTGTGCTCCCGGCCACACATCTGATAACCACATATTTAGCATGCTTTAGAGTGCGTCTCGATGCGTGTTTTGGGTCGGATATGTGCTTCAATGAATGGGAAATGATAGGTTTTTACAATTTATGCATTTTCCATATGCTTTGCGCTTTCTCTCATTTTCCGTGCTAATTCCAGGTGCTGTGGAAATTTTGTGGGCAAGTTTGACTTATCCTATGTCGAAGAGGATCGAGAGAGGAAGCTGTAGCACTTTGCGGATTAATTTTCCGATGCCGGACGAGAGAGAACGAGCCAAAACCGTGAGAGCGCGCAAACTGTGAAATGTGGGCGGAAATGCACAAGTCAAACGGAAATGCACTAGTCAAACCTTTATTCAACTTTCCAGAAATTACAAATTTTACCCTACCTTCTCAACTCAAGTTTCTGTTATTTGCAATTTGACCCCAATTTGTGGGAAAACTATAAATAGCTAGTTATTTTCCTTATTTGGCAACTAACAACACTTGTAATTCACTTTGGCACTCTCTCTTAGAACCCTAGCTATTTTCCCTCTTTCTTCTTTGGTATTTTCAAATATTGTTGGATGATCAAGCTTGGTTATTGAAGAATTGTGGAGCATTTCAATTCCTTCTCCTTTCCTTGTTACTTCTATTATGAATTCTCTTATTTTCCATGGTTTGATTGCTAGATCTATGGCTAGCTAAGCTTGCATATGGCTCCAAGTGATGGATAATTTGATGTAGATGATAGGTGTTAGAATTTAGGATGTTGATCTACCTTCCCCTTGGATTGCCTATGGATTGGGACTTTAATTTGTATGCATGAATAATTGATCACTAGGAGTGCATCTAAGGTGTTTGATGGAATGCCCAGGAAGCTTCTATTCATAGCACTCGGCATCAATCCATACCCATATCACTTGATTTCATCTCATATAGTTCCTAGAAAGAATTAGATGGGTTGGATGAGAGTTGGTAGGTTATCTTAGACTAATTTGTGCTTTTTGGAGTTGATAGAGTATTTAAAGGCTTAGAAAGTATTTAGTGCTCTATTGATCTACTTGTTAATCACCCTAGTAAGGAAGGTTAGCATATTTGATATAAGAAACCATCCAAGGTGGATTAAATTGGCTTGAAGCATCTAGATTCTAAGACCTTCATCATCATCATATTGGAAATCACTTGGACCCATGCCTTTCCTATTGTTGATTTTTTTTGTATTTGCATTCTACTAGTCTTGTTTAGTTTACATTCCACTTTACTCTTTGCTTAGTTAAGTAAAAAACCAAATCATGATTATGTGCTTAGATAGTATAATGGAGACGACATAGACTACTTGATTTGCTATTACCATATTAACTCCTTGTGGTTCGACATTCGGACTTACCTTGTTTGATATTATTGCTAGGCTAGAAATTAGCTCTAGTCAATTTTTGGCGCCGTTGCCGGGGAGTGATTAGATAGACATTTTAATAGTTTGTTTAGTCACTTGTTACTAATCTAAGCTTGTTTTTAATTTTTCTTTCTTTTTGTTTTGAAGGTACATGCTCACAAGGTCCAGGGGAAGACTTGTAGAGCCACTTGTCTTGCAATTTGAGAGAAGACATAGAAGAAGGAATTCTAGAGAAGAGCAAGAAATGGGTGTTTAAAACCCGAATACAGAGGCTATTATGAGAAGGATGGAAGAAATGCAAATAGAAATTGATGAGCAAAAGAGGAAGGCTAATGAGGCGCCACCACCTCCTATCAACTTTATGTATCAAGCTCCAACGGATCAATATCAAGGAGGAGAGTGGGGTACGATCAATGCCAACAATTTTGAGTTGAAGACCGGCTTGATTCAAATGGTGATGAATGCACAATTTGGAGGAAACCCCCTAGAGGATCCAAATGCACATCTTACTTCCTTCTTGGAGATGTGTGACACCGTTAAGCTAAATGGTGTCCCTTGTTATGCCATTCGACTAAGGATGTTTGGTTTCTCTTTGAGGGATAGAGCCAAGGATTGGTACAAGGGATTGAACAAGTCGGAGATACACACTTGGCAAGATCTTTGCAAGGCTTTCTTATCAAAGTATTTCCCTCTCTCAAAGGCTCACAAGATGATTTCGGAGATTTCCCATTTTTCTCAACATGGGGATGAAACCTTATTTGAAGCATGGGAAAGGTATAGAGAGCTTATCCGGAAATGTCCTCAACATGGTTTAAGTGAAGATCAACAAGTGACTCACTTCTATAGTGGACTCACCTCTCACACAAGTGTAGTTGATGTCACCGCGGGGGGTTGTTTGTTGAACAAGCATGCCAAGGAAGCATTGAGGATAATTAAGGAGATGGCCGCTCATGCCTACCAATGGCCTATGGAACGGACTTCCACAAAGAATGTTTCCTCTCTATCGGATGAGAGATATGATGAATTGACTTCACTAATCACTACTCTTAAGAGTGATTATGATAAGGGCCGAAGAGACATGATGGAGATAAGAGCCATCGAGAAATATAAGAATGATGAGGTCTTAAATGAGGAGGAGGTGAAGTACATTAACCGTTGGAATCAAGGTAATTTTCAAAGAAATTATGGAAATCCTACCTTCAACAATCACCCAAACCTCTCCTATGGAAATCCGCAAAATGCTATCAATGCTCCTCAATCTTCTCCTCCCGGATTTGGTGCTTCTCATCAAGTAGTTGAAGAGAAGAAGCCTCCTCAACCGGGGTTGGAAAGCATCATCCAACAAATGGCCGCTCAACAAAGCACTTTCATTGCTCAAATGGGGCAAAAGGTCACCACCTTGGAGAACACGGTTTCCTCCATGGACAAGCATATCAAGATGCTTGAGGGTCAAATTAGTCAAATGGCTAACCATGTTGCCTCTCAACACAAGCAAGGGCAATATCCGAGCAATACGGAGGTGAACCCCAAGGGAAATGTAGTGCCATTGTTACAAGAAGTGGAAGAGCATATGGAAGCAAAGAGAAAGTTGTAGATGTTGAAGAAGAGCCATTAGTTGAGGATTTGCCATATGAAGAGGAAGACCACGTGGTTGAGACAAAAAATGAGGAAGTGAGAAATCATATTCTTGAGAGGGAGTTTCTTAAGAGGAATGATGTGGTGGAAGTTCCTTTACCTACAAAGAATGTCATCACCAAGGCACCTTTCCCTCATCGTCTACCAAAGCCCAAGATGGATGAGAAGATGAAGAGGTTCTTGGCCATGATTAGCAAGGTACAAGTTAACATTCCTTTGTTGGATGCATTGAGAGATATGCCCGGGTATGTGAAATTCTTGAAGGATGCCGTTTCTAACAAAAGAAAGTTTGATTTGCTTGAAACCATCAATATGAGTGAAGAGTGTAGTGCGGTTCTCCAACGAAAGCTACCTCTCAAGCAAAAGGATCCGGGATCGTTTACCATTCCTTATCTCGTTGGAGGTCAAAAATTTGGTAATGTTCTTTGTGATCTTGGAGCCTCTATCAATTTGATGCCTTTGTCTATCTTTAAGAGGCTTGACATTGGAAATCTTCGTCCTACTCCGGTGTGCCTACAAATGGCGGATCGGTCTATCACTTATGCACAAGGAATTGTTGAAGATGTGCTAGTGAAGGTAGAGTCCTTCATATTCCCGGTGGATTTTGTTGTGCTTGATATGCCGGAAGACAAAGAGATGACTCTCATTCTTGGGAGACCATTTTTGGCAACCGGGAGAGCCTTGATTGATGTGCATGAAGGGAATCTCACCTTTCGAGTCAACAACGAAACCCTCACCAATTCGATCTATGATGCAATGAAGAAATCAAAGGATCATGACTTTGAGGAGTGCAATGTCGTAGGGGTTGTATCACCATCTCAATGAGAGGATCATTTGGAATTCCAAGACTCCGTCTACCCATACTCCGAGCTCGATGAGGCTTGTGATGAACTTTTGAGCGCCCTAGCTCTTATGGAGTCTCAAGAGTCTTCGTCTCCTATTGACCCACAAATTCTCTCGTCTCCTCAACATGAGCATGATTTATTCCCAAACAACACCGAAGAGAATCTACTCCAAGATTGGAGCTCTAAGGATGAAGGTATTTCTCATTCTCTAATTCCTAAGGACTCTCTAGGAAGTGTTGATTTGTTTGAGCCGAAAGAGAATAGCATGAATGATGTGGAATTTTCTTGTGAGTTGGAAGTCGAGAAAGATTGTGAGAAGCATGCTAAGTTTGGGGGTGTTACCCCTTATGAGGAAGTTGTGGAGGCGAGTATTGATAGTTTGGAAGTGACTAAAAAGTTTGATATCAATACTCCTTTGGTCGATTTATTGATTAGTATGCCGAATCATAAGAAGCTCATAGAGGATATAGACAAGAGGAAGGAGAAAATGGGTGACAATATTCCTTTGATCCTTGAGGAGACGACATTTTATAAGCCGGAAGTTGAGATTGAATTGCCAATTCCAAGTGAGGAGAAGTGCTACAAGATCGGGGTTGAGTCTCGGGTGAAGCTTGTGTATCCATTTCATGGAGGAGGTACAAGAGGAATGAAGCAAAGCCTCCTTGGAAGATAGGAGATCCATTTCACGACGAATGTGGAGAAGTCAAATTTCGAGGCAAGGATTCGTTTGATGTCCCGTGAGCTCCATTGAGGTATCGTCGAGCTAGCGACGTTAAACAAAGCGCTCGTTGGGAGGCACCCCAACACGTATCCTTTATTTTCTCGTTTTCTTCAAGTTTAGTCGTTTTAGTCGAATAAGAGTTGAGAAGTGGGTCAATATGTTATGGAAAGAAATTTCTAAGTGTTGGATGCTTTCCTATGCCTTAGAAATTTTTTGAGATTTTTCAAGTTGGCAATTTCATGCCTTAGAAAAATTTTGAGAATTTTCAAGTTTTGTATTCCAACACTTAGAAAAATTTTGAGGGTCTAAGTTCTACTTTTGCACAGTCCGGCGGTAAAATCGAGAAAAAATAGCAAAACTCGTCGATTGCGTTGAGTTCTAAGACTCGAGAGTAGGGGGAGGACCGACTTTCGTCCCGGACCGGCCCGGAAACGCCCGGGCCAAGCCCCGGGAACAGACTCAAATGCGACCAAATGCCGGACCAAGCCCCGGGTCGCAGCTTAGGTCGCAATCCACCGGTAGAATGCGGCCTAACCATGGGTCGCAATTCACAGAGTTTTGAAGGCTACTCAATTGCGGTCAACGCACGTTGACCGCAGCTCCTCCTTCTCCCCCTATTTTTCATTTTTGTTTTTCTTTTTATTTGTATGCTATGTGTGTGTCTTCTTCCTCATTTACTCCACCCATCTACTACTTTATCTCTCTACCTTCTAGCACTTCTTCATGAAAATGGCAAAATTTTGAATTTTTCTTTCACTCATATCTCTTATTCCTCTTTGAATCTTGCAAAACCCCACCATAGAGTTGCTTTTCATCACATAAGCTTCCTTTTAAGACCAAAATTGTTCATTTTCATGCTTGTTTTGGTGTAAAGCAAGAATTGGGTTGTGGTTAAGTTCTTGAGGGGATTTGCTCATTCTTGTCCTATTTTGCAAAGAATCATGAGGAGAAGTTCTAACAAAGGGAAGGAACTTATCAAGCATGACGAAGGAAGGATTCAACTTAGTCGAGCACATACCGGAATGAGCAACATTGAACGTTATTTTCATCCAAAGCTTGGACCTTTGTGAGTGTAGTTTAAATTCCTTATTATTCTTCCCTCCAAACTCATTTTAGACTTTGTTTCTAAAATAAGTTTGGGGGAGGGGGGTAGGATAAGGTCTTTAAACTACTTTTCTCTCTTCGGTTTTTCATTAAAGTTGTGATTTTTAAGCTTGTTTTTGCTTAATAGAGTCGATTGAGTTGCTATGATGTGGTTGGAGGATGTTGCTTGTTGATGGGATGAGAGTGTGTAGAATGGATTGTGTGTGGTGGAGTTTTGAGGAGAAGAAAATTTGGAAAGAAAATTTGGAATTTGAAAAGGGGTGTGTGCAAATAATTCAAGTGATGTTTTCACGCTTTATAAGGGTGCTTAGTTGCGTAGGTGCAAAATTTTTCAAGTTCCATTTTAAAAGCATCACTTGAGTTGTAGTGCTTCTTGTTCACATGGTTAGATATTGTGGTTATCATTCCTTTGCTTTCAAGAGAGATGTCGATGATGATTTGAGCGGAAATTGCATCATATTTTTGGGATTTCTCATGTGTGTGTTGAGTATGAAATGATTGCATAACATGATTAACTAGGAATGATTGATCTTAGGCACATGAACTCTAAACAAAAGCTTGTGAGGTTTGAGCCAAAACGTTTAATTGATAACGTTCTTTTTCTTTCTTAAGAGTTTGCCATGTATTGCATCGTTATCTTCTAGAACTTGCCTTCAATCTCGATCGAGGTTGCTATATGTGCTACGAGAACTTAGAAATGATTTTAGGCCCTCACTTGTTAGCTTCATTATTCCCTAAACACTAACAAAATGAAACGTTAACTTTGTGGTCCCCCTTGAGCCTTTGAAGCCTTTGTTGCTAAACCGGATGAAAGGGTGTGAAGGTTGGTTAAGGGAATCTATTGAGAGGTTGTGAAGTAAGTGAAAAAACGAGGTTTGAGTAGTTTGATTGAAGAGGTCGTTTTAAGATGAATATACTCCTATGAGCTCTAATAAAAATAAAATTTAAAAAAAAAAAAGAAAAAAAAAAAAAAAGAAAGAGATGAGAATGGAATTCTCATATATAAAAAAAAAAAAAAAAAAAAAAAAAAAAAAAAAAAAAAGTGAAGAAGTTGAAAAGGAAAAAAAAAAAAAAAGAGTTTGAATAAGATAGTTGTGAATGAGAGCATAAAGGAGTTATTCATGAATACTTGAGAAGCTTCAATCAAGCTTATGTACTTAAGAATGTAAAGAGGTGAAATGGTGAAGGTAGAAGGTGGAGAAATTCACACTTAGAGTGGAGAAGGGAAGGTGAAAGTACTTAAGAGATTTCTTAGTCACTTAGCCTAAAAATCCCTACCTAAACCAATGTCCCCACATTACAAGCCTAAATAAAAGACCTAATTGATCTTAGTTCGAGTGCACAACCAAGCAATGGAGATCTTGAGGTTTAGGGCAAGCTTATGGTAAGAGCGATGCATGCATGAGTTCGATGAGTGTAAACTTCCTACCATACACTTGAGAGAAAGAGTGATACACTTACACTTAGAGATGTTTGGAGTTTCATCGTGCTTGGGTGATTGATTTCTTGGTTGAGAGTGTTGTGTGATTGTGGATTTTTCAATGCACCTTGGGAGTTCCATGTTTGAAAATGCTTTATTGAGTGAGCTTTGAGGCATCGATGATCTTGAATCGCATACCCATATGTGCTTAGGTTCTTTGATTGTTCGTTCCATTGTCGGGATGAGCAATGGCTTAAGTTTGGGGGAGTTTGATAACCACATATTTAGCATGCTTTAGAGTGCGTCTCGATGCGTGTTTTGGGTCGGATATGTGCTTAAATGAATGGGAAATGATAGGTTTTTACAATTTATGCATTTTCCATATGCTTTACTCTTTCTCTCGTTTTCCGTGCTAATTCCAGGTGCTGTGGCAATATTCTGGGCAATTTTGACTTATCCTATGTCGAAGAGGATCGAGAGAGGAAGCCATAGCACTTTCCGGATTAATTTTCCGATGCCGGACGAGAGAGAACGATCCAAAACCGTGAGAGCGCGCAAACTGTGAAATGTGGGCGGAAATGCACAAGTCAAACGGAAATGCACTAGTCAAACATTTATTCAACTTTCCAGAAATTACAAATTTTACCCCACCTTCTCAACTCAAGTTTCTGTTATTTGCAATTTGACCCCAATTTGTGGGAAAACTATAAATAGCTAGTTATTTTCCTTATTTGGCAACTAACAACACTTGTAATTCACTTTGGCACTCTCTCTTAGAACCCTAGCTATTTTCCCTCTTTCTTCTTTGGTATTTTCAAATATTGTTGGATGATCAAGCTTGGTTATTAAAGAATTGTGGAGCATTTCAATTCCTTCTCCTTTCCTTGTTACTTCTATTATGAATTATCTTATTTTCCATGGTTTGATTGCTAGATCTATGGCTAGCTAAGCTTGCATATGGCTCCAAGTGATGGATGATTTGATGTAGATGATAGGTGTTAGAATTTAGGATGTTGATCTACCTTCCCCTTGGATTGCCTATGGATTGGGACTTTAATTTGTATGCATGAATAATTGATCACTAGGAGTGCATCTAAGGTGTTTGATGGAATGCCTAGGAAGCTTCCATTCATAGCACTTGGCATCAATCCATACCCATATCACTTGATTTCATCTCATATAGTTCCTAGAAAGAATTAGATGGGTTGGATGAGAGTTGGTAGGTTATCTTAGACTAATTTGTGCTTTTTGGAGTTGATAGAGTATTTAAAGGCTTAGAAAGCATTTAGTGCTCTATTGATCTACTTGTTAATCACCCTAGTAAGGTAGGTTAGCATATTTGATATAAGAAACCATCCAAGGTGAATTAAATTGGCTTGAAGCATCTAGATTCTAAGACCTTCATCATCATCATATTGGAAATCACTTGGACCCATGCCTTTCCTATTGTTGATTTTTTTTGTATTTGCATTCTACTAGTCTTGTTTAGTTTACATTCCACTTTACTCTTTGCCTAGTTAAGTAAAAAACCAAATCATGATTATGTGCTTAGATAGTATAATGGAGACGACATAGACTACTTGATTTGTTATTGCCATATTCACTCCTTGTGGTTCGACATTCGGACTTACCTTGTTCGATATTATTGCTAGGCTAGAAATTAGCTCTAGTCAACATCCCAAGGGCAAGCAAACTATTCACATACCTGAGAACCGGATTGCAAATATCCGAAGATTTTGCTTTATTAGACATATGATATACGGCAATCTCCTTCCAAAACACTCCTTTATCGAAACCCGGCATATTGGATGAGAAACCACGTTGAGGAACCTTCAAGATGTTGTTGAATTGGTCCGCCGTTAGGGTTTGAGTCACATTCCCCATACGGAAAGTCATGAGCCTCTTCTTCTCATGAATAATAAGAGAGCTCAAGAACTCATGTGCTTATAGACATACCATTTCGACCATCATGTGCTTCCATCCCACATTGCAAAATAGAGACCACACGTCATCATGAAGGCCTAACCTCCTCAAAGTGGCACTACAGGGGAATCTTGTCGGCCTTATATCGGCTCTAAAGCACATATACCATCCTTCCGAGTCTCCATATCCAGAAGCACGATCCCATAACGGCCAGGGGCCGAAGGAGGAAGAGAGAGTGGTAAAGGAGGGATAGGGGCTTCTTTTGAAATGGCCGTCTTTCCCTTATTGCCCTTTTTAGCGTCGGAGGAGCTCATTGTTCCTACAAGGAAATATAGGATTTGGAAATAAGTAAAAATGTGAAATCAAAATAAAAGTAAATATAAACCCCTATCCTAAACAAACTCTTCAAACTTTCACTTAAACAAAGCATAGCAAGAGGTACTACATTAAATCCTAGTTATGATATTTACCATCAAGAAATGACAATAAGTGTAACCCCGAAACCATGCTATGTCCTCTAATTCATTTACAAAATAGATAATAATATCATGATATTCACTTAAGCTCTATCAACCGAACAATTCCAAAATCATCCATCTCAATAGCTAAGTAGAAAATCATGATAATATCACCATAAGATACACAAGCAATATATCCTCAAACATGAACTCCAAAAATAAAGTAAGGTATTTTCAATTAAAATCCAAATATAAGAGTTCAAATGCCCAAAATATAAATGAAAATTCATTACTATATGCTCACATACCATATAAATAAAGCTCAATCCTCAATTGAAGCAATTATACACACCAAGAAAAATCCCCAAATTCAAGAACCATAATTTGACATATTGGGGTTTTTTCAGTTTCACTACAAATTCAACTAAGATTATGAAATTAAAGCATGAGTTTAAGATGATATCTAAAAACAAAATGAAAGTGAAATGAAATACGAAAAATAAAATACGAAAAATAAAGATACCTCTTTGGGGAGCCTCCCAACTAGCGCTTTGTTTAACGTCGTTAGCTCGACTCTTCCATGGCTCAAACATCGAGGAGATTGGTGACGAACATTTCACCCCTTTGCTCGAGATGATAATATGACTTTACTCGTTGTCCATTGACAACAAAATTCGAACCATCATTTCCCTTCAATTAAAGTGTTCCATTCATCATTACCTTGGAAATGGTGAAAGGTCCCGACCACCTTGATTTGAGCTTTCCCGGAAAGAGTTGATTGGTGTTTAGATGATAGGATTTCCGTAGTGTTTTCGAGTCCGTTTTTGTTATGTTGTTGTGTCTTTGTGTGTCTTTAGGGCTATGATATGGTTGTTTTGGAGTCTTTGGTATTGTAGGATGAAAAGGGCGGAAACAAGAAGAAAACAAGAAGAAACAAGCATAATATCGAAGAGGGGTTCGATAGGAGCACGTAGGCGAAAACGGAGGTCAATTTGGAGTTCGGACGAGGAAGATACGGCCGAAACAAGAAAGATGCGCGAAGTGACTAGAACCAAGTTCTGGACGCCGTCCAACTTGAGTTGGACGCCGTCCAACTCTGGCGGTCAGCTTTCCTTTCCTTCTATAACTAGGTTTTCATACCTATTATAAATACTACCCCTTGTACACAAATTCTACAACCTTTTCCCTTAGTTTTAGCTCTAGTTTCGCATTCAAATACTCTGTTATGATTTCCTTTGTTCGATCCGGATCATTGTTCGTTTAATTCAAGATTTCTTCGTTTAATTCAAGTTCTTCGTTCTTTGTTCAATCTCGTAAGTTCTTTATTGCTTTCTTTTATTTGATTTAATTGCTTTCCTTAGTTCTAGATTTACTTTCGTAATTGCTTCATTTAGTTTCATTCGTTTAATTTAGTTCGTTTGATTTCAAGTTCTTAGATTAGGTTCGTTTTTCTTAGTTTTCAATTCCTTCGCTTTCAAGTTTTCGTAGTTAGATTTATTTGCTTAGATTTTCAGATTAAGTTTAATTCATGTCTATATTCGTTTTTGTTTCGTTCGTTGCTTTCTTTATTGCTTTCTTTTCGATTCTTGCCTAGGTAGTTTATTTGCTTTCATCTAGTTTAATTCTCTAGATTAATTAGTTCGATTTATTTCTTTGCTTTCTAGATTAAATTTATTTACTTGCTTTGATTTAATTGCTTTAATTTATTTTATTGCCTAGGATTAAAAATCAAAATTCAAAATTCTTTTTACTTGCTTTATTAGTTTTAGGCTAGATTAGGATTTTTGCTACACGATTATTTGCCCTGCAAAGTTTTCCTTGAGATTCGACATTGGGTTTTTACTTACTAAGTGCTAGGATAGATTTCGTTCTATTGCGAACACTTTTTAGTGAAACAAATTTTGGCGCCGTTGCCGGGGAGAACTTTAGGCTATTTAATTGTGTAGTATTTTTTTTTTATTATTTTTATTTTTATTTTTGTTAGATTTCTTTTCCCTTCCACTCTGTGCGTTTAATCCGTTTGTTGAGTGTTGTGTAAGCAAGGTCGTCGAAGTCTCTAAAGGAAGTCGACACCTCACATTGACGTCATCAATAGGAGAAGGCGCTCTCAACCGCGACGAAGGAAGAAGAAGACAAGAGTTCGAAGCAATGGCACAAAAGATGGGAGATTTCGCTCGCCCCACCTTCACCGCCACCACTTCGGCAATTGTCCTAACCACCGAGGTTAGGAATTATGAGCTTAAACCGCACCACTTGGCTTTGCTCCCTACCTACTACGGGCTGCCCAACGAAGATGCTCTTATGTTCATTCGCGAATATTGCGCGATGGTGCAAAATTTTCCATTGGGAGAGCTTTCGGAGGACGACTTGAAGATGAAGTGTTTCCAATACACGTTGAAGGATAGAGCAAAGTCATGGTATCTCACTCTCCCGGCCAACTCTCTCACAACTTGGAATGCGGTGTGTGAGAAGTTCATGATGAAATACTACCCCAACCGCAAGACACAAGAGGTGCGATCGCAGATCATGAATTTTGCTCAAGGAGCCGATGAGCCTTTTCATGAGGCTTGGGAGAGATTCCAAGAATTGTTGCAACAGTGCCCTCACCATCAAATGGCGTCCGAGATGCTTTGGCAATATTTCTACGATTCTCTAAATCAAACTTGCCAATTCATGGTGGATAGCTCGGCCGGAGGAAACATTGGAGTGAAAACGGCCGACGAGTTGAGGATGATCTTTGAGACTCTTGCTGCAAGCTCTCAACAAAAGTCGTCTCGACCGAGGAAGATGGAGGCTAGTGTGGTCACTATTAGCCCGGATTTGACGAAGCAATTGGCCGATATGATGAGGGATCTTTAAGAGCTCAAGATAAAGACTCCACTTACACCTTCGGAGCCTTGTGGCATGTGTGGACTAGTTGGTCATGCCATCGATGAGTGTACTAGGAAGGCCGAGCTTACTTACGAAGGAGGAGCCGAAGTCTACGCGACACAAGGATACCCACCACCACCATATGCTCAACAATTTCCTCACCAACAACCGTTCTACCCTCCCCAACAGTCTTACTATCCACCGCCGCCACAGTTCTACCCACCTCCGCCTCAACAATCTCCACTTGATGAGGCTAGTTTCGCCGCATTTATGAATGAGAGCAAGTTGGCCCGTGAAGCGCAAGATGCCACGATTAGACACCTTGAGAACGCTATTGGGCAGATTTTTGGAGCAGTTAATGAGTTGAAGAAGCTACAAAATGGGAAGCCTAGCCAACCCAAACAAGCTCATGCCTTAACGGTCATTGAAGAGGAGCAAGACAAAGGAAAGAAGTGGAGAAGTCATACCGTGGCTGCCATCAAAGCAAGCCGACAACGTTCTCACGCCTTACCTACTTCAGCTGGCCATCTCTCGTCTCTACCAAAACAAGGTGATCCCAGAAGTTTCAAATTAGGTGTTGTTTTGGACAATGGGGATAGTGTGCCGGGTATGTTGGATTTGGGGGCAGCCGTGAACTTGATGCCATACTCGATTTTTGAGAGAATAGGTTCAAGGGATCTTAAGCCTACCAATTTTTGCATCGAGCTCGCCGACGGTTCTTTGAGTCGTCCCTTGGGGATTGTGGAAGACGTTGCATTACTTGTGAGAGGAATTCGAGTTCTCGCCGATTTTGTTGTGCTTGACGTGGGGCGAGGAGCTAGGAGTGATAGAGGTCATCTTCTCTTGTTAGGGCGACCTTTCATGGCTACTACTCAAACTCGAATCGACGTTGGATCCAGTACATTGAGCATGGCTGGTGTAGAAGGTTAGGTAACTTTCTCAATTTTTGATAATTATTCTTCTAGTTCTAATCCTTTTTCCCAAACATGCTCGTATGTGCATATTACTAACGATTTGGGTGAGAAAGAGGTAGAGGAGAATTTTCAGGTTGCCATTCATGAGGAAGAAGCCATTATTGATGAGTTCTTGAGCAAATTGGATGAGGAAGAGATTGTGGAGGAGTTTTTAAGCAATGTGCAAGGCATGGAGGATCACAATAGTCATATGGAGGAGTCGGTTTTGAGCTTACAACAAGAGGAAGAAATCATGGACAACTTTCTTGCCAATCTCGACGAGGAAGCACTTTTTGTGGAGGATCCATCAAGTTTTGAAGATCATGATATTTTTTACATGGATTTTCAGACAAGTGTGGGGGAGATGAGTGTCCAAGATAACCCTCTTTTCGAGTTTCAAGCCGAAGAGAAAGAAGAGTCCACCTTTGCACCGAGAGTCTCCTATGGATGGTTAAAGAAGTTGCTCGTTGCAACAGATTTTGGATGATAATTTTCTAGTCAAGCTAATGACGTTAAACGAGTGCTTGGTGGGAGGCAACCCACGTAAAAAAAATAAAAAATTCTTTTTTCTAATTCTTTTATTTTTGTCTTTGTTTTGTAGGTTGCAATTTATGGGATCGCTCGAAGTCTCGATTTTTGTGCCAAGTTGTGTCGTCAAAAGTGATAAGTTTTCTTTTTCCCTTCTTATTTATTTTCTTGCAATAGGGACATTGCATGATTTTAAGTGTGGGGGTGTTTGAAAATTATTACTTTTGATATGTTAGTTGAATTTTTGTGTTTTTGTTTTTCTCCACGTAGGAATTTGGTTGAATTTGAGTTTATAAGCATGTGACTTAGGATTGATTTGAATGATTCGATGATGGAATTGATTTGAGCGTAAATTAGGTTGGTTTAATCTTGAGTTGTTGTTGATTATGATTCGATGAGTTGTGGGGCACGAATTGATTTGAGTTTTGAGGAAAATGATTTATGATTTTTGGTTGAGTGATAAATCTAGATTGTTACGACTTGGATTGCTAGATTACTTTCCCCTTATGTTAGGAAAAAAAAAGTTGTGTTTATGTGAATAAAAGAGTTGATAGGATTCTGCTCCTCTTACTTGTAACGTATGAAAATACTAGAGTAATGAGCACGGGAAACCACATGAAAAGGCTTCGAGGGACCCTCGAATGATCACATTTCATGACCTATGTCCTAGATGATACTCGTGTATATTAGAATAAAGTGTTCGTAGGTATTCTACCCCTCTTGACAATGGGTACGGGAAACCGCACTAGGAGGCTCGATGTGACCCATCGATGATTAAACCTAGTGAATTATATGCCAAAAACGTTCACTTATGTAAAAGAAAAAAAAAAGAAAAAAAAAGAGAGTTGTTTATGTATTGAATAAAAGGGGAAGTAGGCTAGACGTCTAAGTTGTGGTGATCTAGATATTTGTGAGATGTGTGTATCATTGCTTTTCCTCTTGCTTGGGTTGATTTATAAGCCACATAGTCCGTTGATGATGATTGATCGTAACTTGGGATTAAAGTGACCTCATTTGAGTTTGTCGATTCCGGTGATTAAATGTTCTATGATTTGAATTGTTTGGATTGAGTCTAAGTTGTATGTTTATATTGCTTGAGGACAAGCAAAGCTCTAAGTGTGGGGGATTTTGATTGGTGTTTAGATGATAGGATTTTCGTAGTGTTTTCGAGTCCGTTTTTGTTATGTTTTCGTGTCTTTGTGTGTCTTTAGGGCTATGATTTGGTTGTTTTGGAGTCTTTGGTATTGTAGGATGAAAAGGGCGGAAACAAGAAGAAAACAAGAAGAAAGAAGCATTATATCGAAGAGGGGTTCGATAGGAGCACGTGGGCGAAAACGGAGGTCAATTTGGAGTTCGGACGAGGAAGATACGGCCGAAACAAGAAAGATGCGCGAAGTGACCAGCTTTCCTTTCCTTCTATAACTAGGTTTTCATACCTATTATAATACTACCCCTTGTACACGAATTCTACAACCTTTTCCCTTAGTTTTAGCTCTAGTTTCGCATTCAAATACTCTGTTTAGATTTCCTTTGTTCGATCCGGATCGTTGTTCGTTTAATTCAAGATTTCTTCGTTTAATTCAAGTTCTTCGTTCTTTGTTCAATCTCGTAAGTTCATTATTGCTTTCTTTTATTTGATTTAATTGCTTTCCTTAGTTCTAGATTTACTTTCGTAATTGCTTCGTTTAGTTTCATTCGTTTAATTTAGTTCGTTTGATTTCAAGTTCTTAGATTAGGTTCGTTTTTCTTAGTTTTCAATTCCTTCGCTTTCAAGTTTTCGTAGTTAGATTTATTTGCTTATATTTTCAGATTAAGTTTAATTCATGTCTAGATTCGTTTTCGTTTCTTTCGTTGCTTTCTTTATTGCTTTCTTTTCGATTCTTGTCTAGGTAGTTTATTTGCTTTCATCTAGTTTAATTCTTTAGATTAATTAGTTCGATTTATTTCTTTGCTTTCTAGATTAAAGTTATTTACTTGCTTTGATTTAATTGCTTTAATTTATTTTATTGCCTAGGATTTAAAAACAAAAATTCAAAATTCTTTTTACTTGCTTTATTAGTTTTAGGCTAGATTAGGATTTTTGCTACACGATTATTTGCCCTGCAAAGTTTTCCTTGAGATTCGACATTGGGTTTTTACTTACTAAGTGCTAGGATAGATTTCGTTCTATTGCGAACACTTTTTAGTGAAACAAGAGTGAAAGTCAAGAATTATAGAGGAGGACTGTAATACCCCGTATTTTCTAAACTCTCCGTTACCATATTTATTCAAGCTAGCAGGTTAGAATATTAATCTTTGGATTAATAAGAATATATATATATATATATATATATATATAGAGAATAGATCATATGAGAACCTTTCATTTTGTGAGAACTAGGAACTAATCTCGTCCATCCATTTAAGTAGATCTAAGGGTTGCAAATTAATGTGTAAAATTAATAATAACCGTTTCATTAATTGATGGAGGGTTACTTTTGTCAATTTCAATAAAACTAATATGCACATCCTATTAATAAGGAAAGGAACTATAACCATTTATGTTAACTAATATATATCCATGTGTGGATATTTTGGCCGATTATTTTGATATTCATATTATCGTATTTTTTTCTTATTTATTTTTAATGTGTTATCATTTAGATATTATTAATTTAAATTATAACTATTTTATTTAGTAGTTCACAAGTTTCATCCAAATGGAAGCGCCACTTGTTTTTATGCTTAATCTATTTTTTGAAAAATGCTTAACACTTATTAATATATTGCTTAACATTTCTTAACAGTTTATTTTGTTCTAAAATACTAAAAAAGACGTCAAAGAAAAAAAGACGTCAAAGAAAAAATAAATCAACACAAAAATATAAAGGAATTAAAAACTGCTTTTTAAAATGCTATTTTTTCTTTAATTACCTTCTATTATAGTTTTCTTGTAGTTTTTTAATTCTCCATTTTTAGGCATTTTTATACCTTCTTTTATACATCTAAATGCTTGAATTACTTTTTCGAAATGCTTTTTTAATTTTCTCAAAATGCTTATAGAACACTTTTTAAAATGCTTATTTTACTTTCTTGTTTGCTACGTACTATTTTAATTTTTTCAATAGGGCTTAGTCTTTTCTAATAGGGTTTAGTTTCCCCTAGCTAGAAGGGTTTAGTATTTAATCTAAAATTTAGTTTTACATACAAGAGTTTATTTTAATCCAATGTCTAAAATTAATATGAAATCAACACATAAAAAACATGAAAGTAATATTGTAGAAGCATGAAATCAACACTAAAAAGCATTAAATTAATATTGTAAAAGCATGAAACTGAGACAAAAGAAAAAGCATGAAATCAATATTGTAGAAGCATGAATCGAGACAAAAAAGCATTAAATCAATATTGTCGAAACATGAAATCAATGTTGTAGATGCATGAAATCAAGTATGCTATAAGCATGATACATAGTCGAGACTAAAAAAAAGCATGAAATCAATATTGTAGAAGCATGAAATCGAGTCGAGACTAAAATTTATGTGATAATTAAATATTAAACCTTGTCAAGAAAAATTATGCCCTAAGGGAAAAAAGTGACCCCTTGGGAGAAAACTAAACCCTAGGGTTTATTTTGTCCCAATAGGCTTTAGTTTTCCCTCTAGGTTAGGGCTTAGTTTCCCCCTAGGGTTTAGTTTTCCTCCCTAAAAGTAGGGTTTAGTCTCACCATAAGTTTTAGTTTTTATATGATTGAGTTTAATTTTTTTTTTTTTTATCTTAATATGCTTAATTTGCTTGACTTGTATGCTTCAGCTATAATCCACTTTCATGCTTATTTATTTATTTATTTATTTTACAATCTTTCTAATTTAAATACAAAATTATACCTTTGATGAATATTAAAATGCTTAAATATTCAATTTTCTAGTAAAATTATAAAAACAACAAAATAATAATAAAATATCAATGAATAGCAAATTATAAGCATTGTTTAAAACATAAGTAAGCATTATGAAATTATACATCAAGCACTTAAAACATAATACAACAATGGAACAATTTTTAGCTAAATTTTCAAAATAATATGTCACTTCTTTTAATTGAAATTATGCTTCGTAATAAATCATGCTATGCTTTTTTAGATACCATAATGTGTTTTAAAGGCTATATACGAACTTGTCCACAAATAAAACAAGCACGCATGTTAGTCTAGTGAATAAAATACAAAAGAATTAATAAGGAAACAAGAAAAAAATAATATAATTAATTAATGTGCTTCAAATTTGAAAGGCAGTGAAATCGAAAATCTTACATTAAAAACTAATTGGTTGAATTGGTTGACTAAATCCCATAAATATAGGAACTTGCAAATTTAGATTTATGGATATGGTCGAAAATAACCTCACACGTTTTAAAAAAACTATTATTAATAATTTGTGTCTTTAATTGACAGCCTTAGATCTACAAAGATCTAATGGACTAGAATGGTTCCTAGTTCTCATGAAGTGAATGGTTCTCATGAGAACCAGCCCCTATATATATATATATATATATATATATATATATAAGCTAACAATTTAGAATATTAATATTTCGATTAATAAGAATATATATATGAGATATATATATATTAAAGCTAGCATGTTAGAATATTAATCTTTCGACTAATGAGAATATATATAGAGATAATACACCTTTTTACCCATTTTGACTTTTCCAAAACAATTTTAGGTATGGAATATAGTTTACACAAAAAACACCCAATTTTAGGTTTGGTGGACAAAAGTGCCCTTGCTTTTCTAAGCTTGAAATAATTTTACTGTCATTCGCGTTTCTTTCTTTCCTCCCTCTTTCACGATGATCAGGGGCGGAGCTAGGAATCTAAAAGATCCCAGGCGAGATCGTGTTTATATGAATTTGACCGGGCGAAACAACATATATACATGTAAAAAATAAAAAATACAATGCAAATATATATAATACAGGGTAGCAAAAAAAATTTTTGCCCGGGCGGAGGCCTGGGTTGCCAGGGCCTTGGCTCCGCCCCTGACGACGATAGCAGCACCTCCGCCGCCTCCCACGCTGCCGCCTCCCCACGCCACCGCCGATTCCTCTAGTAGTTTATGGATCTCGTTGAATCGAGAGGTGTTCGGAGCAGAATCGCCAAATTCGTTCATATTGAGAAGAACCATAAACCCTAAGAATCGCCATCTGCAGCTATTGGATTTCCACGGCCGCCGCCGACGTATTCTTACTCCTATGAGGCGCGTGATTGGTGTGTAAATGTTAGGATTTTCGTAATGTTTTTGAGTCCGTTTTCGTATTGTTTTCGTGTCTTTGTGTGTGTTTAATTATGGCTATGATTTGTTTGTTTGGAGTTTTTGGGACTTGTAGGTGATTATGGGTAAAAAGGAGCGGAAACGGATCGTAAAGGATGAAAAAAGACGACGAGACGACAAACGGACGTTCGAGGTCAGTTTGGAGGTCTGGACGCCGTCCAATCTGACCTGGACGCCGTCCAGAATCACGTCCAAAGGGAAGCTGGACGCCGTCCAGCGTGTTGAGCAAAATCATGCAGAATCAGCTTCTGGACGCCGTCCAGAATAAGTTGGACGCCGTCCAACTTCGGCGGCCAGGCTGTTCTTTCCTTTTTCATCTAGGTTTTTACCTAGTATATATATATCATCCTTGTGCACGAATTTGTATCATCTTTTATCATATTTTAGCTTTAGTTTCCAGCACTCAAACACTTTTATTAGCTTTCTATTGTTCGGATCCGGATTCTTCGTTATTGCAATTTAATTCAAGACGTTTAATTTACTTCAAGTTCTTCGTTCTTCGTCTCAATATTTGTAAGTTCTTTTATTGCTTTCGTTTACTTGTTTTAATTGCTTGCTTTCGTTTTAGATTCGTTTTCTTAATTGCTTTGTTTAATTTCCTTAGTTTAATTTCGTTTTTTCGATTTCTAGTTTAAAGTTTAGATTCGTTTTCCTTCGATTTCAATTCTTTCGTTTTTCAAAGCTTTTTAAGTTAGATTTATTTGCCTTTAATTTCCAGATTTCAATTCATCATGTCTAGATTTATTTATGCTTCTTTCTTTGCTTTCGTTTTCTTCGTTGCTTCCTTTATTGCTTTCTTTTCGATTCTTGCCTAGGTAGATTAATCGTTTTTCTTTAGTTTAATTCTAGATTTATTTCCTCGTTCTTAGATTAGTTATTTACTCGCTTTTATTTATTGCTTTGATTTATTTTATTTGCCTAGGATTTAAAACAAAAACCCCTAAAAATCTTCTTTACTTGCTTTCCTAGATTTAGGCTAGATTAGATTTTTACTACATAATTGATTGCCCTGTTAAGTTTTCCTTGAGGTTTTCCTTGAGATTCGATACTTAGGTTTTACTTGCTAGTGCTACGATAGATTTCGTCTATTGCGAACACTTTTTAGTGAAACAAATTTTGGCGTCGTTGCCGGGGAAAACTTTAGGCGATTTATTGTGTAGTATTTTTATTTGTTTTATTTTTATTTTTATTTGTGTTTATTCGATTTTCTTGTTTCTCCCACTCGGTGCGTTTAATCCTTTTGTTGAGTGTTGTTTATGCATGGTCGCCGAAGTCTTCAAAGGAGTTTAGCGCCCTACTTCGACAACATCCATCAAAGGAAAGCGATTTTAGCCGCGAAGGAGAAGGAGGAGATCGATTCTCAAGACTTTGGATTAGTCTTGTTGTTTGCAGAGCCCGAAGCCATGGCAGCTAGAGTCATGGGCGATTTTGCTCGCCCCACATTCACGGCCACCACTTCGGCGATTGTCCTGACGGAAGCGGTCAGGAATCATGAGCTTAAACCTCACCATATGGCGTTGCTCCCATCCTACCACGGGCTAGCCAACGAGGATGCTTTGACGTTCATCCGAGAATTTTGCATGGTGGTGCAAACTTTTCCACTCTCGGGACTCACAGAGGATAACTTGAAGATGAAGTGCTTCCCGTACACCCTCAAGGATCGAGCAAATTCATGGTATTTGGCGCTCCCGGCCAACTCTCTCGCCACATGGAATGCGGTGTGTGAGAAATTCATGCTCAAGTACTACCCGAACCGCAAGACTCAAGAGGTGCAGTCAAAGATTATGAATTTCTCCCAAGACAACGATGAGCCGTTTCACGAAGCATGGGAGAGGTTCCAAGAGCTACTCCAACAATGCCCTCATCATCAAATGGCACCGGAGTTGCTTGGGCAATATTTCTACGACGCCCTCAACCAGACTTGTCAATTCATGGTGGATAGTTCGGCCGGAGGCAACATAGCGGTCAAGACAGCTGACGAGTTGAAGGAAATTTTTGAGATGCTCGCTGCGAGTTCTCAACAAAAATCAGCTAGACCGAGGAAAGTGGAGGCGAGTGCAGTTTCGATGAGCCCCGACTTGAAGAAGCAAATTGCCGACATGTATAGGGATCTCGAGAATTTGAAGATTAAACAAAGTGCACCGGCCCCGAAGGAGGAAGAGAGGAAGTCGGACCAATGCGAGATTTGTGGAGAGCTAGGACACATCAAGGAGGTGTGCCACAACATGGGGGAGTTTCCATACGAAGGAGGAGCCGAGGTGTACGCCGCTCAAGGATACCCGCCTCAAGTGCCTCCACCTCAAGGATATCAAGGGGGATACAATGGACGCTTCCAAAATCCAAGGCCGACACAAGGGCAAGGTAATCCTCCTACCTATCCCAATAGGCGCCCTCCACCATATAATAACCCCTATCCTCCTCCACCAAATCCCTACTACTCTCATCCACCACCACCATATTACCCACCTCCACAATATCCTCCCAATCCATATTATCCACCACCTCCATATTACCCCCCTCAATCTACTCCTACACCACCCCCGACATATCCAAATGCTCGTCCCCAAGGACCTCCACAAAAGCCTCCCGTCGATGAGAACCTCTCTACATTCCTTCATGAGGCTAAATTGGCTCGAGAGGCTCAAGATGCTAACATAAGAGGCTCGAGATGGCCATTGGCCAAATTTCTGGATCCATGCACTTGATGCAACAACCAGGGCGAATTCCGAGTCAAGGGATTCAACCACAACAAGCCAACGAGGTGCAAGCTCCATATCCCCCGTACGTTCCTCCTTTTCCACCTCATCAAGCTCAAGCAGTTTCGGTGTTGCGGAGCGGAAGATAGCTGGACAACGGTGTTAATATGCCACCTCAAGGGCATTCAAGTGATAGATGGAGCACGAGCAAGCATTGGAGCGACGGCAAAAATCGGGCAGAATCAGGTTTTGGACGGCGTCCAGAGTCTGTTGGACGGCGTCCAACTCTGGACGGCCGTCCACCCCTTCTGGACGGGCACCCCATGCGAAATCTCCAAATCATACAGAATCAGGATCTGGACGGCGTCCAGATCCAAGTTGGACGGCGTCCAGATCCAAGTTGGACGGGGTCCAACCCCGACGAGCAGCGCATGGAGCCCAAGGAACCCGAGAAGGAGCCCAAGGAACCCGAGAAGGAGCCCGAGAAAGAGTCCCAACCTCTCCACAAGACGTCCAATCCTTATGTTCCTCCCATTCCTTATCCAAGTCGTGTGAAGAACAAGAAGCGCGATCAACAATTCGCCGATCTTTACAAGCTTCTTTCAAAGGTGGACGTGAACTTGCCTCTCCTTGATGTTATTCGCAACGTGCCACCGTCCGTGAGGTTCGTGAAGGAATTGACATCGAGGAAGAAGCCGTTCGATGAGATGGAGACGATTGCGGTGTCGGAAGTGGCGACATCGATTATGCAACACCCTCTTCCACCTAAGCAACGAGATCTAGGTTCTTTCGTTATCACTATCTCTTTAGGTAATGGTAAGGAAGCATGTGGTATGCTAGATTTAGGTGTCGGTATTAATCTTATGCCTTATTCTATCTTTAAGCAATTAGAGTTAGGAGAACTTAAACCCACTCGCATGAGCCTTCAATTGGCAGATAAGTCTATTAGGTACCCTAGAGGTATTATTGAGGATATTCTTGTTCGCGTAGGGGGTTTGATTGTTCCCGTTGATTTCTTGGTTTTAGAGATAGGTGAGGTACAAGAGAATGGTATTGAGCACACACTTTTGCTAGGTCGTCCTTTCATGGCTACTACTAATACCTTGATTGATGTGAAGAATGGTGTGATTAAGATGTCGGTTTTAGGAGAGGATGTCTCGTTTTCTGTGCATAAGAGTTGGCCTATGTCATCGGTCAATTTAATTGATAATTGTTCTTTCATCGATAAGGTTGATGCCTTGGCCGAGTGCTCTTTTGTGCAAGATTTTGACATCGAGGAAGTGTGTTGGGGATCCGGAGATCAAATGGAATGGGAGTGAATGGAGAGAGACATCGGGATCAAACTCCCGTTTCCCCCTCAAGACCCCGAGCCCGGCTCGAAGATTCCAGAGCCGTTGGAGTTGAAAGAGCTGCCATCGCATTTGAAATATGTGTTTTTAGAGGGAGGAAATCAAAAACCCGTAATCATCTCGTCTTCTTTGTCTCTTGCAGAGGAAGGAGCTTTGGTGGGCATACTCAAGGAGAACAAGCTCGCTTTTGGATGGAGCTTGGCGGATATTCGAGGTATTAGCCCGGCCACGTGCATGCATCGCATCAATCTCGAAGAAGGCGTTCGCCCCAAACGAGATGGACAAAGGAGACTCAACCCAATGCTCATGGAGGTCGTGCGCAAGGAAATCTACAAGCTATTGGCGGAGGGTATTATCTATGCCATCGCCGATAGTGAGTGGGTTAGCCCGGTGCACGTCGTTCCAAAGAAGGGAGGAATTACGGTGTCAAAGAATGAGAAGGACGAGTTGGTCGCCTCGCGCCCGGTTACCGGTTGGAGGATGTGCATCGATTATAGGAAGCTCAACGCTTCCACCAAAAAGGACCACTTTCCTCTCCCTTTCATTGATCAAATGCTTGATAAGTTAGCCGGGCAAGAATTTTATTGTTTTCTAGATGGTTTGTCAGGTTACTATCAAATCGCGATAGCTCCGGAGGATCAAGCAAAGACGGCCTTCACAAGCCCTTTTGGGACCTACGCTTATAGGAGGATGTCCTTTGGTCTCTGCAATGCACCGGGTACGTTCCAAAGATGCATGATGTCTATCTTTTCGGAATTTATTGGTGATTTTGTAGAGATTTTTATGGACGATTTTTCTGTTTTTGGGTCGTCTTTTCATGATTGCTTGATGAAGATAGAGAGAGTTCTTAAGACATGCATTGAGAGTGGTCTTACTTTGAGTTGGGAGAAGAGTCATTTTATGGTTAGAAGTGGAATTGTTTTAGGACATGTAGTCTCGAGTAAGGGTATAGAGGTCGACAAAGCGAAAGTGGAGGTAATTGAAAAATTGCCACCACCTAGTGATGTCAAAGGTATTAGGAGTTTCCTTGGTCATGCGGGCTTTTATAGACGATTTATTAAGGATTTTTCTAAGATTAGCCAACCTCTTTGTCGTTTACTTGCTCAAGATGTGCCTTTCCGCTTTGATGATTCTTGTATGCATGCTTTTCTCACTTTGAAAGAAAAACTCATCTCTGCTCCCGTTGTAGTTGGTCCCGATTGGTCATTACCTTTTGAAATTATGTGTGATGCTTCTAATAATGCCGTAGGGGCTGTTTTGGGTCAAAGAGTCGATAAGATGCTTTGTGTGATTTACTATGCTAGTTTAACTCTTAACCCGGCTCAAGTGAATTACACCACCACCGAACAAGAGATGCTTGCCGTTGTTTTTGCCTTAGATAAATTTAGATCTTACATCATAGGGTCTAAGGTGATTATCTATAGTGATCATGGTGCTCTTAAACATCTTTTGACTAAAGCCCAAGCAAAACCTAGGTTGATTAGATGGGTCTTATTATTGCAAGAATTTGATATTGAGATTCGTGATAGAAAAGGTAGTGATAATCTTGTGGCCGACCATCTCTCTCGTCTCGATTCACCTCCCCCTTATGCTTCTCTTGATGATATTTGTGATTCTTTTCCCTTTGAGAATGTTAATGAAGTGGATGTTACACCTTGGTTTGCCGATATTGCTAATTACTTGGCCGATAAGGACACTAAACCCGTCCTTAACGCTCAAGAAGAGAAAAGGTTTCTTCGTTTGTGAAGGCAATACTATTGGGAGGACCCTCACTTTTTTAAGCTTGGGAAGGACGAGGTGATTCGAAGGTGCGTTCCCGACCACGAGCAAGCCGAGGTGTTGCGACATTGTCACGAGGAACCGAGTGGAGGCCATTTTGGTGGGCAAAAGACTGCACATAAGGTACTTCAAAGTGGGCTATATTGGCCCACTCTTTTTAAGGATGCCCAAGCCTTCTACCTTTCTTGTGAACGTTGTCAACGTGTTGGCTCGATTAGTCAGCGCAATGAGATGCCTTTGAATCCTATCTTGGTGGTTGAGGTATTTGATGTGTGGGGAATTGATTTTATGGGTCCTTTTCCCAAGTCTCATGGATTCGAGTATATTTTGCTTGCCGTCGATTACGTGTCTAAGTGGGTAGAAGCCATACCCACGAAGACATGTGACTCTCACGTTGTCTTGAAGTTTGTGCAGGAAAATATATTGTGTAGGTTTGGTTTCCCTCGTGTGATCATTAGTGATGGGGGAAAGCATTTTTGCAACAAATTGTTCGCCAAGCTCATGAAGAAGAACGCCATCACTCACAAGGTGGCGACTCCTTATCATCCACAAACTTCGGGACAAGCGGAGACGAGCAATCGACAAATCAAAGGGATCCTCGAGAAGACGGTGAAACCATCAAGGAAGGATTGGGCCGACAAGTTGAACGACGCTCTTTGGGCATATCGCACGGCTTACAAAGGTGTGCTTGGGATGAGTCCCTATAGGCTCGTCTATGGTAAGTCGTGCCATTTGCCCGTTGAGATCGAGTTCAAGGCATATTGGGCTCTCAAGCGCATCAACTTCGACCTCGACGATGCTCACGATCGGAGAATTTTTCAAATGGAGGAGCTTGACGAGCTAAGGAACGAAGCCTACGACAATGCCAAGATCTACAAGGACAAGGTGAAACATCTACATGATAGACGCATAGCCTACAAGGAGTTCAAACCCGGAATGAAGGTACTTCTCTTTCACTCTCGTCTTCGCTTATTTCCGGGTAAGCTTAAGTCTAGGTGGGGAGGTCCATACACGGTGGTGCAAGTTTTTCCCCATGGTGCGGTAGAGATCAAGAACGAGGATTCGGGATACATCTTCTCGGTCAACGGGCAACGATTGAAGCCGTACATCGTGATGGATTTGTATACTAGAAAGCAGGCCTTTTAGCTTGTATGCATGTGTTGTCCATAACCACTAACAATCTTCTATCTGATTAAGTATGAATTGTTATCTATGCATCAAACATCTATCCATTATCTCAAAGTTGTAGGCTATATGGTGTGTTGTAGATCACAGAAGACCATAGTTGCCGGTTCCTCACGAGATATAAAAGGGTATCACAGTCGAGACAGTTCTGGATATAACTGTCGGTTTAGGCTGTAGTATAGGCTGCATAAGTAGCTTGTCTTGGCTACTTGTCTATACTAGTACGTGCGTGTACTGATAGGATCACGGTGAGGTGTATTCTTCTATTCTGACCAGATGTAGAAAGAATCAAGACCTCGGTGACTTAAGATGAACCTTAACTCTAGTTGAGTCCTAAGGGTGTATAGTTGTAGTCTGCTTCTTTGATTTACCATGGGTGAGAGTTCAGAGTATCTGTAACTCAATATGCTCCGTATCTTGGGAAGCAATTACAACTAGTACGACTCTTAGTGCAACTGCAACAGAGCACCATATCCTGGTAGAACAGGTTGATCACATCCCCTGAGGAATTCATTAAGGACTATCATACCAAACCCTGCAGGTGGATTAAATTCCGGTATGATGAGTAAGGTATGAATGGTACTACTCAGGAAGATAAAAGAAGTTGAATAACACGAGCAGTCAGAAGCTCTAAGTTAATCAACGGATGTGGGATATCTTAAATATGGGGGTCGTTAAGTCTAATACTAGCCCTGAACTCAACAGGGGTAAAACAGGTAATTCAGTACTATTACTCTAGTGGAATGTTTTAGTACTTATGGACTAAATTATACTCTGGGCTGAGTATGGAGAATTTAGCCATTGGGAGGCCTCGGTTTTACCAGCTAGTAGATCCCTGATCTGGCCCAAAAAGCTCAACAGGCCACAATATAAGGAATAAGTGGGCCACCACTTGATTGGGCCCAGTGAGGGCGCCAATACTGCAGTTGGACGGCTAGTCCATAAGTTGCAGGCCTGGCCTGCAACTTAAGCCCAAGTCTCACTTGGTCTCCTCTATATATACCCCTCAAGGTCTTGTTCAAACCTAATGATCAGAATAATCGAGTGCACTTAATATTCTGAACAAGAAAAGGGAGGCTAGGGTTAGAGAGAGAGAGACGCGCGGCCGGGCAGAGCAGTTCGGTGGGGTTCCCGTTTCCGTGGCTGATTCCGAGGCTCGTTGTCCATCCAACGTCAGAATCGAGCAGGGATACAGATCAGCAGATCTATTCGCGAGTTCTCTACTTCTTCAGGTAATCGATCTATAAACCCCCTATGATTCCGCATTTAATTCATAGGAGCATGATAGGTTTATTCGATAGTTAGATATCCGAAATAGATCCTCGGGCGAACCGATCTTCACCGATCAGATATGGTTCCTTCACATCGAAGGGTCGACATTTCCTCAAACGGTGGAGACGATTCTCATCTCCGATCCCCCACTTTCCGAATGAGTTTTTGGTACGTCAAGCTAATGACGTTAAACAAGCGCTTGGTGGGAGGCAACCCACGTAAAAAAATATATATAAATATGTAGTTTAGGTTTCATTTTTCTTGTTATTTTCGTGTTTTCGTTGTTTTTCTTTTTGGTTTTTCGTGCAGGGAGTAATACACATGGATTGGCGTGAAGAGAGGTCGAGACGAGGACGAAAAGTTGAAATCGAAATTTTTGGTCAGATTCGACTTTTGGACGGCGTCCAACTTGGTTCTGGACGCCGTCCAGAAAGGCCCACCCCAGCTCACCTTAAAGACTTGGACGTCGTCCAACTACTTACGGTTGGACGCCGTCCAACTACTGTTGGACGCCGTCCAACCCTGAACGGGCTCCTCAATTTTTTCGATTCAAATTATTCCCCTAACCTATTTCTTCCCTTTCTTCCTCTCTCACGACGCTCTCTCTCTCAATTGCAATTTCAGCCAAAACCCCTGACGCCGTCGACTCCCTTGCCGCCGTCGCCAGTTTCGCCGCCGACCGTCAAGCCACCGCCGCCGCCAGATTTGCTGCTGCCGCCGCCAGATTTCCTGCTGCCGCCGCCCAGATTTGCTGCTCCGCCGCCATCTGCTTCTGCCTCCGCCGCTTATCCCGTCGCCGCTCTACACCGTTCAACGCCGTGGCCGTTACAGCGCTCAGCCACCGCCGTTCGTCACGCCGTCGAGAACCAGCCCACGCCCAGATTTCACGTTGGACGCCGTCCACCCTACTCTGGACGCCGTCCAGAATTGCCTGCTGCCCGGCGCGACTTTGTGTCCCGATTTCCCTGTTCTCTTCCCGTCTTCATTCCCCAGCCTTCCACTTCAACAATGGCACGTGGTAATGCGTTCAACAGCGCTCGGATCAACTGTCTCGAGGCCGAACGACCCACCGGAGCCACACCGCAGCAACTAGGTATACTCGGAGGCGTTCCGTTTCCCACTGAACGGATCGCCACGACCCACCTTTATCTTCGTTTACATGAATTTGATATTAGGCCTCCTAGGCATTATCGTATGAATTTTCTTCGTAATTTGCCGGTGTGGAATACACTTAGAGGGTATTTGAATTGTTTAGGATTGTCTACTTTGGTTTCGAATGCGTGGGATGGCCATACTAGCCTTTGTTTGGAGATGTGCTGTAGTTTTAGGTTGGAATTGAATGAGGGAGGGGAGTTATGCATGTTTTGTACTTTTGAAGGTGAATTGGTAGAAATCACTAGGGCTGTTATGAATGAGGGTTTTGGATTCCATAATGATGAGGATTTGGTTGAATTCGTGCCTTCAAACTTTGATGTGACTGCTGCTTGGTATGAACTGTCGGGGTAGCAAATTATAAGACTTCGGGGGTTCCGAGTGCATTTATTCGTGATGATGCTTTAGTTATCCTTCACCGTTTCTTGTCGTGCATGATTACTGCTAAGAAGGAACATAGCAAAGTCAATGCTGTTGAGATTTATTTGCTTACTTGTGCTCGAAATGGTACTCGTGTTGGTTTGGCCCCTTTTATTTGGGCTCAGTTGGCTAACGTGCAAAACAAGAGGGGTGCACACCCTACTTTGAGTTACATTGCCACAGGTCTAGCTAGCCACTTCGGAGTCGATGTTGCACAATGTGAAGGGCTAACCCCAAGCCAAGAGATCACCCCTTCCGACTTCATCAAGGCCCATCTCATGATTTCCCCGACCGAGTTCGTCCCTGTGCAAGAGCGCCCTTCGGTGAAGGCTCATTACAGAAATCTTAGACAACGAGGGATTGTACACGAGGAGGAGCAAGCCCACGAGGCCGGAGGTGACGATGAAGAGGGAGGTGGTGATGAAGAAGAGCAACAAGAGGAGCAACAAGAGGAGCACCAAGAGGTCCCGGCCGATGACGACCTCCTAGCGCACCACTTTCACCGCCGCGATCGTGTTCGAGGCCGTCGAGCCATGGAGGCCGAGACTCCACCGTATTGGGCTGAGTTTCGAGGCGATTTTACACACTTTCAACAAGGTGTGTTTGATCGTTTCGACTTATTGACTACCCAAATGACGGGCTTGTCTACCCACGTGTCGGGCTTGGATAGGAGGGTGTCCAACATAGAGAGCCACTTGATACGCTACACCGATTTTTCGGTTGGCTCCACCTCCGCTCCTCCGAACCCGAATGATCCACGCTATTGGTCTCCCCACGATCCTCGATGGAATGAACCACGGTTCGGAGGTCCTTTCAACTAATCTTAGCCTTGTTTTTGTGTCTTTTTATTTGGTTTTGAGTCTTTTGTTTCGTTTCTCTTTATTTTGTTTGATTTTACGCTTTGGTATTTGTGTTTTGTGTTTGTTTTTTAGGTGATACTTGGAGTCTCTCGAGATTTTGGGTATTTGTGTTTGTCATTTTGCGATAAGTTCTTTCTTTCTTTCCCTTTCCTTTTTATTTTCTCGCAATGGGGACATTGCTTGATTTTAAGTGTGTGTGTGGGGGGGGGGGGGGGGGGGGGGGTCTTTAAACTTTTGGCATGTAGTTTTTAATTTTCTTGAGTCTTAGGAGTTAATTGAGTCAAATGAGCATGTGATGATAGTATTGTGGACTTGGCCGATGATAGAGAATTGCGTTGATTTTTGGAAAAATTCATGATCTTTATTATGCATGGAAACCTTGGCGAAGCGACGCATTTTATTTGATGAATTTAATGTATGCTATGATGTCGGGAACTAGTTAGTTTGAACCCGTGAGAATTGAGCTATTTGTGCATATTTATGCATATTCTTTGATTGAGTGATCATGCATGCTTCATTGTTTCTAGAACTTGCCTTGTTTCTCCATCAAGACCTTAGTATATTTACGAACTAGGAGATGATCTTAGGCCATTCTTTCGTAGCCACATGATTCCTATACACTAACCTTGTTCATAATCCTTTGTTTACCCCTTTTGAGCCTTTATTAGCCGTTCTTTGTGAAACCGGATGATAGGAGGTTTGGATGATTATGGGTATCCTTAGTTGTAGTTGGTGATATGGAAGGAGATAATTGGAAAATATTTGTTGTGGTGTAGAAGGAGAGAAAGAGAAGAAATTTTAGATGCTTGTTTAAGTGTAGTTAGCTATCCCTATGAGCATAGAAAAAAAAAAGAAAAAAAAAAAGAGATGAAAAAAAAATAGATCCTTTGTTCAAATTAGAAAGAACATTTATTAGTTGAGCTCTAGAGAAAAAAAAAAGAAAAAGAGAAAAAATAAGCATAAGGGGATAGTTAGCTTTGATTTGTATAGTTGATATTTTAGCATCTTTGAGTTTGTATTTGGTGTGTTGGAGGGTAGAAGATGGAGATAAAAATCCATACTTTGGTTGGAGTTGAAAAAGAGGTTGATGATTTAGAGCATTTTGAGTCACTTAGCCTATATATTCCCTACCTTAACCAATGTCCCTACATTACAAGCTTATATAAAGACCTTTTTTATCCTAGTTTGTAAGTATTACATTAGGTGGAGATGTTGAGATTGAAGGCAAGCTTATGGTAAACGTGTTGCATTGCATTGATGTTGAGTGAACCCTCTTGATGTGCATTATATTACATCTTTTCTTTGAGAGAGTTGAGTGTTCACTTTCATATACAAAATTTCACATGTTGGAGAGTGTTCTTTGATGGATTAGCATACTTTGAATTAGTTGAGTAGATCGTGTTGATTGATGCTAAGGTTGTGTGCATAGTTTTGATCATGATCATGAGAGTTTGTTTTCGAAAAGTTTTGAGGCCTATATAGTTCACAATACTTAAGTCTATTGTTTATTTTGTTTTGCTTGAGGACAAGCAAAGGTCTAAGTGTGGGGGATTTTGATTGGTGTGTAAATGTTAGGATTTTCGTAATGTTTTTTAGTCCGTTTTCGTATTGTTTTCGTGTCTTTGTGTGTGTTTATGGCTATGATTTGTTTGTTTGGAGTTTTTGGGACTTGTAGGTGATTATGGGTAAAAAGGAGCGGAAACGGATCGTAAAGGATGAAAAAAGACGACGAGACGACAAACGGACGTTCGAGGTCAGTTTGGAGGTCTGGACGCCGTCCAACCTGACCTGGACGCCGTCCAACCTGACCTGGACGCCGTCCAGAATCACGTCCAAAGGGAAGCTGGACGCCGTCCAGCGTGTTGAGCAAAATCATGCAGAATCAGCTTCTGGACGCCGTCCAAAATAAGTTGGACGCCGTCCAACTTCGGCGGCCAGGCTGTTCTTTCCTTTTTCATCTAGGTTTTTTACCTAGTATATATATATCATCCTTGTGCACGAATTTGTATCATCTTTTATCATATTTTAGCTTTAGTTTCCAGCACTCGAACACTTTTATTAGCTTTCTATTGTTCGGATCCGGATTCTTCGTTATTGCAATTTAATTCAAGACGTTTAATTTACTTCAAGTTCTTCGTTCTTCGTCTCAATTTTCGTAAGTTCTTTTATTGCTTTCGTTTACTTGTTTTAATTGCTTGCTTTCGTTTTAGATTCGTTTTCTTAATTGCTTTGTTTAAATTCCTTAGTTTAATTTCGTTCTTTCGATTTCTAGTTTAAAGTTTAGATTCGTTTTCCTTCGATTTCAATTCTTTCGTTTTTCAAAGCTTTTTAAGTTAGATTTATTTGCCTTTAATTTCCAGATTTCAATTCATCATGTCTAGATTTATTTATGCTTCTTTCTTTGCTTTCGTTTTCTTCGTTGCTTCCTTTATTGCTTTCTTTTCGATTCTTGCCTAGGTAGATTAATCGTTTTTCTTTAGTTTAATTCTAGATTTATTTCCTCGTTCTTAGATTAGTTATTTACTCGCTTTTATTTATTGCTTTGATTTATTTTATTTGCCTAGGATTTAAAACAAAAACCCCTAAAAATCTTCTTTACTTGCTTTCATAGATTTAGGCTAGATTAGATTTTTACTACATAATTGATTGCCCTGTTAAGTTTTCCTTGAGATTCGATACTTAGGTTTTACTTGCTAGTGCTACGATAGATTTCGTCTATTGCGAACACTTTTTAGTGAAACAGCGCGCTCACTGAAATGGCCAAGCGATCGGCTAGGAGGCACACTTCCATGCACAACGCTATCATTTGGGAGTGCTGCCGTTTGATCTCACTATTAAGGTAATTTTAGGATCTAGGTGTTTGGTTATCCAACAATATCAATGATGTTTGTTCTGCTGAATTTGAGGATCTTCTATTAATTTATGATCGATTGAGAGGAAATACTAATTGTTGCATAGACATAGTGGCAATATTGTAGGTGATTGCAATTGTGTATTGAGATGTGTGTGTTTTCCCTGGTTGACTCTTAATTTGTTTACTTCGAATTTCATATTTACAATTTCTTATGATTGTAGTACTACTACTTTTTACTGAGAAACTAGGCATATATTTTTATTGTACTGGATTGGTGATATAATGAATGTTTATTCTTGGACTAGCTCAAGAAATCTATTGGCTATGAGCAACGATACTTATGTTAGGTTATTTCTCTAAGCATGATTAACGTGGGATGGACTTTCTAATGCATGTTCTGCAAGTAATGATGGCAATATAAATATATTTGTCACTCTATCAAGCTAATATAAAGGAAATTTTCTGATGAAATTTATGTCTATGACCTTCGGTTCTCATCAGACTCCCACCATTACTTATTTTTAAAATCAGATCTTCGATTAAACAAAGGAGACGACGGACCTTACTAGCATTCAGGAACTTGTCAGAGAGATTGATTCTAGCTGCCACTCTGGTTAAGTCATGACCTTGCTGAATGATAACCTTCTTGACAAACTTCACAATGGTTGTACTGACCTGTAATCTTGTAGAGTTGCTGGACCTTGTTGGACACTGCTCATTCATTGGGATGGCCGATGATGTTTTTGCTCTGCTGCAGTACAACACTCATCTTTATCTCGCAAATGTGGTGAACTTGAGGTAGAAATTTCAACTTCAGTATGTTTTAGGTTTGGATGTGTATAGTGTTGTTAGCTAGATAGCAGATTGTGTATCATTTGGTGTCCTAGGCCCTTCAGTTTGGCTCAAACTATGATAAACAAAATAAATAAAAATATCTTATTGGTTTGTGACTCCTGGAAGCATTTACATAGGTGATGTATGACTTTCAGATGAATAATATTCTAGATTTCTGATGGTCGACTGTTCTAATGGATGCAATTTATGTAAACTATGACTACCTTATTCTTTCATATCGATGAATGTAACTTGTCGTGTTAGGCTTTCATTTGCAGTAGCTCTCGTATAATAGCATTAATTGATTACTCTTATTTTTCTGAGTTATCTGACGAGTTTTCTTTTCTTCTTTTGATGTTGCTGTAGCAAAGAGCTCATGTACCAATAAGTTTTGCGGAGATTTGCCCATTTAAATGCAATTCAATTGAGTATTCCCGCACCTTTGCGGGAATTGAAAATGCTGGCACTAAAGGAAGAGGACTTGGAAGAGGAAGGCATTTAAAATGATTACCTGAAAGAAAAGATAGCAGAAGTAATATTTCTCAATGCTAATGGTTCTTTCTGAAATATGATTGCATTTGTTTTCATATATGGCCGCTTGTCATCTGCTCCTTCTAAATGATGTTGTTTGTTGTTGCTAGATGAATGTAGCAGAAAAGTGAGATGTGGAGAAGTACTTTAGCATTCATATTGACCCTGATGGTAATTTGTCTCGTCTGCCTATTGTACTTGACCAATACACACCTGACATGGATCGTGTTCCGGAGCTTGTTCTTTGTTTGGGCAATGACGTAAGCTCTATATTTAATTTTGTTAAAAGTTTATCTCTCTTGATATTTTACTCAGCTGATTTTTTCTTTTCAAGGCATATAACTCTGAATTGCCTTCAACATTTTGTTTTCTTTTAACTTTGTTTAGTCTACTTCGTATGCGCTACCAATGCGAAAATAGTTACAATTTGATATTATTCGTTTACCACTTACTGGTAAACAATACTAAAACAACATTAATGTACTTCGTAATATAGGTACAATTTGATATTATTCGTTTACTACTTCCAGTAAACAGTACTATAAGAAGTATTATTTGGTTTACCACATACCGGTACACAGTACTAAAAAAATATAACGTACTATGTACTTGTTCTTATTGAAAAATAAATTAAAAAAAAAATAAGAAGAAGAAGAAGAAGAAAGAAAGAAAATTGGAAAAAGTGAAAATTTAAATTAAAAAAAAAAAACTGATTTTTTTTGGAAAAAAACGGAAAAAATATTTTAAAATATAATAAATAAATAATTTAATAAATAAATAAACAGATAAAGCATGAAAAAAAAAAAAAAAAAAAAAAAAAAAAAAAAAAAAAGAAGAAGAAGAAGAAGAAGAAGAAGAAGAAGAAGAAGAAGGAGGGAATGAGGGAAACATGTGTAGGGAGAAGAAATGGGAGGAGGGGGTGGTCATGTGCTAAAAGTAAGGGTATTATTGTCCACCTAACCAAAATATGGGTATTTTTATTGTAAACTATATCTCATACCTAAAATTGTTTTTACAAAGTCAAAATGGGTATTTTCTTTTTTGCCTCATATATATATATATATATATATATATATATATATATATATATATATATATATATATATATATATATGTATTAAAGCTACCAAGTTAGAATATTAATCTTTCGATTAATGAGAATATATATATGAGATATATATATATACCCTATAATATGTGATCTCTCCGCTATATAGGGGTGAGATCCTGTACAAAATAGGATTATCGTAAAAAATAAAAAATAATGCATTTTATGCATATAATTATAATGCATGATGCACATAATTATAATGCACAATGCATTATAATGCATTATATATACAATCGTAATGCATTTTAGTAAAATCATAATGCACCAGTTAATCTACACCGTAGATCACACAGATCAATGGTCCAGATCATTTCTCATTTCTTACAGAACCTGTCTTTTGTATGTGATCTCTCCGCTATATATATATATATATATATATATATATATATATATATATATATAGGGATGCATTCCGGTGAAAACTAAGCTTAAGTTGCAACTTAGAAACTAACAACAACCATTGATTAGGTAGAGATGGAGGGCTGAGATTAATCTAGTGATTTAAATTTATTTAAAATTTTGCACTCTTATAAGGATACAATTGTCCATAATTAATGTTAATATATGGAAACAAATCATGCACTCCTACAATCTCGCCATTTACTTCAACCAACTACTACTCTTCTCTCCCCTCTAACCCTGCCGCCGCAACCCGCTATTGAAGCAAGAGAAATCGGAAAAAATCTCTCAGAAAACCCAACGGCTTCTCTCCCAGAAACACCAACGACGACACCATGACCGGAAGAAGAAGGTCTGGAAAAGGTGCGCATCGCGAAGACGACGACCAAGAACCCGAAAATATGCAACAAAATCGGCCAGAAATTCGTTAAAAAGGTTCGATTTTTCAACATTTAAATGGATTTCGAATGTGAATAAGGGTTTTGAAGATTTCTAGGGTTAAACTAAATGTATTGCACGGAATCGGTGAATATTGTAGATGATAATATCGTGCATTATTACGTGCTTACGTTGCATAACTTTGTTTTTTGTATAATCGGTCTTAGAATCAAGAACAACCTCACATGTTATTTGTTGGTGATAATGTAGCACACAAACTGCTCGATGAAAAGCCACTAAGAATTCTGACCTTTACTGTAAAAGAATGTGCTGCATCTTACTACCTTCTTGCTAATCCAATTTAAGACTAATTGTAAAAGTGAATTTTAAACTAAGTCTGCCTAGGAAGATATAAAAAATTATGTTGATGCTTTTATCTAAGAATTAAAATCGAGTGCAATATTTTTCATCTCTTATCTTAACAGATAATTTTAGTCCCTGGATGGTGCAGTATCAAATCAAAGTGTATTATTCAGCATCAGATTTTTGCATACATTTGGGTGTTTATGCGATATTCT
The DNA here is from genome assembly GCA_029379335.1 of Thymus mandschuricus. Taxonomy (NCBI): domain Eukaryota; kingdom Viridiplantae; phylum Streptophyta; class Magnoliopsida; order Lamiales; family Lamiaceae; genus Thymus; species Thymus mandschuricus. Next base: position 20,246,100 of record CM057076.1, on the reverse strand, counting down.
GCTTGATATATTGTTTTTTTGTTGAAAACTTCCAATTCTAATGCTTTTCAAAATGACTTATATTGTTAAGGGTTTTGTTGCTTTAATAGTGTGTCTGCTGAGCTTTAGCTGTTTCCATATAAGTGGTTTTGATATTTGATTGCATTGAATTGAATTGCTATCAGCTTCTAAATTCGGTTGAGCCATACTTCGATGATAAGTGTCAGATTAGCAGCAATATACATAAGCTAGAGCAACGTTTTGATAGATGTGTGCACAAAATTTTAATAAATAAAAACTGTTTATAGGTTGTGACCATTGCATTTATATTGGTTTATGTTGCATATTTAGTTAAATATAAAGCATAAGAATTGAATGCGCACAACAAATGCAGGGGGCGATGATAAAGAACAATCCGACGACGACTTCATGGATGCGCCTCTAAGCACAGTCTTCAAACTATCCCTAAGTGCAAACAAGAAAAAGAATAGTGAAGGTATAATTATTTACTATATCAGTATACATGTTACTTCATTGTATTAGTGACTGATTGCTCTTTTTAAAAATTTTGGTGAACTAATGGATTACAGTTAGGTCCAAGGAAAACCATGACCGGCCACAACATAAAAAGGTTATCGAAATGAAACAGTCAGTTGGGGAGAAGGTTGTACCAGAAGCACCCAAATCAAATAAGCGGAAGAAGAAGGATAAGGATGCGAATACAACAAAAAAGGAGAAACAAGCAATGCAAAATCCAAAATCAAAAAGAGGTAATAAGAGCTGTGTAATTTATAAATAATTATGTTGCATTTTCTTTGTATTATTGCGCATTTTTTGACTAGTTTATTTGCCATTGCATGTTGTAATATATTTATCAGGCTCGAACAAAAAATCTGATGATCCACCTTACGAAGACGATGATAAGTCTGGATCAGATAGTGATCAAGGACATCCTAAGCAGAAAAAACGAAAAAAGTACGATTCGACACCTTATCCAAAGCTCCATTGTAGGACAAGCCCCCAATCCTTAGTGAATGCAATCAAATCATTCACTATGCAGCAAAGAGCTGCTGTGAAGGAGCTAGGCTTTGAGCATGTACTGAACTTATCCATTACTGAAATACCATCTAGGCTTGCATACTGGGTTGTCGATAAATTTGATTCTTGCTGTTGTGAGCTAGTTTTGGAGAGGGGGAATAAGTTACAGGTCGATCCAGTCGACGTCTACAGGGTGTTTGGTTTCCCTATGGGGGATATCTCAATTACGGACGAAGGGGACGAAGTACAAACTGAGCTGATAGACGATTATAAACGTATATTCGGTTGGACTGGAGGTGATAAGGTTAAGATAGTCCAAAAGGATGTCGTAGGAAAAATGTTGGCAGATACGGAAGGCGGGGTTTTGTTTAAGCGTCATTTCATGGTATTGCTTGTTTCGTCTCTAATAGAGCATTCGTCTAACGGTTATGTGAACCCCGATATCATGCAACATCTAGGGGATCTAGATAAAGTGAAAGATATGGATTGGTGCACCTATACCTTTGACTGTTTGGCACGGACAAAACGTGCTTGGGAGAACAGTAAGCACAAGTCATTCCTTGGTCCAGCACTATTCTTGACGGTATGCACTTTTAATTTTTGAATAATGTGCAGCATTTATATGATGTTAATCTAACTGACAGTTGATGCTATTTTTATTAGGTATTCTATGTTGACCGAGTTAAGGTGTTCGGTGCAAAAGTTGCAAGGGCATACCCGATTATTAGTAATTGGAATGACTAACTTCTGAGGGATAGATTGAAGGATGAGCTCAAAGATGCACGTTTAGGATGTGGACGACCACTCGATCCGATCAATGTCCAACACACTCGAGCGTCTGGATCATCGGGAACTGCTTTGGATCATTCCGATCCAACAAATGCATCAGAAGAAGAAAAATATGCAGCAAAATTAACCCACCATGCAAAGCAAGTCGCGCGCCATATGGTTGAGCTGATAGAGATGATAGAAAAAATGCCTGCTAGCTTGGGTGAAAATGACAGTCTGAAGAGAGCAGTACATACGTCGCAGATGCTATGTACAGGTGGTGGGATTGACACAATTGCTACCGGAGATACACAATTTGACTCAACACAGGCTGATAACTTCTGGGGAAAAGCAGACATCATTAATTGTATAACAGAGCTAGAAGAAGCACACAAGAAACAATCTGCTACTGTGCTTAAGACAAATGAAATCCCAAGTTTTAGTCTTGGTGTTACACAAATATCCGAAGGAACGAATGATTTACAGCGGCCTGAAACAGGAAACGAAAATAGGGTTCCTGAAGCGGATGCTGAAACTGAAATCGAGGTATTAAATCTTCTTAAAATCTAATTAGTGTTTCAAAAATTTATATGTATTATATGTTGTTGATGTTTGGAATCATTATGCAGAACGACATGATACTTGAAAAGCAACATCTTGCAGATTTGAAAGGGAAGCAGAAGGTATAAATTCAATCTAATATCCAGTTGATATATATAATTGTTGGAACGGCTGCTTGAAAGCCGCCCCGACCCCCAGATCTTGGTTCGGTTGTGTTGAGTCGATCGTGCACATAATGTCATACAAAGCTCGAGTACATACCTTGATTATGAAGAACGAGGGTTTGAGTCGCGTCTGATTGATCTACGGTTCTGATCTTCTAGGATGTGATCCCACACCTTGAAATCCGAGACTTGGTGGACGTCTCGGATCACTGGAACCTCGATCTCCTCCACACTCAGAACCAGGCGGCACTCTCTCTCACAGGGTTTCACGCCAATTCTCGTAGAGAGAATTCTGGTGTGTAGACGGCTAGGTCAGATTATGACAACTAGGGTTTTATGATGAGAGACTTGAGTATATATATGGTTCATAAATAAGGAGATATGATTCCTTATTTATCTCCAACCATATTAATGCCATATCCCATATTTATTCCTTTCCATAACTTACAAATCTTATTCCTTAACTAATACGCAATTAATTAGGAATTAATCTGTTCCGTTATGCAACTGTATATCCGGAATTAATTCTAACAGATAGAATTTATTCTCATATCAGTAGAAGAATAAATAACTAAATATATACCAAATATATTTAGATATGATATTTATCCCCACGAGATTTAAATAAATAAATCTTATCTTATTAGATTTAATCTTATCCATATACATGGATATAAATCCAATATATATCATATACTGGGCCTGAGTCCAATTATTGAGCCCATACTCAATAATACTGTTTAGATCGATTCCTGAGGTCTGTTTGGGCCACCCTAGGGATCGGATACCAGACAGAGTTGGGCCTTATCTAATTCGATATTTCCATGTCCACCCCTGAACATGTATCTCATTAGAACTATAACGCACTCCACTAAAGTGTTATAGCTGAATCACCGCTCTGTCCCAATTATGTAGATTGGGTAGGTATTTTGTATAGTTCGACCCCCGTGTTTAAGACCTTCCATATCCGTTAACCAATTTAGAGCTACCATGACTGCTCCTAATTGTTAACATCTATTCCTCAGGTAGTACCCGTTCACTCCTCATTATTATACCTGAACTTAATCAGCATGCATGACTTGGTATAATAAACATTGTGAACTCCCTTGAGGGGATATCGTCAGCCTGCACTCACACAGGACACGGCTTATTGATAACACTTATTAGACATACTATGCATCTTCGTGTTACCCAAAGTACGACATGATTAAGATGAACTAACGAGAAGTTCATGTCTTCGTAAATCAAAGTAACATCGAAGAATACATATACATCTAATAGTTTACCAAGGTTAAGATCGAGCTAGAGCCTGAGATCCATAGCTCTTCACCTATATCACCTCTGATATAGGGTCAGTATCAGAAGAGCATCATCTCTGTTGATCCTTCAATACGTTCCACCGTACCAGCATAATTAGTGATTAGGACTCATCACTACCATTAAGCTGCAGTCAAGACCGATAGCTCAGCCCAAGCTATCTCGACTGTGAATTGTTTATATCTCATCATTATCAACGACCTTCGTGATCCTCTCCGAACTCAGATCGACACGTGGTCTAAAACATGAGATAATGGGCTTTATTCTTGCTTATACATATTCTTCCAGATAGGGATTGTTAACAGTGGACCGGTGTCGTAACCACTAAAACAACCGGTTTTGCTTTAGGTATACAACAACCCCAACAATCTCCCACTTATACTAAAGTAAAACCTTTTAGTATACCAACGCGTCTACAGGAAACCATATGACTTCATCCATGTACAATGTTAACAATCGCAATCGTTAACAACCATCATACACTTCTTCTCCCACTTATACTTAAAGATTTTACCCTTTTAGTGTATATTGCCGTGGGAGGCTCACTAAGACATGTCAGCCACGTGCTACAGTATACCTGACATGGTGCACTTAGTGAAGGAACCGTCATCGTACATTCCTCTAGTGTTTCTATTTCCTCCACGATATCGCCTTAGTAATGGTACTCACTATGTTGTTACCGGCATTTCCAAATCTCAGAAAATTTGTTACTGCACTTAGAATTCTCCAGGGGGTGTAAGAATTCTAACAAATTGAGATTTACTGCCAATTCACGAAGCCAAGCCCTGAATTATCTAGCTCCCTCTCAGCATTTCACTGCGTGAGAATCTTCAAGACAATTCTGCTTCTTACGTGAATCCATAGTAAAAGGCCAATGATGTCGTTTTTCTAGCTACCATTCGATTATCCGTGTCCATAAACATGATGGACTATATCCGTTACCATGCACACAGCACTAACATACATTTGGCTCCTTATGCAACACGCAGGTGTATTGCAAGCTTTGCCACAACAGTAGTCTATGAAGAGTACTTGAATAACGTTATACTATCCGACTGTAGGATATATCTAACATTACTCCTAACCTTCATTCTAAACTGTTCGGATAATCACCACTTATTGTGTCAGATAATACTTTCACACCTTGTTCAAGTGCTAGTAATATTATCACACAATGTACAAGACAACCATTTCAACGTCTTTTGTAGATGAAAAATATACCATTTGTCAACACATTTCATGAAAGGACTTATATGTGTTTTTCGACAAATGAATGCTTTAATCATTGAACTACACATTTCAAAGTGTTTGTCCCGAAACATAGAACTGTTGAGAAAATTCTTCCCTTTTCTCAAACTACATCCATGTTCGCTCATGTATGTCCTCAACTATTATGAGCATACAACTTGCAAGTCTTTCGAGTGTTAAACTCATAGACTAATCAATGAAAAGCAACCATCTTCATCTAACTTATCCTTTACCAGTCAACTTGGTCTGTTCATTGTCCAAGAAACTAGATTTCTTGATGAACAATTCACAATTTTCGAGACACACCCGAAAATACTCCCACTGTGACAAGGATTCTTAAATAATCTTGTGCAGATCCTTTTGGTTATCTGTCTTGTACTTCCGGCCTTATGATGTTCCAATCCATAATTTCCTTTTATTCTTGGACGTTAATCAAGAATAAATACTTGTCTTTCCTTGAAAAATAACTACTTGTCCAACTAATTGCTAAATCTAACATCAAAATTGCGACACTTCGTGTGCAAACTATCCTTATTTCCGAACAGATTTAACCAATGAAACTTACAATTAGCATTTCCGTGGGAAGGGAAAACGCAATCTTAGCGCGAATGCTAATCAATTCATGATAAATCACAATGAAATCTATGATCAACATAAATGCTAATCACTTCATTTCAAATAAGGAAAGGAAATAGATTTAGACATAGTGACGTAGTATTTTGCTAAGAGACAATTCTGAACAAGAAGTACCACATTTATCATAACACATTTTGGAATATCCTTCAAAATTCACAGTTATTACTCCCACTACGAATGATATATCAAAACAACCAGTATTAAAGAAATAAATCTTTAATACAATGTAAGAAAGTAATCATCCATTAATATGTAAAACATAAGTATCCTGCCAAAACAAGGCAACCAAATGTGGTAAAAGAGTAATAAACCAGAATCTAGTATCCAAAAACTAAGATAAAACGTAAGATAGAAATCTCCAAGTCTGCTAGACAACTGCATCAACTGAATGTTGCTTGTCGAGCTCAAGAACTTGAAGTCGTCCTACTCGTTCCTTGTAGTCGAACCTACAAAGATTGCAACAAACCACAATTAGTATCCACTAGTTAAATCCGTCCGTGAGGACTAAACTAGTATAATTTGGTTTTTAATGTTACAAGAGTCTGACATACCTCCATCTACCTTTAACTTCTTGTTCCTCCTCTGATAGACCTTTATGATTGGAGGTCTCTCCTTCCTGGCATCACTCACTTCCTCAGTAGGCTGATCAGAGCTCAGCTCATTCACGTCGTGAACGAGACTTACAGACTCGGAATCGCCCACTTCATCAATGGATTGATCAAAGATCAGCTCATTCACATCGTGAACGAGTCCGTCATGATCAAGATCATCAATCCTCAGTGACTGGAGGTACTCATCAATGATGGACTCATTGTCCCGGGCCGTAAAACGTTGATTGACATCAACATTCCTAATAGGACGATCCCAGAACTTCCTCTCCGCCTCATAAGAAGTCCGCAATATATCAATCCTCTCCGCATCTACCACGAGTAACTCCGCAATGAGAGCCATTGGGTCCTCGTGAACGATGTGGGTCGGGACGACTGCTTCTCTGAGGGCCAGGAACCAAGTCGGAAAACATGCAAGTAGAAGCTCGCAAACAGTCTTTCCCGACATACTAACACCATCATAGAACACGTACATCCGTACAAGGTTTTTAAACCTCATGAGAAATCTCTTCAGGTTAGGGAAATCAGGGGAATCCTCATACCTCAAGAAACCTATCTCTTTACGTGCCAGGAAACCGAGTAGTCGAAATCGAAAGGAGTCCGGAACACCATCGGAATAAGCTAAACGACAAATCTTCGTGCGAATAGAATCAATAGACATATCTGAAATAAATAACAAGTAAACAACTTATAAGCGCAAATAATTTATGTTATCAATGTTATAAACCCAATAATAACATTGAACCAACAAACGAGTAGCCCGATACTATTTATAAATAGTCCACTATAGGTGGATGCTATCCATAAAATTATCGACCATGACCGCAGTCTATTTTATTTCTTATCCCATCACACGGACCATAGTGAAACAAAGAAATAATAACCCGTGCCTCAGGACCCTGCTAATTCGAGAAGTGACCTCTATAGGAGGATTCATCAATAAGCAGCTAAGCTACAACCATATTTTAATATTCCGAAAAATTAATTCTATTAAGAGTAACCCACCTGTTAAGGAGGAATTACCTTTATAAAATCATTTTTCCATATTATCAATTTTGAATTTAACCAATGAACCATAATCAGTGTCTCCTATAGGGAGGAAGACTCATTGTCAACGCGAACACTAATTATTTCATTTTAAAATCAAATTATCCTTTTGAAGTCTAAACCAATGAATTCCATAATCAGCATCTCCTATAGGGAGGAAGACTCATCGTCAACGCGAATGCTAATTATTTCATTTTTAAACCAAATATGGAGGTCCTTTAAATCAATTAACAGATAATCGATTAATTATACCGCTTAGTCTTTTTAAGGGTTTGTGTGACAATCGTAGCACATAGACAATTAAGTCCTATCACATGATTTCTAAGCGCAAGTAATAAAACATGCTCGCATTGAAATCATTAAAACCGGCATGCTATGACCCCTATGCATGTTATTTCTATTACGCAAACAATGAAAAGCAACTATAACATGCAAAACATGCTGATCATATTCATCGCGTAATTTAAATCCATCCATAGCATGCATAATAATTAAAACGAATAAATAGGCTGCCGACCGGGAATAGAAAGCCCTATCTATTACATTTAATTAAAATAAAAACCCCGGAACAAGCTCCGGTCTTTAATCTTCGATCTTGGAAGTCTGCCCCGGTCTTCAAGTCCACCTTCCAAAAGTAGTAAGTGCTCGAAATAATTAGGGTGCGGAAAACCCTAATTACCAAAAACGGAAAGCGAGTTAATTTCGAACGAACTAGGGTACGAAAACCCTAGCCGTCGACGATCATGCCTAGGTTTCGGAAAACCCTAGCCGTCGTCAACGTAATGGGCTGATCGTTGCAAAAAAAAACGAACAGCCCGGCGTTCAAAATTCGGCCACGCGCCGCCGCCGAGCCGCGCGTGTAGCACACGCGCCGCCGCGGTGCATGCCGGGGACCCCGTTTCGGCTCACGACGAGCCTGACGTGGCTGGGTCCGGGCTGGGTGCATCCGTTGCGACCCAGCCCGAGCCACTGCTCGTCACCATCGCCGAAAACGCCGTCGCCTTCGCCGTGTCCGCTGCATGAAGCAGCGCCGCCGCCGCGAGCCACCGCCGGTGGCTGGCATGCCACCGGACGCTCCCACTGAGCTCGCCGGCGTCCCAGCACCACCGGAGGTGCTGGGTTCGAGCCCGGGCAGCAGTGGCTGAATCCGGCAGCAGCGCGCGCGCAGGGGACAAACCCAGCCGCCGCCGCTGCCGTTGATCGCGCCATAGCCGCCGCCGCCGGTGGTTCCCAGACCACCGGACCTGCTGTCCGCCTTCGTCCACGCCCTCGTCGCCGTCGAGCCATCACCGAGCCGCGGGCTTGAGCCCAGCAGCGCGCGAGCATGAAAGCCCGTTAGGGTTTCGGCCGCCGCTGCTGAAACTCGCCGCCGCAGCCGCTGCCGCGCCGCTACCGTCCGTCTGGCGCCGCCATGGCTCGTCTCCGACGTCGAGCCGGGCGCTGGACCGTCGGTCAGCCACGGTTCGAGCCTGAGCAGCGCGCGCGAGCCCGAAAAACCCGTTAGGGTTTTCTGCCGCCGCTGCTCTAGCCGTCGCCGCCATCCGCCGCCGGATCAGACGCCGCCGCCGCTCGTCTCCGGCTCGCCTGAACCCTAGGATGAACCCTAGGGTTCAGTCGCCGTGAAACGACGAGGGGGGCAGCCGCGCAAATCGCGGCAGATTACGCCGCCGCCGTCGCGCGTTCGACGCGCCGCCTCCAGCGGCCGTCATCCCTCTCGTCTCTTGTTCGTTCCTCGGACCTCGTTCCTCAGCAATTCTCCGATTTACAGCAATAATACAATACGAAAATCGAAAAAATACAAGAAAAACGAATCCTATTCTAATCGGCACCTTATTATCTCGCCGATTCAAAACAAACGAACAACGATAAATCGAAACGAATAAAACAACGCACATAATTCCCGGACAGCAGCATGCACACATAATCATGATTACTCGAATGCATGAACATTAAATTCGACTCAACACAGAGCCGATCCAAAAACCTTGAGCTCTGATACCACTTGTTGGAACGGCTGCTTGAAAGCCGCCCCGACCCCCAGATCTTGGTTCGGTTGTGTTGAGTCGATCGTGCACATAATGTCATACAAAGCTCGAGTACATACCTTGATTATGAAGAACGAGGGTTTGAGTCGCGTCTGATTGATCTACGGTTCTGATCTTCTAGGATGTGATCCCACACCTTGAAATCCGAGACTTGGTGGACGTCTCGGATCACTGGAACCTCGATCTCCTCCACACTCAGAACCAGGCGGCACTCTCTCTCACAGGGTTTCACGCCAATTCTCGTAGAGAGAATTCTGGTGTGTAGACGGCTAGGTCAGATTATGACAACTAGGGTTTTATGATGAGAGACTTGAGTATATATATGGTTCATAAATAAGGAGATATGATTCCTTATTTATCTCCAACCATATTAATGCCATATCCCATATTTATTCCTTTCCATAACTTACAAATCTTATTCCTTAACTAATACGCAATTAATTAGGAATTAATCTGTTCCGTTATGCAACTGTATATCCGGAATTAATTCTAACAGATAGAATTTATTCTCATATCAGTAGAAGAATAAATAACTAAATATATACCAAATATATTTAGATATGATATTTATCCCCACGAGATTTAAATAAATAAATCTTATCTTATTAGATTTAATCTTATCCATATACATGGATATAAATCCAATATATATCATATACTGGGCCTGAGTCCAATTATTGAGCCCATACTCAATAATACTGTTTAGATCGATTCCTGAGGTCTGTTTGGGCCACCCTAGGGATCGGATACCAGACAGAGTTGGGCCTTATCTAATTCGATATTTCCATGTCCACCCCTGAACATGTATCTCATTAGAACTATAACGCACTCCACTAAAGTGTTATAGCTGAATCACCGCTCTGTCCCAATTATGTAGATTGGGTAGGTATTTTGTATAGTTCGACCCCCGTGTTTAAGACCTTCCATATCCGTTAACCAATTTAGAGCTACCATGACTGCTCCTAATTGTTAACATCTATTCCTCAGGTAGTACCCGTTCACTCCTCATTATTATACCTGAACTTAATCAGCATGCATGACTTGGTATAATAAACATTGTGAACTCCCTTGAGGGGATATCGTCAGCCTGCACTCACACAGGACACGGCTTATTGATAACACTTATTAGACATACTATGCATCTTCGTGTTACCCAAAGTACGACATGATTAAGATGAACTAACGAGAAGTTCATGTCTTCGTAAATCAAAGTAACATCGAAGAATACATATACATCTAATAGTTTACCAAGGTTAAGATCGAGCTAGAGCCTGAGATCCATAGCTCTTCACCTATATCACCTCTGATATAGGGTCAGTATCAGAAGAGCATCATCTCTGTTGATCCTTCAATACGTTCCACCGTACCAGCATAATTAGTGATTAGGACTCATCACTACCATTAAGCTGCAGTCAAGACCGATAGCTCAGCCCAAGCTATCTCGACTGTGAATTGTTTATATCTCATCATTATCAACGACCTTCGTGATCCTCTCCGAACTCAGATCGACACGTGGTCTAAAACATGAGATAATGGGCTTTATTCTTGCTTATACATATTCTTCCAGATAGGGATTGTTAACAGTGGACCGGTGTCGTAACCACTAAAACAACCGGTTTTGCTTTAGGTATACAACAACCCCAACAATAACATCTGAGTCTGAATTGTATAATACGTGTAGGTTGTCCAACCCGATGAAGCCATAAGTGAAGGAAGAAATGTGGCACCAGAATTATTGCATGTAAGAAAATGTTGCATTTCAACCATAATTTACTGCATAATATATAAATTTTGCTGCCTATTTCATATATATACATAGTTTTTCAGTTATACTTAGTTTCCTTGAATACATCTCGTATAACATTTACAATGACAAAATAATTTCCTTGAATTTCCTTGAATTTTGTAGTGTAATACACCTCGTATAACATTTACAATGACATTTGTGTAATTCATGTATGTTGTCCAGACTGATCAAGACAAAGATGAAGGGGAAAAGTTGGATTCAGAAATACCACCGGTAATAAAATGTTGCATTTCAGTACTATTACCCTGCATAAGACATAATTTTTTACACTGACATTTGGGTAATTCATGTAGGTTGTCCAGACCGATCAAGCCAAAAGTGAAGGGGAGAAGTTAGAGACAAAAACACCAAAGGTAAAAAAATGTTGCATTTTAGTAATATTACACTGCATTATGTATAATTTAATTGCAGATTTCACACAACTAACTGATTTCATAAATTAAATGTTAGGCAACAACAAAGAAGTTACGAGTTAAGAAGAAAACCGCAAAATTCTGTTCTCCCAATATCGTCCGTACACTCCCGACGACGGAACGACTAACAAAAACAGAACGGGAAGTTGATCACTACATTCTATTAGATGATGACTCACCAAGGTAAATGTATATTTGCTGTATATATTAAAAAAAATTGTCACTCTAATTTATTTTACTTTTGGTTGATTATGATTCAAATATGCAGTGAGCAAGTTATCTACAAATGCGGTAACGTTGCGTTAAGGAGGTCAGAAATGCAATCACTACGCACAGGCGCGTATGTTAATTCAGAGGTCGTCAGCACCTGGAGCATTATTTTAAACAACCTGGAAAAGCTGCGGTCGAAGGCTCCACCGTTTCGCTTCTTTGCATCTGTGGCATCCACCGTAAGTTATCAAACGCCCTGCAGTGTTGCATTTATCGAATAAAATGTTGCATTACACAATAATTTTATTGAATAAATATTAATACCATCTTATTGGACAGTTAAACTCTGTAACTTCCCCGTTACGTAGTTGGGATGATGAAAAACGTGAGAAGTGGTTCTGCGACAACTTAACGCATGAGTTTGAATTATGTGGCGTGACACACCTCAACCAGTTTGACATGGTATGTCATCTAATACCATTACTATATCAAAAGCATAGTAGTTAATTTTGATAACATACAATACCTTTTCTTATTTGTGCAGTTTTGCTTCCCAATATTCAAGATAAACCACTTCTACCTCATCTGTTTTGACATGAAGAGGTCAGAAATGCAAGTGATTGATAACGCAAACACTGATCCAAGGAAATGCATAAGCCTGGCAAAATATCATGGACCTCCAGTCAAGCTTGTAAGTAATTTTGGGATCTATTAATGCTATAATTTTCGAATATTTGCAGACTTTTAAATTGTATGTTGATTGTTATGGATGCGCAGAGAAAAATGTTTGCCAGATACCTACGTTCTAGAGGATTGAACGAAATGGGAACAACGGTTGAGCGTGTCAAGACGAACATAATCCATGTGAGCTGGGCTCAAGAGGAGAACGGTGTTGACTGTGCAATATACGTCATGCGCCATATGGAGACGTTCATGGGTGAGACTGGAAAAAGGTGGAAGCACGGGCTGGATCCAGAGGCCACAGAACAAATGAAGTTCATGCGAGCAAGATACTTGGCGGCTATTGCAACCCATGAATGCAACGAAATGAAGCAGAACATTCTTGAAGAAACACGCCAATATTGTTCAAAACTGGTGAACGGCGAAGATGGAATATACGTCGATTTCGAGGAGGAGGTGTTGAATTACACTTGACTTTATGCTTCGTAAAAAAACATAAACTTTTTTTGTTATTAGATATGGTTTTGGATGTTTAAAAAAATTCGTTAAATATAACGAAATATATTAGATATGGTTTTGGATGTTTACAATATTTAACTTTATAATACTAGCGTTTTTTTGGTATTACTTTGTTGCACATTCTGCATTGACTGATGCATTTTTCTACAAACAGTATCAGAATAGAAAATACATAATTTTATAACCACTTAGCTAAAAAAAAATACAAAAAACACAATTGAAAAGCTTAGATAATTAATATTTACTCTTGCACTAACTGAATAAAGCGTTGCATTTTAATAAAATGGTAGTGCAATCATATCGAAAAAAATATCACATATAAATTTATCAGATGAACGACAATTTCTTGCATAAAACAATGAAATTAAACAAAATATTGTACTGATATGATATTTCAAAACAACAAAATATAAAGGAAAAATAAAACCAAAAAATCTTCAAAAGAAGAAAATATTCTAACATGCATAATAAAAAAAAAAAAACTCAACCACGAGAAGGACAATTCCTTGCATCATGATTGGCCATTTGCTTGCATTTGCTGCATTTCCTCTTTGGCTTATTTGCATCACGAATCGCCTTATCTCTTCTGGACTGCATGTCACTCCCACTGCCTTTGGTTTTAACAGGGTCTGGAGGCAAAACACCAACCTTATCAGGAATAGAAATGCCATAAAAATCCTGAAAACCAGCATCCTTAGATACCGTATTACCATCATCTTCTACCACGTTGGCATACTTCTCTTCCAATGACTGAAAATCAAGTATTAGAGCTTTCATTCTATCAACATCCCCTCCAACTAGCCTAGCACACTTCTTCGACGACTGGTGCAACACATTCATTAAATACAACTTCTCGTTCTGCCCCACTTGACATTCATCAACGCTACATACAAGAGGGTCAGATACTGCATATCGTGTCCATCTTGGCATAACATACTTGGCAGGGATACGGTGAACACAACAGTTCTTAAACACCGAATAGATATGGCGACACAGTAACCCATAACGCACAAAATAATTGCACTCACAATCATATGTTTCGTCAGATGAATTCGCGTACACAACTAGTACCTTGTCAAGCCAAGAATCTTGTATATCGTATGTCGTGACAGTTGGACCATGCTTAATATTGACTATGCTGCATGATGATGTTGCCCATCTGATCTCAGCTTGAATCTTGTCCAAAAAAACCCTTGTAGTATAAATAGAAGCAGCATGCCTCTCAAACAATGAGTCATTCCGTGTCTTCGGGATCGAGGATTCATCCACACTTCTAAGTTTATCAAATCCATTCCTTTGTGCATCAATTGCACTTTCAAAGTGCATCAAAAAAGTCAACAGATTATCCTTCTTATGCGAGTACCTCTGGAAAAAACTGTTCTCACTCTCAGACAATGATGTCGTACGGAACAAACCTGACATCGGCACATCTTTAAAATACGCAGGAATCCAACGTTCCCGAAGTGCAAACATGGTTGAAAACCATTCATTATCTAGTAACTCGTACTCTTCCATCACCATATTCCACTTCGACTCAAATTCCACCGGCTCGATAGTATCTGACCAAACGATGTCATTAAACTCCTTAGAAAAACCTTCACTCTCCCTCAACGAAGGACTTATCTTCGTAGCAACCTTCTTCATGATGTGCCACATGCATAGACGATGCTTCGTGTTAGGCATAACCCGTTCAACTGCAATCTTCAATGCAGGATCTTGGTCTGTTATTATCATAGCAGGAGGAGACTTCATACACTCCATAAACTTTTCCAAGACCCACGAATAAGAATCAGCATCCTCGCTCGTAAGCAACGCAGCCCCAAAAGTTACACATTTTCCATGATTATCTTTTCCCGTAAACGGTGTGAATACCATGTTATACCTGCATCATTCCACAAAATAACTATATTAGTTAATCACTTAAAAAAATATATATACATATAAAATACATAATCATAGTCAGTAAAATACAATACATACTTGTTTGTTTCATACGTTGCATCAAAGGAAACAGCCTGACCAAACGCACGATACATCTTAATCGATGTCGTATCAGCCCAAAAAATTCGCGTCAATTTCTCAGCAGAATTTACTGAAAAATAGTACGTGAACTCCGGAAAAATCTCTTTCCTACTCCGAAACTTATCGAGCAGCAATTGTGCATCAACTCCATCAACAAATGCTTTCAGATCATGTGAAAAATTAGCAAAATCTACGCTACTACACCCTACGTCTCTATAACTACCAACTATTTCCTTAAATAGCCTGAATGATTTCATAGGGCCAATATTCGACTTAGCACAGTTCATAATGAAATTTTGATGCACATCATCCACGTTTCTGTTGCACTTTAAGAAGTGTCTATAGTTCTCTGATACAAATGGATGTGTGTGAGCTTCAACAAACACATCAACTACATAACCCATAGAACCACAAATCTTCAATACAATCCTAGCCATGCAACCAACTCTAGTAGTAAGCCGTCTCCTTTTTTTTTTGATAATCTTCTCCCTTCTCACAAGTCTGATTCACCTTACCACCCTCACCCTCACGATTACAATATATATACCTCTGGATTACTGTTCCATCTGATGCTTTTTTAACCTGACTCAGACGTACATCAAAACCACATGCAGCTCCATAATCCCTATAGAAATCTTCACCCTCTTTCAAATTACTAAAAACCTGATGCACATACGGTTTCTTATCTTCATCACAACTAGGTACATATTCTCCGTCTCCGACTTTCTATTTACCATAATCAAACTTTCCTTCGAGATAGTCACCATTAAAATCGTTATCACCTATCATACATAACGAAAATGCATCAAACAATAATATAAATGCAACGAATTATAGACTAAATGCATAAAAAAATTATAAATTATTACATAGTGTATTTTAGATTCGTATCAAATATGCTTACAATACGTATATCGTAAATAGATTTACACACAAAAAATACAATATCCGACTAAACAAAAAAAAAAAAAAAAAAAAAAAAAAAAAAAAAAAAAAAAAAAAAAAAGAGAAAATAAAAACCTGAAAACTCCATTAATTTCAGAAGGTTTATGAACACCAACTGCACACTCTTGAAGACTACACGCCACAAACTACAATCTACACAGCAAATTATATTCAAAATCTGCTATAAAATCTATAACTTCTGGAGATGATGCCGTTAACCACAAATCCAAAACTCTCCGTGAAAAATACTCCGCGTGAAATAATCCAGCAAAACAAATCTCCAAAACTGCCGTGAAATAATCCAAAACTGGCGTGGAAAATACTCAGCGTCCACGGGAAAAAACGAAAGGAAGATGACGATGAACACTCTTCGATGAAATCTCCGCTGCAACAAATCTCCAAAACAGCCGTGAAATCTCTTGTATACTCAGAACAACTGCCGTGAAACCTCCGCTGCAACAATGTAAAAATATACGCAGAAGAAATCGCAGAAGAAGAAATCGCTGAAGAAATCGCTGAGAAAATGGTTCCCAGAAGAAATCGGAGAAGAAGAAGATACGATGAGAACTGAAATCGCAGAAGATACGCAATTGAGAATTATTAACATAAATAAAATATAACTTCCAGCAAATAAAAATTAATGCACACCCATGAAAATAGGAAGATTTCAGTTTTTAAGAAATAAAATTACACTTATAACCCTAAATAATACCAAAAAATCATTAAAAAAAATCAAAATACAATATTTAAATGCTAATTTAAAATCAAATCTGATCCATTAGATCTTCGAGATCAACGGTTGTGAACGGTTTCTAAGTTCCAACTTAACATTAGTTTCTATATGATATATCCTCTATATATATATATATATATATATATATATATATATATATATATATATATATATATATATATATATTAGTAATATACGAACTTAATAATTTTTGTAAATCCATTTAAGAGGTTTATTAGTTAACAATCCAATCCAATCAATATTTTACAAATACGGTTCATTTTGGAATCAAAGACTCAAAATTATTGTTGAATTAGAATATAATGAAAAAAATCTAAACAAATATCAATATTGATTCGGATTCGTTAAACTATTCGCGAACTCAAATTTAAATCGGATTTAATATAAGTATAGTATTCAAATTCGCTAATTGTTTAACAAATTTGACTCGATTACTGTGATATCCTACTCGAATCGATTCATTTACAACCTAAAATATGATGGACGAAAAAAGTATTACATCTTAACCGTCAAAGAAAGTTGTATAGTCTAGCGGCAATACGAAAGTGGACCATGCACATTCGGGCTGGGGGAATATGTATAGCTTGGGTCCTACAATTAAGTACTAGACCCGGGATCACTTCATAATTCATATATATGCCCATATTTGAAAAGCTGAAACTGGGGCATAGAACTGATATGTTCGTCATTTGTTTCTTCTCTATGCTTAAATCTTTTTTTAGCACATTGATTTAGTAGTGACATAATATTCGAAAGAAATATGAACCCCATGAAAATAAAAATCACCACATCTTAATCCTCCACGAATGCCCATGCCCATGCCCAATTATCTATTCATGGGTTGTCTCTACTCTAGGCAATAGCATGCAATAATACATAATCAAGTTGGCGTCCTTTAGATATTCACACGAGGAATGATATGCTACTCACCTAATGGTGCTCACCTTCGTAAGCACCTTCGTCATTTTTCCATTTCGATATTATTTTGTTAGATTTTCTCAATTGTATTATATTCTAATATCTTATAAATTAATATTAAAATCATTAAATCCAAAAATGAAATAAAAATTAAAGCTCAATTTGTTCGTTTTTTCTTCTAAGTTCAAAATGTGAATAATAAATGAAATCAAGCTTTGATTTTTATATTTTTTTTTGTATTTAATGATTTCAATATTAACTTATAAGGTATTATAATATATTGCAATTTAAAAAAACGAACAAAATAATGTCAGAATGAAAAAATGACGAAGGTGTCCACGAAGGTGAGCACCATTAGGTGAGTAGCACATGATTCATCTTCATATATCAGTCTTTAACTGCTTTTAATTGAAATAATCATGTAGTGTAGTAGGTGACACTCTTTTCCCTTTGCACTTTACGTGAAAAAGGCTAGGAGATGGTATCTCATGAAGCTCATTCACATTGAACCTTAATTACCTGAACATCAACCCTGTCACGAGGGCATAATCTCCCACGACGTAAGTACACTTTACATATCAGGACCTTAATCTTCAATTCTTGGAGTGGGTGAGAACAATTACAAGCATACCTAGTACAAGTTTAAAAACAGTTTGCCGCACTATAATTTTGATTCATGGAGATATGAGAAGAAATTTCCTATTTCACATGAATAAAATAACATACTGCACATCATCAATATATTGTAAACCTACCTAAGAGCTGAAATTTCTGGGTCAAATGAATCCTTTAAATTGCTAAAAGTATACATTTTTATGGCGCACACAAAAAATTTGATAGATGGAGATAAAATACATGATATTTCCATATCACATTCATGAATATATACATCATAATAGTATCGTCAACTTATCTAAGAGCAAAATTGCTCAGCAAATGATTTCGTTAACTTGTTAAACTATTTCACCTTCTTCTTCTTCAATGTCAACATATTTTGCAGTCAAAATATCTGCACTTTTAAGGTTATCATCAGCCTGGACTCGGCAGGTATCATTACTGTAGCTGGTCGAAACTCTGTCATGATCTCGAGTATGAAGGTCATAAGAATTATCACCTTCAATCTCTTCAGGTTTCTGTTTAACAATATCACTTTCGTAGCCAGATTCTTTGACAACGACGTTAGGGAATTTTAGAGGTTTCCCAGGCCAATTCTCAAAGAAATTATTCACCACCATGAACCTGAAAACCTGCAGTATATGTTTCTTATCTTTTCTTAGATCAGAACTCAACAACTTCTTCAACAGAGACGGCTCCAAATGCAGATTTGTCGTGCATCCAGTTCGGTTGTGTTCATATCTTTGACTCTTAGAGAAAAGGTCACCATGCTTATATTTTCCCTTCTTATCAACCTTGTTACGAAACCTGTCTCTCTTCCCCAGTACTTTATTGTTCTGTTTTGCACCATCTCTATGTTGCTCGGGATCTAATAAGTAACAAGATGGGATTTCTGCTACTTCGCAGCCTAATTCAGCTTGTTTTGCCAATATTTCCTTGAGTTGCTGTGACAAGATTCATTATATGTTACCACTTGAATTGAGAATCAAAGAATTTCCAAATGTTCGGTGAACAACAAACAATGCCAGATGCCCAAACAAAGAATAATGCAAAAATATTCTTTCATTGTGATGATATATTATTATAAGAAAACCACATGAAAACGTACAAAAGAATATAGTGCTTAATGACATTGGGCTCCTATATCCATCAAACTGTTAATATGACACCAAAGAGAGCAAGACCTCATGTCTAAACAAAATATGATGAAAAAAATAATTAGGTATTATATAAATTAGGGCATTCACAGCCCACCGGGCCTCGGAGGCTCACTGGCGACTCTGAGCACGGTTCTGAGGCCACTGCCTCCGCAATCAAGGTAGAGAAAGACAGCCTAAGAACCTGATATCAGAGATAGCCTGCGAGGCTGATGTCATAAATAAAATTTTAAAAAATCAAAATTAAGAAAGAAAAAATGTGTGATTTTTTAATTTTAAAATTTGATTTACATTTTATTTGTAACTCTTATTTCTTTTAAATTAGTGTAATTCATGATGATGTCATAAATCAGTTTTTTATACAAAAAAATCAAAATTCAGAAAATAATTGTTTCATTTTAGATTTTTCGTTTCTAAAATTTATTATAGTATTATTTTTTTTAATTTTTTCTTTTTTCAAATTTAAATTGTTATAATTATTTTTTATTTTGTCATATTTCAATTTTTGTTATTCACAGTTCTTTTTTTTTTTTTTAATTTTAATTTATGTAATTTCAAATTCCAGTGCAATAAAACATTACTCCCTCTGTCTCATTCATAAAGGGATAAATTCTGTTTTCATCTGTCCCATTCATATAGGGATATTACTTTAAATAGCAAAATTTTAACTCACTAAAACACATTTACACTACTTTATCCACCACTATTACTATCGTCTTAATTCTCGTGCTGAAAAAAGTTATCCCTTTATAAGTGGGACGGCGGGAGTATTTAATAGCTTCAATTTTTTTTTAAGTAAAATATACTGTAAAAAGAATTAAAAAATTAAAAATTAAATAAAATCAGAGAGAACCTAGAAGAGAGCCCCGTCACTGGGGTAATTTTAGTGTGAGACTCTCCCATGGTAAAACCCACCAAGAAGTTGGAGAGAGTCCATAAGAGTCTCCCCATTGTGGATGCTCTTAAAGCTTTCTAAAATATGCATATGATATGAAAAAGAATTCTTAACAAGTACAAATTTTCAGTATTCCACAGAAAGAAGGAATAATGATAAGATGAAAGTTGCTCAAGTTCAGAAACTTCTATATTAGATTTGAGCAGCTATTTATAAATTTTTATAATCATGAATATCAAGGATATATTTCATGTCTTGAGCATATAGCAGAGAGAAAACTATAAGACACCATACCTGTCGTCTTATCTTTGCAACATCATCTGCAACCTCTAGCTGTTTTGCATCCTTTTTCAACTTCTGCAGTGCATATATCAGAATACAAGGAATTAAAAAATGTACTAAACTATTGCCCATTTACAAACCTTCTCCAAGTTGGATTGTGATGGGTAATGTTTCCTCCGTTCTTCACGCCAATTGTTAATTTCTTGTTCTGTATAATTTAATATGAGAGACCTTGACGTGAAGGACAAAGAAAGTGAAATAAGAATTCTATGGAAAAATACTGGTCTAAACAGATAACAAATAAAATAAGAGAAAAGAAATCAAGTCAACGATAGTTAAGGCAAAAGGCTAAAGGTAAAAGGTAAAAGGCAAAAGGCAAAAGGCAAAAACAAGACAGGCAAGGAGCTAATCCATAGGGCACTCCTGTGTGATAAGCATTTTTCTTTGAATAAATTTGGGAATGGTCCTCCAACTCTCTTATATGTATATTTCACCAGAATGTTACAATTTATTAGTTTATAGAAATGGAATAGTCACCTGGTAGTTTTCTGCTAGATAAAAGTATCAAATTATGAATCAATCCGGGCTTCTTACCTCATTTTTCCCACTTGAATTTCCTCTGAGAGATTGGATAGGTTAAAGTTCTTCCCTCCAACACTCTTGTTCCCTGTATAACCAAGACAAGTATCTTATGGAATGCATACTAGAAACAGATTACAAGAACTCCACCAACAGATATTTAGCCAACAGAAAGGAATAAACATTGAATAAATGTGAATTACAGAGTTTTAAGTAACCATTAAACAATATAAAAGCGAGCATATTTCATCCTCATCAGATGAAGCCACAAAGGAACTATGATGTCTACATGGTAGATGACAACCACTTGAAAATGAGACGAGTTCAGAGGCTCTTCAAATAATATATGCTCAATGCTGCTTAAATGAGCTTGAGGCTCAAATTAGCATGTTAACTGTTATCACAAGAGTTGAGATCCAAATGAAGCATGTGGTTAAGATACTACACCTAGAATTTCTCTATGCAGCAAAATAATAAAGAAGAGCATTATATGCATATAGTTGTTGATGCATTTAGTTTATAATTTGCACGCACACTCGCAAATCGCAATTTAATCCTGCCTTCCAGATCAATTAAACAGAAAATTTCTTGATTGGTTAATGATGCCGCTATAGAAACTAAGAATTTAGCTAGTCTATGAAATTAAGAATGCCCCCACCTCTTCCCCGATTTTCATTGTTATGTTTGAGGTTTCCCCGTGCATTTTGATGATGCTGAAACTGCCTGTTGCCAAATCTGCAAAAATATCTTACAACAGTGAGGCACATCCCCCCCCTCTCATCCAAAAGTTCCTAAAATAAATACTTAAAAGAAGAAAGCAAACCCTCTTTGTGATTCATTGTTGTTATGGTTCCCAGAAAAGTTCTTCTCATGAGATGGTCTCCAATTATTCTTTCTGTCAATCACATCATTCACTACTCCCGCATTGTTCTGCAATAATAATGTAGCTTACGATCACTCCCCAACAAAAACAAGTAGCAATAACAGTAAGAAGATAATAAAGACGGAGTTATGCAGTTGTCTATCACCATTCACCAATAGTAAGTAACAAACGATGTGAGTAGCAGCAATATGCCTGAATGGAAGGGAAAATGGATACAAGAAATGGAGAAGAGAAAAAGCACTATGAGGATAAGTGACACATGTGACTATTTAACTAAAGAGTAGAGAATTTACATACGACAGAGACAGATCATGAAAATATAGATTTTATGCTATAACATAGCAAAGATACTTTAGATCTTCTACTTGTTTTGGAAGTTTTATACTACTCACCTATGACATAGCCAAGCAACCCCCACCAATCATAACAAAACTGACTCTTTTAAAAACAGTCTCTAATCCCTTCTAGTAGTAACCAGAATGGCAATGATAATTATATTTGGACATTATGCAAGAATTATAATTTTCATTCTGACAAAAAGAACACAAACAGAAAAGGTAAAGGGGGTTCTTGTTAGAATATTACTAAGAAAGTAAAAAATTGTAGAGATATACTACTAAAGAAAGAAAAAGGTATAAGCAAACCTGTGATTCAACAGTGCCATGAGAAAAGATCCCCCGATTCTGTTGTGCATGAACCGCACCAATATCGTTGGGTATAGCATTATTAGCATTCATCTGCATTAGGCCATTCCCATTAACAAGCTGAGGCAAGACCCCATTACTATTTCTTGCACCTGTTTGTGCATTCATGAAAAGGCCTAAATCTTGACAGCCAACATTCATCATCTGCATTTGCAAAAGCTGGCAGACATTTTGCACTAAATTCGGCACATTCATAGGCCAATTCGGCATGAACTGTGCAGTGTTTACAACATTCTGAGCAAACGGCTGAGGCAAATTATTAGCATTTAGATTCGGGAAAGCCCCTTGTGGAAAGGGGAATAATTGATTTGGAGCAAAAAAAGGATTTGAATTAGAAAAGGGTGGCATTGGTAGCTGGGGATTGTTGAGAATTGCCGCTTGAAACTGAGGGTTCATTTGCCCTATATTACCTTGGTTCCCATTCACCTGATCGATTTATACAAGAGTTAAGAGAAAATCATACTACAAACAAATAAGAGCAAACGAATATATTGCGAGTTATTACAGGCACATAAGCACACCCAAAAACAAACGCGCGCGCGCACACAATACCCACCCAAAAACATACACACGCACACATACACCAACATAGAGAGATACCAGAGGTGGCGCTGAAGGATTAGCTCCATTGAATTGAACTTGATTGTTAGGATTGCGGAGGTGAGAATTGAAGTGAGGAAGCATGGCTGTTTACAAGTCTTTTGCTCCTGGAGTAGGGTTTTAGAGATTTCAGATTTTCGGAGCTCTTTCGTCGGTAGTTTTGTGCCCTTCAAGTTCCACCTAATTCTGGCTTCAAATTACACGCACGGACTATTTGCACCAATGTTTTAAAAACCGAATCGGAGGTTGAATCGGTGAAGCTTTTGAGTCATGATTAATCGGTCGAACCGGTTAAATCATGGTTGAACCGTTTTTTAATTAAATTAATTATTAAATAATTATTATAATAAATACATACATAATATAGATAAATATATGATTAAATTCATAACTTATAGGGTAAAAAAGTACTTTAGAGTCATAACAAAGAAGTTTATTCTTAACATAAATTTAAATATCACGTCTTTAATTTATTTTTTATGATGAAAACTTATTAGTTTAATTTAATTTTGTAACTTAATAGCTATAAGTAGAAAAAATGTAAAATAAATTTTTATTATCATATGGTGAGAATGACTTAAATTATGTTAATAGCCATAGGTCATTTTGGAGAAAAATAGTCGAGAAAATTAGAATGAAAGAGAGTTAATAGACATAAATATGATAAATCACACTACTTCTCTTATTTAAAATGCAATAAATAAATTTAAATGCTATATTATTAATAACTAATTATTATAGTTGAGATGGCGGGGTTAATGGACTTTTAAGTTTTAACAAATTGTCACAAGTTCAATTATCTATTAGCACAATTCTTTTGGTAAAACACATTCGTAGGTCCCTGTATTTTGACTTTTGTTTCATTAGATCCTTCTACTTTTTTTTTTTTTTTTTTTTTTTTTTTTTTAAGAATCCCTACACTTTCAATTTTGATTTCATGGGATCCTTATTTGACAGATTGATCACAACGTTAAGTTTATTTTGTTAACATAATGCCACATCATTATTAATTATTAAATAATTATCCAGCTAATAGTTAATTCAATCCTTATTTGAGCATTTACTTCAACCACATTCTTCTAGATATTTTATCGAATGGTTGAAGCACCGTGCTATTGATCGATATAAATTTGATTCTTACATCCATACTCAAATTCCACATAATTACAATCGCATCAATTACTCACTAATTGTCATAGCTCTTCAAATGATAACACGTTCCTTCGCCTACTATCAAAGCATGTCTTTATCATTTAATTCCCTTATTCAGAAAACTAAAACTAATAATGAATCGATGAATCTTGATTTTTCTTCATCTTCTTCAAACTCCATCGTTGTTAGAGAACATTGGATTTTTGGTGTTCCTTACTGTTTTACTTAGTTTCAGAGATTATCTTTTTGGCTTTCTGCTTCACAAGAGATGCACGAGCGAATACGAACAATAGAAGATGTTGGGAATTGTTAAACATATACATTTTTCAAGTGACCCACATTTGTTCCCCCTTAACATGTTATATCCTTAACAATTCCCAACAATTTCCCCCTTTTTGATGATGCCAAAACCCACTAACTTTCTATTAATTTTCTAACCGTGAAAGGAACTTCAAGCGACTGCTTCCTTTGCAGATTTGCTCATTTTTTTTTTTTTTAAGTTCCTTTCCCCTTTTTTTTTCGGTTAGTATAGTGAGTTTGTAGCATAAGGATAAATCATTCACAAAGCTTGTAAATGACACATTTTGACAGAAATTAAATGATAGATAGATGAACAAGCAGTTCACAATATAGATGGAAATTGAAGGTCTTGTGCAGGCTTATCCTCCTCATCCTTCTCCTCTTCCAAATAATAGGCAGAAAGGACCTTCTCTTCCATGGTCTTCACGTTGTACTTGTTTGGTCTGAAACTGCTTTCTAGTCTCAGTGCTTCATCAACTTCCTCATCAATAATCTTCCTGTTTGGAACGCTAGAGTTCGGTAGGAGCAGCATCGGAAACTCTGTTATTGCAGGTACTTTGACAATGATAGGCTTGGGATTAGCTTCCTCAGCCTGCGTGAAAATCTTCCGACGTAGCTCCTCGTTGTAGTGGCATAGGAAGTTATTGAGAGCGTCCAGTCTCGAGCATTCATCTTGAAGAGGCACTACTTGCCAATAGTAGTAGGCCTTGATGAATTTGATCTTGCAGATGCTCCACATCTCTAGAAGATCACTGGAGATGAAGTCTTCAATCTCCCGAGCATCGAAATGAATTCCCCTTCTTACGACCAACTCCTCTTCCGTTCTGCTGGTCAGCTCATCCATGATCTTGTTGAATTTTGCACTTGCAGCAGAGTTGAACTGGGGCAGTTTCTCATTGACTCGCTTGCGGATAAACTCGCATTCATCATCAGTATAGCGCTTGGAGTCAACCATTTCCTTGATAGTAACCCGGCAAGTGTCGATCATGGCTTGGGTCTGGCAAGCTTCAGATTCTTCCGGCGTAAAGGGAATGTAAGAACTCCGAGAGATAGCAGATTGAATGAGCCTCACTTCATTCCAGTGGGACTCAATCCGACCTTCCACAACTTTGACTTCGGTAAGTTTAAGTCTCTTCTCCTTCTCGGCATGTCTCTTCTTTCCTTCTTCACTTCTCTTCCTCCTCTCGTAGCGACCGGTTTTTGCAGCGACTGTCTGCTGCATCTTTTGGCGCTTAGCCGCAGGATCTTCTTCTCTAGTTTCCGGTGCTGTACGCTTCAAGTGAGTTTTCGGCGCTGGAGGTGCAGGAGGGGGTGGCATCTGCTTCTTTTCTGCAGGCAGAATCGCTTGGCTGACTGAAGCGGCACCAACAGTGGCTGAAGCGAGGGCAGCAGTTGAAGCGGGCGCTTGAATTGATGAACCTGAAGCGCCTGCTTGTGAAGAAGACACAGCTTGCAGCGGCTTCACTTGAGGGATCTCAGTGACTCCCTTCCTCTTTATTCGAATTCTTGCTACAGGGCGAGGGCGAGAGCTTCATCCGCCGCAATCTGTTGCTCAGTTTGTTTCTGGGGATGAGCAGCCAGTGAAGAAGCTAGCAACTTCCCAGCTAGCGGCTTGCGGGGCTCCTCGAAGTCTGCCTTGTCCTTTCCCTTCTTTCGTGCCAGCTCTGCACGTACTTCTTCATCCCTCTCTTCCTCCTGTCCTCCACTTCCTTCTCCAACTCCACTTCCCCCTTCGATCATTTCCACTCTACTTCCTTCCTCCTTTCTTTTCACACTATCTTCCCCCTTTTTGGCATCATCAAGACTGCCGGGGGTGGTGGTAACTACCTATCCACTGATGGATTGGTAAATGGCATCAAATTTGTTGTACACGGCATGAAGCATGTCCTCTGCTCGCTTCGCGAATACGTGCTCCTGGGAGAGCACCAATTCTACCGTTTTTGCATTGATTTCCTCGAGCAAATATTGACACTGCTTCTCCCTTTCCTTCACTGAAGCCATCAAGCTCTCCAGTGGCTCCACTTCCTTGAAGCGAGCATCCAGCTCTGCTTCAATTTCAGCGTGGATTTTCTTGCGCTCCTCTTACAAGACAAATCCGAAATGGTTCTGGGCAGCTTCAAGTTCTGCCCTTGCAGTGGCAATGCTCCTTTCCCTTCTGTTCAATGA
The DNA here is from genome assembly GCA_029379335.1 of Thymus mandschuricus. Taxonomy (NCBI): domain Eukaryota; kingdom Viridiplantae; phylum Streptophyta; class Magnoliopsida; order Lamiales; family Lamiaceae; genus Thymus; species Thymus mandschuricus. Next base: position 20,219,087 of record CM057076.1, on the reverse strand, counting down.
CACATTAACTTGAGCAGCAGCTGCAATTTTGATGGCAAAGTCTCCTGCCAATTTCTGTGCCTTTTCAAGTCAGTGGCTTGAGCACTCCTCCGTCGGCTTTCCAGTTCACTCAATTCCTCGGCACGCTTTAGTTTTAGAGAAGAGTTCGCAGATCAGGTTGAACGGAGTTTCCAGATCCGTCCTAATGTTGTTGTGTTTCACCTCGAACTCCGCATTCTTATTGGCGGTGAAACGTGCGAACTCCATATCAACGGACAGCTCCAAGTCCGAGAAGGAATCCGCTCCTTCCTTCGGCAGATTGAAAACTCCGGCAATGGCGTCTAAGGTTACCTCTACCGGCAAACCGTTCGCTGGGTCGGTGAATGTGGAAGATGCTCGTCCTTCTTCCAGATTGAGCAGAAACTCGGCCACAGATTTGGACGGATCTGGAAAACCCCTAAGTATCCTATTCCCAAGCGACCCTAATTGATGTAGAAATATGTTAGAATTTTTTTAAGCCTAAACTGTTAGGAAGGCTCTTTATTTTGCTTTAGTCACTTAGGTTTTAGACTGCAGGAACTTCAAGTGAAGGCCACTCACTTGAGTATGTTTTCCAAGCGAATCAAGTCTAGCGAGCCGAAGCGAAGCGTGCCGAAGCGAAGCGAGCACAACAATAGAATCGAAGCGAGTCTACTAAAGCGAAGCGAAGCGAGCGCTACAGCGAAAGTCAAAGCGGGTCAAAAATCACTTAAGCAATACTCGGAAACTTTATTTCCATAGTACATGCTTCAAGTATGACCCGAAGCGATTCATTTGAAGCGGACGCTTCAGTTCTAAATCGAAGCGAGCTCCCACCTAATAGATTGCGACAGCTCAATTCCCGCTCCAATTTGAACGTCGCGTTCAAACTCTAGTCAACTGAAGATCGCCGCATTAATTGCAAGATCTCCACGTGTCAAATGAAGAGAGGAGCAGCGGAGTTGATTGCTAGGCCGACAAGGGCGCCGCAACAGTCCTGGATCGCTCTAGTTACTGTTACACTTGGAACTTAGCCATTTTCGGCAAAGTGCCAAATCTGCACGTCTGAAAATCAGCCAGCCTGTGCAAGTACTGTCGAGAGGAGGAGGGACAAAGCCACCAACCAACGAACGGCTCTTGCTCAACCCTCCGCCTATAAATAGTGAAGGTTGAAGACGAAGAGAATTAGAACACTACTTGAGCATTCAGCGCCTACTGCAAACAAATACTCCCAGCTTTCAACATACTTTCGAGTCTTTGTTTCAAGTGTTCTCCGAGTTTCAGTTCCATCGAAACTCGTCTTCGCAACCTTCACACTTAGAAATCTAAGCCCACTCCATATCTAAGCTTAGAGAAGAGCTCTAGCCATCTTTGTATTTACTGTAAAGAGCTCTTCATTAGTGTGTTCGTCGTAAACCAAAAACCCTAACCCTAGTTCTGTCTGTTAGGTTTTTGTGTTCGTCGTTAGGTTGTTTCGATCCAAAGCTCTACTTTCCTCGATCGTAGAAGCCTCGATCATTGGGTTTAGATCCAAGCTAGCACAGTCCTCGATTGTGTGAAGCTCGATCGAAACTAGGTCTTAGTGGAGAACCCGTAATCTCCCTGTTGTAGGATTGAAGCGAGTGAAGCTTCAAGTCCAGTTTAGGTTTTGTGTGGTGAACACGTAATCCCAGTTGTCGTCAGATCCAAGCAAGTGAAGCTCGATCTTGACTTTGGTTTTTGAGGAGCCCACAAGTCCTCAAGGTTCTTGACGTAGGTGTTTTATCACTGAACCACTCTAAATCTCTGTGTCATATCTCTAAACCCTAAATTCTCTATTAGTTTACTGTTTTGGTTATTCATTGCACAAGCATACTTAACAAACCTAAAACTGTGTTTTCAAATACTTAGGAAAGATTAGCTCACCGAATTTCCGCATCTTGAGTAAAGTCTCACTCTTGATCAAGCATTTGCTTAGGTCAAGAGACTAGCTTTTACTGTAGATCCAGCCTTTGGCTAGGTCTTTGTTTTCAAGTGAGCACTTTACTTAAAACTCTGAGTTATTGGCAAAGAAGTTGAAAAACTTCAAAACACGTATTCACCTCCCCCCCCCCCCCCCCTCTACGTGTTTTCCTCTAACAATCCGGGACCAACAAAAGATCTTCATTTTCCATCTATTATGATATTAATATCAAAATACAATTACTTAAATGGATTACTATTCTTTTTTTATTTTAAAATGGATTACTAATATTTTAATAATAAATGACGACGTGGTACCATAATTAACGGAAAACTTAACCGGTGTAATAGATCTGTTAAATAAGGATCCTCTGAAATGAGACTTACAGATGTGTTTTTGCCATTTTCAATAAAGAATTTGAACCGGCTGGTTCTCCAAGAACCGCTCCAGTTCGCCGGTTTGCCGGTTTTGACCGGTTCGATCCTATTCCGGCAGTCCGTTAGCGGTTTAAACTGACCTCCGGTTCTATGGTCCAAACCAGACCGATACCAAGGTCGGTTCCCGGTTGAACCGGCCGGTCTGGTCCGGTTTTTTAAACATTGATTTGCACGGTTTTTTTTCATGGTACAGTAAAACCTCCCTATAATGATATTCTATATAGAAATAACTTCTCTATAGTAATAATAAAAAAACATGGTCCCGATTCGGGACCAGTTATATCTAGGAATAACTTCTATGTAGTAATAAAGTATATTTTTTTCCGGTCTCGTCTTAAGGATTTATGCCTCCATATTAGAATAAATTATAATTATATAAAAATATACTCCCCCTATCTGTCCCACTAATAAATGGACATTTTTTCTTTTCGGGACGTCCCACTGATATAGAGGACCTTTTGCAAAATAGAAAATTATAACCCAATAAATTTTAGACACATCACTTTAACCCACTATATTTCAATTTAATATATTATCATCACTCCCGTCTAAATTTCCCCATGCCAAAAAAATGTCCATTTCCCAGTGGGATGGAGGGAGTATATAATATCATTACACAAAATTGAAAATGACATTATATATAGTTGATTGAAAATATTTAATTTTATTGTTGTCACTATTTCATTCACTATGCGTGTATTTAATGACACATCTACATGTACACTTTATTGCAAAAGTAAAAAATATTTCAGTTTCACAAAGTGAATGCATAATTCAATCAAATTTATATTGATTAAGTATATGAACATGCTAAATGTATTGATAGATCCGGGTTGAAGATCTACAACAATTGTGTGATTATTCATCGTATTTGTACAGAGTATTCACGTATAAAGAATTATAATGGTAGCGAGTAAGGGATTCATGCGATTCATTAGCCATGGCAACTCATCTTATACAGAGCATCTTCCTTTAGACATAAAAGAGAGGATAGAGTTAAATGTTCAGCAAAGAGTGTTTATAACCAAAGAACCAGTCAAATCCATGGAGCTTAGAGCTCGTTTGGGCAGAAAAAATAAGGGGGAAGGAAGAGGGCGAAGTAGAGAATGCAAGGCACCTTCATGCTTCGTCCTCTCTCGGCAACGAGAAAAATACCTTCGGCTTTGAGCTGTTGGGAGTCCCCTTTTCACCGAGGAGAATGTAGATGGAAATGATGAGAGAATGGAAGTCCTTGAAGAAGGACTTCGGTTGCTCCGGCCTGAATGAGTACAAGGCAGAGTATGAATGGAATAGTGCGTGTGTGTAGAGTTGAGATCCTTGAAATGGTGCGCTCACTCTGATATCTATAGGTGTAGAAAGGGTGAAAAGGTGGGTGTACATGTGTGTATGAGGGATAAAAAGGGAATTCTTAAGGAGACCATATTCTTTCTGTCATTAATTCAGTGGTCCTCACCCTAGAGTATGTAGAGTCACGCGGATAGTGCGTTAGGCAGATCCTTGGGCCTTGGAAGATGCATAGGGATCTGGTATAACCTCTTATGCCAAAGTCGGTTCTGAGCAGATCCTAGCATTTCCTATCTCGTGTGGAGCGTCTGCTTCCTATATGGCATTTGACGTCTTTAGAACTTATTTTTTAACTATTATTGAAGGATGCCACATGGTAAAACTGATATTTAGTCCCTATCATGTATCATATGGTGCACGTATTTAATGATTTTTTTTTTAAATAAATAAATTATCTCTCTATGTAAAATTCTACATAAGAATATGATAGCACGCCGATGAAGGTGTTTTCGAGGAGAAAGAAAGGAGAAGGAGGCCAGCGATGAAGGGACTGAGGAGCTGAAGCTATATTAGTATTTAATTATTATTATTATGTTTTATTTCTTTATGGGCCGTGTGCATGGATTGCATGGGCTTATCAGACTATATATAGATGAACTTGAGATTAGGGTTTTATGTTTTGAGAATTATTATCTTTGACAGCCGTTTGCTGTGGGCGGAAACTTCTTGTTTCCGAGTCGAGTGATTTGTGTTTATCAATATTCGCACTTCGTGTTCTCATCTCCTATCAATTGGTCCGACCTGCCGGCACGATGGTGAACACCGACGCTGTTGAGACTCGCATGGCGGCTCAGAACCGCCGTCTGGAGGAATTGGAGAAGACCACGAAGGACCTCGCGGTTAATATGGGCGGGGTCCAACTCGCTATCAACTCGCTGCAGTCGGCTGTCGGCGGCATCGAGTCATCCATGGCCCAGATGGTGGATCAATTGAAGCAACTCACCATCAACCATGTTCTAGGCGCACCTCCACCCCCGCCACCACCGATTACTGCAGTCATGCTGCGTATGGAACTTCCCGGGTTCGACGGCACCGACCCCATCGCTTGGCTGGCCCAAGCCGAGCAGTATTTCCTGGTTCATGGCACACCGACCGACCGACGAGTAGCCACCGCCCTCATCGCGTTGTCCGGGAAGGTGATGTTTTGGGCACAATGGCTGCTCCGCCGAGACGCTACGATCGAGTGGGATGCGTTCTCGAAGGAAGTAGTCGCCCGTTTCGGCGACAGCTCGGCCATCAACGCCTACGAGGCTATGCATCTTACACGGCAGACTGGCTCACTTGAGGATTATCTCGCCCTCTTCGAGGAACGAGTGGCTCAGCTTTCGTCCTTGCCGGACGAACATTACTTAGGCGCGTTTTTGGGTGGCCTCCAACCATCCATACGCGACCGCCTCCCGGACTCGGAGCTCGTCACCGTCTTTGCTGCAATACGAGCGGCCCGGTGCCTGGCTCGTGCGGGCAAGCCCTACTTGATCCCATCTCGGCCACCTTCATCTCCATTCCCGAGGCCGACCACTACCATTCAGGGGCCTCAACTGCACAGCGACCAACCACCAGGCCGCGGTACTACAGCACCGGAGGGGCGCAACTCGCACTGCCTTACACGTGCGCAGCAGGAGGATTATCGGGCCAAGGGCCTTTGTTTCCGGTGTGGCGGCAGATACGGGCCCTTGCATAAGTGCCCGCCCAAAACACTAGCGATCTTTCTGGAGGCAGATGAGGACGAGGAGGAGGACGAATCTGACTCCGGCATGCAGCAACCGGGGGAGATTCCAGCGACTGAGGCAGCTCCAACCGATCGCATCCCGATACAACTCTCGGAGTTATCCTTTCACGGCATTGACAACAACCAAACACTGAGGGCCATAGTACAGGTCGGAGACCACCAGCTCCGTGCCATGATCGACAGCGGAGCGAGTATTGCTTCATCTCGAGCGCCGCCGCGCAGCGCCTCTCTTTACCAATCTCTTCAGCTCTTTCCTTCTCGGTGTTTCTCGGGGATGGTTCACAGGTCACGTCACAAGGAATCTCCCACGCAGTTCCCGTACTCATAGCCGATCAATTGTTTCACATCGACTGTTATGTATTTCCCCTTCGTAACATCAATCTTATCCTGGGCATCTCATGGCTGGTTCGGCTTGGAAGGATCGTTGCCGACTTCACTACACAGACGTTGGAGTTTATGGTTGAGGGATGTCGTAGAGTACTTACAGGGAACCCGGCCCTGACCCGCCGCGAGTGCCGCACCACCGACTTGTCGACACTGGAGACGGGCGACGATGCGTGGATTTTGTGGGCTTTGGAGGGGAAGCAGCAGGACTTTCCGGCTTCAGCTGATCTCACGGCCGAGCAGCTGAAGGAGTGGCAAGCGTTAGTGGCGCGCTTCCCGGCCGTAATTCAGCCCCCAACCGGCTTACCTCCACTTCGGCCCAATGACCACCGAATCCCATTAATCCAAGGAGCCATTCCAGTATCGGTCAGACCGTACCGATATAACCATTCGCAGAAAGACGAGATGGAAAAACTCTTGGCAGAAATGTTGGCAGCCAGTATAATTCAAGCAAGTTGCAATCCCTATTCGAGTCCGGTGTTGTTGGTACGTAAAAAAGATGGATCGTGGCGTTTTTGTGTGGATTACCGGGCCCTAAATAAAGTTACAGTACCGGACAAGTACCCAATTCCCGTCATACAGGAGTTATTGGACGAGCTACACGGGGCGAGGTGGTTTAGTAAGCTCGATCTGCGAGCAGGGTACCACCAAATACGAATCGCAGCGGGGGACGTGCACAAAACAGCATTTCGCACCCACTCTGGTCACTACGAATTTCTGGTCATGCCGTTTGGCTTGACAAACGCTCCAGCTACCTTCCAGAGCCTCATGAACGACATCTTTCGCCCATACCTCCGGAGGTTCGTTCTCGTTTTTTTTTACGATATTCTTGTGTACAGTTCCTCGCGGAAGGAACATATAAATCACCTATCACAGGCTTTCAGCATTTTGGGTGAGCATTCTTTGGTAGTGAACCCCAAGAAATGTGCGATTGGCCGGTCGCAAGTGGAGTATCTGGGACATATTGTGTCGGTGGGAGGAGTACAGATGGATCCGGACAAGGTCAGTGCAGTTCTGAAGTGGCCAACGCCATCTTCCTTAAGGGGACTTCGGGGATTCTTGGGCCTCACCGGATACTACCACCGTTCCATTCGAGATTATGGGAAGATTGCTGCCCCATTGACTGCGCTCTTAAAGAAGGATAGCAACAAGAACTGGCTGTGGTCGACAGAGGCCGATGCCGCATTTCAACAGCTGAAGGCTGCACTCACTTCGGCTCCTGTTCTGGCGATGCCAGATTTTGCTCGGCCCTTCGAGATCGAGTGTGATGCTTCGGGGCGGGGTATAGGCGCAGTCCTCATGCAAGCAAGGCGCCCCATCGCGTATTTCAGCAAGCCTTTTTCAAGAAAAGCTCTAGCCCGCTCAGCATACGAAAAGGAGTTAATGGCTTTAGTGCTCGCCGTGCAGCATTGGAGACCGTATCTGTTGGGGCGACGCTTCGTGGTGCGATCTGATCAACGAAGCCTAAAGCAATTGCTATCCCAAACCTTAGCCACGCCAGCACAGCAGAACTGGGCAGTGAAATTACTGGGATATGATTTTGAGATTGTGTACAAGGAAGAGCGAGCAAACGGAGCAGCCGATGCCCTTTCTCGGCGGGATGAGGAGGTGGAGTTGGCTGCGGTTTCGGTGCCGCGATGGTTGGACTGGAAAGCGTTGCAGGAGATGGTTCGGAAGGATCCACAACTGGCCAATATTTGGTCAGCTTTGGAGGCGGGGAAGGAAGCGCCGAAATATTATGAACTGCAAGGGAATTTATTCTACAAGGGGAGAGTCGTATTACCTAGGAATTCACCATGGATACAGAAATTTTTTGCAGAATTTCACGCCACACCTTCCGGGGGACACTCCGGAGCCTTTCGTACTTACCGCCGCATGGCGGCAAGCTTGTACTGGCCAGGCATGTTGTCACGACCCCACCCCGCTTAAATTGGTCAGGCGAGGTCGCGACGTAAAAGAATGGGAAAATAAAGAAGGTAAACAACACTTGAAACGTGACAAGCTGAAGCATTACATTTCATTACGTTGGAGATTACATCATTTGACAAGATGAAGCAAAAGATACACTTAATCACTAGCGGAAGCAAAGTCATGACACAACAAAAGTGGAAGCGTTGTTCGAAAGAAAGTAACACTGTCTTGAGAAGTCATTACATTGCAACGACATCCGAAATCAAAAGAAGGTTGCAACGGTATTCAAAAGCGGACATTGTTTTGTAACTTAAGAGTACACGGAATTAGACATGGTTCTATAACTGGAAAATACACAGCGGAAGGACGTGAGATGCATGTATGGAGACATGCACCATCAAGAGACTTCGACTCTTTTCCATGCTCGACAAAGGCCTTCCCGACTGCTCCATTTCATCTTGTTCAACCTGCACATGGGAAATATGTACAAGGCTGAGTACAAAGTATTCAGTGGACACATGCCAAAACATTTATTGCCAGCCATACAGGTGAATCATAGGGGTTTTACGGAAAAGTCCTATGTTCACTAAAAACATCTTTGTAAAAGAAAGCGCTTGCAAGCTAGTTTCGTGGTGTAATCCGTCGTATCTGGTTCATGTGAGTGTACTCGGAGAGGTTGGCCACCCTCCCGAATACCTAACCGGCCGGCTTTCGTCGGCTCACGGTTATCTAGTGCACTTAACCCATCGAGGAGCGACCCCGATAGGCCCGAATTCATCCTGGTATTATTTGGCCGAAGCCCGTTCACAGATAGACATCATACAAAAACAAAACTTTCATGGCATGACAATTCTTTTGATAAAAGAATTTTAAGCATAAGAAAGCATTTTCGTTGTATGAAAGCCCACCTCGATAGCTGCTGCTGATCACTTAGCAATCCTGGGTGTTGCCTTAATCTCGGCCCTTCCCTTCGCCTAATCGCGTTCAAAGAACGTAATATGAGTATCTTGTATAAAATCGATAATCTATCGATCTATGCGAAGGTTCATGTCCTATTGAGGTTATGATCTCTTATTTAGAGATTTTCTGGTTAACATGTTCTGTAATCGTTTACTCGATTAATCATTGTGTCTTTTAATTCTTCTTTTCCTATAGAAATCGGAGGATACTTGACTTTAGCCATTAATGTGGCTTTGTGATTTATATTATAAGTGGTCTACACTTATAAGGTCGTTATATTCATACTTGGTCGATTATTCACTCATTCATAATTATTATAGGTCTATTAAATAAATTAATCGGCCCAATTGGTTGGCTCGATTCGTTAAGTATAATATTGGCCCATTAAATAAATTATTCGGCCCAATTGGTTGGCCCGGTTCGTTAAGTATAATATTGGCCCGTTAAATAAATTATTCGGCCCAATTGGTTGGCCCGATTCGTTAAGTATAATATTGGCCCGTTAAATAAATTATTCGGCCGAATTGGTTGGCCCGATTCGTTAAGTATAATATCGGCCCGGGTCCAGCCCGTACCGAAGTCCGGCGCGTAACTCGGCCCGCTTCATTTAAATGCTTAAACCCTATTCTTCCTCCCCTTCTTCTGTTTTCTCATTCACGACCCTCACTCCCTCTTCTTCTTCTTCCTCGCGGCACTTCTCCTCTCCTCCCGGCAGTCTGTCGCCGGTGATTACATGCATCCACCGGTGATTACTCATCGGTGGCCTCCCTTGCCGTCGATTACAGTCCCTTCGCCCTTTTAATTTCCGTTTTCTCCCAATTAGGAAATGCTCTAATCGGCTTCGAGAATTTGGGGGTATTGCTCTTCGGTGTGATTTTTCGACGAATAGCCGTTGAGTGTGGCTTCTTCGTCGTCCTCCGTCGCCGTGGTGAGATGGCGCCGGCGCGGTTCTCCTCCGTTCTCGATTGCTCCTCCTCCAGCGGCTCGAGCTTCGTTGGTCCTCTGCTGCCGCCGGGGCAACTCCCACGGCGGCTCCGTCGTCCGGCCATTAGGCCTAAACTAAAACCCTAGCCTCTATTGCTCGGGAACACGCCTCCTCGGCTTAGGCGTCGTTCATCGCCGTCGTTGCTGCCGTCGTCTGCCCTCTCCTTTCTCTGTCCTTTTCTCCCTTCATTCTCCTCTCTTCTGACCTTTTCTTCTCCTTCTCTGCAGATACGGTGGCTTCGTGCTGGTGGCGTCCAATGCCGTCGGGGTACTCCCCTGTTTTCTGCCGACACCCTTCCGGCAATTTCCTTTACTCCGGCAGTCTCCTGCTGCCACTGTTGGCTACTGATAAGTGTCTTTTGTTCTCCCTAGCTCCTGGTTATATCTACTGCACTTGATGGATTTGTTGTTGATTGATTTGGTGGATTGGGCAGTTTGTTGCTATGCTATATTGTTGGCTATGTTGATTGTTGTTGCTGGTCGTTATTATTGTTGGAATTCTCCAATTTGGGAGCAGTATTGGTAGTTGGTTCATAGTTAAAGTGATGATGATTCGTGGTGTTTTTATGCCTTATGATTATAATATACTTTGATTTAAAATCTTATGCTTGGATGAAGGCAAAAATTCACTATCTTGGGGCCTATGTGATTCGGTATTCTTCCTATATGAGTTTTCGTACTTGCATGTTCGAGTTTGTTGGTGATCTTGGTCCTAATTACACATGCAATGGGTTCTTACATTTGGGGGCATTCTCTAGCATTCATTTTGGTCATCCTAAAGTGTATGCATGCTCGATTTATCCTAGTTCCTAGAGAAATATGGAGGGCTTCACTTACTTGTTTAAATGGGGGTTTGGAAATGGTGTTTATGGCCTTGTTTTGAAGACTGCCTTCTTGGTTTTCTTCCTTGGCTGCTGTCTTCTCGGTTTTCTCCTCTCAAGGTCGATTGTTGGTGACCTAAAAATGGGGTTTAACACCTATGAGTCTTAGATTCATTTCTCATCAAATTACAAGGAATATAGAGGTTCTTACTTGGGATATAGCTGCTGGAAATCCTTACTAGCTTCGGTTCTTCTCTTCCCCCTTCCTCGTGCTTGCTCCTATGGTGGTATTGGTTCTATGTTAGCCCTTGCATGTGTGAAACTTTGAATGAAATTGAGGGGGGGATCTTACCGTGAGCTCCTTTGATGCTCAAGGTGCTGGAAACTCCTATGCTCTCCTCTTCCTTCTCGGTTTCCACTCTCGAACCATCTGGATGTGATTGTGTGTGTGTGAAGGAAGTTAACTTGCTATTTATATGTGTTTGGTGTAGGGTTCGGCTGGTTTCCATCATGGAGGGAAAGAAAGATGATTGGGGGTGTACGTATCCTCGGTACTACTCCTATGTCAAAACGGGGCAATGATGATGTTGGTTCCCTACCTTAATCTTGTTCATGGGGTTGTTTAAACCTCTAATTTTTGGATTAAGGGCTAATCTGAGCTCCCTAACAATTATAGATAGAGAGACGTTGGAGGGGCTATGTATGCCGAGTCCTCCCTTTTTATTTATTCATGTATTTTCTCTCTCTCTTTTTTTTTTTTTTTTTTTTTTTTTTTTTTTTTTTTTTTGTACATTGTTGTAACTAGTATGTATTTATATCATCATATGTAATTGTTATACTTGTTTTAATATCGTAAATATTAGGCCTCTTTCCTTTATTAATAAAATTAGCACAACACATGGGCTTTTGTATTGGGCCACAACAATTCATAAATCGTAAATGGCTTTGTTCTTTAATATGGGCCTTCGTTCTCCTTTTTTTTATTTCTAAATGGGCCTTCGTTTTCTTGAGTGGGCCTTCGTTTCTTAGAATGGGCCTCGTTCTTTAAATAGGCCTTTGTTTCTTAAATGGGCCTTCGGCCCCTTGAATAATAATAATTACTCGTTTTATTTTATTAGGCTCTTCTTAATACTTTATTTTATCATATAACGACTTTACTATTATTCATAGTTCTCGGATTTTTATTACCCTAAATAATAATAATACTCTTAATACTTAAAATAAATGTCAAAGTTTTTATTACTCACTAAGAAAAACTGCGACTATTACATCTAGAACCTAAGCGACTAAAGCAAGATAAGGAGCCATCCTAACAGTATAGGCTTAGAAAAATTCTAACCTATTCTACATCAATTAGGGTCGCTTGGGAATAGGATACTTAGGGGTTTTGGGATCAAATCAAAACATACATTATTTCAAAGCATCCCATATGTGTTCCCCCTTAACATGTTATATCCTTAACAATTTCCAACACATCGATTGTGCGAAGCTCTATCTTAGCTAGGTTTTTGTGGAGCACCCATAATCTCCCAGTCATTGTTTGTTGGTCCCGGTTTATAAAGAGGATCACACGTAGAGGGGGAGGGGGGGGGGGGGGGGGGGGGGGGGTTAATACGTGTGATTGAAGTTTTTCAACTTCTTTTTCAACTTTACTCAGAGTAGCAAGAAATCGGGTTGCTTTAAAACTTAAGACCTAGCCGAAGCTTGATCTACAGTATAAGCTTAACTCTGGACCTAAGCGTACGCTTGATCACAGAGCGACTCGCTTGCAGATGCAGAATTAGGTGAGCTAGTCTTTCCTAAGAATTTAAAGTGCCGTTTAGGGTTTGTTTATATGCACATGCAATATGATTAGCAAAGCAATAGAAATAGTTAAAGCTTTAAGTAAAGAGATACGAGACCAGTGTTTAGAGTGGTTCGGTGATGAAACACCTACGTCCACTTTGTTGCTCGAAGCAACAGATTCTTCTCACTAAGAATCTTGAGGATTACGGGTTCCCCAAAACCCTAGACTGGATTGAGCTTCACTCGCTTGGATCCGAACAAGACAACGACTGGGAGTTTACGGGTTCTCCACAAAACCTAGCTAAGATCGAGCTTCACACAATCGAGGAAAGTGCTAGCTTGGATCTACACTCTGTGATCGAGGTTTCTACTATCGGGGAAAGTAGAACCTTGGATCTATACAACACAACCTTTCTACAACACTCAAAACCTAACAACTTGACAAGACAAGGGATTAGGGTTTTGGTTTGAAAAACTATCTAAGTGAAGAACTCTTTACAGTGTACTGCAAAGGGTAGAGTTCTTCTCTAAGCTTGGATATATGAAGTAGGCTTAGAATCTAGGAGAGTGAAGGTTGCGGAGACAAGCTTCGGTGTTGCTGAAGCTTGGAGAACACTTGACAAGAACTTGGAGGAATTTTCTCGAAGGCTGTGAGTGCTTGTTTGCTGTATGCGCTGAAATCTCAGGTAGTGTTCTACTCTTCTCCATCTCTGGCCTTCACTATTTATAGTGGGAGATTTGGACTGGAGCCGTTGAAGGTTTGTGGCTTTGTCCCTCCACACTCGACAGTACTTGCCTTTGACCTGCAGCTTTTCAGACGCGCACTTTGTCTCTTTGCCGAAAATGGCTAAGGGCCAAGTTCAACAGTAACTGGAGTGTCCAGTACTGTAGCGGCGGCTCTGTCGGTCTGGCAGTCAACTCCCGTGCTCCATTCTTCGTGTGCCATGTGGAAATCCGCAATAAATGTCTTGATCTTCACTTGACTTAAGTTTGAACTCAGAGTTTGAATGGGGCGGGAAATTTGATCTGTCGCTTTCAGTTAGGAAGTGGCTCACTTCGCTTTAGTTTCTTGAGCGTCCGCTTTAGAGTGCGTTGACTCGCTTTGACTATACTATAGCGCTCGCTCCGCTTCGCTTCGGCAGAATCGCTTCACTTTATAACACACTCAAGCGAGTTGCCTTCGCTTGGATATCTGCAGTCTAAAACCTAAGCGTCTAAAGCAAAAATTAAGCTTTCCTAACATACTAGGCTTCGAAAAATTCTAACCTATCTAATCAAATCAGGGTCGCTTGGGAATAGGATTACACAGAGGGTTTTGGGATCTAATCAAAATATATAACATATTCAATTAAAGCGTCCCATTGAGTTTCCGCTTAACACATGAATCCTTAACAATTCCCAACAATTTCCCCCTTTTTGATGATGCCAAAACCCGACACTTTAACCACTGTAAGAACTTCAAGAGACTGAATCCTTCACAGTCTTTCCAATTTTTTTTTAAAGTTCTTATGGTTTTAAGCGTAGTCTTTGTAGCATAAGGATAAAAACACATAAAGCCTAAAAATACTTCAAAGTAAGAGAGACACGCTTGACAGAAAAGTAAATTGGTATATATGAGTCAAGCATAGTGATAACCACATATTTAGCATGCTTTAGAGTGCGTCTCGATGCGTGTTTTGGGTTCGTTATGTGTTTTTTTTTTCTTTCTTTTTTTTTTTTTTTTTTTTTTTTTTCAATCAAAACACCCGTGAGGGTGAAGGGTTAGGCAGACCCCCAACCTGTGTATAAAACCATAACAATCGAACAATGTCTGTGGGGGTAGCACTAAAATTGAGTGCTATCCCCACTACAAAGGATAAACCAAAGACTGACATGAGGAGGACCCGTTGAGGACCCAGCCCCTTACTACAAATGGAAAAACACGGAGAACTAGAAACAATACACTGAGAAGGGCCCAAAAGTGACCATCTCGGGAGACTAACAACACCACCTATCAGCACGAGATACCACAGAGTAGCCTGCATGATAAGCTATGGGTACCGGAACCTGAAGTTGGGGTAGCCCAACTGATCCATCCGAACGAGCGCCAGGAAGTAGTGGGGGACGCTGGAGGAGTCGAAGATTACCATGGTGTCGGTCTGAAGACCCCGACGCGCCATGAAGTCTGCGGGCTTATTCCCCTCCCGTGGGATGTGGGAGAACCTGGCCTGAATGCCTCGGAGCCGGAGACGGATCCGCGTCAAGATGTGACGGGTGGTCGCGGACCCGTGCGGACCCGAGGTGAGGAGGGTAACAACAGCCGAAGCATCCATCTCAATCCAGATATCGGAGGAGAGCATAGTCGCCAGCTCTAGCCCATGGAGGAGCGCCAGGAGCTCCGCCTCAAAGCTAGAACTTGCAGTCACCGGGGAGCAGAAGGCACGGAGGAGCTCGCTGTTGTGATCACGAACTAGGCCCCCAGCAGCGGCGAGACCTGTACCAGAGTCGAACGACCCGTCCGTGTTCAGCTTCACCCAAGGAGCCTCAGGTGGGTGCCAACGGACCATGCGGGAGCGGAGGGGCCGCGGGGACCGGCTCCGCGGGCGGCATGAAGGGGACCTGGGGGCGGCACCCCGCCCAGTGGGCCGGGAGGAGGAGTCGAGCAGCTACCAGAGACCGCAGGTGATGGGTAACCTGCCAAATAACGTGAGAGCTACGGAAAGGCACCCCACGGTGCTTGTGGCTATTCCTTTCCGTCCAAATAAACCAAATCACCAAGCATGGAACCAAAAAAGATATGTGTGTGCAAGGAGCCCGTGGGAAGCGGTGTCTCCACCTACCTAAGCTACGTGCAATGTCAGTGCGCGTGTGTGCTTGTGTCTGTGCAGGGAACCAGTCGGAAAAATGGGACCACACAGCCCTAGCAGACTCACTCCATTCAAAGACATGCATAGTGGACTCGACACGGGGGGAGGCACAGCACTGGCACATAGAAGCAAGGGAGATACCCCTAGATTGGAGAATGGACTCGATGGGGACACGACCAAGGAGAAGACGCCAAAGAAAGACAGAGATAGTGGGAGTAAGGCAACGACTCCAAATATCACCAAAGAGAGAGAGCTTAGGACGCCTGTACCTGATCTTGTCCCATGTAGATGTCACGGTGAACCCTCCATGGCTGGTAAGCGTCCACCTCATCACATCCTCCTCGCCCCACAACACCGGCGTCCAGCTCACATCAACCAACAGATCAACAGACAAGTAGGGAGCACAGTATGCATGCAAACGATTAAGATCCCAAGCAGAGTCATGCCAAAAGAAAGACACATTAGGTCGAGGGCTGCCATTGGGCCGACAGACAGAGAGGGGATGGTCCCCAAACCAACTATCATCCAAAAACGACACTCTCCCTGCACCCAAGTGATGGAGCCTGTAAGTCATGGTTCGAAGCCCGGAGGCCCAGAATTATAGATGATATGGGATAAAGATGGAAGATATTATTTACTAGTTTATTTAGTAGTTTATTTTTATTAATTTTCGTTTTTTATGCGTACTATAGTTGGTAGGTTAATTTTCAGCATTATTTTAAGGATTTTATTCCTTTTTAGACTAGGATTTGGTTTGATATCTTTTAGGATAAGTTTTTAAGTAGTTTCCTTGTGGAATTAGGACTTTTTGAAGCCTATAAATAAGGCTCATTCATAGGTGACGAAAATAACACTTTTATTCATCAATAATACTTCAGTTTATTTCTCATATGGGATTTATCTTCGAATTTCTTATGGTGTGACTAAGAAATTCTTTATCCGGCGAATCAATCGAGTTCATCACCCTCGTTTGTGTGTCATTCATCGTTCCCGTGTGACTAAGACGATCGCTATTTGGGGTATAGGCTGTTCATAGAACTGACTTATATCATTTATAGGATTAGATCTTAGGTATATTGGAATATCCATCAGTTTCGTTCGTTCTTGTTAATTCCTTCCGCGTGCGTCTTCAATTCGGTCGTCAAGGATCGTATCATTTGGCACCAGAGCCAGAGTTTACGTCATCCAGGTTCTATCATCCTTTTTCATCTTGAATTTCGTATCTTTTGTTGCTTTCTGTTCGTGTCTTTTTTTTTCGTGTCGTCTCTTCGTGTCTTGTTCTGTTCTTCGTTCGTTCGAGTCGTTCTGTGTCAAAAAAAAAATAAAAAAAATTCGTATCTGGTCATAGAGTCGTCTTTTGTAGCTTTTCGTTCGTGTCAATAGTCAGATTCGTTTTGATACACACTCAGATTTGTTCCTTGGTAATTAAGGAGTAGAAGATTTCTTTCCTTATAAGAATAGGAAACTTATTCATATATATATCCCATACCTTATATAACACGTCTTAGGGTGTATCTTCTACACGTTTTCGTGACATATTAGGGGCAAAAGTTTCGATTAAAAAAAAAAAAAGTTTCGAAAAAAAAAAAGAGATATATTCTCGAAGCCCTAGTGTGTCACTGTGTTTTCTGGTTTGGTTCTTGCGTGTTTTTTTCATTGGGATATCAGTGTGTATTCGTTTCTGTGAGTTTTCGTCTTTTTCACGTGTTTTTCATCGGCCAGCACTAAAACGGCCATAACTTTTGCATACGGACTCCGATTTTTCTCCATCATACCTTTTCGGAAAGCTCTCGATAAGGTCTATATGGTGGTTTTGACTTTGTCGGAAACAGTTCGTTATTTTTGCAAAAAAGGCCGTTTAAAGGGTCAAATCGTCCGCCGAAGTTTTCGGTAAATTTTTCGTGTCTTCCTATTTAGGGTTTCTTAGTTCAGTCATCTTGTCTTCCTACTTTCAGTACTCTTGGTTCGTTAATAGTGATTTATGTGGTAGATTAAGGGAATTTGAGCCTCTCAAGAGAGATTTGAGTGGAAAAAGGCAGGAGAGGTGAGATTATTAGAGGGTAAAAGCCATTACTATTGAGCGATACACGAGTGCTGAGTGTGAACCGTATTGAGGGATACACGAGTGATTGTGAGGTTGTGAGGATCCTATTTTACTAACCTTTTGCAGGTATGTTGGATGAAGAGCTTGAATCACAAACGAAATCCATGATAGAGGCGATGGTGAAACAATGGGGCGAGGAGATGAGGTCTGAGTCGGTGTTAATTTGTTCGAAGAGTGGAGGTCGTTACAAAGGAAAAGTCCAACAATACAACCAACATGGTCATCTTGGTGAGGACAAAGAAGTGGACATTACCTACTTTCAAGGGAAATATGATCCAAAGTTGTATCTTCAGTGGGAGAGAAATATGGAGATAGCTTTTGGTCATCATAACTATTCTGAGTTCAAGAAGGTGAACTTGGCATCCAAGTTGTTATCGGACTATGCTCTAACTTGGTGGGATCGGTTAGCTAAGAGTAGAAGAAGGAATGGACTGGAGCCAATCATGACTTGGAAAGAGATGAAGGTAGTAATGAGGAAACATTTTTCACCTTCCCATTACTATCGTGAGAATCAGAATAGTTGGAGGCAGTCTCAAGCTACTACTCTTTCATATTCAAAGAGAAGCTTTTGGGAGAAAAAAGAGCAGCCGAAGAAGATGTACGTATGTCCGTTTGTGAAGTCAAGGTCAGACTCTTCTAGTTTTTCCATTACATCTTGTGATAATGGAGGAGTTGTGTCCAAAGGAGAGAGAGAAGATCCAAAGGTGACGGTCTTGGAAGAACAAAATGAAGAGGTGGACGAAATCGAAGCACCTTCTGGACCGCTTACTTTATTCAATGATAGTAATCTTGATGTGCAGAATGAAAAGTATGATGGAGAGCAACAAGAGAACGTCATTCATATCGAGGATGAAGTGTCGATTGTTTCTCTTACTCCAACACAAATGGATATGGATAATCAAGTGCAACTGTCAAATGAGGTGGAGATAGTGAAGTCCAAGGAGGAGAAAGTAGAGAAAGGCGAGTATGGATTGATGCATGAGTCACTACTTGATCAGAGTAGTGCTTTGGAGTGGATTGTGAATGAGGAGAAGTCCATGGAGGCAAAGTGGAACAAGGGGAATGTTTCGTCCACTAATGATCTTGATTGTGTATTCTCTTCTACTTATTCATTTGTGCAGGCATTCGATGATGTTTCTTCCAAAGATACATTTCATGGCGTATTTTCAATTAAAGGAAGTGGACATCAAATTGAGTTCGAAGGAGTGAATGAGTTGGAGAAATGTGAAGAGATCAAGAAACAAAATTTCTTTCCTTTTGACGTAGGAGACGGTCAGGATTTGAGGACAAATCCTCTTCAAGAGGAGGGGAATGATGGAGCCCGTAAGTCATGGTTCGAAGCCCGGAGGCCCAGAATTATAGATGATATGGGATAAAGATGGAAGATATTATTTACTAGTTTATTTAGTAGTTTATTTTTATTAATTTTCGTTTTTTATGAGTACTATAGTTGGTAGGTTAATTTTCAGCATTATTTTAAGGATTTTATTCCTTTTTAGACTAGGATTTGGTTTGATATCTTTTAGGATAAGTTTTTAAGTAGTTTTCTTGTGGAATTAGGACTTTTTGAAGCCTATAAATAAGGCTCATTCATAGGTGACGAAAATAACACTTTTATTCATCAATAATACTTCAGTTTATTTCTCATATGGGATTTATCTTCGAATTTCTTATGGTGTGACTAAGAAATTCTTTATCCGGCGAATCAATCGAGTTCATCACCCTCGTTTGTGTGTCATTCATCGTTCCCGTGTGACTAAGACGATCGCTATTTGGGGTATAGGCTGTTCATAGAACTGACTTATATCATTTATAGGATTAGATCTTAGGTATATTGGAATATCCATCAGTTTCGTTCGTTCTTGTTAATTCCTTCCGCGTGCGTCTTCAATTCGGTCGTCAAGGATCGTATCATTTGTGATACGATCCTTGACGACCGAATAACGAAAACGCAAGCGGAAGACTCGATAAGATAACGATAAAGGATGAAAATCCCAATATACCTAAGATCTAATCCTATAAATGATATAAGTCAATCCGAAGACAGCCTATACCCCAAATAGAGATCGCCTTAGTCACACGGGGACGATGAATGACACACAAACGAGGGTGATAAACTCGATTGATTCGCCGGATAAAGAATTTCTTGGTCACACCATAAGAAATTCGAAGATAAATCTCATAAGAGAAATAAACTGAAGTATTATTGATGAATAAAGATGTTATTTTCGTCACCTATGAATGAGCCTTATTTATAGGCTTCAAAAAGTCCTAATTCCACAAGGAAACTACTTAAAAACTTATCCTAAAAGATATCAAACCAAATCCTAGTCTAAAAAGGAATAAAATCCTTAAAATAATGCTGAAAATTAACCTACCAACTATAGTACTCATAAAAAACGAAAATTAATAAAAATAAACTACTAAATAAACTAGTAAATAATATCTTCCATCTTTATCCCATATCATCTATAATTCTGGGCCTCCGGGCTTCGAACCATGACTTACGGGCTCCATCACCAAGGACCAACGAATAAATTCATGCGCACGAATACGCACATGCAAAAGGCGACGCCATACAGTATTATGAGAAGAAGAGAAACCATATAAAGGATACGAGTACTTCTGCCACAGGTACCTTGCCCACAGAGAGTCACGGGCCTGGAACCTCCACCACAGCTTATAACTGAAGGCCGTGACCATATCGGACAGCCTGCGAATACCCAAGCCGCCCTCCTCCACCGGGAGAAAGATCTGCTTCCAACTGACGCAGTGAATCTTCCTCTCCTCGCCCACGGCACCCCAAAAGTACCTCGCCATCAACTGCTCGAGGCCATGAAGCACCTACTTCGGGACTTGGATAGCCTAGAGGACATGCAGCGGGATGGTGGAGAGGGTGCTCTTGATCAGGGCCAGGCGGCCCCCGAACGTGAGATGCCTGTGCGACCAACTGTGGATACGGTTGCTGATCCGCTGTCTCAGCTCAAGGAAGAGGGATGACTTCTTGTGACCCTTACAGATGGGGACCCCGAGATAGGTGAAGGGGATGGTGCCTCTCTGAAAGCCCCCGACCTCACGAATCATGTGCTACCAGTCCTCAACGTGATGGTCATTCAGGTAGAAGTTGCTCTTCTCGAAGTTAATCATCTGGCCCGACACCGTGCAGTACTCATCGAGGCACTCTTTCAGCTTCTCCAAGGACTCCCGCTTGGCCTGGGTGAAGATAATGATATCATCGGCATAGGCTAGGTGGGAGATCGGGGGGGGGGGGGGGGGGGGGGGGGGCGCCCTCCTCTGGGAGTGGTACACCATATCCGCCTGGCCGACAATCAGCCTGTCAAGGGACCGCGAGAGGTAGTCCGCGGCAAGAACGAACAGGGACGGAGAGATCGGGTCCCCCTGGCGGAGGCCACGAGAAGAGGGGAAGAAGCCCGCGGGGGCCCCATTCACCAACACCGAGAACCAGCAGTTCTGCACACACCTCCTGACCATGTCGATCCACTGCTCCGGAAAGCCCATCTTTCTGAGGACGCCGATCAGGAACGGCCACTGGACACGGTCATAGGCCTTCGCCATATCCAACATGAGGGCAACATTGGGGTGCGCCCTGCCCTTGCATGGGTGAAGGTCATGGATGAGCTCCTGGGCCAATAGGACGTTATCACTGATTAGGCGGCCCTTGACGAAGCCACTCTGATTGGGGGCCACGACGAGGGGAATGATCGGCGCCAG
Source organism: Thymus mandschuricus (assembly GCA_029379335.1). Taxonomy (NCBI): domain Eukaryota; kingdom Viridiplantae; phylum Streptophyta; class Magnoliopsida; order Lamiales; family Lamiaceae; genus Thymus; species Thymus mandschuricus. The sequence continues at coordinate 20,198,111 of CM057076.1, read as the reverse complement.
CCGAGACGTCAAGATCTTAGAGATGATCTTATTGGTCACGTTGCAGAGGCTGATGGGCCGAAAGTGAGTCCAAGAAGTCAGGTTATCCCTCTTGGGGAGAAGGACGATGGTGGTGGCAGTAAATCTCCGTGGCATGGGGGCACCCGAAAGAAGTCAAGCACCGCTGCCACCACATCGGGCCCAACCGTATCCCAACACCGCTGGAAGAACAAGGACGTGAAGCCATCGGGGCCCGAGGTGCTGTCCCCACAGATGCTAAAGACAGCAGAGCGGACCTCATCATGCTCCGGGGGCGCACAGAGCCCCAGGAGGTCCACGGAGTCGGGCAGGGGGTGCAGGCCCTGGAGGTCCGAGGCGTCCGGGATAGTAACATCGGAAGAGAGCAAGTTCTGGAAGAACCCGACGGCTGAGGCCCTGATCTCAGCCTCCTAGGTGATCTCCCTATCCCCCTCCTGAATGACAAGGATACGGGACTTCACCCTCCTCTGCTTGACCCACCCCTGAAAGAACTTGGTGTTGCGCTCCCCCTCGGTGGCCCAACGAATCGCCGCCTTTTGCCTCCAGAAGTCCTCCTCCATCCGAGTGCGGTGCAAAAGTAGAGCAATGCAGCGGCGGAGCTCAGACCGGAGCTCCGGGCAAGGGTCCGCGTCATAGGCAAGCTGGGCCACACCCACGGCCTCCTCGGCCTCCCTCGTCTTATCATGGATATTCCCAAAGACGGTCTTTTTCCACCCCTTTAAGAACCCCTTGACGCGGGACAGCTTGAACTGCAGATTCAGCATACCCTCAAAACCCGTCGGCTCCTCCCAGATCCTGGCGATCTCAGAGGCGAAGGAGTGGTGCCTGACCCACATATTCTGAAATCTAAACGAGGCCCGGGGCAGCTGGGCCGAGAATTGGCACCTAACCAAGAGCGGAGCGTGGTCAGAGGCCACACGCGGCAGGTGCGTAACACGGGTGGTCGCAAAGGCAGACTCCCAGTGCTCGTTGATCAGGATCCGGTCCAACCTCTCAAGCAGGCCCGACCTCTCCCAGGTGAAGACAGACCCATCAAAGCCGGGGTCGATCAACTGACAGTCAGAGATAGCATCAGCAAAGTCCGTGATCTCGAGATGACGATCAGTGTTGCTACCCACCCTCTCCTCCTCGGTCAGAAAGATGTTGAAGTCTCCTCCCACAAGCCACGGACACCCCTCCATCTGTAAAGACACATCACGCAGAGTCTCCCTAAGCGGGTAGCGGCCCTCCCTGGAACACTTGGCATAAACGGCGGTCAAGTACAACGGAGCATGGAACACAGCAGCAGAGACGCGGACATGGACCAGCTGATCAATATCCTCCCTGATATCCACCTGATAGTCCCTGTGCGCAAAAATCCAAATCTTGTTGCCATTCGAGTGCCTGTGACTGAGCCCGATCTTCCGAGACACAAAGGAGGGATCACGGTTATTCTGAGGCTCCAGAATCGCAACAAAGGAGACAAAATATTCCCTACACAAATTACTGAGGATGCCCAAGGGATTGCGATTAACGATACCCTGAGCGTTCCAAATCAGAAAACTTGCAGACATGGGGAAACAAATCAGGAAGAGGCCGGAGCAGTAACCCCACTCCTCAGATTTCCACCAAACAAGTCGGGAAGGACACGACCCCGGTTGGGAGTACTCGAACGCTGGACACTGCCAATAACCACCTCTCTGTTACCGTCTGTCATCTCCACATCTCTGTCATCCTCGGACTTATACTCACTCGAGCATCTCGGTGCCATCATCCAAAACAACAAAAGAATTCTTGATCGGAACATTGACAACACCATCGCGAGTGGACTTCTTATGCTTTGATTGGGCGACTTCGATCCATTCCCCTATAGAGGCGCCAAGCGAGGCACGTCCAGGAGAGGACCGGGGGGAGGAGTGGCGCCTCTGGGGATCCCCGGAGACCACGGGAGCATCGCGGCCCCGGGAGGAGGAGCGGGGTTCCCTGCGAGCCCCGGAGATCACGAAGGCTCTAGGAGCCTTGGGAGCCCCGGGGGGGGGGAGCTGGGGGCCCCGCGGGCCCCGGGAGCCATGGGAGCCCCGGGGGCCTGAGAGGGGGACCGGGAGGGGGAGCGCATGTGCCTCTCCCCCATGCGCAAGGGCCTCAGACCCGAGGAGGAGACAGCCCGCGGAGACTTGGGGGTTGCCGGGGTGGCGGAGGCACCAAGCAGGGTCCCCGAGCCCCCTTGACGGCCGTGCTCACGGGAGGGTGAGCGAGGGTGGGGGAGCACCGGTCTGTCCCCCGGCGCATGAGCCCCATGCCCAGAGCCCGAACTAGTCTGCGGAGCCTTGGAGGGCGCCAGGGCTGCGGCAGCGCCGTGGGCACGAGGGTTGCCACGGGGCACACCCTTAGCCTTCAGACCTGAGGCCCGTTCATGAGGAGCGGCTCTCTTGTCGGGGCGCGCGTTCCGCCCGAACGCATAACAGGACTCAGGAAGGTGTCCCACATGCTTGCAATCGGAGCAGTACCTGGGTATCTTGTCCCACACCACCTTCTGACGGACCTCAGATCCTGCCATGTCAATCACAAACTCTTCCACGGGGGGCTTGGTAATGTCAATTTCAACACACACCCGGACAAAAGTGATGCGAGAACGCGAAGCCGTAGCGTAATCAACTTGAATAGGATTTCCCAAGGAAGAACAAATCATATATAGGGCACGTTGATCATACAAGTGAATAGGTAAAGCAGGCAAATTACACCAAACAACAACTATGGGAGTTTCAAATGAAGGATCAAATTCGGGGGTCCACTTAAAGACACGCATGGGGACGGACTCAACATACCAAACAGGCATACCATTAACACCATGGAGCAATTTAGCATAATCTTCAGTGTCAGAAAGTCTAATAAGGACATGTTTAGCATTTAAGAAATTCCACATAAGAGTACCTTTGATCGGAATGTTGTTGAGAGCCTTGTTGATGTTGTGGGACGTGGGGATGGAGTGCGAAAACTTCCCAACCATAGCGAGCCCGATGCGACCTGCGAGACATTCCGTGTCAGTTTTCGAGAACAAAATAATAGGTGTACCTTCGCGGTCTCCCTTGGCTCCAATGGGAGTGTACTTTGATGGGTTGAAGGCGACAGGGGCCGAGGGAGGGGTAGAATTTTTGACCCGCTCCGCGAGAGAGGTAGGGGGCCGGGGGGCGGGAACCAAGGACGAACTACGGGATTGCTCGATTGAAGTGGACGGACTGTCATGCCCACGGTCACCATTAGGGAGAGGTTCTCCCCCCTCAACCGTTGCCATAACAATATCTCTAACACCTCCATTCCCTTGCACCGATTGGTTCTTTGGGAGGGGAGGGAAGTCGGCCAAATTTCCCGTGGCAAGCGGGTTGTTAGAGAAAAATTTCAAAGCTTCATCATGTTGGGCTTGCCCCACGATGGGCGAGACTTGCTGCATGGATTGGGTGGGAATGGGCTTAAGGGGTGGGCTCGTATTTATGATGGGAGTAGGCCGAGAGTGGGTAGGAATAGGTGAGTCGGACGGGACACAATCCTCCATGGGCTGATCGGGTAATTCTTGGGTAATGGACTCAGGTGGAAAATTGAAGACCACCTTATTGGATTGGGCCGAGAGATGGGCCGAGAGGTGGGGGTGAGTTGGGCATTCAATATTCTCAAGATTTGGGTTAGGTGGTGACGGGGTAGATGGGTTATGCATGCCGAGATCGACGTCGGTTCGGAGAGGGCCATTTTGAGAGTCAACGGGCTTGAGGAGGTGGTAATAATGGGATGTTGCATGGGGATTATGGGTGTTGGATATGGGGTCTTCCACGTCACCAAGGGGGACGTGTTGGGGAGAAGATTGCATGGGAGTGATACGTGGCTCACCATGCATGCTAATATTGGTAGTAGGGTGGTCTATATGGAAAGTGGGTTTAATTTAAGGAGGAGATATGGATTTGCCATCAATATGGGAGATATCCTCGGCAATGAGATCTTCTAATCTCGGCTGAATATTAGCATGGGAGGGGGGGATGAACTTGGACGAGTTCCCTGTTGGAGAGGCCGGAGCAGATTCCGACGACGGCGTCGGCATCCCGGCGGTGATCGGCAAGGATTTTTCTTGTTTCCTCTCGTGCCGAACAGCAAGGTGGAGTTGCTCTTCGTCATATACTCCATATCTTTCCATTAAATCCACCAATTCAGCCCTTCTCTCGTCATTAGCTTGAAAGGATTCAAGATCAAACTCCTCTTCTTCATCATCAGAATATACATCTTCCTCTCCCTCGGTAAATTGAACTTCCGAGTAAGCAACCGATTGAAGAGGTAGAACGATTGCAACAAGTCCATTTTCACGAGCTTCATTGATGGCTTCTCCCGATTTTTGAAGCAACAGTTCATCATGCGAGAGGAGATGATAGGGATGAAGCTTGATAGAACTTTTTTTCTTCTTGATTTTCCGGAACGGAGCTCCCGTCGAAGGACGAGACGGAGGGGCTGACTTAGGCAAAGCCGGATTGGCTGATAGGAGATCTTCGTTAGGATTCAGATCAGCCAAGGGTGGCCGGACCGAGACATCAGACAGGAGGGGTTGGCAGGAGGAGTCGCCGGGAAGGACGCTGGGAATACCAGAATCGGGCGACTCGGACTGAATAGGCTGGGGAAATTCGCCGGCTGCAAGGGGATGGCCGGAGGGGACCTCCGGCGGAGGATCCGCCATGGATGACGGCGGCAAGAGCTGCTGGGGGGGGGGGGGGGGGGGGGGGTAGAGATGACTGGAACCTGGGTGGAAAACTGGACGGAAAACTGAACGGAAAAAATGACACGAAAAAATGAAAAAACACGAACGAAATCAACGAGAACACGACACAAACACAATTACGAAGAAAATCGAAACCAAAATACATGCAAAAAATGAAGAAATCGCAAGAACTGAGTGAATTTCCGACTGTGTGTGTGAAAAGTGTGTTTTAGTGTGTGAGAGAGGTCAGAGAATTTTTGCAAAGCGAAAAAATTCAAATTTTTAGTTTTTAGCTCTTTGTGTTTCCTTCGTTATGTGCTTAAATGGTTAGAAAATTAGGTTTTTACAATTTATGCATTTTCTATATGCTTTGCGCTTTCTCTCGTTTTCCGTGCTAATTTCAGGTGCTGGACAATTTTCTGGGCAAGTTTGACTTATCCTATGTCGAAGAGGATCGAAAGAGGAAGCCGTAGCACTTTGCGGATTAATTTTCCGATGCCGGACGAGAGAGAACGAGCCAAAACCGTGGGAGCGCGCAAACTGTCAAATGTGGGCGAGAATGCACAAGATACACCTTTAGTCAACTTTCCAGAAATTACAAATATTACCCCACCTCTCAACTCAAGTTTCTGTTATTTGCAATTTGACCCCAATTTGTGGGAAAACTATAAATAGCTAGTTATTTTCCTTATTTGGCATCTTGGATCACTTGTAATTCACTTTTGTGCTACTCCTTTAGAATCCTAGCTATTTCCCTCTTTCCTCTTTAGTATTTTCAAATATTGTTGAAGATTATGCTTGGAGTTTGAAGAGATTGTTGAAGATTTCTTCTCTACTTTTCTTCCTTGTTATTTTCATTATGAATTCTCTTATTTTTGTTGGTTTGCTTGCTAGATCTATTGCTAGCTAAGCACCTTTACGGTTCCAAGTAATGGATGATGTGATTTAGATGTTGGGTGCTAGAGTTTAGGATGTTGATTTACCTTCCCCTTGAATTGCCTATGGATTGGGACTTTATTTGAATGCATGACTAATTGATCACTAGGAGTGCATCTAAGGTGTTTGATGGAATGCCTAGGAAGCTTCCATTCATAGCACTTGGCATCAATTCATACCCATATCACTTGATTTCATCTCATATAGTTCCTAGAAAGAATTAGATGGGTTGGATGATAGTTGGTAGGTTTTCTTAGACTAAAATGAGCTATTTGGAGTTGGTAGAGCATTTAAAGGCTTAGAAAGCATTTATTGTTCTATTGATCTACTTGTTAATCACCCTAGTAAGGTAGGTTAGCATATATGATATAAGAGACCATTCAAGGTGGATTAAAGTGGTTTGAAGCATCTAGATTCATAAGCCCTCATCATAATCACATCGGAGTTACTTGGATCCATACATTTTATTACTTGAACTTTCATTTGTTTACTTGCTAGTTTCATTTACTTATTGCATGTTTAAGTTTGTCATCTACTTATTTCATTGCCTAGTTTAAAGAAAAAACCAAACCAAGTCTATGTGCTCAAATAGGATAATAGAGACAAGACGAACTACTTGATTATCTCTCGACACATTCACTCCTCATGTTCGATACTCGGACTTCTTTAGTTCGATATTATTGCTAGGTTAGAAATAAACTTTGGGCTTCATTGACTTGGTGGTTTTTTGTGCTCTCCCTGTGCATGCTTTCCAGTTCCAGGGCTTCGTCGATCTCGACTTCAAGCATTCCGCGGTTGGGGATATCCGAGTTCGGAATTCTGGGCATAGGGAACTGAATCTTCATTGGGATTTTGATAATCTTCTTCTTGGGCTCGGCAAGCTCTGCTTCAATGAAATTTTTTCTTCGAAGCGAATCATACTTCAATACCATAAAGTTGTTCAGAGCATCGAGCTTGGAGGTGGTGTCTTGAAAAGGGACTACTTTCCAGTAGTAGGAAGCTTTGATAAATTTGATGCGGCACTCATTCCATGCCTCCTTCAGCTCGTCCGAAATGAAGTCTTCGCATCGAGATGGTTCGCTCTCCTTTCCTCAATCTCTTCAAAAGACCTGCTGGTCATCTCCTTTATCATGCGATTGAACCTCTCGCTCTGCTAAGAGTTAAAGGTTGGAGCCCTCGAGTTGATCAGCTTCCTGAAGAAGTCTAGCTCTTCCCTAGTGTATCTCTTTGACTCCACCATTTCATTTATAGTTTTCTTGCATGCGTTGAGATCTGCATCTATGCTACATACCTTAGATTCATCAGAGGTGAATGGTATGTATTCACAGCTTAAGAGGCATGATTGGATCAACATGTTTTCACTTAGCAGAGCAAGGGCTCTTTCTTCGACCTTCTTCATTCTGGCAACTCTGACAGCCTCGTTCCTCTCGGCCTTTCTCTTCTTCTCCTCCAAGCGAGAGGCTTTAGCAGTTAAGCTCGCTTTGATCTTTTGGCGCTTGGCCGCAGGATCTGCCTCTTTCTCTGCTGGAGCAGCTCGCTTGAGTTGAGTTTTGGCTGGTGCTGATTTTGGCGGTGGTGGCATTGATTTCTTCTTATCAGCAGCAGGAGGTGTGGTGAGAGTGGGCACCTTGGACGGAGCTGCAAGGGCAGCTTGAGTTGACACGGTCTGAAGCGGCTGGATGATAGGAATATCAGTAACACCTGTCTTCATCAACTCAAACTCTTGCATCATCTCTAGAGTGGAAGCAAGGACTGCATCAGCTTCAATCTGTTGAGCAACGTTAGTGGAAGCTCTGGCCTTATGTGCAGCTGCAGCAGCAGTCGATGAAGCGAGTAGCTTCGGCTTCTCTTGGAAAACAACTAGGCCTTTTCCGTTTGCCTTCTCTACCTCCTCTTATACTTCCTCTTCTTCTTCTCCCCTTATCCTTCCTCTTCTTCTTCTCCCTTGTTCTCCTTCCCTTCAGACTTCTTCCCTTACTCCTTTTTGGCATCATCAACTTTGCCAGAGGGAACGGGGATTGTTGCCTTCTCATCAATTGCCCGACGGAGGCTGGCGAACTCGTTGATCATCGCACGAAGCGTCCCATCGGCACGCTCTGCAAAGAGTCCTTCTTTGGCGAGAACAAGCTCCGGCGTCTTCTCAGATACTTCCTCAAACAAGTAGCTGCACTGTTTCTTTCACTCAACCAGTGCGTTCTCCTTCTGTGCTACTTCGCTCATCAGATTTTCTAGCGGCTCAACCGCTTTGAAGCGAGCCTCAAGCTCAGCTTCCAATTCTGCCCTGATTTGCTTAGTTTTCTCCTGCAACATAAGCTCAGAAAAGTTAGTTGAAGCGGCGAGCTCCGCTTCATGGATGGCAAGGGCTTTCTCTCGGTTATTGAGGTTGGTGTGGAGGATGGCAGATGCGACGATCTGCTGGGTAAGCTTGTCGGCTTGCTCGTTCGTTTCCTTGATGGCAACATCCAGCTTGGCATGTTTAAGATTGAAGGCTTTTGCATCCCTTCTGCGGCTCTCTAGCTCACTTAGATCCTCATCGTACTTGCTCTGGATAATGGCCTTCTCTTGCTCCAGAGTTGTCTTGGCCAGCTTTGTATGAGTGAGCTCACTCTGCAGCTTTATGAACTCACTCTCCTTCTTTGCAAGTTCACTTTCCTTCTTTGCAAGAGCTTGATTAACTTTTGATATGTCCTCCTTGTGCCTCTGCACAAGCGAGGCTTTTTCCTCCTCTGCCTTCTTCAGCTTCTCCTCCAAAGCGACTAGCTTTGAGTTCATTGATTTAAGGCGGTTCCTCTCTTCGTCAAGCCTAAGCTTGGCATCCTCCAATCGCTTCTTTTCTTCCTCGAGCTTTCCATCAAGCTCGGCTTTTGCATTGTCGAAATCTCTCTTTTGAAGCTTTATCTCCTCAGACTTTCGAAAGATCTCATCCTCTCGCTTGGAGATTTTGCCTTTGAGATCTAGTATGTAATGGTCGCAGTTTTTCTTAGTGAGTAATAAAAACTTCGACATTATTTCAATATTAGGAGTGTTATTACTCTTATTAGTATAACAAATTTTCGAGAACTATTAATAGTAGACATAATTAATAATAGTAATGTGGTCGAACGAGAATCGAATTAATTAAGAAAGGCCCGATAAAACAAAACGATTAATTATTATTCAAGGGACCGAGGCCCACTTAAAGATCGAAGGCCCATTTCACGATTTATGATATGAACTATTTCGGCCCAAGGAAGAAGCCACGTTGTTTGAATTTAATCAACAAGATAAAAGGCTCAAAGATTTATAATATTATTCCAATCATAACATATTACATGTAGATAATTAAATTACATTTTATCTACAACAATGTACAAAAAAAAAAAAGAAGAAGAAAAGAAAAGAATGAAAGCAACAACAGCTCTCTCCAGGCGTCTCCCTCTCTCTTTCAAAAGTTGAGTTCAGATTAATCCCTTAATCCCAAAAAATAGAGGCTAAACACCCCTTAAGCAAGATTAGGGAAGGTTAATACCATCATCATTGCTCCTTTTTGCATGGGGAATAACCGAGAACAACATGCACGCCAAACCCCTCCTCTCTCCCCCCTTTCTCTTCCAAAATCTGCCCCAAATCCTTGAGAAGGAACCCCCCACCAATCCCCATTCATCTCTCTCCCTCCAATGCTTGAAAGAAGCCCAAGGAACCTACACCAAAAATACACAAGTCAACCCCATTCACACACAACTCCAAACAAACATTCACAAGACTAGAGAGAGAAAGAGAGAGAGAGAACAAGAGAGAACCGAGAAGAAGAAGAGGAGCAGTAAGATTTCCAGCCATTTCCAAACACCAACACTCACGATAAGCTTTCCTCTCCCTCCCCCATTCAATCTCCACACATGCATGAGCTAACAAAGAGCTCACACCACCTTTAGGAGCAAGAACAAGAGAAGGGAGGGAAGGAACCGAAGCCATTCAAGATTTCCAGCCCTTATACATCAAGTAAGTACCCCATTCATCATAGTAGAGAAAGGATCAACAACTTGAACACATAGAGATTTAAAAACCCAATGTTTAGGTTGCTAGGAACCGGTTTAAGGGAGAAGAAGGCAACAACAAAAGAAAGGAGGAGAAGCAGCCCCCATTCAAGCCCAAAATCCTCAAGTTTCCAAACCCCTTGAAGCAAGTAAGTACTCCCCCATATTTCTCTAGGAACTAAGGCCTAACCAAGCATGTTATCACCATAAAAATGACTCAAGATCTTAGCTAGGAACTGCCCTAATAAGAAGAACCCAATGCATGTTCACATAGCTCAAAAATCTCAACCAAAATCAAGCATGCAAGCATGAGCAATGGCTTAGAGTGAACAACGAACTACATAGGCCCCAAGAACATAGATTTTGCCTTCATTAGGATCAAAAACCATGATCAAACATTGTTAAATCATAAGGCATGCTAAACCCCTCCACAATGAACTCAAATGTTAATCATAGATCAACACCAAAATGCTCCAAAACTGGAAAACCCTTTCCAACAACAACCAACAATGGCTAATAACATGAACAACACAAACTGCCCTAAATCACCAACTTGGCTCAACAAATTGAATACATCAAGTAAAGCCGAGAGAGAAGAGAGAAGAGAGAAGAGAGAAGAGAGAAGAGAGAGAGCTTATCTTTGGTGCAGAAATGACGGCAGCAGGAGGCTGACGGAATCGGGAGTAATGCCAAAAGGGCATCGGCAGAAACAGAGAAGGGCCACATCGGCGTCGAACGCCATCGGCAGGAGCCACCATACCTGCAAGAGAAGAAAAGAGAGAGAGGTCAGAGGAGACGAAGAACACAGAGGAGAGAATGGAGTAGGGAGAGAAGCAGACGACTGCGAAGTATCGCCGGCCATCACTGAAGATAGCAGCAATGGCAGCAGTAGCAACGGCGACGGACGGCGATTAAGCCAAGAGGGAATTTTTCCTAACCAACGAAGGCTAGTATTTCGCTTTAGGCTCGAATAGCCGACGGAACTGCCGTGGGAGTTGCCCCGACAACGGAGATAGACCACGGGAGCAATCGAGAACGGAGGAGACTCGTACCAGCGCCATCTCACCACGGCGGCAAGGGATGACGGAGGAGGCATAATCGACGGCCATCCCGTCGACAGAGAGAATCGGAGTTTTCCCCAATTTTCCCCAAATCTGAATTAGGGCATCTCTCCCATAGGAGAGACCAGCAATTGAAGGAGAAAGAGAGGGCAGTGACTGACGGCAAGGGAGACCGCCGAATAACAAACGCCGGCGAAGGCGAGAGATGAACGGCGACAGACTGTCGAGGAAGAGAGGGAGTTGTCGCGAGGTAGAAGAAAGGGGGAATGAAGATCGTGACTGTAAATCGAGAGGAGGGAGGAAGGGTTTTGTCTAAGTGAACCGGGCCGGGTTCCGGGCCGGACGGGCCGGTCTGGACTTGGGCCGGTCTAAGTAATTGGGTACTAGTACGAACGGGCCGAAGTTTATTTAAAACGGGCCAACGATAATTTAATTAATGGGCCGATAATTTATTAACGGATCGGGCCAACCGATTGGGCCGATAATTTATTTAATGGACCGATAATTTATTAACGGATCGGGCCAACCGATTGGGCCGATAATTTATTTAATGGACCGATAATATATTTAACAGATCGGGCCAACCGATTGGGCTGATAATTTAATTAATGGGCCGATGATTTATTTAACATATCTGGCCAACCGATTGGGCTGATATATTATTTAATGGGCCAATAATCTATTTAACGTGTCGGGCCAACCGATTAGACCGGACTTCTAATTCATAATGGGCGAAAAAATATGTAACAATCAAACCGATAATTAAATGGGCCAGTATTTAAGTCAAGAGACGAAAGTCGAATGTAACGACTCTTCGGGCTTAGTTAATAATTTCCCGAACCTAAGTAAATTGGGCTTAAAACCCTAATACTTCTAATGGGCCTATAATGATTATTAATGATTGATTAACCAACCAAGCCGAATATAATGGCTTTATAAGTGTAGACCACTTCCCTCGGGCTCCTTGCACACACGTTTCTTTTTTGGTTCCATGCTTGGTGATTTGGTTTATTTGGACGGAGAGGAACAACCACAAGCACCGTGGGGTTCCTTTCCGTAGCTCTCACGTTATTTAGCAGGTCACCCATCACCTGCAGTATCTGGTAGCTGCTCGGCTCCTCCTTCCGGCCCACTGGGCGGGGTGCCGCCCCCGGGTCCCCTTCATGCCGCCTGCGGAGCCGGTCCCGCGGCCCCTCCGCTCCAGCATGGTCCGTTGGCTCCCACCTGAGGCTCCTTGGGTGAAGCTAAATACGGACGGATCGTTCAACACAGGTACAAGCCTCGCCGCTACTGGGGGCCTAGTTCGTGATCACAACAGCGAGCTCCTCCGTGCCTTCTGCTCTCCAGTGACGGCGAGTTCTAGCTTTGAGGCGGAGCTCCTGGCGCTCCTCCATGGGCTAGAGTTGGCGAAAATGCTCTCCTCCCATATCTGGATTGAGATGGATGCTTCAGCTGTTGTTACCCTCCTCACCTCGGGTCGGCACGGGTCCGCGGCCACCCGTCACATCTTGACGCAGATCCGTCTCCAGCTCCGAGGCATTCAGGCCAGGTTCTCCCACATCCCACGGGAGGGGAACAAGCCCACAGACTTCATGGCGCGTCGGGGTCTTCAGACCGACACCATGGTACTCTTCGACTCCTCCAGCGCCCCCCACTACTTCCTGGCGCTCGTTTGGATGGATCAGTTGGGCTACCCCAACTTCAGGTTCCGGTACTCATAGCCTATCATGCAGGCGTCTCTGTGGTATCTCGTGCTGATAGGTGGTGTTGTTAGTCTCCCGAGATGGTCAGTTTTGGGCCCTTCTCAGTGTATTGTTTCTAGTTCTCCGTGTTTTTCCATTTGTAGTGAGGGGTTGGGTCCTCTACGGGTCCTCCTCATGTTAGTCTTTGGTTTATCCTTTGTAGTGGGGATCTTACTCACTTTTAGTGCTACCCCCCATAGACATTGTTCGATTGTTTTGGTTTTATACACAGGTTGGGGGTCTGCCTAACCCCTCACCCTAACGAGTGTTTTGATTAAAAAAAAAAAAAAGTGTAGACCACTTATAATACGCAATAAAATCACGAAGCCTCAATAATGGCTAAATCAAGCATCCTACCATTTTCGTTGAGGATGAAAAGACTATAAGACACGGGAATGATAATCAGGAAACTCTAAAATAAGAGATTATAGCCTCGATAGGAGATAACCTTCGCATAGATCGATAAGATTATCGATTTTACTCCAAGTCTCTCATGTTGCATTCTTTGAACGAGGTTAGGCGAAGTGTTGGTCCCGGTTTGTTAATGGGAAAAATACGTAGAGGGGGGGGTGAATACGTATTTTGAAGTTTTTCAACTTCAAATCCCTTAACTCAGAGTAACAAGTAAAGATCTCGTAAAAACTTAAGACCTAGCTGAAGCTAGATCTATAATATGTAGCTTGCCTGCTTGACCGAAGTGAACACTTGATCAAGAGGGAGTCTTTACTCGTATATGCGGAATTTGGTGAGCTAAAATCTTCTCCTAAGTATTTAAAATATCCAGATTAAGTTGTTTAGATGCTAGTGCAATGGATAAACAAGATAAAGAGTTTAGGGTTAGAGAGATACGACACGAAGATTTATAGTGGTTCGGAGATAACGCTCCTACGTCCACTTTGTTGCGCGACGGCAACTGTTCTCTTCACTCAAGAACTTGAAGGTTACGGGTCCTTCAAAAACCTGGTCAAAATCGGGCTTCACTCGCCTGGATCTGACGAACAATGCAGTGATTACGGGTTCACTACTAAGACCTAAACTGGACACGAAACTTCACTCGTTTCTGTCCGAACAACAGGGAGATTCCGGGCTCTCCTTACGGCCTAGTTTCGATCGAGCTTTACACAAACGATGTAAGTGTAGGCTTGGATCTCAACTCTACGATCGAGGCTTCTTCAATCGATGAAAGAAGGGCCTTGGATCTGGACAACCTAACGACACACTCAAAACCTAACAAATGAAGTATAGGGTTTTGGTTGACGAACACACTATGAAGAACTCTTTACAATAGATGCAAAGATTGGCTAGAGTTCTTCTTCTAAGCTTCGGATGAATGAAGTGGGCTTAGAATCTAAGTGTGAAGGCTGTGAAGACGAGTTCCGATGAACTGGAAACTCGGAGAACACTTGGAAACAAAAACTCGAAGATCTGCTCGAAGGCTGGGAGTATTTGTTTGCTGTATGCGCTCGAATGCTCAAGTAGTGTTCTCTCTCTTTTCTTCGTCTTCATCCTTCACTATTTATAGGCGGAGGGATGGCTGAGATCCGTTGCTTGGTTGGTGGCCTTGTCCCTCCTCCTCTCGACAGTACTTGCGCAGGCAGTAGCTTTTGCAGGATCCCAGTTTGTCTCTTTGCCGAAAATGGCTAAGTTACAAACTTAACAGTAACTGGGGCGAGCCAGTACTGCTGCGGCGCCTTTGTCGGCCTGGCAGTCAACTCTTCCGCTCCACTCCGCTTTCGACACGTGGAGATTTCGTAATTAATGCTACGATCTCCTGTTGACTGGAGTTCAAAATATGGGCGGGAGTTGCGCTGTCGCTTTCTGGTAGGTAGTGGCTTGCTTTGCTTTGAAGTTGTAGCGTCCGCTCCGAAGTGAGTCGCTTCAGGATCATACTGTAGTGGGTCGCTTTGAAAACAAAGTTTCGTAGTGACCGCTTTAATAAGCGTTGACCCACGTTGACTCGCTTCAGCTTTTCTTTGTAGCGCTTGCTTTGCTTCGCTTTGGTGGCTTCACTTTGACTCCACTGTAGCGGTCGATTCGCTTCGCTGGTTTCGGTACGCTTCACTTCGGTTTGCCAGACTCGCTTCGCTTTGGAAGAACACACTCAAGCGAGTGGTTTTCACTTGAATTCCTGCAGTCTTTAGCTAAGCAAAATAAAGCCATCCTAACAGATTTAGGCTTAGAAAAATTCTAACCTATTATCTACATCAAAATGGGTCGCTTGGGAGTTGGACACTTGGGGTTTTGGGATCCAATCAAAATAAATGACTTCGTTTATCAAGTATCCCTTATAGTTCCCCCTTAACAAGTTGGTCCATAACAATTCCCAACAATTTCCCCCTTTTTGATGATGCCAAAACCCAAAGGCTAAGATTTAGAAAATTCCAGCCTATCTAACCGTGAAGGGAACTCCAAGCGACTGCTTCCTTTGCAGTTTCGTTTGTAATTTTTCTTTTAAGTTCCTTTCCCTTTTTTTTTCGGTTAAATTATTTGAGTTTTGTAGCAAAGAGGTAAAGTCATTCACAAAGCAAGTAAATGACACGAGAAGAGACAGAAAATAAAATGAGATAGATGAACAAGAAGTTCACACACAAAAAGAAGCATGTAATTTCAACGGTTTCCAGCCGCTTCGTCCTACTCCTCTTTCTCCTCCTCCTTCTTCTCTTCTTCATCAGTAGCATCAACACTATAGGCTGATAAGACTTTAGTTTCCATAGTGCCTACTGTGTGAATGCTTGGTCTTCTCCATGCACTCTCCAGCCTGAACGCTTCATCTACTTCAGCATCAGTGACTCCCCTGTTAGGAACATCCGTGCCTGGATGATAAGGCATGGGGAAGTCCTTTATTTCTGGCACCTTGACGACAATTGGCTTCGGTTGAGCTTGTTCAGCCATAGTGAAGATCATTCGGCGCAATTTGTCGTCGTAGACGGCTAGAAAGTTGTTGAGGGCACTTATTTGAGAGCACTCATTCTGCAGCGGCACTACCTCCCAGTAGTAATAAGCCTTGATGAATAAGTCCTTGTAGCACAGCCACTGCTCGAGTAGATCTCGCGGAATGAAGTCCTCGATCTCTCTTGCGTCAAGATGCTCGTTCCTCCTCTTGGCTAATTCCTCCTCTGTTCTTTTTGACAGCTTAGTCATTATATCAGTGAATCTCTTCCCTGATTCACCACTCCATAGAGGACGCCTTTCGTTGAGTCGCTTCCTTATATAGTTTTGCTCTTCTACTTTAGGGTAGCGACCCGACTCTACCATTTCCTTCGTAGTCACGTCGCATGCATCTTTTATGGCTTGGGCTTCACATGCTTCGGACTCATCAGGCATGAGGGGAACGAACGCACTACGAAGCAAAGAGGACTGAATAAGCAGTACTTCGCTGAACTGCTCCTCGATTCGTGCGTCAATCACTTGAAGACGCCTGGCGTTCACTGTCTTCGATCTCTCCGCTTCGCTCCTTCCTCCTTCTCTCTCCCTTCTCTTCTTCTCTTCCTTTTCAGTTCTTGAAGCGACTGCATGTTTAGACTTTTGGCGCTTAGCTGTAGAGTCATCGACTTTAGATTCTGGTGCAGCTCGCTTCAAGGGCAGCTTCGGTGGTGGGGGAGGTGGCATATCCTTCTTGGCAGCACTTGGAGAGACGACTGCTGACGAAGTGAGTGCAGCAGTGGTCGTAGTGAGTGCGGCTGTCGAAGTTGGCGCGGCGTCTGAAATGGGCACTTTGGGAGTAGCGGCCACTTGGGAGCTAGATGAAGCACCTGCAGCAATAGAGTTTTTTGTTAGCTTAAACACTTGCTCCAACTCCCACGCCATGGCAGCATCCTGCTCCACCTGCCTCAGCTTCTCCTCCTTCGTTATCACGGTCACTGGAGGATGCCGTGCAATGGAAGCACTTAGCACTTTATCTTGAAGTGGTCTACTGGGCTCTTCAAGCTGTTTTAATAACTCCTTCTCCGTGAGTTTTGTCTTGCCCAGAGACCTCGCTTCATCCTCCTTCTCACCTGCACCACTTCCTCCCTCCAGCATCAATTCTATACCAATTCTACTTCCCCCTGAGCCTCCAGTTACTCCTCCCTACATCAGTTCTTCCTCTCCTAAGTTCACTTGTCCTTCCATCATTTGTCCTTCCCCCTTTTTGGCATCATCAAAGCCAGGGGTTAGGGTCAATGATTTTCCGGAGAGGGTTTGATGAAGTGAGTTGACCGTGTTGAGAATGGACTGGAGCATCTTCTCAGTTTTTCTTATAGATGGTGCTACCAAATCAGCAGTTTTGATTGTGATTTCTTCGAGTAGGAACTTGCATTGCTTCTCTCTTTCCACAACTGAGGCCATCATCTCTTCTAACGGTTCTACTTCTCTGAAGCGTTCCGCCAGCTCCGCTTCAATGGCGTTGGTGATTTTCTTTGTTTCTTCTTGAAGTGTGAGGTCCAAGTGTTCCTTGGACGCTTCAAGTTCTGCCTTCATCACTGCAAGCCTCCTTTCCCTTCGATTGAGGGAATTGTGAAATTCGGCATCTGCAGTGATTCTTACAGTGAGAGTCTCTTTCAGTCTCTTGACTTTCTGTAGTAGAATAGAAAGTTCAGCTTTCTCTAAGTCAAGATCTTGTGCACTCTTCCTCCGACTCTCTAGTTCTTTCTTATCAGTCTCGCTTTCTTGCTTTAGTAGCTTCATTTCTGTCTTGAGTGAATCGAGTGTCTTTTTACTGCTCAGCAGCTCGCTTCCCGTCCTTATCAGTTCCTCCTCTCTCTTCTCAAACTTCTCCTTCAACTTCTTCACTTCCTTCTCCAACACATCCTTTTCCTTGACAAGAGAGGTCAGTTTAGTATTAACCTCCCTCGAGCGGCTTCTTTCTGCATCCAGCAAGCCCTTGAGTTCGGTGATAGATTTGTTGTTGTCATTCACCAGCTTCACTTGCGCCTCCAGCGCCTTCTCTTTCTCTTCCAGAAGCCTCTCCTTCTCCTCTACCTTTCCCTCCAATTCTTTCTTCTTCTTGTCAAAGTCTTCTCTAAGACTAGTGACCTCCCCAGCCTTCTTCTCCATCTCCTCACTCATTCTTGTGATCTCGCTATGAACGCTAGCGATTTCCGCATCCTTCAACTCCAGCTCCTCCTTATACTCCCTGAAGAGTTTCCTCTCATGGGATGAGGGCACTCGCTTCGGAACTGAGGTGAGTGGATATGCTTCTTTCACTTTTGCATCCAGCGTCTCCCAGAAGCTGGTCCCTTCGAGGAAGACATGGAAGCCACTCACGTCCATGAAGTTCAGTAGCTTGGCTTCCAACTGGATTAGTTCTTCCTCAGTGAATGCTTTTAGGAGCTTGAAGATTTTGAAGTATTCTGTTCCACGATATGTAATGTACGTCAGAGAATCGACGACATTTGTGTAGAATATGTCGCTCCATTCAACACTTGCGGAGCTAAGATTGTAGCGGAGGTTGATTGTCTCCGCGGCTTGCTTTCTGTCTAGAGCAAAGCGTTCGAGAGCTCGCTTGTGTTCAGAGAGGGCAGGGGTTATGAACTGAGGGATGATGGGGAATTCTCCAATTGTTTGGGCGGGTGTCGGCTGTAGCTGCCGATGTCGAGGGGGATTGGGTAGGTGATGAGGTTTCTTGGGTTTCTGAAATCTGGATAGTTTCGGTGGGTGGTGGTTGTATAGGCTGGGATTGAAGTTGGGTGAATGTGGTGTAAGCAGCAGCTTCATCTGTGCTGAGAAATGGCACAGTGGGAATATGGAAAGAAGATGCTGACTCTTCTTCATGGGGAGAGAGGGGGGTTGTCTGTTTTGGTGGTTGTTGGGTTGATGAAGATTGGGGTTCTGGGTTTTGGGTGATTCGGAGTAGAGGGGATAGGACTTTGGTTGGTGAAGGCTGAGGTTGGGTCACTTCGATGTCCTCGAGCGGCTTCTCCATTGCCTCGCTATCTTGGACAAGCGAAGTGACTAGCTTCATCTTTGTTCTGGTACGCTTGGACCTGGCTCGCTTCACAGGTGAAGCGATCACTCTCTCTTGGCCTTCCTCAGCTTGCCTTTCGGCAACTGGTCTTGCAATGGGCACTTCAACTTCCAGAAGTCCCAGATCCATCAAAGTCTTGGTTTTCCTCCACGAGTCGTAGTAGATGGTTTGCTTGTTGTATATGGTCGTGTCTGAATCCGGCCACATTATTTCTGGATACTTTTTCTCCAGTGCGACAGACAGCCTTGAGAAGAATTTTAACTTTCCTTTTCGAAGGATCTCATTTGCAGTTCCTGGAATAAACGAGAAATCGTCAGCAGCTTCATGGATTTGCTTGAGAAGCCACCCGTGCCAGTTAAACTTTGTTCCAGTGAGGCTGTCGATGATCATGGTGGTTCCGATCAGCTTCGTCTCCGACAGTGTGTCGAGGGAACCAACGTAGCATGCGATACTCTTCGTGAAGAGTTCGCAGATGAGATTGAACGGTTCCTTGAGACTTTTGCGAATGTTGGCATCCTTGAAGTTTGGATCTGCTCTGGCAACTTTAAATCGATCATACTGAACTTCGGCAGAAAGGCCTAAATCTAGCAGAGAATCTCCTCCTTCTCTTGGTAGATCGAACACCTTGATGAGTTCACTCATATCAACTTCCACCGGCTTCCTGGTTCGTGGATTGGTGAAGGAAGATGTATTCTGTTCCTTCTTCAGATTCAGCAGAATCTCTCCGATGGCTTTCGCCAGAATCTTCGTCGGAACCAAAGTTACGAACTTCCATAGACCGGCCGTGGTCACGGCTCTACGGAAGAAACCATCCTTCTCTATGACGATCGGGTCGAGATGGGGCTCGACGTTGATGTGATCGCCAATATTTGACATGAACTTCTCCATCGTTTCTGTACTCTTCTTCTTGCCCATGATAAATATGAAAGAAATTTGAAGAGAGTTTTTACGATGAAATAGAAAGGGGTTGAGACTCGTGAGTTGCAGAGGTTGCAGATCTAAGCACGAGAATGGAAAATTTTGAAGGCTGTGAAAGTTTTGCAGTTCTGCCTCGTTGCAAATATATATAGAGTAAGATCTTGGCTGACGTGGCAGGGGCATTCTGGTAAAATCACTCCTAGGGTTTTGTGCGTAGGCGGCGACCTCCGGTGATGGAACTGACATGTCCGGAGTCATCACTGAAAAGTGAACCGCCAAATCCGCTTGACGTGGCCACGTGGCTGTTGATGATTCGTCTCTCCAACAGTAGTCAATCCAGCGGTTGAGATTTCGAGACGGTTCAGATTCGACGGCTGGATTGAGTGCGATTTTTCCCGCTTTCCTCGGCTTTGACGTCCACGCGCCTGTCATTTCTTCTTCTACGCGCCACTGCATTAAATGCTTGGCAGAAAGTGAAATAGGCACTCGAGTGCAGACAGCTCATACGCTTCGCTTCGTATCTGCTCGCTTCAAGTGTAGCCACTCGCTTGCGGAGTACTCGCTTCACGTGACTGTTCCGCACTCGCTTGCGATGGCTAGCTTTGAGTGACGAAGCACTCGCTTGGCCATTTGAAGCGACTGGAATAAGAAATTAAATTTCTTTACTTAATTTAAAATGTTTCTGACTTACATACTTCGAGGATAAACAAGAGTGTTTTCCTCTTCGTATTTGTGTCAGATTCATTTCATGTTTTCCACGTAGTGAGTGAAGGTTTCAAGCACGCTTCAGCTCATTTAGTGTACTTAAAATTGAAATGCTTACCAGTCAATCTCACTTCGTAGGAGATTGATACCACACGTTGATTGATTGATTCCACTTGTTGATGACTGCGTGTGTTGATTCCACTTGTTGAAAAGTTTATCACTTGTTGTGTATCCCATCTTCTTGGTATTCGTCTTCATGGCATTCATCTTCCTCTACGAATTAGAGAGTCCTCCATCGAAGTGAATGAGGGAGGAAATGAATATAGTACACAAGCTTACTACAACCCAGAGGGGAGCTTCACGTAAGTGTACATATTCACGATGAATGGGGGATGAGTACAAGTCCTTATCTCAGAGCAGAAATGGACAGGATGACAATGAGAATGCTCTGACAAGACAATCTCGTATTTTACGCAGAAGCATGTCACCAGCCCTGCAACCTTTTGTAGAAAAAGGTAAACCTTCAAGCATCCTCCTATATGCTACAGAATGAACTTGCAGTCGACTCGCTTTGACCAAACATTGGGCAAATTGAAGCGATGCAAAGTTCAAGATGAGAGGGGAATGGATAGACATCCGGCAGCTCAACTCAGTGAAGAGTGAGTAATGAATGGATATTTATCCACGATGAAGGAGATGAGAGGACTTGCTCCTCTTCGGCGGAAAGTTGGGAAGAGGACACAAGGTCTAGGTGCCAGCCCTGCCTAAGCTTTCACCATTTTTACGTGGGACGGCCCGATACAAGACCCCACAACCGTTACTAGAAACGGCACTTGCGAGTGTTTATACCCACTCGCTAGGAATCCTAGGCTAGGTAGCAGCTTTCCTTGCTCGCTTTGGAAGCAGCTTGCTCCGGGAGCAAACAATAGTTCCCCCTTAACCAATGGCTTAACAATTCCTGTAAGCGGGTAGGGAACGTCTTCCAACACTCCACCTTGCTCCACCTTATTTCTCCTTCTTCAAGCGAATGAGATCTTGAAGTGATTCGCTTGAGTTGGTGAAGATCCGAAGCGAGTGATTAGCGACCACTCCTTCGTGCATCCTGGATCTAGCATTCTTCACCAGGGTCTAACAACCCTAATTCCATGCATAGCTGATTGAAACGAGACTCAGCTAGAGGCTTGGTGAGGATATCTGCTCGCTGGAAATCGGTATGAATTTTCTCGAGCTTGATATCCTTCTTCTCGACATGATCACGAATGAAGTGATGTCGGATTTCCACGTGCTTGCATCTGGTGTGTAGCACTGGATTCTGCGAGATGCATATAGCACTGTTGTTGTCGCAGAAAATCGGAATTTCATTCGCTTCAACATTGTAGTCCTTCAACTGCTGGCGAAGCCATAGAATTTGAGAACAGCAGCTTCCTGCGGCCATATATTCGGCTTCAGTCGTTGAAGTGGCTACACTCGTCTGCTTCTTTGAGAACCATGAGATCAGCTTGCTTCCCAAGAACTGACACGTGCCTGAAGTTGATTTCCTATCAATTCGGCACCCTCCATAGTCAGCGTCTGAGTATCCAGTGAGCTCCAGATTGTCCTCCGTTGGATACCACAGCCCCATATTGATAGTGCCCTTCAAATATCGAAGAATTCTTTTGGCAGCTTCAAGATGGCTGTGTTTGGGGTTGCTTTGGAATCGAGCGCAGACTCCGACTGCAAAAGCAATATCTGGCCTGCTTGCAGTGAGATAGAGAAGTGACCCAATTAGGGCACGATAATCTGTAGGATTCACAGATTTTCCTTCCTCGTCTGGCTCCATCTTCCAGTTGGTATTCATTGGAATCTTCACAGCTTTAGCATGCTGAATACCAAACTTGGCAAGCATGTCTCTAGTATACTTTGCTTGATTGATGAAGATACCATCATCCTGCTGCTTCACTTGAAGACCTAAAAAGCAGCTCATCAAGCCAATCATTGACATCTCATATTTGGTCCTCATCAGCTCTCCAAACTTCTCACTAAGCGACTGATTTGGTGACCCAAATATGATGTCATCTACGTAGATCTGAACCCATAGCATATCTTCTCCATGGTTGATGGTGAATAGGGTTCGATCTATCTTTCCTTTGTGAAATCCATTTTCCACTAGGAATTGAGAAAGTGTATCGTACCAAGCTCTGGGGGCTTGCTTCAACCCATATAGAGCTTTCTTCAAGCGGTACACTTTGTCTCCTTGCTCGAAACCCGGTGGCTGCTCCACATACACTTCTTCCTTCAATTCACCGTTCAGGAACGCGCTCTTCACATCCATTTGATAGACTTTAAACTTCTTGGTTGCTGCATAGGCTAGAAACAATCTGATAGCTTCAAGACGTGCCACTGGAGCGAAGGTCTCGTCAAAGTCGATTCCTTCCTCTTGGCAGTAGCCTTTGGCAACGAGACGCGCCTTGTTCCTTACTACGTTGTGGTCCTCGTCCGTCTTGTTCTTGAACACCCATTTGGTGCCAATAACGTGCTGAAATTTGGGACGATCCACGAGGTACCATACGTCGTTTCTGGTGAACTGGTTCAGCTCTTCTTGCATGGCGATCACCCAATTTGAATCGGCTAAGGCTTCTTCTACGCTTGTCGGCTCAATGTTTGAGAGAAAGCAGCTGAACATGGCACTTTCTCCAAACACTTGTCTTCTGGTCACTACACCCTTGGATGGATCTCCAATGATTTGACTTGGTGAGTGATCTTTGAGCCACGCGCGCTTGGATCCCCCAGCTTCATCTTCATCGTCTTCCTTGTCACTCGCTTCACCATCTGGAGCGACTGGATTGGGTGCTTCGCCTGAACTCGCTTCAGGAGTCTTGGGGGCAGCTTCATCTTTTCCTTGGACTTTCTGCTCGCTTGAGCCTTTGATTTCTTCTTCATCCTCAAGTATGTCCCAAGTAAGAGTGTTAATGGGTTCCTTGCTTGACTTTTCGTCTTTAGATTGATCCTGTTCCTGTGGATGACTTAAAGAAGATTCATCAAATACGACATGGGGTGATTCCTCCACAATTAGGGTTTTACAGTTGAACACCCTAAAGGCTTTGCTTGATGTAGAATATCCTAAGAATATTCCTTCATCAGCTTTGCTTTCAAAGGCTTTCAACTGTGACTTCCCATTGTCATGGATGAAGACCCTACAACCAAAAATATGGAAATAAGATATGTTAGGAATTCTCCCTGTCCATATTTCATATGGTGTTTTGTCGTGCCGTTTGCAGAGAAGTGTTCGATTCTGCGTGTAGCATGCAGTATTGGCAGCTTCAGCCCAGTACTTCATTGGAAGTTTTGAGTCTGCTATCATAGTTCGAACAGCTTCCTTGATGATTCGATTTCTTCTTTCAGCAACTCCATTCTGCTGTGGTGTGCGTGCTGAGGAGGTCTGATGTGCTATGCCATGCTCCGTGCAGTAAGCTTGAATGGTAGAGTTCAAAAACTCTGTGCCTTTATCGGAGCGGATGGTCACGATAGCTTGATTCTTCTCCACAGCCAATCGCTTGAGCAGTTGTGGTAGCTTGGTCAGAGTCTCCTTCTTGCTGTAGAGAAATACGACCCAAGTGTAGCGAGAAAAGTCGTCGACTACAACTAGAGTGTACTTCCTACCATTTATACTAACTGGAGTAACTGGACCAAACAGATCCATGTGAAGCAGCTCGAGCACTCGCTTGGAAGAGGCTTCTTCAAGACTGGCGAAGTGCGTCTTTGTCTGCTTCCCTCGCTGGCATGGTGAGCATGGATGGTCTTTGATGAAGACTTCATTTGGCATGCCTTGCACCAAACCCTTACGAGCTAAGCGATTGATGGCTTTGAAGTTAAGATGGTTCAAGCGTCTGTGCCATAGCCATCCAATCTCTGTAGCACTCCTTGCTACTAAGCACGTCTCCACTTTGCAGCTATCCCATTGTGCTATATAGACGTTCCTTTGTCTTATTCCAGTAAGCACAATCTGGGATGAAAGGTTGCTCTTTACTATGCACTTGTTGGAAATGAATTCCACCTTGTATCCTTTGTCACAGAACTGTGAAATGGATAACAAGTTGTGTTTCAGTCCTTCCACGTAGGAGACTTCTTCAATCGTGAGCTTTCCAACTTTCAGTGCGCCGTATCCTCTGGTGCTTCCTCGAGAGTTGTCACCAAAGGTTACGTGTGGACCCTTCTTCTCAATGTAGTCTTGGAGTAGAGCTTTCATGCCGGTCATGTGTCTCGAACATCCACTGTCCAAGTACCAGATTTGTTGACCCTCATTTGGCATGGGATCCACGGCGCCCACCTCTCCTGTTTCTTCATCGGTGAGCGCCATAAATCCAAGATCCTCTCCATCACTGGAGTTGGGATCAGTGAATGCGTCTGAGTCGCTTTGTGGATCTTCAGTTGAAGCGACCGGAGCTTCACTTGCTACAAGCGCTCGCCTTGGAGCATCCCTCTTTGCTTTGAGTTCTTCACGCTCCTTCGCACTCAGCTTTGGGCAATCGGATTTGTAGTGACCCATCTTGTGGCAGTGGTAACACTCCACTTCCATCATGTCTCTCGGGATCGACTTTGTCGTCTCTTCTCTCTTCCCTTTTCCTTCTCGAGCATCAGTGCTCCTCCCCTTGTACTGCTTGTAGAACCTTTTGTATTTGCCCACTCGAGAGTTCATCTTGTTGAAGTTCTTGGATAAGAACGCAATGTGTTCTTCCAACTCTTCCCTCGTCATCTTGGCTAGCGACTGCTCGCTTGGCCCTTCAGCAGCTTTAAAAGCTACTCCTTTTGACGTAGTGGGCGCTTCATCCTCTTCGTCGAGGTTCATTCGATTCAGATCGAATTCGTGAGCTTTGAGTTCGGAAAACAGTATCTCCGGTGTGAGCTTTGATAGATCCTTGGTTGCTAGATACAGCTCCTTCATTGTCTGCCACTTCCTAGTGAGAGCTCGAACAATCTTCAGGTTGACTTCCTTATCCGTGAGTTCCTTCCCAAGCGAGTTGAGAGTTGCAGTGATGTTGGTGACTCTCAGTTCGAAGGTGTCGATGGATTCTCCTGGCTTCATTATCAGGCTTTCAAACTCCCGCATTTGTACGGCAAGTTTGTTTTCTTTGATTTTGTCAGTGCCTTGAGAAATGAGAGCTAGGGTTTCCCACATCTCCTTCGCTGTTGCGCACTTCCTAATCCTTGGAAGATAGGCGTCCGACACGGTGCTCTGCATCGTGTGGCGTGCGATCTTGTCAAGATTGGCAATCTTGAATTCGTTGGGAGTGTACTCATCTTTGTCCTTGTCTACTAGTTGTTGTCGAACATGAGCTGCTCGTCCTTCCGCTGCTGGAACATCCACAGTGATGCTCTTCTTGATTGTGATAGGTCCATCTTCTATGACCTCCCACATGCGGTCATGGACGGAGCATAAGAAGCTCTCCACACGGAAGCTCCAGATCTCGTAGCCTTCAATGGAAAACTGTGGAAGACTAGAAGCATTCATGGTAAACAGTTAGTAGTAATGCAGTATGCGTGGGTGAGATTTTGATGCACTTAGGAAATAGGATCCGGTTCAGTGAGACAACGTGAAGTGAGTGGGGACTCACTTCGGATATGCAAAGCAGAGGCTCGAAAGAACCGCTGCTCTGATACCACTTGTTGGTCCCGGTTTGTTAATGGGAAAAATACGTAGAGGGGGGGGGGGGTGAATACGTATTTTGAAGTTTTTCAACTTCAAATCCCTTAACTCAGAGTAACAAGTAAAGATCTCGTAAAAACTTAAGACCTAGCTGAAGCTAGATCTATAATATGTAGCTTGCCTGCTTGACCGAAGTGAACACTTGATCAAGAGGGAGTCTTTACTCGTATATGCGGAATTTGGTGAGCTAAAATCTTCTCCTAAGTATTTAAAATATCCAGATTAAGTTGTTTAGATGCTAGTGCAATGGATAAACAAGATAAAGAGTTTAGGGTTAGAGAGATACGACACGAAGATTTATAGTGGTTCGGAGATAACGCTCCTACGTCCACTTTGTTGCGCGACGGCAACTGTTCTCTTCACTCAAGAACTTGAAGGTTACGGGTCCTTCAAAAACCTGGTCAAAATCGGGCTTCACTCGCCTGGATCTGACGAACAATGCAGTGATTACGGGTTCACTACTAAGACCTAAACTGGACACGAAACTTCACTCGTTTCTGTCCGAACAACAGGGAGATTCCGGGCTCTCCTTACGGCCTAGTTTCGATCGAGCTTTACACAAACGATGTAAGTGTAGGCTTGGATCTCAACTCTACGATCGAGGCTTCTTCAATCGATGAAAGAAGGGCCTTGGATCTGGACAACCTAACGACACACTCAAAACCTAACAAATGAAGTATAGGGTTTTGGTTGACGAACACACTATGAAGAACTCTTTACAATAGATGCAAAGATTGGCTAGAGTTCTTCTTCTAAGCTTCGGATGAATGAAGTGGGCTTAGAATCTAAGTGTGAAGGCTGTGAAGACGAGTTCCGATGAACTGGAAACTCGGAGAACACTTGGAAACAAAAACTCGAAGATCTGCTCGAAGGCTGGGAGTATTTGTTTGCTGTATGCGCTCGAATGCTCAAGTAGTGTTCTCTCTCTTTTCTTCGTCTTCATCCTTCACTATTTATAGGCGGAGGGATGGCTGAGATCCGTTGCTTGGTTGGTGGCCTTGTCCCTCCTCCTCTCGACAGTACTTGCGCAGGCAGTAGCTTTTGCAGGATCCCAGTTTGTCTCTTTGCCGAAAATGGCTAAGTTACAAACTTAACAGTAACTGGGGCGAGCCAGTACTGCTGCGGCGCCTTTGTCGGCCTGGCAGTCAACTCTTCCGCTCCACTCCGCTTTCGACACGTGGAGATTTCGTAATTAATGCTACGATCTCCTGTTGACTGGAGTTCAAAATATGGGCGGGAGTTGCGCTGTCGCTTTCTGGTAGGTAGTGGCTTGCTTTGCTTTGAAGTTGTAGCGTCCGCTCCGAAGTGAGTCGCTTCAGGATCATACTGTAGTGGGTCGCTTTGAAAACAAAGTTTCGTAGTGACCGCTTTAATAAGCGTTGACCCACGTTGACTCGCTTCAGCTTTTCTTTGTAGCGCTTGCTTTGCTTCGCTTTGGTGGCTTCACTTTGACTCCACTGTAGCGGTCGCTTCGCTTCGCTGGTTTCGGTACGCTTCACTTCGGTTTGCCAGACTCGCTTCGCTTTGGAAGAACACACTCAAGCGAGTGGTTTTCACTTGAATTCCTGCAGTCTTTAGCTAAGCAAAATAAAGCCATCCTAACAGATTTAGGCTTAGAAAAATTCTAACCTATTATCTACATCAAAATGGGTCGCTTGGGAGTTGGACACTTGGGGTTTTGGGATCCAATCAAAATAAATGACTTCGTTTATCAAGTATCCCTTATAGTTCCCCCTTAACAAGTTGGTCCATAACAATTCCCAACAATAAGGAAAAGGCCGGGACTAAGGCGCCACTCAGGATTATAAGTAAATCAAGGAGAGCTATCGAGGTGGGCTTTCATACAACGAAAATGTTTATTTATGCTAAAGTTATTTTCTTAAAAGAATTGTCATGCCATAAATGTTTTGTTTTGTATGATGTCAATCTGTGAAAGGGGCTTCGGCCAAATGTTTCCAAGACGAATTCGGGCCTATCGGGGTCGCTCCTCGATGGCTTAAGTGCTCTAGATAACTGTGAGCCGACGAAAGCTGGCCGGTTAGGTATCCGGGTAGGGTGGCCACCCTTAACGGATACACCCATATGCTCAGATATAACGAATTACACCAAGAAACGAAACTTGCAAGCGCTCTTTTTATGAAAATGTTTTAGTGATCATAGGACTTTTCCGAAAACCCCTATGATTCACTTGAATGGCAGACAATTAAAATGTTTTGGCATGTGTTCACTGAGTACTTTGTACTCAGCCCTGTACATATTTCCCATGTGCAGGTTGAACGGGATGGAGTGAAGCAGTCGGGAACGCTTTTGTCGAGCATGGAAAGGGTTGAAGCCTCTTGGTGGTGCATGTCTCCATACATGCATCTCACGTTCTTCCGTTGTGATTCTTATGATGTTAGACTAAGTCAGCTTTTGTGTATCGTTGCAACTCATTGTCCTTTTGTGTATCGTTGCAACGTATCGGTTCATTCATAGACAATGTTTCATTTTTTTTTCCTGAACAACGCTTCCGCTCATGCTATGTATAACGCTTCCATTAATGAACAATACTTTCTTCCATTCATTCTCGACGAATGATGGATAAGTTCAATGTATTTCAAATGTTACGCTTCCGTATCGTTTCATCTCGAGTTATTCATTTATTTTATTTATTTTCCCGTTCCTTTACGTCGCGACCTCGCCTGGCCAGTCTTAGCGAGGTGGGGTCGTGACAGGGTGGTATCAGAGCACTAGGTTCGCTCTGAAATCCAAGAGTCTTATTCTTCATTGTAAAGTCTTGTTGGTCCCGGTCTGTTAGAGGAAAAACACGTGGAGGGGGGGGGGGGGGGGGGGGGGGGGGGGGGGGGAATACGTGTTTTGAAGTTTTTCAACTTCTTTTCCAATAACTCAGAGTTTTAAGTAAAGTGCTCGCTTGGAAACTAAGACCTAGCCGAAGGCTGGATCTGCAGTATAAGCTAATCTCTTGACCTAAGCAAATGCTTGATCAAGAGTGAGGCTTTACTCAAGATGCGGAAATTCGGTGAGCTAATCTTTCCTAAGTATTTGAAAATCTTCAGTTTAAGTTTGTTTAAATGCTTGTGCAATCAAACAGTAAACAGAAAATAGAGAGATTAGGGTTAGAGATACGACACAACGATTTAGAGTGGTTCGGTGATAAAACACCTACGTCCATCACTACAAGAAAACAGGGCTTTTGCGACATAAAAATGTGTCGCAAATGACCTCTTTTAATGTCGCAAATGCTGATTTGCGACATTTTCTGCGTCACTGTTAGTTATGTCGCGAAAGGGGTATGTAGCAAAATTACGACATTTTTTATTCATTTGTGTCGCAACACAAATGATACTTTATGCAACACTAAAATAATGTCGTATAAACTTTACGACACATTATGCGCCATTATATTTAAGTGATGCATGATAATTTGCGACACATTACGTGATATTAGTTGATATGACGCATCCTGATTTTTGACATTTTTTGCATCACAATTTTATGACGCAAAAATATAATTTGCAACATTATTTGCATCGCAATGTAATGTCGCAAAATATATTTTGCAACACTTTTTGCATCACTATTTAATGTTGCGAAAGTATGTTGTGCGACATTTTCTGCATTACTAATTAATGTAGCAAAATATATTTTGCGACATGCTTTAACGTCGGTTATGATTGTGACACAAAAAGATTGTGTAGCAATTGTACAACATTTTTTCTATTATCGATGCAATATATGCGGCACTTTTAGCATCACAAAATTAATTGTTGTAGTAATTCACATTTTTCATTCCATATACATTAAATTTATCATATCATATAACAATAAATAAATAATAAAGTAACAAATACAGAATATGTTATAATTTTGATATTCATTCAAAATATAAAGGAATAGGGTTTCCAAATGCGAATAGAAAATAATCAAAATATAGAGTTCAAAGTTAGTCATTCAAATTTCCTACCCAAAGGCCAAAGCTAGATCAAAATCGAAATAACTTACTGTGCTAAATTTAAAATGCAGTATTTGTGAGCTAGAATGTGATATTCATTAATGCTTTATCTTCTTCTTCTTGCTCCTTGCAATTCCTTGTTCCTACATAATAAAACATAATATATTATAATTTACATTCTTAACGCGTAAAAGTTGAAAGAATATTAGTATTGATATTAAGGCACAAGAAGTCATAGTTGATGCCTCAATAAGAGTTGCAAAGAAAAAGGAAATAAAATAAACTGGAACTTTTACTAAGAACCAAAAGTTTTGTTTGTGAAGTAATAGGACTATAGGAGAACTTTAAATACAGCACTACACCAAAACAAAGAACTAAAAAATTTTACACATGCGTCCCATTTAACTTATGTACAAGAGATAAAATGATTCATATAATACCTCTATTAAAGATCTTCTAATGTAAAATTAGAAATGAAAGGCTTCATCTTAAAATAGTAGAGTCGACTAGATTAAAGGTAACTGGAACCATATAAGTCAATTAACTAAGGTAAATCCATGGTGTAGAATCTCTATACATCACTATTACTAGAGTTCTTATGTTAAGTATTTTTTTACGGTCTATGTAATCTAGTAAGTGTTCGTCGAAATCACAATATAATTTAAACAAAAGTCAAGGACTTAATATTATACATCAATGAAATAAGGATTATCTAGACCAACATCTCAAGTTATAACTTTAACTTAAAATACCTATGATGAGATCTTGCTACCTGTGTCAACAACTTAAAATACCTCTTTATCATATACTCTAATGCTTAATTAAATACATGAACAAGATTATCATATCGTATACCTCAAAATCCCTTTATTTTTTACAGAATTTTAAGTTAAACAAACATAAGAATCGTAACAGCAAGGTTGAGCTAAAGTTCCCGCAGGCAGATTGTACAGTCTAACTTTGGAGGCTCATAACTCTCTCATGTGATGTCGGATTAGAAATCCGAAGATACCATTGGAAAGCTAACGAATAGAGGTTTCTAATGGTACCTATTATGCTACATTTTGTGTCAGAGTAACACCCAGAATCAGGACCTAAAGAGGCTGTCCTGCTGCTCTAAAAACAGAGGCTCAAGAAACAAAATCAATTCACTACCCTACGACCATAGCCCCATCAATTCAAATTTTACACAAATCCCGTATAAACACACACAAGTTAATCACTAAACAACTAAACTTCAAGACGGTTTCAACTCTAAAGTTAAGGAATTCCTACATCCACAGTTATTAATTCACATAAATAGTGTAGAGGTTAGGCAATTCATTCTACAATTTAAAGCTTTGACAGCAACTTATGACATTAATTTCTGTTGGGAATTGTTAAGGACAACATGTTAAGGGGGAACCTATAAGGGACACTTTGAAGACGATATATATGTTTTGATTTGATCCCAAAACCCCTAAGTGTCCTATTCCCAGGCGACCCAATTTGATGTAGAAAATAGGTTAAAATTTTTTCTAAGCCTATGCTGTTAGGATGGCTTTGTTTTGCTTTAGTCACTTAGGTTTTTAGACTGCAGAAAATTCAAGTGAAGGCCACTCGCTTGAGTGTGTTTTCCAATCGAAGCGAGTCTACCCAGCCGAAGTGAAGCGTGCTGAAGAATAGCGTAGCGAAGCGAGCGCAACACTAGATTCAAAGCGAGTCTGCCCAAGCGAAGCGAAGCGAAGCCAGCACTACAGGAACAAGCCAAAGGGAGTCAACACGGGTCAACTAATACTAAAGCAGTTACTCGGGAAATTTATTTTCCAAGTACTCGCTACAGTATGACTCTGAAGCGACTCACTTCAAACGGACGCTACATCTCTAAAGCGAAGCGAGCTCCTACCTAACAGAAAGCGACAACACAATTCCCGCTCCGATTTTGAACTCCAGTCAACTGGAGATTGTCGCATTAATTGCGAGATCTCCACGTGTCGAACGAGGAGAGGAGCAGCGAAGTTGACTGCCAGGCCGAAAAGGGCGCCGCTACAGTACTGGCTAGCTCCAGTTACTGTTGTATTTGGAACTTAGCCATTTTCGGCAAAGTGCCAAATCTGCACGCCTGAAAAGCTGTCCGCCTGTGCAAGTACTGTCGAGAGGAGGAGGGACAAGGCCACCTACCAAGCAAGGGATCACGGCCAAACCTCCGCCTATAAATAGTGAAAGATGAAGACGAAGAGAAGTAGAACACTACTTGAGCATTGAGCGCCTACTGCAAACAAACACTCCCAGCTTTCTAGCAATTCATCGAGTCTTTGTTTCCAAGTGTTCTCCGAGTTCCAGCCTCATCGGAACTCATCTTCGCAACCTTCATACCTAGAATTCTAAGCTCATTCCAAATCCAAGCTTAGAAGAAGAGTTCTAGCCATCTTTGCATTCATTGTAAAGAACTCTTCATTAGTGTCTCTGTCGAAACAGGAAACCCTAACCCTAAAGTTCAGTTTAGGTTTTGTGTGTTCGTCGTTAGGTTGTGTTCGATCCAAGGCTCTACCTTCATCGATCGTAGAAGCCTCGATCATAGAGTCTAGATCCAAGCTTACACTTTCATCAAGTGAAGCTCGATCGAAGCTAGGTTATAAGGAGAACCCGTAATCTCCCTGTCGTCGAACTGAAGCGAGTGAAGCTTCCAGTCCAGTTCTAGGTCTTGTGTGGTGAACCCGTAATCACCTAGTCTTCGTCAGATCCAAGCAAGTGATGCTCGATCTTGACATAGGCTTTTGAAGAGCCCATAATCTTCAAGTTCTTGAGTGAAGTGAACGAGTTGCTTAGTGCAACAAGTGGACGTAGGAGTTTCATCTCCGAACCACTATAAATCTCTGTGTCGTATCTCTAACCCTAATCTCTCTATTTGTTTATTGTTTGATTACTCATTGCACAAGCATTTAAACAAACACAAACTGAGATTTCAATTACTTAGGAAAGATTTAGCTCACCGAAATTCCGCATTTACGAGTAAAGACTCACTCTTGATCAAGTGTATACTTAGGTCAAATAGTTTAGCTACGAACTGTAGATCTAGCTTTGAGCTAGGTCTTGAGTGGTGAAGCGAGCTCTTTACTTGTCACTCTGAGTAAAAGGATAAGAAGTTGAAAAACTTCAAAACACGTATTCACCCCCCCCCCCCTCTACGTGTTTTTCTTCTTACAAACCGGGACCAACAAGTGGTATCAGAGCAGCGGTTCTTTCGAGCCTCTGCTTTGCATATCCGAAGCGAGTCCCCACTCACTTCACGTTGTCTCATTGAACCGGATCCAGTTTTCCTAAGTACATAAAACCCTCACCCACGCATACTGCATTACTGCTGATAGTTTGCTATGTCTACACACAGTGCATCGAATCTTCCACAATTCTCTATCGAAGGATACGAGACATGGAGCTTTCGAGTCGAGAGCTTACTCTGTTCTATCCATGACCGTATGTGGGAAGTGATAGAGGATGGACCAATCGAGATCAAGAAAGCCATCTCCGTTAACGTTCCAGCCGCCGAAGGCTGCGAAGCTCATGTTAGACAAGAGTATGTCGAGAAGGACAAGGACGACTACAATGCTAACGACTTCAAGATCGCCAACCTCGACAAAATCGCACGCCACATGATGCAGAGTACTGTGTCAAATGCCTATTTGCCTAGGATCAGGAAATGTGCGACGTCGAAAGAAATGTGGGAAACCCTAGCCCTCATTTCTCAAGTAACGGACAAGATCAAGGAGAACAAGCTCGCCGTACAAATGCGGGAGTTTGAAAGTCTGATAATGAAGCCATGAGAGTCTATAGACGCCTTCGAGCTGAGAGTCACTAACATCATAGCTACTCTCAACTCACTTGGGAAGGAACTCACAGACAAGGAGGTAAACCTCAAGATCGTTCGAGCTCTCACCCGAAAGTGGCAAACCATGAAGGAGTTGTACCTAGCTACCAAGGACTTGTCAAAGCTCAAGCCGAAGATTTTGTTCTCCGAGCTCAAGGCTCACGAGTTCGATCTGAACAGAATAAGTCTTGATGTTGAAGACGAAGCTCCTGCAACATCGAAAGGTGTCGCTTTCAAAGCCGCAGAAGGGCCAAGCAACTAGACACTCGCTAAGATGTCAAGAGAAGAGCTGGAAGAGCATGTTGCGTTCTTATCCAAGAACTTCAACAAGATGAACTCACGTGTGGGCAAGTACAAAAGATTCTACAAGCAGTACAAGGGAAGGAGCACTGATGCTCGTGAAGGCAAAGGAAAGAGAGAAGAGACGACCAAACCGATCTCAAGGTACATGATGGAAGTGGAATGCTACCACTGCCACAAGATGGGCCATTACGAATCTGACTGCCCGAAGTTGAGTGCAAAAGAGCGAGGAACTGAAGGCCAAGAGAGATGCTCCAAGGCGAGCGCTTGTAGCAAGTGAGCAGCCAGTCGCTTCAACAGAAGATGTCTCAAGCGACTCGGATGCATTCACTGATCCCAACTCCAGTGAGGGAGAGGATCTTGGACTCATGGCGCTCACCGACGAGGAGACTGGAGAGGTATTTATCTATCCCTCATCTAGTTCAATTACACTCACACACACTCACCAAGAGGAAGCTAATTCCTCGACATGGAGTGAGTTGCTTGACAAACACCTCAAACTGTCAGTGACCACAAAATGTTGAAACAAGCTTTGTCTCAAAGCGAGAAGGAGAACCGAAAGTTAGCCACTGAGCTTGACCAAGTCAAACTTAACTTAAGGGCTATGACTAGTAAGTTCGAAGATCTCTTTGCTAGACATCAAAGCTTGGAAGGAAGATATGAAACCCAATCCAATCTAGTAGCCAATTTGAACAAAGCCTCGTATGCAAGACAGGCACTAGAGAGCTCACTTCTACCCTTTGGTAGAAAGGGAGGACTCGGATATGAGGGTGGACCTTCCAAGCCTACTCTCTTTGTTGGTGCTTCAAACACGACACCATCAGTTCCTTTGGACGTGCCCACTGCCTCCAAAGTGACCACTAACAAGGACAAAGGCAAAGTGGCTAAGAACCCTAAGAGGAAGCCAATGAACATGTCTATATCTTCAAGGGCAGAATCTAAGGGCAAGCAAAGTTCAACAGTCCCTAGCACTCACAATGCTAAATCTTACCAAACCAAAGGTAAAGGGAAACCTGTTGAAGCTTCTAAGTCTCAGACCAAGACACTAGAGACAAAGGATCTCCCTTTCAAGAAGAGGAGTAATGTCTATGTGTCACGTGAGCCGGATTGGAGATGGTCCAACCGTACTCATGTTGAGGGGTAAGAGTTCGAAGCACCAAGGAGGTCGCTTCAAACTTCCAAGGTTACTCAAGCGAGTTGGGGTCAAAACCCTAGTTTGACCGCTTCGAGGAAACCAAGCGAGCCGCTTCAAAAGACTGGAAACCCTAAGTTAGTCTCTAAGCCTGTAGCTAATCCGAAGCGAGTCGCTTCAGGATACAAGCAAAAGGGTAAGAGCATAGTTATGTCTCAAGCGAGCCGCTACCCCTCTTGCACACACTGCTGCACTTGTGAAGCTGCCTCTAAGCAGAAGTCACAATTTAAGAAGGTCGAGAAGCCCAAGACACAAGCTCACTCTCAAAAGAAAGTGAAGCAAGTGTGGGTACCAAAAGGGACTAATCTGCAAGGACCCAAACTGATTTGGGTACCAAAACTTGTCTAATTGCAGGTGAGCGCCATGGACCCCATGCCAAGTGAAGATCAACAAATCTGGTACTTAGACAGTGGATGTTCAAGACATATGACTAGCATGAAAGCTCTACTTCAAGATTATATAGAGAAAAAGGGTCCACACGTAACCTTTGGTGATAACTCTCGAGGAAGCACTAAAGGATACGGCGCACTGAAGATCAGGAAGATGAAGATTGAAGAAGTTTCCTACATGGAAGGACTGAAGCACAACTTGTTATCCATTTCACAGTTCTGTGATAAGGGATACAAGGTGGAGTTTATCTCCAACAAGTGCATTGTGAAGAACAAGCTCACTTCCCAGATTGTGCTAACTGGAATTAGACAAAGGAACGTCTACATAGCACAATGGGAAAGCTGCAAGGAGGATACGTGCTTAGTTACAAGGAGTGCAACAGAAATGGGATGGCTATGGCACCGACGCTTGAACCATCTTAACTTCAAGACCATCAACCGCATAGCTCGAAAAGGCTTGGTGCAAGGCATACCAAATGAAGTCTTTGTCAAAGACCATCCATGCTCACCATGCCAACGAGGGAAGCAGACGAAGAAGCACTTCGCCAGTCTTGAAGAAGCTTCATCCAAGCGAGTGCTCGAGCTGCTTCATATGGATCTGTTTGGACCAGTCACTTCAGTTAGTGTAAATGGAAGAAAATACACTCTAGTTGTAGTCGACAACTTCTCTCGCTACACCTGGGTTGTATTTCTCTTTAGCAAGAAGGAGACACTGGCCAAGCTACCACAACTGCTCAACCGACTAGCTGTGGAAAAGAATCAAGCGATTGCCACCATCTGCTCCGACAAAGGCACTGAGTTCCTGAACTCAACCATTGAAGCATATTGCACGGAGCATGGCATAGCACATCAGACGTCCTCAGCACGCACACCTCAGCAGAATGGAGTTGCAGAAAGAAGAAATAGAATCATCAAGGAAGCTGTCCGCACTATGATTGCTGATTCAAAGCTACCAATGAAGTATTGGGCTGAGGCTGCCAATACAGCATGCTACACACAGAATCAGACGCTTCTCAACAAACGACACGACAAAACCGCATATGAAATATGGACAGGGAGAATTCCTAACATCTCTTATTTTCATATCTTTGGTTGTAGGGTCTTTATCCATAATAATGGGAAGTCACAATTGAAAGCCTTTGAAAGCAAAGCTGATGAAGGAATATTCTTAGGGTATGCTACTTCAAGCAAAGCTTACAGGGTGTTCAATTGTAAAACCCTAATTGTGGAGGAATCACCCCATGTCGTATTTGATGAGTCTTCTTTGAGTCTTCCACAGGAACAGGTTCAAGTGAATGAAGAAAAGTCAAGCGAGGAACGCATCAATTCATTGACTTGGGACATGCTTGAAGATGAAGAAGAAATCAAGGATTCAAGCGAGCAGATTGTCCAAGGAAAGGTTGAAGCTTCTCCCAAGACTCCTGAAGTGAGTGCATGCCAAGCACCCATTCCAGTCGTTTCAGATGGAGAAGCAAGCGACCCCCATGAAGATGAAGATGAAGCTAATGGATCCAAGCGTGCGTGGCTCAAGAATCACTCACCAAGTCAAATCATTGGAGATCCATCCAAAGGTGTAGTGACCAGAAGTCAAGTATTTGGAGAAAGTGCCATGTTCAATTGCTTTCTCTCAAATATTGAGCAAGCAAGCGTGGAGGAAGCCCTAGCAGATTCTAATTGGGTGATCGCAATGCAAGAAGAGTTGAATCAGTTCACTAGAAACGACGTATGGTACCTCGTGGATCATCCCAAATTCCAGCATGTTATTGGCACCAAATGGGTGTTCAAGAAAAAGACGGACGAGGACCACAACGCTGTGAGAAACAAGGCGCGACTCGTCGCTAAGGGCTACTGCCAAGAGGAAGGAATCGACTTCGATGAGACCTTCGCTCCAGTGGCACGGCTTGAAGCGATCAGACTATTTCTTGCCTATGCAGCGGCTAAGAAGTTCAAGGCCTATCAGATGGATGTCAAGAGCGCGTTTCTCAATGGCGAACTGAAGGAAGAAGTGTATGTGGAGCAGCCACCGGGTTTCGAGCAGGGAGATAAGGTGTATCGATTGAAGAAGGCCCTGTATGGATTGAAGCAGGCGCCTAGGGCATGGTATGATACTCTATCTCAATTCCTAGTGGATAATGGATTTCACAAAGGGAAGCTTCACCATCAATCATGGAGAAGACATGCTATGGGTCCAGATCTATGTAGATGACATCATATTTGGATCACCAAACCAGTCGCTTAGCGAGAAGTTTGGAGAGCTGATGAAGACCAAATATGAGATGTCCATGATTGGTTTGATGAGTTGCTTCCTAGGTCTTCAAGTGAAGCAACAAGATGATGGTATCTTCACCAATCAAGCCAAGTATACTCGAGATATGCTTGCCAAGTTTGGTGTTCAGCATTCTAAAGCTGTGAAGATCCCTATGAATACCAACTGGAAGATAGAGCCAGACCTAGATGGGAAGTCTGTGGATGCTACAGACTACCGAGCTTTGATCGGATCCCTTCTATATCTCACTGCAAGCATGCCGGATATTGCCTTCACAGTTGGAGTATGTGCTCGCTTCCAAAGCAATCCCAAGCACAACCATCTTGAAGCTGCCAAGCGAATCCTTCGCTATCTCAAAGGCACTGTCAACATGGGGCTGTGGTATCCAGCTGAAGATAATCTGGAGCTCACTGGATATTCAGATGCTGACTATGGAGGATGCCGTGTTGATAGGAAATCAACATCGGGCACTTGTCAGTTCTTGGGAAGCAAGCTGATCTCATGGTTCTCGAAAAAGCAAACCAGTGTAGCTACTTGAACGACTGAAGCTGAATATATGGCCGCTGGAAGCTGCTGTTCTCAAATTCTATGGCTTCGTCAGCAGTTGAATGACTACAGAGTTGAAGCTAACGAGATCCCAATCTTCTGCTACAACAACAGTGCTATATGCATCTCGCAGAATCCAGTGCTCCACACCAGATGCAAGCACGTGGAAATCTAACATCACTTCATTCGTGATCATGTCGAGAAGAAAGATATCAAGCTCGAGAAAATCCATACTGATCTCCAGCGAGCTGATATCCTCACCAAGCCTCTAGCTGAATCTCGTTTCAATCAGCTATGCATAGAATTAGGGTTGCTAGACCCTGGTGAAGAGTGCTAGATTCCTGATGCACAAAGGAGTGACTGCTTATCTTCAAGTGTCACTCGCTTCGGATCTTCACCAACTCAAGCGAGTCACTTCATATTTTCACTCGCTTAAAGAAGGAGAAATAAGGTGGAGAAAGGAGGAGTGTTGGAAGACGTTCCCTACCCGCTTATTGGAATTGTTAAGCCATTGGTTAAGGGGGAACTATTGTTTGCTCTCAGAGCAGGCTACTTCCAAAGCGAGCAAGGAAAGCTGCTACCTAGCCTAGGAGTCCTAGCGAGTGGGTATAAACACTCGCAAGTGCCGTTTCTAGTAACGGTTATGGGGTCTTGTATCGGGCCTTCCCACGTAAAAATGGTGAAAGCTTAGGCAGGGCTGGCACCTAGACCTTGCGTCCTCTTCCCATCTTTCCACCGAAGAGGAGCAAGTCTTCTCATCTCCTTCATCATGGATAAATGTTCATTCCTTACTCACTCTTCATTGAGTTGAGCTGCCGAATATCTATCCATTCCTCCCCCACTTTGAATTTTGCATCGCTTCAATTAACCCTAGTTTGGGTCAAGCGAGTCGAATGCAAATTCATTCTGTAGATTGTAGTAGGAAGCTTGAAGGGTTACCTTTTTCTTCAAAAGGTTGCAGGGCTGGTGACATGCCTCTGCGTAACAACGAGATTGTCTTGTCAGAGCATTCTCATTGTCATCCTGTCCTATTCTGCTCTGAGATAAGGACTTGTACTCATCTCCCATTCATCGTGAATAAGTACACTTAAGTGAAGCTCCCCTCTGGGTTGTAGTAAGCTTGTGTATGTTATTCATTCTCCCCCTCATTCCTTCGTTGGAGGAGTCTCTAGTTCGTAGAGGAAGATGGAAGAGATGAATGCCATGAAGACCAAGCTTGAAGAAGAATTCAACAAGCGGTGTCAAACACTACAAAGAGGTATCAATCTCCTACAATGTGAGATTGACTGGTAAGTGTTTCAATTCAAAGTACACTAAGTAAACTGAAGCGTGCTAGAAACCTTCAGTTACTATGTGGAAAATATAAATGAATCTGACACAAATACGAAGAGGAAAACATTCTTGTTTATCCTCGAAGTATGTAAGTCAGAAACATTTTAAATAAAGTCAAAGAAATTTCATTTCTTATTCCAGTCGCTTCAGATGGCCAAGCGAGTGCTACGTCACTCCAAGCTAGCCATCGCAAGCGAGTGTAGAACAGTCACTCCAAGCGAGTACTTCGCAAGCGAGTAAAAGCCAAGCAGCCAAACTCGAAGCGAGCGGGTGCGAAGCGAGTATGAGCTGTCTGCACTCGAGTGCAAATTTTACTTTTGCTTTTGCATTAAATGCAGATGCACATACAGAGACGAAAATCCAGGCGCGTGCACTTCAATTTGAATTCAAAGCGAGAAAGTCGGAAGAGATCTAGCCGTCGAATCTGAACAGTTCTCGAACCCCAACCGCTAGAACAACGCCGATTGAGGAGACGACTCACAAACGGCCACGTGGAGCGCCAAGTTCACTTGACGGCTCACTTTTACTGTGATGACACCGGACACATCAGATCAATCGCTGCTTTCCGCCGTATACAAATAGGGGCCCCTGAAGAAATTACCAACATGCCCCTGTCACGTCAGCCAAGTCCTAAGTCTATATAAGGACGAAGAAGCAGACTGCAGAAACTTTCATCACTCTCAAAATTAGCCATTCTCTTGCAAGTTTTCTGCATCTCTGCAAATCACGAGTCTAAACCCTCACCACTTTCCTTATATCTTCGTTCATATCTCACCAAATTATCACCATGGGAAAGAAGCAAAAATCTCAAACCATGGAGCAGTTTTTGGCCGGAGTTGACAACCATATCAACGTCGAGCCTCATCTCGACCCAGTTGTGGTTGATTCAAATGGATTCTTTCGCAAGGCCATGACCACGACCGGCTTGTGGATGTTTGTGACGGCGAGGCCAAAACAGATCCTAGCCAAGGCTGTCGCCGAGATTCTGCTGAATCTAAGGGAAGGAGAAAACTCATCAACTTTTACAGATCCAGAGAAGGGAACGCCGGTGGAAGTGTTTTTGAGCGCGATAGCCGGAGCTTTTGATTTACCGGAGGAAGGAGCAAACTCCTTGTTGCAGATGGAGTTGTCCGTCGGAGTAGAATATGCTCGGTTTGCTGTCGAAGGAGCAGAGGAGGACATAAAACAAGCCAGCATAAGAACGGACTTGAAGCCTCCATTCAATCACATCTGCGAGCTCTTTTCCAAGTGCATCGCATGCTACGTCGGGAACTTGGGGCAACTCTCCGACATCAAGCTGTTCGCAACCACGGTCATTGTCGACAGCTTGACCGGAACGAAGTTTAACTGGCATGGCTGGTTCTTCAACCAGATCCATGAAGTTGCCCAGGACTTCAAGTTTGTGAAGGGTAGCAACGATAAGATCCTTCGCAAAGGGAAGCTCAAGTTCTTTTCAAGGATTTCCTTCACACTGGAGAAGCTCTTCCCTGACAAGAAATGGAAGGACACCACCGAATACAAGAAAAACACCGTTTTCTTCGACATTTGGAAGTCGGAGAAAATTCTAATTGATTTGGGACTTTGTTGGTCCCGGGAAAGAGTAATTGGTGTATGGGGGGGGGGGGGGGGGAATACACCAATAACCAACCGTTTTTGACTTTTGTAAAATCAGGTCGATCTGCAGGTCGATTGTCAAGGTCGACCTTATCAGAGGCAGTTTGATCTATCAAGCTTGTATGGTATCAAGCTTGATTTATCAAACTGTTGTTAATGCGGAAGTTGGTGGAGGTTGATTTACTCTTTGAAAAATCTTAAGGCTAAATATGGATAGCAGGTTGATTCGTGAAATGCAGGTTGATGCTCGTTAGTTAGATAATAAAATGTAAGTGCAATAAATAGAGAGAGAGAGAAACACCGCGATGTAGCGTGGTTCGGAGAAACCCTCCTACGTCCACGTCAGGTCGACTCGACCTGAGAATCCCTTTTCTTTTGGATCCACCTCTCTCTTATTTATACTGACTGAGTATCAGTTCTAGATACAAACCTGAAAATATCTAGACACGAGTTTTGGGTCGTGACCCTTACAACCTTCGTACTAAAACGTACAAACAACCTTACGCTTTTACAGAGCTTGACTAACTCTATAATGGCGAAAATAAAAACAAGCTTTCTATCTTCGAACAAGTCGGAGAAGAAGTTGTTTGCACAATCGACAAGCAGCAGTGAACGCTTCGTCGTTGTGGTGTTTTTCGGAATCGGAAACCTCTCTTCTTCAAGTGTTTGGGAAACTAATCGGATTTCGAACACTTGAATGGATATGAGCTTTGAGAGAGATTTGAGCAGAGATATGGCGTTGATAGCTTGTGTTTCCAGTGCTTGAATCCGAAAATGGCTGAAGTATTTATAGGCAGTTTTGAAAAACTAGCCGTTGGAGTCGGGCTGACGTGGCACTAGCCGTTGGATGCTGACTCACTTCTAGCCGTTGGGAATATTCGTCCTTGCTGGCACTCGACGTGGCAAGGATCAGGTCGTGATGCTCCATGAAGGCGGAGCATCGACCTTGATTGATAATCCAGCTCTTGAAATCTTCTAAGGCAATGCCAGCTGGAAGCTTGATAGGGGAGGTCGATAGACAGGCTGATGATCCAGCTCGATCCAATTGAGGCAGGTCGATATATCGACCTTACTCTTACAGGGTGGATCGAACTTGATACTAAATGTTAAAGGGCATCGACCTGCACTAACAGGTAGCAGGTCGATCTATCGGCCTTGACCCTAAACAAAGTAAAATATGCCTAAGTGTGATTTCGATAAACATCATCAAAATCAAACTGCAAGGGGTTCCCAACAATTTCCCCCTTTTTGATGATGTCGAAACCAAACACTTTACAAATAATTCCTAAGATAAAACACTGAAAGATGGTATCAGAGCTTAAACATTTTTCAATCATGAAGATTGATAAGGAATTAAATGAAAGGCAAATAAGAGCATAATTAAAAATAAAGCAGTAAAGGCAGATGCCTGGACAAAGAGATATTGTCGTCAGGACGAAGGATGATTTTGTTTCATTAAGCTCGTTAGCAGAATACATGGAGAATTTACAACCAGCTGAGAGCATAAATGAAAAACACAAGATTACAAAATCATCTATCTACATAGCCTGGATCTTGGCACGGGCTGCAAGGTGCTCTTCCTGGACCTGCTCCCTTGACTTCGTCTGCATGCTTGCGTAGATTCCATCCCTGATACGACGATAGTCGGGATCGGAATTCGATACGTTGACGCCTAGGCCGATGGCAGTTTGGGCGATGTACTGGTCGATTCGAGAGTAATCCAAATACTCCGAAGCACCAAGACGCAAGGGCGCAAAATATTGAAGAGCAGGGGCCCTTATCGTCACGCCAGCATCTGCAGCCTTTTTCCGAAGATCACCAATGAATTTTTGGTACGGAAACTTGAGCATATAGGCTGCATACGCTTCGTCGGCATCGGCAGGCAGGGAGGGGTCCTTGATGAAGTAGTGCAGCAGGATGAAGCAAGAATTGAGCTCCCGCAGCAGGTTGTTTTGAGATTCATCAAGCCAATCAACAACCTGTTGCAATCCTCCTGCATTCAAAACAAGAGCGGACTGGCTGATCCAGTCCAACTCTCTCTTCCTTCTAGCTTCAGCAGCTCGGCGCTCGGCCTTGAAACGCTGCTGCTCTTCTTGATTTGCAGCCTGCTCCGGCGTAGCACCAGCCAGAACCATGGCGGAAATAAGATCGGCCTCGGCAGCCAATCGAGCTTTGGCGGCAGCAGCCTGCTCCGCACCAAGCTGTGAGATGGGATCGGCATGAGCAGCAACGGCCTGGGAGGGCTTCTTTTGAGATGGAGGAGGAGCCACGGAAGTTGAAGCAGATTTGGATTTTGGGGCCTTCTTCTTCTTCGCGGCGGCGGCTCTTTCTTCTTCCCCCTTTTCGACATCATCAGTCAGGGCCTTGATAAGGGAAAGAAGAGTCGCATCCTCTTGCTGCAGCTTGACCACAGCATCCTTCAACTCCATTTGCCCACTGAGAAGGGAGGAGATGGTGCCGTGGATGGCGTTGATCTGCTCGT
The DNA here is from genome assembly GCA_029379335.1 of Thymus mandschuricus. Taxonomy (NCBI): domain Eukaryota; kingdom Viridiplantae; phylum Streptophyta; class Magnoliopsida; order Lamiales; family Lamiaceae; genus Thymus; species Thymus mandschuricus. The sequence goes on along the minus strand of CM057076.1, from coordinate 20,154,463 downwards.
TGGAGGTCGATGCCGAGTTTGAGATAGAGGAATTCAGGTTTTCTACTCGCTCATCGACCTTGGCCAAGTCCTCCAATACCTCCGCGATCTGGTCACGGGACGCCATGTTGAGCTCATCAAGCTGGCCAGGCAAGAGCTTGTCGGTATATTCTTTCAAAAGCTTCACGGCAAAGTCCGTGACGCGCTCCCTGGCAGCTTCATCGGCCTGGGCTTTGGCATCTTTCACTATGTCGGCCCGGGCCTCAGCTACGGCCTGCTTGATTTGCTCTGGGTGGCTGGTGATGATGGACTCGAGCTTGGCAGAAATTTCATCCAACACAGCCTCCAAATCAATTTTCGGAGACGGAGCAGCAGCAACAAGAGGCTGATCATCACCCTCAATCCTGGGTGATGATTGCTCCGGAGTTTGAATCCTATCAAACTCGTCTCCGGCTTCTGCGGCGGAGTTATACAAAGCGCGAGAGTGCGCATAGAGGGGGCGAAGGTCGATGCCCAAAATTTTGGCCTCGACCTTCATGCGGCGAAGCACCAGCTGACGGAAATTGGAGGCCGCATCCCCCACGGTGTAGAAACCGAACTCCGCTTCAAGAGCCAGCTCCTCGACCTTCAGGTCGTCGAGAGTGACGACCTGCAGCAACGCCTCGAATACGTAATAGTAACTCGACTTACAATCCAGGTAGAACTGGAGGCGAGTGGCGAGGTCGAGGGATTTGGGGAGTTGGGCTATCCCCGGCATCAGGTCGATGACCTTCAGCCTGGCCTCCGCCTTCTTGGCAGCGACCTGGGAGTGAGCAGCAGACACTGGCTGCTCAACGAACGGCTGGACCTCCAGCACGACGTCCTCCTCCACTGGCGCATCCCGAACTGGAGCATCCCGAACTGGGGAAGACAGAGATTCTTCCGCAGTGAGATCCTGGATCTCAACAGATCCAGCTCGATGGACGAGGGGGGACCTCACTGGCGAGGGAGCAACGACCTGCTGAGAGGATGCAGGGCGTTGCGGCGAGGCGGACGGCTCGGCGGCGGAACGGACTGGAGATGGAGTCCGTTCGGCTGAGAGAGAGGGCGATGAAGCGGGCGAGGACTCCCTGGGAGGTGCAGATACCTCGAAATCCAGGGGGAGGATCTTGTGGAACGGCCTGGGAGGATCACCGGAGGCCGACTGCGTCCTCCGTGGAGGAGTCTTCTTTACAGGAAGAGCCTTCTTAGCAGGGCGAGCGGGAACCAGGTCGACATCGGCCTTCCTCTTCTTTTGGACAGGTCGATCTGGGATCCTCCATCCAACCTTGGATTGCCCGGTTCTGGCGAGATGCTCCCTGACAGAGTCTGGGGAGTTGTGATAGATTTGAGGTGCCACCCCAATCGCCATCTCAAGCTGATGGAGATCTTTAGGAATAAACAGGGGGGGAAAGGCCGGGTCATTGGACCACTTCTTATTCTTGAAGTGAGAAAGGATAATACAGGTGGCCTTCGACCCGAGGCGCATCGGCCTTTTCTCGTTGTGAAGAGAGACTTTCACAATGGCCTCTCCCTCCGTCTCGCAAACTATCTGTCTGGCCTCCTCCCAGAGCAGCGAGACCATCAGTTTTGCCCAACTGATCGGTAGATCGAGAATTACGGCCGTCAAAATCTGGAATTTGAACGGGGTGACCTGGTCGTAATTCCCGACGTGCCCTAGAAAGCACTTTTGGATGAAGTCCATAAGGAGGCGGAATTTGGGGCGCAGCTCGCTCCTTTTGAAGGCCACTGGAACGAACTGCCTCTGCTCAATCAAGACCCGATCTGCAACCTGCTGCAGTTGGTCTTGAGAAATATCCGAGAGCTGCATTGAACCTCCATCACCAATACCGAAGGCGCCCTTCACCGCATCAAGAATGTTGATGGTGACCATGGATTTCTGGGTTCCGAGGGTGACTGTGTGGGAAGACACGGACTCGCCCTCGTTCCAGTTATAGAAGAAAGCGCATACCATCCTGGGCAGATTCTTCGCCGGCCGGTGGGAGATAATTTGGTGGAATGGGAAGCATCTCTCCACCAGAGTGAACATGGAGTCTAGATCGCGAAAACCGTAGTTTTCGCGCACCATGTAGGGCTCATACTTGAAACATTACACATTCGCGCGTGAGATATGAGAACGTGCGATAACTTGCACTTTTTGCAGAGAGAAGGCAGTGAATTAAATGCAATCTCGGTCAATGTGTCAAAACTTGACACTTGACTGGATGTTTTACAAAAATGGTAATCATTATCCCTTTTTCCTCATTTTCTGCAAGTTATCAGAACCTTAACTAATGAAACACATTGAGAAATAAATAACATTAATAAATGAAGAAATCAATGCGTATTGAAGAAGTTATAAGACAAAAGGGTGATACTGCCCTTTTGATTCTTCCTTCATAAATGCAGTTGCATTCAGGTTGATATCGGCCTGATGATATCGGCCTTGTGACGGAGAACGGTCTGTCAAAATGAGCGGCCTGTATTTGTGATATCGGCCTGGACATATGACATCGACCTGGCGAGTTGGAACTGCCTGGACTTAAGATGTCGGCCTGGCGAAATAAACGCCCTGGAGGTGGACATCGGCCTTTGTTCCCCCTCAAAAGATGGATCACTTTGGCTAAGTGTTCCCCCTCAATTGAGGAACACAGGTCGATCTATTGAATAGTCGACGGCCTGATGATGGACACGGCCTGTAGATAAGCACGGCCTGTCCAAGAAGTAACTCGCTGTTCAAATGGTATCGGCCTGTTGAGTAGATGACGGCCTGTTCCCCCTTAACATCGGCCTGCTTGTAAAGAGACGACCTGCTTGTTGGTCCCGATTGTTGGTTCCACACAAGCTTTTGAAAGATGTGGCAGGTCGATGAGGAGATAACGGCCTGTAGGCTTACGATCGGCCTGATGATTCAACATTTAATAACCCTAGCTTTCCACATAGCATTTTGAATCTTTCTTCGGCTAGGGGTTTGGTCAGAATATCAGCTCGCTGAATGTCAGTGTGTATCTTCTCAATAACCACGTTCTTCTTTTCCACGTGATCACGAATAAAGTGATGTCGAATATCCACGTGCTTGCATCTAGAATGAAGAACTGGGTTTTGAGTAATGGCGATGGCACTCGAGCTGTCGCAGAATATTGGCACTTCACTGACTTCAACTTCATAATCCTTAAGTTGTTGTTTGATCCACAAGATTTGTGCACAACAACTTCCTGCGGCCATGTACTCGGCCTCTGTGGTGGAGGTGGCTACTGAAGTTTGCTTCTTTGAAAACCAAGAAATCAGCTTGTTTCCGAGAAAATGGCAAGTACCCGAGGTAGATTTCCTATCGAGCTTGCACCCAGCATGATCTGAATCTGAATAACCTGTAAGCTGCAAGTTATCATCACAAGGATACCAAAGACCTAAATTTGTGGTTCCTTTGATATAACGAAGAATTTTCTTTGCTGCTTCCAAGTGAGATTCCTTCGGATTAGCCTGAAATCTAGCACACACTCCAACTGCAAAAGTGATGTCAGGTCGACTAGCAGTTAGATAAAGTAATGAACCAATTATACCCCTGTACTGTGTTATGTTGGCAGGTTTTCCTTGGGGATCCGGGTCGATCTTCCCACCAGAGAGCATCGGTATTTTGACAGGCTTGCTGTCTTTGACACCAAACTTGTCGACCAGCTCGTGTGCGTACTTTGTTTAGCTAATGAAGATTCCTTCATCGGACTGCTTTACTTGCAACCCTAGAAAGAAATTCATTTCCCCCATCATAGACATTTTATATTTTTCGGTCATGAGGTTACCAAATTTTTCACACAAAATGGGAGATTTAGATCCAAAAATGATATCATCAACATAAATTTGTACTAAAAGGATATGTTCATTCACTTTGATAGTGAATAGCGTCTTGTCGACTGAACCACGTTTGAATCCTGATTCGATGAGAAAGGATGATAGCGTCTCATACCAAGCTCGAGGAGCTTGCTTAAGTCCGTAGACGGCCTTGTGCAGTTTGTAGACTTTGCTTGAATCACCCTCCTCGAATCCAGGAGGCTGTTCCACATAGACTTCTTCTTCGAGAACGCCATTGAGGAACGCACTTTTAACGTCCATCTGGTAGACTTTGAATCGTTGATGAGCGGCATAAGCTAGAAACAGCCTTATAGCTTCTAATCTTGCAACGGGGGCAAACGTCTCATCATAGTCGATCCCTTCTTGTTGACAGTAACCCTTTGCAACCAATCGGGCTTTATTTCTGACAACTTCTCCAGATTCATCTCTCTTGTTCTTGTAAACCCATTTGACTCCAATGACGCCCTGATGATAAGGACGATCAACTAGAGACCATACTTCATTTCTTTTGAATTCATTGAGTTCTTCTTGCATGGCTTCAATCCAATCAGCATCTTGAAGAGCTTCAATGGCGTCTTTGGGTTCTATGCGAGAGAGATAGCAACTTAATAGCGCACTTTCACCAATCGTCCTTCTTGTTCGCACTCCTTGGTTTGGGTTCCCAACAATGAGCTCTTTCGGATGATCATCGATCCATCGTCTGCGTCGTGATCTTTCTTCATTTGAAATGATTGGCTCGGGCTCATTAATGGGTTCGTCAAACTCCGGATGAGTTGAAGGTTGATCAGTGGGCACATGCTGTTGCTCGGGCTGTTGATCGGGCTGCTGTTCGGCCTGGATGTTGAGCTGCTCCATTGTGTTATCGAGCTGCTCGATTTGTGATGTAAGGTCGTGAACAGCATCAGTCTTGGGGACTGAGGGAGGGGGATCAGCTTGGTTAAGTCCGGCTGATGTATTACAGCTCGTATTATCATTTGCATCACTTCCCCCTTGCTGTGTGACCCTAGGATCAGATTGATCCTCTTCCTCCAAATCATTTGGAGTCCATACTAGCAGGTCGTCAATGGGGGAGTTAGACGGCCTGTTAGCAGCGGGCTGTTCTGTACCTGTACTTGATTCTCTGTACAGACAAGTAGATTCATCAAACACAACATGAGGTTTTACCTCCACAACTAGGGTTTTCTTATTAAAGACTCTATAAGCTTTGCTAACCTCTGAGTATCCTAAAAATACTCCTGGATCGGCCTTGCTATCAAAGGTCTTCAATTGAGATTTCCCATTGTTATGAATGTAACACAAACACCCAAAGGCTTTAAAATACTTTAACCTGGGGAGCTTGTTGTTCCACAGCTCGTATGGAGTCTTTCCATGTCGGGTCGTGATGATCGACCTGTTTTGGGTGTAGCAGGCTGTGTTGACGGCCTCTGCCCAAAACTTCTTTGGAAGATTGGTTTCATCCAACATGGTACGAGCTGCTTCCTTCAGCGATCTGTTACGACGTTCCACCACGCCGTTTTGTTGAGGTGTACGTGCAGCTGAAGTTTGATGATGAATCCCACTCTTTGTGCAATATTCTTCGATCATTGCATTGATAAATTCGGTTCCTCGATCTGATCGAATGGAGATGATGGATTTCTCCTTTTGATTGCACAGCTTGCTCAGCAACGCAGGTAGCTTCTCCAATGTCTCCTTCTTTTTGTACATGAAAATAACCCACGTAAATCTGGAATAATCATCTATAATAACGAGAGCATATTTTCTACCGTTTATACTCAAGGGAGTGACTGGACCGAAGAGGTCGAGATGGAGAAGCTCAAGAATTCGATTTGATGATTGTGCCGTCACGCTTGGAAAGGATGATCTTGTTTGCTTTCCGGCTTGACAGGCTCTGCAGATGTGATCACGATCGAAGACTTGGTCTGGCAGGTCGTTTACCAGCTTGTTGCGTGCGAGCTTGTTGATGGCCTTGAAGTTTAAGTGACTCAACCTCTTGTGCCATAGCCAGCTTGTCTCGGAATCGGCTTTTGTGACCAGGCAGGTTTCTATCCAATCTGTCCATTGAACAATATAGAGTCTATCCTGCAAAATTCCGGTAAGAAGAATTTCTCCTTCCTCATTTTTTACGAGACATTTGTTAGCGGTGAATTCTACTCGTTTACCACTCGAGCGGAATTGCGACACAGAGAATAAATTATGATTAAGACCTTCAACATAAGAGACGTTAGAAATAGTTGTTTTACCAACCCTTAGATCGCCCTGGCCTCTTGTAAATCCCTTAGAATTTCCTCCAAAGGTTACAAGTGGCCCGTCTCGTTCTTGATAGTTTGAAAGTGGCGTTTTGTCACACGTCATGTGCTTCGAGCATCCACTATCAATGATCCATACAGCTCCATGAGCTGCTTGGCTCCTTCTTTGAGCCTTCCCAACCTGCAATTAATTAAACTTAACAACCCATTTGAGATTGGGTGCTACATCGGTTGCGGGAACGACCTTTGGAACCCATATTTGCTTCACCGATCTGCTTCTATCCGAGGCTGAGGACGAGGCAGTAGCGGTCTTGGGCTTGGGAGCCTTGGTTTTCTTCGAGCGAGGGCGACGAGGTTGATAATATTGTTCTTCGTAAAACCCAGGTTGATACTGCCAGTTTTGAAAATTTGACTGTTGAGAATAGTGGCAGTAGCACCCTTGATAATCCGGGTGGAAGAACTCAGGATGATACGGCCTTTGATAGTGCTGGCCTTGGTATCGCCTTTGATGAACGGCCTGATTTTGATGATAGGGGGCAGGTCGACGTTGCTGGACAGGTCGACTCTCTTTCTTTTGAGAAACAGGCTGTTCCTTCTTTTGTTGCTTTATGAGGATGGCCTGGGGTTGTCGAGCTGGATTCTTCAGCTTGACCATCTTATCAGGGAGAGCTTGATTAGCTTTCCGAACACTCTTTGATTTTGACTGTGCTTTAACGAACTTGACCTCACAGTCTTTATCCTTGCTTTTCTTGGATTCTCCGTTGAACCCAATCCCAGAGTGATCGCGCGGATTGCGTTGCATGGATTGCACTTCTTCCAACTTCTTTCCGCTTCTCTTCAACTGACTTAAAGTGAGTTGAAGTTTTTCTTCCTTTTTCACGAGGAGTTCGTGTCGGATTACCAAGTCAGCCAGCTTCGAGGTAAGGCTGTGTATTTCGGCATCTTTGGTCTTGAGGGACTCGTTCTTCTCGAGCTCCCTGGTATCGAACTCCTTGACCCGTAAAGTCAATTCGTCAACCTTCGACTTTAGGGCTTCGATCTCCCTTTCCTTTTCTTCATCATAGGGAGAGAATCTTTCTTCTAATGCTAGCTTGTATTTTTCATTCTTATCCAATAGCTCAGCATTGTCTTCAACGACCTCTTTGAGTGTATCCACGAGATCGGCATAGTCGTCTAGCTGTTTCTTGATTTCTTCCCAAGACACAGCCTCGGATAGGTCTTCATCACCTTCTTCTGCACAATCATCGTCAGAAAAAGAAAGTGAAATGGGTTGAAGATCTACCTTTGAAGATCCCTCGTTTTGTTGATGCTCTCCAACGAAGCATTCTTCATCATCACTTTCATCGAAAGCGATGTATCCTTCGTCATCACTTGACGAGCTATCCGAGAGGTGAGCTTCCTTTGTTTCTTCGGCAATCATTGCAGCTCGTTGATCTTTGAGCTTCTTATCGCGCTTTGCACGGAGCTCGTCTCTCTCGGCCTTGGTAAGATCCGGGCAGTCGGTCTTGTAGTGACCTGGCCTGCCACAGTTGAAACAACCACCCTCGGGTGTGTTAGAAGAATTGAAGGTTGAGGGTTTACCTTCTCCCTTTTTGTCAGGGCGGTCGTGGTTGCGGTTTGAAAAGTTTCGTTTGTTGTCTCGGTAGAATTTCTTGTATTTGACAACCTTCCCTAGGAGCTTCTCATTTCTCCTAGCGGCTAGAGCATAGTCGAGAGTCATCTTCTCGAACTTCTTGACGATGGATTCGTCAATCGGACTTGGGGTAGCAGCTGAGGCTGAGTCGGCCTTGAAGGCTACCTCTTTGTTCTTTTCCTCAGCCTTCTTGCTGGTGGAAGGCTGGGTTGATCCATGGATGCGGATCATCTCATATTCATTTCCGACAAGAATGTCGAAAAGATCTTCAGTGGTGAGGGAGTTGAAATCCGATCTGGCTGGATGCATGGCGGCGTATACGTGCCAATTTGCAGGGAGGGCACGTATCACTTTGAGATTCTTCTCGCGCTGCATATACTTGTATGGGTTGATGGCAGCCACTTCAAGAACAATCTCGGTGAAGCGAATTTTCATCGCTTCAATGGTTTCTCCCGAAACCATCTTGAAGTCATCGAACTTGCTGCACGCCATGGACAGCTTGTTCTCCTTCATTTCCTCTGAGCCAAGGCTGATGGACCGGAGGGTGTCCCACATTTCTTTGGCCGTTTCAAGATTTCTGATCTTGGCCAGGTAGACGCCCTTCACGGTGCTGGAGATGAGTCCCTTTGCGTAATCATCGAGACCGGCCTCCTTCCTTTCCTCGGTTGTGTAATCGCGAGGATTCTTAAGGACTTTCTCGTATGTAGCCTCCCCGGGGGCTGTTCCATCCACGATAATCTTCGCAGCATAAATGGGGGAGGGTCCGTTCTCGATGATGTCCCACATAAGGACGTGATGTGCCTTGAGACACATCTTGATTCGAAAGCTCCAATCTTCATAGCCTTGAACGGAGAAGTCTTCACATACCCTAAGAAGAGAAGCCTCCATAGCAAAATAATATGATATGAATGAATGAAAAAGATTTTTCTAAGGATCGGTTCAAAATGACCAAAAGTTTGATAAAGAACTTTTAGTATGCAAAGCAGCGGTCAAAAGAACCACTGCTCTGATACCACTTGTTGGTCCCGGGAAAGAGTAATTGGTGTATGGGGGGGGGGGGGGTGGGGGGAAATACACCAATAACCAACCGTTTTTGACTTTTGTAAAATCAGGTCGATCTGCAGGTCGATTGTCAAGGTCGACCTTATCAGAGGCAGTTTGATCTATCAAGCTTGTATGGTATCAAGCTTGATTTATCAAACTGTTGTTAATGCGGAAGTTGGTGGAGGTTGATTTACTCTTTGAAAAATCTTAAGGCTAAATATGGATAGCAGGTTGATTCGTGAAATGCAGGTTGATGCTCGTCAGTTAGATAATAAAATGTAAGTGCAATAAATAGAGAGAGAGAGAAACACCGCGATGTAGCGTGGTTCGGAGAAACCCTCCTACGTCCACGTCAGGTCGACTCGACCTGAGAATCCCTTTTCTTTTGGATCCACCTCTCTCTTATTTATACTGACTGAGTATCAGTTCTAGATACAATCTAACCTGAAAATATCTAGACACGAGTTTTGGGTCGTGACCCTTACAACCTTCGTACTAAAACGTACAAACAACCTTACGCTTTTACAGAGCTTGACTAACTCTATAATGGCGAAAATAAAAACAAGCTTTCTAACTTCGAACAAGTCGGAGAAGAAGTTGTTTGCACAATCGACAAGCAGCAGTGAACGCTTCGTCGTTGTGGTGTTTTTCGGAATCGGAAACCTCTCTTCTTCAAGTGTTTGGGAAACTAATCGGATTTCGAACACTTGAATGGATATGAGCTTTGAGAGAGATTTGAGCAGAGATATGGCGTTGATAGCTTGTGTTTCCCGTGCTTGAATCCGAAAATGGCTGAAGTATTTATAGGCAGTTTTGAAAAACTAGCCGTTGGAGTCGGGCTGACGTGGCACTAGCCGTTGGATGCTGACTCACTTCTAGCCGTTGGGAATATTCGTCCTTGCTGGCACTCGACGTGGCAAGGATCAGGTCGTGACGCTCCATGAAACGGAGCATCGACCTTGATTGATAATCCAGCTCTTGAAATCTTCTAAGGCAATGCCAGCTGGAAGCTTGATAGGGGAGGTCGATAGACAGGCTGATGATCCAGCTCGATCCAATTGAGGCAGGTCGATATATCGACCTTACTCTTACAGGGTGGATCGAACTTGATACTAAATGTTAAAGGGCATCGACCTGCACTAACAGGTAGCAGGTCGATCTATCGGCCTTGACCCTAAACAAAGTAAAATATGCCTAAGTGTGATTTCGATAAACATCATCAAAATCAAACTGCAAGGGGTTCCCAACAGACTTCAAAATGTTGAAGTGCCCATAGCTGCACCTATTGCCGAAAGGCAAAGCGAGGAGAAGAGGTCCAAGCGAGTCGCTTCACCTGCGAAGCGAGCTGCGCCGAAGCGACCAAGGAAAGTGAAGCAAGTCACTTCACTGATCAAGTCAAGCGAGGCTGAGGAGCAGCCGCTTGAAGAAGCTGAAGTGACCCAACCCCAGCCTTCACCAGCCAAAATCCTATCACCCCCACTTCAAACCCAGACACCTCCAATCCAAACCCAAACCCAACCACCACCAGAACCCCAAGCCTCCACAACAGCTCAACCCCAAACCCAGAAATCACCCCTCTCTCCCCATGAAGAAGAATCCTCATCTTCTTTTCAACTACCCAAAATCCCAATACTCAGCACAGATCTTGTTGCTGCATTCACCCTCTTCCAACCACCCCAGCAAACCCAAGCCACCCAAGTCACCCAAGCCACCCACACAGAAACCACTCAAGCCTCAACATCTAACTCCCCATCCGAATCGGCAGCTACAGCCGATACCGCCCAAACTTCAGATACAGACCTTGCCATCATCCCACCACCAATCAAACCCCCTCCATCTGCAGAGGAAATGGCTCTGACCCGATACATCAGGGACAGAGAGCAAGCTGCGGAGTCCATCACCAATCGCTACCCCTCGGTGGAAATGTCCGACGACTTCTTCACCAACGCCGTCAATTTCCTCACGTACATTGCGTACCGGGGAATCGAGTACTATAAAATCTTCAATCTCAGGAAGGCCTTTTCTGAGGAAGTACTCGAAGAGAGGGAGGTGAAGCTGCTCGACTTCATAGGCGTGGACGGATTCCACATCTTCATCAATGAAGTCAACTACTGGGAAAAGCTGGACGCGAAAGTTAAGAGGACATATCCAGATGCTGTCATCCCAGAGAGAGTGCCATCTGTGCACGAGCAGAGGTTGGTGAAGGCTCATGGAGCGGAGCTGATGGCGAAGGAAGATGAGATTGCTAATCTCCAAAGTGAGATTACCAAGAAATCGGAGGAGTTTGAGAGAAAGGTTGTTGAAGTCACTAATCTGCGTGCAGATTTTGACAAGACAAAGGCAGAACTGGAAGGAAAGGTGGAAGAGAAAGGGAAGGTACTGGAGGAGAAGGAGAAGGCATTGGAGGAGAAGGTGAAGCTGGTGGGAGACTAGGAGAAAACAATCACAGAACTCAAGCAGTCGCTTGAGGCAGAAAGAAGCAGATTGAAGGGTATGAATGCCAAGCTGGTGGCAATTGAGAAGGTGAAGAAGGAGTTGACAGAGAAGCTTGAGAAGAAGAGGAAAGACGTGGAGAAGAAGGAAAATAAACTGGTCAAGCTCGGGAGCGAGTTGACTAGGACAAAGAAGGACCTTGACACGCGTGAGAAGGAAATGCAGATTCTCAAGTCTGAGCGTGAAGAAGAGAAGGCGAGCTCGAGAGCAGAATGAAGAGTGCTCGAGCTACAGACTTGAAGCAGGCCGAACTCTCTATCAAAATTGATCAAGCACAGAAGGTGGCGGGAGACTTCGCCGTCAGAATGGCTGGCGCTGCTCAAGTTTATGTAACATTGAAACAGAAAGAGAGGGCCATTGCTACTGCTCGGGCAGATTTTGAAGCTGCCCAAAGCCACTTCGAACTTCTTCTGCAAGAGGAGAGAAAACAAATTACTGCAGAAGTTGAAGCAGAGCTGGACGCTCGCTTCAAAGCGGTGGAGCCGCTTGAGAGATTGATGGCCTCAGTCATTGAGAGAGAGAAGCAGTGCAAGTATCTGCTTGAAGAGATATCAGTGAAAACAGCAGAGTTGGTGTAATAACCCGTATTTTTAAATACTAGAAAAATAGAAAATAAATAGTTTCCTTTAATATAATAAGCTTTTCATAATTTATATAGTAAAATGATGAAAGGATATTTAAATTTAAAAGCTTTGATATTATTAGTTATATAAATTTCTTAATAAAAGAATTTTTAGAATATTTAATTTAATTAAAGATTTGTTAACTAAAAATATAATTTCTAACTTAATAAAATTCCAAAAATGTAATATTAATATATTTAACCTAGTTTTGACATTAAAAGAATTATAAAAGAAGTTAGGTATTTTTCGGATAAACGGTTAAGAAAACCCGAGTCGCCATTTGTCTATTTTCGATCTTTTCGTTTCTTTAAAAATCTTCGAGCTATCAAATTCCTTCCGAAAATTCTTTAACCTATATCGTTGTGTTCGATATTTTTCGTGGATTCCGTAAACCCTTTGAAATCTTAAATCGGAATTCGTTGCCGGAAAAATATCTTTTCGTTCGGGAAACGAGACGTCGAACCGGAGACGGGATGACCTCTATAAAAAGAGGCCACCACCGCCTCATTCTTGTGCATATCCTATCCTATTTCTTTCATCATAAGGAAACCAACTCTCACCAACTCTCTCTCTCTCTCTAACCGACCCTCTCTCCCTCTCACTCCCTCCGTCGGCAGCCCCCTTGCCGGCAGCAGCACCTCCGCCATCCTCCATCTCCACCGAGCATCACCACCATCGATCACCATCTCTCCATCTCCCTCCCTCCACCGAACATCACCTTCACCACCAGCCATCATCTTCGTCTTCCTCACCAAGAAACCGAAGGAGAGCAGCCTTCACCTCCACCACCTCCGATCATCCGCCACCGCCGCCGATCACCACCTCCGATCCAGCAGCAGCTGCTGCCACCATCTTCTTCATCGTCTTCAGCTCATCTTCCGTCATCTTCCTTCTTCTTCCAGCCGAGGAAGCCAAGAACAGCCCCGATCATCTTCGATCGCTTTTCGAGCATATCTTCTTCTCCGTTCATCGAAAAGGTATGCCGTTCGTTTCTTTGAACTCGTAGGAAGATTTCGATCCTAGGAATGTTGGTTGATCGTCGTCGCGAAGTCTCGAAGTAGGACATGCATCGCCATCTTCATTTGCATATTCTCTTCTTCTCCGTGCCGTGCAATCGCCCTTTCTTTGGTGGTTGCCGGTATTCCTTTTGCATCCATATAATCGAACTAAAAGTTGATCGTAACCTAATAGTGAACCTATTGATCGGAATGAATTTTGTTGAAAATGAATTGTTGTTGGTATGCTTTCTTGTTCATGGATAATGGTTCCCTGCATGTCGAGACTCTGTCCAAATGTTTTGAAAATATTAATAGGGCTTTGAAATGAGATTTACTAGTATCCTATAAAATTTGGTAACAATCGGAATCACCGTTAATTTTCTAAAAATGAAACTGTGTTCATTTCGATTCGAAGAACCCTTACCCGTTTTGCATGTATAATATTTTTGCACCAAAATATTCCTAATAATTAGTTGAACAACTTTTGTGTTGAAGTCTAAGCCATGCAAACGACGAAAACATAAGAAAATAATTATAGAAGGTTAATAAGTGGTATATATAATTTTAGGGAATATTAAATATTAAAAAGGAAAGTTATGTTAGAAAATTTTAAGAATGAAATTACGAACGTAACTTAACTTCAAGAAAATATTTGTAGGAGAACTCTCCGAAGAAGCTGACTAAGATTCGAACCAAAGAATCGAGTAACCGGTAAAGGTGGGGATCTATTTATTCGAACTTGTTAAAATCCTTGGGGATTCTTATTTCTTAATAACTCTTGAGCTAGTAAGCTCTATATTCTTCAAGTGCAGGCTTTGTTTCAGGATTAAATTGTGAATCACAGGTTTCCCAGGTTTAATGCTCTAATCTTTTACGATATCGGGTTGACATCGTTAGGTCTAACACACCAACGAGCAACTGGTGTACACCGGGATCGGGAGTGGGGTTTACCACGGAAATCTCGATCCCTAGCCGATAGACTTGCATATAACTTATTTATGCCGTCTAGCATAGCTGATGGGTTTATATACACTTTATGTATGTCACCCTGCAAATGTTCTTATAATCCGACAGGTGGTTTAACCGGGATTCGATTACGAGTAACCTTGGGAATACCTAAATGGACGTCTAAATGGTTTGGTCATATGGGATCAAGACCTATTTCTTTCTCTTCTCTCTTTTGAAATCCTGAAAGCCCTGCTTTTGTTTTCCTTTGATTGGCAATGATTCCCACTGAGTGCTAGTTGTACTCAGCCCTGTGAAACTTTCTTTGTTTTGCAGATTGGGAGCCGGAGGCATAGTGACGGGACGAGAAGAGAGAGAAAGAGGAAAGGAGGAATAAACAAGAGACGAGGATAATAAGACTTAAACCGTTAGACTCTTTCCCGTTTCTTAAACTTTTAAATTTCGGTTATAAACATTTTACGTACGCTTTGAATGGTTAAACAATTTCCCTTTTCGTTACTTAGATAACCGAATTATTATACTTAATAATTGAAATGGGAATTATGGTTTAGTTAAACTTAGAAAGTTAATATTCGTTGAAGTTTATTTCGTTATTCATTTGTTAGTTTAGAACTTGACGTTTTAAAGAAAATAAATTCATATAACGAAAACTTAAACGAATTTATAAAAACTATAACGGTTGATAAATGAATGTTTATTTATTCGCTTCCGCTATTTAAACGCAACTTTGATGTAACTATATATATTCTGGACCCAACTGTAGTGCGGTCTGGTCCGCCACGGTTGTTATGTTTTCGATATGTATTCTGGATCCGATGATGGCGCGGTCTGGTCCGACCTCATCGTTATGGTTTATGTACTTGTTTAGCTGATATTAGGTCTTTGGTATTTACTACGACTTGATCCTGGTTTTTAAGGGGAGATGTTGCCCAAATTTCCGGGCTAAACTAAATGAACTTTAATTAAAATTAATTAAAATGAATTGAATATAAATCTCCCTTTTTATTTTACCCTTCATTGCATCCCGATTTAATTGGTTATAATTAAAATTGATTATTTTTAGAGTTAGGAAAATCGGGGTGTGACAGTTGGTGCTCTCCCAGGAGCACATCTTTGCAGATAGAGCTGAGCGGATGCTACATGCTGTCTTCAATAAATTCGAGGAACTACGCCAATCCATCAGCGGAAAGGTGATAACAACCACCCCGGCAGTCTTGATGATGCCAAAAAGGGGGAAATCATTGAGAAAACATCTATTGAAGCTAGGAGGGAAGGAGGAGAAAGAGTTGGAGTAGAGGAGAGGATCGAAGCTGGTAGCTTGATCCAAGGGGGAAGTGGAGCCGGAGAAGGAAGTGGAGCTGGAGAAGGGAGTAGAGCGCAGGAGGAGCAGGTGGACGATGAAGCTCGAGCCGAGCTTGCTTGAAAGAAAGGAAAGGACAAGGTCCTTGAAGAGCCTCGCAAGCCGACGGCCGGGAAGTTACTTGCTTCCTCACTAGCTACTCATCCTACCGTTGCTCCGTTAACCAAGGAACAGAGAGAGCTTCAGATTGCGGCGGATGAAGCCTTGGCCCGTGCTCTAGAGAAAGAATTTGAACTTCCAGCAAAGGCATTGATTGGAACTTCCCAAGCAGGCGCTTCAGGTGCGCCCGCTTCAGCTGCAGCCCCCACTTCGATCAGTGTTGGCGACGCTTCCGCCAGCCAAGCGATCACTTCCCCTGCTCAAACTCAAAAGAAAGACATCCCACCTCCTGCACCGAAACAACCCTTGAAGCGAACCACACCGGAAACTAGAGGAGATGATCCCGCTTCCAAGCGGCAAAAGATCAAGCAATCGGTTGCTTCGAGAGTTGGTCGCACGGAAAGAAGGAGAAGGAAAGGAGAGGAGAAGAGAAGTGAAGTTGAGAGGGAGAAGCAGGCAAAGGCAAGGAGATTGAAGAAGGTCGAGGAGAGGACTGAGGAACACTTCAACGAAGTAAGACTCATCCAATCTGCCATTACCAGAAGCGCCTACATACCATTCACTCCGGAGGAGTTCGAAGCGTGCCAAACTCAGGCATTAATCGACACTTGCAATGTCACACTCAAGGAGATGACCGATTCGGGCCGCTATCATGGTGAGGAGATCGACTTCATTCACAAGCAGTTGAATGCGAAGCTGCCTCAGTTCAACATTGAGATCAATGCGAAGTTCAAGAAGGTCATGAAAGAGCTGACAAGCCGAACTGAAGATGAACTGATAGAGCGCAGAAATATTCATCCAGATGCAAGAGAGATTGAGCAATTCATTCCTGATGAGCTTCTTGATCAATGGCTGTTCTACAAAGAGAAATTCATCAAGGTCTACTATTACTGGGAAGTAGTGCCATGACAAAATGAGTGCTCGAGGATGGATGCTCTCAACAACTTCCTTTGTGCTTACAATGAGCAGCTGCGGCAGAAAATTTTCACACTGGCGGAGGTAGCTGACCCCAAACCTCTTATCATCAATGTGCCCGCCGTGAAGGATTTTCCCATGCCGTTTCAGCCAGGCACCAGTGTTCCTAATCGGAGGATCATTGACGAGGAAGTGGATGAAGCTCTCAGACTGGAAAGCGGATGGAGACCGAACCAGTTCAATCTGAAGTCAATGGAAGTGAAAGTCCTTTCTGCCTACGTCTTGGAAGAGGAGAAAGAGGAGGAGAAGAAGAAGGAAGAAGAGGAGAACAAGGAAGCTGCAGATCCTTAATTTCTCATCCATATTTTGTGAACTGCATGTTCATATATCCATTTTATTTTCTATCAACTTGTATCGTTTACAAGCTTTGTGAATGACTTACTTTATTGCTACAAAACTCAACAATTTAACCGGAAAAAAAAAGGGAAAGGAACTTAAAAGAAAATTTTCAAACAAGCATGCAAAGGAAGCAGTCGCTTGAAGTTCTTTCCACGGTTAGATAGGCTAAATTCCTTTAGTCTAAGTCATTGGGTTTTGGCATCATCAAAAAGGGGGAAATTACTGGGAATTGTTAAGGACAACATGTTAAGGGGGAACCTATAAGGGACACTTTGAAGATGATATATATGTTTTGATTTGATCCCAAAACCCCTAAGTGTCCTATTCCCAGGCGACCCAATTTGATGTAGAAAATAGGTTAGAAATTTTTCTAAGCCTATGCTGTTAGGATGGCTTTGTTTTGCTTTAGTCTTAGGTTTTTAGACTGCAGAAAATTCAAGTGAAGGCCACTCGCTTGAGTGTGTTTTCCAATCGAAGCGAGTCTACCCAGCCGAAGTGAAGCGTGCCGAAGAATAGCGTAGCGAAGCGAGCGCAACACTAGATTCAAAGCGAGTCTGCCTTAGCGAAGCGAAGCGAGCGCTACAGTAACAAGCCAAAGCGAGTCAACGCGGAACTAATACTAAAGCAGTTACTCGGGAAATTTATTTTCCAAGTACTCGCTACAGTATGACTCTGAAGTGACTCACTTCAAATGGACGCTACATCTCTAAAGCGAAGCGAGCTCCTACCTAACAGAAAGCGACAACACAATTCTCGCTCCGATTTTGAACTCCAGTCAACTGGAGATTGTCGCATTAATTGCGAGATCTCCACGTGTCGAACGAGGAGAGGAGCAGCGGAGTTGACTGCCAGGCCGACAAGGGCGCCGCTACAGTACTGGCTTGCTCCAGTTACTGTTGTATTTGGAACTTAGCCATTTTTGGCAAATTGCCAAATCTGCACGCCTGAAAAGCTGTCCACCTGTGCAAGTACTGTCGAGAGGAGGAGGGACAAGGCCACCTACCAAGCAACGGATCTCGGCCAAACCTCCGCCTATAAATAGTGAAGGATGAAGACGAAGAGAAGTAGAACACTAATTGAGCATTGAGCGCCTACTGCAAACAAACACTCCCAGCTTTCTAGCAATTCATCGAGTCTTTGTTTCCAAGTGTTCTCCGAGTTCCAGCCTCATCGGAACTCGTCTTCGCAACCTTCACACCTAGAATTCTAAGCTCATTCCAAATCCAAGCTTAGAAGAAGAGTTATAGCCATGTTTGCATTCATTGTAAAGAACTCTTCATTAGTGTCTTTGTCGAAACAGAAAACCCTAACCCTAAAGTTCAGTTTAGGTTTTGTGTGTTCGTCGTTAGGTTGTGTTTGATCCAAGGCTCTACCTTCATCGATCGTAGAAGCCTCGATCATAGAGTCTAGATTCAAGCTTACACTTTCATCAAGTGAAGCTCGATCGAAGCTAGGTTATAAGGAGAACCCGTAATCTCCCTGTCGTCGGATTGAAGCGAGTGAAGCTTCCAGTCCAGTTCTAAGCCTTGTGTGGTGAACCCGTTATCACCCAGTCTTCGTCAGATCCAAGCAAGTGAAGACCGATCTTGACATAGGCTTTTGAAGAGCCCGTAATCTTGAAGTTCTTGAGTGAAGAGAACGAGTTGCTTAGTGCAACAAGTGGACATAGGAGTTTCATCTCCGAACCACTATAAATCTCTGTGTCGTATCTCTAACCCTAATCTCTCTATTTGTTTATTGTTTGATTACTCATTGCACAAGCATTTAAACAAACACAAACTGAGATTTCAAATACTTAGGAAAGATTTAGCTCACCGAAATTCCGCATTTACGAGTAAAGACTCACTCTTGATCAAGTGTATACTTAGGTCAAGTAGTTTAGCTACGAACTGTAGATCTAGCTTTGAGCTAGGTCTTGAGTGGTGAAGCGAGCTCTTTACTTGTCACTCTGAGTAAAAGGAAAAGAAGTTGAAAAACTTCAAAACACGTATTCACCCCCCCCCCCCCCTAACGTGTTTTTCCTCTTACACACCGGGACCAACAATTTCGGCCTACCCAATCATCGGATTATCGAGAATACAATAAAGTATGGACCTCCTATGACTTATACTACATATCCCCTAAATAAATCATATGATTCAACAATGAATTGGTGCCAAAGTTTTGACTCAAACTCGCGCTAAAACAGCAGCGAGCAGACCCGCCACTCTGACTTCGACAGCCTATAACTTTTTCGTTTGAACTCCAAATAAAAATCCAGAAATAGCTTTGGAAAGCCAACGAACAGAGGTTTCCAATGGTACCTAATTTGTTATGTTTTGAATGGAGAAAACTCCCAGAATCGGGCCTGAAAGTCACGACTTTGCACAGAATATTTCTGGTACAGTTGAACCCACTACTAAACTGATTTTCCACAAAAATTTCAACAGTTGAACCCAACAAAAAATCCAACGAAATTTCTAATTAATCAACCCCCATAGCTTTCTTTACCAAGAATTCGTGAATCTAAAAACCCACGCACACACAACGCAGACAACCAAAAGGAAATAAGTAAATTAAACCATGACCTAACAATAAACACGCAAAATTGAAATATTCCATAATTTTCCAACAAGATGAGATAACTCTACCTTAATTTTTGAAGAGCTTGCGAAGAGGGAGAGGAGAAGATAGCAGAAGAGAGAGCTTGGAGAAAGAGCGAGAGGCGAGAGGCGAGAGGCGAGACCGCGAGAGTGCAGGCTTCAGAGGCGGTAATTGAAATTATGCCCTACTCTTTTTATTTTGTTTTATTTTATTTTTCCTTTTTTTCTTTCCCTTCTTATTGTTTGATTCAATCTTGTAAAGATCGATAATATCAAATTTATATATTTTAATATAATTATATTTTATACAACCACATAATTAACACATACTTGAATACTAATTATATTATTAGATAGTATAATATGTGTTATAATTGTAATACATTTTATAATGTACTAATTATTTTATTATTATTATTCACTTTGTTTTGATTAATAAATCAAAACTTTTAAATAAAAAGCAAATAATAGATTAAGATCCTTAATACTAATAGATAACAATTTATATATTTTTATTCCATTAATTCGGATTTTGGTGTTTATAAGTAAATAATAACATCTAAATTAACCTTAAAAATAAAATGAAAAAAGCAAATATAATATTTGAAACTTGAAAAGTACGAAAGTTAATTCATTATGGTGACAAGTTAATATAATTTTATAGTCGTTCAACACTATTATAACTTTAATATAATTTAACTGCGACAAGTTAATAATACGAAGTAAATTTTGTCATAATTTTGCAATACATACTATTTGCAATATATAATTAGATATGATATTTTACTAAGAGGCAAAAAAGAAAATACCCATTTTGACTTTGTAAAATCAATTTTAGGTATGAAATATAGTTTACAATAAAAATACCCATATTTTGGTATGGTGGACAATAATACCCTTAATTTTAGCACATGGTCACTCCCTCCTCCCCTTTCTTCTCCCTACACGTGTTTCCTCATTCCATTTTCTTTTTTTCTTTTTTTTTTTTTCTTTTTTTGTTTTATCTATTTATTTATTATTAAATTATTTATTTATGATATTTTTTTTTTTCATTTTTTTCCAGAAAATTTCAGTTTTTTTTTTTTTTTTTTTTTTTTTTTTTTTTTTTAATTTTCAATTTTTTACCCTTTTTTTTGTATATTTCGATAAGTACAAGTACACAGTAAATTTAGGTTTTTTTAGTACTGTGTACTGGTACATGGTAAACCAAATAATATTTGTACCGGTACATGGTAAACCAAATAATACTTCTTATAGTACTGTTACTGGAAGTAGTAAACGAATAATATCAAACTGTACCTATATTACGAAGTACGATCATGTTGTTTTAGTATTGATTACCGGTAAGTGGTAAACGAAAAATATCAAATTGTAACTATGTGCAAATTAGAAACAAAAGCATAAACTCCAAAATCATACAACTTGCCTCTGGTAACATACGAATTATACAAAATTAAATTGTTGTCCTCTTTGGGCACAAACTTTCTGGTTCAACAAGCTCTTCATGCAGCCACAATTACCCACGGCTAGCCTCATTGACCCATCGAACATGTTTATTTTCGCATTTCGGAGTACCACGGTGTTACCTGGCTTTGTCAACTCATCTGCAAGTCAAGTAAGCGTATCAATCAATACAACAACAACAACTAGTGGAGAGACTGAAAAGAACAAGGCTTGAAGATAAAGAACAATGAGGCATGGTACTCTGAGAATAAAAAGAAAAGAATCTATACAGTTCCAGCAGATAGCAACTCCCTATATGAACTTTCTTTATATCAAACCCCATACGAAATCAATACCAGAATTCGTTAAAGTTTAGAAAGCATACAGATAGATGATTAAACTCGGATGTAAAGCACAAGGTTAAGACAAGGATTCATCAACACGGATGTAATCTTAAACATGATAAGAAGCAGTTTGACACTTGATTACGCGTATTCCCACATCAGAAGACATGCAATCAGAGAATTTACATGATTTTCAGCTGGGAAACAAACTAAAAAATAGCTCGATTCATGTCCCTGGTACTTGATTTAATAGCATCAAAAAAGTTAGCCCAATACTCCTCTCAGCAGGACAAGGAAGTAGAGATTCTATCCCGCGTACTCGACATCTCTTGCTCCTAATGCAAAATAATGAATTTATTATGACCCGATTAATTTGACAAGAACAGAGACATGGTCTAGGACTAATTTCTTATCACCAGTTATGAGAAGATGATGTTGCAGTGTAAATTACCTTCAGCTTCACATTATTGTTTCATGCCTTCTACTGAAAAGGTGCATTTCAGATCCTAACTCTTCAATTTAAAACAATGTAGCCTCCCACTAGATACTAAGAAATGTACATTTCCACACGGATCACAGCCCGACAATTCATTTTGGGAGAGATTTCATAATAAACAGCCACCACCATATTGCGGATAGGACAATCATCTACGTAAAGCTAGCAGCACAAGTTCATCGAGTAGGATTGTGATTATATCGCCTTACCTAGAAGTATCATTATCACCCCGTTTAGGATAGTACAATTAGTATAGCTCTGAGACACATTAGGCGAGTTACTCCAACACTCTAATCGCACCCCACAGAACATATCGTATCTATTCTATACTTCCTAAGTATTTATACAAGAAACCAATCCCCATATAACACATCATGTACCATTCTGAAGCAAGCAAACATACATAAGTATCACTAAAAAGCAATCAACTCGATCTAGAACCATATTACACACCAAACCTTCCAATCACAAGGATAAACCCACACACGTTTAACATCCAACTATCAATTGCAGTTCCAGAATACTCATATTAGTACAACCTTCCAAACACAAAATGGACAACTCCACACTACACATTCACATCAAACCTCAAAAAATACGAAAAGAACCACAACACAGAGACGACCTGAACCAAATTCACAGTTCCAAACACAATAGAATCCATCTAACACGAACATTACATGAGGATGCAATCGAGTATATACCATATTGTGAGCTAGAGTAACTAATCCAAAATTTCAATGCAGCACAATCAACAAAAGCAAACCATGAAAAGATTAACTGATCTTAGTTCTACGCCTATAATCAACAATGATGAGTTACTTTGGGAAATATGAAAAGTGTAATATCAAGCAACCTCCTTAAACAGCAAGAAGATGAACAACATCAGGCACAATTTACAACATTAAGGCTGTGATTACTCAAGCAACTCTCTTAGCATTTATCTCAACTAATTACAACAACAATCAGTCATTCTCAAATACAAGATCAAATAAATCAGTCACCCAATCAGCAAAAATCAACATAAATCGTTCCAACAAAGCAATAGCTCTTCCAATTCGAGAATTCAATTGCATAATCTCCATCACAAGATTAGCAGTCAAGTAATTACCATGTAAATCGACACAATCATCATGAATTTGGCAACAAGCATCCAGTTCATCACAAGGCTTCTCCCCCGGGCATCCCGACCATCCAACTCCGCAGTACTTCCCGTACCTAATCTCAATAGCTAATTCACACATTTCAGAAAACTGAAGAAGGAAAAAAAAAATTAGAGCTACAAACGTAGAACACGCTCATCGAGGAAACACTTACTATCGCAATTCTCCACCACGCAGGATTTGTTGCACCTCACCTGCAATCCGCATCCAACAGATCAAATGATTTAATGTATTTTATGTTCGGATGCAAACAACATATTGAAAACGTTGCAAATTTCACCTTGTCTCCGGTGCAGGAGCCGAGTTACTGGTGCCGGCAGCGGAGGGGAAGAGAAACCGGCCGTCGAAACTCAGTTAATCGGAGCCACCGCCGTCGCCGTTGGCTGGTGCTTGAAGAGGGGATTCTTAGGGTTTACGGTTCTTCTCGATATGAACGAATTTGGGGATTCTGCTCCGAACACCTCTCGATTCAACGAGATCCATAAACTAATCGGTGGTGGCGTGGGAAGGCGGCGGAGGTGCTGCTATCGTCGTGAAAGAGGGCTTGAGAAAGGATAAAGAAGACGAAGGAAAGAAAGAAACGCGAATGCAGTAAATACTCTGAATCCGAAGGAAATAACAAACGTAAAAATTATTTCAAGCTTAGAAAAGTAGGGGCACTTTTGTCCACCAAACCTAAAATTGGGTGTTTTTGTGTAAACTATATTCCATACCTAAAATTGTTTTGAAAAAGTCAAAATGGGTAAAAAGATGTATTATCTCTTTTACTAAGGTGTCACAATTAACTTGTCGCAATTCAAACTATAAGAACAATTATGTTATCACAATATTTAGATGACATACAAATCACAATTGATGTAAGTATATGATAGTACTCCTATAACATTCAAAATGTAGTATTAAGGAATCCTTAATAAATTGTAGGCATTTCAGAAAAAAAAAAAAGAAAAAAAAGTGTCATGTGTGTAATAAAGTCTTGATATAATATTTTAATAATTTATATTTGATGCAAATATACAATATAAAATGCAACATTATTCTGAATTTGAAGTAATATTATGACATGTAATTAATGTGTCGTAAATAAATTGATGTAAATCGAGACGCAAAACTAAGTGACGTATTGCTGTCGCAAAATAGCGACACAATATTTTAATGACACATATATACGATACAAAGTGCAACATTGTTCTAAATGTGAATTAAAATTTTGACATTCAACTAATGTGTCATAAATAAATTGTTGTAAATACGAGACACAAAACTAAGTGACACATTGTTATCGCAAAATAGCGACACAATATGTTAGTGACGTCTATGTACGACACAAAATGCAACATAATTCTAAATGTGAAGTAAAATTATGACATTCAATT
Source organism: Thymus mandschuricus (assembly GCA_029379335.1). Classification (NCBI taxonomy): domain Eukaryota; kingdom Viridiplantae; phylum Streptophyta; class Magnoliopsida; order Lamiales; family Lamiaceae; genus Thymus; species Thymus mandschuricus. The sequence continues at coordinate 20,130,440 of CM057076.1, read as the reverse complement.
AATGTGTCGCAAATAAGTTGATGTAAATAAAAAACACAAAACTAAGTGACGCATTGTTGTCGCAAAATAGCGACACAATATTTTAATGACGCACATATACGACACAAATTGCAACATTGTTATAAATGTGAAGTAAAATTATGACATTCAATTAATATGTCGCAAATAAATTGTTGTAAATATGAGACATAAAGTGAGGGATTGGCGGATGGCAGTGAACTCGTTGTAGAAGGCGTGGAGCATTCCCTCCGCTCGCGTTGCAAAGATATACTCTTTGGAAAGCACTATCTCTGCCGTCTTTGCACTGATTTCTTCCAGTATATACTGGCACTGCTTCTCTCTCTCTTTTACTGATGCCATCAAATTCTCAAGTGGCTCAACTTCCTTGAAGCGAGCGTCCAGCTCCGCTTCAATTTTGGCGCAAATTTTCCTGCGCTCCTCCTGCAGGACAAATCCGAAGTGAGTCTGGGCTGCTTCAAGTTCGGCCCTTTGAGTAGCAATGCTCCGCTCCCTTTTATTGAGTGCCACATTGACTTGAGCGGCAGCAGCAATTTTGACGGCAAAATCTCCCGCCAATTTCTGTGCTTGATCTATCTTGATAGCAAGCTTTGCCTGCTTTAGATCAACGGCTTGGGCACTTTCCGTCGGCTTTCCAACTTGCTCAGCTCCTCCGCACGCTTGAGTTTTTCTATCTTAAATTCTTTCCCAAGCGTGTCGAGTTGGAGTTTGGCTCTTGTCAACTCGCTCCCGAGCTTGATCAACTCACCATCTTTCTCCTCTATCACCTTCCTCTTCTTCTCAAGATGCATCGAAATCTTCTTCTTTTCCTCCTCTGTAGTGACTAGCTTAGAATTGATGTCTCTTAATCTGTTCCTCTCAGCCTCAAGCGACTGCTTGAGCTCTCCCACTCGCTTCACCTCCTCTTCCACCAGCTTCACTTTCTCCTCGATTTTTCCTTCCAACTCAGTTTTGGTTTTGTCAAAATCTGCACGCAGATTCTTGACCTCTTCTGCCTTCTTCTCTAACTCCTCAGTCTTCCTAGTGATAACACTTTGAAGACTGGCAATTTCCTCTTCCTTTACCACCATTTCCGCCTCATGCTCCTTCACCGATTTCTGCTCATGTACTGTTGGCACTCGCTCTGGGATTACTGCATCAGGGTAAGCTCGCTTCACTTTAGCATCTAGCTTTTCCCAGTAGCTAGCCTCATTGATGAAGACATGGAACCCTTCTACATTGATAAAATTGAGCAGTTCCGTGTTGGTCCCGGTTTGTTAATAGGAAAATACGTAGAGGGGGGGGGGGGGGGGGGTGAATACGTATTTTGAAGTTTTTCAACTTCAAATCCCTTAACTCAGAGTACAAGTAAAGAGCTCGCTTGAAACTTAAGACCTAGCTGAAGCTAGATCTACATTACGTAGCTAGCCTGCTTGACCGAAGTGAGTACTTGATCAAGAGGGAGTCTTTACTCGTATATGCGGAATTTGGTGAGCTATCTTTCCTAAGTATTTAAAATTTCCAGATTAGGTTTGTTTAGATGCAATATGCAATGGATAATCAAACAAGTAAGAGTTTAGGGTTAGAGAGATACGGCACAGAGAATTATAGTGGTTCGGAGATAACGCTCCTACGTCCACTTTGTTGCACGACAGCAACCGTTCTTTTCACTCAAGAACTTGAAGATTTCGGGCTCTTCAAAAGCCTGGTCAAGATCGAGCTTCACTCGCTTGGATCTGACAAACGCTGGGTGATTCCGGGTTCACACCAACAACCTAACTAGACTGGAAGCTTTACTCGCTTCAGTCGGACAGACAGGGAGATTACGGGCTCTCCTTACAGCCTAGCTTCGATCGAGCTTTACACGAACGATGTAAGTGCAAGCTTGGATCTAGACTCTATGATCGAGGCTTCTTCAATCGGTGAAAGAAGAGCCTTGGATCGAAACAACCTAACGACGACTCAAAAACCTAACAGACAGATTTAGGGTTTTTGGTTGACGAACACACTATGAAGAGCTCTTTACAGTAAGTGCAAAGATGGCTAGAGCTCTTCTTCTAAGCTTGGATATGGAATAGGCTTAGACTCTAAGTGTGAAGGTTGTGAAGACGAGTTCCGATGAACTGGAAACTCGGAGAACACTTGGAAACAAAGACTCGAAGATTTGCTCGAAGGCTTGGGAGTGTTTGTTTGCATTAGGCTCGAATGCTCAAGTAGTGTTCTATTTCTCTTCGTCTTCATCCTTCACTATTTATAGGCGGAGAGATGGCCGAGATCCGTTGCTTGGTTGGTGGCCTTGTCCCTCCTCCTCTCAACAGTACTTGCGCAGGCTGGCACCTTTTTCAGACGTCCAGTTTTGGCATTTTGCCAAAATTGGCTAACTTACAAGGCTAACAGTAACTGGAGCGAGCCAGTACTGTTGCGGCGCCTTTGTCGGCCTGGCAGTCAACTCTTCCGCTCCACTCCGCTTTCGACACGTGGAGATCTCGTAATTAATGCTACGATCTCCTGTTGACTGGAGTTCAAAATATGGGCGGGAGTCGCGCTGTCGCTTTCTGGTAGGTAGTGGCTCGCTTCGCTTTGAAGTTGTAGCGTCCGCTTTAGTTGAGTCACTTCGTAGTCAATCTGTAGTGAGCCGCTTCGGGAGATAAAGTTCCCTAGTGACTGCTTTGGAAATTGATGACTAGAGTTGACTAGCTTTGACTTTACACTGTAGCGCTCGCTTCGATTCGCTTTGAACTATAGCGCTCGCTTCACTTCGCTTTGAACTGTAGCGCTCGCTTCGCTTTGGCAGACTTACTTCAAATCCACTGTAGCGATCGCTTCGCTACACTGTTCTTCGGTACGCTTCACTTCAGTTTGCTAGACTTGCTTCGCTTTGGAAAACACACTCAAGCGAGTGGCCTTCACTTGAAATTTTGAAGCCTATAATCTAAACAAAATAAAGAGCCATCCTAACAGAGTAGGCTTGGAAAAATTCTAACTTATCAACTACATCAAAATGGGTCGCTTGGGAACAGAACGCTTTGGGGTTTTGGGATCAAATCAAAACACTAAGATATCCCTTATAGGTTCCCCCTTAACATATTCGTTCTTAACAATTCCCAACAATTTCCCCCTTTTTGATGATGCCAAAACCCATACGACTTAGATAAAAATAAATCTAGTCTATCTAACCGTGAAGGGAACTTTAAGCGACTGCTTCCTTTGCAGTTTCATTTGTAATTTTCTTTTAAGTTCCTTTCCCCTTTTTTTTTTTGGTTAAATTATTTGAGTTTGTAGCAAAAAGTAAAGTCATTCACAAAGCGAGTAAATGACACAGAAGAGACGGAAATTGAAATGAGATAAATGAACATCAGTTCACAAAATAAGAAGCTTGAAACTCAAAAGTTTCCTGCAGCTTCATCCTCCTTCTCCTTCTCCTCTTCCTCCTTCTTCTTCTCTCCTTCTTCAGCAGCAGTATCAACATAGGCTGATAGAACTCTTGATTCCATAGTATCTACTGTGTGAATACTAGGTCTTCTCCATGCACTTTCCAGCTTGAAAGCTTCAGTCACTTCTTCATCTATGATTCCTCTATCTGGAATGTCCGTGCCTGGATGATAACGCTTGGGGAATTCCTTTAGAGCAGGAACCTTGACGACCAGAGGCTTGGGCTGAGCCAGTTCAGCTGTGGTGAAAATCTTCCTTCGCAGCTTCTCATCATACGTGCAACGGAAGTTGCTGAGAGCACTCATCCGAGAGCAACGATCCTGAAGTGGCACTACCTCCCAATAGTAGTATGCTTTAATGAATAAATTCTTGTAGTCAAGCCACAGATCGCGCAGATCTCTCGGGATGAATTCTTCAATTTCTCTGGCGTCCGGATGCTCATTCCTCCGCTTGGCCAATTCCTCCTCTGATCTGCTTGACAGTTGAGCCATAATCTGTTTGAATTTTGCTCCCGACTCGTTGTTCCACGATGGACGCTTCTCATTGAGTCGTTTGCGAATGTAATCTTGTTCATCTTTGCGAGGGTAGCGACCAGACTCAACCATTTCCTTAGTCGCTACGTCGCATGCATCGGCTATGGCTTGAGCTTCGCAAGCTTTGGATTCATCAGGCATGTGAGGAATAAAGGCACTGCGCACTAACGAAGATTGGATAAGTATCACTTCACTGAAGTGCTCCTCAATCCTAGCATCAATTATCTGTAGTCGCTTTGCCTTGGCTCTCTTCTCCCTTTCTCCTTCATTCCTTCCTTCTTCTCTTCCTTTCCTCTTTCTTTCCTCCTTCTCTGCCCTAGAAGCAACCGCTTGCTTGACCTTTTGGCGCTTAGCCTTGGGGTCATCTCTCTTCGAATCTGGGGCAGCTCGCTTCAATGGCTGCTTCGGTGGTGGGGGTGGTGGCATGTCTTTCTTTGATGCAGCACTTGAGGGGACGACTGCTGATGAAGTGAGTGCAGCAGTAGTCGAAGTGAGTGCATCTGACGAAGCTGGCGCGGCGGCTGCGGCTGAAGCGGGCGCTTTGGGTGAAGCGGCCGCTTGGGAACTAGATGAAGCACCTGTAGCAACAGATTGTTTTGTTAGATTAAAACCACGCTCCATCTCCCACGCCATGGCAGCATCCTTCTCCACCTGCTTCCGCCTTTCCTCCTTTGTTAGCACGGTCACCGGAGGATGCCGTGCAATTGAAGCACTCAGCACTTTTTCTTGAAGCGGCCTGCTAGGCTCTTCGAGCTTTTTCAACAACTCCTCCTTCGTGAGCTTTGTTTTGCCCAGAGCCCTCGCTTCATCTACTACATCCTCCTTATCACCGACACCACTGCCTCCCTCCAGCATTCTTTCTACTCCAACTATTCTTCCCCCTGAACCTCCGACTCCTCCTAGCTTCATCTGTCCTTCCCTCTTTTTGGCATCATCACTGCCAGGGGTTAGGATGATCGATTTTCCTGTGATGGATTGGTTAAGGGAATTGACCGCGTTCAAGACAGCTTGAAGCATCTGCTCGGTCTTTCCTATGGATGGTTCCACTAAATCAGCTGTTTTGAAGCTTATTTCTTCTAGTAGGTATTCGCACTGCTTCTCTCTCTCAACAACTGACGCCATCATTTTCTCCAACGGCTCCACTTCCCTGAAGCGAGCCTCCAGCTCCGCTTCAACTTCCCTCCTCATTTCCTCCTTCTCCTCTTGCAAGTTAAAGTACCAGAAATCCTGGGCCGCTTTAAATTCTGCCTCCATGGTTTCAAGCGACCTCTCTCTCTGATTTAGAGAAAGATGGAATTCGGTACTTGCAGCCATCTTTTCTGTGTACGCTTCACCCAGCTCCTTGACCTTTTCCAGTAGAAGAGTCAATTCAGCGTTTTGTAGGTCAATAGCCCGCGCACTTCTCCTCCGACTCTCCAGCTCCTTTTTATCGAGCTCACTTTCTTGCTTGAGCAGCTTCATCTCATTTCTGAGAGAGTCCAGAGTCTTTTTGGTGTTTAGCAGCTCGCTTCCCTTCATCACCAACTCTCCTTCTCTATTTTCCACCTTCTCCTTCAACTCCTTTATCTCCTTTTCCAGCTCCTTCTTCTCTGTGCCAAGAGTGATTAATTTGGCATTAACCTCCCTCAAGCGGCTCCTTTCCGCATCAAGCGAGCCCTTGAGTTCGGTTATTGTTGATGATTGTTCTCCCACTAACTTCGCCTGCGCCTCCAGCGCCTTCTCTTTCTCCTCTCACTACAAGAAAACTGGGTTTTTGCGACAATGAATTTGTGTCGTAAAGTCCTGTTTTAGTGTCGCAAAAGTCAATTTGCGTCACTTTGTGCGTCATAATAAATTATGTCGCAAAAGGCTATGTAGTTTTTTTAAGACACTTTTTTTGAATTGTGTCGCAACAAGAACGACACATTTTGCTTCACTTGATTATGTGTCGCATGAAATTCTCGACACTTAACACGTCATTTGCTTTAGTGTCGCGTATTTATTAGCGACACAAAATGTGACATTATTAAAAACGATGCATATAATTTGCGACATAAATTTGTGACATTTCAAATAGAATGACGTAATTTTTCCCGTCACAGTTGACGTCATATTTAAATGTTGTATAATATTGCGACATATGACATATGTCTCAAAAAATTATTTATGTCGTAAAATATACAACATATTCTACATCAGTTTATTTTAGTTGTCGTAAAATTTGCATCACTTATGCAACATTATTACAAATGACACATATATACGACACTAATAGTATAAAATGCGTTGTTAAATGTATTTTATGTTGTAAATTATATGACATCTTTTGCATCATTTCATGTGATTTATGTCATAATTTGCTTCATTTGTACGATAATAATTCAAATGACACATTTTTAAATTTAATATTTGCAAACCATACATAAGAACCACAAATCAATAGCAGAAATCTAAAAATTCAAATAAATAGGGAAAATGAATATATATACATATATCAAAATCGTCTTTACATTCACATTAAATGATTCTATCATTCTAAACATCATATAAAGTATAAATATATTAAAGTCATCTAAAATCCAACTATTACAATAACGGAAGAATGAATCTTGACATGTTAGGTGTGTTGTAGCCTCCATATGCCTTGATATGGGTAAAGATAACATAACCTAAAATTCCACCTCTAATTTGCATAACTGAGACAGTTGTTCATCCTTGTCCATCCCTGCAATAAGTAATAAAGAAATTTTCCTCAACAAATAATATACTCATCTATGGTTCAACCATCTTCTCTAATGGATCTATGGTTTAAAACATGGAAGGAATATACCTATCAATTTTCATTCAAATCATTGTTACAAAACACATCCATATAAACTCTTTCCACTAACAAAATTCATGTATTTTTGTTTGGCATAAACTTTTCAACGAGCTCCTTCAAGTACAGCTAGAGCTTTTCAACTATCAAGGAACATAAGGAAGAATATGACTGTCAAGAAATATTGAATCTTAATCTTTTTTATTTGCATAAATTTTTCAACGAGCTCCTTCAACTCCTTCAACTACAGTTAGAGCTTTTCAACTATCAAGGAACATAAGGAAGAATATGATAAATACAAAGATGATATCAATCACCTAAAGAATTCATCAGAATACGAATTAAATTGAATTGAATTTTGCATAACTCTGAATTAAATTGAATTAACTTGCATTGAATTGAGTTCAAGGAATTTCTAGTCAATAATCTCATAACTATAATGAAAAACTAAATTTTTTAAAAAGGATTCATATAATACCTCTATTAAAGATCTTCTAATGTAAAATTAGAAATGAAAGACATCATCTTAAAATAGTAGAGTCGATTAGACTAATTAAAGGTAACTGAACCATATAAGTCAATTAACTAAGGTAAATTCATGGTGTAGAACCCCTATCTCTATTACTAGAGTTCTTATGTCAAGTACTTTTTTACGGTCTATGTAATCTAGTAAGTGTTCATCGAACTCACAATATAATTTAAACAAGTCAAGGACTCAATATGATACATCGATGAAATAAGGATTATCTAGACCAACACCTCAAGTTATAACATAAAATACCTATGACGAGATCTTGCTCCCTGTGTCAATAACTTAAAATATCTCTTTATCATATACCCTAATGCTTAATTATATACATTAACTAGATTATCAGATCGTACACCTCAAAATCCCTTTATTGTTTCCAGAATTTTAAGTGAAACAAAAATCAGAATCGTAACAGCAAGGTTGAGCTAAAGTTCCCGCACGCAGATTGTACAGTCTAACTTTGGAGGCTCATAACTCTCTCATGTGATGTCGGATTAGAAATCCGAAGATACCGTTGGAAAGCTAATGAAAAGATGTTTCTAATGGTACCTAGTATGCTATATTTTGTCTCAAACTAACACCCAGAATCGGGACCTAAAGAGGCTGTCCTGCTGCTGTAAATTCAGAGGCTCAAGAAGCAAAATCAATTCACTACCCTATGCCCATAGCCCCATCAATTCACAATTTACACAAATCCCATATGCACACATAAGTTAATCACGAAACAACTAAAGGTTTTCACATAGCAGAGTAAAAGAATAACAAAAACAGATGGCAAAAGCCATGATTTAAAGGTTTTTCACGTAATGATCTACAGGATATTACTCACATACACATGGGAAGGGGAAAGTGGCTAGGTACTGCTTAAATCCTACTCAAACAATGTATAGACCATAAACTGCTCCACTATGAGACAAAAGTATTTTCTAAGTCCTAAAAGTTATGCAAATTGAAAGCAATATAATAGAGAAAAAACCTTTACATGAGGCAGCTAAGATTTGCTAGATAAGAATTCAACCACCGTTGGAAAGTAAGTAAATGAGGCAGATTGATGTCATCAGAAATATATTCATCATGAAACGAATGAATAAAGCTAACAAGAAAAGAAGCAATTCACAAGCACTTCAAGTAAGAGCTAGTTAATTGTTAATCATTGTCAACAAACGATAGACAGAAAACACTTACGAGGAAAGATAATAAAGCAGGAGATGTGTTAAATGAATACATAGCAAGAGAGAGCACAAATCTTACAGTCACAAGCTCGTGAATAAGTATAGGAGATAATCCAACTTCCACCAACGTCTCTCCTAACGTGACCCTTGTCAGATTGTACAGTCCAGCCCACTTAAGCATCTCATCAACGCTCCCAAACACTGGTCGGGATTCAAAACCTTCAAGAAGGTTTCACTCTAAAGTTAGTTACTATATATTTATCTATAACTACTAATTCACATAAATAGTGTAGAGGTTAGGCAATTCATTCTACAATTTAAAGCTTTGACAGCAACTTATGACATTGATTTCGGCCTATCCGATCATCGGATTTCGAGAATACAACAACATATGGACCTCCTATGACTTATGCTACATATCCCCTAAAGAAATCGTGTGATTCAACAATGAATTGGTGCCAAAGTTTTGACTCAAACTCGCGCTAAAACAGCAGCGAGCAGACCCGCCACTCTGACTTCGACAGCCTATAACTTTTTCGTTTGAACTCCAAATGAAAATATGAAAATAGCTTTGGAAAGCCAACGAACAGAGGTTTCCAATGATACCTAATTTGTTAGGTTTTGACTGGACGAAACGCCCAGAATTGGGCCTGAAAGTCATGACTTTGCACAGAATATTTTTGGTACAGCAACACAATTGAGCACACTACTAGATTGATTTTCCAGAAAATTTCTACAGTTAAACCCAACGAAAAATCCTCCTAAAGTTCTAATTTATCAACCCCCATAGCTTTCTTTACCAAGAGTTTGTGAATCTAAAAACCCACGCACACACATCGCAAACAACACAAAAGGAAATAAGTAAATTAAACCATAACCTAACAATAAACACTCAAAATCGAAAGATTCCATGATTTTCCAACAAGATGAGATAACTCTACCTTAATTTTCGAAGAGCTTGCGAAGAGGGAGAAGAGAAGATAGCAGAAAGAGCGAGAGAAAGAGGGAGAGACGAGAGTAAAGAGGCGGCCGTGAATGGAAAACTAACGCTTTACTATTTTCCTTTTTTTTTTTTTTTTTTTTTTTTTTTTTTTTTTTTTTTTTTTTTTTTTTTAATTCTTATTCCCTTCTTATTGTTTAATTCAATTTTTTTTAAAAGATAATATCAAATTTAAATATTTTAATATAATTATGTTTTAATACAACCACATAATTAACATATACTTGGAACCTTAAAATCATTATTTTTTTTCTCCATTCCCATAAAAAAAAAATTATAATACTAACCCTCTTAATTTTACTAGTGGCGTATCGTAGCTTTAAGTATCGGACAACCTGCAAAATATAAATATCAACTCCACAATAGTTAGTCACATGAGAAATAATTTAGCAACTAGATGAAATAAAAACAAGTAAATAATAATTCACTTTTCTTTTCTCTTTTAAAAATATCAATTCAAAATTTTAAAATGGCAAATTAACAAATAAATTAACATAAAAATAAAATAAAAAAGAATATTTGAAACTTGAAAAGGACGAGAGTAAATTCATTATGGTGACAAATTAATATAATTTTGTAGTCGATCAACACTATTATAACTTTAATATAATTTAACTGCGACAAGTTAATAATACGAAGTAAATTTTATCATAATTTTGCAATACATAATTAGATATGATATTTTACTAAGGTGTCACAATTAACTTGTCGCAATTCAAACTATAAGAACAATTATTGTATCACAATATTTAGATGACACACAAGTCACAATTGATGCAAGTATATGATAGTACTCCTATAACATTCAAAATGTATTTCAAAAGACATAAATAAAAGTGTCATGTGTGTGTAATAAAATAGTGATATAATATTTTAATAATTTATATTTGATGCAAATATATGATATAAAATGCAACATTATTCTGAATGTAAAGTAATATTATGATATGTAATTAATGTGTCGTAAAAAATAAATTGTTGTAAACCGAGATGCAAAACTAAGTGACGTATTGTTGTCACGAAATCGCGACACAGTATATTAATGACGTATATATACGACACAAAATGCAACACTATTCTAAATGTGAAGTAAAATTATAACATTCAATTAATGTGTCGTTAGTAAATCGCTGTAAATACGAGACACAAAACTAAGTAACGCATTGTTATCGCAAAATAGCGACACAATATTTTAATGGCGTTTATGTACAACACAAAATGCAACATAATTCCAAATGTGAAGTAAAATTATGACATTCAATTAATGTGTCGCAAATAAATTGTTGTAAATACAAAACACAAATCTAAGTGACGCATTGTTGTCGCAAAATAGCAACACAATATTTTAATGACGCACATATACGGCACAAGATGCAACACTGTTCCAAATGTGAAGTAAAATTATGACATTCAATTAATATGTCGCAGATAAACTGTTGTAAATATGAGACATAAAACTAAGTGTAGCATTGTTGTCGCAAAATAGTAACACAATATTTTTATGACGCACATTTGATGCATATATACGACACTAATAGTATAAGTGTCACAATTTTATGACACTTATCGGTAATGTTGCATGCACATATGTCGCAAAAGCCCTGTTTTCTTGTAGTGTCTAGTAGTCTCTCCTTTTCCTCCACCTTCTCCTCCAACTCCTTCTTCTTCCTGTCAAAGTCTTCTCTAAGACTGATGACCTCCCCCGCCTTCCTCTCCATCTCCTCACTCATCTTTGTTATCTCGCTATGAAGGCTAGCGATCTCCGCATCTTTTAATTCCACCTCCTCCTTATGTTCCCTGATTAGCTTCCTTTCATGGGATGAGGGCACTCGCTTCGGAACTATAGCGAGTGGATAAGCCTCTTTCACCTTTGCATCTAGCTTCTCCCAGAAGCTGGTCCCTTCAAGGAAGGCATGGAAGCCATTTTCGCCAATGAAGTTGAGTAACTTGGCCTCCATTTGAATCAGTTCCTCCTCTGTGAAGGCTTTGAGGAGTCTGAAAATTTTATAGTACTCCGTTCCACGATAGGTGATGTATGTCAGGAAGTCGACGACATTGGTGTAAAACACGTCGCTCCATGGAACGTTCGAGTAGCGAAGATTGATTGTCTCTGTGGCTTGCTCTCTATCTAGGACATAGCGTTCGAGAGCCCACTTTTGTATGGTGAGGGCAGGAGGTATGAACTGAGGAATGATGGGGAGTTCACCGGCTGTTTGGGCGGTATCGGCTGTAGCTACCGATGTCGAAGGGGATAGGGATGATGTGGCTTCGGGGGTTTCAGGGATTTGGATAGGTTCAGTTTGAGGTGCTTGTGTTTGCTGGGTTTGGAATGGCTGGAAAGTGGTGTACGCTTCGACTGGGTCGATATGGAGTAGAGGGATTTCGGGCATATGGAAAGAAGAACCAGTTTCTTCTTCACGTGGGGATTGAAGATGGGCAGTAGAGGATGTCTGGGTTTCAGGTAGTGGCTGGGTTTGGATTTGAAGAGTTTGTGTTTGGACTAGGGGTGGGGAAGTTTGGATTTTGATGGGTGAGGATTGGGGTTGAGTCACTTCGACGTCCTCAAGCGGCTTCTCCACCGCCTCGCTTTCTTGGACAAGTAAAGCGACTCGCTTCGTCTTTTTGCCTCGCTTTGGCGCGGCTCGCTTCCCGGGTGAAGCGACCGGCCTCACTTGGCTTTCTTCAGCTTGCCTTTCGGCAACTGGTCTGGCTACGGGCACTTCGATTTCAAGAAGTCCCAAATCCATCAACTTCTTTGTTTTCCTCCACTTGTCGTAGTAGATGGACTGCTTGTTGTAGACGATGGTGTCAGTTTCTGGCCATGCTTTCCCCGGAAACTTCTTCTCCAAAGCAAAAGAGAGTCTTGAGAAGAATTTCAACTTCCCTTTGCGGAGAATCTCATTTGCCGTTCCTGGCACAAATGTGAAATCTTCAGCAGCCTCGTAGATTTGTTTGAGAAACCACCCGTGCCAGTTGAATTTAGTTCCAGTGAGGTTGTCGACGATCATGGTAGTGCCGATCAGTTTTGTTTCCGACAGCGTATCTAGGGATCCGACATAGCATGCGATGCTCTTCGTAAAGAGTTCGCAGATGAGGTTGAAAGGGGCTTTCAAATCCGAACGAATGTTGGCCACTTTAAAGTTTGGTTCTGCTCCGTCGACGGCGAAACGACCATATTGGACTTCAGCCGAAAATCCCAAATCCAATAGGGAATCTCCTCCTTCCTTCGGCAAATCGAATACATCGATTAGATCGTTCAAGTCCACCTCCACCGGCTTCTTGGACTTAGGATCTATAAATGAAGACGTATTTTGTTCCTTCTTCAAGTTCAGAAGGAGCTCTCCCACTGCCTTGCCAATACCTTCGTCGGAATCAACGTTACAAACTTCCATATGCCGGCCGTGGTCATGGCCCTACGGAAGAAGCCATCTCTCTCGATGATGGCTGGATCGAGATGAGGCTCGACATTAATGTGCTTGTCGACCTCCGCGAGAAACTCCTCCATCGTCTCTGTCTTCTGCTTCTTGCCCATGGTGAAATTTGAAGGATTTTGAGAAGAGTTTTAACGATGAAAAGTAAGGGTTGAGACTCGTGAGTTGCAGAAGTTGCAGATCTAAGCACGAGAAGGGAAATTTTTGAGGGCTGTGAAAGGTTCTGCAGTTCTGCATCGTCCCATATATATAGAGTTAGGTCTCGGCTGGCGTGGCAAGGGTAGGACGGTAATATTGCCGTAAGTCCTGTAGGTAGGCGGCGGACGTGCGGTGATGGATCTGATGTGTCCGGCGTCACCACAGTAAAAGTGAACCGCCACTTGCTCGGCGTCTCCACGTGGCCTGCTGTGATTGGTTTGTCTTATACGGCGCTGATCTAACGGCTGCAGATTGGGGGCTGTTGAGATTCGATGGCTGGATCTTCTCCGCCTTTTCCCGCTTCAAATTTGAAGTGAGAACCACGCGCCCGTTATTTTCGCCGTTCCTGATCCTGCATTAAATGCTTGGCAGAAAGTAAAATAGGCACTCGAGTGCAGACAGCTCATACTCGCTTCGTGCCCGCTCGCTTCGAGTTGGGCCGCTAGACCTTGACTCGCTTGAGAGGCACTCGCTTGAGTGACTGTTCCGCACTCGCTTGCGATGGCTAGCTTTGAGTGACGTAGCACTCGCTTGGCCATCTGAAGCGACTGGAATAAGGAATTGAATTTCTTTGCTTAATTTTAAAATGTTTCTGACTTACATACTTTGAGGATAAACAAGAGTGTTTTCCTCTTTGTATTTGTGTCAGATTCATTTCATATTTTCCACATAGTGAGTGAAGGTTTCTAGCACGCTTCAGCTCACTTAGTGTACTTAAAATTGAAATGCTTACCAGTCAATCTCACTTCGTAGGAGATTGATACCACTAGTTGAAGACTTCATTTGATTTGGACTTCAGGTTGTTGAATCCACTTGTTTGCTTTGAAGCTTGTTGATACCACATGATGGGTAATTCATCTTCTTGGCATTCGTCTTCATGACATTCATCTTCCTCTACGAATTAGAGTGTCCTCCATCGAAGTGAATGAGGGAGAAAATGAATATAGTACACAAGTTTACTACAACCCGAAGGGAGCATCACGTAAGTGTACTTATTCACGACGAATGGGGGGTGAGTACAAGTCCTTATCTCAGAGCAGAAATGGACAGGTTGACAATGAGAATGCTCTGACAAGACAATCTCGTATTTTACGCAGAAGCATGCCACCAGCCCTGCAACCTTTTGTATAAAAAGGTAAACCTTCAAGCTTTCCTACAATCTAGAGAATGAATCTGCAGTCGATTCGCTTTGACCCAAGCTAGGGCAAATTGAAGCGATGCAGAATTCGAGATAGCAGCATACTTTGCTCGCTTTGGAAGTAGCTTGCTCCGAGAGTAAGCAATAGTTCCCCCTTAACCAAATACTTAACAATTCCTGTAAGTTGGTAAGGAACTTCTTCCAATACTCCACCTTTCTCCACCTTACTTCATTTTCTTCAAGCGAGTGAGATTTTGAAGTGGCTCGCTTGAGTTGGTGAAGATCCGAAGCGAGTGACGCACAAGAGAACAAGCGATCACTCCTTCGTGCATCCTGGAACTAGCATTCTTCACCAGGGTCTAATAACCCTAATTCCATGCATAGCTGATTGAAGCGAGACTCAGCTAGCGGCTTGGTGAGGATATCTGCTCGCTGGAGATCGGTGTGAATTTTCTCGAGCTTGACATCCTTCTTCTCGACATGATCATGAATGAAATGATGTCGAATTTCCACGTGCTTGCATCTGGTGTGAAGCACTGGATTCTGCGATATACATATGGCACTGTTGTTGTCGCAGAAGATCGGAATTTCATTTGCTTCAACTTTGTAGTCCTTCAACTGCTGACGAAGCCATAGGATTTGAGAACAGCAGCTTCCTGCGGCCATGTATTCAGCTTCAGTTGTTGAAGTGGCTACGCTTGTTTGCTTCTTTGAGAACCACGAGATTAGCTTGCTTCCCAAGAACTGACATGTGCCCGAAGTTGATTTCCTATCAACTCTGCACCCTCCATAGTCAGCATCTGAATATCCAGTGAGCTCCAAATTGTCCTCCGCTGGATACCACAGCCCCATATTGACAGTGCCCTTCAAATATCGAAGAATTCTCTTGGCAGCTTCAAGATGGCTGTGCTTGGGGTTGCTTTGAAAGCGAGCGCAGACTCCGACCGCAAAAGCAATATCTGGTCTACTTGCAGTGAGATAGAGTAGTGACCCAATTAGGGCACGATAATCTGTAGGATTTACAGATTTTCCTCCCTCGTCTGGCTCCATCTTCCAGTTGGTATTCATAGGGATCTTCACCGCTTTAGCGTGTTGAACACCAAACTTGGCAAGCATATCTCTAGTATATTTGGCTTGGTTGATGAAAACTCCATTATCCTGCTGCTTTACTTGAAGACCTAGAAAGCAGCTCATCAGGCCAATCATCGACATCTCATATTTGGTCTTCATCAGCTCTCCAAACTTCTCGCTAAGCGACTGGTTTGGTGACCCAAATATGATGTCGTCCACGTAGATCTGAACCCATAGCATATCATCTCCATGATTGATAGTGAATAAAGTTCGATCTATCTTCCCTTTGTGGAAGCCATTCTCCACTAGGAATTGAGATAGTGTATCATACCAAGCTCTGGGACTTTGCTTCAACCCATACAGGGCTTTCTTCAAGCGATACACTTTATCTCCCTGTTCAAAACCCGGTGGCTGCTCCACATACACTTCTTCCTTGAGTTCACCGTTGAGGAATGCGCTCTTCACATCCATTTGATAGACCTTGAACTTCTTGGCTGCTGCATAGGCTAGAAACAATCTGATAGCTTCAAGCCGTGCCACTGGAGCGAATGTCTCGTCAAAGTCGATTCCTTCCTCTTGGCAGTAGCCTTTGGCAACGAGTCGCGCCTTGTTCCTCACTACGTTGTGGTCCTCGTCAGTCTTGTTTTTGAACACCCATTTGGTGCCAATAACGTGCTGGAATTTGGGACGATCCACGAGGTACCATACGTCATTCCTGGTGAATTGATTCAGCTCCTCTTGCATGGCGATCACCCAGTTAGAGTCGGCTAGGGCTTCCTCCACGCTTGATGGCTCAATGTTTGAGAGAAAGCAACTGAACATGGCACTTTCTCCAAACACTTGACTTCTGGTCACTACACCCTTGGATGGATCTCCAATGATTTGACTTGGTGAGTGATCTTTGAGCCATGCTCGCTTGGATCCGCCAGCTTCATCTTCATCTTCTTCTTTGTCGCTTGCTTCATTATCTGAAGCGACTGGATTGGGTGCTTGGCCAGCACTCGCTTCAGGAATCTTGGGGGCAGCTTCAACTTCTCCTTTGGGATTCAACTCGCTTGAGTCCTTGATCTCATCATCTTCATCAAGCACGTCCCAAGTGAGTTGATTTGAGGGTTCCTTGCTTTGATCTTTTTCATTCGCTTGAGCCTGTTCCTGTGTAAGACTTAAAGAAGATTCATCAAATACGACATGGGGTGATTCGTCCACAATTAGGGTTCTACAGTTGAACACTCTGTAGGCTTTGCTAGACGTAGAGTATCCTAAGAATACTCCTTCATCAGCTTTGCTTTCAAAAGCTTTCAACTGTGACTTCCCATTGTTGTGAATGAAGACCCTACAACCAAAAATATGGAAATAAGATATGTTAGGAATTCTCCCTGTCCATATTTCATATGGAGTTTTGTCGTGCCGTTTGTTGAGAAGCGTCCGATTCTGTGTGTAGCACGCCGTGTTGGCAGCTTCAGCCCAGTACTTCATCAGAAGCTTCGAGTCTGCAATCATGGTTCGAACGGCTTCTTTGATGATTCGATTTCTTCTTTCAGCAACTCCATTCTGCTGAGGTGTTCGTGCTGAAGAAGTTTGATGTGCTATCCCATGCTCCGTGCAGTACGCTTCAATTGTAGAGTTCAAGAACTCTGTGCCTTTGTCGGAGCGGATGGTCACAATAGCTTGATTCTTTTCCACAGCCAATCGCTTGAGTAGTTGTGGCAGTTTGGTCAGTGTCTCCTTCTTGCTGAAGAGGAATACAACCCAAGTGTAGCGAGAGAAGTCGTCGACTACAACTAGAGTGTACTTCCTTCCATTTACACTAACTGGAGTAACTGGACCAAACAGATCCATGTGAAGCAGTTCGAGCACTTGCTTTGATGAAGCTTCTTCAAGACTGGCAAAGTGCTTCTTCGTCTGCTTCCCTCGTTGGCATGGTGAGCATGGATGGTCTTTGATGAAGACTTCATTTGGTATGCCTTGCACCAAACCCTTTCGAGCTAAGCGATTGATGGCTTTGAAGTTGAGATGGTTCAAGCGTCTGTGCCATAGCCATCCTATTTCTGTAGCACTCCTTGCAACTAAGCACGTTTCTTCTTTGCAGCTATCCCATTGTGCTATATAGACGTTCCTTTGTCTGACTCCAGTTAGCACAATCTGGGATGTGAGCTTGCTCTTCACTATGCACTTATTGGAAATGAATTCCACCTTGTATCCCTTGTCACAGAATTGTGAAATGGATAACAAGTTGTGCTTAAGTCCTTCCACGTAGGAGACTTCTTCAATTGTGAGCTTTCCGACTTTCAGTGCGCCATATCCCCTGGTGCTTCCTCGAGAGTTGTCACCAAAGGTTACGTGTGGACCCTTCTTCTCTATATAGTTGTGAAGTAGAGCTTTCATGCTGGTCATGTGTCTTGAGCATCCACTGTCCAAGTACCATACTAGTTGACCCTCACTTGGCATGGGATCCACGGTGCTCACTTGCAATTAGACAGATTTTGGTACCCAAATCAGTTTGGGTCCTTGCAGGTTAGTTCCCTTAGGTACCCACACTTGCTTTACTCTCTTTTGAGATAAAGCTTGTGTCTTGGGCTTCTCGACCTTAGAAAACTGTGACTTCTGCCTTAGAGCAGTTTCACACGTGCAACAGTGTGTGCAAGAGGGGTAGCGGCTCGCTTTAGACCTACCTATGCTCTTCCCATTTTGCTTATATCCTGAAGCGATTCGCTTCGGATTAGCTCTGGGTTTAGAGACTGACTTAGGGTTTCTAATCTGTCGAAGCGGCTCGCTTGGTTTTCTCGAAGCGGTCCAACTAGGGTTTTGACCCCGACTCGCTTGAGAAACCTTGGGAATCTGAAGCGACCCAGTGGAAGCTTCAAAATCTTCCCCCTCAACGTTAGTCCGGTTGGACCATCTCCAGTCCGGATAACGTGACACATAGACATTACTCCTCTTTTTAGGAGGTAGATCCTTTGTCTCTCGTGTCTTGGCTTGAGACTTAGAAGCTTCAACAGTTCTCCCTTTACCCTTGGATTGGTAAGACTTAGCATGTTGAGTGCTAGAGACTGTTGAACTTTGCTTGCCCTTAGGATCTGCCCTTAAAGATATAGACATCTTCATAGGCTTCCTTTTAGGGTTCTCAGCCATTTCGCCTTTATCTTTGTTAGTGGTCGCTTTGGATGCAGTGGGCAATTCCAAAGTGACTGATGGTGTAGTGTGAGATGCACCAACAAAGACAGTCGGCTTGGGAGGTCCACCCTCATATCCAAGGCCAGCTTTCCTACCAAAAGGTAGAAGCGAGCCCTCTAGTGCCTGCCTAGCATATGATGCTTTGTTCAAGTTGGCAACTAGAGCGGACTGGGTTTCATACCTTCCCTCCAAGCTTTGATGTCTAGCAAAGAGATCCTCGAACTTACTAGTCATAGCCCTTAAGTTAAGTTTGACTTCGTCAAGCTCACGGGCTAGCTTTCGGTTCTCCTTCTCGCTTTGAGACAGAGCTTGTTTTACCACTTCGTGGTCGCTTGACAATTTCTGGTGTTTGTCAAACAACTCACTCCATGAAGAGGATTGTTCTTCCTCATTGACAGTGTGTGCTAGTGTAATTGAAGTGATTGAAGGATAGAAGAATACCTCTCGTGTTTCTTCGTCGGTGAGCGCCATGAGTCCAAGATCTTCACGCTCACTAGAGTTGGGATCTGTGAATGCATCAGAGTCGCTTGCTGGATCTTCAGTTGAAGCGACCGACACTTCACTCGCTACGAGCGCTCGCCTTGGAGTATCCCTCTTGGCCTTCAATTCCTCGCGCTCTTTAGCACTGAGCTTTGGGCAATCGGATTTGTAGTGGCCCATCTTGTGGCAGTGGTAACACTCCACATCCATCATGTCTCGCGGGATCGGCTTGGTCGTTTCTTCTCTCTTCCCTTTTCCTTCTCGAGCATCAGTGCTCCTCCCTTTGTATTGCTTATAGAATCTTTTGTACTTGCCCACTCGAGAGTTCATTTTGTTGAAGTTCTTGGATAAGAACGCAATGTGTTCTTCCAACTCTTCCCTCGTCATCTTGGCTAGCGACTGCTCGCTTGGCCCTTCGGCAGCTTTGAATGCTACTCCTTTTGACGTTGTGGGAGCTTCATCCTCTTCGTCGAGGTTCATTCGATTCAGATCGAATTCATGAGCTTTGAGTTCGGAAAATAGAATCTCCGGTGTGAGCTTAGATAGATCCTTGGTAGCTAGGTACAGCTCCTTCATTGTCTGCCACTTCTTTGTGAGAGCTCGGACAATCTTCAGGTTGACTTCCTTATCTGTGAGTTCCTTCCCAAGCGAGTTGAGAGTTGCAGTGATGTTGGTAACTCTCAGCTCGAATGCGTCGATGGATTCTCATGGCTTCATTATTAGGCTTTCAAACTCCCGCATCTGAACGGCGAGTTTGTTCTCCTTGATTTTGTCTGTTCCTTGAGAAATGAGGGCTAGGGTTTCCCACATTTCCTTCGCCATTGCACATTTCCTTATTCGTGGTAGATAGGCGTCCGACACGGTGCTCTGCATCGTGTGGCGTGCAATCTTGTCGAGGTTGGCAACTTTGAAGTCATTTGGAGTATACTCATCCTTATCCTTCTCCACGTACTGTTGTCGACCGTGGGCTGGACGACCTTCAGCGGCTGGAACATCCACAGATATGGCTTTATTGATCTCGATTGGTCCATCTTCAATGACCTCCCACATTCGGTCGTGGATGGAGCACAGGAAGCTCTCGACTCGGAAGCTCCAGATCTCATAGCCTTCAATGGAAAACTGTGGAAGACTAGAAGCACTGTATGTAGACATGGCAAACAGTCAGTAGTATATGCAGTATGCGTGGGTGAGGTTTTGATACACTTAGGAAAATAGGATCCGGTTCAGTGAGACAACGTGAAGCGAGTAGTGGCTCGCTTCAGGTATGCAAAGCAGAGGCTCGAAAGAACCGTTGCTCTGATACCACTTGTTGGTCCCGGTTTGTTAATAGGAAAATACGTAGAGGGGAGGGGGGTGAATACGTATTTTGAAGTTTTTCAACTTCAAATCCCTTAACTCAGAGTAACAAGTAAAGAGCTCGCTTGAAACTTAAGACCTAGCTGAAGCTAGATCTACAGTACGTAGCTAGCCTGCTTGACCGAAGTGAGTACTTGATCAAGAGGGAGTCTTTACTCGTATATGCGGAATTTGGTGAGCTAAAAATCTTTCCTAAGTATTTAAAATTTCCAGATTAGGTTTGTTTAGATGCAATATGCAATGGATAATCAAACAAGTAAGAGTTTAGGGTTAGAGAGATACGACACAGAGAATTATAGTGGTTCGGAGATAACGCTCCAACGTCCACTTTGTTGCACGACAGCAACCGTTCTTTTCACTCAAGAACTTGAAGATTTCGGGCTCTTCAAAAGCCTGGTCAAGATCGAGCTTCACTCGCTTGGATCTGACAAACGCTGGGTGATTCCGGGTTCACACCAACAACCTAACTAGACTGGAAGCTTTACTCGCTTCAGTCGGACAGACGGGGAGATTACAGGCTCTCCTTACAGCCTAGCTTCGATCGAGCTTTACACGAACGATGTAAGTGCAAGCTTGGATCTAGACTCTATGATTGAGGCTTCTTCAATCGGTGAAAGAAGAGCCTTGGATCGAAACAACCTAACGACGACTCAAAAACCTAACAGACAGATTTAGGGTTTTTGGTTGACGAACACACTATGAAGAGCTCTTTACAGTAAGTGCAAAGATGGCTAGAGCTCTTCTTCTAAGCTTGGATATGGAATAGGCTTAGACTCTAAGTGTGAAGGTTGTGAAGACGAGTTCCGATGAACTGGAAACTCGGAGAACACTTGGAAACAAAGACTCGAAGATTTGCTCGAAGGCTTGGGAGTGTTTGTTTGCAGTAGGCTCGAATGCTCAAGTAGTGTTCTATTTCTCTTCGTCTTCATCCTTCACTATTTATAGGCGGAGAGATGGCCGAGATCCGTTGCTTGGTTGGTGGCCTTATCCCTCCTCCTCTCGACAGTACTTGCGCAGGCTGGCACCTTTTTCAGACGTCCAGTTTTGGCATTTTGCCAAAATTGGCTAACTTACAAGGCTAACAGTAACTGGAGCGAGCCAGTACTGTTGCGGCGCCTTTGTCGGCCTGGCAGTCAACTCTTCCGCTCCACTCCGCTTTCGACACGTGGAGATCTCGTAATTAATGCTACGATCTCCTGTTGACTGGAGTTCAAAATATGGGCGGGAGTCGCGCTGTCGCTTTCTGGTAGGTAGTGGCTCGCTTCGCTTTGAAGTTGTAGCGTCCGCTTTAGTTGAGTCACTTCGTAGTCAATCTGTTGTGAGCCGCTTCGGGAGATAAAGTTCCCTAGTGACTGCTTTGGAAATTGATGACTAGAGTTGACTAGCTTTGACTTTACACTGTAGCGCTCGCTTCGCTTCGCTTTGAACTATAGCGCTCGCTTCACTTCGCTTTGAACTGTAGCGCTCGCTTCGCTTCGCTTCGCTTTGGCAGACTTACTTCAAATCTACTGTAGTGATCGCTTCGCTACACTGTTCTTCGGTACGCTTCACTTCAGTTTGCTAGACTTGCTTCGCTTTGGAAAACACACTCTAGCGAGTGGCCTTCACTTGAAATTTTGAAGCCTATAATCTAAACAAAATAAAGAGCCATCCTAACAGAGTAGGCTTGGAAAAATTCTAACTTATCAACTACATCAAAATGGGTCGCTTGGGAACAGAACGCTTTGGGGTTTTGGGATCAAATCAAAACACTAAGATATCCCTTATAGGTTCCCCCTTAACATATTCGTTCTTAACAATTCCCAACATTCCGCCTCCTTCGCTTCAATCACCTCTTCCGTGAAGGCTCTACGGAGATTGAAGATTTTGAAGTATTCTGTCCCCTGGTACGTGATGTACGTGAGGAAGTCTGTGGCTTTGGTGAAGAATTCCTCAGACATCTCCACGTCGGGGGGTACCGGTTGCGAATTGTATCGGCGGCAATATCCCTATCCATCAAGTAGCGATGGAGGGCTCTCTCTTCTGCGGATGAGGGTGCGGGTTTTGTAGGTGGTTTGATGGTTATTTCGGTATTGGCTGTTTGAGTGGTGTCGGCTGAGGTGGCTGTATCTGAGGGGGAGTTAGGTGTTGAGGCTTGTATAGTTTCAGCTTGGGTGGATTGGGGTGGTGCTTGTTGCTGGGTTTCGGTTGGTTTGAACAAGGTAAAGGCGGCTTCAAGGTCTGTATCAAGGAATGGTATTTTGGGAATGGGGTTTGACGAAGTAGATATGTCTTCGTATAGAGAGTGCTTTTGGGTGGTGGAAGCTTCGGGTTGGGGTTGGTTGGTTGTTGAAGCTTCTGGTTCTTGGGGTTGCTGGATTTGGATTTGTGCTGGGGAAGTTTGGGTTTGTGCCTTGACTGGGGAGGGTTGGGGCTTGTCAACTTCTATTTCTTCTTCAAGTGGCTGCTTCTCAGCCTCGCTTGCTTCAAACATTGAAGCCACTCGCTTCACTTTCTTGGCTCGCTTGGGAGCCGCTCGCTTTGCCGGTGAAGCGGCTCGCTTGGACTTTTGTTCAATTTCCCTCTCGGCAACAGGGGCTGCGGGGAGCACCTCCACCTCGATGAATCCTTCGTCCACCACGATCTTATCGGTCTTGTATAGATCAATGTAGATGGTGTTCTTCTTGTACTCTGTGGTGTTTGTCCATCTTCTATTTGGAAACAACTTTTCCAGGGCAAACGACAGTCTGGAGAAGAAACGAAGCTTCCCCTTCCGAAGAATTTCCGTGGTGCTTCCCTTCTCGAATTTGAAATCCTTGGCAATTTCATGCATTTGGTTGATGAACCAACCATGCCAGTTGAATTTTGCTCCGGTTAGACTGCCGACGATGGTGGATGTGGCAAAGATCTTTGTATCAGAAAGCTGGCCCAACGTTCCGACATAGCATGCCACGGATTTGGAGAAAAGCTCGCAGATTAGGTTGAACGGAATTTCCAGATCCGTCCTTATGCTGTTGTGCTTCACCTCGAATTCTGCATTCTTATCGGCGGCGAATCGAGCAAACTCGACATCGACAGATAACTCCAAATCTGAGAGGGAATCCGCTCCCTCCTTTGGCGGGTTGAAAACTCAGGCGACGGTGTCTAAGGCTACTTCCACCGGCAAGCCATCCTGTGGATCGGTGAATATGGAAGTATTCTGCCCTTCCTCAAGATTTAGGAAAAACTCAGCCACAGCCTTGGCTAAGATCTTCTCCGGCCTTGCCGTGACGAACTCCCACAAGCCGGCCGTAGTCACAGCCTTGCGGAAGAATCCATCGGCTTCTACAACTTTCTCGTCGAGGTGAGGCTCGACGTTGATGTTCTCGGTGACGGTGGATACAAACTTCTCCATAGTCTGGGTTGCTGCTTTCTTCACCATGACTGAATGTTTGAGGAGATTTGAGTGAAGATTTAAAAACGGGGGTATGAGACTCGTGAAATTGTAGGAGATGCAGAGCTTTCGTAAGAATGGCAAATTTAGGGGGTGATGAAAGTTTCTGCAAGTCTGCGTCATTCCCTTATATAGATTTAGGGTTCGGCTGACGTGGCAGGGGTGAGTTGGTAATTTCCCCAAAAATCCTGTTCGTATACGGCGGCCATCGGCGATGTGATTGACGTGTCCGGCATCATCATAGTAAAAGTGAGCCATCAAGTTGACTTGGCACTCCACGTGGCCTTCTGCAATTCGTCTCTTCAAACAGCTTCGATCCAGCAGCTGTGATTAAAAAACTGTTGAGATTCAACGGCTGGATCGTGTGCGAATTTCCCGCTTCAAATTTGAAGTGTTGCACGCACCCGAAATATTTGCTTTGTACTTCATCTGCATTAAATGCAAAGTAAAAAGTAAAATTTGCACTCGAGTGTGTACAACTCATACACTCGCTTCGTACCCGCTCGCTTCGAGTGTAGCCGCTTGGCTTTTACTCGCTTGCGAAGTACTCGCTTGGCGTGACTGTTCCACACTCGCTTGCGATGGCTCGCTTGAGTGACGAAGCACTCGCTTGACCATCTGAAGCGATTGGTATAAGAAAATGAAATTTCTTTGACTTTATTTAAAATGTTTCTGACTTACATACTTCAAGGATAAACAAGAATGTTTTCCTCTTTGTATTTGTGTCAGATTCATTTCATATTTTCCACATAGTAAATGAAGGTTTCTAGCACGCTTCACTTTACTTAGTGTACTTGAATTAAAACACTTACCAGTCAATCTCACATTGTAGGAGATTGATACCACATCTGTAGATATTTCTTCAAGCTTGGTCTTCGTGGCATTCATCTCTTCCATCTTCCTCTACGAACTAGAGACTCCTCCATCGAAGGAATGGGGGGGGGGGGGGGGGGGGGGGGGGAGAATGAATAGAGTACACAAGCTTTCTACAACCCAAAGGGAGACTCACTATAGTGTACTTATTCACGATGAAAGGGAGATGAGTACAAGTCCTTATCTCAGAGCAGAATAGGACAGGATGACAATGAGAATGCTCTGACAAGACATTCTCGTTTTTACGCAGAAGCATGTCACCAGCCCTGCAACCTTTTGAAGTAAAAGGTAAACCTTCAAGCTCTCCTCTAGAATCTACAGAATGAATATGCATTCGACTCGCTTGACCCAAAATAGGGAAAATTGAAGTGATGCAATATTCAGGGTGGGAGATGAATGAATAGACACCCGGCAGCTCAAGTCAATGAAGAGTGAGTAGAAAGTGAGTGTTTATCCATGATGAAGGAGATGAGAAGACATGCTCCTCTTCGGCGGAAAGATGGCAAGAGGACGCAAGGTCTAGGTACCAGCCTTGCCTAAGCTTTCACCGTTTTTACGTGGGAAGGCCCGATACAAAACCCCACAACCGTTACTAGAAACGGTACTTGCTAGTGTTTATACCCACTAGCTAGGAATCCTAGGCTAGGTAGCAGCTTTCCTTGCTCGCTTTGGAAGTAGACTGCTCCAAGAGCAATCAATAGTTCCCCTGTTTCACCAAAAAGTGTTCGCAATAGAACGAAATCCTATCGTAGCACTAGCAAGTAAAACCTAAGTATCGAATCTCAAGGAAAACTTAACAGGGCAATTAATTACGTAGTAAAAATCTAATCTAAGAAAGCAAGTAAAGAATATTTTGGGGTTTTTGTTTTAAATCCTAGGCAAATAAAATAAATCAAGCACGTAAATAAAAGCAATTAAATAACTAATCTAGAACTCAAGAAATAAATCTAAGAATTAAACTAGAAGAAAGCAATAAATCTACCTAGGCAAGAATCGAAAAGAAAGCAATAAAGAAAGCAACGAAGGAAACGAAAGCAAAGAAAGAAACATAAATAAATCTAGACATGATGAATTGAAATCTGGAAATTAAAAGCAAATTAATCTAACTTGAAAACTTTGAAAAACGAAAGAGAATTGAAAGCAAGAAAACGAATCTAGACTTTAAACTTGAAATCGAAAGAACGAAATTAAACTAAGGAATTTAAACGGAGCAATTAAGAAAACGAATCTAAAACGAAAGCAAGCAATTAAAACGAATAAACGAAAGCAATAAAAGAACTTACGAAAATTGAGACGAAGAACGAAGAACTTGAATTAAATAAAGCGTCTTGAATTAAATTGCAAAAACGAAGAACGAATCCGGATCCGAACAATAGAAAGCTAAACTAAAGTATTTGAATCTGAAAACTAAAGCTAAACAATGATAAAAGGTGATACCAATTCGTGTACAAGGATGATATATATATACTAGGTAAAAACCTAGATAAATAAGGAAAGGATAGCTGGCCGGAGCGTTGGACGGTCGTCCAACGTACGTTGGACGCTCGTCCAACGTCGCACTCGCTCGCTTCTTCAATATCTACTCTGGACGCTCGTCCACAGCATCAGCGCGCTCGTCCAGAGCACTCTGGACGGTCGTCCAGAGCCTTGGACGATCGTCCAGCGTCTTGCTCGCTCCAAACTTGATATTTCCTCAATTCTTTGCCTTTTTCGAGCCGTTTCCTTCCGTTTCTTCCACCTAACTATCCTACACGAACCAAACTCCAAACAACCGAATCATAGCAAAAGACAAACAAAATGACACAAAAACACAACGAAAACGGACTCGAAAACACTACGAAAATACTAACATTTACACACCAATCAAACTCCCCCACACTTAGACCTTTGCTTGTCCTCAAGCAAAACAAAACAAACAATAGACTCAAGTATCGTGAACTATATTGGCCTCAAAGCTTTTCAAAAACAACTCTCATATTCATGATCAAAACTATGCACACAACCTTAGCATCAATCAACACAATCTACTCAACTAATTCAAAGTATGCTAATCCATCAAAGAACACTCCCAAACATGTGAAATTTTGTATATGAAAGTGAACACTCAACTCTCTCAAAGAAAAGATGTAATATAATGCACATCAAGAAGGTTCACTCAACATCAATGCAATGCAACATGTTTACCATAAGCTTGCCTTTAATCTCAACATCTCCACCTAATGTAATACCTACAAACAAGGATCAAAAAGGTCTTTATATAAGCTTGTAATGTAGGGACATTGGTTAAGGTAGGGAATATATAGGCTAAGTGACTCAAAATGCTCTAAATCATCAACCTCTTTTTCAACTCCAACCAAAGTATGGATTTTAATCTCCATCTTCTACCCTCCAACACACCAATTACAAACTCAAAGATGTTAAACTATACAAATCAAAGCTAACTATCCCCTTATGCTTATTTTTTTCTTTTCCTTTTCTTTTTTTTTTTCTCTAGAGCTCAACTAATACATGTTCTTTCTAATTTGAACAAAGGCTCTATTTTTTTTATTATCTCTTTTTTTTTTTTTTTCTTTTCTCTTTTTTAAAGCTCATAGGGATAGCTAACTACACGTAAACAAGCATCTAATTTTTTTCTCTCTTTCTCTCCTTCTACACCACAACAAATACTTTTCAATTATCTCCTCCATATCACCAACTACAACTAAGGATACCCATAATCATCCAAACCTCCTATCATCCGGTTTCACAAAGAACGGCTAATAAAGGCTCAAAAGGGGTAAACAAAGGATTATGAACAAGGTTAGTGTATAGGAATCATGTGGCTACGAAAGAATGGCCTAAGATCATCTCCTAGTTCGTAAGTATACTAAGGTCTTGATGGAGAAACAAGGCAAGTTCTAGAAACAATGAAGCATGCATGATCACTCAATCAAAGAATAAGCATAAATATGCACAAATAGCTCAAATCTCACGGGTTCAAACTAACTAGTTCCCGACATCATAGCATACATCAAATTCATCGAATAAAATGCGTCGCTTCGCCAAGGTTCCATGCATAATAAAGATCATGAATTTTCCAAAAATCAACAATTCTCTATCATTGGCCAAGTCCACAATACTATCATCACATGCTTACTTGACTCAATTAACACCTAATGACTCAACAAAATTAAAAACTACATGCCAAAAGTTCAAAGACCCCCCCCCCCCCCCCCCCCCCCCCCCCCACACACACACTTAAAATCAAGCAATGTCCCCATTGCGAGAAAATAAAAAGGAAAGGGATAAAGAGAACTTATCGCAATATGACGAACACAAATACTCAAAATCTCGAGAGACTCCAAGTATCACCTACAAAACAAACACAAAACACAAATACCAAAGCGTAAAATCGAACAAAATAAAGAGAAAACAATAAAAGACTCAAACAAAAATAAAAGACACAAACATGCTATGGGTTGAAGAAACCTCGGAAACGTGGATCATTCCATCGGGGATCGTAAGGAGACCACCAACGAGGGTCGTTCGGGTCCGGTGGAGTAGAGGTAGAGGTAGAGGCCACCGAGAAGTCGGTAAAACGAGTCAAGTGACTCTCCATGTGGGACACCCGACTATTCAACCCCGTCACTTGGGTCGACAAATCATCGAACCGATTAAACACATTCTCTTGGAATTGTGTAAAATCGGTCCTAAAGTCGGCCCAATATGGGGGAACCTCGGCCTCCATATTCTGACGAGCCCGGACGCGATCTTGACTAATGTAGTAGTGAATCAAACGCTCGTTGTCGTCCGGGACGTGCTGCTGCTCCTCCTCGTCTACATCCTCTTCTTCACCCTCGTTGTGCTCCTCATCATCGTCTCCGTCCTCATATTCCTCCTCCTCATCCTCCGACTCTTGACTTGGGAGACCATGGTGACGACGAGCGGCATGATAGGCAATAACAGACGCTCTCTCCCGAACGGGAACGAACTCGGTCGCCCCTCGCTTGAGATGAGCGTTGATAAGCTCATTGAGGGTAATCTCCTTGCTTCGAGTTAAGCCGGCGCTTTGAGAAATATCCACTCGCAAATGGCGTGCCAAACCTGTAGCCACATAACTCAAAGTAGGGTGTGCTCCACTCTTGGTTTGCACGTTAGTAAGTTGGGACCATATAAACGGAGCCACACACACCCTAATATTGTTAGAAGCACAATGGAGCAAATAAATTTCTAACGCATTCACCTTATTATGCTCTTTCTTACCAGTAATCATGCAAGACAGAAAACGATGAAGAATTAATAAAGCATGATCTTTGATAAAGGCACTCGGCACACCAGAAGCTTTATAATTAGTAACACCCGTCAACGCAAACCAAGCATTCGACACATTGAAATCAGACGGCATGAACTCAGATAAACCATCACCCAAATGAAAACCAAACGCTTCATGCATCACCCGCCTAGGAATTTCCCACAACTCACCCCTAAAAGTTGCATACATACAAAGCTCATTCTCCTCATTACGTTCTAACCTAAAACTAGAACACATTTCAATACATAAGCTCTCATGACCCTCCCAAGCATGCGTAATTAAATTCATAAGGCCCAAACAGTCTATGTAACCTCTAAGCGTCTCCCAAATAGGTAAGCGACGAAGAAAATCCACATTGAAATGCCTAGGAGGTCTAATATCCTTGCCACGTAAACGGTGATAAAAGTTCGTAGTTTCAAACCTCTCCGTCGGGAAGGGAACGTTCCGTTGACGGCCATAAAGCTCTGGAGAAACTCCGGACGGGTGGTAGTCGGGGCGGCGATGCAACGGAATGCGTGCATCGGTGAGAGGGCGGGCTTCTCCGAGCTCTCCACGAACCATGGTAGTGACAGGGGTGGAACGGGGATGAGATGGGAATGGATTGACAACGAAAACGGGCCGGAACGGACCGAAAATGAAATCGGGCAGCAGCTGGGTTGGACGCTCGTCCACTACTCCTTGGACGCTCGTCCAAGGTGAATTTGGTGCTGGGCGAGCGCTGGACGTGGGCTCGTCGGCGGCGAGCGACGGAAAGTGCACAGCGGTAAGCGGAGGTGAAGAATGGACGTGGAAGCGCGGCTACTGGTGGTGGTGGAAGTCGACGGTGGTGGCACCTGGTGGCGGCGTCAGATTCCGGCGACGGTAGCGGCGGCGGCGGCAAGTATGAACGGCGGCGATTGGCTGCTCGAGATGGTCTATGCTGCACTGTGGAGGAGAAACTATGAGAAAGAGAGGGATGGGATAAGGGGGTTAAGTGAAAACCTAGGGGAATTCGAGTTGAAATCGAATTGAGGGCCCGTCATGCGCTGGACGCTCGTCCAATGTACGTTGGACGCCCGTCCAGCGCGGCGTTCGCAGAAAATTGAAGGGCTGAATTACGTTGGACGCTCGTCCAACACACGTTGGACGCTCGTCCAACGTGACCCTCGCTGAAATTTGAAAAACTCGCATAAAATGCGCTGGACGCTCGTCCAGGTTGCTCTGGACGCTCGTCCAACGCGGCCCTCGCAAAAATATGCTCGAAATCTCCATTTTTTTTCACCCTCTTTAAGCCTTCCGGGCCTTTGCAATCCGTAGCAACTAATCCGTGCACAAGCACTTAAAGAAAAACACACGAAAAATAATGAAAATAAAAAGAAAATACATCCTATTCTACAAAAATAAAATAGAGAAAGTGGGTTGCCTCCCACCAAGCGCTTGTTTAACGTCATTAGCTTGACGTACCAAAAACTCAAGAGAGAAGTGGAGGGTCGGAGATGAGAATCGTCTCCACCGTGTGAGGTAATGTTGTCCCTTCGATATATGGCTTCAATCGTTGCCCGTTGACCGAGAAAATGTATCCCGAATCCTCGTTCTTGATTTCCACCGCACCATGAGGGAAAACTTGCACCACCGTGTATGGACCTCCCCACCTAGACTTAAGCTTACCCGAAAATAATCGAAGTCGAGAGTGAAAGAGAAGTACCTTCATTCCGGGTTTGAACTCCTTGAAGGCTATGCGTCTATCATGTAGACGTTTCACCTTGTCCTTGTAAATCTTGGCATTGTCGTAGGCTTCGTTCCTTAGCTCGTCGAGCTCCTCCATTTGCAAAATCCTCCGATCATGAGCATCGTCGAGGTCGAAATTGATGCGCTTGAGGGCCCAATATGCTTTGAACTCGATCTCAACGGGCAAATGGCACGACTTACCATAGACGAGCCTATAGGGACTCATCCCAAGCACGCCTTTGTAAGCCGTACGATATGCCCAAAGAGCTTCGTTCAACTTGTCGGCCCAATCCTTCCTCGATGGCTTGACCGTCTTCTCTAAAATCCCCTTGATTTGGCGATTGCTCGTCTCCGCTTGTCCCGAGGTTTGTGGATGATAAGGAGTCGCCACCTTGTGAGTGATGGCGTTCTTCTTCATGAGCTTGGCGAACAATTTGTTGCAAAAATGCTTTCCCCCATCACTAACGATCACACGAGGGAAACCAAACTTACACAAAATATTTTCCTGCACAAACATCAAGACAACGTGAGAATCGCACGTCCTTGTGGGGATGGCTTCAACCCACTTGGACACATAATCGACCGCAAGTAAAATGTATTCGAAACCATGGGATTTAGGAAAAGGTCCCATAAAGTCGATGCCCCACACATCAAAAATCTCAACCACTAAAATAGGATTAAGGGGCATCTCATTACGGCGACCTATAGAACCTGTGCGTTGGCAACGATCGCATGCAAGGTAGAAGGCTTGAGCATCCTTGAACAAGGTAGGCCAATATAATCCACTTTGTAGCACCTTATGAGCAGTCTTTTGGCCTCCAAAATGTCCTCCACTCGGCTCCTCGTGACAATGTCGCAGCACCTCGGTTTGCTCGTGGTCGGGAACGCACCTTCGAATCACCTCGTCCTTCCCAAGCTTGAACAAGTGAGGATCCTCCCAATAGTATTGCCTACACAAATGAAGAAACCTTTTCTCTTCTTGAGCGTTAAGGACGGGTTTAGTGTCCTTATCTGCCAAGTAATTAGCAATATCGGCAAACCAAGGAGTAGCACTCACTTCATTAACATTCTCAAAGGGAAAGGAATCACAAATATCATCAAGAGAAACATAAGGGGGAGGTGAATCGAGACGAGAGAGATGGTCGGCCACAAGATTATCACTACCTTTTCTATCGCGAATTTCAATGTCAAATTCTTGCAATAATAAGACCCATCTAATCAACCTAGGTTTTGCTTGGGCTTTAGTCAAAAGATGTTTAAGAGCACCATGATCACTATAAATAATCAGCTTAGACCCTATGATGTAAGATCTAAATTTATCTAAGGCAAAAACAACGGCAAGCATCTCTTGTTCGGTGGTGGTGTAATTCACTTGAGCCGGATTAAGAGTTAAACTAGCATAGTAAATCACACGAAGCATCTTATCGACTCTTTGACCCAAAACAGCCCCTACGGCATTATTAGACGCATCACACATAATTTCAAAAGGCAATGACCAATCGGGACCAACTACAACGGGAGCAGAGATGAGTTTTTCTTTTAAAGTGAGAAAAGCATTCATAACAAGACTCATCAAAGTGGAAAGGCACATCTTGAGCAAGCAAACGACAAAGAGGTTGGCTAATTTTAGAAAAATCCTTAATGAATCGTCTATAAAAGCCCGCATGACCAAGGAAACTCCTAATACCTTTGACATCACTAGGTGGTGGCAATTTTTCAATCACCTCCACTTTCGCTTTGTCGACCTCTATGCCCTTACTCGAAACTATATGGCCTAAAACAATTCCACTTCTAACCATAAAATGACTCTTTTCCCAACTCAAGGTAAGTCCACTCTCAATGCATCTCTTAAGGACTCTCTCTATTTTCAACAAGCAATCATGGAAAGACGACCCGAAAACAGAAAAATCATCCATAAAAATCTCTACAAAATCACCGATAAATTCTGAAAAAATAGACATCATGCATCTTTGGAACGTACCCGGTGCGTTGCAGAGACCAAATGGCATCCTCCTATAAGCGTAGGTCCCAAAAGGGCTTGTGAAGGCCGTCTTTGCTTGATCCTCCGGAGCTATCGCAATTTGGTAGTAACCTGACAAGCCATCTAGAAAACAATAAAATTCTTGCCCGGCTAACTTATCAAGCATTTGATCAATAAAAGGGAGAGGAAAGTGGTCCTTTTTGGTGGAAGCATTGAGCTTCCGATAATCAATGCACATCCTCCAACAGGTAACCGGGCGCGAGGCGACCAACTCATCCTTCTCGTTCTTTGACACCGTGATACCTCCCTTCTTTGGAACGACGTGCACCGGGCTAACCCACTCACTATCGGCGATGGCATAGATAATCCCCTCCGCCAATAGCTTGTAGATCTCCTTGCGCACGACCTCCATGAGCATTGGGTTGAGCCTCCTTTGTCCATCTCGTTTGGGGCGAGCGCCTTCTTCGAGATTGATGCGGTGCATGCACGTGGCCGGGCTAATTCCTCAGATATCCGCCAAGCTCCATCCAAAAGCGAGCTTGTTCTCCTTGAGTATGCCCACCAAAGCTCCTTCCTCTGCAAGAGACAAAGAAGAAGAGATGATTACGGGTTTTTGATTGCCTCCCTCTAAAAATATATACTTCAAATGCGATGGCAGCTCTTTCAACTCCAAAGGCTCCGGAATCTTCGAGCCGGGCTCGGGGTCTTGAGGTGGAAACGGTAGCTTGATTCCAATATCCCTCTCCATTCGCTCCCATTCCATTTGATCTCCGGATCCCCAACACACTTCCTCGGACTCAAAATCCTACACAAAAGAACACTCGGCCAAGGCATCAACCTTATCGATGAAAGAACAATTATCAATTAAATTGACCGATGACATAGGCCGACTCTTATGCACAGAAAACGAGACATCCTCTCCTAATACGGACATCTTAATCACACCACTCTTCACATCAATCAAAGTATTAGTAGTAGCCATGAAAGGACGACCTAGCAAAAGTGTGTGCTCAATACCATTTTCTTGTACCTCACCTATCTCTAAAACCACAAAATCAACGGGAACAATCAAACCCCCTACGCGAACAAGAATATCCTCAATAATACCTCTAGGGTACCTAATAGACCTATCCGCCAATTGAAGGCTCATGCGAGTGGGTTTAAGTTCTCCTAACTCTAATTGCTTAAAGATAGAATAAGGCATAAGATTAATACCGGCACCTAAATCTAGCATACCACATGCTTCCTTACCATTACCTAAGGAGATAGTGATAACGAAAGAACCTGGATCTCGTTGCTTAGGTGGAAGAGGGTGTTGCATAATTGATGTCACCACCTCCGATACCGCAATCGTCTCCATCTCATCGAACGGCTTCTTCCTCGATGTCAGCTCCTTCACGAACCTCACGAACGGTGGCACGTTGCGAATAACATCAAGGAGGGGCAAGTTCACGTCCACCTTTGAAAGAAGCTTGTAGAGATCGGCGAATTGTTGATCGCGCTTCTTGTTCTTCACACGACTTGGATAAGGAATGGGAGGAACATAAGGATTGGACGTCTTGTGGAGAGATTGAGACTCTTTCTCACCTTCCTCGGACTCCGTGTGTGCATTCTGGGCGCTGGACGGTCGTCTAGTGTCGGCTGGACGCTCGTCCAAGGAAGGGCTCGCACTCTGCTCTTGTTCAGCGTTGGACGGTCGTCCAGTGTGCTCTGGACACTCGTCCAGCGCGGGCTTCGCTGAAAGGTTGTCTGGCGCTCGTCCAGGGGCAAGCGTGACGGTGGGCGGCCGGCCAACGTTGGACGGTCGTCCAGAAACGCTGGACGGTCATCCAGAGTGTTGTGCTGCCAGATTTTTGCTCGATCCCCATCGCGAATTCGGGCTCCACCTATCATTCGAACGGCCTTGAGGCGGCATTGTGACTCCATTATCCACGTGCCTCCCGCTCCGCAACACCGAGACAGCTTGGGCTTGATGCGGTGAAAAAGGGGGAACATATGGGGGATATTGCACCTCGTTAGCTTGTTGTGGTTGAATCCCTTGGCTCGGAATCCGCCCCGGTTGTTGCATCAAGTGCATAGATCCAGAAATTTGGCCAATGGCCGTCTCGAGCCGCTTTATGTTTGCATCAAGTGCATGGAAACGATCCTCATCGGCGGGAGGCTTTTGTGGAGGTCCTTGAGGACGAGAGTTCGGGTATGGTGGTGGTGGTGTAGGATTAGATTGAGGAGGGTAGTATGGAGGTGGTGGATAATATGGATTTGGAGGATATTGAGGGGGTGGATAATATGGTGGAGGTTGAGGGTAGTAGGGATTTGGTGGAGGAGGATAGGGGTTATTATATGGTGGAGGACGCCTATTTGGATAGGTAGGGGGGTTACCTTGCCCTTGTGTCGGCCTCAGATTTTGGTAGCGTCCATTATATCCCCCTTGGTATCCTTGAGGTGGTACTTGAGGTGGGTATCCTTGAGCGGCGTAGACCTCGGCTCCTCCTTCGTATTGAAACTCCCCCATGTTGTGGCACACCTCCTTGATGTGTCCAAGCTCTCCACAAATCTCGCATTGATCGGGCTTCCTCTCTTCCTCCTTCGGGGCCGGTGCACTTTGCTTAACCTTCAAATTCTCGAGATCCCTATACATGTCGGCAATTTGCTTCTTCAAGTCGGGGCTCATCGAAATTGCACTCGCCTCCACTTTCCTCGGTCTAGCTGATTTTTGTTGAGAACTCGCAGCAAGCGTCTCAAATATATCCTTCAACTCTTCAGCCGTCTTGACCGCTATGTTGCCTCCGGCCGAACTATCTACCATGAATTGGCAAGTTTGGTTGAGGGCGTCGTAGAAATATTGCCAAAGCAACTCCGGTGCCATTTGATGATGAGGGCATTGTTGAAGTAGCTCTTGGAACCTCTCCCATGCTTTGTGAAACGGCTCATCGTTGTCTTGGGAGAAATTCATAATCTTTGATCGCACCTCTTGAGTCTTGCGGTTCGGGTAGTACATGAGCATGAACTTCTCGCATACCGCATTCCATGTGGCGAGAGAGTTGGCCGGGAGTGCCAAATACCACGACCTTGCTCGATCCTTGAGGGTGTACGGGAAGCACTTCATCTTCAAGGTGTCCTCCGTGAGTCCCGCGAGTGGGAAAGTTTGCACCACCGTGCAAAACTCTCGGATGAACGTCAAAGCATCCTCGTTGGCCAGCCCATGGTAGGATGGAAGCAACGCCATGTGGTGAGGTTTAAGCTCATGATTCCTGACCGCTTCCGTCAGGACAATCG
Source organism: Thymus mandschuricus (assembly GCA_029379335.1). Lineage (NCBI taxonomy): Eukaryota > Viridiplantae > Streptophyta > Magnoliopsida > Lamiales > Lamiaceae > Thymus > Thymus mandschuricus. Next base: position 20,094,592 of record CM057076.1, on the reverse strand, counting down.
CCGAAGTGGTGGCTGTGAATGTGGGGCGAGCAAAATCGCCCATGACTCTAGCTGCCATGGCTTCGGGCTCTGCAAACAACAAGACTAAACCAAAGTCTTGAGAATCGATCTCCTCGTTCTCCTTCGCGGCTAAGATCGCTTTCCTTTGATGGATGTTGTCGACGTAGGGCGCTAAATTCCTTTGAAGACTTCGGCGACCATGCATAAACAACACTCAACAAACGGGTTAAACGCACCGAGTGGGAGAGATAAGAAAATCGAAGAAACACAAATAAAAATAAAGCAAATAAAAATACTACACAATAAATCGCCTAAAGTTTTCCCCGGCAACGGCGCCAAAATTTGTTTCACCAAAAAGTGTTCGCAATAGAACGAAATCCTATCGTAGCACTAGCAAGTAAAACCTAAGTATCGAATCTCAAGGAAAACTTAACAGGGCAATTAATTACGTAGTAAAAATCTAATCTAAGAAAGCAAGTAAAGAATATTTTGGGGTTTTTTTTTAAAATCCTAGGCAAATAAAATAAATCAAGCAAGTAAATAAAAGCAATTAAATAACTAATCTAGAACTCAAGAAATAAATCTAAGAATTAAACTAGAAGAAAGCAATAAATCTACCTAGGCAAGAATCGAAAAGAAAGCAATAAAGAAAGCAACGAAGGAAACGAAAGCAAAGAAAGAAACATAAATAAATCTAGACATGATGAATTGAAATCTGGAAATTAAAAGCAAATTAATCTAACTTGAAAACTTTGAAAAACGAAAGAGAATTGAAAGCAAGAAAACGAATCTAGACTTTAAACTTGAAATCGAAAGAACGAAATTAAACTAAGGAATTTAAACGGAGCAATTAAGAAAACGAATCTAAAACGAAAGCAAGCAATTAAAACGAATAAACGAAAGCAATAAAAGAACTTACGAAAATTGAGACGAAGAACGAAGAACTTGAATTAAATAAAGCGTCTTGAATTAAATTGCAAAAACGAAGAACGAATCCGGATCCGAACAATAGAAAGCTAAACTAAAGTATTTGAATCTGAAAACTAAAGCTAAACAATGATAAAAGGTGATACCAATTCGTGTACAAGGATGATATATATATACTAGGTAAAAACCTAGATAAATAAGGAAAGGATAGCTGGCCGGAGCGTTGGACGGTCGTCCAACGTACGTTGGACGCTCGTCCAACGTCGCACTCGCTCGCTTCTTCAATATCTACTCTGGGCGCTCGTCCACAGCATCAGCGCGCTCGTCCAGAGCACTCTGGACTGTCGTCCAGAGCCTTGGACGATCGTCCAGCGTCTTGCTCGCTCCAAACTTGATATTTCCTCAATTCTTTGCCTTTTTCGAGCCGTTTCCTTCCATTTCTTCCACCTAACGATCCTACACGAACCAAACTCCAAACAACCGAATCATAGCAAAAGACAAACAAAATGACACAAAAACACAACGAAAACGGACTCGAAAACACTACGAAAATACTAACATTTACACACCAATCATCCCCCTTAACCATAGCCTTAACAATCTTGTTAGTTGGTAGGGAACATCTTCCAACACTCCACCTTTCTCCGCCTTATTTCTCCTTCTTCAAGCGAGTGAGTTTTGAAGCGACTTGCTTGAATTGGTGAATATCCAAGGCGAGGGTCGCTTGAGGGCAAGCGTCCACACCCTTGTGCATCCTGGATCTAGCACTCTTCACCAGGGTCTAGTAACCCTAATTCCATGCATAGCTGGTTGAAGCGAGACTCAGCTAGAGGCTTGGTGAGGATATTTCCTCGCTGGAGATCGGTATGGATTTTCTCGAGCTTGATATCCCTTTTCTCGACATGATCACGAATGAAGTGATGTCGAATTTCCACGTGCTTACATCTGGTATGAAGCACTAGATTCTGCAAGATACATATTGCACTGTTGTTGTCGCAGAAGATTGGAATCTCATTCGCTTCAACTTTGTAGTCCTTCAACTGCTGACGAAGCCATAGGATTTGAGAACAGTAGCTTCTAGTGGCCATATACTCGGCTTCAGTCGTTGAAGTAGCTACACTGGTTTGCTTCTATGAAAACCATGAGATCAGCTTGCTTCCCAAGAATTGACAAGTGCCCAACGTTGATTTCCTATCAACACGGCATCCTCCATAGTCAGCATCTGAATATCATGTGAGCTCCAGATTGTCTTCAGCAGGATACCACAACCCCATGTTGACGGTGCCTTTGAGATAGCGAAGGATTCGCTTGGCAGCTTCAAGATGGCTGTGCTTGGGATTGCTTTGGAAGCGAGCACATACTCCAACTGCAAAGACTATATCTGGCCTGCTTGCAGTGAGATAGAGAAGGGATCCGATCAAAGCACGGTAGTCTGTAGCATCCACAAACTTCCCTTCTAGATCTGGCTCCATCTTACAGTTGGTTTATACAGGGATCTTCACAGCTTTAGGATGCGGAACACCGAACTTGGCAAGCATATCTTGAGTATACTTAGCTTGATTGATGAAGATTCCATCATCTTGCTGCTTCACTTGAAGACCTAGGAAGCAACTCATCAAGCCTATCATTGACATCTCATATTTGGTCTTCATTAGCTCCCCAAACTTCTCGCTAAGCCACTGGTTTGGTGACCCAAATATGATGTCATCCATATAGATCTAGACCCATAGCATATCTTCTCCATGATTTATGGTGAAGAGAGTCCGATCTATCTTCCCTTTGTGGAATCCATTATCCACCAAGAACTGAGATAGCGTATCATACCACGCTCTAGGCGCCTGCTTCAACCTATACAGGGCCTTCTTCACTCTATACACTTTATTTCCTTGCTTGAAACCCGGCGGCTGCTCCACATACACTTCTTCTTTGAGCTCTCCATTGAGAAATGCGCTCTTGACGCCAATTTGATAGACTTTAAATTTCTTAGCCGCTGCATAGGCAAGAAATAGTCTAATTGCTTCAAGCCTTGCTACTGGAGCGAAAGTCTCATCGAAATCGATCCCTTCCTCTTGGCAGTAGCCCTTGGCGACGAGTCGAGCCTTGTTTCTAACAACGTTGTGGTCCTCGTCCGTCTTGTTTTTGAACACCCACTTGGTACGAATCACATGCTGGAATTTGGGACGATCCACGAGATACCATACATCATTTCTGGTGAATTGGTTTAGCTCCTCTTGCATGGCAATCACCCAATTGGAATCTGCTAGGGCTTCCTCCACGCTTGTTGGCTCGATGTTGGACAGAAAGCAATTAAACATAGCACTTTCTCCAAACACTTGGCTTATGGTCACCACGCCTTTGGATAAATCTCCAATGATTTGGCTTGGTGAATGATTCTTAAGCCATGCACGCTTGGATCCACCACCTTCTTCTTCTTCATCATGCGGGTCGCTTGCTTCTTCATCTGAAGTGACCTGAATGGGTGCTTGGCCTACACTCGCTTCTTGAGTTTTGGGGGTAGCTTCATCCTCCTCTTGGGCAACTTGATCGTTTTAATCCTTGATTTCTTCATCATCTTCAAGCATGTCCCAAGTCAGTGGATTGATGGGTTCCTCGCTTGAATTCTTATCATTCACTTGAACCTGTTCCTATGGAAGACTTAAGGAAGATTCATCAAATACGATATGGGGTGATTCCTCCACAATTAGGGTTTTGCAGTTGAATACTCTGTAAGCTTTGCTAGATGTAGAATATCCTAAGAATATTCCTTCATCTGCTTTGCTTTCGAAAGTTTTCAATTGTGACTTCCCGTTGTTGTGAATGAAGACCCTACAACCAAAGATATGGAAATAAGAGATGTTAGGAATTCTCCCTGTCCATATTTCATATGGTGTTTTGTCGAATCGTTTGTTGAGAAGCGTCCGATTCTGTGTATAGCATGCAGTATTGGCAGCTTCAGCCCAATACGTCATTGGCAGCTTTGAATCAGCAATCATAGTACGAATGGCTTCCTTGATGATTCAATTTCTTCTTTCTGCTACTCCGTTCTGCTGAGGTGTGCGTGCTGAGGACGTCTGGTGTGCTATGCCATGCTCCATACAGTATGCTTCCATGGTTGAGTTTAGAAACTCTGTGCCTTTGTCGGAGCGAATGGTGGCGATCGCTTGATTTTTCTCCATGGCAAGACGCTTGAGCAATTGTGGCAGCTTGGACAGTGTCTCCTTCTTGCTGAAGAGAAATACAACCCAAGTGTAGCGAGAGAAGTCGTCGACTACAACAAGAGTGTACTTCCTTCCATTGATGCTTACTGGAGTGACTGGTCCAAACAGATCCATGTGAAGCAGCTCCAGCACTCGCTTGGATGATGCTTAATCTAGACTGGTGAAGTGCTTCTTCGTCTGCTTCCCTCGTTGGCATGGTGAGCATGGATGATCTTTTACAAAGACCTCATTAGGTATGCCCTGCACCAAGCCTTTTCGAGCTAACCGGTTGATCGTCTTGAAGTTGAGATGGTTCAAGCGTCGGTGCCATAGCCATCCAAATTCAGTAGCACTCCTAGCGACCAAGCACGTCTCCTCTTTGCATCTGTCCCTTTGCGCAATGTAGACATTCCTTTGTCTAATTCCAGTGAGTGTAATCTGGGATGTCAGCTTGTTCTTCACAATGCACTTGTTGGAGATGAACTCCACATTGTATCCTTTGTCACAGAATTGTGAGATGGATAGCAAGTTGTGCTTTAGTCCTTCCACGTAGGAAACTTCTTCAATCTTGAGCTTTCCTATCTTTAGTACGCCGTATCCTTTAGTGCTTCCTTTAGAGTTGTCACCAAAGGTTACATGTGGACCCTTCTTCTCCATATAATTTTGAAGTAGAGCTTTCATGCCAGTCATGTGTCTTGAACACCCACTGTCCAAGTACCAAATTGGTTGACCTTCACTTGGCATGGGGTCCATGGCGCTCACCTGCTATTAGACAAGTTTTGGTACCCAAATCAGTTTGGGTCCTTGCAGGTTAGACCCTTTAGGTACCCACACTTGCTCCATTCTCTTCTGAGAGTTAGCTTATGTTTTGGGGTTCTCGACCTTCTTAAATTGTGACTTTTGCTTAGATGCAGCTTCACATGTGCAACAGTGTGTGCATGAGGGGTAGCAACTCGCTTGAGACACACCTATGCTCTTACCCTTTTGCTTATATCCTGAAGCGACTTGCTTTGGATTAGCCTTAGGCTTAAAGACTGACTTAGGGTTTCTGTTCTTTGCAAGCGACTCGCTTGGTTTCTTTGAAGCGGTCAACTTAGGGTTTTGACCCTGACTCGCTTGAGAAACTTTTGGGATTTGAAGCGACCTCTTGGGTGCTTCAAACACTTCCCCCTCAACGTAAGTACGGTTGGACCATCTCCAATCCGACTCACGTGACACGTAGACATTACTTCTCTTTTTGAAAGGAAGATCCTTTGTCTCTGGTGTCTTAGTTTGAGACTTAGAAGCTTCAATAGTCTTCCCTTTACCTTTTGATTGGTAAGTTTTAGCATTGTGAGTGCTAGGGACTGTTGAACTATGTTTACCCTTAGATTCTTATCTTGAAGATATAGACATCTTCATTGGTTTCCTCTTAGGGTTCTCAAATGCTTTGCCCTTGTCTTTGTTAGTGGTTGCTTTGGAGGCAGTGGGCACATCCAAAAGAACTGATGGTGTTGTGTTAGAAGCACCAACAAAGACTGTAGGCTTGGAAGGTCCACCCTCATATCCAAGGCCTCCCTTCCTACCAAAAGGTAGAAGCGAGCTCTCTAGTGCCTGCCTAGCGAATGAGGCTTTGTTCAAGTTGGCCATTAGATTGGATTGGGTTTCATACCTTCCTTCCTTAAATTAATCTTGACTGAGTCAAGTTCAGTGGCTAGCTTTCGGTTCTCTCTCTCGCTATTAGACATAGCTTGTTTCAACATTTCGTGGTTGCTTAGCAAATTAGAGTGCTTGTTAAGCAACTCACTCCATGTCGAGGAATGAACTTCCTCTTCGTGCTCGTGTGCCAGTGTAATTGAACTGATTGAAGGATAGAAAAATACCTCCCCTGTATCTTCATTGGTGAGCGCCATGAGTCCAAGATCCTCTCCCTCGCTGGAATTTGGATCAGTGAATGCATCTGAGTCGCTTGAGACATCATCATTTGAAGCGACTGGTAGTTCACTCGCTACAAGCGCTCGCCGGGGAGAGTCTCTCTTTGCCTTCAATTCTTCTCGCTCCTTGGCACTTAGCTTTGGGCAGTCAGACTTGTAATGGCCCATTTTGTGGCAGTGATAGCACTCCACATCCATCATGTCCCTTGAGATCGGCTTTGTCGTCTCTTCTCTCTTTCCTTTTCCATCACGAGCATCAGTGCTCTTTCCCTTGTACTGCTTGTAAAACCTTTTGTATTTCCCCACGCGTGAATTCATCTTGTTGAAGTTCTTTGATAGAAACGCGCAGTGCTCTTCCAGTCCCTCCCTTGACATCTTTGCAAGAGTCTGGTCACTTGGAGCTTCTGTAGCTTTGAAAGCGACCCCCTTGGATGTCGCAGGGCCTTAATCTTCGTCGTCAAGACTCATTCGATTTAGATCGAACTCTTGAGCCTTGAGTTCGGAGAACAGAATATCTAGTGTGAGCTTTGTCAGATCCTTAGTTGCCAGATACAGCTCCTTCATGGTTTGCGACTTTCGTGTAAGATCTCGAACGATCTTGAGGTTCACTTCCTTGTCTGTGAATTCTTTGCCGAGTGTATTAAGAGTAGCAATGATGTTGGTGACTCTTAGTTCGAAGGCGTCGATCGATTCTCCAAACTTCATTGTGAGGCTTTCAAACTCCCGCATCTGTACGACAAGTTTGTTTTCCTTAATCTTTCAGTGCCTTGGGAAATGAGGGCTAGGGTTTCCTACATTTCCTTTGCCGTTGCCCACTTCCTAATCCTTGGGAGATAGGCGTCCGACACAGTGCTCTGCATTGTGTAGCGTGCGATTTTGTCAAGGTTGGCAACTTAGAAGTCGTTGGAATTGTATTCGTCCTTGTCCTTCTCGACGTATTCTTGTTTGACATGGGCTGTGCGGCCTTCGGCGGCTGGCACATTCACAGAGATAGCTTTCTTGATCTCTATTGGTCCTTCCTCTATGACCTCCCTGATCGCACTATTTCTACCACACAAAATAGGTGTAATATAATGAAGTACGAGTATCGTATCCACAGGGACTGAATAACCGAAAACACACACAGTACCTTTACTATAGAACTAAACTGATGTCTAGACTTTTAGGGTTTTAAGATGTGGTATTTATAAACTAGGCAAATAATAAAAAGACTCAATTAAATCAAATAAGGAAACAAAGTGTGCAGGAAAATAATTAGTCAAAATTAAACAACTTAAGGCACAAGCAATTAAATAAATAAGGAAAGTGAACAATTAAGGAAAAGTGTTGATTCTAGGGAAGCCTACCTAATCAAACATATGCAAATAATTAATGAATACAATTAACCACTTTAATCCAATCTAAATGTGATACATGCAAATATAACTTACACCCTAATTAAAGCAATGCAAGTAGTCACCCAACGAGATTCTAATATTCTTTCGAATTGTAAGAATCGAATCAAGTGCAAAATAGAACAAGTACCAATAATATAATCAACTAGGTTCAACTAAGACACCAAATCAATTATATATGAACATATAACAATTCAATTATCAATCAAGAAAATCAAACTATTATATCATGCTTTCATGAGATCGATTATGCAATTATCCAATTAAGGCATAAACACATAATTATGCATACACAATTAATGGCCAGTTAACCATGCATGAGAATAAGCACCATGAAACATGCATCTAGATTGGAAGGCTAATTGTAAACAAAAACACTTACATAAATTCAATTAGGCATTCAATCCCTAAAATCAACTAAGGAATTTAGCTAGACATAATTAAAGTAGACATGAACACAAAAGATTGAAAGAACATAATTAAAAAGTAAGAGTAAGAAAAACTTGGAATTGAATCTTGAACACGAAGAACTTCGAAACTTGAATCTTGAATAAACTTGAAAAACTCCAATGTTGAATACAAAACTCTAAAGTAAAAATATGCTAGAAAGTATGTAAAAATAATAAGGTGTTTGCTAGGTTAGGGTTTTACAATGCTAGACTAGGAGTATATATATAGGAGAAATTTACATAAGGAAAGCCTAAACCAAAAAGGAGTCATAATTAAAAAAGGAGAAAATTCCCGGCTGGGCACCTCTCGACAGACCTCTCGATCGAGAGGTCGATCGAGAGGGTACAATCTTTGCTCTCGATCGAAAGCTGCGGCAGAAGGTACCTCTCGACACCTCTCTCGATCGAGAGGTCGATCGAGAGGCCTTCACTCGAACTCAAATCTTGGATTTTCAGCTTCGATCTTCACGCCTTTTCTTGTCTCGGGGTTTTATCATCGATTTATCATCAATTTATGCCTGAAAACACAGAAAAACACCTACAAGCATAATATTGTCCCATATACTAAAAACCATATAAAACATAGACAATACTATAAAATCGAGACACAAAATCGACTCTTTTTGGCTATGAAAACAAGGTAAATTTCACCTATATCAAATCCCCCAAACTTAAACATTGTTCGTCCCGAACAATACCAAAACATAAACAATAGACTCTAGCATTGTGAACTATATAGGCCTCAAAAACTTTTCAAAACCAATACTCATGATCATGATCAAAACTATACATACAACCTTAGCATCAATAACACAACCTATCCAACAAACTCGAAACATGTCAATCTATCGAAGAACACTCTCCAAACATGTGAGATTATGTATATAAGTGAACTCTCAACTCTCTCAAAGAAAAGATGTAATAATAATGCACATCATGGGGTTCACTCAACATCAATGTAATGCAACATGTTTACCATATGCTTGCCCCTAATCTCAACATCTCCACCTAATGTAATATTCACAAACTAAGATCAAAAAGGTCTTTGTAAAAGCTTGTAACGTAGGGATATTGGTTAAGGTAGGAAATATATAGGCTAAGTGACTCAAATTGCTCCAAATCATCAACCTCTTTTCAACTTCACCCAAAGTATAGATTTTACTCCATCTTCTACCATCCAACACCAACTACAAAACTCAATCATAGATGCAACATATACAATCCAAGCTAACTATCCCCTTATGCTTATTTTTGTTTGTTTTTTTTCTTTTTTTTTTTTTTTTTTTCTAGAGCTCAACTAATGAAATATTTCTTTTCTTTTTTTTTTTTTTTTTCTCTTTTTTTTTCTAAGCTTATAGGGATAGCTAACTATACTTAATCAAACATCTCAAATTCTTTTCTTTTTCTTTTCATACCACACCAAGATAATCTACTCAACTCCTTCCCACATCATCAACTAACTCCACTAAAGATACCCTTATCCATCCAAACCTCCTATCATCCAAGTTCAAGAAAGAAAGGCTCATAACAAGGCTCAAAGGGGGTAAACAAAGATAATGATCAAGGTTAGTGTATGGGAATCATGTGGCTACGAAAGAATGGCCTAATATCATCTCCTAGTTCATAAATATACTAAGGTCTTGATGGAGAAATAGGGCAAGTTCTAAAAACAATGAAGCATACATGATCACTCAATCAAGAAAAATAGGCATCAATATGCACCAATAGCTCAAAACTCACGGGCTCAAACTAACTAGTTCCCGACTTCATGACATGCTTCAATTTCATCAAATAAAATCGCGTCGCTTCGCCAAGGTTCCATGCATAATAAAGATCATGAATTTTCTCCAAAAATCAACAAACTTTTTCTATCATCGGCCAAATTCACAACACTATCATCACATGCTTACTTGACTCAATTTAAACCTAAGACTCAAAACAATAAAAGACTCTAACATACCCCAAAATAATACTAACAAATAAAAGACTCTCAAAGCAAGAAAACAATAAAAGTAATTAACTTAGACACTCTTTCCCTCCCCCAAACTTATTTCAAAGCATAGCAACGAAATAAGTTTAAAGAAAAGAAGTAGGCTAAGTTAAAAACTGACCTCATTGAAATGGCGGTGGGAAGGGAGGGTTGTCGGGGTTATTGGGGTCGAATCGTTGATGGCTCTCCGGGTAGTGAGGGTAGAAATAGTGCATCTCATGCACCATCCTATTGTAATTCTCCAAGTACGCTCGTTCATCCTCACGCCTCTTCGCCTCCTCTTCTCGAAATCTCCTCTCATTCTCAATGTAGGCGTCGAGAGTATCAAAACGACTTCCAATAAATGTACGAAGATCCCCCACCTCGGTTCTCAACGTTTGTACCTCTTCGCGAACTCCTCGTACTTGGGATTCAACAAACTCCCTACTATCCCAATGATAGTTGTCCATTGCTTCCATTGACTCCGTGTGCCAATCCCGCATCGTAGAGAAATCCGGAGCTCTCATATGAAAACCGGGCTGTGGAACACCCTCGTATCCTTGCGCAAAAGCATCTTCCCCTTGATCAAATCCCCTCTCATATTGCTCAGCCTCATCTTCATCTTCGTCCTCCTCATCATCATCACCACCTTCGTCGGGTTTTGGACCTCCCTCAGCCCACATAAGCTCCTTGTGTTGAGGAGAATCCATCTTTCCGTTCCCTCTCCGCAGCTTCTCGTTCCCGATCACCTCAGTCAAATAACTGTTCGGAAGTGGAAATAGAAAAATACCACTTACCCCATGTAGTTTAAAGAACCACCCGGACGTATCATACGAAATCATCCTCGCAAGCTCCAACGTGCGTCTATCCACAAAGATGGACGTAGATACGGGCTGCTCTCCAATTGGAATGTTGAAGTGTTGGGCAATGGGAGTGACGAAAGCTCCTATCCCGATCTTTTGCCCCCCGAACAAGTATGCTTGGCTCTCCATATGATCGACGAGGTAAAGGGCTGCATTTTGTGAATGTCCTCGCAAGGAAGTCCAAATAAGATGAGCGTCGGTGGCAAGGAAGGTGCCGGAGTCATGACGGGAGTGAATGGTGCACGAGATCAGCCTATGGTAGTAGCGAATCGTGGGATTCCGAATTGAGGTGGCCTTTGCTTTCGCCGGGTTGTAGGATCTCGTTCTTTCCTCCTCAAAATCCACGAAGTGTGCCCACAAATCTTGCAAATCCGGATGATTGTTGCCAATATATTCACCACGCTTGTTTCCTCCAATGATATCGTTAAGTTGATCCATATCAAGCTCTCTCGGTTGACCACCAAGTTGGAAATGAATGACATGGGGCACTTGGTTCACTCGCTCCACTACCAACGTTGAGAGGAACTCCACCGTGAGAATGTGGTAGGTAAAGTGATTCCCTTGAAATATGTTGGTGAAGCCTCCTCGTTGCATCAATTGGGTGATCTCATTAGCTCTCCCCATCGCTGCCACCGTCTCTTGATGTAGGAAACGACAGTGCTTGTGCTTGAGTTGCACAAGGTGGGACCATCTCCTCTTTGACTCAGCCGTCGTGAGCTTGAGTTTGAACGCCTTGGGCTCCAAACTTGAGGGCATCGACCTCGCCGGCGGTATTCTAGTCTCCGGGATAGTCTTGTCATTCTTCCATGACTCCTTTCCCTTGCTCGAAGAGGTGACCTTTTCTTTTCCTTTGCCTTTGCCCGAAGAGGTTGAAGCGACATTCTTGCCCTTGTCTCGTGCCATTTTTTAGTACCTAAAAGTATCACAAATCAATACAAGGGATGCAAGAATAAAGCAATTTAAATCATCTTCCACCAAACTTCAACCAAACTCAATTCTCCCCCATTATCAACTCAATTTCATCACCAATTTATATAATCACCACAATACTCCTCCATAATCATGAACTTAATATCACACAATCTCAATCTCATGTATATAGATACCAACGAATCTTCAACAATTCATAGAGAAATATAAAGACTCATTCGATTATCAATACACAATTCTCTCGGCATTCATCCATGAATTCAATTCATACAAATAATTCAATGAATTCCATGAATCCAATCTATCATGCTCAATCTAATACCCAATCTATCAATTCAACAAATTTAACCATCAAAATTGAATTTTAATCGGTCAAAACATGCGAAATCATGTAAAGAATCAAGAATTGATAACAAGAGAGCAAGAAATCGAGTACCTTTTGACGAATTGAAGAAGGAAATTGAGAGTTCTTGTGTGTGCTTGAGAGAATTTGTGAGTTATGAGAGAATGGTATGTGAGTTGTGTGCAAAAGGTGTATTTAAAGGAGTAGATAAACCTGGTCAAAGTCGGAATGTGCGCCGTCAACGACCCTCTCGATCGACCTCTCGATCGAGAGACCTATCGAGAGGTAGCTACTGGAATCTGAAATTTGACCTCTCGATCGACCTCTCGATCGAGAGAGGTGTCGAGAGGTGCTGCACTGTACGTTCTGACCTCCCCTCTCGATCGAAAACACGGGGGTCTCGATCGAGAGGCTTCACGTGACACACCTGGGAAATTAAAAATTCAAAACCTCTCGATACACCTCTCGATCGAGAGAGGTGTCGAGAGACCCCTACTGTATGCCAACATTTCACCTCTCGAACGACCTCTCGATCGAGAGAGGTGTCGAGAGGTCCTGCTCGATTTTGTTTTCTACACAACTTTTTAACATTCGTTAGTATATTAAGGGTTCGACTCTAAAATACGAAATTTGACTCAAACCTACGAAAAATAAACTACCTAAGACTCTAAAACGTAAAACGAAACAAAATAAAAACGGGATACGAATATTGGGTTACCTCCCAACAAGTGCTACGTTTTACGTCTTTAGCCCGACGATACCTCCTTTCTACTTTGGATCATCGAGGTAAGTGGCCGCTTTCTTAGGGAATAGAGGCATCGGCTTGAAGTAGTGCTTGAGGCGATGTCCATTCACTACGAATTTCTCACCGTCGTTCTTTAACACCTCGAATGCACCATTCTTCAAGTCCTTGTAAATGACGTACGGCCCCGACCACTTACTTTGCAATTTTCCTAGAAATAAACGAAGTCGAGAATTAAAAACAAGAACATCATCACCAATTTCAAACTTACGCTTTTTGATGCTCAAGTCGTGGAATCTTGCAGCTCGTTCCTTGTAGATCCTCGAATTTTCGAATGCTTCGTTTCTCCATTCATCAAGTTCCAACAAGTCGTCACATCTTTGGCCCATGGCTTCCTTGAACTCGAAGTTGATCCTTCTCGTCGCCCAATAAGCTTTATGCTCCAACTCCATTGGTAAGTGGCAAGATTTGCCAAATAGCAATTGATATGGCGACCTCCCGATTGGTGTCTTGAAAGCCGTCCTATAGGCCCAAAGTGCGTCATCCAAGTACTTCGCCCACTCCTTTTTGTTGGTGACGGTTTTCTCCAAGATTTGCTTGATCTCTCGATTAGCTAACTCGGCTTGACCGTTTGCTTGAGGGTGGTAGGGCGATGTGACCTTGTGCTTGACTCCGTATTTTGCAAGAAGCGATCCTAACCAACGATTGTTGAAGTGGCTCCCCCCATCACTAAGCAAAGCCCTCGGAGTTCCAAACCGAGTCAAAATATTTCGCTGGAGGAATTTGATCACCACCTTCGAATCGTTGGTCGTAGTCGGAATGGCCTCGACCCATCTAGAAACATACTCCACCGCAAGTAAAATGTAGGAGAACCCTTGAGACTTGGGAAAAGGACCCATGAAGTCAATCCCCCAAACATCGAAGAGCTCCACTTCCATGATAGTTCGTTGCGGCATCTCGTCCCTCTTCGTGATATTCCCCATCCTTTGGCATCGATCACATGACTTGATGAACTCATGGCAATCCTTGTAGATCGACGGCCAATAGAAACCACTATGAAAGATCTTGAGGGCGGTCCTATTCGCTGCAAAGTGTCCCCCATTCGGAGCGCTATGGCAATCTTCGATGATCTTCTTCCATTCCGATTGTCGAACACATCGCCTTATGACTCCATCGGCACACCTCCTATACAAGTATGGATCATCCCAATAATAGAACTTACAATCGTGGAGGAACTTCTTCTTTTGGTGAGACGATAGATCCTTGGGCACATGGTGGATCACCAAATAGTTGACGATGTCGGCGAACCAAGGTATCAAATCGTCCATCTGAAATATCTGCTCATCGGGGAAGCTCTCCTTGATTGCAATTTTCGAATCCTCTCCTTCCACGGGCTGCTCGAGTCTCGAGAGATGGTCGGCCACCACTTTTTCGCATCCTTTCCTATCCTTGATCTCCATGTCGAACTCTTGAAGAAGCAAAATCCAGTGAACTAACCTTGGCTTCGAGTCCTTCTTGTTGAATAGATAGCGAATGGCGGCATGGTCGGTGTGCACAATCGTGTGAGATCCCACCAAATAAGGTCTAAACTTGTCAAAAGCGTAGACCACAGCAAGTAACTCCTTCTCCGTGGTGGTGTAATTCCTTTGAGCCGAGTCCAACATCTTACTAGCATAGTAGATCACTCGGAATAGCTTCTCCCTTTTCTGCCCCAAAACTGCTCCTACCGCCCAATCGCTTGCATCGCACATGAGCTCGAACGGGGCACTCCAATCCGGCGACACCAAGACGGGAGTGGAGATAAGCGCCTTCTTCAATGTCTCGAAGGCTTCCAAGCACTCATTATTGAACACGAACTTGACATCTTTCTCGAGCAATCCACATAACGGCTTCGTGATCTTTGAGAAATCCTTGATGAATCTCCTATAGAAGCCGGCATGTCCTAGGAAACTTCTCACCGATTTGACATTGGTTGGTGGTGGCAACTTCTCGATGGCTACAACTTTGGCTCGATCCACCTCCAATCCATATGAAGACACCTTGTGACCTAGTACAACTCCTTCTTGAACCATGAAGTGGCACTTCTCCCAATTGAGAACGAGGTTCGTCTCTTCGCACCTTTGAAGCACCGTGGCGAGATTCTCCAAACATTGGTCAAAAGAGGGACCAAAGACTGAAAAATCATCCATAAACACCTCCATGATATTCTCGATCAATCCGTGGAAGATGGCCATCATGCACCGTTGGAAAGTGGCCGGTGCATTGCATAATCCGAACGGCATCCTCCGATAAGCGAAAACACCATATGGGCATGTAAATGCCGTCTTGTGTTGGTCCTCCGGAGCGATGGCAATTTGATTGTAGCCGGAGTATCCGTCGAGGAAGCAATAATACTCATGGCCGGCTAGACGATCAAGCATTTGATCTACGAACGGGAGGGGAAAGTGATCCTTCCTTGTTGCTGCGTTGAGAAGACGATAATCAATGCACACTCGCCATCCCGTGACGAGCCTTGTCGCGATCAGCTCTCCTTTCTCGTCGTTGATGACCGTCATGCCTCCTTTCTTTGACACCACTTGAGTAGGGCTCACCCACTCACTATCCGAAATAGCATAGATCATGCCGGCATCAAGCAACTTCAGCACCTCCTTCCTCACAACTTCTTGCATGGCTGGGTTTAATCGCCTTTGGGGTTGGACTCTTGGGCGATGGCCTTCCTCGAGCAAGATCCTATGCATGCAAATCGTAGGACTTCTACCTTTGATGTCGGCAATCGTCCATCCAATTGAAGATTTGTGCTCCCTTAGCACCCTCAATAGCTTGTCCGTGTTTGCCTCCGTGAGATGAGAAGATACGATCACCGGGTACGTCTCTTCTTCTCCTAAGAACTTGTACTTGAGGTGCTCGGGTAATGGCTTCAATTCCACCTTAGGGGCTGCATCCTTCTTCTCTTCCTCTTCGAAAAATCCGTCGTCCACCTTCTTGTTGATGTCAAGATATGAAACCTCCTTGTGGTGACTCGATGGTCGATTAGCCTCCAACTGATTGAGATACTCGAGTATCTCGT
The DNA here is from genome assembly GCA_029379335.1 of Thymus mandschuricus. Taxonomy (NCBI): domain Eukaryota; kingdom Viridiplantae; phylum Streptophyta; class Magnoliopsida; order Lamiales; family Lamiaceae; genus Thymus; species Thymus mandschuricus. The sequence goes on along the minus strand of CM057076.1, from coordinate 20,078,798 downwards.
CGCAAGCTTCATCCAACTCCTCGTAGGCATAGAGAGAATTCAAAATACAATGGTTAAGTGCCTCCTCCGAAGTAGGTGGTGTCAATGTCTCGATGGAGAAGATATCCTCACGTTGATCGTCGGGTCTCTTCATAGCTTCGTAGATAGAAATTTTCAGTTCCTCCCCGTTGACTCGAAATGTGAGGTCTCCATCTTGAACATCGATCAATGCTCTTCCCGTTGCTAAGAATGGCCGTCCCAAGATCAAAGGTTGATTTGTATCCTCGGGCATGTCCAAGACTACGAAATCTGCCGGAAAGACGAGGTTGTGCACTTGAACGAGAACGTCCTCCACTATCCCCCTTGGATAAGAAACTGATCGGTCCGCCATAAGTAGAGAGATGGTGGTTGGCTTCATCTTCCCGATCTTGAGCCGGTTGAATATAGGGAGGGGCATCAAATTTATGCTAGCACCAAGATCACATAGCACGTTTTGGAAGATTTGATCACCAATTTTGCACGACAACGTGAATCTCCCGGGATCTTTGCTTCAATGGTAGCTTCCTTTGGATCACCGCGCTGCACTCCTCCGTGAGATTGATCGTCTCGAACTTCCCCCACTTCTTCTTCCCCGAAACCGCATCCTTGATGAACTTCATGTGGTTGGGCATGTCTCGGAGAGCATCGAGAAGTGGTATGTTGATGTTGACCTTTTGTAGTATCTCCATGAAGCATTGATACTTCTCGTCTTGCTTCGTCTTGGTCAATCGTTGCGGGAAGGGGGCCTTCGGAGTGTAAGTCGGGAGTTGGTGCGGCTGCTGGGCCTCTCGACCGACCTCTCGATCGAGAGAGGTGTCGAGAGGTCCCTTCTGACTTCGGTTTGTGACCTCTCGATCGACCTCTCGATCGAGAGAGGCATCGAGAGGCTCCATTTGAATCTCCTCGTCGTAGACCTCTCGATCCTCCTCTCGATCGAGAGGGGTGTCGAGAGGTGGTTGCTGACTTCCAGTATGGACCTCTCGATCGACCTCTCGATCGAGAGAGGTGTCGAGAGGCCCTCGCCTCGGCTCTTGGATCCTCGTTTCCTCGAGCACCACATTCTTGAAGTGCCCGACTCCTTTCTTCTCAGCTTCCAAGGATGGATTTGTGTACGTAGTGCCGCTCCGAAGCTCAATGGCATGAACATGATGGTTGTTCTTCGGGTTTTGCTCCGTGTTACTTGGGAATTGGCCGGGCTTATGGACTCCTCCTTGAGCGTTGGCTATTTGACTCATTTGCGTTTCCAACATTTGCATTTGTTTGGTCAACGCATTGATGCTACTCGCCAAGTTGTTGGTTGATGTACTTTGAGTGAGCTCCAACGTCCTCAACTTTGCATCTTGTTGTGTCATCCTCATCTCCGATTGAGCCATATATTGCCGAATCAAATCATCGGTTGACAATTCCTTCTTGGGCTCTTGGATGACTCCGTTCTCAACATGGAAGCCGGGAGGTGGTTGCAATGCGTTGCTTGGATTGGCATAGGAGAAGTTCGGATGATTTTGGTTGTTGGGAACATATGGTTTCTTGTACCCTCCTTGGTAGTTCGAACCTCCTTGTCCTCCTTGCCCTCCTTGCCACTTGTTTCCTTGATGCGGTTGCCACTTGCCCCCTTGTTGCACAAAATTGGCATCTTCCTCTTCGGTTGGGTTTGCTTGATCATCCGTGATAGCATCGCACCGAAGTACTCCTTTCTTGATAGAATCCAACTCATTTGTTGTTTTTGTATACTTCTCCATCAAGTCCTCGTAAGCATCGATCCCAATGTTGGCAACTCTCCTTCTTCCAAGCCGTCGATCGGTAGCCTCTTCATAGCTCGAATTTACGGTCAGCTCAATAATCTCCATAGCCACTTCATACTCATTGTTCAAGAATCCTCCCTTCGAAGCGTAATCGAGCTCCTTCCTACACAACTTGTTCAAACCACGATAGAAGCACGTGATTTGATCCTCCTTACTAATCCCATGATTCGGGCATGCTCGAAGTAACTTCTTGAACCTCCCCCACGCCTCATAAAAGTGCTCATCCTCATATTGTTGAAATTGGTTGATCTCATTGATAAGCTTTTGAGCCCTCGAAGGTGGGAAGAACTTGTTGAGAAACTTTGTGCACATCTCAGCCCAAGTAGTGACCTCCTTCTTGTCCAATCCATCCAACCACTCTCTTGCATCGTCCTTGAGAGACCACACGAAGAGACTAAGCTTGAGGTAGTCCGAAGATACTCCATTGGCCTTGTATGTAGCACATATGTCCAGAAATTGCTTCAAGTGCGCGTTGGGATCCTCCGCCGGTGATCCTCCGTATTGATTGTTTTGCACCATGTTGATGAGGGACGTCTTGAACTCGTAGTTGTTAGCTTCCGTGGTCCCCCATCCTCCTTGCTGAAATTGGTCCACGACCGGTTTGAACCGATCGTTCAAAGTCCTCCTCACTTGATCCGCCATTGAATCGAAACTCCTTGGTGAATCGGGTGGTGAAGAGAGTGGTGTATCGATCTTCTTTGCCTCCTTTCCTCGCCTCAATGCTCGAAGAGAGCGCTCTAACTCCAAGTCTATAGGAATAGGATTTATCCCTTTAGACCTTGTGGTCATGCACTACCTAAAACCAAAGAGAGGAAAAGAAAAACGTTAGATCAATAAACCGAAAATAGAAAATTAAAGTGCCTAAATCACCTATTAATTCTATTTCAAAATATGTATGTGAAATCTAATCAATCCCCGACAACGGCGCCAAAATTTGATCGCACTATTTCTACCACACAAAATAGGTGTAATATAATGAAGTACGAGTATCGTATCCACAGGGACTGAATAACCGAAAACACACACAGTACCTTTACTATAGAACTAAACTGATGTCTAGACTTTTAGGGTTTTAAGATGTGGTATTTATAAACTAGGCAAATAATAAAAAGACTCAATTAAATCAAATAAGGAAACAAAGTGTGCAGGAAAATAATTAGTCAAAATTAAACAACTTAAGGCACAAGCAATTAAATAAATAAGGAAAGTGAACAATTAAGGAAAAGTGTTGATTCTAGGGAAGCCTACCTAATCAAACATATGCAAATAATTAATGAATACAATTAACCACTTTAATCCAATCTAAATGTGATACATGCAAATATAACTTACACCCTAATTAAAGCAATGCAAGTAGTCACCCAACGAGATTCTAATATTCTTTCGAATTGTAAGAATCGAATCAAGTGCAAAATAGAACAAGTACCAATAATATAATCAACTAGGTTCAACTAAGACACCAAATCAATTATATATGAACATATAACAATTCAATTATCAATCAAGAAAATCAAACTATTATATCATGCTTTCATGAGATCGATTATGCAATTATCCAATTAAGGCATAAACACATAATTATGCATACACAATTAATGGCCAGTTAACCATGCATGAGAATAAGCACCATGAAACATGCATCTAGATTGGAAGGCTAATTGTAAACAAAAACACTTACATAAATTCAATTAGGCATTCAATCCCTAAAATCAACTAAGGAATTTAGCTAGACATAATTAAAGTAGACATGAACACAAAAGATTGAAAGAACATAATTAAAAAGTAAGAGTAAGAAAAACTTGGAATTGAATCTTGAACACGAAGAATTTCGAAACTTGAATCTTGAATAAACTTGAAAAACTCCAGTGTTGAATACAAAACTCTAAAGTAAAAATATGCTAGAAAGTATGTAAAAATAATAAGGTGTTTGCTAGGTTAGGGTTTTACAATGCTAGACTAGGAGTATATATATAGGAGAAATTTACATAAGGAAAGCCTAAACCAAAAAGGAGTCATAATTAAAAAAGGAGAAAATTCCCGGCTGGGCACCTCTCGACAGACCTCTCGATCGAGAGGTCGATCGAGAGGGTACAATCTTTGCTCTCGATCGAAAGCAGCAGCAGAAGGTACCTCTCGACACCTCTCTCGATCGAGAGGTCGATCGAGAGGCCTTCACTCGAACTCAAATCTTGGATTTTCAGCTTCGATCTTCACGCCTTTTCTCGTCTCGGGGTTTTATCATCGATTTATCATCAATTTATGCCTGAAAACACAGAAAAACACCTACAAGCATAATATTGTCCCATATACTAAAAACCATATAAAACATAGACAATACTATAAAATCGAGACACAAAATCGACTCTTTTTGGCTATGAAAACAAGGTAAATTTCACCTATATCACTCCCACATACGGTCGTGAATAGAGCATAGAAAACTCTCTACACGAAAGCTCCATGTTTCGTACCCTTCTATGGAAAACTGCGGAAGATTCGATGCACTGTAGGTAGATATGATAAACTATCAGTAGCAATGCAGTATGCGTGAGTTAGGGTTTTATGCACTTAGGAAAATGGATCCGGTTCAGTGAGACAACGTGAAGCGAGAGGGGACTCGCTTCCGATATGCAAAGCAGTGGCTCGAATGAACCTCTGCTCTGATACCACTTGTTGGTCCCGGTTTGTTAGAGGAAAAACACGTGGGGGAGGGGGGGTGAATACGTTTTTTGAAGTTTTTCAACTTCTTTTTCCAATAACTCAGAGTGACACGTAAAGCGTTCGCTACAGATACTAAGACCTAGCAGTGAGCTAGATCTATAGTGTTAGCGAATCTCTTGACCTAAGCAAGGGCTTGATCAAGAGTGAGGCTTTACTCAAGATGCGGAATTTGGTGAGCTAATCTTTCCTAAGTATTTGAAAATACAGATTAAGTTTGTTTACGATGATTGTGCAAATGAATAATCGAAACAGTAAACAAATAGAGAGATTAGGGTTTAGAGATACGACACGGAGATTTAGAGTGGTTCGGTACTTTGTTGCACAAGGCAACTGATTCTCTTCACTCAAGAACGTTGAGGACTTGCGGGCTCCTCAAAAACCTAAGTCAAGATCGAGCTTCACTCGCTTGGATCTGACTGAAGGAACCATAATCTGATCGGTGAAGATCGGTTCGCCCGAGGATCTATTTCGGATATCTAACTATCGATATAATCCTATCATGCTCCTATGAAATTAAGTGCGGAATCATAGGGTGTTTAGATCGATTACCTGAAGGTAGAAGAGAACTCGCGAATAGATCTTCTGATCTGTATCCCTGCTCAATTCTGACGTTGGATGGACAACGAACCTCGGAATCAGCCACGGAAAATGGGAACCCACCGTTCTGCTATTGAAGCCGGCCGTGCGTCTCTCTCTCTCTAACCCTAGCCTCCCTTTCTTGTTTAGAATATTTAAGTGCACTCGTATATTCTAACTGTTAGGTTAAACAAGACCTTGAGGGGGTATATATAGAGGAGACCAAGTGAGACTTGGGCTTAAGTTGCAGGCCAGGCCTGCAGCACATGGACAAACCGTCCATTAGCAGTATTGGCGCCCCACACTGGGCCCCATAATGTGGTGGCCCACTTATTCCTTATACTGTGGCCTATTGAGCTTTTTGGGCCAGATCAGGGATCTACTAGCTGGTAAAACCGAGGCCTCCCAATGGCTAAATTCTCCATACTCAGCCCAGAGTATAATTTAGTCCATAAGTACTAAAACATTCCACTAGAGTAATAGTACTGTTGGGAATTGTTAAGAACAAAGTGTTAAGGGGGAACTTCCTTGGGACACTTCGTAGTGAGTCAAATAGTTGTTTTGATTTGATCCCAAAACCCCCAAAGCGTTCTGTTTCCAAGCGACCCATTTTTGGTGTCGATAATAGGATTAGAAATTTTTCTAAGCCTACTCTGTTAGGATGGCTTTATTTTGCTTAGATTTTAGACCGCAGGAAATTCAAGTGAAGGCCACTCGCTTGAGTGTGTTTTCCAAAGCGAAGCGAGTTTAGCGAGCCGAAGTGAAGCGTGCCGAAGAATAGCGAAGCGTAGCGAGCGCTACAGTGGAATCAAAGCGAGTCCACCAAAGCGAAGCGAAGCGAGCGCAACAGCGAAAGTCAAAGCGAGTCAAATCTTACTTACGCAATACTCGGAAACTTTATCTTCCAAAGTAGATGCTTCAATTATAACCCGAAGTGACTCGATCAAAGCGGACGCTACAACTTCAAAGCAAAGCGAGCCACCACCTACCAGAAAGCGACAGCACAATTCCCGCTCCGATTTTGAACTCCAGTCAAACTGAAGATCGTCGCATTAATTACGAGATCTCCACGTGTCGATTGCGGAGAGGAGCAGCGGAGTTGACTGCCAGGCCGACAAGGGCGCCGCAACAGTACTGGCTCGCTCCAGTTACTGTTAAGTTTGGATCTTAGCTATTTCCGGCAAAGAGCCAAAACTGCGCGTCTGAAAAGCAGCCAGCCTGTGCAAGTACTGTCGAGAGGAGGAGGGACAAAGCTACCAACCAAGCAACGGATCTCGGCATCCCTCCGCCTATAAATAGTGAAGGATGAAGACGAAGAGAAGTAGAACACTTCCTGAGCATTCGAGCGCCTACTGCAAACAAACACTCCCAGCCTTAGAGCAAACTTCGAGTCTTTGTTTCCAAGTGTTCTCCGAGTTCCAGTCTCATCGAAACTCGTCTTCACAGCCTTCACACTTAGAGTCTAAGCCCATTCCATATCCAAGCTTAGAAGAAGAACTCTAGCCATCTTTGCATCTATTGTAAAGAGTTCTTCACAGTGTGTTCGTCGTATACTAAAAACCCTAACCCTAAGTTTTATTGTTAGGTTTTTGTGTTCGTCGTTAGGTTGTTTTGATCCAAGGCCCTACTTTCATCTATTGTAGAAGCCTCGATCATAGAGTCTAGATCCAAGCTTGCACTTACATCGTTCGTGTAAAGCTCGATCGAAGCTAGGCTGTAAGGAGAGCCCGCAATCTCCCTGTTGTCGGACTGAAGCGAGTGAAGATTCCAGTCCAGTTTAGGTTTTTGGTGTGAACCCGGAATCACCCAGCGTCTGTCAGATCCAAGCGAGTGAAGCTCGATCTTGACCAGGCTTTTGTAGATCCCATAATCTTCAAGTTCTTGAGTGAAGAGAACAGTTGCTTCGTGCAACAAAGTGGACGTAGGAGCTTTATCTCCGAACCACTATAACTCTCGTGTCGTATCTCTCTAACCCTAAACTCTTATTTCCTTGTTTGAATATTCATTGCACGTGCATCTAAACAAACATAACTTGGAAATTTTAAATACTTAGGGAAGATTACAGCTCACCGAATTCCGCACTAAGAGTAAAGTCTCACTCTTGATCAAGCTCTAAGCTTAGGTCAAGAGAACCGTGAATACTTTAGATCTAGCTCTCGGCTAGGTCTTTGTATCTCTTACGAGCACTTTACTTCATACTCTGAGTTAAGGATTTGAAGTTGAAAAACTTCAAAATACGTATTCACCCCCCCCGCCCCCTTACGTATTTTTCCTATAACAAACCGGGACCAACAAGTGGTATCAGAGCAGCGGTTCTTTCGAGCCTCTGCTTTGCATATCCGAAGCGAGTCCCCACTCGCTTCACGTTGTCTCACTGAACCGGATCCTATTTTTCTAAGTGCATCAAAACCTCACCCACGCATATTGCATTTACTGCTGATAGTCTGCTATGTCTACATATAGTGCATCAAGTCTTCCACAGTTCTCTATCGAAGGATATGAGACATGGAGCTTCCGAGTCGAGAGCTTCCTATGTTCCATCCATGACCGGATGTGGGAAGTTATAGAGGACGGACCAATCGAGATCAAGAAAGCCATATCTGTGAACGTTCCAGCCGCCGAAGGTCGCGAAGCTCATGTTAGACAAGAGTACGTCGAGAAGGACAAAGATGAATACAATGCCAACGACTTCAAGATCGCCAACCTTGATAAGATCGCACGTCACACGATGCAGAGCACTGTGTCGGATGCCTACCTTCCTAGGATCAGGAAGTGTGCGACGGCGAAAGAAATGTGGGAAACCCTAGCCCTCATTTCACAAGGAACGGACAAGATCAAAGAGAACAAGCTCGCCGTACAAATGTGGGAGTTTGAAAGTCTGATAATGAAGCCAGGAGAGTCCATCGACGCCTTCGAGCTGAGAGTCACCAACATCATTGCAACACTCAACTCATTTGGGAAGGAACTCACAGACAAGGAAGTCAATCTGAAGATTGTTCGTGCTCTCACAAGGAAGTGGCAGACAATGAAGGAGCTGTACCTAGCTACCAAGGATCTATCGAAGCTCACACCGGAGATTCTGTTCTCCGAACTCAAAGCTCATGAATTTGATCTTAATCGAATGAACCTCAACGAAGAGGATGAAGCTCCCACGACGTCAAAGGGTGTAGCTTTCAAAGCTGCTGAAGGGCCAAGCGACCAGTCGCTAGCCAAGATGACGAGGGAAGAGCTGGAAGAACATGTTGCGTTCTTATCCAAGAACTTCAACAAAATGAACTCTCGAGTGGGCAAATACAAAAGATTCTACAAGCAGTACAAGGGAAGGAGCACTGATGCTCGAGAAGGAAAAGGGAAGAGAGAAGAGACGACCAAGCCGATCTCAAAGGACATGATGGAAGTGGAATGCTACCACTGCCACAAGATGGGCCACTACAAATCTGATTGCCCGAAGCTGAGTGCAAAGAGCGAGAGGAACTAAGACCAAAGAGGGATGCTCCGAAGCGAGCGCTCGTAGCGAGTGAAATGCAGGTCGCTTCAACTGAAGATCCATCAAGCGACTCCGATGCATTTACAGATCCTAACTCAAGTGAGGGAGAGGATCTTGGACTCATGGCGCTCACCGACGAGGAGACTGGAGAGGTATTCATCTATCCCTCACCTAGTTCAATTATACTCGCACACACTCACCAAGAGGAAGCTAATTCCTCGACATGGAGTGAGTTGCTTGACAAGCACATCAAACTGTCAAGCGACCACGAAGTGTTGAAACAAGCTTTGTCTCAAAGCGAGAAGGAGAACCGAAAGCTAGCCACTGAGCTTGACCAAGTCAAACTTAATTTAAGGGCTATGACTAGTAAGTTCGAGGATCTCTTTGCTAGACATCAAAGCTTGGAAGAAAGGTATGAAACCCAATCCGCTCTAGTTGCCAACTTGAACAAAGCTTCATACGCTAGGCAGGCACTAGAGAGCTCGCTTCTACCTTTTGGTAGAAAGGGAGGACTCGGATATGAGGGTGGACCTTCCAAGCCGACTGTCTTTGTTGGTGCTTCAAACACAACACCATCAGTCACTTTGGATGTGCCCACTGCCTCCAAAGCGACCACCAACAAGGATAAAGGCCAAATGGCTGAGAACCCTAGGAAGAAGCCAATGAAGATGTCTATATCTTCAAGGGCAGAAACTATGGGCAAGCAAAAACCAACTGTCCCTAACACTCACAATGCTAAATCTTACCATTCCAAAGGTAAAGGGAAACCAGTTGTAGCTTCTAAGTCTCAGACAAAGACACCAGAGACAAAGGATCTCCCTTTCAAGAAAAGGAGTAATGTCTATGTGTCACGTTATTCGGACTGGAGATGGTCCAACCGGACTAACGTTGAGGGGGAAGAACTTGAAGCACCTAAGAGGCCGCTTCAAACTTCCAAGGTTACTCAAGCGAGTCGGGGTCAAAACCCTAGTTGGACCGCTTCGAGAAAACCAAGCGAGCCGCTTCGACAGACTGTAAATCCTAAGTCAGTCTCTAAGCCTATAGCTAATCCGAAGAGAGTTGCTTTAGGATACAAGCAAAAGGGTAAGAGCATAGGTATGCCTGATCGCACTATTTTCTACCACACAAAAATAGGTATAGTATAAGAAAGTACGAGTATCGTATCCACAGGGATTGATATATCGAAATCACACAAAGTACCTCTACTCTAGAATTAAACTGATGTCTAGGCAATTAAGAAAATAAGAATGTGGTATTATAACTAGGCAAATAAATAAAAGACTCAATTAAACATATAAAGAAATAAATAAACAAGGAAATAGCTAGCCAAATAAAACAAATTAGGACACAAGCAATTAAATAAAAGTGTTGATTCTAGGGAAGCCTACCTAATCAAATCTAAGCAAGTAATTAATGAATACAATTAACCAATTTAATCCAATCTAAATGTGATACATGCAAGAATACCTACACCCTAATTAAAGCAATGCAAGTTGTCACCTAACAAGATCCTAATATTCTTTCGAATTGTAAGAATCAAATCAAGTGCAAAATAGAACAAGTATCAAGGATATAATCAACTAGGTTCAACTAAGACACCAAATCAATTATATAGAAACATATAATAATTCAATTATCAATCAAGAAAATCAAACTATCATATCATGCATTCATGAGATCTATTATGCAATTACCCTATCAAGGCATAAACACATAATTATGCATACACAATTAATGGCCAGTTAACTATGCATGAGAATAAGCACCATGAAACATGCATCTAGATTGGAAGGCTAATTGTAAACAAGAACACTTACATAAATTCAATTAGGCATTCAATCCCTAAAATCAACTAAAGGATTTAGCTAGACATAATTAAAAGAAAGGTAGAAGGAAGAATAAACATAATTAAAAACATAAAGTAAAAAGAAAGGGATAGAAAAACTCTTGAATCTTGATAAATCTTCAATCTTCAATGGTCTTCATACATAAAATAAATCTAGATCTAAAGTATAAAAGTATGGAGAAAAGAATAAAAACTAATCTAAAGAATGTAGGAGAGTGGAGGAACTTGTTTACAATGATAGGTTTAGAGGTATTTATAGGGTAGAAGTTTACATCCAATACCTAATTGTACAAGGAAACCAAGAAAAAGTCAAAAATAGCCTTTTAGAGAAAATCCCGTCTGGAAACAGGAGGCACCTCTCGACACCTCTCTCGATCGAGAGGTTTGTCGAGAGGGTCGAGAGGGTTCTGCGCAACTTTCTTGTTTCGGTCATATCTTCCTCATCCGAGCTCCGAATTGACCTCCGTTTTCGCCTACGTGCTCCTATCAAACCCCTCTTCAATGCTATGCTTCCACTTTTCCAGAATAACACTTTTACAAAATCGTGAAAAGTCAGAACTTGGGATCAATACTTCATCTCTTCCTTGGTTTCATCGCCTCTTGTCTTATCTTGGGTTTTCTCGACTCAAAAGCCCTAAAAACACTCAAAACAACCCAAAAGCGTAATCTAGCTCGAAATAACATAAACAATATAAATCAAGAGCTAAACTATCAAAATACGACAAGAAAACGATAATATAACACCTAGATGATAGGGTAAAAATGCACCCTATCAAAATCCCCCAAACTTAAACATTGTTCGTCCCGAACAATAACAAAAACGAAATAAACAATAGACTCAAGCATTGTGAACTATGTAGGCCTCAAAACTTTTTTCAAAAACAAGCTCGTGATCATGATCAAGACTATGCATACAACCTTAGTATCAATAACACAACCTATTCAATAAATCCAAATTATGCTATTCAATCAAAGAACACTCTCAAACATGTGAAATTATATGTGTATAAGTGAACACTCAACTCTCTCAAAGAAAAGATGTATAAGATAATGCACATCATAAGGGTTCACTCAATATCAATGCAATGCAACATGTTTACCATAGGCTTGCCCCCTTTCTCAACATCTCCACCTAATGTAATACTCATAAACTAGGATCAAGAAGGACTTTATAAAAGCTTGTAATGTAGGGACATTGGTTAAGGTAGGGAATATATAGGCTAAGTGACTCAAAATGCTCTAAATCATCAACCTCTTTTCAACTCCAACCAAAGTACGGATTTTTACTCCATCTTCTACCATCCAACACCAACTACAATACAACAACATATCAAAGATGCAAACAATACCAACTATACAAATCAAAGCTAACTATCCCCTTATGCTTATATATTTTTTTTCTTTCTTTTCTCTCTTTTTTTCCTAGAGCTCAACTAATAAATGTTCTTTCTAATAATGAACAAGGGCTCTATATTTCTTTTCTTTTCTTTTCTTTTTTTTTTTCTAAGCTTATAGGGATAGCTAACTACAAAAATCAAGCATCTAAAATTCTTTTCTTCTCCCTCTACACCACAACAAGATATTCTTTTCAACTCCTTCCATACTACCAACCACAACAAAGGATACCCATAACCATCCAAACCTCCTATCATCCAGTTTTACAAAGAACGGCTAATAAAGGCTCAAAAGGGGTAAACAAAGGATTATGATCAAGGTTAGTGTATAGGAATCATGTGGCTAAAGAAAGATGGCCTAAGATCATCTCCTAGTTCATAAATATACTAAGGTCTTGATGGAGAAATAAGGCAAGTTCTAGAAACAATGAAGAATGCATGATCACTCAATCAAAGAATAGGCATAAATATGCACAAAAAGCTCAAATCTCACGGGTTCAAACTAACTAGTTCCCGACATCATAACACAATTCAAATTCATCAAAATAATTGCGTCGCTTCGCCAAGGTTCCATGCATAATAAAGATCATGAATTTTCTCCAAAAATCAACAAAAATTTTCTATCATCGGCTAAATTCACAATACTATCATCACATGCTTATTTGACTCAACTTAAATACCTAAGACTCAACAAAAATAATAACTACTAATAAAATATCCACAAATTAAGCTACAATCCAAGAACCCATGTAAACGAGTTAACAAAGCCACACTTCTCCCTCCCCCAAACTTATTTCGAATCATGATGAAGGAATAAGTTTAAGAAAGAGTGGATAAGTTAACGAGCGTACCTTTCACCGAAGCTAGCTTACTATCGATCTTCTCTTCTAGCCGAAACCTCATCGAGAAAACCTACAACTCACAAGCTTCGCAAAAATTTTTGGATAAAAAGCTTAATAAAAGATAAGACTCAAACAAAAACGAAAACAAATAAAACGAAAACTGAAAATTAAAGATAGAGTTGGGTTACCTCCCAACAAGTGCTACGTTTTACGTCTTTAGCCCGACGATACCTCTTATCAAGGTGGATCAAAATAAAAGTTCGTCTCTCCCCCATCATCGAGTTTCTTCATGGCTCCATCAATTGATCTCTTGAATTCGGCTAACTTCAATGGTGGAATGGCTTCCAACTGATTTAAGCACTCGAGAATCTCCTCGCAAGCTCCATCCGGTGCCGGCGGTATAGGTGGTTTCAAGACTTGAACGGCAAAAACATCCTCTCGATGATCATCGGGTCTCTTCATTGCTTCATAGATGGAAATCTTCAATTCCTCTCCATTGACTCTAAATGTCAAATCTCCATCTTGAATATCGATCAAAGCTCTCCCCGTAGCTAAAAATGGACGTCCTAAGATCAATGGTTGATTCTCATCCTCGGGCATATCCAACACTACAAAATCAGCCGGGAAAACAAGATTCTGAACTTGCACGAGCACATCTTCAACTATCCCCCTTGGATAAGAAACTGATCGATCCGCCATAAGTAGGGAGATAGTTGTCGGCTTCATCTTTCCAATCTTGAGCCGGTTGAAAATAGAGAGGGGCATCAAATTGATGCTAGCACCAAGATCACAAAGGACATTTTGGAAGACTTGATCACCGATCTTGCATGATAGTGTAAACCTCCCGGGATCCTTTTGTTTCAACGGAAGCTTCTTTTGTAAGACCGCGCTACACTCCTCCGTGAGGTTGATCGTCTCGAACTTAGCCCACTTCTTCTTCCCCGCCACCGCGTCCTTGATGAACTTCATGTGGTTTGGCATGTCTCGGAGAGCATCGAGAAGTGGTATGTTGATGTTAACCTTTTGAAGCATCTCCAAAAACCATTGATACTTCTCGTCTTGCTTCGGCTTGTTCAAGCGTTGTGGGAAAGGGGCCTTCGGAGTGTAAGTCGGAAATTGGGGCGGCTGCTGGGCCTCTCGACCGACCTCTCGATCGAGAGAGGTGTCGAGAGGTCCCTTCTGACCTCGCTTTTTGACCTCTCGATCGACCTCTCGATCGAGAGAGGTGTCGAGAGGGTCAATTTGAATCTCCTCGTCGTATGCCTCTCGATCCTCCTCTCGATCGAGAGAGGTGTCGAGAGGTGGATTTTGACCTCCAGTATGGACGTCTCGATCGACCTCTCGATCGAGAGAGGTGTCGAGAGGCCCTCGCCTCGGCTCTTGGATCCTTGCTTCCTCGAGCACCACATTCTTGAAATTCCCGACTCCTTTCTTCTCAGCTTCCAAGGATGGATTTGTGTACGTAGTACCGCTCCGAAGCTCGATAGCATGAACTTGATGGTCGGGCTTATGGACTCCTCCTTGAGCATTGGCTACTTCATCAACTCGAGCATCCAACATATTCATGTGCTTGGTCAAATTTGTGACTGCATTCTCGATATTAGAAACACTTGACTCCAAGGCTCCTATTTTATTTGTCGTCGTTGATATGAGATTCTTAATCAACTCCTCCAATGAAGGTTCCTTCTTTGGCTCTTGGACGGCTTCATTCTCCACATGAAAGCCAGGGGATATGTTTGGATGGCGTCGATTGTTGGGATCATAAGTCTTCTTGAAAGCATCCAACTCCGTTGCCGTCTTGGTGTATTTCTCCATCAAATCATCATAAGCTTCGGATCCAATGGCGGCAACCTTCCTTCTCCCAACTCTTCTATCGGTAGCCTCCTCGTAACTTGCGTTGACGTTGAGCTCGATGATCTCCCAAGCTGTCTCTACATCGTTATTTAAGAATCCTCCTTTAGACGCATAATCGAGCTCCTTCTTGCATTGCTTGTTCAATCCTTGATGGAAGCGGAAAATTTGTTCCCCCTTGTCAAGACCATGATTGGGGCATACACGAAGCATCTTTCTGAATCTCCCCCATGCTTCGTAAAGGTACTCATCTTCAAATTGTTGAAATTTGTTGATCTCGTTTAGAAGCCTCTGAGCCCTTGAAGGTGGGAAGAACTTATTTAAGAATAGTTTGCACAGCTCGCTCCATGTCTTTATCTCGGCTCGATTCTCTATATCCTCAAGCCACTCTCTAGCATCATCCTTGAGAGACCACTCGAAGAGACTGAGCTTGATGTAGTCTGCAGGCACTCCATTTGCCTTGTAGGTTGCACAGATGTTGAGAAATTGCTTCAGGTGAGCATTAGGATCCTCCATCGGTGTGCCTCCATATTGATTTGCTTGCACCATGTTGATGAGGGAAGCCTTGATCTCGTAATCGGTAGCCTCAACAGTCCCCCATCCTCCATTCTGGAATTGATCAACAGCCGGCTTGAACCGATCGTTGAGAGTCTTTTTCACTACCGAGTCCGCCATAAGAATTTAGTCCTCGACAAAGAAAGGAAACGGTTAGTTTAATACACAAAAACAGAAAAATAAACGCCTAAATCACCTATTAATCCTATTTCAAAATATCTATGTGAAATCTAATCAATCCCCGGCAACGGCGCCAAAATTTGATCGCACTATTTTCTACCACACAAAAATAGGTATAGTATAAGAAAGTACGAGTATCGTATCCACAGGGATTGATATATCGAAATCACACAAAGTACCTCTACTCTAGAATTAAACTGATGTCTAGGCAATTAAGAAAATAAGAATGTGGTATTATAACTAGGCAAATAAATAAAAGACTCAATTAAACATATAAAGAAATAAATAAACAAGGAAATAGCTAGCCAAATAAAACAAATTAGGACACAAGCAATTAAATAAAAGTGTTGATTCTAGGGAAGCCTACCTAATCAAATCTAAGCAAGTAATTAATGAATACAATTAACCAATTTAATCCAATCTAAATGTGATACATGCAAGAATACCTACACCCTATTTAAAGCAATGCAAGTTGTCACCTAACAAGATCCTAATATTCTTTCGAATTGTAAGAATCAAATCAAGTGCAAAATAGAACAAGTATCAAGGATATAATCAACTAGGTTCAACTAAGACACCAAATCAATTATATAGAAACATATAATAATTCAATTATCAATCAAGAAAATCAAACTATCATATCATGCATTCATGAGATCTATTATGCAATTACCCTATCAAGGCATAAACACATAATTATGCATACACAATTAATGGCCAGTTAACTATGCATGAGAATAAGCACCATGAAACATGCATCTAGATTGGAAGGCTAATTGTAAACAAGAACACTTACATAAATTCAATTAGGCATTCAATCCCTAAAATCAACTAAAGGATTTAGCTAGACATAATTAAAAGAAAGGTAGAAGGAAGAATAAGCATAATTAAAAACATAAAGTAAAAAGAAAGGGATAGAAAAACTCTTGAATCTTGATAAATCTTCAATCTTCAATGGTCTTCATACATAAAATAAATCTAGATCTAAAGTATAAAAGTATGGAGAAAAGAATAAAAACTAATCTAAAGAATGTAGGAGAGTGGAGGAACTTGTTTACAATGATAGGTTTAGAGGTATTTATAGGGTAGAAGTTTACATCCAATACCTAATTGTACAAGGAAACCAAGAAAAAGTCAAAAATAGCCTTTTAGAGAAAATCCCGTCTGGAAAACAGGAGGCACCTCTCGACACCTCTCTCGATCGAGAGGTTGGTCGAGAGGGTCGAGAGGGTTCTGCGCAACTTTCTTGTTTCGGTCATATCTTCCTCATCCGAGCTCCGAATTGACCTCCGTTTTCGCCTACGTGCTCCTATCGAACCCCTCTTCAATGCTATGCTTCCACTTTTCCCGAATAACACTTTTACAAAATCGTGAAAAGTCAGAACTTGGGATCAATACTTCATCTCTTCCTTGGTTTCATCGCCTCTTGTCTTATCTTGGGTTTTCTCGACTCAAAAGCCCTAAAAACACTCAAAACAACCCAAAAGCGTAATTTTGCTCGAAATAACATAAAAAATATAAATCAAGAGCTAAACTATCAAAATACGACAAGGAAACGATAATATAACACCTAGATGATAGGGTAAAAATGCACCCTATCAATGCCTCAAGCGAGCCGCTACCCCTCTTGCACACACTGCTGCACGTGTGAAGCTGCTTCAAGGCAGTACTCACAGTTTTCAAAGGTCGAGAAACCCAAGGCACAAGCTACCTTTCAAAAGAAAGTGAAGCAAGTGTGGGTACCTAAGGGAACTAACCTGCAATGACCCAAACTGATTTGGGTACCAAAATCTGTCTAATTGCAGGTGAGCGCCGTGGATCCCATGCCAAGTGAGGGTCAACAAATCTGGTAATTGGATAGTGGATGTTCAAGACACATGACCGGCATGAGAGCTCTACTTCATGACTACATAGAGAAGAAGGGTCCACACGTTACATTTGGTGATAACTCTCGAGGAAGCACCAAAGGGTATGGCGCACTGAAAGTTGGAAAGCTCACAATAGAAGAAGTCTCCTATGTGGAAGGACTTAAGCACAACTTGCTATCCATTTCACAATTCTGTGATAAAGGATACAAGGTGGAATTTATTTCCAACAAGTGCATTGTGGAGAGCAAGCTCACGTGCCAGATTGTGCTCACTGGAATTAGACAAAGGAACGTCTACATTGCACAATGGGAAACTGCAAAGAGGAGACGTGCTTAGTTGCAAGAAGTGCTACAGAATTAGGATGGCTATGGCACCGACGCTTGAACCATCTCAATTTCAAAGCAATCAATCGTATAGCTCGTAAAGGCTTGGTGCAAGGCATACCAAATGAAGTCTTTGTCAAAGATCATCCATGCTCACCATGCCAACGAGGGAAGCAGACGAAGAAGCACTTCGCCAGTCTTGAAGAAGCTTCATCCAAGTGAGTGCTCGAGCTGCTTCATATGGATCTGTTTGGTCCAGTCACTCCAGGTAGTGTAAATGGAAGGAAGTACACTCTAGTTGTAGTCGACGACTTCTGTCGCTACACTTGGGTTGTATTTCTCTTCAGCAAGAAGGAGACACTGACCAAGCTACCACAATTGCTCAAACGATTGGCTGTGGAAAAGAACCAAGCGATTGTCACCATCCGCTCCGACAAAGGCACAGAGTTCCTGAACTCTACCATTGAAGCTTACTGCACGGAGCATGGCATAGCACATCAGACTTCCTCAGCACGCACACCTCAGCAGAATTGAGTTGCTGAAAGAAGGAATCGAATCATCAAAGAAGCCGTTCGAACAATGATTGCAGACTCGAAACTTCCGATGAAGTATTGGGCTGAAGCTGCCAATACAGAATGCTACACACAGAACCGGACGCTTCTCTGCAAACGGCACAACAAAACACCATATGAAATATGGACAGGGAGAGTTCCTAACATATCTTATTTCCATATTTTTGGCTGTAGGGTCTTCATCCATGATAATGGGAAGTCACAGTTGAAAGCCTTTGAAAGCAAAGCTGATGAAGGAATATTCTTAGGATATTCTACATCAAGCAAAGCTTACAGAGTATTCAACTGTAAAACCCTAATCGTGGAGGAATCACCCCATGTCGTATTTGATGAATTTTCTTTGAGTCTTTCACAGGAACAGGTTCAATCTAAGGAAGGAAAGTCAAGCGAGGAACCCATCAATTCATCATCTTGGGACATGCTTGAGGAGGATGAAGAACTCAAGGACTCAAGTGAGCAGATTGTCCAAGGAAAAGATGAAGCTGCCCCCAAGACTCCTGAAGCGAGTGCTGGCCAAGCACCCAATCCAGTCGCTCTAGAAGGTGAAGCGAGTGACCAAGGAGAAGATGAAGACGAAGCTGGCAGATCCAAGCGTGCATGGCTCAAGGATGACTCACCAAGTCAAATCATTGGAGATCCATCCAAGGGTGTAGTGACCAGAAGTCAAGTGTTTGGAGAAAGTGCCATGTTCAGTTGCTTTCTCTCAAATATAGAGCCATCATGTGTGGAAGAAGCCCTAGCTGATTCCAATTGGGTGATCGCCATGCAAGAAGAGCTGAATCAGTTCACCAGAAATGACGTATGGTACCTCGTGGATCGTCCCAAATTCCAGCATGTTATTGGCACCAAATGGGTGTTCAAGAACAAGACAGACGAGGACCACAACGTTGTGAGGAACAAGGCGCGACTCGTCGCTAAGGGCTACTGCCAAGAGGAAGGAATCGATTCGATGAGACCTTCGCTCCAGTGGCACGGCTTGAAGCGATCAGACTATTTCTAGCCTATGCAGCGGCCAAGAAATTCAAAGTCTATCAGATGGATGTGAAGAGCGCGTTCCTCAACGGTGAATTGAAGGAAGAAGTGTATGTGGAGCAGCCACCGGGTTTCGAGCAAGGAGATAAGGTGTATCGATTGAAGAAAGCCCTATATGGATTGAAGCAAGCTCCCAGAGCTTGGTATGATACCCTATCTCAATTCCTTGTGGATAATGGTTTCCACAAAGGAAAGATAGATCGAACCCTATTCACCATCAATCATGGAGAGGATATGTTATGGGTTCAGATCTACGTGGAAGACATCATATTTGGATCACCAAACCAGTCGCTTAGCGAGAAGTTTGGAGAGCTTATGAAGACCAAATATGAAATGTCGATGATTGGCTTGATGAGCTGCTTTCTAGGTCTTCAAGTGAAGCAGCAGGATGATGGTATCTTCATCAATCAAGCTAAGTATACTCGAGATATGCTTGCCAAGTTCGGTGTTCAGCATGCCAAAGCTGTGAAGATCCCGATGAACACGAACTGGAAGTTGGAGCCAGACATAGATGGGAAGTCTGTGGATGCTACAGACTACCGAGCTTTGATCGGATCCCTTCTATATCTCAATGCTACTAGGCCGGATATTGCTTTTGCAGTTGGAGTATGTGCTCGCTTCCAAAGCAATGCCAAGCATAGCCATCTTGAAGCTGCCAAGAGAATTCTTCGATATTTGAAGGGCACTGTCAACATGGGGCTGTGGTGTCCAACGGAGGACAATTTGGAGCTCACTTGATACTCAGATGCTGACTATGGAGGGTGCCGAATTGATAGGAAATCAACTTCGGGCACTTGTCAGTTCTTGGGAAGCAAGCTGATCTCATGGTTTTCAAAGAAGCAGACGTGTGTAGCTACTTCAACAACTGAAGCCGAATATATGGCCACTGGAAGCTGTTGCTCTCAAATTCTATGGCTTCGTTAGCAGTTGAAGGACTACAGAGTTGAAGCGAATGAAATTCCAATATTCTGCGACAACAACAGTGCGATCTGCATCTCGCAAAATCCAGTGCTTCACACCAGATGCAAGCACGTGGAAATCCGACATCACTTCATTCGTGATCATGTAGAGAAGAAGGATATCAAGCTCGAGAAAATCCATACCGATCTCCAGCGAGCAGATATCCTCACCAAGCCTCTAGCTGAATCTCGTTTCAATCAGCTATGCATGGAATTAGGGTTACTAGACCCTGGTGAAGAGTGCTAGATCCAGGATGCACGAAGGAGTGTCCGCTTGTTCTTTTGAGCGTCACTCGCTTCGGATCTTCACCAGCTCAAGCGAGTCACTTCGAATTTTCACTCGCTTGAAGAAGGAGAAATAAGGTGGAGAAAGGTGGAGTGTTGGAAGACGTTCCCTACCCGCTTACAGGAATTGTTAAGCCATTGGTTAAGGGGGAACTATTGTTTGCTCTCGGAGCAAGCTACTTCCAAAGCGAGCAAGGAAAGCTGCTACCTAGCCTAAGATTCCTAGCGAGTGGGTATAAACACTCGCAAGTGCCGTTTCTAGTAACGGTTTTGGGGTCTTGTATCGGGCCTTCCCACGTAAAAATGGTGAAAGCTTAGGCAGGGCTGGCACCTAGACCTTGCGTCCTCTTCCCATCTTTTCGCCGAAGAGGAGCAAGCCCTCTCATCTCCTTCATCGTGGATAAATATCCATTCCTTACTCACTCTTTATTGAGTTGAGCTGCCGAATGTCTATTCATTCCTCCCCCACTCTGAATTTTGCATCGCTTCAATTTGCCCTTGTTTGGGTCTAGCGAGTCGATTGCAAATTCATTCTGTAGCTTGTAGGAGGAAGCTTGAAGGGTTACCTTTTTCTTCAAAAGGTTGCAGGGCTGGTGACATGCTTCTGCGTAAAATACGAGATTGTCTTGTCAGAGCATTCTCATTGTCATCCTGTCCTATTATGCTTTGAGATAAGGACTTGTACTCATCCCCCATTCGTCGTGAATATGTACACTTACGTGAAGCTCCCCTCTGGGTTGTAGTAAGCTTGTGTACTATATTCATTCTCTCCCCCATTCACTTCGATGGAGGACTCTCTAATTCGTAGAGGAAGATGAATGCCATGAAGATGAGTGGAATCCTAGCCAAAATGAAGCATTCAACAAAGATGGTATCAACAAGCTTCAAGCAATATCATCAAGTGGATTCAACAATTGGAGTTCAAATGATGACTTCAATAAGTGGTATCAATCTCCTACGAAGTGAGATTGACTGGTAAGTGTTTCAATTTTAAGTACACTAAGTGAGCTGGAGCGTGCTAGAAACCTTCACTCACTATGTGGAAAATATGAAATGAATCTAACACAAATACAAAGAGGAAAACATTCTTGTTTATCCTCGAAGTATGTAAGTCAGAAACATTTTAAATTAAGCAAAGAAATTTCATTTCTTATTCCAGTCGCTTCAGATGGCCAAGCGAGTGCCACGTCACTCCAAGCGAGTCATCACAAGCGAGTGCGGAACAGTCACTCAAGCGAGTACCTCTCAAAGCGAGTAAAGGCCAAGCGACTCAACTCGAAGCGAGCGGGTACGAAGCGAGTATGAGCTGTCTGCACTAGAGTGCAATTTTACCTTTTGCTTTGCATTTAATGCAGGTTCACGTACAGCCGAAAATAACGGGCGCGTGCACTGCACTTTGAAGTCGAAGCGGGAAAGGACGGAGGAGATCCAACCATCGAATCCTAATAGTCCCCGATTTATAGCCGTTGGATCCAACGCCGTGTAAAGTGACGAATCACAGCAGGCCACGTGGAGACGCCGAGCAAGTTGGCGGTTCACTTTTTACTGTGATGATGCCGGACACGTCAATCACTTCGCCGTTGGCCGCCGTATAGAGACAGGATCTTCAGCGATTTTACTGTCTTGCCCCTGCCACGTCAGCCGAACCCTACCTCTATTTAAGAACGTCGTTGCAAACTGAGAAAACTTTCACAACTCTCAATCTTTACCATTCTTGTGCAAAGATCTGCAAATTTTCTGCAACTCATGAGTCTCACCTCTGTTTTCGTTCTTAAATCTCCGATTAAAACTCTCTCAAATATTTCATACCATGGGAAAGAAGCAGAACACTGAGACGATGGAGGAATTTCTCACCAAAGTCGACACTCACATCAACGTCGAGCCTCATCTCGACCCTATCGTCATCGAGGAGGATGGATTCTTCCGTAAGGCTATGATCACGGCTGGCTTATGGAAGTTCGTGACGGCGGGTACCGACGAAGATCTTGGCCAAGGCGGTGGCCGAGCTTCTTCTAAATTTGAGGAAAGAACGGAACTCTTCGTCTTTCACCGATCCACAGACCGGAGAGCCGGTGGAGGTGGACCTGAACAATCTCATCGACGTATTCGACCTGCCAAAGGAAGGGGGAAACTCCTTGTTGGAGTTGGGATTTTCTGCCGGAGTCGAATATGCTCGGTTTGCCACCGAGAAAGCAGAGCCAAACTACAAGGAGGCCAGTATCCGTTCAGATCTGAAGGCTCCTTTCAACCACGTCTGCGAGCTCTTTTCGAAGTGCGTCGCATGCTACGTCGGAAATTTGGGCACGCTGTCTGAAACAAAGCTGTTCGGCACCACCATCATCGTCGACAGCCTTACCGGAACTAGTTTCAACTGGCATGGTTGGTTTCTCAACCAGATTCACGAAGCTGCTGATGATTTCGCATTCGTGAAAGGAAGCACCGATCAGATTCTCCGCAAGGGGAAGCTGAAATTTTTCTCCAGACTCTCCGTCGCACTGGAGGAACGGTATCCGAACAAGGTATGGCCGGAATCTGACGTCGCCGTCTACAACAAGCTCATGGTGTTCCATGACCTGTGGAGGTCAAACAAAATTCCTATTGATTTGGGACTTCTCTAGGTTGAAGTGCCCGTTGCAGTACCAGTTGCCGAAAGGCAAGCTGAAGCGAGTCAAGCAAAGTGAGCCGCTTCACCCGGGAAGCGAGCTGCGCCAAGCGAGGCAAGAAGAAGAAAACGAAGCTAGTAGCTTCGTTGGTCAAATCAAGCGAGGCTGAGGAGCAGCCGCCTGAGGAGGCCGAAGCTACCCAAACCCAGCCATCACCCATCAGAATCCAAACTCCCCCACCACAAACAAAAACACAAACAACCCAACCACCAGAACCCCAAGCCTCATCCTCAGCCCAACCACATACCCAGAAATCACCCCTCTCTCCACATGAAAAAGAATCCACTTCTTCATTCTAACTACCCGAAATATCTCTTCTAAGCACTGATCCCACAGCTGCATTTTACACATTCCAACCTACCCAATCCCAGCAAACCCAGCAAACACCACCACAACCCGAACCCATCGAAATAACAGAAACCTCCCAAACCTCTTCATCATCCCAATCACCTACCTCATCGGCAGCTACAGCCGATACCGCCCAAACAACCATCATTCCCCAATTCCAAATCTCCAAAGCCCCTGCACAGCTGGAAGCTCTCGAAAGATATGCGAGAGACAGAGAGCAGGCCGCAGAAACAATCAGGACCCGCTACTCCTCAATGCCGATGTCCGACGACTTCTTCACCAAGATCGTCGATTTCCTCACATACATCACATATCGCGGCACTGAGTACTACAAGGTCTTCAAACTCCTAAAGGCCTTCTCAGAGGAAGACCTCATTCAAATGGAGGGAAAGCTGCTCGACTTCATCGGTGAGAATGGCTTCCACGCATTTCTCACTGGGACTAGCTTCTGGGATAAGCTGGATGCGAAGGTGAAGCTAGCCTATCCAGACGCCTCAGTCCCCGAGCATGTCCCAACCATTCACGAGCGGAAGTTGATGAGAGAGCACGCGGAGGAGGTGGAGGTGAAGGATGCAGAGATTTCAAGTCTGCAGAGTGAGATCACCAGGAGGAATGTAGAGATGGAGAAGAAGATAGAGGAGATCAAGAATCTTAAAGAAGATTTTGACAGAAAGAAGGGAGAATTGGAGGGAAAGGTTGAGGAGAAAGCGAAGTTGTTGGAAGAAAAGGAGAAGGCGTTGGAGGAGCAGGCTAAGCTGGTGGGAGACCAGGCAAAAAATATCACCGAACTCAAGGGCTCGCTTGATGCCGAAAGGAATCGCTTGAGGGAGGTAAATGCCAAGCTTGTGACAGTTGGTAAGGAAAAGGAGAAATTAGTAAAGGAGGTGAAGGAGTTGAAGGTGGAAGTTGAGAAGAAGGATGGAGATCTGGTGATGAAGGGTAGTGAGTTGCTCAGCACTAAGAAGGCCTTAGACACTCTCCAAAAGGAAATGAAAATCCTTAAACTTGAGTGAGAGGAGGAGAAGGGCGAGCTTGAGAGCCGACGGAGGAGTGCACAGGCTGTTGATCTGAAACAGGCCGAGTTGAGCATCACTTTCGCAGAAGTGCAAAAACTAGCAGAAACCTTTGCCGTAAGGATAACTTCTGATGCCCAATTCCATGTCTCACTGAATAGAAGAGAGCAGAGGCTTGCATCCATGAAAGCAGAACTTGAAGCTTCCAAGACACACTTGGACTTCACGGTGCAAGAAGAGGCAAAGAAAATCAGGAAGGGGATTGAAGCGGAGCTGGATGCTCGCTTCAAAGAGGTGGAGACACTAGAGAGTTTGATGCTCTCAGTAAAGGAGAGGGAGAAATAGTGCAGTTATTTACTCGAGGAAATCAGTATCAAAACTGCACAGTTGGTGCTCGCCCAGGAGCATACCTTCGCAGACAAAACTGAACGGATGTTGCATGCCGTCTTCGATGCTGTGAATAACATGCACAAAACAATCACCGGAAAATCAATCATCCCAACCCCCTGTAGTGATGAAGCCAAAAAGGGGGAACGTAGTGTACAGAAAAGAGCTGAAATTCTGGAGCTACAAGGTGGAGATGGAGGAGTAGGAAATAGTGGTGTTGGAGTAGAAAGAATGATTGAAGGGGGAAGCAGTGGAATCGGAGGTGTTGAAGAGGAGGAGTTGGATGATGAAGCAAGGGCGAAGCATGCAAAGAAGGGCAAGGAAAAGCTCACAGAAGAACTCGCTAAGAAGCCCGAAGAACCCCGCAGGCCAACTGAAGAGAAAATACATGGCTCTTCGATTGCTGTTCATCCTCCTGTCGTTGTGCTTACCAAGGAGCAAAGGGAACAGCAAATCGCCGCGGATGAAGCCCTGGCACGTCAAATGGAGAAGGATTTTCTGAAAACTCTGAAGGCTCTTACTGCTTTCCAAGCGCCCGCTTCACCTCTGGCCGCTTCAACTCTTGCACTTATTTCTGACTTTGCAGGAGCCACTTCATTGACCGCTGGAGCCACTTCGTCCAGCCAAGCTACCATTCCACGAAGTGCCCCAGCAGTCATCCCTCCTAAAGAAGCAGAAAAGAAGAAGGAAGAGATGCCTCCACCACCAGCACCAAAACAAGCTTTGAAGCGGACTGCCCCCGAAGCGAGAGATGATGATCCCGAGGCCAAGCGCCGAAAGATCAAGCAAACAGTCGCTTCAAGAGCTGGTGAGATGGAGAGGAGGAGGAAGCGAGGAGAAAAGAAGAAAGGGGAAGAAGAGAAAGAGAAAAGAATCAATGCTAAGCGTATGCAGATTATCGAGGGACGGATCGAGGAAGACTTCAATGAACTGAGACTCATCCAATCTGCTCTTACTCGAAGCGCTTTCATCCCATTCCTACCTGAAGAGTCGGAAGCATGTGTGAAGCAAGCCTGGATGGACGCTTGCAATGTGACCACTACGGAGATGATCAATTCCGGTCGCTACCCGCGCAGAGAAGAGCAACAATTCATTCGCAGGCGACTGATCGAGATGCTGCCGAAGTGGAACACTGAGCTAAGTGCAAAGTTCAACGCTATCATGACTCAGATGTCCAGCCGATCAGAAGAGGAGTTGATTGTGCGCAGGAACGAGTATCCTGATGCCCGAGAAATCGAGCAGTTCATCCCCGACGATCTACTTGAGTGGTGGCTATACTACAAGGATAAATTCATCAAAGCATACTACTACTGGGAGGTAGTGCCACTGCAGAATGGATGCTCGAGGATCAACGCGCTCAGCAACTCCCTAAGTGCCTACGACAAAAAATTCAGACGAAAAGTCTTTACCCTTGCAGAGCTTGCAAAGCCCATGCCTCTAATCATCAAAGTGCCAGCCTCGAAGGATTTCCCCATGCCTTTCCTGCCAGGCACAAGTGTTCCAGATCGACGCATCATTGATGCAGAGATTGATGAAGCTTTCAAGCTAGAGGAAACTTGGAGGAGGCCAAGCATCTACAACGTTGGAACGCTGGAAGTAAGAGTTCTTAACGCATACGTTGTTCCAGAAGAGATGATAAAGGAGGACTTGGAGGCAGAGGAGAAAGAGAAGGAAGAGGAGGTGACGGAGAAAGAGAAGGAGGAGAAGGATGAAGCTGCAGGAAATCCTTGAATTTCAAGCTTCATAATTTTGTGAACTGTTGTTCATCTATCCCATTTTAATTTCTGTCTCTCCTGTGTCATTTACTAGCTTTGTGAAAATTTTATCCTTATGCTACAAAACTCAAATAACTTAACCGAAAAAAAAGGGGGAAAGGAACTTCAAAAAAAAATATATATATATAATAAAAAAAAAAAATTCAACCGAACATGCAAAGGAAGCATTCGCTTGAAGTTCCTTCCACGGTTAGGTAGGCTAAATCTCTTAGTCTAAAAATTTGTTTTGGGTTTTGGCATCATCAAAAAGGGGGAAATTGTTGGGAATTGTTAAGAACAAAGTGTTAAGGGGGAACTTCCTTGGGACACTTCGTAGTGAGTCAAATAGTTGTATTGATTTGATCCCAAAACCCCCAAAGCGTTATGTTCCCAAGCGACCCATTTTTGGTGTAGATAATAGGATTAGAAATTTTTTTAAGCCTACTCTGTTAGGATGGCTTTATTTTGCTTAGATTTTAGACCGCAGGAAATTCAAGTGAATTTCACTCGCTTGAGTGTGTTTTCCAAAGCGAAGCGAGTCTAGCGAGCCGAAGTGAACCGTGCCGAAGAATAGCGAAGCGTAGCGAGCGCTACAGTGGAATCAGAGCGAGTCCACCAAAGCGAAGCGAAGCGAGCGCAACAGCGAAAGTCAAAGCGAGTCAAATCTTACTTAAGCAATACTCGGAAACTTTATCTTCCAAAGTAGACGCTTCAAGTATAACCCGAAGCGACTCGATCAAAGCGGACGCTACAACTTCAAAGCAAAGCGAGCCACTACCTACCAGAAAGCGACAACACAATTCCTGCTCCGATTTTGAACTCCAGTCAAACTGAAGATCGTCGCTTTAATTACGAGATCTCCACGTGTCGATTGCGGAGAGGAGCAGCGGAGTTGACTACCAGCCGACAAGGGCGCCGCAACAGTACTGGCTCGCTCCAGTTACTTTTAAGTTTGGATCTTAGCTATTTCCGGCAAAGAGCCAAAACTGCGCGTCTGAAGAGCAGCCAGCCTGTGCAAGTAATGTTGAGAGGAGGAGGGACAAAGCCACCAACCAAGAAACGGATCTCGGCATCCCTCCGCCTATAAATAGTGAAGGATGAAGACGAAGAGAAGTAGAACACATCCTGAGCATTCGAGCGCCTACTACAAACAAACACTCCCAGCCTTAGAGCAAACTTCGAGTCTTTGTTTCCAAGTGTTCTCCGAGTTCCAGTCTCATCGAAACTCGTCTTCACAGCCTTTACACTTAGAGTCTAAGCCCATTCCATATCCAAGCTTAGAAGAAGAACTCTAGGCATCTTTGCATCTATTGTAAAGAGTTCTTCATAGTGTGTTCGTCGTATACCAAAAACCCTAACCCTAAGTTTTATTGTTAGGTTTTTATGTTCGTCGTTAGGTTGTTTCGATCCAATGCCCTACTTTCATCGATTGTAGAAGCCTCGATCATAGAGTCTAGATCCAAGCTTGCACTTACATCGTTCGTGTAAAGCTTGATCGAAGCTAGGCTGTAAGGAGAGCCCGCAATTTCCCTGTTGTCGGACTGAAGCGAGTGAAGCTTCCAGTCCAGTTTAGGTTTTTGGTGTGAACCCGGAATCACCCAGCATCTGTCAGATCCAAGCGAGTGAAGCTCGATCTTGACCAGGCTTTTGAAGAGCCCGTAATCTTCAAGTTCTTGAGTGAAGAGAACAGTTGCTTCGTGCAACAAAGTGGACGTAGGAGCTTTATCTCCGAACCACTATAACTCTCGTGTCGTATCTCTCTAACCCTAAACTCTTATTTCCTTGTTTTGTTGGGAATTGTTAAGGACTAAATTGTTAAGGGGGAACTTCATGGGACATTTGATAAATGAAGTCATTTGTCTTGATTAGATCCCAAAACCCCAAGCGTCCTTTTCCCAAGCGACCCATTTTGATGTAATTAATAGGTTAGAATTTTTCTAAGCCTAAACTGTTAGGATGGCTTTGTTTTGCTTAGCTTTAGACTGCAGGAATTTCAAGTGAAGGCCACTCACTTGAGTGTGTTTTCCCAAGCGAAGCAAGTCTAGCAAACCGAAGTGAAGCATGCCGAAACCAGCGAAGCGAAGCTAACGCTACAGTGGAATCAAAGTGAACCCACCAAAGTGAAGCGAAGCGAGCGCTACAAAGAAAAGTTGAAGCGAGTCAACGCGGGTCAACACTTACCCAAGTAGTCTCTCAAGAAATTTATTTCTTGAAGTGACTCACTACAAAGATGATCCTGAAGCGACTCACTTCAGAGCGGACGCTACAACTTCAAAGCAAAGCGAGCCACTACCTACCAGAAAGCGACAGCACAACTCCCGCCCATATTTTGAACTCCAGTCAACAGGAGATCGCAGCATTAATTGCGAGATCTCCACGTGTCGAAAGCGGAGTGGAGCGGAAGAGTTGACTGCCAGGCCGACAAAGGCGCCGCAACAGTACTGGCTTGCTCCAGTTACTGTTAAGTTTGTAACTTAGCCATTTTCGGCAAAGAGACAAACTGGGCACCTGCAAAAGCTACTGCCTGCGCAAGTACTGTCGAGAGGAGAAGGGACAAGGCCACCAACCAAGCAACGGATCTCAGCCATCCCTCCGCCTATAAATAGTGAAGGATGAAGACGAAGAAAAGAGAGAACACTACTTGAGCATTCGAGCGCATACAGTAAACAAACACTCCCAGCTTTCTAGCAATCTTCGAGTCTTTGTTTTCAAGTGTTCTCCGAGTTTCCAGTTCATCGGAACTCGTCTTCACAGCCTTCACACTTAGATTCTAAGCCCATTCTATATCCAAGCTTAGAAGAAGAACTCTAGCCAATCTTTGCATTCACTGTAAAGAGTTCTTCATAGTGTGTCGTCAACCAAAAACCCTAAACTTCGTCTGTTAGGTTTTGAGTGTTGTCGTTAGGTTGTTCAGATCCAAGGCCCTTCTTTCATCGATTGAAGAAGCCTCGATCGTAGAGTTGAGATCCAAGCTTACACTTACATCGTTTGTGTAAAGCTCGATCGAAGCTAGGCTGTAAGGAGAGCCCGTAATCTCCCTGTCTGTCTGACTGAAGCGAGTGAAGCTTCCAGTCTTTGTTAGGTTTGTGTAGTGAACCCGCAATCACTACGTCTGTCGTTTGATCTAGGCAAGTGAAGCCCGATCCCGACAAGGTTTTTGAAGGACCCGTAACCTTCAAGTTCTTGAGTGAAGAGAACAGTTGCCGTCGTGCAACAAAGTGGACGTAGGAGCGTTATCTCCGAACCACTATAAATCTTCGTGTCGTATCTCTCCAACCTTAATCTCTTTACAGTATTCGATTATCCATTGCACGTGCATATAAACAAACTTAACTTGGATTTTCAATTACTTAGGAAAGATTATAGCTCACCAAATTCTGCACAAAGAGTAAAGTCTCACTCTTGATCAAGCTATAAGCTTAGGTCAAGAGATTCGTGATTGCTTGCGATCTAGCCCACGGCTAGGTCTTAGTATTTTCAAAGAGCACTTTACTTTATACTCTGAGTTAAGGAATTGAAGTTGAAAAACTTCAAAATACGTATTCACCCCCCCCCCCCTACGTATTTTTCCTATAGCAAACCGGGACCAACAAGTGGTATCAGAGCAGCGGTTCTTTCGAGCCTCTGCTTTGCATATCCGAAGTGAGTCCCCACTCACTTCACGTTGTCTCACTGAACCGGATCCTATTTTCCTAAGTGCATCAAAACCTCACCCACGCATATTGCATTTACTGCTGATAGTTTGCTATGTCTACATACAGTGCATCAAATCTTCCACAGTCTCGATCGAAGGATACGAGATATGGAGTTTCCGAGTCGAGAGCTTCTTATGCTCAATCCACGACCGGATGTGGAAAGTCATTGAAGACGGACCAATTGAAATCAAGAAAGCCATATCTGTGGAGGTTCCAGCCGCTGAAGGTCGTCCAGCCCACGTTCGACAACAGTACGTGGAGAAGGATAAGGATGAGTATACTCCAAATGACTTCAAAGTTGCCAACCTCGACAAGATTGCACGTCACACGATGCAGAGCACCGTGTCGGACGCCTATCTACCACGGATAAGGAAATGTGCAACGGCAAAGGAAATGTGGGAAACCCTAGCCCTCATTTCTCAAGGAACAGACAAAATCAAGGAAAACAAGCTCGCCGTTCAGATGCGGGAGTTTGAAAATCTGGTGATGAAGTCCGGAGAATTCATCGATGCCTTCGAGCTGAGAGTTACCAACATTACTGCAACTCTCAACTCGCTTGGGAAGGAACTCACAGACAAGGAAGTAAATCTGAAAATAGTCCGTGCTCTCACAAGGAAGTGGCAGACCATGAAGGAGCTATATCTAGCTACCAAGGATCTAACGAAGCTCACGCCAGAAGTGCTGTTCTCCGAGCTCAAAGCTCACGAGTTTGATCTGAATCGAATGAGCCTCGACGACGAGGATGAAGCGCCCACTACGTCAAAAGGAGTAGCGTTCAAAGCTGCCGAAGGGCCAAGCGAGCAGTCGCTAGCCAAGATGACGAGAGAAGAATTGGAAGAACACATTGCGTTCTTATCCAAGAACTTCAACAAAATGAACTCTCGAGTGGGCAAGTATAAAAGATTCTACAAGCAGTACAAAGGGAGGAGCACTGATGCTCGAGAAGGAAAAGGGAAGAGAGAAGAGACGACCAAACCGATCCCGCGCGACATGATGGAAGTGGAATGTTACCATTGCCACAAGATGGGCCACTACAAATCTGATTGCCCAAAGCTAAGTGCCAAAGAGCGCGAAGAATTGAAGGCCAAGAGGGATGCCCCAAGGCGAGCGCTCGTAGCGAGTGAAGTGCCGGTCGCTACAACTGAAGATCCACCAAGCGACTCAGATGCATTCACCGATCCAAATTCCAGTGATGGTGAGGATCTAGGATTTATGGCGCTCACCGATGAAGAAACAGGAGAGGTATTCTTCTATCCTTCAATCAGTTCAATTACACTAGCACACACTGTCAATGAGGAAGAACAATCCTCTACATGGAGTGAGTTGTTTGACAAACACCAGAAATTGTCAAGCGACCACGAAGTGGTAAAACAAGCTCTGTCTCGAAGCGAGAAGGAGAACCGAAAGCTAGCCCGTGAGCTTGACGAAGTCAAACTTAATTTAAGGGCTATGACTAGTAAGTTCGAGGATCTCTTCGCTAGACATCAAAGCTTGGAAGGAAGGTATGAAACCCAGTCCACTCTAGTTGCCAATTTGAATAAAGCATCATACGCTAGACAAGCACTAGAGAGTTCTCTTCTACCTTTTGGTAGAAAGGGAGGACTTGGATATGAGGGTGGACCTTCCAAGCCGACTGTTTTTGTTGGTGCATCACACACTACACCATCAGTCACTTTGGAATTGCCCACTGCATCCAAAGCGACCACCAACAAGGATAAAGGCAAAGTGGCTGAGAACCCTAAAAGGAAGCCAATGAAGATGTCCATATCTTTAAGGGCAGATCCGAAGGGCAAGCAAAGTTCAACAGTCCCTAGCACTCAACATGCTAAGTCTTACCAATCCAAGGGTAAAGGGAAAACTGTTGAAGCTTCTAAGTCTCAAGCCAAGACACGAGAGACAAAGGATCTACCTCCTAAAAAGAGGAGTAATGTCTATGTGTCACGTTATCCGGACTGGAGATGGTCCAACCGGACTAACGTTGAGGGGGAAGAACTTGAAGCACCCAAGAGGCCGCTTCAAATTCCCAAGGTTTCTCAAGCGAGTCAGGGTCAAAACCCTAGTTGGACCGCTTCGAGGAAACCAAGCGAGCCGCTTCGACAGACTAGAAAACCTAAGTTAGTCTCTAAACCCAGAGCTAATCCGAAGCGAGTCGCTTCAGGATATAAGCAAAATGGGAAGAGCGTAGGTAGGTCTGAAGCGAGCCGCTACCCCTCTTGCACACACTGTTGCACGTGTGAAGCTGCTTCAAAGCAGTACACCAAGTTTTCGAAGGTCGAGAAGCCCAAGACACAAGCTTCATCTCAAAAGAGAGTGAAGCAAGTGTGGGTACCTAAGGGAACTAACCTGCAAGGACCCAAACTGATTTGGGTACCAAAATCTGTCTAATTGCAGGTGAGCGCCGTGGATCCCATGCCAAGTGAGGGTCAACTAGTTTGGTACTTGGACAGTGGATGTTCAAGACACATGACTGGCATGAAAACTCTACTTCACAACAACATAGAGAAGAAGGGTCCACACGTAACCTTTGGTGACAACTCTCGAGGAAGCACCAGGGGATACGGCGCACTGAAAATTGGAAAGCTCACAATTGAAGAAGTCTCCTATGTGGAAGGACTCAAGCACAACCTGTTATCTATTTCACAGTTTTGTGATAAAGGGTACAGGGTGGAGTTCATCTCCAACAAGTGCATTGTGAAGAGCAAACTCACATCCCAGATTGTGCTCACTGGAGTTAGACAAAGGAATGTCTACATAGCACAATGGGACAGCTGCAAGGAGGAAACTTGTCTAGTTGCAAGAAGTGCTACAAAAATTGGATGGCTATGGCACAGACGCTTGAACCACCTCAATTTCAAAGCTATCAATCGCTTAGCTCGAAAAGGTTTGGTGCAAGGCATACCGAATGAAGTCTTCATCAGAGACCATCCATGCTCACCATGCCAACGAGGGAAGCAGACGAAGAAGCACTTCGCCAGTCTCGAAGAAGCCTCATCAAAGCGAGTGCTCGAGCTGCTTCACATGGATCTGTTTGGTCCAGTTACTCCAGTTAGTGTAAATGGAAGGAAGTACACTCTAGTTGTAGTCGACGATTTCTCTCGCTACACATGGGTTGTATTCCTATTCAGCAAAAAGGAGACACTGACCAAACTGCCACAACTACTCAAGCGATTGGCGGTGGAAAAGAATCAAGCTATAGTGACCATTCGCTCCGACAAAGGCACAGAGTTCCTGAACTCTACAATTGAAGCGTACTGCACAGAGCATGGCATAGCACATCAAACTTCTTCAGCACGCACTCCTCAGCAGAATGGAGTTGCTGAAAGAAGGAATCGAATAATCAAAGAAGCCGTTCGCACCATGATTGCTGACTCGAAGCTTCCGATGAAGTATTGGGCTGAAGCTGCCAACACGGCGTGCTACACACAGAATCGGACGCTTCTCAACAAACGGCACGACAAAACTCCATATGAAATATGGACAGGGAGAATTCCTAACATTTCTTATTTCCATATTTTTGGTTGTAGGGTCTTCATTCACAACAATGGGAAATCACAGTTGAAAGCCTTTGAAAGCAAAGCTGATGAAGGAGTATTCTTAGGATACTCTACATCTAGCAAAGCCTACAGAGTATTCAACTGTAAAACCCTAATTGTGGAAGAATCACCCCATGTCGTATTTGATGAATCTTCTTTAAGTCTTCCCAGGAACAGGCCCAAGCGAATGAAAAGGATCAAAGCAAGGAACCCTCAAATCAACTCACTTGGGACGTGCTTGATGAAGATGATGAGATCAAGGACTCAAGCGAGCAGGATCCCAAAGGAGAAGTCGAAGCTGCCCCCAAGATTCCTGAAGCTAGTGCAGGCCAAGCACCCAATCCAGTCGCTTCAGACGGTGAAGCGAGCGACAAGAAAGCGGATGAAGATGAAGCTGGCAGATCAAAGCGAGCGTGGCTCAAGGATCACTCACCTAGCCAAATCATTGGAGATCCATCCAAGGGTGTAGTGACCAGAAGTCAAGTATTTGGAGAAAGTGCCATGTTCAGTTGCTTTCTCTCAAACATTGAGCCATCAAGCGTGGAGGAAGCCCTAACCGATTCTAACTGGGTGATCGCCATGCAAGAAGAGCTGAATCAGTTCACCAGGAACGACGTATGGTACCTCGTGGATCGTCCCAAGTTTCAGCATGTTATTGGCACCAAGTTGGTGTTCAAGAACAAGACGGACGAGGACCACAACGTAGTGAGGAACAAGGCGCGACTAGTTGCCAAAGGCTACTGCCAAGAGGAAGGAATCGACTTTGATGAGACCTTCGCTCCAGTGGCACGTCTTGAAGCGATCCGTTTATTTCTAGCCTATGCAGCGGCCAAGAAGTTCAAAGTGTACCAAATGGATGTGAAGAGCGCGTTCCTCAACGGTGAATTGAAGGAAGAAGTGTATGTGGAGCAGCCACCGGGTTTCGAGCAGGGAGATAAAGTGTATCGCTTGAAGAAAGCCCTGTATGGGTTGAAGCAAGCTCCCAGAGCTTGGTACGATACATTATCTCAATTCCTAGTGGAAAATGGATTCCAAAAGGGAAAGATAGATCGGACTCTCTTCACCATCAATCATGGAGAAGATATGCTATGGGTCCAGATCTACGTGGACGACATCATATTTGGGTCACCAAACCAGTCGCTTAGCGAGAAGTTTGGAGAGCTAATGAAGACCAAGTATGAGATGTCAATGATTGGCTTGATGAGCTGCTTTCTAGGTCTTCAAGTGAAGCAGCAGGATAATGGAATTTTCATCAACCAGGCCAAGTACACTCGAGATATGCTTGCCAAGTTTGGTGTTCAACATGCTAAAGCTGTGAACATTCCTATGAATACCAACTGGAAGATGGAGCCAGACGAAGGAGGAAAATCTGTAGATCCTACAGATTATCGTGCCCTAATCGGGTCACTTCTCTATCTCACTGCAAGTAGGCCAGATATTGCTTTTGCAGTCGGAGTCTGCGCTCGCTTCCAAAGCAATCCCAAACACAGCCATCTTGAAGCTGCCAAAAGGATTCTTCGATATTTGAAGGGCACTATCAACATGGGTCTGTGGTATCCAGCAGAAGACAATTTGGAGCTCACTGGATATTCCGATGCTGACTATGGAGGTTGCCGAGTTGATAGGAAATCAACGTCGGGCACATGTCAGTTCTTGGGAAGCAAGCTAATCTCATGGTTCTCAAAGAAGCAAACAAGTGTAGCAACTTCAACAACTGAAGCTGAATATATGGCCGCAGGAAGCTGCTGTTCTCAAATCCTATGGCTTCGTCAACAGTTGAAGGACTACAAAGTTGAAGCGAATGAAATTCCGATCTTCTGCGACAACAACAGTGCCATATGTATCTCGCAGAATCCAGTGCTTCACACCAGATGCAAGCATGTGGAAATTCGACATCATTTCATTCGTGATCATGTCGAGAAGAAGGATATCAAGCTCGAGAAAATCCATACCGATCTCCAGCGAGCAGATATCCTAACCAAGCCTCTAGCTGAGTCTCGATTCAACCAGCTATGCATGGAATTAGGGTTACTAGACCCTGGTGAAGAATGCTAGTTCCAGGATGCACGAAGGAGTGTTCGCTTGTTCTCATGAGCGTCACTCGCTTCGGATCTTCACCAACTCAAGCGAGCCACTTCAAAACTCACTCGCTTAGAGAAAATGAAGTTAGGTGGAGAAAGGTGGAGTATTGGAAGAAGTTCCCTACCAACTTATTGGAATTGTTAAGTATATGGTTAAGGGGGAACTAATGCTTCTCTCGGAGCAAGCTACTTCCAAAGCAAGCAAGGATGCTGCAATCTTGAATTCTGCATTGCTTCAATTTGCCCTAGCTTGGGTCAAAGCGAACCGACTGCAGATTCATTCTTTAGAATGTAGGAAAGCTTGAAGGTTTACCTTTTTATACAAAAGGTTGCAGGGCTGGTGACATGCTTCTGCGTAAAATACGAGATTGTCTTGTCAGAGCATTCTCATTGTCATCCTGTCCATTTCTGCTCTGAGATAAGGACTTGTACTCATCCCCCATTCGTCGTGAATAAGTACACTTACGTGATGCTCCCTTCGGGTTGTAGTAAGCTTGTGTACTTTATTCATTTTCTCCCTCATTCACTTCGATGGAGGACTCTCTAATTCGTAGAGGAAGATGAATGCCATGAAGATGAATGCCATAAAGATGAATGCCATGAAGATCTAGCTCAACCTGTAGCATTCAACATGTGGTATCTAGTTCAAATGAAGTCTTCAATTTGTGGTATCAATCTCCTACGAAGTGAGATTGACTGGTAAGTGTTTCAATTTTAAGTACACTAAGTGAGCCGAAGCGTGCTAGAAACCTTCACTCACTACGTGGAACATATGAAATGAATCTGACACAAATACAAAGAGGAAAACACTCTTGTTTATCCTCGAAGTATGTAAGTCAGAAACATTTTAAATTAAGCAAAGAAATTCAATTTCTTATTCCAGTCGCTTCAGATGGCCAAGCGAGTGCTTCGTCACTCAAAGCTAGCCATCGCAAGCGAGTGCAGAACAGTCACTCAAGCGAATGCCTCTCAAGCGAGTCAAGGCGTAGCGGCCCAACTCGAAGCGAGCGGGCATGAAGCGAGTATGAGCTGTCTGCACTCGAGTGCAATTTTACTTTCTGCTGTGCATTTAATGCAGGTGCAGGAACGACGGAAATAACGGGCGCGTGTTCACACGCTTGAATTTGAAGCGGGAAAAGACGGAGAAGATCCAGCCGTCGAATCTCAACAATACGGATCACTGCAGATGCCGAATTTCACAATTCTCTCAATCGAAGGGAAAGGAGACTTGCCGGGATGAAGGCAAAACTTGAAGCATCCAAGGAACACTTGGATCTCACACTTCAAGAAGAAACCAAGAAGATTACCAAAGCCATAGAAGCGGAGCTGGAGGCTCGCTTCAGAGAGGTGGAGCCTTTAGAGAGCATGATGGCGTCTGTTGTAGAACGAGAGAGGCAGTGTGAATATCTACTTGAAGAGATATCGATCAAGACTGCTGAAATTGTGGCGCCATCCATGGACAAAACCCAGCAGATGCTTCAGACTGTCCTCAACACAGTCAATTCACTACATCAATCTCTCTCTGGAAAATCTATAATCCTAACCCCTGGCTTTGATGATGCCAAAAAGGGGGAAGGACAAATGAGGGAAGGGCAAGTAGAACAAGGTGAAGCTGGAAGTTCAGGAGGAAGGAGAGTCGGTGTGGAGTTAATGTTGGAAGGAGGAAGTGGAGATGGAGGAGATAAGGAGGGAGTGGATGATGAAGCGAGGAAGGGGAAGAAAAAACTCTCGAAGGAGGAATTACTGAAACAACTTGAAGAGCCCAGTAGGCCACTTCAAGAAAAAGTGCTGAGTGCTTCTATTGCACGACATCCTCCAGTCACTGTGATCACGAAGGAGGAAAAGAGGGTGCAGGAGGAGAAGGATGCTGCCTTGGCGTGGGAGTTGGAGCAAGTGTTTAAGCTAACAAAAAATTCTATTGCTGCAGGTGCTTCATCTAGCTCCCAAGTGGCCGCTACTCCCAAGCTGCCCACTTCAGACGCCGCGCCAACTTCGACAGCCACACTCACTACGACCACTGCTGCACTCACTTCAACAGCAGTCGTCCCTCCAAGTGCTGCCAAGAAGGACATGCCACCTCCCCCACCACCGAAGCAGCCATTGAAGCGAGCTGCCCCACATTCTAAGCAAGATGATCCCGAGGCCAAGCGCCAAAAGGTCAAGCAAGCAGTCGCTTCAAAAGCTGGAAGAGAGGAGAGAAAGAGGAAGGAAAGAGAAGAGGGAAGGAGCAAAGGCGAGAGGAAGGAGAGGAGTAATGAAAGGCGACTACAAGTGATCAACGCACGGATCGAGGAACACTTCAGTGAAGTGTTACTCATCCAGTCCTCATTAGTGCGCAGCGCCTTCATCCCTCTCATGCCAGAAGAGTCCGAAGCATGTGAAGCTCAAGCCATAATTGATGCATGTGACGTGACTACGAAGGAGATGGTTGAGTCTGGTCGATATCCTCTCAAGGAGGAGCAAGATTACATCCGCAAACGACTCAATGCGAAGCGTCCATCGTGGAACAGCGAGTCGGGAGCAAAATTCAAAAAGACTATGGCTCAACTGTCAAGCAGGTCAGAGGAGGAATTGGCCAAACAGAGGGATGAACACCTGGACGGAAGGGAAATCGAGGATTTCATTCCAAGAGATCTGCTCGAGCTGTGGCTGTACTACAAAGACCTATTCATCAAAGCCTATTATTTCTGGGAGGTAGTGCCGCTGCAGAATGAGTGTTCTCGAATAAGTGCACTCAACAACTTCCTTGCCGCCTATGACGACAGATTGCGCCGCAAAATCTTCACAATGGCTGAACAAGCAGAGCCCAAGCCAATTGTTGTCAAGGTACCAGCTTTAAAGGAATTCGCCATGCCTTATCATCTAGGCACGGACGTTCCTAACAGAGGAATTATCGATGAGGAAGTAACTGAAGCCTTCAGGCTGGAGAGTGCATGGAGAAGACCTAGTATCCACACAGTAGACTCTATGGAATCAAGAGTGCTATCAGCTTACGTGGATACTGCTGCTATTGAAGAAGAGAAGAAGGAGGAGGAAGAAGGAAAGGAGTAGGAGAAGGAGGATGAAGCTGCTGGAAACCTTTGAGTTTCAAGCTTCCTATTATTTCCTTTTGTGAACTGCTTGTTCATTTATCCCACCTTTATTTCTGTCTCTTCTGTGTCATTTACTCGCTTTGTGAATGACTTTATATTTTCTGCTACAAACTCATTAATTTAACCGAAAAAAGGGGAAGGAACTTAAAAGAAAATTACAAACGAAACTGCAAAGGAAGCAGTCGCTTGGAGTTCCCTTCACGATTAGATAGACTAGATTTATTTTTATCTAAGTCGTATGGGTTTTGGCATCATCAAAAAGGGGGAAATTGTTGGGAATTGTTAAGGACTAAATTGTTAAGGGGGAACTTCATGGGACATTTGATAAATGAAGTCATTTGTTTTGATTAGATCCCAAAACCCCAAGCGTCCTTTTCCCAAGCGACCCATTTTGATGTAATTAATAGGTTAGAATTTTTCTAAGCCTAAACTGTTAGGATGGCTTTGTTTTGCTTAGCTTTAGACTGCAGGAATTTCAAGTGAAGGCCACTCACTTGACTGTGTTTTCCCGAGCGAAGCAAGTCTAGCAAACCGAAGTGAAGCATGCCGAAACCAGCGAAGCGAAGCTAACGCTACAGTGGAATCAAAGTGAACCCACCAAAGCGAAGCGAAGCGAGCGCTACAAAGAAAAGTTGAAGCGAGTCAACGCGGGTCAACTCTTACCCAAGTAGTCTCTCAAGAAATTTATTTCTTGAAGTGACTCACTACAAAGATGATCCTGAAGCGACTCACTTCAGAGCGGACGCTACAACTTCAAAGCAAAGCGAGCCACTACCTACCAGAAAGCGACAGCACAACTCCCGCCCATATTTTGAACTCCAGTCAACAGGAGATCGCAGCATTAATTGCGAGATCTCCACGTGTCGAAAGCGGAGTGGAGCGGAAGAGTTGACTGCCAGGCCGACAAAGGCGCCGCAACAGTACTGGCTTGCTCCAGTTACTGTTAAGTTTGTAACTTAGCCATTTTCGGCAAAGAGACAAACTGGGCACCTGCAAAAGCTACTGCCTGCGCAAGTACTGTCGAGAGGAGGAGGGACAAGGCCACCAACCAAGCAACGGATCTCAGCCATCCCTCCGCCTATAAATAGTGAAGGATGAAGACGAAGAAAAGAGAGAACACTACTTGAGCATTCGAGCGCATACAGCAAACAAACACTCCCAGCTTTCTAGCAATCTTCGAGTCTTTGTTTTCAAGTGTTCTCCGAGTTTCCAGTTCATCGGAACTCGTCTTCACAGCCTTCACACTTAGATTCTAAGCCCATTCTATATCCAAGCTTAGAAGAAGAACTCTAGCCAATCTTTGCATTCACTGTAAAGAGTTCTTCATAGTGTGTCGTCAACCAAAAACCCTAAACTTCGTCTGTTAGGTTTTGAGTGTTGTCGTTAGGTTGTTCAGATCCAAGGCCCTTCTTTCATCGATTGAAGAAGCCTCGATCGTAGAGTTGAGATCCAAGCTTACACTTACATCGTTTGTGTAAAGCTCGATCGAAGCTAGGCTGTAAGGAGAGCCCGTAATCTCCCTGTCTGTCTGACTGAAGCGAGTGAAGCTTCCAGTCTTTGTTAGGTTTGTGTAGTGAACCCGCAATCACTACGTCTGTCGTTTGATCTAGGCAAGTGAAGCCCGATCCCGACAAGGTTTTTGAAGGACCCGTAACCTTCAAGTTCTTGAGTGAAGAGAACAGTTGCCGTCGTGCAACAAAGTGGACGTAGGAGCGTTATCTCCGAAACACTATAAATCTTCGTGTCGTATCTCTCCAACCTTAATCTCTTTACAGTATTCGATTATCCATTGCACGTGCATATAAACAAACTTAACTTGGATTTTCAATTACTTAGGAAAGATTATAGCTCACCAAATTCCGCACAAAGAGTAAAGTCTCACTCTTGATCAAGCTCTAAGCTTAGGTCAAGAGATTCGTGATTGCTTTCGATCTAGCCCACGGCTAGGTCTTAGTATTTTCAAAGAGCACTTTACTTTATACTCTGAGTTAAGGAATTGAAGTTGAAAAACTTCAAAATACGTATTCACCCCCCCCCCCCCTCTACGTATTTTTCCTATAGCAAACCGGGACCAACATGTTTGATTATTCATTGCACGTGCATCTAAACAAACATAACTTGGAAATTTTAAATACTTAGGGAAGATTATAGCTCACCGAATTCCGCACTAAGAGTAAAGTCTCACTCTTGATCAAGCTCTAAGCTTAGGTCAAGAGAATCGTGAATACTTTAGATCTAGCTCTCGACTAGGTCTTTGTATCTCTTACGAGCACTTTACTTCATACTCTGAGTTAAGGATTTGAAGTTGAAAAACTTCAAAATACGTATTAACCCCCCCCCCCCCCCCCC
Organism: Thymus mandschuricus; assembly: GCA_029379335.1. Taxonomy (NCBI): domain Eukaryota; kingdom Viridiplantae; phylum Streptophyta; class Magnoliopsida; order Lamiales; family Lamiaceae; genus Thymus; species Thymus mandschuricus. The sequence goes on along the minus strand of CM057076.1, from coordinate 20,037,575 downwards.
CCCCCTCTACGTATATTTCCTATAACAAAAACCGGGACCAACAAGTACTGAATTACCTGTTTTACCCCTGTTGAGTTCAGGGCTAGTATTAGACTTAGCGACCCCCATATTTAAGATATCCCACATCCGTTGATTAACTTAGAGCTTCTGACTGCTCGTGTTATTCAACTTCTTTATTCCTGAGTAGTACCATTCATTCCTTATTCATCATACCAGAAATTAATCCACCTGCAGGGTTTGGTATGATAATCCTTAATGAATTCCTCAGGGGATGTGATCAACCTATTCTACCAGGATATGGTGCTCTGTTGCAGTTGCACTAAGAGTCGTACTAGTTGTAGTTGCTTCCCAAGATACGGAGCATATTGAGTTGCAGATACTCTGAACTCTCACCTATGGTAAATCAAAGAAGCAGACCCCAACTATACACCCTTAGGACCCAACTAGAGTTAAGGTTCATCTTGAGTCACCGAGGTCTTGATTCTTTCTACATCGGTCAGAATAGAAGAATACACCTCACCGTGATCCTATCAGTACACGCACGTACTAGCATAGACAAGTAGCCAAGACATGCTACCTATGCAGCCTATACTACAGCCTAAACTGACAGTTATATCCAGAACTGTCTCAACTGTGATACCCGTTTATATCTCTAGAGGAACCGGCAACTATGGTCTTCTGTGATCTACAACACACCATAAAGCCTACAACTTTGAGATAATGGATAGATGTTTGATGCATAGATAACAATTCATACTTAATCAGATAGGAGATCGTTAGTGGTTATGGACAACACATGCATACAAGCTAAAAGGCCTGTTTTCAAGTATACAAATCCATCAATATCCCACTTATACTAAAGCAAACTTTTAGTATATCATATGACAAATAGGCAGTGTCTACAATCTAGCATCTATTACACATCTTCTCCCACTTATACTTAAAGTTTACTAGTTTGGGAGGCGCCCCAGTCCCATCCCTTCGACATGCTTGTCGAACACCTTGACTGGTAAGCTCTTTGTGAACGGATCCGCCAGATTATCCGTTGAAGGGATTTTCTTCACTTCTACTTCTCCTTTTTCGACGATTGCTCGTATGAGATGGTACTTTCTCTCTATGTGTTTGCTTGCCTTGTGAGCCCTAGGTTCCTTGCAGTTTGCAACTGCTCCAGCATTATCACAATATAATGTGATACCTCTGGGCAAACTGGGAACTAGATCTAGCTCATTAAGGAAGTTCAAGAGCCACACAGCCTCTTTAGCAACCTCACAAGCAGCCACATATTCGGCCTCCATGGTCGAGTCTGCGATGCACTTCTGCTTCACACTCTTCCAAATGACAGTTCCACCTCCCAAGGTAAACACATAGCCTGAGGTAGATTTCCTCTCATCTCGATCAGCCTGGAAGTCTGAGTCCGTATACCCTATCGGGATCATCTCATTGGACTGATAAACAAGCACATGATCTCTTGTCCTCTTGAGATACTTCAATATGTGCTTAACAGCCGTCCAATGTCCCTGACCAGGGTTAGACTGATATCTAGCCACCATGCCAACCGCATAGCAGATATCCGGTCTAGTACACAGCATTGCATACATGAGACTCCCAATCGCAGAAGCATACGGTATAGTCTTCATGTCCTCTATCTCCTCTTGTGTCTTCGGACACATGCCCTTCTTGGCATTTTGCATGCTGAAACGGGCGATCACAGTATCTATATATGAAGCTTGGCTTAAGCCTAACATCCTCTTACGGCGATCTCTGATCACCTTGATCCCTAGGATGTAACCTGCTTCTCCCAAGTCTTTCATCTAAAACTGTTCAGACAACCAATCCTTTACGCCTGATAACACGTTCACATTGTTGCCAATGAGAAGTATGTCATCTACGTACAGTACTAAGAATACCACGCTTCCGTCCGAACCGAGCCTGTAAACACAACTTTCGTTTATGCACTGGACAAATCCAAAGGATTTTATCACTCCATCAAAACGAATGTTCCAGGACCTGGATGCTTGCTTAAGTCCGTATAAGGACTTCTTAAGCTTCCAAACGAGATGCTCCTGGCCATCTCTCAAATAACCATCTGGTTGGCGCATATAAATGTCCCTACCTTTTTCAAGGTACCCGTTCAAGAACGCAGTCTTGACGTCCATTTGCCAAACCTCTAGGTCTAAATGTGCCGCCATGGACAAGAGTATTCTGACGGAATTAAGCATGGCAACCAGCGAAAATGTCTCATCATAGTCGATTCCCTCTTTCTGAGTGAATCCTTTCGCCACCAATCTAGCATTGAAGGCTAAAACCTTCCCGTCAGGTCCTCTCTTTCTCTTGTACACCCACTTGCAACCGATGGGTTTTACCCCATCCGGCAGCTCCGCAAGGTCGTACACGTCCATGTTAACTATGGATTCTATCTCTGAATCCATAGAAACTCTCCAAGAATCTGCATCCTCGTCCTCCATCGCTTCCTTGTAAGTCCAGGTGTCGATCTCATCATGTTCGATACCCGAGAGTAGTTCAGTGGATTCTCCCACGAACATGAAACGGTCTGGTTGACGAACAACCCTCCCACTGCGACGAAGCGATGGTGGAGATACAGTCGGATAAGGGTACAGTTTGTGGTATAACCTCTTGTACTCTCGGCTGTTCTTGAATACTGGCTGCTGCTGATGCTCGCAACTCATCGAGCATTATTTCACTCCTTGACCGATGGTTACTAATAAAGTCCTCCTCTAGGAATCGGGCATTAGTGCTCACAATGACCTTCTGATCCTGGGGACTATAGAAGTAACTTCCTTTCGTTCCCTTTGGATATCCTACAAACAGCCTAACCTCAATCTTAGACCTCAATTTGTCGGCCTCCTTTGTCAGCACGTGTGTTGGACATCCCCAAACCCGAATATGACCCAAGCTGGGCTTACGCCCTGTCCATAATTCGGAAGGAGTTTTAACCATCGACTTTGTAGGTACTAGATTGAGGAGATAACCTGTTGTTTCCAAGGCATATCCCCAGAACGAAATTGGCAAGGATGGATAGCTCATCATCGATCTCACTGTATCTAAAAGAGTACGATTCCGTCTCTCAGCTACACTGTTCTGTTGGGGAGTACCGGGCGTAGTTCTGAGATGAAATCCCATTGTCTGACAAGAAAGTTCGAAACTCAGTTCCGAGGTACTCGCCACCTCTATCAGAGCGAAGTGACTTGATACTTCTACCCGTCCTCTTCTCCACTTCCGCTTTGAATTCCTTGAATTTATCAAATCACTCGGATTTCTTGTGGAGTAGGTAGATGAAACTGTATCTCGAGTAGTCATCGATAAACGTGGCGAAATACTCGTAACCTCTGTTGGGGTTGTTGTATACCTAAAGCAAAACCGGTTGTTTTAGTGGTTACGACACCGGTCCACTGTTAACAATCCCTATCTGGAAGAATATGTTTAAGCAAGAATAAAGTCCATTATCTCATATTTTAGACCACGTGTCGATCTGAGTTCGGAGGGGATCACGAAGGTCGTTAACAATGATGAGATATAAACAGTTCACAGTCGAGATAGCTTGGGCTGAGCTATCGGTCTTGACTGCAGCTTAATGGTAGTGATGAGTCCCAATCACTAGTTATGCTGGTACGGTGGAACGTATTGAGGATCAACAGAGATAATGCTCTTCTGATACTGACCCTGTATCATAGGTGATATAGGTGAAGAGTTATAGTTCTCAGGCTTTAGCTTCGATCTTAACCTTGGTAAACTATTAGATGTATATGTATTCTTCGATGTTGCTTTGATTTACGAAGATATGAACTTCGTTAGTTCATCTTAATCATGTCGTACTTTGGGTAACACGGAGATGCATAGTATGTCTAATAAGTGTTATCAACAAGCCGTGTCCTGTGTGAGTGCAGGCTGACGTTATCCCCTCAGGGAGTTCACAATGTTTATTATACCAAGTCATGCATGCTGATTAAGTTCAGGTATAATAATGAGGAGTGAACGGGTACTACCTGAGGAATAGATGTTAACAATTAGGAGCAGTCATGGTAGCTCTAATTGATTAACGGATATGGAAGGTCTTAAACACGGGGGTCGAACTAAACAAAATACCAACCCAATCTACATAATTGGGACAGAGCGGTGATTCAGCTATGACACTTTAGTGGAGTGCGTCATAGTTCTAATGAGATACATGTTCAGGGGTGGACATGGAAATATCGAATTAGATAAGGCCCAACTCTGTCTGGTATCCGATCCCTGGGATGGCCCAAATAGACCTCGGGAATCTATCCAAATAGTATTATTGAGTTTGGACTCAATACTTGTACTCAGGCCCAGTATATGATATATATTTGATTTATATCCGGTGAATGGATAATAAATATAATTAATTGAGATTTATATCCTGTGGGATTAAATCTAATTATTATTTAGTTATTCACGGATAAGATTAAATCTAATAAGATAAGATTTATTTAATTAAATCTTGTGGGGATAAATATCATATCTAAATATATTTGGTATATATTTAGTTATTTATTCTTCTACTGATGTTAGAATAAATTCTATTTGTTAGAATTAATTCCGGATATACAGTTGCATAACTGAACAGATTAATTCCTTATTAATTCCGTATTAATAAAGGAATAGGATTTGTAAGTTATGGAAAGAGAATAAATATGGGATATGGCAAAGATATGGTTGGAGATAAATAAGGAATCATATCTCCTTATTTATGAACCATATAAATACTCAAGTCTCTCATCATAAACCCTAAGTTTTTCCTAGCAACCAAACACCAGAATTCTCTCTACGAGATTGGCGTGAAACCCTAGGTGAGAGAGAGAGAGTCGGCCGAGTCTGAGTAAGGGAGATCGAGGTTCCAGTGATCTCGAGACGCCCACCAAGTCTCGGATTTCAAGGTGTGGGATCACATCCTAGAAGATCAGAACCGTAGATCGATCAGACACGACTCAGATTGCACGTTCTTCATAATCGTAAGGTATGTACTCGAGCCCTTGTATGACATTATGTGCACGATCGAATCACACAACCGAACCAAGATCTGGGGGTCGGGGCGGCTTTCAAGCAGCCGTTCCAACAACCTCCTCGAGCTTGAACGGACATCGGTCCACACAAGTCAGAGTGAACCAACTCTAAGAGCTCTTGAGCTCGATATCCTATGGACTTGAAAGGTCTGGTCACCATCTTTCCTTCCAAACACGATTCACATGTCGATAAAGGTTCTATTTGGAAATCCAAAACACCTTCTTTTATCAACCTTTGAATCCTCTTTTGGTTGATGTGACCCAATCATAAGTGCCATAATAGAGTTTGGTTCGTTTGAGACGGATTCTTCCTCTTTTTAGTATTCAATGATGAGGAAACATTATATGAAGAAGAACCATTCATAGGACAATGTGCCAGAAACTATAACTTCATTGTCTTTCATGATAGAAACGCCTCTATCAAAAACAACTGAATATCCGTAAATAAATAGTTTCGAAACAGAAATCAAGTTTCGCCTAAAAGCCGGCACAGACAAAACGTCTCTCAAAACCAAAACAGTACTATCAAAAGATAAATGAATGTCTCCAACTGCGACAGCTGCAACTCTCGATGCATCGCCCATGGAGATGGTAATCTCGTCATCACACAGCTCCCTTGTCTGCAGAAACCCCTGCAAGGAGTAACATACATGGTCAGTTGCTCCCGTATCTACTACCCAAGTCTGGGTAGAACTTGCAGCTAAGCATGTTTCAGTTACATATGTGAATGACGTACCATAATTCTTCTTCTTTAGAGGGCAGTCAGCCTTCCAGTGTCCTTTCTCGCCGCATATGAAGCACTTGCCCTTGAACTTTGGTTTCCTTACAACACCGAGAGGCACCTTCCTTGCTCCCCTAGCGTTTCGAACCATCTTTCTAATGTCTTCCGACGTCAGAGTAACTCCTGTTGCTTTATTCACAGCTTGAATAAACTCTGCAACCGGTTCGGCTTTCGGCACCACTTCATCAACTAAGAAAGACTCGAGAGTCTCTATCATGCTGGATGCAGTCACCATATGACTAATCATATACTGCATTCCATCTGACACAGACGACAAAACTATTTTCATAGCCTCATCATTTTTCTTGTGCCAAGCCCCATGAACCTCTCTCTCTTCTTGCGATGCCGACTCAGTAAGGGAAGGAGGAGCAGAAGTCGCAAGCATATCAGTATACTTGCCCGCAGCTAGGACAGCATCGAGATTCTTCCTCCACTCCATGTAGTTGGAATCCGTGAGAGGACTCGAAGTGAGAATGTTTATCAACGGGCCTAAAGTCATATCTGAAAAAGCAATAAACACGTAGACACAAGTAAGAATAGATCATGCATCAATTCGTAACGAAAATTATTGTAACCTTTTGATAAACCAATAATTTCGAAACCTTCATCAGCCCAAACAATGTGGATCGCAAGCCACGTTCGTGTGGACGTTTACGCTCCCACTGTTCGACCAGATACTCGGATCTTTAACTCTACTTATCTTGCCAACCTATCCTTATGGCAAATAGAGCTAATAGTTAAACCTTACTAGACCATATTATATTAGAAAAGGGACTCCGTTGGGGAGTTGTATTCTAACTAATATCTAAGCTTTTAACCACAATCTTAGCCTAACTCGGAAAAAGCACTATTTTCCTTAAGTTATCTTTGTTCAAAACCAACTCCATAGAAAACCGCAGTTACCATTCCGAGCAAGCCACGTTAGTGTGGACGTTTACTCAGAAAATCTCCCACTTCTCATTTTGGTTAGAACATTTTTGTTAAGAAACCCTAAGTCTGGCGAACTCGTCCGATACGATGTGCAAGCCACGTTCGTGTGGACGTTTATACACTCGCACCAAACTTCACCTTAAGGTCAGTTGTGGAGGTCTTAACATTTTCTATACCAAAAATGTTTTTATCTGCTTAGTATTTTTCTTTCAAAAGGTTGTCGACATACTAGATCACGTTGTCACATAATCCTAAGCATAATTTTCTAAAAGCAGCAAATAAACCATGCTCGCAGAAAATTAAAACATGCTTATATTGACAATCCTAAAACATGCTCGACTAAGCACAATTTAATTCACCTCGACAGGCAAGACATGCTATAATAATTTAAATTGCATCCATAACATGCTTAAGAAAAACGAGATAAACACAAAAATAAAACTCGCTTTTCGTGGTGTGACGACCTGTCTAATCTATTACAAAATTGAAATTAAATCCGAAACAGGCTTCGGTCTTGAATAAGTCCTCCGTCTTAATCTCCCGTTTCTCCCCGAAAATAAATAAATTATTAAATAATTTATTATCTAATTTTCGTTGCCATTGGGCTTTTCTAACCGAGATTGGGCCCACACCACATGGCCCAATTCTCTCGAATAAGCCCAAACCGCGCTCGTTTCACTCTTATGGGCCCACGAACCCGAAACCGAACCTAACAAGGCCCGAATTCGTGATTGGGCCCGAGCCCGAACGCAGAAGGCAGCCCGTAACGCGAACGGACCGGGTTGGAAAACCCTAGGCCAGATCGCGGGCTAGGGCACGGGCGCGCAAGGCTGCCCGCGCCGCGACCGACGGCGTGAGGCGCTGCCGCCGGCCACCTCCGCCTCCCTGGCGCCGCTGCTGCTGCTAGCCGTCATTCCCTGCCGGTGACACGGTCGGCAGCCCTCTCCGGCATGAATCGCGGCGTCGAACCCATCCTAGGGTTCCGCCGCGAACGTTGCACGCCTGCTGCCGCCGAATCTGCCGCCGGCGACATCCGCTGTGGCTCCCGCTACTGGTGTTGATGTCGCCGGCGTGCTCCGCTGCTGCTGGACATCCCTCCGCCGCCATCGCCGTCACCTGCCGCCGCTGCAACTCGCGGCAGAAAACCCTAAGAGGGTTCCGCCGCGGCTGCTGCTCCTCCGGCGCTGCTCCGACGCTGCTGCTGCTGCCAGCGATGCTTGCGGCCACGTCGAGTCCGTTCCTGGACTCCGTGGTTGCCGTCGTCGCCCCCATGCAGCTCACGGCTACTGCCGCGGCGTCGAGCCCTAACTAGGGTTCCGCCGCGGCGCCGTTCTCGCGCCCCGGTGCTGCCACCGCCTCTCCGGCGTCCTCCGACCTCCTCCGACGACGCCTGAACTCCAACAGGCTGCTGGAGTCGCGTCGATCGCCAGCGAAGAGGAGAACTCGCCGTTGGACAACTCGCACACGCGCGTGCGGTGGCGCGTGAGATTCACGCGCCGCCCCGTGCGGCGGCGTCCAGCTGGTGCTCGTCTCCTTCGTTCTTTGTCTTTGTCTCTGATATAGGTGAAATTTACCTTGTTTTATAACCAAAAAGAGTCGATTTTGTGTCTCGATTGTGTATTATTGTCTATAGTTTACATGGTTTTCATTATATTGGACAATATTATGCTTGTGGGTGTTTTTCTATGTTTTTAGGCATATTTTGATGATAAAACCCCGAGACGAGATAAGGCGTGAAGATCGAAGATCGAAGTTCAAGATTTGAGTTTGTCTTAATTGAGTTTCAATTATCATATGTTTGCATATAATTGATTTGGGTGTCATAATTGAACCTAGTTGATTATATCATTGATACTTGTTCTCTTTTGCACTTAGTTTGATATCTATGCGTCCGAAAGGATATTAGGATCATATTAGGTGACGACTTGCATTGCTTTTATCGGGGTGTAGGTTATCTTTCATGTATCACATTTAGATTGGATTAAATTGGTTAATTGTATTCATTAATTGCTTGCACATGTTTGATTAGGTAGGCTTCCCTAGAATCAACACTTTTCCTTAATTGTTTACTTCCCTTATTTGTTTAATTGCTTGTGTCCTAAGTTGTTTTATTTGACTAGTTATTTCCTTATTTATTTGTTTCCTTATTTGATTAGTTGAGTTTTTATTATTTGCCTAGTCTATAAATACCACAATCTAAATTCCTAAAAGCCTAAACATCACATTAGTTCTTTAGTAGAGGTATTGTGTGCTTTTTCGACTTGTCAATCCCCGTGGATACGATATTCACTTATTCTATACTATACCTGTTTTGTGTGGTAGAAAATAGTGCGATCAGTCTTGTCCAGCAGGTACAAAATGAAATAAAAATCTATCTAACCTAATCTAGATCGCACCTTATTATCTCGCGATAAAAAATTACATAGATTTGCCAAATCGGCCCCGAAAAATGAAAAACACCACGAAAAGTGACATCCTAATCGATCTAACATGCATAATAATAAATAATTAATCAGATAGAGCTGAAAATCTGAACCTCGGATCTGATACCAACTGAAGGAACCATAATCTGATCGGTGAAGATCGGTTCGCCCGAGGATCTATTTCGGATATCTAACTATCGATATAATCCTATCATGCTCCTATGAAATTAAGTGCGGAATCATAGGGTGTTTAGATCGATTACCTGAAGGTAGAAGAGAACTCACGAATAGATCTTCTGATCTGTATCCCTGCTCGATTCTGACGTTGGATGGACAACGAACCTCGGAATCAGCCACGGAAAATGGGAACCCACCGTTCTGCTATTGAAGCCGGCCGCGCGTCTCTCTCTCTCTAACCCTAGCCTCCCTTTCTTGTTTAGAATATTTAAGTGCACTCGTATATTCTAAATGTTAGGTTAAACAAGACCTTGAGGTGGTATATATAGAGGAGACCAAGTGAGACTTGGGTTTAAGTTGCAGGCCAGGCCTGCAACACATGGACAAACCGTCCATCACTGGGCCCAATAATGTGGTGGCCCACTTATTCCTTATACTGTGGCCTATTGAGCTTTTTGGGCCAGATCAGGGATCTACTAGCTGGTAAAACCGAGGCCTCCCAATGGCTAAATTCTCCATACTCAGCGCAGAGTATAATTTAGTCCATAAGTACTAAAACATTCCACTAGAGTAATAGTACTGAATTACCTGTTTTACCCTTGTTGAGTTCAGGGCTAGTATTAGACTTAGCGACCCCCATATTTAAGATATCCCACATCCGTTGATTAACTTAGAGCTTCTGACTGCTCGTGTTATTCAACTTCTTTATTCCTGAGTAGTACCATTCCTTCCTTATTCATCATACCGGAAATTAATCCACCTGCAGGGTTTGGTATGATAATCCTTAATGAATTCCTCAGGGGATGTGATCAACCTGTTCTACCAGGATATGGTGCTCTGTTGCAGTTGTACTAAGAGTCGTACTAGTTGTAGTTGCTTCCCAAGATACGGAGCATATTGAGTTGCAGATACTCTGAACTCTCACCCATGGTAAATCAAAGAAGCAGACCACAACTATACACCCTTAGGACCCAACTAGAGTTAAGGTTCATCTTAAGTCACCGAGGTCTTGATTATTTCTACATCGGTCAGAATAGAAGAATACACCTCACCGTGATCCTATCAGTACACGCACGTACTAGCATAGACAAGTAGCCAAGACAAGCTACCTATGCAGCCTATACTACAACCTAAACCAACAGTTATATCAAGAACTGTCTCAACTGTGATACCCGTTTATATCTCTAGAGGAACCGGCAACTATGGTCTTCTGTGATCTGCAACACACCAGAAAGCTTACAACTTTGAGATAATGGATAGATGTTTGATGCATAGATAACAATTCATACTTAATCAGATAGGAGATCGTTAGTGGTTATGGACAACACATGCATACAAGCTAAAAGGCCTGCTTTCTAGTATACAAATCCATCACTGACGACAATAACTGAGTGATTACAGGTTCACCACAAAAACCTAGACTGGACTTAAGCTTCACTCGCTTCAGTCCGAAACTGGGAGATTACGAGTTCTCCACTAAGACCTAGTTTCGATCGAGCTTCACACAATCGAGGACTGTGCTAGCTTGGATCTAGACTATATGATCGAGGCTTCTACTATAGATGAAAGTAGGGCCTTGGATCGAAAACAACCTCTCGACGAACACAAAACCTAACCACATAACTTACGGTTAGGGTTTTTAGTTTTCGACGACCACACTAATGAAGAACTCTTTACAACGAGTGAAAAGTAGGCTATAGTTCTTCTCTAAGCTTGGATATGGAATGGGCTTAGATTTCTAAGTGTTAAGGTTGTGGAGACGAGCTTCGAATGGAATAGAAGCTCGGAGAACACTTGAAACAAAGACTCGAAGATTGTTGAAAGCTGGGAGTGTTTGTTTGCAGTAGGCGTAAAATGCTCAAGTAGTGTTCTACTCTTCTCCGTCTTCATCCTTCACTATTTATAGGCGGAGGATTGGGCAGGAGCTATTGCTTGGTTGGTGGCTTTGTCCCTCCTCCTCTCGATAGTACTTACACAGGCCTGCGGCTTTTCAGACGCGCAGTTTTGTTACTTTGCCGAAAATGGCTAAGTTCTAAGCGTAACAGTAACTGGAACGATCCAGTACTGTTGCGGCGCCCTTGTCGGCCTGGCAGTCAACTCCATTGCTCCTCTCTTCTTTCGACACGTGTTCGAATTTTGGAGCGGGAATTGAGCTGTCGCAATCTGTTAGGTAGGAGATCGCTTCGCTTTAGAATTGTAGCGTCCGCTTCAAATGAATCGCTTCGGGTCATACTTGTAGCGTGTACTAGGAGAATAAAATTCTCGAGTATTACTTAAGTAATCTTTGACCCGCTTTGACTTTGGCTGTAGCGCTTGCTTCACTTCGCTTTAGTAGACTCACTTCGATTTTACTGTAGCGCTCGCTTCGCTTCGCTTTACTTCGGCACGCTTGGCATCAGCTCGCTAGACTTGATTTGCATGGAAAACACATTGAAGCGAGTGGCTTCACTTTGAAATTCCTACAGTCTAGTGTCACGACCCCACCCCGCTTAAATTGGTTAGGCGAGGTCGCGACGTAAAAGAATGGGAAAATAAAGAAGGTAAACAACACTTGAAACGTGACAAGCGGAAGCGTTACATTTCATTACGTTGGAGATTACATCATTTGACAAGATGAAGCAATAGATACACTTAATCACTAGCGGAAGCAAAGTCATGACACAACAAAAGCGGAAGCGTTGTTCGAAAAAAAGTAACACTGTCTTGAGAAGTCAATACATTGCAACGACATCCGAAATCAAAAGAAGGTTGCAACGGTATTCAAAAGAGGACATTGTTTTGTAACTTAAGAGTACACAGAATTAGACATGGTTCTATAACTGGGAAATACACAGTGGAAGGACGTGAGATGCATGTATGGAGACATGCACCACCAAGAGACTTCGACTCTTTTCCATGCTCGACAAAAGCCTTCTCGACTGCTCTATTTCATCTTGTTTAACCTGCACATGGGAAATATGTACAGGGCTGAGTATAAAGTACTCAGTGGACACATGCCAAAACATTTATTGCCAGCCATAAAGGTGAATCATAGGGGTTTTACGGAAAATTCCTATGTTCACTAAAAACATTTTTGTAAAAGAAAGCGTTTGCAAGCTATTTTCGTGGTGTAATCCGTCGTATCTGGTTCGTGTGAGTGTACTCGGAGAGGTTGGCCACCCTCCCGAATACCTAACCGGCCGGCTTTCGTCGGCTCATGGTTATCTAGTGCACTTAACCCATCGAGGAGCTACCCCAATAGGCCCGAATTCGTCCTGGTATTATTTGGCCGAAGCCCGTTCACAGATAGACATCATACAAAACAAAACTTTCATGGCATGACAATTCTTTTGATAAAAGAATTTTAAGCATAAGAAAGCATTTTCATTGTATGAAAGCCCACCTCGATAGCTGCTGCTGATCACTTAGCAATCCTGGGTGTCGCCTTAATCTCGGCCCTTCCCTTCGCCTAATCGCGTTCAAAGAACGTAATATGAGTATCTTGTATAAAATCGATAATCTATCGATCTATGCAAAGGTTCATGTCCTATCAAGGTTATGATCTCTTATTTAGAGATTTTCTGGTTAACATGTTCTGTAATCGTTTACTCAATTAATCATTGTGTCTTTTAATTCTTCTTTTCCGATAGAAATAGGAGGATACATGACTTTAGCCATTAATGTGGCTTCATGATTTATATTATAAGTGGTCTACACTTATAAAGTCGTTATATTCATACTTGGTCGATTATTCACTCATTCATAATTATTATAGGTATGTTAAATAAATTAATCGACCCAATTGGTTGGCCCGATTCGTTAAGTATAATATTGGCCTGTTAAATAAATTATTCGGCCCAATTGGTTGGCCCGGTTCGTTAAGTATAATATTGGCCCGTTAAATAAATTATTCAGCCCAATTGGTTGGCCCGATTCGTTAAGTGTAATATTAGCCCTTTAAATAAATTATTCGGCACAATTGGTTGGCCCGATTCGTTAAGTATAATATTGGCCCGTTAAATAAATTATTCGGCCCGATTGGTTGGCCCGATTCGTTAAGTATAATATCGGCCCGTTAAATAAATTATTCGGCCCAATTGGTTGGCCCGATTCGTTAAGTATAATATCGGCCCGGGTCCAGCCCGTACCGAAGTCCGGCCCGTAACCCGGCCCGCTTCATTTAAATGCTTAAACCCTATTCTTCATCCCCTTTTTCTGTTTTCTCATTCACGACCCTCACTCCCTCTTCTTCTTCCTCGCGGCACTTCTCCTCTCCTCCCGGCAGTCTGTCGCCGGTGATTACTTGCATCCACCGGTGATTACTCATCGGTGGCCTCCCTTGCCGTCGATTACAGTCCCTTCGCCCTTTTAATTTCCGTTTTCTCCCAATTAGGAAATGCCCTAATCGGCTTCGGGAATTTGGGGGTCTCTTCGGTGTGATTTTCCGACGAATAGCCATTGAGTGTGGCTTCTTCGTCGTCCTCCGTCGCCGTGGTGAGATGGCGCCGACGCGGTTCTCCTCCGTTCTCGATTGCTCCTCCTCCAGTGGCTCGAGCTCCGTTGGTTCTCTGCTGCCGCCGGGGCAACTCCCATGGTGGCTCCGTCGTCCGGCCATTAGGCCTAAACTAAAACCCTAGCCTCTATTGCTCGGGAACACGCCTCCTCAGCTTAGGCGTCGTTCGTCGCCGTCGTTGCTGCCGTCGTCCGCCCTCTCCTTTCTCTGTCCTTTTCTCCCTTCATTCTCCTCTCTTCTGACCTTCTCTTCTCCTTCTCTGCAGGTACGGTGGCTTCGTGCTGGTGGCGCCCGATGCCGTCGGGGTACTCTCCTATTTTCTGCCGACACCCTTTCGGCAATTTCCTTTACTCCGGCAGTCTCCTGCTGCCACTATTGGCTACTGATAAGTGTCTTTTGTTCTCCCTAGCTCCTGGTTATATCTACTGCACTTGATGGATTTGTTGTTGATTGATTTAGTGGATTGGGCAGTTTATTGCTATGCTATATTGTTGGCTATGTTGATTGTTGTTGCTGGTCGTTATTGTTGTTGGAATTTCTCCAATTTGGGAGCAGTATTGGTAGTTGGTTCATAGTTAAAGTGATGATGATTCGTGGTGTTTTTATGCCTTATGATTATAACATACTTTGATTTAAAATCTTATGCTTGGATGAAGGCAAAAATTCACTATCTTGGGGCCTATGTGATTCGGTATTCTTCCTATATGAGTTTTCGTACTTGCATGTTCGAGTTTATTGGTGATCTTGGTCCTAATTACACATGCAATGGGTTCTTACATTTGGGGGCAGTCTCTAGCATTCATTTTGATCATCCTAAAGTGTATGCATGCTCGATTTATCCTAGTTCCTAGAGAAATATGGAGGGCTTCACTTACTTGTTTAAATGGGGGTTTGGAAATGGTGTTCTTGGCCTTGTTTGCGGACTGCCTTCTTGGTTTTCTTCCTTGGCTGCTGTCTTCTCGGTTTTCTCCTCTCAAGGTCGATTGTTGGTGACCTAAAAATGGGGTTTACACCTATGAGTCCTAGATTCATTTCTCATCAAATTACAAGGAATAGAGAGGTTCTTACTTGGGATATAGCTGTTGGAAATCCTTACTAGCTTCGGTTTTTCTCTTCCCCCTTCCTCGTGCTTGCTCCTATGGTGGTATGGGTTCTATGTTAGCCCTTGCATGTGTGAAACTTTGAATGAAATTGAGGGGGGGATCTTACCGTGAGCTCCTTTGATGCTCAAGGTGCTGGAAA
Organism: Thymus mandschuricus; assembly: GCA_029379335.1. Classification (NCBI taxonomy): domain Eukaryota; kingdom Viridiplantae; phylum Streptophyta; class Magnoliopsida; order Lamiales; family Lamiaceae; genus Thymus; species Thymus mandschuricus. Next base: position 20,022,488 of record CM057076.1, on the reverse strand, counting down.
CTCCTATGCTCTCCTCTTCCTTCTCGGTTTCCACTCTCCAACCCTCTTTCTTGTGCTCTAAGTATATGGATGTGATTGTGTGTGTGTGAAGGAAGTTAACTTGCTATTTATATGTGTTTGGTGTAGGGTTCGGCTGGTTTCCGTCTTGGAGGGAAAGAAAGATGATTGGGGGTGTACGTATCCTCGGTACTACTCCGATGTCAAAACGGGGCAATGATGATGTTGGTTCCCTACCTTAATCTTGTTCATGGGGTTGTTTAAACCTCTAATTTTTTGATTAAGGGCTAATCTGAGCTCCCTAACAATTATAGATAGAGAGACGTTGGAGGGGCTATGTATGCCGAGTCCTCCCTTTTTATTTATTCATGTATTTTCTCTTTTTTTTTTTCTTTTTTTTTGTACATTGTTGTAACTAGCATGTATTTATATCATCATATGTAATTGTTATACTTGTTTTAATATCGTAAATATTATGCCTCTTTCCTTTATTAATAAAATTAGCACAACACATGGGCTTTTGTATTGGGCCACAACAATTCATAAATCGTAAATGGCTTTGTTATTTAATATGGGCCTTTGTTCTCCTTTTTTTTTTAAAAAAAAATGGGCCTTCGTTTCTTAGAATGGGCCTCGTTCTTTAAATAGGCCTTTGTTTCTTAAATGGGCCTTCGGCCCCTTGAATAATAATAATTACTCGTTTTATTTTATTGGGCTCTTCTTAATACTTTATTTTATCATATAACGACTTTACTATTATTCATAGTTCTCGGATTTTTACTACCCTAAATAATAATAATACTCTTAATACTTAAAATAAATGTCGAAGTTTTTATTACTCACTAAGAAAAACTGCGACTATTACATCTAGAACCTAAGCGACTAAAGCAAGATAAAGAGCCATCCTAACAATATAGGCTTAGAAAAATTCTAACCTATTCTACATCAATTAGGGTCGCTTGGGAATAGGATACTTAGGGGTTTTGGGATCAAATCAAAACATACATTATTTCAAAGCGTCCCATATTTGTTCCCCCTTAACATGTTATATCCTTAACAATTCCCAACACATCGATTGTGTGAAGCTCGATCTTAGCTAGGTTTTTGTGGAGCACCCGTAATCTCCCAGTCATTGTTTGTTGGTCCCGGTTTGTAAAGAGGATCACACGTAGGGGGGGGGGGGGGGGGGGGGGGGGTTAATACGTGTGATTGAAGTTTTTCAACTTCTTTTTCAACTTTACTCAGAGTAGCAAGAAATCGGGTTGCTTTAAAACTTAAGACCTAGCCAAAGCTTGATCTACAGTATAAGCTTAACTCTGGACCTAAGTGTACGCTTGATCACAGAGCGACTCACTTGCAGATGCAGGATTAGGTGAGCTAGTCTTTCCTTAGTATTTAAAGTGCCGTTTAGGGTTTGTTGATATGCACATGCAATATGATTAGCAAAGCAATAGAAATAGTGAAAGCTTAAGTAAAGAGATACGAGACCAGTGTTTAGAGTGGTTTGGTGATGAAACACCTACGTCCACTTTGTTGCTCGAAGCAACAGATTCTTCTCACTAAGAATCTTGAGGATTACGGGTTCCCCAAAAACCTAGACTGGATTGAGCTTCACTCGCTTGGATCCGAACAAGACAAAGACTGGGAGATTACGGGTTCTCCACAAAACCTAGCTAAGATCGAGCTTCACACAATCGAGGAAAGTGCTAGCTTGGATCTACAATCTACGATCGAGGTTTCTACTATCGGGGAAAGTAGAACCTTGGATCTATACAACACAACCTTTCTACAACACTCAAAACCTAACAACTTGACAAGACAAGGGATTAGGGTTTTGGTTTGAAAAACTATCTAAGTGAAGAACTCTTTACAGTGTACTGCAAAGGGTAGAGTTCTTCTCTAAGATTGGATTAATTTTCCGATGCCGGGCGAGAGAGAACGAGCCAAAACCGTGGGAGCGCACAAACTGTCAAATGTGGGCAAGAATGCACAAGATACACCTTTAGTCAACTTTCCAGAAATTAGAGATATTACCCCACCTTCTCAACTCAAGTTTCTGTTATTTGCAATTTAACACCAATTTGTGGAAAAACTATAAATAGCTAGTTATTTTCCTTATTTGGCATCTTGGATCACTTGTAATTCACTTTTGTGCTACTCCTTTAGAACCCTAGCTATTTCCCTCTTTCCTCTTTAGTATTTTCAAATATTGTTGAAGATTATGCTTGGAGTTTGAAGAGATTGTTGAAGATTTCTTCTCTACTTTTCTTCCTTGTTATTTTCATTATGAATTCTCTTATTTTTGTTGGTTTGCTTGCTAGATCTATTGCTAGTTAAGCACCTTTATGGTTCCAAGTAATGGATGATGTGATTTAGATGTTGGGTGCTAGAGTTTAGGATGTTGATTTACCTTCCGCTTGAATTGCCTATGGATTGGGACTTTATTTGAATGCATGACTAATTGATCACTAGGAGTGCATCTAAGGTGTTTGATGGAATGCCTAGGAAGCTTCCATTCATAGCACTTGGCAACAATTCATACCCATATCACTTGATTTCATCTCATATAGTTCCTAGAAAGAATTAGATGGGTTGGATGATAGTTGTTAGGTTTTCTTAGACTAAAATGAGCTATTTGGAGTTGGTAGAGCATTTAAAGGCTTAGAAAGTATTTATTGTTCTATTGATCTACTTGTTAATCACCCTAGTAAGGTAGGTTAGCATATATGATATAAGAGACCATTCAAGGTGGATTAAAGTGGTTTGAAGCATCTAGATTCATAAGCCCTCATCATAATCACATCGGAAGTTACTTGGATCCATACATTTTATTACTTGAACTTTCATTTGTTTACTTGCTAGTTTCATTTACTTATTGCATGTTTAAGTTTGTATCTACTTATTTCATTGCCTAGTTTAAAGAAAAAACCAAACCAAGTCTATGTGCTCAAATAGGATAATAGAGACAAGACGAACTACTTGATTATCTCCCTACACATTCACTCCTCGTGTTCGATACTCGGACTTCTCTAGTTCGATATTATTGCTAGGTTAGAAATAGCCTAGTCAATTTTTGGCGCCGTTGTCGGGGAGTGAATAGATTGATGATCACTAGATTGTTTAGTTTCTTGTTGCTAATTTGAGCTTGTTTTATTTTTGTAGTTAGGATGGTATTGTGCTTGTTGATTCAAGCATTTTATTGGACTATTTTTGATTTCTTTATTGGTGTGCTTGATAGGTACACACTTAAAAGATCCAAGGTTAAACATGTGGAATCTTTCGTTTTGGATTATGAGAAGAGAGAAAGAACTTCCAAAGAGCAAGATGTTGAAATCAATCGAGAAGTGGAAGTTCTTAGGAAGCAATTGGAGGTTATGGAAGCAAGAGTGGACGAGCAAAGGAGAAGAACTCAAGAGGTTCCATTAACTCCTATAATTGAGATATTCCAACCTCCAAAGGCTAGAATCAAGGAAGAGAATGGGGCACGATAGATGCACCCAACTTTGAGCTCAAGCCGAGTTTGATTCGTTTGGTTCAAGCAAATCAATTTGGAGGAGAAGTCACCGAGGACCCAAATGATCGTCTATACTCATTCCTCGAAATTTGTGATACCCTCAAGCTCGAAGGAGTGCCAAATGACACAATCGGATGAGACTCTTCGGATTTTCACTTCGTGACCGGGCTAAAGAGTGGTTCAAAGGTCTCAATGGGAAGTCAATCAAATCTTGGGAGGATTTATGCAAAGCTTTTCTCTCGAGATACTTTCCACCTTCCAAGGTACAACGCCTAATCTCGGAGATTTATCAATTTGCCCAACATGAGGATGAGACGATATTCGATGCTTGGGAGAGATTCCGTGAGCTCTTAAGGAAATGCCCTCCACATGGCCTAGATGAGAGTCGACAAATCTTCATCTTCTATGGTGGTTTGAGTTCACAAACAAGAACTATCGTAGATGCTACCTCCGGAGGTTGTTTGCTTAATCGTAATGTGAAAGAAGCTATGAGGATTCTTGAAGAGATGGTCTCTAACTCTTTTCAATGGCCTATGGAAAGGGTGTTGGAACGGCTGCTTGAAAGCCGCCCCGACCCCCAGATCTTGGTTCGGTTGTGTGATTCGATCGTGCACATAATGTCATACAAGGGCTCGAGTACATACCTTATGATTATGAAGAACGTGCAATCTGAGTCGTGTCTGATCGATCTACGGTTCTGATCTTCTAGGATGTGATCCCACACCTTGAAATCCGAGACTTGGTGGGCGTCTCGAGATCACTGGAACCTCGATCTCCCTTACTCAGACTCGGCCGACTCTCTCTCTCTCACCTAGGGTTTCACGCCAATCTCGTAGAGAGAATTCTGGTGTGTGGTTGCTAGGAAAAACTTAGGGTTTATGATGTGAGACTTGAGTATTTATATGGTTCATAAATAAGGAGATATGATTCCTTATTTATCTCCAACCATATCTTTACCATATCCCATATTTATTCTCTTTCCATAACTTACAAATCATATTCCTTTATTAATACGGAATTAATAAGGAATTAATCTGTTCAGTTATGCAACTGTATATCCGGAATTAATTCTAACAAATAGAATTTATTCTAACATCAATAGAAGAATAAATAACTAAATATATACCAAATATATTTAGATATGATATTTATCCCCACAAGATTTAATTAAATAAATCTTATCTTATTAGATTTAATCTTATCCGTGAATAACTAAATAATAATTAGATTTAATCCCACAGGATATAAATCTCAATTAATTACATTTATTATCCATTCACCGGATATAAATCCAATATATATCATATACCGGGCCTGAGTACAATTATTGAGTCCAAACTCAATAATACTATTTGGATCGATTCCCGAGGTCTGTTTGGGCCATCCTAGGGATCGGATACCAGATAGAGTTGGGCCTTATCTAATTCGATATTTCCATGTCCACCCCTGAACATGTATCTCATTAGAACTATGACGCACTCCACTAAAGTGTCATAGCTGAATCACCGCTCTGTCCCAATTATGTAGATTGGGTTGGTATTTTGTTTAGTTCGACCCCCGTGTTTAAGACCTTCCATATCCGTTAATCAATTAGAGCTACCATGACTGCTCCTAATTGTTAACATCTATTCCTCAGGTAGTACCCGTTCACTCCTCATTATTATACCTGAACTTAATCAGCATGCATGACTTGGTATAATAAACATTGTGAACTCCCTGAGGGGACAACGTCAGCCTGCACTCACACAGGACACGGCTTGTTGATAACACTTATTAGACATACTATGCATCTCCGTGTTATCCAAAGTACGACATGATTAAGATGAACTAACGAAGTTCATATCTTCGTAAATCAAAGCAACATCGAAGAATACATATACATCTAATAGTTTACCAAGGTTAAGATCGAAGCTGAAGCCTGAGATCTATAGCTCTTCACCTATATCACCTATGATACAAGGTCAGTATCAGAAGAACATTATCTCTGTTGATCCTCAATACGTTCCACCGTACCAGCATAACTAGTGATTGGGACTCATCACTACCATTAAGCTGCAGTCAAGACCGATAGCTCAGCCCAAGCTATCTCGACTGTGAACTGTTTATATCTCATCATTGTTAACGACCTTCGTGATCCCCTCCCAACTCAGATCGACACGTGGTCTAAAACATGAGATAATGGACTTTATTCTTGCTTAAACATATTCTTTCAGATAGGGATTGTTAACAGTGGACCGGTGTCGTAACCACTAAAACAACCGGTTTTGCTTTAGGTATACAACAACCCCAACAAAGGTGCATTCCAAGAAAGTTGCCTCCATGATGGATGATGAATATGATGAACTCGTTCTCCAATATGCCAACCTCAAGAAGGAGCATGAAAAGAATATAAATGCATTGATGGAAGCACGAGCTTTTAAAAAGTTAAAGAATGAAGAGATTCATAGCCAAGAAGAGATGCTTCACATCAACTACCAACCTCTCTCGGTTTCTAAACAACTTGTAGAAGAGCCCAAAAAGTCTCCGAGTCATAGGGAGCAATTGATGATGCAAATGGTCGAAAGCCAAACCCAAATGACCACTCAACAAGGCACCTTTATAGCTCCAACGAGTGAACAAGTGTCTACATTGGAGGATAGGGTGTTGGTCATGGGAAAGCACGTCGAAATGCTCGAAGAACAAGTGAGTCGAATGACCAATCAAGTGGATTCCCAACACAAGCAAGACCTATTCTTGAGCAACATGGTAGAGCATCCACTCCAACCTTGGAATTATGAAGTTCCATTGGTTTCTCCACCTCCCATGCCTAATCATGAGCTTCAAGAGAAGATAGAGCCCTACTTGCCGTATGCAATGAAGGATGAAGGTACCTCTCTTACTCTTTTTCCCCAAACTTCTATAGAGAATGATGAATTTTGGGGTAAGACGGAAGACCTTGTGGAGAGTACTCCTCATGAGGAAGTTGTAAAGATGAGCATTGATAGGTTGGAAGTGTTGAAGAAGTTGGATATCAATGCTCATTTGGTTGGTTTGTTGAGTAGTATGCTAGATCATGAGAAGTTCTTGGAGGAAGTAGACAAGAGAAAGGTGAAAATGGATGATGATATGACCATTGAGTTATCGGAGGGATGTAGTGCTAGACTACAAAGAGAATTTCCCAACAAGGAAAGCGATCTTGGAGATTTCACAATTCCTTGTGAAATTGGTGATCAAGTGCTAGAGAAGGTCTTGTGTGACATGGGTTCAAGAGTGAACGTGATGCCTCTTCCTATTTTTGAACGTTTGAAGATTGGAACCCTTATGCCTACAATGACTATCTTTCAAATGGCGATCGCTCAATCACAATCCCTTGGGGAAAGATCGAAAATGTGCTTATCAAGGTTGGAAAGTTTATATTTGCGGTGGATTTCTTCGTTCTTGACATCGAAGAAGAGCACAACGTTCCTTTGATCCTTGGTATGCCCTTCTTGTCTACAAGTCGAGCTTTAATGGATGTATGTGATGGAAGCCTCACTTTCCGAGTTGATGAAGAGGAAGTTACATTTTATAAGCCGAAACTTGAGAGTGAATTGCCAACTCCAAGAGAAGAGGTTCAAGTTCCAAGTCCCAAGAGAGATGACTTGAGGATGAATGAAGTGAAGTTCAAAGAAAAGATTGTTGATCCATTCCATGAAAATTGTAGAAGAGTTCAATGTCTAGGCAAGAAGGCCTCGTTTGATGTCCCATGAGCTACATTGAGGTATCGTCGAGCTAGCGACGTTAAAAAAGCGCTCGTTAGGAGGCACCCTAACAAGTATCCTTTTTATCGTTCTTATTTTCGTTTTTTTAGTCATTTTATTTCGTTTTATTTTTATTTTTTATTTTCCCTAAGTACTATTACATATAGTCCTTAAATAGGTTTAGTTGTTTAAATTGTTAAAAATAAAAAATAAAAAAATTGGAAAAGGAGCAATCTTAGAAAATTGGGAGTAATATTGTCTCTTTAGCATTTTTTTTAAGTAGAAGAAAATAGAAAAGGAAATTAAAATATATATATATATATATATATATATATATATATATATATATATATATATAGTATTATAATTAATATTAAAAAAAATAATAATAATAATAATAAAAAATAATAATAAATGGAAAATTGAAATTTTGCAGGTTTCGCCGGCGACGGGCGGCTGGACGACGCGGATTCCGGCGAGCAGCAGAGCCGGCGAGCTGGAACGGCGACTGGTGGGTCGCCGGGGAAGCTTCTGCTCGAAACGGCGAGCTGGAACGGCGAGCCGTGGGTCGCCGGGGAAGCTTCTGCTCGAGACGGAGAGCTGGGACGGCGAGCAGCGGGTCGCCGTCGGAGCTACTGTCCGAAACGGCGATCGGGACGCGGCGAGCAGCGGGTCGCCGGCTGGATCTTCAACGGCCACGTGCAGCAGCTCCCAACGGCAGCAGTAGCAGGAGGCCGGCGACGCTGGAGTTTGAGATGGAGAAGCCCCCGTCGCGATTCCGGCGACGTTTCAAGGCCCTCGCGATTCCGGCGACTCGTGGGCGAGACCCCTATCCACGATGGCGAGCGCTAGAGCAGCTTCCGCCGAGCAGCAGGCCGACGGCGAATCGGATCTGGGCTGCTGGCCGTTCCGGCGATGGCAACGCGTCGAGAGGAGTAGCAGCTTCCGGCGAGCAGCAGCTTCCTTTGCGATTCCGGCGGGAGCTCCTGTTCCGGCAGTGGCGGCTGGGCTCAATTCAGGCCCAGATCTGGGCCGGGTTTGACGGGCCGGGCCGTCCAATTAAAAAAAAAAATTAAAAAATTAAAAAAAAATTCTAAAAAAATTTAAAAAAATTCTAAAAATTTGGAAAAAAATTTAAAAAATATTTTACAATTTTTAAATGAATAATTTCTCCTCTCTCACCCTCTTTTCTTCTAATTTTTGTGCAAACATTGTGGGATTTCTAAAATTCCCTGTGATTTTGTTGCTTATAGTAAAGAGATAGAAGATTTGTGGAGTGACGAAAGGGGAATACCATACAAAGGGAAGATGGGAGATTCGCCATCGAATGAGAAATTGTGATTGTGGGGTCCATCTTGAGGCTCATCACATGGAAACGGGAATCATTCCCCGCCTCGTCCCTCACTTCAATAGCTTGGACATTTGTGAGTAGTAACTTAAATATCTTATGTATATTCGTCCCTCCAACCTTATTTTTGATTTTATTTTCAAAAATAAGTTTGGGGGAGGGGGATTGGATAAGATATTCAAGTTACTTTTTCATATTTCTTCAAGTTATTTTTATCGCATTTCTTTCTTTGTTTGTTATAAATTTTTTATGTTTTGTTTGGAGTGAATTGGTGGTGGAATTTGTGTGTATTGAAGGATGAGTTGATTCGGTGTGTGCAAGTGATTCAAGTGATGTTTCCATGCTTGATAAGTTTATTTTTCAAGTTCCATTTTAAAAGCATCACTTGAGTTGTAGGGCTTCTTGGTTATATGGTTAGATAATATTGTGGTTATCGCTCCTTTGCTTTCAAGAGAGATGTCGATGATGATTTGAGCGGAAATTGCATCATATTTTTGGAATTTCTCATGTGTGTATCGAGCATGAAATGATTGCATAACATGATTAACTAGGAATGATTGACCTTAGGCACATGAACTCTAAACAAAAGCTTGTAAGGTTTAAGCCAAAACGTTGAATTGATAACGTTATTTTTTTCTTTCTTGAGAGTTTGCCATGTATTGCATTGTTATCTTCTAGAACTTGCCTTCATTCTCAATCGAGGTTGCTATATGTGCCACTAGAACTTAGAAATGATTTTAGGCCCTCACCTGTTAGCCTCATTATTCCCTAAACACTAACCAAATGAAACGTTAACTTTGTGGTCCCCCTTGAGCCTTTGAAGCCCTTGTTGCTAAACCGGATGAAAGGGGGTGAAGGTTGGTTAAGGGAATCCATTGAGAGGTTGTGAAGTAAGTGAGGAAACGAGGTTTGAGAAGTATGATTGAATTTGTGATAAGAATACTCCTATGAGCTCTAATGAAAAAAGAGAAAGAGAAAAAAAAAAAGAAAAAAAATGAAAGAGATGAGAATGGAATTCTCACAAAAGTGAGAAAGAAAAAAAGAAAAAAGGAAAAAAAAATGATGAAAAAGAAAGGAAAAAAAAAAAGAGTTTGAATAAAGATAGTGTGAATGAGAGCATAAAGGAGTTATTCATGAACATTTGAGAAGCGTCAATCAAGCTTATGTACTAGAGAGTGTAAAGAGGTGAAATGGTGAAGGTAGAAGGTGGAGATATTCACACTTAGAGTGAAAAAGAGAGGGTGAAAGTACTTAAGAGATATCTTAGTCACTTAGCCTAAAAATCCCTACCTAAACCAATGTCCCCACATTACAAGCCTAAATAAAAGACCTAAATGATCTTAGTTCGAGTGCACAATCAAGCGATGGAGATCTTGAGATTTAGGGCAAGCTTATGGTAAGAGTGATACATGCATGAGTTCGATGAGTGTAAACTTCCTACCATACACTTGAGAGAAAGAGCGATACACTTACACCTAGAGAGGTTTGGAGTTCATTATGCTTGAGTGATTGATTTCTTAGTTGAGAGTGTTGTGTGATTGTGGATTGTTAAATGCACCTTGGGAGTTCCATGTTTGAAAATGCTTTATTGAGTGAGCTTTGAGGCATCAATGATCTTGATTTGCTTGCCCATATGTGCTTATGTTCTTTGATTGTTCGTTCCATTGTCGGGACGAGCAATGGCTTAAGTTTGGGGGAGTTTGATAACCACATATTTAGCATGCTTTAGAGTGCGTCTCGATGCGTGTTTTGGGTTCGTTATGTGCTTAAATGGTTAGAAAATGATAGGTTTTTACAATTTATGCATTTTCTATATGCTTTGCGCTTTCTCTCGTTTTCCGTGCTAATTTCAGGTGCTGTGGCTATTTTCTGGGCAAGTTTGACTTATTCTATGTCAAAGAGGATCGAAAGAGAAAGCCGTAGCACTTTGCGGATTAATTTTCCGATGCCGGACGAGAGAGTACGAGCCAAAACCGTGGGAGCGCGCAAACTGTCAAATGTGGGCAAGAATGCACAAGATACACCTTTAGTCAACTTTCCAGAAATTACAGATTTTACCCCACCTTCTCAACTCAAGTTTCTGTTATTTGCAATTTGACCCCAATTTGTGGGAAAACTATAAATAGCTAGTTATTTTCTTTATTTGGCATCTTGGATCACTTGTAATTCACTTTTGTGCTACTCCTTTAGAACCCTAGCTATTTCCCTCTTTCCTCTTTAGTATTTTCAAATATTGTTGAAGATTATGCTTGGAGTTTGAAGAGATTGTTGAAGATTTCTTCTCTACTTTTCTTCCTTGTTATTTTCATTATGAATTCTCTTATTTTTGTTGGTTTGCTTGCTAGATCTATTGCTAGCTAAGCACCTTTATGGTTCCAAGTAATGGATGATGTGATTTAGATGTTGGGTGCTAGAGTTTAGGATGTTGATTTACCTTCCCCTTGAATTGCCTATGGATTGGGACTTTATTTGAATGCATTACTAATTGATCACTAGGAGTGCATCTAAGGTGTTTGATGGAATGCCTAGGAAGCTTCCATTCATAGCATTTGGCATCAATTCATACCCATATCACTTCATTTCATCTCATATAGTTCCTAGAAAGAATTAGATGGGTTGGATGATAGTTGGTAGGTTTTCTTAGACTAAAATGAACTATTTGGAGTTGGTAGAGCATTTAAAGGCTTAGAAAGTATTTATTGTTCTATTGATCTACTTGTTAATCACCCTAGTAAGGTAGGTTAGCATATATGATATAAGAGACCATTCAAGGTGGATTAAAGTGGTTTGAAGCATCTAGATTCATAAGCCCTCATCATAATCACATCGGAAGTTACTTGGATCTATACATTTTATTACTTGAACTTTCATTTGTTTACTTGCTAGTTTCATTTACTTATTGCATGTTTAAGTTTGTCATCTACTTATTTCATTGCCTAGTTTAAAGAAAAAACCAAACCAAGTCTATGTGCTCAAATAGGATAATAGAGACAAGACGAACTACTTGATTATCTCTCGACACATTCACTTCTCGTGTTCGATACTCGGACTTCTCTAGTTCGATATTATTGCTAGGTTAGAAATAGCCTAGTCACATAGCACAAAAGCAGTTCAAGGTTTATCCGTGAAATATGAAAAATAAACTTTGGGCTTCATTGACTTGGTGGTTTTATGTGCTCTCTCTGTGCATGCTTTCCAGTTCCAGGGCTTCATCGATCTCGGCTTCAAGCATTCACCGGTTGGGGATATCCGAGTTCGGAATTCTGGGCATAGGGAACTGAATCTTCATTGGGATTTTGATAATCTTCTTCTTGGGCTCGGCAAGCTCTGCTTCAATGAAAATTTTTCTTCGAAGCAAATCATACTTCAATACCATAAAGTTGTTCAGAGCATCGAGCTTGGAGGTGGTGTCTTGAAAAGGGACTACTTTCCAGTAGTAGGAAGCTTTGATAAATTTGACGCGGCACTCATTCCATGCCTCCTTCAGCTCATCGGAAATGAAGTCTTCGATGAAGCAATCATCGAGATGGTTCGCTCTCCTTTCCTCAATCTCTTCAAAAGACCTGCTGCTCATCTCCTTTATCATGTGATTGAACCTCTCGCTCTGCTCAGAGTTAAAGGTTGGAGCCCTCGAGTTGATTAGCTTCCTGACGAAGTCTAGCTCTTCCCTAGTGTATCTCTTTGACTCCACCATTTCATTTATAGTTTTCTTGCATGCGTTGAGATCTGCATCTATGCTACATACCTTAGATTCATCGGAGGTGAATGGTATGTATTCACAGCGTAAGAGGCATGATTGGATCAACATGTTTTCACTTAGCAGAGCAAGGGCTCTTTCTTCGACCTTCTTCATTCTGGCAACTCTGACAGCCTCGTTCCTCTCGGCCTTTCTCTTCTTCTCCTCCAAGCGAGAGGCTTTAGCAGTTAGGCTCGCTTTGATCTTTTGGCGCTTGGCCACAGGATCTGCCTCTTTCTCTGCTAGAGCGGCTCGCTTGAGTTGAGTTTTGGCTGGTGCTGATTTTGGCGGTGGTGGCATTGATTTCTTCTTATCAACAGCAGGAGGTGCGGTGAGAGTGGGCACCTTGGACAGAGCTGTAGGGGCAGCTTGAGTTGGCACGGTCTGAAGCGGCTGGATGATAGAAATATCAGTAACACCCGTCTTCATCAACTCAAACTCTTGCATCATCTCTAGAGCGGAAGCAAGGACTGCATCAGCTTCAATCTGTTGAGCAACGTTAGTGGAAGCTCTGGCCTTATGTGCAGCTGCAGCAGCAGTCGATGAAGCGAGTAGCTTCGGCTTCTCTTGGAAAACAACTAAGCCTTTTCCGTTTGCCTTCTCTACCTCCTCCTCTTCTCCTTCCTCTTCTCCTTCTCCCTTGTTCTCCTTCTCTTCAGACTTCTTCCCTTACTCCTTTTTGGCATCATCAACTTTGCCAGAGGGAACGGGGATTGTTGCCTTCTCATCAATTGCCCGACGGAGGCTGGCGAACTCGTTGATCATCGCACGAAGCGTCCCATCGGCACGCTCTGCAAAGAGTCCTTCTTTGGCGAGAACAAGCTCCGGCGTCTTCTCAGATACTTCCTCGAGCAAGTAGCTGCACTGTTTCTCTCGCTCAACCAGTGCGTTCTCCTTCTGTGCTACTTCGCTCATCAGATTTTCTAGCGGCTCAACCGCTTTGAAGCGAGCCTCAAGCTCATCTTCCATTTCTGCCCTGATTTGCTTAGTTTTCTCCTGCAACATAAGCTCAGAAAATTTAGTTGAAGCGGCGAGCTCCGCTTCATGGATGGCAAGGGCTTTCTCTCGGTTATTGAGGTTGGTGTGGAGGATGGCAGATACAGCGATCTGCTGGGTAAGCTTGTCGGCTTGCTCGTTCGTTTCCTTGATGGCAACATCCAGCTTGGCATGTTTAAGATTGAAGGCTTTCGCATCCCTTCTGCGACTCTCTAGCTCACTTAGATCCTCATCGTACTTGCTCTGGATAATGGCCTTCTCTTGCTCCAGAGTTGTCTTGGCCAGCTTTAAACGAGTGAGCTCACTCTGCAGCTTTATGAACTCACTCTCCTTCTTTGCAAGTTCACTTTGCTTCTTTGCAAGAGCTTGATTAACTTTTGATATGTCCTCCTTGTGCCTCTGCACAAGCGAGGCTTTTTCCTCCTCTGCCTTCTTCAGCTTCTCCTCCAAAGCGACTAGCTTTGAGTTCATTGATTTAAGGCGGTTCCTCTCTTCCTCAAGCCTAAGCTTGGCATCCTCCAATCGCTTCTTTTCTTCCTCGAGCTTTCCATCAAGCTCGGCTTATGCATCGTCGAAATCTCTCTTTTGAAGCTTTATCTCCTCAGACTTTCGAAAGATCTCATCCTCTTGCTTGGAGATTTTTCCTTTGAGATCTAGGATGTAATGATCGCAGTTTTTCTTAGTGAGTAATAAAAACTTCGACATTATTTCAATATTAGGAGTGTTATTACTCTTATTAGTATAACAAATTTTCGAGAACTATTAATAATAGACATAATTAATAATAGTAATGTGGTCGAACGAGAATCGAATTAATTAAGAAAGGCCCGATAAAACAAAACGATTAATTATTATTCAAGGGGCCGAGGCCCACTTAAAGATCGAAGGCCCATTTCACGATTTATGATATGAACTATTTCGGCCCAAGGAAGAAGCCACGTTGTTCGAATTTAATCAACAAGATAAAAGGCTCAAAGATTTATAATATTATTCCAATCATACCATATTACATGTAGATAATTAAATTACATTTTATTTACAACAATGTACAAAAAAAAAAAGAAGAAAAGAAAAGAATGAAAGCAACAGCAACTCTCTCCAGGCGTCTCCCTCTCTCTTTCAAAAGTTGAGCTCAGATTAATTCCTTAATCCCAAAAAATAGAGGCTAAACACCCATTAAGCAAGATTAGGGAAGGTTAATACCATCATCATTGCTCCTTTTTGCATGGGGAATAATCGAGAACAGCATGCACGCCAAACCCCTTCTCTCTCCCCTTTTTCTCTTCAAAATCTGCCCCAAATCCTTGAGAAGGAACCCCCACCAATCCCCATTCATCTATCTCCCTCCAATGCTTGAAAGAAGCCCAAGGAACCTATACCAAAAATACACAAGTCAACCCCATTCACACACAACTCCAAACAAACATTCACAAGACTAGAGAGAGAAAGAGAGAGAGAAAACAAGAGAGAACCGAGAAGAAGAAGAGGAGCAGTAAGATTTCCAGCCATTTCCAAACACCAACACTCACGGTAAGCCTTCCTCTCCCTCCCCCATTCAATCTCCACACATGCATGAGCTAACAAAGAGCTCACACCACCTTTAGGAGCAAGAACAAGAGAAGGGAGGGAAGGAACCGAAGCCATTCAAGATTTCCAGCCCTTATACATCAAGTAAGTACCTCATTCATCATAGTAGAGAAAGGATCAACAACTTGAACACATAGAGATGTAAAACCCCAATGTTTAGGTTGTTAGGAACCGGTTTAAGGGAGAAGAAGGCAACAACAAAAGAAAGGAGGAGAAGCAGCCCCCATTCAAGCCCAAAATCCTCAAGTTTCCAAACCCCTTGAAGCAAGTAAGTACTCCCCCATATTTCTCTAGGAACTAAGGCCTAACCAAGCATGTTATCACCATAAAAATGACCCAAGATCTTAGCTAGGAACTGCCCTAATAAGAAGAACCCAATGCATGTTCACATAGCTCAAAAATCTCAACCAAAATCAAGCATGCAAGCATGAGCAATGGCTTAGAGTGAACAATGAACTACATAGGTCCCAAGAACATAGATTTTGCCTTCATTAGGATCAAAAACCATGATCAAACATTGTTAAATCATAAGGCATGCTAAACCCCTCCACAATGAACTCAAATGTTAATCATAGATCAACACCAAAATGCTCCAAAACTGGAAAACCCTTTCCAACAACAACCAACAATGGCTAATAACATGAACAACACAAACTGCCCTAAATCACCAACTTGGCTCAACAAATTGAATACATCAATTAAAGCCGAGAGAGAAGAGAGAGAGCTTATCTTCGGTGCAGAAATGACGGCAGCAGGAGGCTGCCGGAATCGGAAGTAATGCCAAAAGGGCATCGGCAGAAACAGAGGATGGCCACATCGGCGTCGAACGCCGTCGGCAGGAGCCACCATACCTGCAAGAGAAGAAAAGAGAGAGAGGTCAGAGGAGACGAAGAACAGAGAGGAGAGAATGGAGTAGGGAGAGAAGCAGACGACTGCGAAGTATCGCCGGCCATCACTGAAGATAGCAGCAATGGCGGCAGTAGCAACGGCGACGGACGGCGATTAAGCCAAGAGGGAATTTTCCCTAACCAACGGAGGCTAGGATTTCGCTTTAGGCTCGAATAGCCGACGGAACTGCCGTGGGAGTTGCCCCGACAATGGAGATAGACCACGGAGCTCGAACCGCCGAAGGCGGGAGCAATCGAGAACGGAGGAGACTCATACCAGTGCCGTCTCACCACGGCGGCAAGGGATGACGGAGGAGGCATAATCAACGGCCATCCCGTCGACTGAGAGAATCGGAGTTTTCCCCAATTTTCCCCAAATCTAAATTAGGGCATCTCTCCCATAGGAGAGACCAGCAATTGAAGGAGAAAGAGAGGGCAGTGACTGACGGCACGGGAGACTGCCGAATAACAAACACCGGCGAAGGCGAGAGATGAACGGCGACAGACTGCCGAGGAAGAGAGGGAGTTGTCGCGAGGTATAAGAAAGGGGGAATGAAGATCGCGACTGTAAATCGAGAGGAGGGAGGAAGGGTTTTGTCTAAGTGAACTGGGCCGGGTTTCGGGCCGGACGGGCCGGTCTGGACTTGGGCCGGGCTAAGTAATTGGGTACGAGTACGAACGGGCCGAAGATTATTTAAAACAGGCCAACGATAATTTAATTAATGGGCCGATAATTTATTAACGGATCGGGCCAACCGATTGGG
Source organism: Thymus mandschuricus (assembly GCA_029379335.1). Lineage (NCBI taxonomy): Eukaryota > Viridiplantae > Streptophyta > Magnoliopsida > Lamiales > Lamiaceae > Thymus > Thymus mandschuricus. Next base: position 20,005,940 of record CM057076.1, on the reverse strand, counting down.
CCGATAATTTATTTAATGGACCGATAATTTATTAACGGATCGGGCCAACCGATTGGGCCGATAATTTATTTAATGGACCGATAATATATTTAACAGATCGGGCCAACCGATTGGGCCGATAATTTAATTAATGGGCCGATGATTTATTTAACATATCGGGGCAACCGATTGGGCTGATATATTATTTAATGGGCCAATAATCTAGTTAACGGGTCGGGCCAACCGATTGGACCGGACTTCTAATTCATAATGGGCCGAAAAATATGTAACAATCATACCGATAATTAAATGGGCCAGTATTTAAGTCAAGAGACGAAAGTCGAATGTAACGACTCTTCAGGTTTAGTTAATAATTTCCCGAACCTAAGTAAATTGGGCTTAAAACCCTAATACTTCTAATGGGCCTATAATGATTATTAATGATTGATTAACCAATCCAGCAGAATATAATGGCTTTATAAGTGTAGACCACTTATAATACGCAATAAAATCACGAAGCCTCAATAATGGCTAAATCAAGCATCCTACGATTTTCGTTGAGGATGAAAAAACTATAAGACACGGGAATGATAATCAGGAAACTCTAAAATAAGAGATTATAGCCTCGATAGGAGATAACCTTCGCATAGATCGATAAGATTATCGATTTTACTCCAAGTCTCTCATATTGCGTTCATTGAACGAGGTTAGGCGAAGGAAAAGGCCGGGACTAAGGCGGCACTCAAGATTATAAGTAAATTAAGGAGAGCTATCGAGGTGGGCTTTCATACAACGAAAATGTTTATTTATGCTAAATGTTGGGAACCCCTTGCAGTTTGATTTTGATGATGTTTATCGAAACCACACTTAGGCATATTTTACTTGTTTAGGGTCAAGGCCGATAGATCGACCTGCTACCTGTTAGTGCAGGTCGATGTCCTCTAAAGTCTAGAATCAAGTTCGATCCACCCTGTAAGAGAAAGGTCGATGTATCGACCTGCCTCATCTGGATCGAGCTGGATCATCAGCCTGTCTATCGACCTTCCTTATCAAGCTTCCAGCCCGCTTTGACTTAGAAGATTTCAAGAGCTGGATTATCAATCAAGGTCGATGCTCCGCCTTCATGGAGCGTCACGACCTGGTCCTTGCCACGTCGAGTGCCAGCAAGGACGAATATTCCTAACGGCTAGAAGTGAGTCAGCATCCAACGGCTAGTGCCACGTCAGCCCGACTCCAACGGCTAGTTTTTCAAAACTGCCTATAAATACTTCAGCCATTATCGGATTCAAGCACGGGAAACACAAGCTATCAACGCCATATCTCTGCCCAAATCTCTCTCAAAGTCCATATCCATTCAAGTGTTCGAAATCCGATTAGTTTCCCAAACACTTGACGAAGAGAGGTTTCCGATTCCGATAAACACCACAACGACGAAGCGTTCACTGCTGCTTGTCGATTGTTCAACAGCTTCTTCTCCGATTTGATCGAAGTTAGAAAGCTTGTTTTTATTTCCGCCATTATAGAGTTAGTTAAGCTCTGTAAAGGTGTAAGGTTGTTTGTACGGTTCAGTACGAAGGTTGTAAGGGTCACGACCCAAAACTCGTGTCTAGATATTTTCAGGTTAGATTGTATCTAGAACTGATACTCAGTCAGTATAAATAAGAGAGAGGTTGAATCCAAAGGTAAAGGGATTCTCAGGTCGAGTCGACCTGACGTGGACGTAGGAGGGTTTCTCCGAACCACGCTAAATCGCGGTCTCTCTCTCTCTCTCTCTCTCTCTCTCTCTCTCTCTCTCTCTCTCTCTCTCTCTCTCTCTCTCTCTATTTATCGTCCTTATATTTTGTTATCAAACTGACTAGCATCAACCTGCATATCTCATCAACCTGCTACTGTTCACCAGCCTTAAGATTTTTCAAAGAGTAAATCAACCTCCACCAACTTCCGCATTAACAACAGTTTGATAAATCAAGCTTGATACCATACAAGCTTGATAGATCAAACTGCCTCTGATAAGGTCGACCTTGACAATCGACCTGCAGATCGACCTGATTTTTCAAAAGTAAAAAACGGTTGGTTATTGGTGTATTCCCCCCCCCCCCCCCCCCATACACCAATTACTCTTTCCCGGGACCAACAAGTGGTATCAGAGTAGTGGTTCTTTTGACCGCTGCTTTGCATACTAAAAGTTCTTTTATCAAACTTTTGGTCATTCTGAACCGATCCTTAGAAAAATCTTTTCATTCATTTCATATCATATTATATTGCAATGGAGGCTTTTCTTCTCAGGGTATGTGAAGACTTCTCCGTTCAAGGCTATGAAGATTGGAGCTTTCGAATCAAGATGTGTCTCAAGGCACATCACGTCCTTATGTGGGACATCATCGAGAACGGACCCTCCCCCATTTATGCTGCGAAGATTATTGTGGATGGAACATCCCCCGGGGAGGCTACATACGAAAAAGTCCTCAAAAACCCTCGCGACTACTCAACCGAGGAAAGGAAAGAGGCCGGTCTCGATGATTACGCAAAGGGACTTATCTCCAGCACCGTGAAGGGCGTCTACCTGGCCAAGATCCGAAATCTTGAAACGGCCAAAGAAATGTGGGACACCCTCCGGTCCATCAGCCTTGGCTCAGAGGAAATGAAGGAGAACAAGCTGTCTATGGCGTGCAGCAAGTTCGATGACTTCAAGATGGTTTCGGGAGAAACCATTGAAGCGATGAAAATTCGCTTCACCGAGATTGTTCTTGAAGTGGCTGCCATCAACCCATACAAATATACGCAGTGCGAGAAGAATCTCAAAGTGATACGTGCCCTTCCTGCAAATTGGCACGTATACGCCGCCATGCATCCAGCCCGATCGGATTTCAACTCCCTCACCACTGAAGATCTTTTCGACATTCTTGTCGGAAACGAATATGAGATGATCCGCATCCATGAATCAACACAGCCTTCCACCAGCAAGAAGGCTGATGAAAAGAACAAGGAGGTAGCTTTCAAGGCCGACTCAGCCTCAGCTGCTGCCCCAAGTCCGATTGACGAGTCCATCGTCAAGAAGTTCGAGAAAATGACTCTCGACTATGCTCTAGCCGCTAGGAGAAATGAGAAGCTCCTAGGGAAGGTTGTCAAATACAAAAAGTTCTATCGTGACAACAAGCGAAACTTCTCAAACCGCAACCACGACCGCCCTGACAAAAAGGGAGAAGGTAAACCATCAACCTTCAATTCTTCTAACACACCTGAGGGTGGTTGTTTCAATTGTGGCAGGCCAGGTCACTACAAGACCGACTGCCCGGATCTTACCAAGGCCGAGAGAGACGAGCTCCGTGCAAAGCGTGATAAGAAGCTCAAAGATCAACGAGCTGCAATGATTGCCGAAGAAACAAAGGAAACTCACCTCTCGGATAGCTCGTCAAGTGATGACGAAGGTTACATCGCTTACGACGAAAGTGATGATGAAGAATGTTTCGTTGGAGAACACCAACAAAACGAGGGATCTTCAAAGGTAGATCTTCAACCCATTTCACTTTCTTTTTCTGACGATGATTGTGCAGAAGAAGGTGATGAAGACCTATCCGAGGCTGTGTCTTGGGAAGAAATCAAGAAACAGCTGGATGACTATGCCGATCTCGTGGATACACTCAAAGAGGTCGTTGAAGACAATGCTGAGCTATTGGATAAAAATGAAAAATACAAGCTAGCATTAGAAGAAAGATTCTCTCCCTACGATGAAGAAAAGGAAAGGGAGATCGAAGCCCTAAAGTCAAAGGTTGACGAATTGACTTTACGGGTCAAGGAGTTCGATACCAGGGAGCTCGAGAAGAACGAGTCCCTCAAGACCAAAGATGCCGAAATACACAGCCTTACTTCGAAATTGGCTGACTTGGTAATTCGACACGAACTCCTCGTGAAAAAGGAAGAAAAACTTCAACTCACATTGAGTCAGTTGAAGAAAAGTGGAAAGAAGCTGGAAGAGGTCCAATCCATGCAACGCAATCCGCGCGATCACTCTGGGATTGGATTTAACGGAGAATCCAAGAAAAGCAAGAACAAAGACTGCGAGATCACGTTCGTGAAAGCGCAGCCTAAATCAAAGAATGTTCGGAAAGCTAATCAAGCTCTCCCTGATAAGATGGTCAAGCTGAAGAATCCAGCTCGACAGCCCCAGGCCATCCTCATAAAGCAACAAAAGAAAGAACAGCCCGCGCCTCAAAAGAAGGAGAGTCGACCTGCCCAGCAACGTCGACCTGCCTCCACCTACAAAAATCAAGCTGTTCAACCAAGGCGATACCAAGGCCAGTTCTATCAAAGGCCGTATCACCCTGAGTTCTTCCACCCGGATTATCAAGGATGCTACTGCCACTACTCTCAACAGTCAAATCTTCAAGACTGGCAGTATCAACCTGGGTTTTACGAAGAACAATATTATCAGCCTCGTCGCCCTCGCTCGAAGAAATCCAAGGCTCCCAAGACCAAGACCGCCACTGCCTCGTCCTCAGCCTCGGATAGAAGCAGACCAGTGAAGCAAATATGGGTCCCAAAGGCCGTTCCCGCAACCGATGTAGCACCCAATCTCAAACGGGTTGCCTAAGTTTAACTAATTGCAGGTCGGGAAGGCTCAAAGAAGGAGCCAAGCAGCTCGAGGAGCTGTATGGATCATTGATAGTGGATGCTCAAAGCACATGACGTGTGACAAAACGCTACTATCAAACTATCAAGAACGAGACGGGCCACTTGTAACCTTTGGAGGAAGTTCTAAGGGATTAACGAGAGGCCAGGGCGATCTAAAAGTTGGTAAAACAACTATTTCTAACGTCTCTTATGTTGAAGGTCTTAATCATAACCTATTTTCTGTGTCGCAATTCTGCTCGAGTGGTAAACGAGTAGAATTCACCGCTAACAAATGTCTCGTGAAAAATGAGGAAGGAGAAACACTTCTTACCGGAATTTTGCAGGATAGACTCTATATTGTTCAATGGACAGATTGGATAGAGACCTGCCTGGTCACAAAGGCTGATTCCGAGACAAGCTGGCTATGGCACAAGAGGTTGAGTCACTTGAACTTCAAGGCCATCAACAAGCTCGCACGCAACAAGCTGGTGAACGACCTGCCAGATCAAGTCTTCGATCGTGATCACATCTGCAGAGCATGTCAAGCTGGAAAGCAAACAAGATCGTCATTTCCAAGCGTGACGGCACAAACATCAAATCGAATTCTTGAGCTTCTCCACCTCGACCTTTTCGGTCCTGTCACTCCCTTGAGTATAAACGGTAGAAAATATGCTCTCGTTATTATAGATGATTATTCTAGATTTACGTGGGTTATTTTCATGTACAAAAAGAAGGAGACATTGGAGAAGCTACCTGCGTTGCTGAGCAAACTGTGCAATCAAAAGGAGAAATCCATCATCTCCATTCGATCAGATCGAGGCACTGAATTTATCAATGCAATGATCGAAGAATATTGCACAAAGAGTGGGATTCATCATCAAACTTCAGCTGCACGCACACCTCAACAAAACGGCGTGGTGGAACGTCGTAACAGGTCGCTGAAGGAAGCAGCTCGTACCATGTTGGATGAAACCAACCTTCCAAAGAAGTTTTGGGCAGAGGCCATCAACACAGCCTGCTACACCCAAAACAGGTCGATCATCACGACCCGACATGGAAAGACTCCATACGAGCTGTGGAACAACAAGCTCCCCAGGTTAAAGTATTTTAAAGCTTTTGGGTGCTTGTGTTACATTCATAACAATGGGAAATCCCAATTGAAAACTTTTGATAGCAAGGCTGATCCAGGAGTATTTTTAGGATACTCGGAGGTTAGTAAAGCTTATAGAGTTTTTAATAAGAAAACCCTAGTTGTGGAGGTAACACCTCATGTTGTATTTGATGAATCTACTTGTCTGTACAGAGAGTCAAGTACAGGTTCAGATCAGTCCACTGCTAACAGGCCGTCTAACTCCCCCATTGACGACCTGCTAGTATGGACTCCAAATGATTTGGAGGAAGAGGATCAATTTGATCCTAAGGTCACACAGCAAGGGGGAAGTGATGCAGATGATAATACGAGCTGTAATACATCAGCCGGACTTAATCAGGCTGATCCCCCTCCCTCAGTCCCCAAGACTGATGCTATTCACGACCTTACATCACAAATCGAGCAGCTCGATAACACAATGGAGCAGCTCAACATCCAGGCCGAACAGCAACCTGATCAACAGCCCGAGCAACAGCATGTGCCCACTGATCAACCTTCAACTCATCCGGAGTTTGATGAACCCATTAATGAGCCCGAGCCAATCATTTCAAATGAAGAAAGAGCTCGACGCAGACGCTGGATCGACGCTCATCCAAAAGAACTCATTGTTGGGAACCCAAACCAAGGAGTGCGAACTAGAAGGACGATTGGTGAAAGTGCGCTATTAAGTTGCTATCTCTCTCGCATAGAACCCAAAGATGCCATTGAAGCTCTTCAAGATGCTGATTGGATTGAAGCCATGCAAGAAGAACTCAATGAATTCAAAAGAAATGAAGTATGGTCTCTAGTTGATCGTCCTTATCATCAGGGCGTCATTGGAGTCAAATGGGTTTACAAGAACAAGAGAGATGAATCTGGAGAAGTTGTCAGAAATAAAGCCCGATTGGTTGCAAAGGGTTACTGTCAACAAGAAGGAATCGACTATGATGAGACGTTTGCCCCCGTTGCAAGATTAGAAGCTATAAGGCTGTTTCTAGCTTATGCCGCTCATAAACGATTCAAAGTCTACCAGATGGATGTTAAAAGTGCGTTCCTCAATGGCGTTCTCGAAGAGGAAGTCTATGTGGAACAGCCTCCTGGATTCGAGGAGGGTGATTCAAGCAAAGTCTACAAACTGCACAAGGCCGTCTACGGTCTTAAGCAAGCTCCTCGAGCTTGGTATGAGACACTGTCATCCTTCCTCATTGAATCAGGATTCAAGCGTGGTTCAGTCGACAAGACGCTATTCACTATCAAAGTGAATGAACATATCCTTTTAGTACAAATTTATGTTGATGATATCATTTTTGGATCTAAATCTCCCATTTTGTGCGAAAAATTTGGTAACCTCATGACCGAAAAATACAAAATGTCTATGATGGGGGAAATGAATTTCTTTCTAGGGTTGCAGGTTAAGCAGTCCGATGAAGGAATCTTCATTAGCCAAACGAAGTACGCACACGAGCTGGTCGACAAGTTTGGTGTCAAAGACAGCAAGCCTGTCAAAATACCGATGCTCTCTGGAGGGAAGATCGACCCGGATCCCGAAGGAAAACCTGCCAACATAACACAGTACAGGGGTATAATTGGTTCATTGCTTTATCTAACTGCTAGTCGACCTGACATCACTTTTGCAGTTGGAGTGTGTGCTCGATTTAAAGCTAATCCGAAGGAATCTCACTTGGAAGCAGCAAAGAAAATTCTTCGATACATCAAAGGAACCACAAATCTAGGTCTTTGGTATCCTTGTGATGATAATTTGCAGCTCACAGGCTATTCAGATTCTGATCATGCAGGGTGCAAGCTCGATAGGAAATCTACCTCGGGTACTTGCCATTTTCTCGGAAACAAGCTGATTTCTTGGTTTTCAAAGAAGCAAACTTCAGTAGCCACCTCCACCACAGAGGCCGAGTACATGGCCGCAGGAAGTTGTTGTGCACAAATCTTGTGGATCAAACAACAACTTAAGGATTATGAAGTTGAAGTCAGTGAAGTACCAATATTCTGCGACAGCTCGAGTGCCATCGCCATTACTCAAAATCCAGTTCTTCATTCAAGATGCAAACACGTGGATATTCGACATCACTTTATTCGTGATCATGTGGAAAAGAAGAACGTGGTTATTGAGAAGATACACACTGACATTCAACGAGCTGATATTCTAACCAAACCCCTAGCCGAAGAAAGATTCAAAATGCTATGTGGAAAGCTAGGGTTATTGAATGTTGAGTCATCAGGCCGTTCATAATTGAACAGTCCGTTACAAGACAAGCAGGCCGTTCGTGATCTACGCAGGCCGATTTCCTCTCAACAGGCCGTTCCTAAAGTAAACAGGCTAATTTTAAGGGGGAACAGGCCGTCAACTTAAGACCAGGCCGTTACTATAACAGGCTGATATCACAAGCTGGCAGGCCGTGTCTATTGACAGGCCGTGGTTATCAACAGGCCGTTTCTCCATCAACAGGCCGTCGTATACGTCAACAGATTGACCAATGTTCCTCAAATTGAGGGGGAACATTTGGCCAAATCTATTCATCAGTTGAGGGGGAACAAAGGCCGATATCTGCCTTCAGGGAGTTTATTTCGTCAGGCCGATGTCATCTTCAGGGCGTTCGCTTCGCCAGGCCGATATCTTAAGTCCAGGCAGTTCCACTTATCCAGGCCGTTCATTTACAACAGGCCGTGCTCTGTCACGAGGTCGATATCAACAGGCCGATATCAACAGGCCGATATCAACCTGAATGCATCTGCATTAATGAAGGAAGAATCAAAAGGGCAGTATCACCCTTTTGTCTTATACCTTCTTTAATACACATTGAATTCTTCATTTATTAATGTTATTTATTTCTCAATGCTTTACATTATTTAAGGCACTGTAATTTTGCAGAAAATAAGGAAAAAGGGGAGTAATCATTACCATTTTTTTGTAACACATCTAGTCAAGTGTCAAGTTTTGACACATTGACCGAGAATGCATTTAATTCCCTGCTGTCTGCCTGTAAAAGTGCATGTTTACGCACGTTTCAACCTCTTCACGCGCGGATGTGAAACGTTACACATTCCACGCGCCCACGATCGTGCGGTTAAGGATTGAAGCTGTAACTTTAACCCTTTCAAATTCGAACGATCACAACCGTTCGAAAAATCTATATATGGCATGCAGTTTTCTCTTAAAAACATTACTTACTCTAATCATCTTCTTCGAAAAACCTAGTTTTTCTCTCTGCAAAAATTAACTGCCGCCGTCGTGTTCTCTGCTTTTCTACATTAAACACTCGCTGTATCAAACCATCACCGTGGTTTGTGCTCTTTTCACTGATTTAGTTTAAATCTACTATCGAGTTATTCACTGTTTTTTTTTACTCTTTCTCGAAATCGGTTGGTTACTTTTCTAATCTTTCTCGAAAAACTTGCAGGAAAAACAACAATGGCAGAAACATCGACCTTCGGCAAACCAGAGATGAAATGGGATGCGATCTCCACTCTTTTGGAGTCGCACATCAAATACGAACCATATATGGTTCGTGATAACTTTGGCTTCCGTGATCTCGACTCGATGTTCGCTCTGGTGGAAACGTGTTTTCCTTTTCACAAAATCATTTCCGCCCGTCCGGCGAAGTTCCTGCCCAAAATCGTAGCCGCCTTCTTCTACAACTGGAACAAGGGCGACTCCGTGTCCTCTCACACGGTGTCCCTTGGGACCAAATCTACAGTCCATCACATCAATGTGCTGGAAGCTGTGAAGGCCGCCTTCGGTATCGGGGATGGTGGAGAAATGGAACTCTCCGACATCTCCAAGGATCAATTGCAGCAGGTCGCCGATCGCGTCCTTATTGAGCAGTGCCAATATTTGGGAAGGTCGTTCAAGAGGACCGACCTCCGTCCCAAATTCAGGCTGTTAATGGACTTCATCCAGCGGTGTTTCCTTGGCCACATTGGGAATCACGACCAGGTCACTCCCTTCAAATTTCAAATTTTGGCGGCCGTGATCCTCAATCTGTCTATCAGCTGGGCCAAGCTGATGGTCTCCCTGCTCTGGGAGGAGGCCAGGCTGATCGAGTGCGAGATGAACGGAGAGGTCGTTGTGGGCGTGCGTCTCCACAAAGACAGGCCGCTTCGTCTTGGAACGAAGGCAACCTGTATAATCATTTCCTTCTTCTCTCAAAGGAAATGGTCGGATGCAGAAGACTTCCCCTTCATCTTCATTCCCAAAGATCTCCGCCAATTGGAGATGGCAATTGGGGTCTCCCCGCAACAATTCTACGGGTCGTCTGACCTCGTACGGGAGCATCTCACTCGGACTGGGCAGTCCAAAATTGGGTGGAGGGTGCCGAATCGCCCTGTGCAGAAAAAGCGAAAGGCCGATGAAGTACCCGTGCCCTCTCGCCCTGCCAAAAGGACTCCACCTGCTAAGTCCCCTCCTCGAAGGACGCAGGCCGCCTCAACCGCTCCGCCGGTCAGGCTGTTTCACAGGATCCTCCCTATGGATCCCGAGGCCGAGGACCCTTTAAACGACAGGCTGCCCACGCCCTCTCCATCGCCCTTATCTACCCCGGAACGGACCCCCTCTCCAGTCCGGACCGTGATCGAGCCGTCCGCCTCGAAGCAACGGCCTGCATCTTCCTCGCAGGTCGTTCCCTCTCCAGTGAGGACTCCCCCAGTCCAGCGAGCTGGCTCCGTAGAAATCTATGACATCACTGCGGAGGATTCCCAGTCTTCCCCTCTTCGGCATGCGCCCGTGGAGGAAGACGTCGTGCTGCAGATCCAGCCAATCTCTGAGCAGCCGATGTCTGCTGCTCACTCCCAGGTCGCTGCATTGAAGGCCGAGGCCAGGCTGAAGGTCATCGACCTGATGCCGGGGATAGCCCAACTCCCCAAGTCTCTCGACCTCGCCACTCGCCTCCAGTTCTATCTGGATTGTAAGTCGAGTTACTATTACGTCTTCGAGGCGCTGCTGCAGGCTGTTACTCTCAACGACCTGAAGGTCGAGGAGCTGGCTCTAGAAGCGGAGTTCGGATTCTTCACCGTGGGGGACGCGGCCTCAAATTTTCGTCAGCTTGTGCTTCGCCGCATGAAGGTCGAAGCCAAAATTTTGGGCATCGACCTTCGCCCCCTCTATGCGCACTCTCGCGCTCTGTACAACTCCGCCGCAGAAGCCGGAGACGAGTTTGAGAGGATTCAAACTCCGGAGCAATCATCACCCAGGATTGAGGGTGATGATCAGCCTCTTGTTGCTGCTGCTCCGTCTCCCAAAGTTGATTTGGAGGCTGTGCTCGATGAAATTTCTGCCAAGCTCGAGTCCATCATCACCAGCCTCCCCGAGCAGATCAAGCTGGCCGTAGCTGAGGCCCGGGCCGATATTGTTCAAGATGCCAAGGCCCAGGCCGATGAAGTTGCCAGGGAGCGTGTCACTGACTTTGCAGTGAGGCTTTTGAAGGAATATACTGACAAGCTCCTGCCTGGCCAGCTCGATGAACTCAACATGGCGTCCCGTGACCAGATCGCGGAAGTATTGGAGGACTTGGCCAAGGTCGATGAGCGTGTAACCAATTTTACCTCATCTGTCTCGACCTCGGCATCGACCTCCAATGACCAGATCAACGCCATTCACGGCACCCTTTCCTCCCTTCTAAATGGTCAACAGGAGTTGAAGGATGCCGTGACCAAGCTGCAAGAGGAGGACGCTACTCTTCTTTCCCTGATAAAGGCCCTGACTGATGATGTCGAAAAGGGGGAAGAAGAAAGAGCCGCCGCCGCCACCAAGAAGAAGAAGGCCCCAAAATCCAAAACTCCTTCAACTTCCGTGGCTCCTCCTCCGCCTCCTCCAAAGAAGCCCTCCCAGGCCGTTGCCTCCAAGGCCGTTGCCTCCCATGCCGATCCAATTTCTCAGCTCGGTGATGCCGAGGCTGCCGCCGCCAAAGCTCGTTTGGCTGCCGAGGCCGATCTCATTTCTGCTATGATTTTGGCTGGTGCTACGCCAGAGCAGGCCGCAAATCAAGAAGAGCAGCGGCGTTTCAAGGCCGAGCGCCAGGCTGCTGAAGCTAGGAGGAAAAGGGAGTTGGACTGGATCAGCCAGTCCGCCCTTGTTTTGAATGCTGGAGGATTGCAGCAGGTCGTTGAATGGCTTGATGAATCTCAAAACAACCTGCTGCGGGAGCTCAACAGTTGCTTCATCCTCCTGCACTACTGGATCCAGGACCCCTCGCTGCCTGCCGATGCCGATGAAGCCTATGCAGCTTATATGCTTAAATTCCCTTACCAAGATTTCGTTGGTGAGCTTCGGAAGAAAGCTGCAGAGGCCGGTGTAATGATAAGGGCGCCTGCCAAGCAATTCTTCACGCCCTTATACCTTGGTGATTCGGGGTATTTGGATTACTCCCGGGTCGACCAATACATTGCACAGACTGCCATCGGACTGGGCGTGAATATCTCAAATTCCGATCCCGACTTCCGTCGAATCCGGGATGGAATTTATGCCAGCATGCAGTCAAAGTCGAGGGAGCAGGTCCAGGAGGAGAGGATTGCAGCCCGTGCCAAGATCCAGGCAATGGAAAAGAGATGATTTTGTAATTTCTGTATTCATTTATGGTCATAGCACAATATGTAATTTCCAGATGTAATGTATGCTATCAAACTGAATGAAACGAAAATCATCTTTCGACCTGATGACAATACCTCTTTGTCCAGGCATCTGCCTTTACTGCTTTATTTACTTTGATTTATTATCTGCCTTTCTTATAATTCCTTATCAATCTTCGTGATTAAAAATTATCAAGCTCTGATACCATTTTTTTTCAGTGTTTTATTTCTTAGGAATTATTTGTAAAGTGTTTGGTTTCGACATCATCAAAAAGGGGAAAATTGTTGGGAACCCCTTGCAGTTTGATTTTGATGATGTTTATCGAAACCACACTTAGGCATAGTTTACTTGTTTAGGGTCAAGGCCGATAGATCGACCTGCTACCTGTTAGTGCAGGTCGATGTCCTCTAAAGTCTAGAATCAAGTTCGATCCACCCTGTAAGAGAATGGTCGATGTATAGACCTGCCTCATCTGGATCGAGCTGGATCATCAGCCTGTCTATCGACCTTCCTTATCAAGCTTCCAGCCCGCTTTGACTTAGAAGATTTCAAGAGCTGGATTATCAATCAAGGTCGATGCTCCGCCTTCATGGAGCGTCACGACCTGGTCCTTGCCACGTCGAGTGCCAGCAAGGACGAATATTCCCAACGGCTAGAAGTGAGTCAGCATCCAACGGCTAGTGCCACGTCAGCCCGACTCCAACGGCTAGTTTTTCAAAACTGCCTATAAATACTTCAGCCATTATCAGATTCAAGCACGGGAAACACAAGCTATCAACGCCATATCTCTGCCCAAATCTCTCTCAAAGTCCATATCCATTCAAGTGTTCGAAATCCGATTAGTTTCCCAAACACTTGACGAAGAGAGGTTTCCAATTCCGATAAACACCACAACGACGAAGCGTTCACTGCTGCTTGTCGATTGTTCAACGGCTTCTTCTCCGATTTGATCGAAGTTAGAAAGCTTGTTTTTATTTCCGCCATTATAGAGTTAGTTAAGCTCTGTAAAGGTGTAAGGTTGTTTGTACGGTTCAGTACGAAGGCTGTAAGGGTCACGACCCAAAACTCGTGTCTAGATATTTTCAGGTTAGATTGTATCTAGAACTGATACTCAGTCAGTATAAATAAGAGAGAGGTTGAATCCAAAGGTAAAGGGATTCTCAGGTCGAGTCGACCTGACGTGGACGTAGGAGGGTTTCTCCGAACCACGCTAAATCGCGGTGTCTCTCTCTCTCTCTCTCTCTCTCTCTCTCTCTCTCTCTCTCTCTCTCTCTCTCTCTCTCTCTCTCTCTCTCTCTCTCTCTATTTATCGTCCTTGTATTTTGTTATCAAACTGACTAGCATCAACCTGCTTATCTCATCAACCTGCTACTGTTCACCAGCCTTAAGATTTTTCAAAGAGTAAATCAACCTCCACCAACTTCCGCATTAACAACAGTTTGATAAATCAAGCTTGATACAATACAAGCTTGATAGATCAAACTGCCTCTGATAAGGTCGACCTTGACAATCGACCTGCAGATCGACCTGATTTTTCAAAAGTCAAAAACGGTTGGTTATTGGTGTATTCCCCCCCCCCCCCCCCCCCATACACCAATTACTCTTTCCCGGGACCAACACTAAAGTTCTTTTCTTAAAAGAATTGTCATGCCATAAATGTTTTGTTTTGTATGATGTCTATCTGTGAAAGGGCTTCGGCCAAATGTTTCCAAGAAGAATTCGGGCCTATCGGGGTCACTCCTCGATGGGTTAATTGCACAAGATAACTGTGAGCCGATGAAAGCCGGCCGGTTAGGTATCCAGGTAGGGTGGCCACCCTTAACGGATACACCCATACGCTCAGATATAACGGATTACACCAAGAAACGAAGCTTGCAAGCGCCATTCTTATGAAAATGTTTTAGTGATCGTAGGACTTTTCCGAAAACCCCTATGATTCACTTGAATGGAAGACAATTAAAATGTTTTGGCATGTGTTCACTGAGTACTTTGTACTCAGCCCTGTACATATTTCCCATGTGCAGGTTGAACGGGATGGAGTGAAGCAGTCGGGAAGGCTTTTGTCGAGCATGGAAAGGGTTGAAGCCTCTTGGTGGTGCATGTCTCCTTACATGCATCTCATGTTCTTCCGCTGTGATTCTTATGATGTTAGACTAAGTCAGCTTTTGAGTATCGTTGCAACTCATTCTCCTTTTGTGTATCATTGCAACGTATCGGTTCATTCATAGACAATGTTTCATTTTTTTTTCCTGAACAACGCTTCCGCTCATGCTATGTATAACGCTTCCGTTAATGAACAGTACTTTATTCCATTCATTCTCGACGAATGATGGATAACCTCAATGTATTTCAAATGTTACGCTTCCGCATCGTTTCATCTCGAGTTATTCGTTTATTTTATTTATTTTCCCGTTCCTTTACATCGCGACCTCGCCTGGCAATCTTAGCGGGGTGGGGTCGTGAAAGGGTGGTATCAGAGCACTAGAATCGCTCTGAAATCCAAGAGTCTTATTCTTCATTGTAAAGTCTAGTTGGTCCCGGTTTGTTAAGAGGAAAAACACGTAGAGGGGGGGGGGGGGGGGGGGGTGAATACGTGTTTTGAAGTTTTTCAACTTCTTTTCCAATAACTCAAAGTTTTAAGTAAAGTGCTCGCTTGGAAACTAAGACCTAGAAGGCTGGATCTACAGTATCAGCTAATCTCTTGACCTAAGCAAATGCTTGATCAAGAGTGAGGTTTTACTCAAGATGCGGAAATTCGGTGAGCTAATCTTTCCTAAGTATTTGAAAATCTTCAGTTTAAGTTTGTTTAAATGCTTGTGCAATGAATAATCAAACAGTAAACAGAAAATAGAGAGATTAGGGTTAGAGAAACAACACAGCGATTTAGAGTGGTTCGATGATAAAACACCTACGTCCGGCCACTTGTTGCACTAGGCAACTAGTTCTCTTCACTCAAGAACTTTGAAGATTACGGGTTCTTCAAAAACCTATGTCAAGATCGAGCTTCACTTGCTTGGATCTGACGAAGACTGGGTGATTACGGGTTCACCACACAAGACCTAAACTGGACTTGAAGCTTCACTTGCTTCAATCCGACGACAGGGAGATTACGGGTTCTCCTTACAACCTAAGCATCGATCGAGCTTCACACAATCGAGGAAAGTGTAAGCCTGGATCTAGACTCTATGATCAAGGCTTCTACTATCGAGGAAAGTAGAGCCTTGGATCGAAAACAACCTTTCGACGAACACACAAAACCTAACATAACTTTAGGGTTAGGGTTTTTGGTTTCTCGATAGACACACTGATGAAGAGCTCTTTACAGTGAATGCAAAGATGGCTAGAGCTCTTCTCTAAGCTTGGATATGGAATAGGCTTAGAACTCTAAGTGTGAAGGTTGCGAAGACGAGTTTCGATGGAACTGAAACTCGGAGAACACTTGGAAACAAAGACTCGAAAGTATGCTGAAAGCTGGGAGTATTTGTTTGCAGTAGGCGCTGAAAGCTCAAGTAGTGTTCTACTTCTCTACGTCTTCATCCTTCACTATTTATAGGCGGAGGGTTGGCCGAGATCCGTTGCTTGGTAGGTGGCCTTGTCCCTCCTCCTCTCGACAGTCCTTGCACAAGCTGGCTACTTTTCAGACGCGCAATTTTGGCACTTTGCCGAAAGTGGCTAAACTCCAAGTGTAACAGTAACTGGAGCGAGCCAGTACTGTTGCGGTGCCCTTGTCGGCCTGGCAGTCAACTCCGCTGCTCCTCTCTTTAATCGACACGTGGAGATCTTGCAATTAATGCGGCGATCTTCAGTTGACTCGAGTTTGAACTCGACGTTCAAATTGGAGCGGGAATTGTGCTGTCGCTTTCTGTTAGGTAGGGGCTCGCTTCGCTTTAGAATTGTAGCGTCCACTTTAAGTGAGTCACTTCAAGGTCATACCGAGTACTTGGAAAATAATTTTTTCTCGAGTAACTGCTTAGTAATTGTTGACTTGTGTTGACTCGCTTTGGCTTATCACTGTAGCGCTCGCTTCGCTTCGCTTCGCTTCGCTTTAGCAGACTAGCTTTGAATCTACTGTAGCGCTCGCTTCGCTTCGCTATTCCTTGGCACGCTTCGCTTCGGCTCGCTAGACTTGATTCGCTTGGGAAACAAACTGAAGTGAGTGGTTTGCACTTGAAATTCCTGCAGTCTGAAATCAAAGCTACTAAAGCAAAACATGGAGCCATCCTAACAGTATAGGCTTTAGAAAAATTTCTAACCTATTCTACATAAAATTGGGTCGCTTGGGAATAGGATAATTGGGGTTTTGGGATCAAATCAAAACATATGCATTTTCAAAGTGTCCCACTTGAGTTCCCCCTTAACATATGCCATATCCTTAACAATTCCCAACAATTTCCCCCTTTTTGATGATGCTAAAACTCAACATAAAACTAGATTTTCTAACCTAGCTAACCGTGGAAAGAACTTCAAGCGACTGCTTCCTTTGCAGACTTGTTAATAAATTTTAAGTTCCCTTCCCCTTTTTTTCGGTTAGTATGTGAGTTTGTAGCATAAGGATAAATCATTCACAAAGCATGTAAATGACACAGTTTGACAGAAATTAAATTTGGATAGATGAACAAGCAGTTCATAACATAGATGGAATTTAAGGATCTTCTGCAGGCTTCTGCTCCTCCTCCTTCTCTTCTTCTAGGTAGTAGGCAGAAAGAACCTTCTCTTCCATAGACCTGATGTTGTATTTGTTCGGTCTGAAGCTGCTCTCCATCCTCAGAGCTTCATCTACCTCTTCATCAATAATCCTCCTGTTTGGAACGCTTGAATTCGGCAGAAACGGCATGGGAAAATCTGTCACTGCGGGCACTTTGATTATGAGGGGTTTAGGATCAGCTTCCTCCGCCTGTGTGAAGATTTTCCGCCGCAACTCTTCATTGTAGTAGCACAGGAAGTTATTGAGAGCATCCATTCTTGAGCACTCATCTTGATAAGGCACTACCTGCCAGAAGTAGTAGGCCTTGATAAACCTCTCTTTGTAGATGACCCACATCTCAAGAAGATCTCTGGAAATGAAGTCTTCGATCTCTCGAGCATCGGGATGGTTTCCTCTTCGCACTACCAGCTCCTCCTCCGTTCTGTTCGACAAGTCCTTCATGATTGCGTGGAATTTGGCACTGGCAGCAGTGCTCCATTTTGGAAGCTTCTCATTGACTTGCTTGCGAATGTAGTCACATTCATCTGTCGAGTAGTGCTTGGAGTCCACCATTTCCTTGATGGTAACCCTGCAAGTGTCCATCATTGCTTGAGCTAGGCATGCTTCAGACTCTTCCGGCGTGAAGGGGATGTAGGAACTTCGTGAAACGGCGGATTGAATGAGCCTCACTTCATTCCAGTGAGTCTCAATCCGTTGATCCACCTTCTTTAGTCTGACGATTTTGACTCTCTTTTCCTTCTCAGCTCCATCCCTCCTCTCTTCTCCTCTCTTCTTTCTACTCTCCAAGCGACCAGATCTTGAAGTGACTGACTGTTTGATCCTTTGGCGCTTGGCCGCGGGATCCTCTTCTCTCGATTCAGGCTCGGTCCGCTTCAATGGGGCTTTTGCTGTTGAAGGTGGTGGCATGTCCTTCTTTTCTGTGGGAGCAAAAGAAATGATGGCTTGGCTGGATGGAGCGACTGGAGCAGTATCTGAAGCGAGTGCAGTAGCTGAAGCGGGCGCTTGAGATGATGAGCCTGAAGCGCCTGCTTGAAGTTTCTTTCTTAGATCAAACTCTTGCTGCAAAGCCACAGCGAGAGCTTCGTCTGCTGCAATCTGCTCCTCGGTTTGTTTCTTAGTTTGAGCAGAAGAAACAACGACGGGATGAGAAGCCATTGACGAGGCTAGCAACTTTCCAGCTAGAGGCTTGCGGGGCTCCTCGAGGTCTGCCTTATCTTTCCCTTTCTTACGAGCAAGCTCTGCCCGTACCTCTTCATCCATCTGCTCCTCCTCTCCAACTACCCTTCCCCCTTCAATCAGCTCTACTCCTTCAGTTCTCCTTTCTTCTCCAACACTTGTTTCTTTCTCAACATCTTCAACTGTTTCCCCCTTTTTGGCATCATCAAGACTGCCGGGGGTGGTGATAACTACCTTTCCGCTGATGGATTGGTAAATGTCATCGAACTTGTTGTAGACAGCGTGAAGCATCCGCTCAGCTCGTTCTGCGAAAACGTGCTCCTGTGCCAGTACTAATTCTGCAATCTTTGCGCTGATTTCATCGAGCAAGTACTCACACTACTTCTCCCTTTCTTTTACTGAAGCCATCAAGCTCTCCAGTGGCTCCACTTCCTTGAAGCGAGCATCCAACTCCGCTTCAGTTTTTGAGCGAATTTTCCTGCGCTCCTCCTGCAGGACTAATCCGAAGTGGCTTTGGGCAGCTTCAAGTTCTGCCCGAGCAGTGGCAATAGCTCTGCCTCTTCTGTTCAACGACACATTCACTTGAGCAGCACCAACCATCTTGACAGCAAAATCACCTGCCAGTTTCTGTGCTCTATCAATTTCGACAGCAAGCTGGGCTTGCTTGAGGGCTACATCTTTTCCTGCTTTCCAATTCGCCTTTTTCCTCTTCGTGCTCGAGTTTTAAGATTTTTGACTCCTTTTCAAGCGTGTCGAGTGCCTTCTTGGTCCTGGTCAATTCGCTCCCGAGCTTGATCAGTTCCTCATCTTTTTCTTCCACAACCTTTCTCTTCTTTTCTAGGTCCTTAGTCACCTTCTTTTTCTCTTCCTCCACAGCAGCTAGCTTGGAATTGACAACTTTTAATCTATTCCTCTCAGCTTCAAGCGACTGCTTGAGCTCGTCAATATTTTTCTCATTGTCCTCCACAAGCTTGACCTTCTCCTCCAACAACTTCTCCTTCTTATCCACCAACTTCGCCTTCTCCTCGAGTTTTACCTCCAACTCGGTCTTTGACTTGTTAAAATCTGCACGCAGATTCTTGACCTCCAACACCTTCTTCTCCAACTCCTCAGTCTTCCACCTCCACATCCGCCTCATGCTCCTTCAACAACTTCTGTTCATGCACAGACAGCACTCGCTCTGGGATGACAACGTCTGGATACACTCGCTTCACTTTGGCATCGAGCATCTCCCAGTAGCTGGCCGTATTGATGAATACATGGAATCCGTCGACTCAATAAAGTTGAGCACTTCCGCCTCTTTTGCTTCGATCACTTCTTCCTTGAAAGCTTTATGGAGATTGAAAATTTTGTAGTACTCCGTTCCTCGATAAATGACGTATGTGAGGAAGTCGATGGCTTTTGTGAATAAGTCCTCAGACATCTCCACGGCGGGATAGTGGTTTTGGATGGTTTCCGCAGCCAGTTCTCTGTCCCTCAAGTACCGGGTCAGAGCTTTCTCTTCTGCGGATGGGGGCGGAGGTTGAGTTGGTGGTGGGATGATGATGAGATCAGTGTCGGCTGTTTGGGCGGTGTCGGCTGAAGTGGCCGATTCTGAGGGTGAGTTTGGTGTTGAGGCTTGGGTAGTTTCGGCTTGGGTGGCTTGGGTTGGTGCTTGCTGTTGTGGTTGGGATGGAGTGAACATGGTGAATGCAGCATCGAGGTCGGTGCTGAGGAAAGGTATTTGAAGGATTCGGAGGGAAGAAGTGGATACTTCTTCATGTGGTGAATGGGGTGAGGTTGGTTTTTGTGTAGTGGATGCTTCAGGTTAGGGTTGGATGTGTGGTTGGGCAGTGGATAAAGCTTGGGGTTCTTGGGGTGGTTGGATTTGTGTTTGGACTGGGGGAGTTTGAATTTTGGCTGGTGAGGGGATGGATTGTTCTTCTTCAATTTCTTTCTCAAGCGGCTGCTTCTCAGCCTCGCTCGCTTCAAACAATGAAGCTACTCGCTTCACCCTTTTCACTCGCTTCGCGCCTCCTCACTTCGCTGGTGAAGCGGTTCGCTTGGCCTCTCTTGCCTCACTTTGCCTTTCGGCAACGGGTGCTGCTGGGGGAACTTCAACATTAAGAAGTCCCAAATCTACTGGTGTTTTCTCAGTCTTCCACAAATCGAAGAATATGGTATTCTTCTTGTAGTCGACTGTGTCAGTCCATCGTCTGTTCTTGAACAATTTCTCCAAAGCATAAGAAATTTAGGAGAAAAACTTGAGTTTTCCCTTGCGGAGAATCTGATCGGTGCTTCCTTATACCAATTTGAAGTCCTTGGCAACCTCGTGGATTTGGTTGAAAAACCAACCGTGCCAATTAAACTTCGTTCCGGTCAGGCTATCGACGATGACCGTGGTGGCGAACAGTTAGGTGTCGGAAAGTTGACCCAGATTTCCGACATAGCAAGCTATGGATTTGGAGAAGAGCTCGCAGATCAAGTTGAACGGAGAGTTCAGATCTGTTCTTATACTGCCATGCTTCACGCCGAACACTGCATCTTCAACGGCGAATCGTGCGAACTCTACGCCGACGGACAGTTCCAAATCCAACAGAGAGTCCGCTCCTTCTTCTGGTAGATTGAAAACTCCGGCGATGGCACTAAGATCCACTTCCACTGGCCTTCCGTCCTTCGGGTCCGTGAACGTTGAAGAGTTCCGACCCTCCTTCAAGTTCAATAGAAGTTCGGCCACAACTTTGGCCAGAATTTTCTCCGGAACTGCCATGACGAATTCCCACAAGCCGGCCGTGGACATAGCCTTGCGGAAGAATCCGTTTTCTTCAACAACCTTAGGGTCGAGATGAGGCTCGACATTGATGTGGTTATCGATTGAGATAAAAAACTCCTCCATTGTTTGTGATTTCAGTTTCTTTCCCATGGTTGATGATTTGAGTGTTTAGAGTGAGGATTTAAAGATGGGGGGAATGAGACTCGTGAATTTGCAGAGAAATGCATATCTTGCACGAGAATGGCAATTTTTGAAAGTGATAAAAGTTTCTGCAAATTTAGTGTCTCCCTTTATATAGATTTAGGGTTCGGCTGATGTAGCGGGGGCAAGACAGTAATATCCCTAGAAATCCTGTTTGTATACGGCGGATTTTGGCGATTAGATTGACGTGTCCAACGTCACCACAGTAAAAGTGAGCCGTCAAGTTGACTTGGCTCTCGATGTGGCCTTCTGCAATTCATCTCTCCAATAGGCATCCATCCAGCAGCTGAGAATCAAGAACTGTTGAGATTTGACAGCTGGATCTTGTGCGGAATTCCCGCTTCTAATTTGAATTGAATTGCATGCGCCCGCTATTTCTCCTTGTACGTGAATCTGCATTAAATGCAAAAGCAAATCGGTAAAATTACACTCGAGTGCGGACAGCTCATACGCTTCACATTGTACTCGCTCGCTTCGAGTGTAGCCGCTTGGCTTTTACTCGCTTGCGAAGTACTTGAATGGCGAGACTGTTCCACACTCGCTTGCGATGGCTCACTTGAGTGACGAAGCACTCGCTTGCCATCTGAAGCGACTGGTATAAGAAATTGAAATTTCTTTGACATTATTTAAAATGTTTCTGACTTACATACTTCGATGATAAACAAGAGTGTTCTCCTCTTTGTATTTGTGTCAGATTCATTTCATATTTTCCACATAATAAGTGAAGGTTTCTAGCACGCTTCACATTACTTAGTGTACTTTGATTTGAAACACTTACCAGTCAATCTCACATTGTAGGAGATTGATACCACTTTGTAGATTCTGACCCTACTTGTTGAATCTTTCTTCAAGCTTGGTCTTCGTGGCATTCGTCTCTTCCGTCTTCCTCTACGAACTAGAGACTCCTCCATCGAAGGAATGAGGGGGAGAATGAATAGAGTACACAAGCTTACTACTACCCGAAGGGAGTTTCACGTAAGTGTACTTATTCACGATGAATGAGAGATGAGTACAAGTCCTTATCTCAGGTCGGAATAGGACAGGATGACAATGAGAATGCTCTATCAAGACAATCTCGTTTTTAGACAGAAGCATGTCACCAGCCCTGCAACCTTTTGAAGTAAAAGGTAACTCTTCAAGCTCTCCTCTAGAATCTACAGAATGAATTTGCATTCGACTCGTTTGACCCAGAATAGGGAAAATTGAAGCGATGCAAAATTCAAGGTGGGAGAAGAATGAATAGACATTTGGCAGCTCAACTCAATTAAGAGTGAGTAATAAGTGAATGTTTATCCACGACGAAGGAGATGAGAAGACATGCTCCTCTTCGGCGGAAAGATGGAAAGAGAATGCATGGTCTAGGTGCCAGCCCTGCCTAAGCTTTCACCATTTTTACGTGGGAAAGCCCGATACAAGACCCCACAACCGTTACTAGAAACGGCACTTGCGAGTGTTTATACCCACTCGCTAGGAATCCTAGGCTAGGTAGCAGCTTTCCTTGCTCGCTTTGGAAGTAGATTACTCCGAGAGCAATCAATAGTTCCCCCTTAACCAATGGCTTAACAATTCCTGTAAGCGGGTGGGGAACGTCTTCCAACACTCCACCTTTCTCCACCTCATTTCTCCTTCTTCAAGCGAGTGAGTTTTGAAGCGACTCGCTTGAGTTGGTGAAGATCCAAAGCGAGGGTCGCTTGAGAACAAGCGTCCACTCCTTTGTGCATCCTGGATCTAGCACTCTTCACCAGGGTCTAGTAACCCTAATTCCATGCATAGCTGGTTGAAGCGAGACTCAGCTAGAGGCTTGGTGAGAATATCTGCTCGCTTGAGATCTGTATGGATTTTCTCGAGCTTGATATCCTTTTTCTCGACATGATCACGAATGAAGCGATGTCGAATTTCCACGTGCTTGCATCTGGTATGAAGCACTGAATTTTGCGAGATACATATTGCACTATTGTTGTCGCAGAAGATTGGGATCTCATTCGCTTCAACTTTGTAGTCCTTCAACTGCTGACGAAGCCATAGAATTTGAGAACAGCAGCTTCCAGCGGCCATATATTCGGCTTCAGTTGTTGAAGTAGCTACACTGGTTTGCTTCTTTGAAAACCATGAGATCAGCTTGCTTCCCAAGAACTGACAAGTGCCCGACGTTGATTTCCTATCAAGACGGCATCCTCCATAGTCAGCATCTGAATATCCCGTGAGCTCCAGATTGTCTTCAGCAGGATACCACAGCCCCATGTTGACGGTGCCTTTGAGATAGCGAAGGATTCTCTTTGATACGAACCTTGGTAGGTCCGAACGACTCACGCACGTGGAAGACTCAAGATACCGATGGAAATCCCAAAACCTCCTAAATCGAACATGAAAGTGTTGTCTAGGCAACTCGGGGACGATGTTTGACACACGACGAGGGATGATTGACTCGTCGATTCGCCGGATAAAGAACTCAACTTGATAAACAAGAGGAATTCAAAAATTCTCATAAAAGAGAGAGAGTAAAAACTCAAGAAAATATATTAATGAATAATCTGTCTAATTTTCGTCCACAAAGAACCCCTTATATAGAGAGGCAAATAAAACCATCTAAACCTAATCTAACTAGGAAATAATTGACCCAAAGTCAATGGCATGGCCCAACCCATTAACCAACATGATAAAAACCCAAAAACAAGTCTTTTAAGGCCCAAAAACGTGGCCTGAACCAAAACATACGAAAATTAAAACTAAAATAAAGTCTTCAATCTTCATCCCATATCATCTATAATTCTGGGCCTCCGGGCTTCGAACCATGACTTACGGGCTCCATCATTCCCCTCCTCTTGAAGAGGATTTGTCCTCAAATCCTGGCCGTCTCCTACGTCAAAAGGAAAGAAATTTTGTTTCTTGATCTCTTCACATATCTCCAACTCATTCAGTCGTTCGAACTCGATTTGATGTACACTTCCTTTAGTTGATAATACGCCATGAAATGTATCTTTGGTAGAAACGTCATCGAATGCCTGCACAAATGAATAAGTAGAAGAAAATAGACAATCAAGATCATTAGTGGACGAAACATTCGCCTTCTTCCACTTTGCCTCCATGGACTTCTCCTCATTCACTATCCACTCCAAAACACTACTCTGATCAAGTAGAGACTCATGCATCATTCCATACTCGTTTGTTTCTACTTTCTCCTCCTTGGACTTCACCATCTCCTCCTCCTTTCACAGGTGCAATTGATCATCTTCATCCACTTCTGTTGGAGTAAAAGAAACAAGTGACACTTCATCCTCAACATGAATGATGTTCTCTTGTTGCTCTCCATTATACTCTTCATTCTGCATGCTCAGACCAATATCATCGAATAAAGTAAGCAGTCCAGAAGGTGCTTCGATTTCTTCCACCTCTTCATTCTGTTCTTCCAAGACCGTCACTTTTGGATCTCCTCTCTCATCTTTGGTCACAACTCCACCATCATCACAAGTTGGAATAGAGAAACTAGAAGAATCTGACCTTGGCTTCACAAATGGACGTATGCACCTCTTCTTCTGTTGCTCATCTTTCTCCCAAAAGCTTCTCTTCGAATATGAAAGATTGGCTTGAAGTTGCCTCCATTCTTCCTGATTTGTAGGATAGTAATGCGAAGGCGCATAACGCTTCCTCATCACCGCCCTTATCTCTTTCCATGTCTGGATAGGCTGCTCTCCATACCTTCTCCTACTCTTCACAAAGTGATCCCACCAAACTTGAGCATAGTGCGAAAACTGATTGGCTACCAACTTCACCTTCATGAACTCAGAATAATTATGACAGTCAAACACAAGCTCTACCTTTCTCTCCCATTCAAGATACAACTCAGAATCACATTTCCCTTGAAATGAGGGAATCTTCATCTCTTCATCCTCAAAGTAGCCTTCATAATCTCCCTTATGAGGACGACCTCCTCTAACTACTCGTCCTCCTCTTCTACCAATGCCTTGAGTAGTATAGGAGTGTTTGGATGCTTCAATTTTCCCAACCCTATCATATACTTCTTCTAACTTAGATTGCATCATCTTTCCCAATTCCGACTTCCATGTCTCGATCATGAATTTTATCTTGGGATCGATATCAACATTACTGATAAGGTTTTCTCCTACCATTCCTGCAAAAGGTTAGTGAAAATAAAACAGGATCCTCACCACCTCACAATCACTCGTGTATCCCTCAATATGGTTCACACTCAGCACTCGTGTATCGCTCAATAGTAATGGCTTTTACCCTCTAATAATCTCTCCTCTCCTGCCTTTTTCCACTCAAATCTCTCTCAAGAGGCTCAAATTCCCTTAATCTACCACAGAAATCACTATTAACGAACCAAGAGTACTGAAAGTAAGAAGACAAGATGACTGAACTAAGAAACCCTAAATCGGAAGACACGAAAAATTTACCGAAACTTCGGCGGACGATTTGACCCTTTAAACGACCTTTTTTTGCAAAAATAACGAATCTATTCCGACAAAGTCTAAACCACCGTATAGATCTTTTCGAGAGCTTTCCGAAAAGGTATTATGGAGCAAAATCGGAGTCCGTATGCAAAAGTTATGGCCGTTTTAGTGCTGGCCGACGAAAAACACGAGAAAAAGACGAAAACTCACAGAAACAAATCTGAATACTTGACACGAAACGAAAAGCTACAATGGACGACTCTATGACACAGATACGATTTTTTTTTTTGACACAGAAACGAATCTGACGAACGATTAGAAGAAGACTCGAACGAACGACATGAATAAAAACGACACGAACAAAATGATACGAAAATGAAAAGACAAAAGGAAAAATAGAACCTGGATTACGAAGACCTGGCTCTGGTGCCAAATGATACGAACCTTGGTAGGTCCGAACGACTCACGCACGCGGAAGACTCAAGATACCGATGGAAATCCCAAAACCTCCTAAATCGAACACGAAAGTGTTGTCTAGGCACCTCGGGGACGATGTTTGACACACAATGAGGGATGATTGAGTCGTCGATTCGCCGGATTAAGAACTCAACTTGATAAACAAGAGGAATTCGAAAATTCTCATAAAAGAGAGAGTAAAAACTCAAGAAAATATATTAATGAATAATCTGTCTAATTTTCGTCCACAAAGAACCCCTTATATAGAGAGGCAAATAAAACCTTCTAAACCTAATCTAACTAGGAAATAACTGACCCAAAGTCAATGGCATGGCCCAACCCATTAACCAACATGATAAAAACCCAAAAACAAGTCTTTTAAGGCCCAAAAACGTGGCTTGAACCAAAACATACGAAAATTAAAACTAAAATAAAGTCTTCAATCTTCATCCCATATCATCTATAATTTCTAGGCCTCTGGGCTTCGAACCATGACTTACAGGCTCCATCACGCTTGGCAGCAACAAGATGGTTGTGCTTGGGATTGCTTTGGAAGCGAGCACAAACTCCAACTGCAAAAGCAATATCTGGCCTGCTTGCAGTGAGATATAGAAGGGATCCGATCAAAGCACGGTAGTCTGTAGCATCCACAGACTTCCCTTCTAGGTCTGGCTCCATCTTCCAGTTGGTGTTCATTGGGATCTTCACAGCTTTAGCATGCTGAACACCAAACTTGGCAAGCATATCTCGAGTGTACTTGGCTTGATTGATGAAGATTCCATCATCTTGCTGCTTCACTTGAAGACCTAGGAAGCAACTCATCAAACCTATAATCGACATCTCATATCTGGTCTTCATCAACTCTCCAAACTTCTCGCTAAACGACTAGTTGGTGACCCAAATATGATGTCGTCCACGTAGATCTAGACCCATAGCATATCTTCTCCATAATTGATTGTGAAGAGAGTCTGGTCTATCTTCCCTTTGTGGAATCCATTATCCACCAAGAACTGAGATAGCGTATCATACCACGCTCTAGGCACCTGTTTCAATCCATACAGGGCCTTCTTTAGTGTATACACTTTATCTCCCTGCTCGAAACCCGGCGGCTGCTCCACATACACTTCTTCCTTGAGCTCTCCATTGAGAAACGCGCTCTTGACATCCATTTGATAAACTTTGAATTTCTTAGCCGCTGCATAGGCAAGAAATAGTCTGATCACTTCAAGCCTGGCCACTGGAGCGAAGGTCTCATCGATATCGATCCCTTCCTCTTGGCAGTAGCCCTTGGCGACGAGTCGAGCCTTGTTTCTCACGACGTTGTGATCCTCGCCCGTCTTGTTCTTGAACACCCACTTGGTGCCAATCACATGCTGAAATTTGGGACGATCCACGAGGTACCATACATCGTTCCTGGTGAACTGGTTGAGCTCTTCTTGCATGGCAATCACCCAATTAGAATTAGCTAGGGCTTCCTTCACACTTGCAGGCTCGATGTTTGAGAGAAAATTGCTGAACATGGCACTTTCTCCAAACACTTGGCTTCTGGTCACCACACCTTTGGATAGATCTCCAATGATTTGGCTTGGTGAATGATTCTTGAGCCATGCACGCTTGGATCTACCAGCTTCTTTTCCTTCTTCATCTGGGTCGCTTGCTTCTCCATCTGAAGCGACCAGAATGGGTGATTGGCCAGCACTCGCTTCATGAGTTTTAGGGGCAGCTTCAACCTTTTCTTGGGCAATCTGCTCGCTTGAATCCTTGATTTCGTCATCATCTTCATTCGCTTTAACCTGTTCCTGTGAAGACTTAAAAAAGATTCATCAAATACGACATGGGGTGATTCCTCCACAATTTGGGTTTTACAGTTGAATACTCTGTAAGCTTTGCTAGATGTAGAATATCCTAAGAATATTCCTTCATCTGCTTTGCTTTCGAAAGCTTTCACTGACTTCCCATTGTTGTGAATGAAGACCCTACAACTAAAGATATGAAAATAAGAGATGTTAGGAATTCTCCCTGTCCATATTTCATATGGTGTTTTGTCGAACCGTTTGTTGAGAAGCGTCCGATTCTGGGTATAGCATGCTGTGTTGGCAGCTTCAGCCTAATACTTCATCTGAAGCTTTGAATCAACAATCATGGTGCGAACGGCTTCTTTGATGATCCGATTTCTTCTTTCAGCAACTCCATTCTGCTGAGGTGTGCGTGCTGAGGACATCTGATGTGCTATACCATGCTCCGTGCAGTATGCTTCAATGGTTGAGTTTAGAAACTCTGTGCCTTTATCGGAGCGGATGGTGGCAATCGCTTGATTCTTCTCCACAGCAAGACGTTTTAGCAATTGTGGCAGCTTGGACAGTGTCTCCTTCTTGCTAAAGATAAATACAACCCACGTGTAGCGAGAGAAATCATCGACTACAACGAGAGTGTATTTTCTTCCATTTACACTGACTGGAGTGACTGGTCCAAACAGATCCATGTGTAGTAGCTCGAGCACTCGCTTGGAAGATGCTTCTTCAAGACCGGCGAAATGCTTCTTCGTCTGCTTCCCTCGTTGGCATGGTGAGCATGGATGGTCTTTGACAAAGACCTCATTAGGTATGCCTTGCACCAAGCCTTTCTGAGCTAAGCGATTGATCGTCTTGAAGATGAGATGGTTCAAGCGTCGGTGCCATAGCTATCTAATTTCAGTAGCACTTCTAGCGACCAAGCACGTTTCCTCTTTGCAGCTACCCCATTGCGCAATGTAGACATTCCTTTGTCTAACTCCAGTGAGTGCAATCTGGGATGTGAGCTTGCTTTTTACAATGCACTTATTGGAGATGAACTCCACCTTGTATCCTTTATCACAAAACTGTGAGATGGATAACAAGTTGTGCTTCAGTCCTTATACATAGGAAACTTCTTCAATCTTGAGCTTTCCAATCTTCAGTACGCCATAACCCTTGGTGATTCCTCGAGAGTTGTCACCAAAAGTTACAAGTGGACCCTTCTTCTATATATATTCTTGAAATAGAGCTCTCAAGCCAGTCATATGTCTTGAACATCTACTGTCCAAGTACCAAATAGGTTGACCTTCACTTGGCATGGGGTCCATGGCGCTCACCTGCAATTAGACAAGTTTTGGTACCCAAATCAGTTTGGGTCCTTGCAGGTTAGTCCCTTTTGGTACCCATACTTGCTTCACTCTGTTTTGAGAGTTAGCTTGTGTTTTGGGCTTCTCGACCTTTCTAAATTGTGACTTCTGCTTAGATGCAGCTTCACATGTGCAACAGTGTGTGTATGAGGAGTAGCGATTCACTTGAGACACACCTATGCTCTTGCC
This sequence comes from Thymus mandschuricus, assembly GCA_029379335.1. Taxonomy (NCBI): domain Eukaryota; kingdom Viridiplantae; phylum Streptophyta; class Magnoliopsida; order Lamiales; family Lamiaceae; genus Thymus; species Thymus mandschuricus. The sequence continues at coordinate 19,976,611 of CM057076.1, read as the reverse complement.
CTTTTGCTTATATCCTGAAGCGACTGGCTTCGGATTAGCTACTGACTTAGAGACTGAATTAGGGTTTCTAGTCTTTCGAAGCGGCTCGCTTGGTTTCCTTGAAGCGGTCAACTTAGGGTTTTAACCTCGACTCGATTGAGAAACCTTTGAGGTTTGAAGCGACCTCTTGTGTGCTTCAAACACTTCCCCCTCAACATGAGTACGGTTAGGCCATCTCCAATCCGGCTCACGTGACACATAGATATTACTTCTCTTTTTGAAATGAAGATCCTTTGTCTCTCGTGTCTTGGTTTGAGTCTTAGAAGCTTCAACAGTTTTCCCTTTACCCTTTGATTGGTAAGCTTTAGCATTGTGAGTGCTAGGGACTGTTGAAATTTGCTTACCCTTAGATTCTGCCCTTGAAGATATAGACATCTTCATTGATTTCCTCTTAGGGTTCTCAACCATTTTGCCTTTGGCCTTGTTGGTGGTTGCTTTGGAGGCAGTGGGCACATCCAAAGGAACGGTTGGTGTTGTGTTAGAAGCACCAACAAAGACTGTGGGCTTGGAAGGTCCACCCTCATATCTGAGTCCTCCCTTTCTACCAAAAGGTAGAAGCTAGCTCTCTAGTGCCTACCTAGCATATGATGCTTTGTTTAGGTTGGCTACTAGATTGGATTGGGTTTCATACCTTCCCTCCAAGCTTTTATGCCTAGCAAAGAGATCCTCGAACTTACTAGTCATAGCCCTAAGATTAATCTTGACTGTGTCAAGTTCAGTGGCTAGCTTTCGGTTTTCTGTCTCGCTATTAGACATAGCTTGTTTCAACATTTCGTAGTCGCTTGACAGTTTTTGGTATTTGTCAAGCAACTCACTCCATGTCGAGGAATGAACTTCCTCTTATTGAGTGTGTGCCAGTGTAATTGAACTGATGGATGGATAGAAAAATACCTCCCCTGTATCTTCACTGGTGAGCGCCATGAGTCCAAGATCCTCTTCTTCACTGGAGTTGGTATCAGTGAATGCATCCGAGTCGCTTGAGACATCTTCAGTTGAAGCGACTGGTGTTTCACTCGCTACAAGTGCTCGCCGGGGAGCTTCTCTCTTGGCCTTCAGTTCTTCTCGCTCCTTGGCACTTAGCTTTGGGCAGTCAGATTTGTAATGGCCCATCTTGTGGCAGTGATAACACTCCACATCCATCATGTCCCGCGAGATCGGCTTCGTCGACTCTTCTCTCTTTCCTTTCCCATCACGAGTCAGTGCTCCTTCCCTTGTACTGTTTGTAAAATCTTTTGTACTTCCCCACGCGTGAATTCATCTTGTTGAAGTTCTTTGATAAGAACGCAACGTGTTCTTCCAGCTCTTCTCTTGTCATCTTAGCGAGTGTCTGGTCGCTTGGCCCTTCTGTGGCTTTGAAAGCGACCCCTTTCGATGGTGTAGGAGCTTCATCTTCATCGTCAAGACTCATTCGATTTAGATCGAAATCGTGAGCCTTGAGGTCGGAGAACAGGATCTCCGGCGTAAATTTTGACAAGTCCTTCGTTGCCAGGTACAGCTCCTTCATGGTCTACCACTTCCGTGTGAGAGCTCGAATGATTTTGAGATTCACCTCCTTGTCTGTGAGTTCCTTTCCAAGTGAATTGAGAGTGGCAATAATGTTGGTGACTCTCAGTTCGAAGGCATCGATAGACTCTCCAGACTTCATTATCAGGCTTTCAAACTCCCGCATTTGTACGGCAAGTTTGTTCTCATTGATCTTGTCTGTGCCTTGAGAAATGAGGGCTAGGGTTTCCCACATTTCCTTCGCCGTTGCGCACTTCCTGATCCTTGGCAGGTAGGTGTCCGACACAGTGCTCTGCATTGTGTGGCGTGCGATTTTGTCGAGGTTGGTGATTTTGAAGTCATTGGAGTTGTACTCGTCCTTGTCCTTCTCCACGTACTCTTGCCTGACGTGGGCTGCACGGCCTTCGGCGGCTGGAACATTCACTGAGATGGCTTTCTGAATCTCGATCGGTCCTTCCTCTATTACCTCCCACATTCTATCATGGATGGAACTGAGGAAGCTCTCGACCCGAAAGCTCCATGTCTCGTACCCTTCTATAGAGAACTGCGGAAGATTCGATGCACTGTATGTAGACATAGCAAATTATCAGTAGTAATGTAGTATGCGTGGGTGATTGTTTTATGCACTTAGGAAAAAGGATCCGGTTCAGTGAGACAACGTGAAGCGAGAAGGAACTCGCTTCGGATATGCAAAGTAGAGGCTCGAAAGAACCGCTGCTCTAATACCACTTGTTGGTCCCGGTTTGTTAGGGGGTTAATGCGTGTTTTGAAGTTTTTCAACTTGTTTTCCAATAACTTAGAGTTTTAAGTAAAGTGCTCGCTTGGGAACTAAGACCTAGCCGAAGGCTGGATCTACAATATCAGGTAATCTCTTGACCTAAGCAAATGCTTGATCAAGAGTGAGGCTTTACTCAAGATGCGGAAATTCGGTGAGCTAATCTTTCCTAAGTATTTGAAAATCTTCAGTTTAAGTTTGTTTAAATGCTTGTGCAATGAATAATCAAACAGTAAACAGAAAATAGAGAGATTAGGGTTAGAGATACGACACAGCGATTTAGAGTGGTTCGGTGATAAAACACCTACGTCCACTTGTTGCACTAGGCAACTAGTTCTGTTCACTCAAGAACTTTGAAGATTACGGGTTCTTCAAAAACCTATGTCAAGATTGAGCTTCACTTGCTTGGATCTGACGAAGACTGGGTGATTACGGGTTCACCACACAAGACCTAAACTGGACTTGAAGCTTCACTTGCTTCAATCCGATGACAGGGAGATTACGGGTTCTCCTTACAACCTAAACTTCGATCGAGCTTCACACAATCGAGGAAAGTGTAAGCATGGATCTAGACTCTATGATCGAGGCTTCTACTATCTAGGAAAGTAGAGCCTTGGATCGAAAACAACCTTTCGAGGAACACACAAAACCTAACAGAACTTTAGGGTTAGGGTTTTTGGTTTCTCGATAGACACACTAATGAAGAGCTCTTTACAGTGAATGCAAAGATGGCTAGAGCTCTTCTCTAAGCTTGGATATGGAATAGGCTTAGAACTCTAAGTGTTAAGGTTGCGAAGACGAGTTTCGATGGAACTGAAACTCGGAGAACACTTGGAAACAAAGACTTGAAAGTATGCTGAAAGCTGAGAGTATTTGTTTGCAGTAGGCGCTGAAAGCTCAAGTAGTGTTCTGCTTCTCTTCGTCTTCATGCTTCACTATTTATAGGCGGAGGATTGGCCGAGATTCGTTGCTTGGTAGGTGGCCTTGTCCCTCCTCCTCTCGACAGTCCTTGCACAGGCTGGCTACTTTTCAGACGCGCAGTTTGGCACTTTGCCGAAAATGGCTAAACTCCAAGTGTAACAGTAACTGGAGCGAGCCAGTACTGTTGCGGCGCCCTTATCGGCCTGGTAGTCAACTCCGCTGCTCCTCTCTTTAATCGACACGTGGAGATCTTGCAATTAATGCGGCGATCTTCAGTTGACTCGAGTTTGAACTCGACGTTCAAATTGGAGCGGGAATTGTGCTGTCGCTTTCTGTTAGGTAGCGTCCCCTTTAAGTGAGTCGCTTCAAGGTCATACTGTAGCGAGTACTTGGAAAATAAATTTTTCCCGAGTAACTTCTTAGTAATCGTTGACTTGTGTTGACTCGCTTTGGCTTGTCACTGTAGCGCTCGCTTCGCTTCGCTTTAGCAGACTCGCTTCAAATCTACTGTAGTGCTTGCTTCGCTTCGCTATTCCTTGGCACGCTTCGCTTCGGCTCGCTAGACTTGATTTGCTTGGGAAACAAACTGAAGTTAGTGGTTTCCACTTGAAATTCCTGCAGTCTGAAATCAAAGCGACTAAAGCTAAACAAGGAGCCATCCTAACAGTATAGGCTTTAGAAAAATTTCTAACCTATTATTCTACATCAAATTGGGTCGCTTGGGAATAGGATACTTAGGGTTTTGGGATCAAATCAAAACATATGCATTTTCAAAGTGTCCCACTTGAGTTCCCCCTTAACATATGCTATATCCTTAACAATTCCCAACAAGTCTAGACTTGCTTCACTAGACTTCTTAGGCTCTCGACAAAAGCTCGACTCTTCATGACATCACGATCAGCCAAGTAATAGGTTGCTTATCATCACTCTGAGAACCTAGACAAAGTAACTCGTAGGGATCACATAAGGTGTTAAGATCAAGGACTTCTAGGGAACGTAGCTCGCTTGAACTAGGGCTCTTTTCTTCATGCAACAGGTTTGATCACGGGAAACTACGAGGCGCACTTACAAGCTCGGAAGAAAGGATTCGCGAGGAAGCGATTAGAATTTATAATCGAGAACGATGTCTCAAAAATGGGACAAATGAGGTGTCGTCGACCTTATAACGGATGCAAGGCGAGTTTCCCGACCGTCTCAAACCTAACTTAACGAGAACCTAGTAAGAATAACATAACGATGAATCTAAACCAAGGACTTACTTAGTGTAGAACCACTCCCACGTATGTATGAAACCAAGTTATGACCTAGACAAGGCTATTTCGAACCATATATCACATAAATAGAAGACACGTCCCTTTTTCCACCAACTTATGTATGATTGATGTTTATTCTGTCCCAGCCTTTGAATAGAACCTGACTAGAATTCGCTGTCTCGTGTAGATGGCAGGAGCTAGGCCTACCCAAGACGTGGTAGCGATTCTCCTCGACTCCTACTTGAACTACCAGCATAGGGTAGAGCACGACATAGGTGAGTTCTTAGCTAACTTCAGAGGGCTTTGGGAGGAGGTACACCAGCAATCCGGAGTTTCCGGATACGACGGCGTGACGAGGGTGATCGTGCACCTGCCCCACAGTTGGCAGAGTTGGGCGTGGACCCTCTCTCAGGACTTCACTGCTTGCTACCACCCCTACTTTGGCCTGGTAGCCGACTTTAGAGGGTTCTTGTCAGCTCTCCAGCACCAGTACACGGTGTACCGTAGGCTGCCCGACGGACCGTACCAGTTCCCACTACGTCTTGCGAGGCCGACCTTCCACCTCCAGTGCAGCCTCTGCCGGGTGGAGTACCGACAGTGACGGAGGTTCCGACACCTCCCACTTCCGTCCTCGGTCGCCGAGACCGTGAGGACTTTGAGGCTGGGACCTCAGTGGCTCGTTACTGACGTGCTCCCAGTGCACCTACCCCCCTACCTCTCTAACAGGTGATGGAGGCCCCTCTACAGTTGACCGGGGCAAGGCCCCGATGGTGGACATTGATAGGGTGCATTTTTACCCTATTATCTAAGTGTTATATTATCGTTTTATTGTCTTATTTTGATAGTTTAGCTCATGTTTTGTATTGTTTATGTTATTTCGAGCTAGATTACGCTTTTGGGTTGTTTTGAATGTTTTTAGGGCTTTTGAGTCGAGAAAACCCAAGATGAGATGAGAGACGATGAAACCAAGGAAGAGATGAAGTATTAATCCCAAGTTCTGACTTCTCACGATTTGGTGGAAGAGTTAAACTGGAAAAATGAAAGTATAACAATGAAGAGGGGTTCGATAGGAGCATGTAGGCGAAAACGAAGGTCAATTCGGAGTTCGGATGAGGAAGATATGGCCGAAACAAGAAAGTTGCGCAGATGACTAAAGCTATTTCTAGCCTAGCAATAATACCGAACTAGCTAATAGTCCGAGTCGAACCACAAGGAGTGAATATGGCAATAGCAAATCAAGTAGTTCACGTAGTCCCTATCATACTATCTAAGCACATGATCATGATTTGGTTTTCTAAACTAGACAAAGAGTAAAGTGGAATGTAAACTCAACAATGTAAAGTAAACAAGGCAAATAAAATGCGAGTGTAAAATATCAATAGTAAAAAGCATGGATCCAAGTGATTTCCAATATGATGATGATGAAGGTTTTAGATTCTAGATGCTTCAAGCCAATTTAATCCACCTTGGATGGTTTCTTATATCAAATATGCTAACCTACCTTACTAGGGTGATTAACAAGTGGATTGATAGAGCAACAAATGCTTTCTAAGCCTTTAAATACTCTATCAACTCCAAATAGCACAAATTATGTCAAATATAACCTACCAACTCTAATCCAACTCATCTAATTCTTTCTAGGAACTATAAGAGATGAAATCAAGTGATATGGGTATGGATTGATGCCAAGTGCTATGAAAGGAAGCTTTCTAGGCATTCCCTCAAACACCTTAGATGCACTCCTAGTGATCAATTATTCATGCATACAAATTAAATTCCCAAACCATAGGCAATCCAAGAGGAAGGTAGATCAACATCCTAGAATCTAATACCTATCATCTACATCATATTATCCATCACTTGGAGCCATATGCAAGCTTAGCTAGCCATAGATCTAGCAATCAAACCATGGAAAATAAGAGAATTCATAATAGAAATGACAAGGAAAGTAAAAGGAATAGAAATTCTTCAATAAACATCAATCTCCAAGCTTGATCATCCACAAATATTTGAAAAATACCAAAGTAGAAAGAGGGAAAATAGCTAGAGTTCTAAGAGAAAGTGTCACAATGAATTACAAGTGAAATTAGATGACAAATAAGAAAAATATCTAGCTATGTATAGTTTTCCCACATATTGGGGTCAAATTGCAAATACTAGAAACTTAAGTTGAGAAGGTGGGGTAAAATCTGTAATTTCTGGAAAGTTAAATGAAGGGTTGACTATTTCATTTTCGGTTGACTCGTGTACTTTCCGCCCACATTTGACAGTTTGCGCGCTCTCACGGTTTTGGCTCGTTCTCTCTCGTCCGGCATCGGAAAATTAATCCGCAAAGTGCTACGGCTTCCTCTTTCGATCCTCTTCGACATAGGATAAGTCAAACTCGCCCAGAAAATTGCCGCAACACCTCAAATCAGCACGGAAACCGAGATAAAACGCAAAGCATATAGAAAGTGCATAAATTGTAAAAACCTATCATTTCCTATTCATTTAAGCACAAATCCGAACCAAAACACGCATCGAGACACACTCTAAAGCATGCTAAATATGTGGTTATCAGCAGAACCCTCTCGACCCTCTCGACCACACTCTCGATCGAGAGAGGTGTCGAGAGGAAACCCCTGTTTTCCAGACGGGATTTTTCCTAAAAGGCAATTTTTAATTCCTTCTTGGTTTCCTTGTACAATTAGGTATTGGATGTAAACTTTTACCCTATAAATACCTCTAAACCTATCATTGTAAACAAGTTCTCTAGTCCCCCACCATACTTTAGATTAGTTTTTTCTCTACACTTTTATATTTTAGGTTTAGATTTAATTCATGTATTTCTTGGAAGACAATTGAAAATTGAAGATTCATCAAGATTCAAGAGTTTTTCTATCTCTTTCTCTTTTCCTTATGCTTTTCCTTATGTTTATTCTTCCTTCTACCTTTCTTTTAATTATGTCTAGTTAAATTCCTTAATTGATTTTAGGGATTGATGCCTAATTGAATTTATGTGATTGTTTTTGTTTACAATTAGCCTTCTAATCTAGGTGCATGTTTCATGGTGCTTATTCTCATGTATGATTAATTGGCCACTAATCAGGATGCAGCCCGTAGATCGTGGATTTCACTTTATGGGCCAAGAATTAAAGATGATATGGGCTGAAGATGGAAGATATTATTTACTAGTTTATTTAGTTTATTTTTATTAATTTTCATTTTTTATGAGTACTATAGTTGGTAGGTTAATTTTCAGCATTATTTTGGAGATTTTATTCCTTTTTAGATTAGGATTTGATTTGGTGTATCTTAGGATAGATTTTTAACTAGTTTCCTTGTGTAATTAGGACTTTTTGAAGCCTATAAATAAGGCCTAAATAGGGGTGACGAAAATAAGCCTCAAATTATTTGATTATCAATTAAAATGTGAGATTTTATCTCCTTTGTTTATTCTATGGATTTCTTAGTTGATAGAGGTATTTTTTATCGGCGAATTAATCGAGCTCATCACCCTCGTTTGTGTGTCATTCATCATCCCCGTGTGGCTTGGCGACCATCTCTTTGGGTTATAGAGGTTATTCAGCTTATCTATAGTACTTAGGGGGGGTTTAGTCCGTAGACGTATTGGGATATTCCATCTTATCTTTTATCCTTGTTTATTTATTTTAGATTCGTTCGATTCGATTAATGAATCAGACTAATGTTGTTGAGGCAACTGTCTCCTTGGGGTTTAGGGAGTTTCTCGCCTTTTCAATTTGGAGGGTTAGTTTCAAAGGTGTTAGAGGTTCATCTAGTCTATCGTTCGTCTACTTTTAATCTATGGCTTCCGATTCTGGGCTACGTATCTTCGTCAGCATCTTTTGCTCGATTAGGATCGTATCATTTGGCACCAGAGCCAGAGTTCACGTAATCCAGGTTTTGTCTTTCCTTTTATTTCGTCTTCGTATTGTTCTTTTCGTGTCTTGTTTTGTTTGTGTCGTTCGTTGAGTCTTCGTCGTTAGTTTCATTCCTTTGTTCTCCGTTGCGTTCGTCAGATTCGTTTCCGTGTCAAAAAAAAAAAAGCGGTGTCAGATTCGTTTTTTTTTCTTCTTAGAATTTGTTTATTTATTATCCAGATATATTTATTATTATTTTTTTTAAAAAAAAAAATCTTTTTCGTTTGCCCTTCTTAAAACGGCCATATAATCCACATACGAACTCTGATTTTTCTCCATAATACCTTTTCGGAAACGTCTCGACGAGATCTAAAAGTCTCATTACTCTGCTGGTATGTCGTATGAGGAACTTAATCAACTAACAAAGCTCAAGATAGAGGCGATGGTGAAACTATGGGGCGAGGAGATGATGTCTGAGTCGGTGTTGATTTGTTCGAAGAGTGGAGGTCGATACAAAGACAAAGCCCGAAAATACAACCAACGTGGCAATCTTGGTGAGGACGAAGAAGTGGACATTACCTATTTTCAAGGGAAATATGATCTAGAGTTGTATCTTCAATGGGAGAGAAATATGGAGATAGCTTTTTATCGTCATAACTATTCTGAGTTCAAGAAGGTGAACTTGACATCCAGGTTGTTATCGGACTATGCTCTAAGAGTCGAAGAAGGAATGGAGTTGAGCCAGTCATGACTTGGAAAGAGATGAAGGCAGTGATGAGGAATCATTTTGCACCTTCCCATTACTATTGTGAGAATCAGAATAGTTGGAGGCAGTCCCAAGCTACTACTCTTTCATATTCGAAGAGAAGCTTTTGGGAGAAAGATGAGCAGCAGAAGAATAGGTACATACGTCCATTTGTGAAGCCAAGGTCAGATTCTTAGAGTTTCTCTATTCCAACTTGTGATGATGGTGGAGTTGTGACCAAAGATGAGAGAGAAGATCCAAAAGTGACGGTCATGGAAGAACATATTGAAGAGGTGGAAGAAATCGAAGCACCTTCTAGACCGCATACTTTATTCGGTGAAATTGATCTTGATATGCAGAATGAAGTGGATGATGGAGAGCAGCAAGAGAACATCTTTCATGTGGAGGATAAGGTGTTGCTTGTTCCTCTTATTCCAACACAAGCATATGAGGAGGATCAAGAGGAATTTTCAAAGAAGGTGGAGATGGTGATGTCCAACGAGGGAAAGTAGAGACAAATGAGAATAGATTGATGCATGAGCCATTACTTGATCCGAGTGATGATTTGGAGTTGGTTGTGCATGAGAAGAAGTTTGTGGAGGCAAAGTTGAGCAAGGAAAATGCTAATGATCTTTATTATCTATCTCCTTCTATTCATTCTTTGCAGGATTTTGAGGATGTTGTTCATGATACATTTTTTGGCTTATTATCCATTCAAGGAAGTCAACATCAAATTGAGTTGGAGGGGATAAATGAGTTGGAGTCCATGTTATCGGGTGAGAAGAAAAGGAAGCATAATTTCTTTACTTTTGCGGTAGGAGGCGACCAAGATTTGAAGACAAATCTTCTTCAAGAGGAGGGGAATGATGCAGCCCGTAGATCGTGGATTTCACTTTATGGGCCAAGAATTAAAGATGATATGGGCTGAAGATGGAAGATATTATTTACTAGTTTATTTAGTTGTTTATTTTTATTAATTTTCGTTTTATATGAGTACTTTAGTTGATAGGTTAATTTTCAGCATTATTTTAAGGATTTTATTCCTTTTTAGACTAGGATTTGGTTTGATATCTTTTAGGATAAGTTTTTAAGTAGTTTCCTTGTGGAATTAGGACTTTTTGAAGCCTATAAATAAGGCTCAAATAGTATGGACGAAAATTAGATCATTATTCATTAATATATTTTCTTGAGTTTTTACTCTCTCTCTCTTTTAAGAGAATTTTCGAATTCCTCTTGTTTATCAAGTTGAGTTCTTTATCCGGTGAATTGACTAGTCAATCATCCCTCGTTGTGTGTCATTCATCGTCCCCGTGTGAGTAAGGCGATCACCACTTGGGGTATAGGGGGTTTAGGACGATTCTATATCATTTGTGGGGTTAGACTTTAGGTATATTGGGATATCTGATCTGTTCTATTAATTTCGAGTCTTCCGCTTGCGTCTTGTGTGTTATCGGTCGTCAAGGATTGTATCACTTACTGCTTTGATTATCTCATTGCACTTGCATACTAAACAAACCCTAAAACGGCATCTTAAATACTTAGGAAAGACTAGCTCACCTAATTTCGCATTTGCAAGCGAGTCGCTCTGTGATCAAGTGTATGCTTAGGTCCAGAGTTAAGCTTATACTGTAGATCAAGCTTTGGCAAGGTCTTAAGTTTGAAGCGATATCTTGCTACTCTGAGTAAAGTTGAAAAACTTGTATCACACGTATTCACCCCCCCCCCCCCCCCTCTACGTGTGATCCTCTTTACAAACTGGGACCAAAAAGTCGAGCCCCACCTCGACGAAGCTATTATTGAACCCGCCGGATTCTTCCGAAGGGTGGTGACCACGGCCGGTCTATGGAAGCTCGTCACCGTAAGGCCTACTCAGATTCTTGTCAAGCCAGTGGCAGAGTTCTTATTAAATTTGAAGGAGAACCAGATGAGATCAAGCATCACCGATCCAAGCACCACAAAATTGACGTATGTTAGCCTCCTCAAAATTGCCGAAATTTTGGATCTGCCGAGAGAAGGAGTGGATTCCTTTTCAAAAATGGATTTGTCTGTGGATGTGGAATACCCTCGTTTTCCTGCAAAACAAAACGTTGCGTGGAGGTACCGAGGGAAGAACATGAGGACGGACTTGGAGAAGCCGTACAATTTTATCTGCGAGCTCTACACCAAGTCTGTGGTGTGCAACATTGGTGGCTTAGGACAAGTCTCCGACAACAAGCTGTTCGCTGTTACGGCCATCGTCGACAGCTTGACTGGAACCAAGTTCAATTGGTTCAACTGGTTCATTAGGAACATCCAAGAGGCAGCAAAAGATTTTGAATTTGAGGAAGGCAGCACCATAAACATAGTGAGGAAAGGGAAGCTTCGCCTCTTCGGGAAGCTATCGTATGCGTTGGAACAACTGTTCCCCGGCAGAAACTGGACCGGGACGCTTGAGTACAAGAAGTTTAGCGTGTTTCATGACCTGGTCAAGCCAGGGAAGCCACTCATCGATCGTGGAATCATGCAGAAGAATGTACGCCCTGCAGTGCCCGCTGCAGAAAGGAAGGGAAAGGGAAGGAAGCGAGCCGCTTCACCAGTCAAGAAGCAAGCGGCCCCCAAGAAAGTGAAGCGAGTCGCTTCACCTGTGCCAAGCGAGGAGGAGGAGACTCCGCTTGAAGATACTCTGCCGGAGACGACGGAGGATGAGGAAGCCCGTTCTCTAGAGGGAGAAGAAGTAAACCAGCCGCAACCTCAAGCTTCTACCACCATTCCCAGCCAACCCCAAGCTACACAAACACCCCAACTCCAAATAGAACCAACCCAAGCTCCCGTACCACAATTCCAACCTCAACTCCCTCACCCCAGAAATGTCCAAGGAATCTTTGTGCACAGGCAAGCCATCTTCGAAGATGAAGTGTCTGTAAGCACTCACCCGCTACCAAATCTCCCACTTCTCAACCCAGACCCAGAAGCAGCCTATCAAACTTACGAGCCTACACCAACCACAATCCAAGACACCACTCAAACTCCCACTCAAGCCCCGTCCAAGCTTCCACCCTGATAGATCCGGGTTGGAGATCCACAACAATTTAAGACATTATTCGTCATGTTTTGCAAAGAGCATTCATGGGTAAAGCATTAAAACAGTAAAGAGCAAGAGATTCATGCGTATAGAAAAGCAATAGCCGGGCATTTTGTACAGGGCGAGATGTGTATAGCAACGGCAATTAATAGTTGAGCTATTGGTGAAGGATAAAAGGCGTATTTAGCCGTAAACTAGCAAGATTCATGGGGTTTTGCACTCATACAAGCAGATAACACAGAAAAGAGACAAGGGAAAGAGGGAAGCTAGGAGTGTGGAGCTCCGTTAAGCTTCATTCCTCCTCAAGTGATGAGCGTTTTACCTTAAGTTCAAGGTAGTATACGTAAGAAAGAGACTCTTCCCGGTGTTGAGAAGAGTAGATGGATGTAGAAACGAACTACGACTTCCCAGAAGAAGGTCTTGTCCGCCTTGGCTTGCCTGAGCTCAGAGGAGCTCCTGAGAGAGAGTATTGGATTGAATGGAACAGTACGTTGATGAGCGTGTTGTTCGTCAAAAAAGTGATGATGTTGTTGTGCATTCGCTTAATATTTATAGGCGTGGGGAGGGTGAAAAGGTGGATGCTTCTTGTATGGAAGGGATAAAAGAGGAATTTCTGTACGGACAAATTTCCTCTGTCATTGATATTGTGGTCCTCACTCTAGAAGGACTAGGGTCACGCCGATTATGCACCCCTGCAGATCCCCAGGTATTAACAGGAGCATATTAAGGCCAAGGCTGCTTCTGCAAGCATTAGCTTCTGCACACGGGTCCTAACCCAAACCATAGTAATTGTCAGATCCCGCGGCGTCCAGGATCTGCTCTTTGTTGAATCAATCTCTTTTAATCATTATAGGAGGAATAATCCAAATAAAGACAAGGAAGTACATTACGAATGAGGCTGATATGTATCCCTATCAGCTACTCCCCCCCTAAGACCAGAAGCGTTCAGCATAAGCTTCTGCCCAATACTAGCATCAATAGTAATGATTTTAAATGACATCACAAAAGGCATGTCATAGAAAGGTAATGCGCCGGTTAATTTTCCAAGACACGACGGGCGTGATGGCTCCCTGTCTTATCATTGCCTTTTGGCATTTCCAAGAAGGGGGAGAAATGATCTCTTTCGCTTAGTTAGAAAAGAAAAAGGAAGAAACCCCATTTTGCTCTTTCCGCTTCCCCTTTTTCGTAGCAGAACCCGCCCTTCTCCGACGAACAGGTATTTTCTTTCATGTAACTATTGCTTTCATATTTTTCCACAAATCGTGTATGAGGGGATTGGTTCTTAGAAATCCTTTTGCTTTGTTCTGTTAGTTCAGTCATGTCCATCGATTTTGTTCGCCGGAAGATTTACAAATTGGCTCAAGCTGAGGATACCCCTGATTTGCTTCGGAGCCGCCTGCTTGGTTTTTTAATTCGACAAGAAATGGACTTCGTGGATCTATACGACTTTCCAGACATGAAGGCGTATCTCAGGCGATTTAAGAATCTCTTCACACAATAAGAAATGTATGACGGTCGCTTATCAGAGAAGGAGAAGTGCGAGCTTATCTTGCTATCCTTGCCTGGGGGGTATTTATCACTGGAGGCTGGAGCCGCCAATTTGGGAGTTTATACCCACCTCCCTACTCTAATGGCCGAACTACTTCGGATTGAAAAATTTAAGAAGACGGAGATGGCAGATGAGACTAGGGAGGTAGTTGAACCTTCAGCTAGTTAGATCCCTCGAGGAGGGGACAAAAGACGGAGGACAGATGAGGGTAAGCCACATAATCCTTCGACTATATTGGTCTTATTCTCCCTTGGTGCAATTTTGAACTGATTAACATGTATGTGTTTTTTTTTTTTTTTTTTTTTTTTAAAGGTTCAACTACAGGAGAGGACAACGATTACAGCGATTCCCATTCCTTTCCCCGAGGTTCTGCAACCCCGTCATCTAGCTCATGCTCTTCTACCTTAGCTTAATTACGTCGTATTTTGGTGCTTGTGTAGTGACTTTCTTTTTTTTGATGTTTTTTGCTGGGATGTACATTTCAAGACTTGGAGGCTCACTTTGTGCCCTTTCTGTCGTGACCAGAATAGACTGTATGCCTTATTGCTTATTGGATATTCTCCTTTCTTATGCATGCAATATTTTGGAATAGTAGGATATGAGCTTCTTCAGATGTTGTTCCCTGATTAAGAATAGTTTCTCTTTAAGCTCTACTGAGGTATTATCCCCCTACCTCCAGTCTTTGAACTTTCTCTAGTTTTCTTTTACCCAAGGGCTTGAGTTTACCTTTATGCCTCTAGGCTAAGTGTAATAAATTATGCTTTCTTTAATAGTTGCTTAACGCATAAGATCTGACGTTTTACAAGCATTTTAAGATAATGGGATGTGGAGGGTATCCCCCTACTCCCCCCCAAGTGGGTTATGAGAGATCGAGTGAATCATAACTCGTTTGGTGCATGATTCCATACTAAGCATAGTATTTCTTTAGGTTGTTAACATTCTAGGGTCGGGGTAGCACCCTTCCCTCTTCATCTTGAAGTTCATAGGCTCCTCCTTTTAATACCTCCCTTACCAGGTAAGGTCCTTCCCAATTTGCGTCTAGCTTTCCCATGGGCCTGAGAGCATCTGCTCTTTTTAGGACTAGGTCTCCTTTGCAGAACCTTCGGATCTGCACTTTTTTGTTATATGCATCCCGCACCTGCTGCTTGTGTCTTTCTGCCTTCTGAAGAGCTTTGCTCCTAAGCTCTTCGACCATGTCTAGGTTCTCTCTCATCAGGGAGGAATTCTGATTTTCATCATAAGCCATTATCCTTAATGACTTGAGCTCTGCCTCTACCGGCGTTACCGCTGTTGCCCCATAAACTAAGTTAAATGGAGCTTCTCCTGGGGCTGTTTTAGGACTGGTGCGATATGCCCACAACACCGAATCTAATTCATCAGCCCAGTTTCCTTTGGCTTTTTCTAGCCTGGCCTTGATGCCACTTACGATGGTCCTGTTTGTGACTTCGACTTGCCCATTAGCCTGGGGATGAGCCACAGCTACAAACCTCTGCACGATGCCAATTTCTTTGCACCAAGCTCGTACCATGGATCTCGTGAACTGAGCACCATTGTCAGCGACCAGTACCCTTGGGATTCCATATCGGCAACATATATTTCTCCATATGAACTTCTTTATCACCTGCTCCGTGATTTTTACTACGGCCACGGCCTCAACCCATTTGGTAAAGTAATCTACAGCTACGATTAAGAATACTCTTCCTCCCGTAGCTGTGGGGAATTTTCCCACTATATCAATTCCCCATTTATCAAAGGGACAGGGTGCCATCATGGCCCCTAGTTCCTCAGCAGGCTTGTGGATAAGCCTCCCATTTCTTTGACAGCTATCGCACCTTTTGACTAGGTTTTTAGCGTCTTTTTCCATTGTAGGCCAGAAGAACCCAGCCCTGAGTAGCTTCCTGACAAGATCTTTAAATCCAGTGTGCGCCCCTGCAGCACCTTCATGTATTTCTTGCAGCGCATATTCTCCCTCAGGCTCTGACATGCACTTGAGGTAGGGATGTGTGAACGCCCTTTTGTACAGTTTATCTCCTATTAGGCAGAATTTAGCTTTGAATGCGCGGGGAAATCTTCCTCCACTGGCTGGAGTTACAGCTTCTGGTTTTCTAAGAAGCTCCTTTAAGGCTCGGATGATTGGAGTTCTCCAATCTTCCATTATTTCAATAGCCTGCATTTCGGCTTTGACTAACCTGGCATCTGCGTTGCACAACACAATTTCATCCGTCCAGGTTCCTTCTGCCGTGCTGGCTATTCGAGCCAGTTTGTCGGCTTCAATATTTTCTTCCCGAGGGATCTGGACCACCTCAGCCTTGGAAAAATGCCCCATTAATTCATCTACAATCTTTGCATATGCCACCATTCTCTCTTCTCGCTTTTCACAAGTCCCTAGGACCTGATGCGTCAGTAATTGGGAATCTGAATGAACCATTACATGGGCAGCGCCCATGGTTCGCAGCAAGTCTAGGCATCTGACCAGAGCCTCATATTCTGCCTCATTATTGGAGACATGATAGTTTAATTTGATAGCAAATTTATAGATGTGGCTTTTGGGGTCCTGGATAAAGATCCCTACCCCTGCACCGTCTTTAGTAACGGAGCCATCCACATAGGCTTTCCACCACTGGAATTCCTCTTCTTCTCCTCTGGTGGTTTCTTGCAGGAAATCGGCCAGAGCTTGGGCCTTAATAGCCACTCTTGGCTCGAAATGTACATCGTACTCACTCAGCTCTATGGCCCATTTAACTAATCTTCCCGACAAATCGGGCTTACCCAGTACCTGCTTCAATGGCTCATTCGTCCTGACTGTCACTTTGTGTGATAGAAAGTAGGGTCTCAGTTTTCTAGCCGTGACCATTACTGCTAAGGCAGCCTTTTCGATACTGGGATACCGTATCTCTGCTCCCTGTATCATCTTGTTTGTGTAGTAGATAGGCTTCTGCACCAACTTCTCCTCCCTCAGGAGTACTGAACTGATGGATTCTTCTCCCACAACTATATATAGATATAGAATTTCCTGTGGTAGCGGCTTAGTGAGCAAAGGTAGTTCTGCCAGATGCTCTTTTAATTCTTCAAAGGCCTTTTGGCACTCGTTAGTCCATTCAAATCTGCTAACCTTCCTCAATATTTTGAAAAAGGGGAGACTTTTATCTGCTGATCGGGAAATGAAGCGACTGAGTGCTGTAATTCGCCCATTGAGCCTTTGGATTTCTCGAATATTTCGAGGAGGTGTCAAATCTAATACTGCCTGCACTTTGGCTTGATTTACTTCAATCCCTCTGGGAGTAACCATATATCTTAGGAACTTTCCAGCTTGCACGCCGAATGAGCACTTAGCTGGGTTCAGCCTAAGATGGTATAATCTGGCTACAACAAACACTTCTTCCAAATCTTGTATGTGATTCTGGGCATACACGCTTTTGGCTAGTATATCATCAACATATACTTCCATATTTCTGCCTATTTGGCTTTTGAAGATTTTATCCATCATTCTTTGATAAGTAGCCCCCGCGTTTTTCAAGCCGAAGGGCATGCTTTGAAAACCAAATGTCCCTGCACAAACTCCAAATGCAGCTTTTGGGACATCTGATGGATTCATTTTTACTTGATGGTAACCTTGATATGTGTCCATCATGGATAGCAGTTCGCAACCTGACGTGGAATCTACTAATTGATCGATCCTAGGCAGAGGGTAATGATCTTTTGGGCAGGCTTTATTTAAGTCTCTGAAGTCAATACACATCCTCCAGGTGCCTGTATTTCCCTTAGCCACCATTACTGCGTTGGATAGCCATTCCGGGAATTGTATTTCCCTAATGTGCTTAGCCTCCAGTAATTTGGCGACCTCCTCCCTGATGATTTTATCTTTCTCAGGGCCGAATTGCCTTAACTTTTGTTTTACCGGCTTCACCGAGGGGTCTACATTCAGACAGTGTAGTGCCACGGTTGCATCTACCCCCACCAGGTCAGATGACCCGAAAGCAAAGATATCTGCGTTCTTCCGCAGACACCTTATTAGTTGTTCTGATATGTCCTGAGGCATCCGAGTGCCGATTCTTTTGGTGAATCCTTTCCGATCTGGGATCAATTCTATTTCTATCAGTTCCTCTGCGGGGACCATTAGGCTCTGCCCTTCTTTGACAGTATCGGCCTCTTTGATCTTGCCCTCTTCCCTTTCTGGCTTGTGTCGAGGGGCTACAGGTTCTGGGACAGCCCATTTCTTGGCCTCTCCCATTTTAACGGATTGAACATAGCAGTTTCTTGAGGTCATTTGATTCCCTGATATCCATCCTATTTGATCCCCCACAGGGAATTTCATCATCAAGTGATAGGTGGATACAATTATTTGGAAAGAGTTCAGAGCAGCTCTTCCTAGAATAGCGTTATAAGATGACTTCTGATCGACCACCCAGAAGGTAGTCACTTTTGATGTTTTGATATGTCCTTCTCCCAGAGTGAGTGCAAGATCCACTGACCCGACTGTCATGACAGGCTTCTGCGAGAAGCCTTGGAGGGGCACCCTGGCGGGTTTCAGAAGCTTCCTTTGGGGCATTTGATTAAGACAACTCATGAGGATCACATTGATAGGGGTCCCGGTGTCCATAAAAATTCTCCGCACTTGGTACCCTTCTATTTCAGTTGTTACCACAAGAGCGTCATTGTGTTGATGTATAATAGCCTTGTTATCCCCAAGTCCGAAGGATACTCTTGGCGCAGTATTGCCAGGCCCTGGTTCCTTAGGAGGATCGGAGACCTTGTCACCTGTCCTTTCCAGACGAGCTTTTGAATTAACCGTCATCCTTACAAGATTCTGCAAAGAATTGAGAACGTTTTAGAGAATCAACTCCGTAAGCTCTTTGGAAAGAGGCTTGAGATGTGCGTAATTTGCTGTTGGCAAACTCCTTGCATTTGAGCATTACTTATGATGGCTTTGACAAGTATAGCTTATTTGTTATAAGATTTTTGGAAGGGAGTGGCCCTTGTCAGTATATGATGAAGGTAAGTAACGATTTGAAGATAGGAATCTAATTATGATAAAGGGCTTTGACATAGTTTCCTCCTCTTGACATGAGGCATCTGATCATATGAGATTTAGTTACGACACACTGTTGATTTAGCAGATCCTTTTGCAATCTTCAACCATTCAAAGTGGTTTTAACAAGCGTGATTTACTTAATATAAGGTTTTTCAAGGATGGCTTTCGCCTGCATGAAGTTGAGGTCGGTGACATCTGTCTTTACGAAATCTATTTTGTTAGGTTGTTTGTCTTTCTAAGGCTTTCCTTATGAGGCCTATGGG
This sequence comes from Thymus mandschuricus, assembly GCA_029379335.1. Classification (NCBI taxonomy): domain Eukaryota; kingdom Viridiplantae; phylum Streptophyta; class Magnoliopsida; order Lamiales; family Lamiaceae; genus Thymus; species Thymus mandschuricus. Next base: position 19,957,610 of record CM057076.1, on the reverse strand, counting down.
AGGGATCTGATCAGAAGAAGAGGTTATTAAGAATTTATGCGGCATCTTATTTTATTAAGCTTAATACAATATGCCTCGGCCATATAGGCCCTTCTTATAATTAACACCTATTTTATAGGACTTTTTGTAAGATATTCCCTGTTAGCCAGGGATTATGAGAGTGATATCCCTTATGCGGGATTTCTGAGAGCATTACTTATCGAACCGAGCTTACGAGAACTTAGTCTATTTTTTAAAGCTTACAGAGGCGCTGCTCATCGGATTGGGGTTATAAAAGTGATATCCTCCTTAGAGGTTCATAAAGGTATTGTCTATAAAACAGAGTTTTTTGAGAATACCACTTGTGAGGCGGGATTTAGGTGAGATTTTACCCAATGGAATGCAATGGATAAAACTTATAGGAGTGATACACAAAAATGTTGCCTTTAGAGCAAGGCTTAGGGGTGCACTGCCCATTTAATGAGACTTATAAGGAATTTTGTCTATCATATGAAGTTTATGAGGATGTTGCCTACTGAGTAGGGCTTAGGAAAAGTTCTGCCCATTGCATGGGGCTTACAAAGGAGTCGCCTATTAGATAGGGCTTTGTAGAAGGTTCTGCCCATTGAATGGAGCTTACAAAAGAGGTGCCTATTAGATAGGGCTTCGTGAGAGGGTTGCCTATTAAGTAGGGCTTATAAAGTGTTCTGCCCATTATATGGGGCTTACGATGATATTGCCTGTTAAACAGGGCTTTTTGAGAAGGATTGCCTATTAAATAGGGCTTATGAAGTGCTCTTCCCATTATATGGGGCTTACGATTATGTTACCTGTTAAACAGGGCTTTTTGAGAAGGATTGCCTATTAAATAGGGCTTATGAAGGGTTCTGCCCATTATATGGGGCTTATGATGACATTGCCTACTATGTAGGGCTTCTGGGGGTTCTACCCGTTATACGGGGCTTATGAGAGAGCTGCCTGTTAGACAGGGCTTCTGAGAGGAGGTTCTGCCCGTTATTCGGGGCTTACGAGAGAGCTGCCTGTTAGACAGGGCTTCTGAGTGGAGGTTCTGCTTCCAGATGCGGGCTCCCTTCATCAAAGTGAATGGGGTAACCTTGGCATCTTTTGGCTCTCCATTTTCTTAAATGTTTTTATTACTTCATGGGTTTTGAGGTCATGGCGATTCAGGGGCATTCGTCATAGATGGATTTCATATTGAGCAGATACTAGACAGAATTGTATGCTCACCAAGTACACAAGGTGAAGCGAATGTGTTTTGAGATTGTTGCAGTTTGTGACCCGGCTTTCCTCCAGATCCTTCACAACCTTAAGATTTTGGCAAAACAACAACATATTAGCCATCATAATTCACGTCATGAAGGAGATATGGCCTTGAGATTGTTTCTAGTTATTGGGTTGATCTGTTATAAGCAATGTAGCTAAAACAAATTCATGGTATACATGTTGGAATTTTCCAGGAATAGTATAAATCTCGCATTCAATATACATTCCTTCTACCAGATAGCCACCATTCTAGGCATCCATCGCAACAGAGTAAATGACAGGACAAATTTATGCACACATCATCAGAATTAATTAGAGCTTCAAAGATAAACAGGGGATTAGCACTCTGACCCCCTGGGTTTTAACAGTGCTTACAGATATCAACTCTCAATTCACATTCATGGATAGAAAATCAGTCTTTCAGACACAAGTTTCCTTTCAATCAAAAGGTTTATCACAATTTCCATTTCAAAGAGAGCATAATCCTAAAATCATATCACACTCAACAGCTCGTAACCGAGGAGAGCTTAGTAAATGTCAAACATCAGCGCACCCATCTGAGTTTCTGTTAGCTAGATCACAAACAGGGCATTTCCAATCAATGTGACATCAGATTTCCTCATATTCTCCACATAGGGATGTAATAAAGAGAAATCTAAAGCAGCATTACAACGACGGGCTAGAATTTTTCATAAAAACAGGGGAAATCAACATCTCAACTCAAGAAATTCCCACAGACGGCGCCAGTTGATAGATCGGGTTGGAGATCCACAACAATTTAAGAGATTATTCGTCATGTTTTGCAAAGAGCATTCATGGGTAAAGCATTAAAACAGTAAAGAGCAAGAGATTCATGCGTATAGAAAAGCCATAGCCGGGCATTTTGTACAGGGCGAGATGTGTATAGCAACGACAAGTAATAGTTGAGCTATTGGTGGAGGATAAAAGGCGTATTTAGCCATAAACTAGCAAGATTCATGGGGTTTGGCACTCATACAAGCAGATAACACAGAAAAGAGACAAGGGAAAGAGGGAAGCTAGGAGTGTGGAGCTCCGTTAAGCTTCATTCCTCCTCAAGTGATGAGGGTTTTACCTTAAGTTCAAGGTAGTATACGTAAGAAAGAGACTCTTCCCGGTGTTGAGAAGAGTAGATGGATGTAGAAACGAACTACGGCTTCCCAGAAGAAGGTCTTGTCCGCCTTGGCTTGCCTGAGCTTAGAGGAGCTCGTGAGAGAGAGTATTGGATTGAATGGAACAGTATGCTGAGGAGCGTGTTGTTCGTAAAAAAAGTGATGATGTTGTTTTGCATTCGCTTAATATTTATAGGCGTGGGGAGGGTGAAATGGTGGCTGCTTCTTGTATGGAAGGGATTAAAGAGGAATTTCTGTAAGGACAAATTTCCTCTGTCATTGATATTGTGGTCCTCACTCTAGAAGGACTAGGGTCACGCCGATTACGCACCCTTGCAGATCCCCAGGTATTAACAGGAGCATATTAAGGCCAAGGCTGCTTCTGCAAGCATTAGCTTCTGCACACGGGTCCTAACCGGAACCATAGTAATTGTCAGATCCCGCGGCGTCCAGGATCTGCTCTTTGTTGAATCAATCTCTTTTAATCATTATAGGAGGAATAATCCAGATAAAGACAAGGAAGTACATTACGAATGAGGCTGATATGTATTCCTATCACACCCCATCATCACCCACCCAAACTCTCGACTCCAACATCCCCTCACATACAACCATTCAACCACCACCCACAACACCCGTCGACAAAGCACTCAAGCGGTACAAGGATGACTGGGAGCAGGCTGCTTTAAAAGTCAAGCGAAGGTACCCGCGAGTGCCGATGGATGAGGCCTTCGCCACCAAGGCTGCTGATTTCCTCACGTACATCACGTACCGTGGGACGGGGTATTACAAAATCTTCAACCTCCGTCAGGCTTTCTCGGAGGAGTCCATTATCGAGAAGGAAACCGCTCAACTGCAGTTCGTTGGAGTGGATGGATTCAAAGCCTTGATCAATAAGGCCAAGTACTGGGAATTACTCAACGCTGCAGTGAAGCGTGTCTATCCTGATGCGGAGCTGCCGGAGAGGAAGCTCTCAGAGCATGAGCAGAGGCTGATCGAGAAACATTAGGAGAAGGTGTCGGCGAAAGATCAGGAGATTCTCAATCTCAAAGGAGCAATAAGGAAGATGGATAAGAACATCCTCCAACAAAAAGAAGAGGTGGAGAGTCAGAAGAGGAATCTGACCGAAACAAAGGAGGAGCTTAGTGAAAAGCTCGAGGAGGAGAAGAAGCGTGTGGAGGATGCCAAGCTCAAGATTGAGGAGGAGAGGAATAGGCTAAAATCGTCAAACTCCAAGCTAGTCGCTTTGGAGGAAGAACTGAAGAAGAAGAACTAGGAGCTGGCCTCTCTTTTGCAGAGGCACAAGGAGGAGATGGAGAGTGTGAAAGCTGCCAATGAAAAGGCATTGGGAAAGAAGGCCAGTGAGATCCAATCCTTGCAAAAGGATCTCACTCGTGCCAAATTGGCCAAAACAGCTGCTGAGAACGAGAAGGCCATCATACAGGGAAAGTATGATGAGGATTTGAGCGAGCTAGAGAGCCGCAGAAGGGAAGCGAGGACATTTTCTTTGAAACATGCAAAACTTGATCAAACCATTGCAGAAACAAACGATCGAGCCGACAAGCTAACCCAGCGTGTCATTTCATTTGCCACCGTTCATACCGCTCTCAACGCCCGCGAAGCAGCTCTTGCCACCCGTGAAGCGGAGCTCGCCGCTTCACTTAATTTCTCTCAATTACTTGTGCAGGAGAAAATGAAGCAAATCCGAGCAGAAGTTGAAGCGGAGCTCGACGCTCGCTTCAAAGCGGTCGAGCCACTTGAAAGGTTGATGACGGAAGTCGCTCGAAGGGAGTCTGCCCTTGCGAGCGAGAGAGGCAGTGCGCCTATTTGTTGGAAGAAGTGTCGGATAAGACGGCGGAGATGGTACTTGCCAAGGAAGGCCTATTCGCTGAGCATGCCGATGGGATGCTTAGAGCAATGATCAACGAATTTGCCAGCTTGCGCCGTGCTATTGATGAGAAGGTTGTTATTCTTGTTCCCTCTGGCCATGTTAATGATGCCAAAAAGGGGGAAGGGAAGGAGAATGTGAAGGAAGGAGAGAAAAAGGAGGAATCTGGGCAAGCGACTGCCGGCAAAGAAGTTGTAAGCGACTGCCGGCAAAGAAGTTGTTGTTTTTCAAGAGAAATCACAGAAGCCGAAGCTGCTCGCTTCATCGGCTTCTGCCGCCGTAGCACACAAAGCGAGAGCATCCACAGCTGTCATCCCTCAAATTGAATTTGATGCAGCTCTCGCTAATACTCTTTAAGTGATGCAATCGTTTGAGTTGATGAAGGAGGGAGTCACCGAAATCCCGAGCGTACAACCCATTCAGTCAGTACCGTCAGTGACTACCATTGCTTAAGCTGCCCCTGTAGCTCCTGCCAAAATGCCGCTCTTACTGCATCTCCCGCCAAAGCGAAAGCGACGCCGCCGAAAGCTGCACCTGCCAAAATACTATCTAAGCGGCCCGCTCCAGCTACCAAAGAGGCTGATCACGCGGCCAAGCGCCAAAAGATCCATGCGAGCCTAACTGCCAAAGCTTCTCGCTTAGCAGAGAAGAAGAAGGAGGAGGAAGTGAGGAGGAAGGATGAGGAGATGAAAGAAATTGTAAGGCAAGCTCGGATGAAGAAGGTGGAGGAAAGGGCCATCAAGCTGTGGAGTGAGAATATGCTGATCCAATCCAGCTTGATGAGGAGTGGATATATGAGGAGTGGATATATTCCCTTCACTCCAGATGAGTCTGAAGTGTGCGGCATCCAAGCAGACATATATGCTTGTCGCATAACAATCAAAGAAATGGTGGAATCCAACAGGTACACCCAGGATGAGCAAGACTTCATTTGAAAGTTCATCAATATAAGAGCTCCTACTTTCAACTCCGAGCAGAGCGAGAAATTCAAGAGAGTACAGAATGAACTGACCGAGAGGTCTGATGATGAAATCGAACAGAGAAGAGCCGACCACCCCGACGCATGCTACATCGATGACTTCATATCTGACGAGCTAAAGGAGGCTTGGAACGAGTGCCGTAAAAAGTTCATCAAGGCCTACTACTTTTGGAAAGTAGTTCCCGGCCAGGACTCTGTTTCCAAGCTAGACGCTCTTAACAATTTTACGGAGGAAGATATTCATCGAAGCAGAGCGTGCTGAGCCAAAAAAAGGAGATCGTCAAGATCCCAGAGCGAATGCTGTTTCCCAAGCCTAGAGTGCCGAACTCTAATATTCCCAATCACAGGGTTCTTGATGATGAGATCGATGAAGCATTGGAGTTGGAGCGAATGCACAGAGAGAGCACTGAAACCTCAAAGACAATAAAGCCCAAAGTCTATTCTGCATATATTGTAGATGAATCCTGAACTCTCTTTGTGTGTTGCTTGACGTATCTATCCTAATTTATTTTTCTGTCAAGCGTCGCTCTTATTTACTTCAAGTCTTTATATGCTTTATGTGATTTATCCTTATGCTACAAAGCCTACGCTTAAACCATAAGAACTTTAAAAAAAATGGAAAAGACTGTGAAGGATTCAGTCGCTTGAGGTTCTTACAGTGGTTAAAGTGATGGGTTTTGGCATCATCAAAAAGGGGGAAATTGTTGGGAATTGTTAAGGATTTATGTGTTAAGGGGGAACTTATCGGGATGCTTAAATGAACTATGTTATATGTTTTGATTAGATCCCAAAACCCTCTATGTAAATCCTATTCCCAAGCGACCCTATTTTGATTAGATAGGTTAGAATTTTTCAAGCCTATTAATGTTAGGAAGGCTTAACTTCTAGCTTTAGTCACTTTAGATAGACTGCAGGTTTTTCAAGCGAAGGCCACTCGCTTGAGAGTGTTTCCAAGAGATGCGAGTCTACCGGGAGAAACGAAGCGAGCGCTTCAATAGAGTCAAAGCGAGTCAACACACGCTAGAGTGGACGCTCAAGAAACTAAAGCGAAGCGAGCTACTTCTTAATTGAAAGCGACAGTTCAAGTTTCCCACCCTTCAAACTTAGAGTTCAAACTCAAGTCAAGTGAAGATCGAAGCATTAATTGCGGATCTCCACGTGGCACAAGAAGAATGGAGCACGGGAGTTGACTGCCTGGCCGACAGAGCCGCTGCTACAGTACTGGACGCTCCAGTTACTTTTGAACTTGGCTCTTAGTTATTTTTGAAAAGAAAACAAAGCAGCCGTCTGAAAAGCTACCGGTCAAAGGCAAGTACTGTCGAGTGTGGAGGGACAAAGCCACCAACCTTCAACGGCTCCTGTCCATCTTCCCACACTATAAATAGTGGAGGTCAGATACGAGAAGAAGCAGAACACTACCTGATATTTCAGCGCATACAGCAAACAAGCACTCAAACTTTCAATCATCTTTCGATTTCTTGTCTAAGTGTTCTCCAAGGTTCAGCACTACCAAAGCTTGTCTCTGCAACTTTCACACTCCTAGACTCTAAGCCCACTTCATATGTATCCAAGCTTAGAGAAGAACTCTACCCTTTGCATCACTGTAAAGAGTTCTTCACTTAAGAGTGTTTTCAAACCAAAACCTAAAACCCTTATTTCGTCTAGTCTGTTAGGTTTTGAGTGTTGTAGAAAGGTTGTGTGTTAAAGATCTAAGGTTTTTCCTCGATAGTAGAAACCTCAATCATAGAGTGTAGATCCAAGCTTGCACTTTCCTCGATTGTGTGAAGCTCGATCTTAGCTAGGTTTTGTGGAGAACCCATAATCTTCTCATTGTTGTATTCGGATCCAAGCGAGTGAAGCTCGATCCAGTTCAGGTTTTTGAGGAACCCGTAATCCTCAAGGTTTCTTAGTGAGAAGAAACTGTTGCAGCGTGCAACAAAGTGGACGTAGGTGTTTTATCACCGAACCACTCTAAACACCGGTATCGTATCTCTCTTACTTAAGCTTTCATATATTTACTGCTTTGATTATCATACTGCACTTGCATTTAAACAAACCTTTAAACGGAATTTTAAATACATAGGAAAGAATAGCTCACCTAATTCCGCATTTGCAGGCAAGTCGCTCTGTGATCAAGCTTACGCTTAGGTCAAGAGTTGAGCTTACACTGTAGATCAAATTTACGGCTAGGTCTTTAGTTGTGAAGCGACCCGTATCTTGCCACTCTGAGTAAAGTTGAAAAACAAGTTGAAAAACTTCTATTACACGTATTCACCCCCCCCCCCCCCCCCCCCAACCCCCCTTCTACGTGTAATCCTCTTTCAAATCGGGACCAACAACTTCAACGACTAAAGCCGAGTATATGGCTGCCGGAAGCTGCTGCTCTCAGATTCTATGGCTTCGTCAGCAATTGAAGGATTATAAAGTTGAATCGAAGGAGATTCCAATATTCTGTGATAATAATAGTACTATCTGCATCTCACAGAATCCAGTGCTTCACACTAGGTGCAAGCATGTGGAGGTTCGACATCACTTCATCCGTGATCATGTCGAAAAGAGGATATCAAGCTCGAGAAAATCCATACCGATCTCCAGCGAGCCGATATCCTCACCAAGCCTCTAGTTGAATCCCGCTTCAATCAGCTATGCATGGAATTAGGGTTACTAGACCCCGGTGAAGAGTGCTAGTTCTGGTATGCACAAGGGGAGTGGAAGATTATCGTCAAGCAACCCTCGCCGAGTCACTTCAATTTCACTCACTTGAAGGAGTTATAAGGTGGAGAAAGGTGGAGTGTTGGAAGATGTTCCCTACCAACTAACAGGATTGTTAAGTCTATGGTTAAGGGGGAACTATTGATCATTCTAGGAGTGATTGTTGGTCCCGGATTGATAGCGGATACACACGTAGAGGGGGGGGGGGGGGGGGTGAATACGTGCGTAGAAGTTTTTCAACTTCTTTTGCCCTTATCTCAGAGTAACAAGTAAAGCGCTCACTTCAATTACTTAAGACCTAGCTTCAAGCTAGATCTACAGTAGAAGCTTACTTCTCAACCTAAGCAGATGCTTGATCAAGAGTGAGGCTTACTTGTAGTGCGGAATTTAGTGAGCTATTCTTTCCTAAGTATTTAAAACTTCATTTTAGTTTGTTTATAATGCTAGTGCAATATGAATAATCAAAGCAATAAATAATGGAAAGTTAGGGTAAAGAGATACGACACCGAGGTTTATAGTGGTTCGGTGGTAAAACACCTACGTCCACTTTGTTGCTCACAGCAACTGATTCTCTTCACTCAAGAATCTTGAGGATTACGGGTTCCCCAAAAACCAAGACTGGATCGAGCTTCACTCGCTTGGATCCGACAACAACTTGGAGATTCCGAGTTCTTCACTAACCTAGCTAAGATCGAGCTTCACACAATCGAGGACTGTGCTAGCTGAAGGAACCATATCTGATTGGTAAAGATCGGTTCGCCCGAGGATCTATTTCGAATATCTAACTATCGATATAATCCTATCATGCTCCTATGAATTAAGTGCGGAATCATAGGGGGTTATAGATCGATTACCTGAAGAAGTAGAGAACTCGCGAATAGATCTTCTGATCTGTATCCCTGCTCGATTCTGACGTTGGATGGACAACGAACTTCGGAATCAGCCACGGAAAACGGGATCCCCACCGAACTGCTAGATGCCGGCCGCGCGTCTCTCTCTCTCTAACCCTAGCCTCCCTTTCTTGTTCCGAATATTTAAGTGCACTCGTATATTCTGACTGTTAGGTCTGAACAAGACCTTGAGGGGGTATATATAGAGGAGACCTAGTGAGACTTGGGCTTAAGTTGCAGGCCAAGCCTGCAACACATGGACTAGGCGTCCATTAGCATAGTTGGCGCCCCATACTGGGCCCAACTGTGTGGTGGCCCACTTATTCCTTATACTGTGGCCTATTGAGCTTTTTGGGCCAGATCAGGGATCTACTAGCTGGTAAAACCGAGGCCTCCCAATGGCTAAATTCTCCATACTCAGCCCGGAGTATAATTTAGTCCATAAGTACTAAAACATTCCACTAGAGTAATAGTACTAAATTACCTGTTTTACCCCTGTTGAGTTCAGGGCTAGTATTAGACTTAACGACCCCCATATTTAAGATATCCCACATCCGTTGATTAACTTAGAGCTTCTGACCGCTCGTGTTATTTAACTTCTTTATTCCTGAGTAGTACCATTCATTCCTTATTCATCATACCGGAAATTAGTCCACCTGCAGGGTTTGGTATGATAATCCTTAATGAATTCCTCAGGGGATGTGATCAACATGTTCTACCAGGATATGGTGCTCTGTTGCAGTTGCACTAAGAGTCGTACTAGTTGTAGTTGCTTCCCAAGATACGGAGCATATTGAGTTACAGATACTCTGAACTCTCACCCATGGTAAATCAAAGAAGCAGACTACAACTATACACCCTTAGGACTCAACTAGAGTTAAGGTTCATCTTAAGTCACCGAGGTCTTGATTCTTTCTACATTCGGTCAGAATAGAAGAATACACCTCACCGTGATCCTATCAGTACACGCACGTACTAGTATAGACAAGTAGCCAAGACAAACTACTTATGCAGCCTATACTATAGCCTAAACCGATAGTTATATCCAGAACTGTCTCAACTATGATACCCTTTTATATCTCGTGAGGAACCGGCAACTATGGTCTTCTGTGATCTACAACACACCATAAAGCCTACAACTTTGAGATAATGGACAGATGTCTGATGCATAGACAACAATTCATACTTAATCAGATAGAAGATTGTTAGTGGCTATGGACAACACATGCATACAAGCTAAAAGGCCTGCTTTCTATTATACAAATCCATCAATCTCCCACTTATACTAAAGCAAACTTTTAGTATATCATGTGACAAATGGGCAAAATGTCTACAATCTAGCATCTATTATACATCTTCTCCCACTTATACTCAAAGTTTACTAGTGTGGGAGGCGCCCCAGTCCCATCCCTTCGACATGCTAGTTGAACACCTTGACTGGTAAGCTCTTTGTGAATGGATCCGCCAGATTATCTGCTGAAAGGATTTTCTTCACTTCCACTTCTCCTCTTTCGACGATTTCTCGTACGAGATGGTACTTTCTCTCTATGTGTTTGCTCGCCTTGTGAGCCCTAGGTTCCTTGCAGTTTGCAACTGCTCCAGCATTATCACAATATAATGTGATACCTCTGGGCAAAGTGGGAACTAGTTCTAGCTCATCAAGGAAGTTCAGGAGCCACACAGCCTCTTTAGCAGCCTCACAAGGAGCCACATATTCGGCCTCCATGGTCGAGTCTGCGATGCACTTCTGCTTCACACTCTTCCAAGTGACAGCTCCACCTCCCAAGGTAAACACATAGCCTGAGGTAGATTTCCTCTCATCTCGATCAGCCTGGAAGTCTGAGTCCGTATACCCTATCGGGATCATCTCATTGGACTGATAAACAAGCACATGATCTCTTGTCCTCTTAAGATACTTTAAAATGTGCTTAATAGCCGTCCAATGTCCCTGACCAGGGTTAGACTGATATCTCGCCACCATGCCAGGGTTAGACTGATATCCGTCCAATGTTAGGCTTAAGCTTGGCTTAAGCCTAACATCCTCTTACGGCGATCTCTGATCACCTTGATCCCTAGGATGTAACCTACTTCTCCCAAGTCTTTCATCTGAAACTGTTCAGACAACCAATCCTTTACGCCTGATAACACGTTCACATTGTTGCCAATGAGAAGTATGTCATCTACGTACAGTACTAAGAATACCACTCTTCCGTCCGAACTGAGCCTGTAAACACAGCTTTCGTTTATGCACTGGACAAATCCAAAGGATTTTATCACTCCATCAAAACGAATGTTCCAGGACCTGGACGCTTGCTTAAGTCCGTATAAGGACTTCTTAAGCTTCCATACGAGATGCTCCTGGCCATCTCTCACATAACCTTCTGGTTGGCGCATATAAATGTCCCTACCTTTTTCAAGGTACCCGTTCAAGAACGCAGTCTTGACGTCCATTTGCCAAACCTCTAGGTCTAAATGTGCCGCCAAGGACAAGAGTATTCTGACGGACTTAAGCATGATAACCGGCGAAAATGTCTCATCATAGTCGATTCCCTCTCTCTGAGTGAATCCTTTCGCCACCAATCTAGCTTTGAAGGCTAAAACCTTCCCGTCAGGTCCTCTGTTTCTCTTGTACACCCACTTACAACCGATGGGCTTTACCCCATCCGGCAGCTCCGCAAGGTCGTACACGTCCATGTTAACTATGGATCCTATCTCTGAATCCATAGAAACTTTCCAGGAATCTGCATCCTCGTCCTCCATCGCTTTCTTGTAAGTCCAGGGGTCGATCTCATCATGTTCGATACCCGAGAGCAGTTCAGTGGATTCTCCCACGAACATGAAACAGTCTGGTTGACGAACAACCCTCCCACTGCGACGAAGCGATGGTGGAGATACAGTATCGGATAAGGGTGCAGTTAGTGGTATAACCTCTTGTACACTCGGCTGTTCTGGAATACTGGCTACTACTGATGCTCGCAACTCATCGAGCATTATTTCACTCTTTGACCGATGGTTACTAATTAAGTATAACCTCTAGGAATCGGGCATTAGTGCTCACAATGACCTTCTGATCCTGGGGACTATAGAAATAGCCTCCTTTCGTTCCCTTTGGATATCCTACAAACAGCCTAACCTCAGTCTTAGACCTCAATTTGTCGGCCTCCTTAGTCAGCACGTGTGCTGGACATCCCCAAACCCGAATATGACCCAAGCTGGGCTTACGCCCTGTCCATAATTCGGAAGGAGTTTTAACTGTCGACTTTGTAGGTACTAGATTGAGGAGATAACTTGCTGTTTCCAAGGCATATCCCCAGAACGAAATTGGCAAGGATGCATAGCTCATCATCGATCTCACTGTATCTAAAAGAGTACGATTCCGTCTCTCAGCTACACCGTTCTGTTGGGGAGTACCGGGCGTAGTTAACTAAGATGAAATCCCATTTTCTGACAAGAAAGTTCGAAACTCAGTTCTGAGATACTCGCCACCTCTATTAGAGCGAAGTGACTTGATACTTCTACCCGTCCTCTTCTCCACTTCCGCTTTGAATTCCTTGAATTTATCAAAGCTCTCGAATTTCTTGTGGAGTAGGTAGATGAAACCATATCTCGAATAGTCATCGATAAACGTGACAAAATACACGTAACCTCCTCGAGCTTGAACGGACATCGGTCCACACAAGTCAGAATGAACCAACTCTAAGAGCTCTTGGGCTCGATATCCTATGGACTTGAAAGGTCTGGTCACCATCTTTCCTTCCAAACACGATTCACACGTCGATAAGGGCTCTATTTGGAAATCCAAAACACCTTCTTTTATCAACCTTTGAATCCTCTTTTGGTTGATGTGACCCAATCGTAAGTGCCATAATAGAGTTTGGTTCGTTTGAGATGGATTCTTCCTCTTTTTAGTATTCAATGATGAGGAAGCATTATAAGAAGAAGAATCATTCATAGGACAACTAATGGTATAGAGAGATCGGGACAATGTGCCAGAAACTATAACTTCATTGTCTTTCATGATAGAAATGCCTCTATAAAAAACAACTGAATATCCGTAAATAAATAGTTTCGAAACAGAAATCAAGTTTCGCCTAAAAGCAGGCACATATAAAACGTCTCTCAAAACCAAAACAGTACTATCAAACGATAAATGAATATCTCCAACTGCGACAGCTGCAACTCTCAATGCATCGCCCATGGAGATGGTAATCTCGTCATCACTGAGCTCCCTTGTCTGCAGAAACCCCTGCAAGGAGTAACATACATGTTCAGTTGCACCCGTATCTACTACCCAAGTCTGGGTAGAACTTGCAGCTAAGCATGTTTCAGTTACATATGTGAATGACGTACCAGAATTCTTCTTCTTTAGAGGGCAGTCAGCCTTCCAGTGTCCTTTCTCGCCGCAAATGAAGCACTTGCCCTTGAACTTCGGTTTCCCTTTTACACCGAGAGGCACCTTCGTTGCTCCCCTAGCATTTCGAACCATCTTTCTAACGTCTTCCGACGTCAGAGTAACTCCTGTTGCTTTATTCACAGCTTGAATAAACTCTGCAACTGGTTCGGCTTTCAGCACCACTTCATAAACCAAGAAAGACTCGAGAGTCTCTATCATGCTGGATGCAGTCACCATATGACTAATCATATACTGCATTCTATCTGAAACAGACGACAAGACAATTTTCATAGCCTCATCATTTTTCTTGTGCCAAGCGCCATGAACCTCTCTCTCTTCTTGCGATGCCGACTCTGTAAGGGAAGGGGGAGCAGAAGTCGCGAGCATATCAATATACTCGCCCGCAGCTAGGACAGCATCGAGATTCTTCCTCCACTCCATGTAGTTGGAATCCGTGAGAGGATTCGAAGTGAGAATGTTTATCAACGGGCCTAAAGTCATATCTGAAAAAACAATAAACACGTAGACACAAGTAAGAATAGATCATGCATCAATTCGTAACGAAAATTATTGTAACCCTTTGATAAACCAATAATTTCGAAACCTTCAACAGCCCAAACAATGCGGATCGCAAGCCACGTTCGTGTGGACGTTTACGCTCCCACTGTTCGACCAGATACTCGGATCTTTAACTCTACTTATCTTGCCAACCTATCCTTATGGCAAATAGAGCTAATAGTTGAAGCTTACTAGACCATATTAGATTAGAAAAAGGGACTCTGTTGGGGAGTTGTATTCTAACTAATATCTAAGCTTTTAACCCCAATCTTAGCCTAACTCGGAAAAAACACTATTTTCCTTAAGCTATCTTTGCTCAAAACCAACTCCAGAGAAAACCGTAGTTACTATTCCGAGCAAGCCACGTTAGTGTGGACGTTTACTCAGAAAAGCTCCCACTTCTCATTTTGGTTAGAACATTTTTGTTAAGAAACCCTAAATCTGGTGAACTCGTCTGATACGATGTGCAAACCACGTTAGTGTGGACGTTTACACACTCGCACCAAACATCACCTTAAGGTCAGTTGTGGAGGTCTTAACATTTTCTGTACCAAAAATGTTTTTATCTGCTTAGTATTTTTCTTTCAAAAGGTTGTCGACATGCTCGATCACGTTGTCACATAATCCTAAGCATAATTTTCTAAACGCAGCAAATAAACCATGCTCGCAGAAAATTAAAACATGCTTATATTGACAATCCTAAAACATGCTCGACTAAGCGCAATTTAATTCACCTCGACAGGCAAGTCATGCTATAATAATTTAAATTGCATCCATAGCATGCTTAAGAAAAACGAGATAAAAACAAAAATAAAACTGGCTTTTCGTGGTGTGACGACCCGTCTAATCTATTACAAAATAGAAATTAAATCCGAAACAGACTTCGGTCTTGAATAAATCCTCCGTCTTGATCTCCCGTTTATCCCCGAAAATAAATATATTATTTAAAATAATTTATTATCTAATTTCCGTTGCCATTGGGCTTTTCTAACCGAGATTGGGCCCACACCACATGGCCCAATTCTCTCGAATAAGCCCAAACCGCACTCGTTTCACTCTCATGGGCCCACGAACCCGAAATCGGACCTAAAACGGCCCGAGTTCATGACTGGGCCCGAGCCCGAACACAGGAGGCAGCCCGTAACGCGAACGGGCCGGGTTGGAAACCCTAAGCCCGCTCGCGGGCTAGGGCACGGGCGCGCAAGGCTGCCCACGCCGCAGCCGACGGCGTGAGGCCTGCCGCCAGCCGCCTCCGCCTCCCTGGTGCCGCTGCCATCCCTGGCCGTCCTCCACCGGCGACACGGCCGGCCGGCGTCTGGAGAACAGCCCGCGGCGTCGAGCCCTTGATAGGGTTCTGCCGCCTCCGCCAGCTGCCGCCGTTACAGCCACCGGCGACATCCGTCGCGGCCACCACTGCTGCTGGCTGATGTCACCATGCCTCCGCTGTGCTGCTGGACCCTCCCTGTCGCCGTCGCCGTTGCCAGCTGCCGCTGCAAATCGCGGCAGAAACCCTAGGAGGGTTCCGCCGCGGCTGCTACTCCCCGACGGCCTGCTGCTGCCAACGACGCTTGCAACCACGTTGATTCCGTTGCCGGACTCCGTGGTCGCCGTCGGTGGCTCTCATGCAGTCCACGACGTCTGCCGCGGCGTTGAGCCCTAATTAGGGTTCCGCCGCGGCGCCGTTCCCGCCGTCGCGCGCTACCGCAGCCGCTCCCGGCCTGCTCCGCCTCTCTCCGACGACGTGCAGGCTACAGCAGGCTGCTGGAGCCACGTCGATCACCGGAGAAGAAGAAGACAGCCCCGTTGGGCGACTCGCACGCGCGTGCGGTGGCGCGTGTGATTCATTCGCCGCCCCGTGCGACGGAGCCCAGCTGGTGCTCGTTTCCTTCGTTCTTCGCGTTCTTCGTCTCGATGCAGCAATTACATAACGAAAAACTAACTATCTATGCCTAATCTAGATCGTACCTAATTATCTTGCGATCAAAATTACATAAATATGCCAAATCGGCCCGAAAAATGACAAACACCACGAAAAGCGACATCCTAATCGATCTAACATGCATAATAATCAATAATTACTCAGATAGAGCCGAAAATCTCATCCTTAGCTCTGATACCAACAGAAACCATATCTGATCGGTGAAAATCGGTTCGCCCGAGGATCTATTTCGGATATCTAACTATCGATATAATCCTATCATGCTCCTATGAATTAAGTGCAGAATCATAGGGGATTATAGATCGATTACCTGAAGAAGTAGAGAACTCGCGAATAGATCTTTTGATCTGTATCCCTGCTCGATTCTGACGTTGGATGGACAACGAACTTCGGAATCAGCCACGGAAAACGGGATCCCCACCGAACTGCTAGAAGCCAGCCGCGCGTCTCTCTCTCTCTAACCCTAGCCTCCCTTTCTTGTTCAGAATATTTAAGTGCACTCGTATATTCTGACTGTTAGGTCTGAACAAGACCTTGAGGGGGTATATATAGAGGAGACCAAGTGAGACTTGGGCTTAAGTTGCAGGCCAGGCCTGCAACACATGGACTAGGCGTCCATTAGCATAGTTGGCGCCCCATACTGGGCCCAACTGTGTGGTGGCCCACTTATTCCTTATACTGTGGCCTATTGAGCTTTTTGGGCCAGATCAGGGATCTACTAGCTGGTAAAACCGAGGCCTCCCAATGGCTAAATTCTCCATACTCAGCCCAGAGTATAATTTAGTCCATAAGTACTAAAACATTCCACTAGAGTAATAGTACTGAATTACCTGTTTTACCCCTGTTGAGTTCAGGGCTAGTATTAGACTTAGCGACCCCCATATTTAAGATATCCCACATCCGTTGATTAACTTAGAGCTTCTGACCGCTCGTGTTATTCAACTTCTTTATTCATGAGTAGTACCATTCATTCCTTATTCATCATACCGGAAATTAATCCACCTGCATGGTTTGGTATGATAATCCTTAATGAATTCCTCAGGGGATGTGATCAACCTGTTCTACCAGGATATGGTGCTCTGTTGTAGTTGCACTAAGAGTCGTACTAGTTGTAGTTGCTTCCCAAGATACGGAGCATATTGAGTTGCAGATACTCTGAACTCTCACCCATGGCAAATCAAAGAAGCAGACTATAACTATACACCCTTATGACTCAACTAGAGTTAAGGTTCATCTTAAGTCACCGAGGTCTTGATTCTTTCTACATTCGGTCAGAATAGAAGAATACACCTCACCGTGATCCTATCAGTACATGCATGTACTAGTATAGACAAGTAACCAAGACAAGCTACTTATGCAGCCTATACTACAGCCTAAACCGACAGTTATATGCAGAACTCTCTCAACTGTGATACCCTTTTATATCTCGTGAGGAACCGGCAACTATGGTCTTCTGTGATCTACAACACACCATAAAGCCTACAACTTTGAGATAATGGACAGATGTCTGATGCATAGATAACAATTCTTACTTAATTAGATAGAAGATTGTTACTGGCTATGGACAACACATGCATACAAGCTAAAAAGCCTGCTTTCTAGTATACAAATCCATCACTAGCTTGGATCTACACTATATGATCGAGACTTCTACTATCGAGGAAAGTAGGGTCTTGGATCTTACAACACAACAACCTTTCGACGAACACAAAAACCTAACTGGACTGAACTAGGGTTAGGGTTTTTTTTTTTTTTTTTGACGACACTCTAAATGAAGAACTCTTTACAAAGAATGCAAAGATGGGTAGAGTTCTTCTCTAAGCTTGGATTTATGAAGTAGGCTTAGATCTATGGAGTGTGAAGGTTGTGGAGACGAGCTTCGATGAAATTGAGGCTTGGAGAACACTAAAACAAAGACTCGAAGATTTGCTCGAAGGTTGTGAGTGTTTGTTTGTAGTAGGCGCTGAATGCTCAAGTAGGGTTCTACTCTTCTCCGTCTTCGACCTTCACTATTTATAGGCGGAGGGATGGGCAAGAGCCGTTTGATGGTCGGTGGCTTTGTCCCTCCTTCTCTCGATAGTACTCGCCCTGGCCAGCAGCTTTTCAGACGCGTCGATTTGTCTCTTTGCCGAAAATGGCTAAGAGCCAATTTTAACAGTAACTGAAGAGCCCAGTACTGTTGCGGCGTCCTTTTGTCGGCCTGGCGGTCAACTCCATTGCTCCATTCTTCTATCGACACGTGGAGATACGCAATTAATGCATCGATCTTCACTTGACTGAAGTTTGAACTCGTCGTTTAAATTGGAGCGGGAATTGAGTTGTCGCTTTCTGTTAGGTAGAGTCTCGCTTCGCTTCAGATTTGGAGCGTCCGCTTTTAATCAAGTCGCTTTAAGTCATACTGTAGAGTTTGCTTTAAAATAAATTTTCTAAGCATCCGCGTTAGTAATCGTTGACTCGCTTCGACTTTTACTGTAGCGCTCGCTTCGCTTCGCTTCAGCAGGCACGCTTTGATTATACTGTAACGTCTGCTTCACTTCACTATTCTTCGGCACGCTTCGCTTCGCTTCGGTAGACTCGCTTCTCTTCAAAAGCACACTCAAGCGAGTGGCCTTCGCATGAAAATGCTGCAGTCTAAGACCTAAGCGACTAAAGCAAAATTAAAGCCATCCTAACATTATAGTCTTAGAAAAATTCTAACCTATCTACATCAAAATAGGGTCGCTTGGGAATAGGATACATAGGGGGTTTTGGGATCGAATCAAAACATATTCATTTCAATTAAAGTGTCTTGTTAAGTTCCCCCTTAACATATGATCCTTAACAATTCCCAACAGTGATCTACTTCCAAATCGAGCAAGGAAAGTTGCTACCTAGCTTAGGATTCCCGCAAGTGGGTATAAACGCTTGCATGTACCTTTACAAGTAAAGGTTGTAAGGCTGGTGACATGCCTCTCTACCTAAAACCCGTGAATGGCTTGTCAGAGCTTCACTTTGTCATCTACTTTTCCCATTCCTGTGAAAAGTGCTTGTAACTCATCTCCCGTTCATCGTGAATAACACTCTTAGTGTGTTCCCCTCTAGGGTTGAACAACTTGAGTGATCATTCATTCCCCCCCCCCCCCCCCCCCACCATTCTTTCGATGGAGGATTCTCTAATCATAGAGGTAGATAGAAGAGATGAATGCCATGAAGACCATACTCAAAGTCTACAATGAGGTATCAGTCTCCTACGAAGCGAGACTGACTAGTAAGTGTTTCAATTTAAGTACACTAAGCAAAGTGACGCGTGCTTGAAACCTTCACTTGCTATGTTGAAAACATAAATGAATCTAACACAAATACATAGAGGAAAACGTTGTTGTTTATCCTTTAAGTATATTAGTCAGAAACATTTTAAATTAAAGCAAAGAAATTTCAATTCTTAAGTTAGTCGCTTTAAAATGGTCAAGCGAGTGCCACGTCACTCGAACTCACCATCGCAAGCGAGTGTGTTTCAGTCACGATCATAGAGTCTAGATCTAAGCTAGCACAGTCCTCGATTGTGTGAAGCTCGATCGAAACTAGGTTTGTGTGGAGAACCCGTAATCTCCCGGTCGTCGGACTTAAGCTAGTGAAGCTTGGTCCAGTTAGGTTTTGTGGTGAACCCGTAATCACCCAACTGTTGTCAGATCCATGTGAGTGAAGCTCGATCTTGACTTGGTTTTTGAGGAGCCTGCAAGTCCTCAAGGTTCTTGAGTGAAGAGAATCAGTTGCTTCGAGCAACAAAGTGGACGTAGGTGTTTTATTACCGAACCACTCTAAACCCTGGTGTTTGTATTTCTTGCTCAAACTTTTCATTTGTTTCCTGCTTTGATTATATCTTGCACACGCATCGTAAACAACTTAATCTGGAGCTTTAAATACTTAGGAAAAGATTATCTCACTAAATTCCACATTCAAGTAAAGCCTCACTCTTGATCAAGCATTCTCTTAGGTCAAGTAGTTAGCTAGCACTGTAGATCTAGCTTACGGCTAGGTCTTAGTAGTTGAAGCGAGCGCTTTACTTGTCACTCTGAGATAAGGGAAAAAGAAGTTGAAAAACTTCTTACACACGTATTCACCCCCCCCCCCCCCCTTCTACGTGTGTATCCCCTATTAAACCGGGGACCAACAATCCACAAGACACCATACGTCGTTTCTGGTGAATTGATTCAGCTCTACCTGCATGGCGATCATCCAATTTGAATCTGCTAGAGCTTCCTCCACGCTTGCCGGCTCGATATTGGATAGAAAGCAACTGAACATGGCACTTTCTCCAATCACTTGGCTTTTGGTCACCACGCCTTTGGATAGATCTCCAATGATTTGGCTTGGTGAATGATCTTTGAGCCACGCTCCCTTGAATCCTCCAGCTTCTGCTTCTTCTTCAAGCGGGTCGCTTCCATCTTCATCTGAAGCGACCGGAGCGGGTGCTTGGCCTGCAGTCACTTCATTGATTTTGGGGGCAGCTTCAACCTTCTCTTGAGCAATTTGATCACTTGAATCTTTGACTTCTTCTTCATCTTCAAGCATATCCCATGTTAATGGATTGATGGGTTCCTCGCTTGAAATTTTGTCATTCGCTTGAACCTGTTCCTGTGGAAGACTTAAGGAAGATTCATCAAATACAACATGGGTTGATTCTTCCACAATTAGGGTTCTACAATTGAACACCCTGTAAGCTTTGCTAGATGTAGAATATCCTAAGAATATTCTTTCATCCGCTTTGCTTTCAAAGGCTTTCAATTGTGACTTCCCATTGTTGTGAATGAAGACCCGACAACCAAATATATGGAAATAGGAAATGTTAGGAATTCTCCCTGTCCATATTTCATATGGTGTCTTATCGAAGCGTTTGTTGAGAAGCGTCCGATTATGAGTATAGCATGCGGTGTTGGCCGCTTCAGCCCAATACTTCATTGGAAGCTTCGAATCTGCAATCATAGTGCGAACAGCTTCTTTGATAATCCGATTTCTTCTTTCAGCAACTCCATTCTGCTGGGGTGTACACGCTGCAGATGTTTGGTGTGCTATCCCATGCTCCGTGCAGTATGCTTCAATTGTAGAATTGAGAAATTATGTGCCTTTGTCGGAGCGAATGGTAGCAATCGCTTGGTTCTTCTCTACTGCGAGACGCTTGAGCAATTGAGGCAGTTTGGACATTGTCTCCTTCTTACTAAAGAGAAATACAACCCAAGTGTAGCAAGAGAAGTCGTCGACTACAACGAGTGTGTATTTTCTTCCGTTGACGCTCACGGGAGTGACTGGTCCAACCAAGTCCATGTGTAGTAGCTCCAGCACTCGCTTGGAAGATGCTTCTTTTAAGCTGGCGAAATGCTTCTTCGTTTGCTTCCCTCGTTGGCATGGTGAGCACGTATGATCTTTGACTAAGACCTCATTAGGTATGCCCTTGACCAAACCCTTACGAGCTAAGCGATTGATCGTTTTAAAGTTGAGGTGGCTTAGACGTCGATGCCATAGCCATCCTACTTCCGTTGTACTTCTAGTGACCAAACACGTTTCCACTTTGCAGCTCTCCCATTGCGCTATGTAAACATTTCTTTGTCGAATTCCAGTGAGCGCAATCTGGGATGTGAGTTTGTTCTTCACAATGTACTTGTTGGAGATGAACTCCACCTTGTATCCTTTATCACATAATTGTGAAATGGATAGCAAGTTGTGCTTTAGTCTTTCCACATAGGAAACTTCTTCAATTATGAGCTTTCCTATCTTTAGTACGTCGTATCCCTTGGTGCTTCCTCGAGAGTTGTCACCAAAGGTTGCATATGGACCCTTCTTCTCTGTGTAATCTTGAAGTAGAGCTTTCATGCCCGTCATATGTCTTGAACATCCACTGTCCAAGTACCATATTGGTTAACCTTCACTGGGCATGGGATCCACGGCGCTCACCTGCATTTAAACAATTTTTGGTACCTAAATCAGTTTGGGTCCTTGCAGGTTAGTCACCTTAGGTACCCACACTTGCTTTACTCTCTTTTGAGGGTTAGCTTGTGCTTTGGGCTTCTCGACCTTTCTAAACTGTGAACTCTACTTGAATGCAGCTTCACAAGTGCAGCAGTGTGTGCATGAGGGGTTGCGACTCGCTTGAGACCATCCCATGCTCTTGCCTTTTTGCTTATATCTTGAAGCGACTCGCTTCGGATTAGCCTTAGGTTTAGAGACTAAATTAGGGTTTCTAGTCTTGGCAAGCGTCTCGCGTGGTTTCTTTTGAGCGGTCAACTTAGGGTTTTGACCCTGACTCGATTGAGAAACCTTTGGAGTTTGAAACGTCCTTTTGGGTGCTTCAAACAATTTCCCCTCAACGTAAGTGCGGTTGGACCATCTGCAATCCGACTCACGTGACACATATACATTACTTCTTTTCTTGAGAGGAAGATCCTTTGTCTCTAGTGTCTTGGGTTGAGACTTAGAAGCTTCAATAGAAGACCCTTTACCTTTTGATTGGTAAGCTTTAGCATTGTGAGTGCTAGGGACTGTTGAACTAAGCTTACCCTTAGATTCTTCCCTTGAAGCTATAAACATCTTCATGGGTTTCTTCTTAGGGTTCTCAAACGCTTTGCCTTTATGTTTGTTGGTGGTTACTTTGGAGGCAGTGGGCACATCCAAAGGAACTGATGGTGTTTTGTTAGAAGCAACAACTAAGACAGTATGCTTGGAAGGTCCACCCTCATATCCAAGGCCTCCCTTTCTCCCAAAAGATAGAAACGAGCTTTCTAGTGCTTGCCTAGCGAATGAGGCTTTGTTTAGATTAGCAACTAGACTGGATTGGGTTTGATACCTTCCTTCCAAGCTTTTATGCCTAGCAAAGAGATCCTCGAACTTACTAGTCATAGCCCTTAAATTAATCTTGACTTCATCAAGTTCAGTGGCTAGCTTTCAGTTCTCTCTCTCGCTATCAGACATAGCCTGTTTCAACACTTCGTGGTCTCTTAAGAATTTGTGATGCTTGTTAAGCAGCTCACTCCTTGTTGAGGAATGAACTTCCTCTTCGTGCTTGTGTGCCAATGTAATTGAATCGATAGGCGGATAGAAAAATACCTCTCCCGTGTCTTCATCGGTGAGCGCCATTAATCCAAGATCCTCTCCCTCGCTAGAGTTTAGATCAGTGAATGCATCCGAGTCGCTTGAGACTTCCTCGTTTGAAGCGACTGGTGACTCGCTTGCAACTAGCACTCGCCGGGGAGCTTCCCTTTTGACCTTCAATTCTTCACGTTCCTTAGCACTCAGCTTTGGGCAGTCAGACTTGTAGTGGCCCATTTTGTGGCAGTGATAGCACTCCACATCCATCATATCCCTTAATATCGACTTTGATGTTTCTTCTCGCTTTCCTTTTCCATCTCGAGCATCAGTGCTCTTTCCTTTGTACTGCTTGTAAAATCTCTTGTATTTCCCCACGCGTGAATTCATCTTGTTAAAATTCTTTGACAAGAATGTGTAGTGCTCTTCCAATTCTTCTCTTGACATTTTGGCAATCGTCTGGTCGCTTGGCGTTTCTGTAGCTTTGAAAGCGACTCCCTTTGAAGACGTAGGACCTTCGTCTTCATCATCCAGGCTCATTCGATTGAGATCAAATTTGTGAGCCTTAAGCTCAGAGAACAGGATCTCCGGTATGAGCTTCGATAAGTCCTTTGTTGCCAAGTATAACTCCTTCATGGTTTGCCATTTCCGTGTAAGAGCTCGAACAATTTTGAGATTGACTTCTTTGTCAGTGAATTCCTTGCCAAGAGAGATGACAGTGGCAATGATGTTGGTGACGCGTAGTTCGAAGGCGTCAATCGATTCTCCGGACTTCATTGTGAGGCTCTCAAACTCTCTCATCAGCACGGCAAGCTTGTTCTCCTTTATCTTGTCAGTGCCTTGGGAGATTAGGGCTAGGGTTTCCCACATCTCCTTCGCAGTAGTGCACTTCCTAATCCTGGGAAGATAAGCATCTGACATAGTGCTCTGCATAGTATGGCATGCTATACGATCTAGATTGGCGATCTTGAAGTCGTTAGAAGAGTAGTCTTCTTTCGCCTTATCCACGTACTCTTGTCTGACATGAGCTTCTCGGCCTTCTGCAGCTGGGACGTTCACTGAGATGGCCTTCTTGATCTCGATCGGTTCTTCTTTTATGACCTGCCACATTCTGTCGTGGATGGAACATAGAATACTCTCGACACGAAAGCTCCATGTCTCATAGCCTTCAATAGAGAACTGCGGAAGATTTGATGCACTATACGTAGACATGATGAACCGTCAGTAGTAATGCAGTAAGCGTGAGTGAGGGTTTTCATGCACTTAGGAAAAACGGATCGGTTCAGTGAGACAACATGAAGCGAGAGGGGACTCGCTTCAGGTATGCAAAGTAGTGGCTCGAAAGAACCCCTGCTCTGATACCACTTGTTGGTCCCGGTTTGATAGGGGATACACACGTAGAAGGGGGGGGGGGGGGGGGGGGTGAATACGTGAGTAAAAGTTTTTCAACTTCTTTTTGCCCTTATCTCAGAGTGACAAGTAAAGCGCTCGCTTCAATTACTTAAGACCTAGCTTCAAGCTAGATCTACAGTGGAAGCTTACTTCTCAACCTAAGCAAATGCTTGATCAAGAGTGAGGCTTACTTGTAGTGCGGAATTTAGTGAGCTAATATTTCCTAAGTATATAAAACTTCGTTTTAGTTTGTTTACGATGCAAGTGCAATATGAATAAACAAAGCAACAAACAAATGGAAAGTAGGGTTAGAGAGGTACGACACCGAGGTTTATAGTGGTTCGGTGGTAAAACACCTACGTCTACTTTGTTGCACGCGGCAATAGATTCTCTTCACTCAAGAATCTTGAGAATTATGGGTTCCTCAAAAACCAAGACTGGATCGAGCTTCACTCGCTTGGATCCGACACAACAACTGGGAGATTTTGGGTTCTCCACTCAGACCTAAACTGGATTAAGCTTCACTCGCTTGAATCCGACGAATGGGAGATTATGGGTTCTCCACACAAACCTAGCTTCGATTAAGCTACACACAATCGACGACTGTGCTAGCTTAGATCTAGACTCTATGATTGAGACTTCTACTATCGAGGAAAGTAGAGTCTTAGATCTTACGACAACCTTTCTTCTAACACAAAACCTAACACACAGAACTAGGGTTTAGGGTTTTGGTTTTCGACAAACACTCTAAATGAAGAACTCTTTACAATAGATGCAAAGATGGCTAGAGTTCTTCTCTAAGCTTTGGATATGGAATGGGCATAGATCTTTGAAGTGTGAAGGTTGCGGAGACGAGCTTCGATGAAACTGAAGCTCGGAGAACACTTTAACAAAAACTCAGAAGTTTGCTCGAAGGCTGGGAGTATTTGTTTGCAGTAGGCGCTGAAAGCTCAAGTAGTGTTCTACTCTTCTCCGTCTTCTACCTCCACTATTTATAGGCGGAGGGATGGGCAAGAGTCGTTTGATGGTTGGTGGCTTTGTCCCTCCTCCTCTCGACAGTACTTGCCTCGGCCAGCAACTTTTCAGACGCGCCAGTTTATCTCTTTGCTGAAAATGGCTAAGAGCCAATTTCAACAGTAACTGGAGCGGCCAGTACTGTTTCGGCATCCTTGTCGGCCTGGTGGTCAACTCCGGTGCTCCATTCTCCTATCGACACGTGAAGATACGCAACAAATGCGTCGATCTTCACTTGACTGAAGTTTAAACTCATTGTTTAAATTACACTACTACAAAAACGCACATAGACAACACCTATTAGACAACAGTTTTGTGTAATACCTGTTGTTATATCCCTGAAAAGTGTTGTCGTTTTAAAAACCGTTGTCTATGAGCGAAGGAGTGCGCTCATACACAACAGTGTTTGACGAACCATTGTTGTTTAATATTGTTGTATATAAAAATCACAACAGTTTAGTTTATTGTTGTCGTTTAGTGTTGTCGTAATTTATAACAACGTATTCGTTTAGTGTTTGACGAACCGTTGTTGTTTATTGTTGTCGTTTAGTGTTTTATGCTAATGTTGTTATTTAGCAAAAAAATCGATTTTGTTAAGAAAGAAAAAATATACTTAAAACTTTTTCCCCAATTTTTCCCCCAATTCCATCTACGCGCGCGAGACCCAGACCCCTTACCTCTCTCAATTTGTCCTTCGCTCCTCTCCTTCTTCACCACAATCGCCGCTCAAATCCTCGGCGGCGGCATCTGGATCGGCGGCGGCGTCGCCCCTCCGACCGCCCCGAACACCAACCGCGCCGCCTACATTGCCCTGTAGGCCTGGAAATCCACCATCACCGACTACCCGAACGGAATCACGACCGCGTGGGTGGGCCCCGACGTCTGCTCCCACAAGAGGATCTACTGCTCAGAGAACAAAGATTTCATGGGGAATCCCCTCCCGACAATCGTTGTCTCCATCGATCTCAACCGCGCGAACCTCCGTGGAACCCTACTTGCCGAGCACTCCCTCCTCAAGGACCTCGCCGCCTCCACCTCAACAGCAACCTCTTTAGCGGCGGCCTTCCGCTCTTCTTCTGCGAGATGCCGGCGCTCGCCGAATTGGACCTCAACAACAATGGCCCCTACCCTGCCGCCGTCCTCTACATCCCCAATTTGGTATACCTGGATCTCCGATACAGCAGCATCTCGACAGAATCCCTCAAGGACTCTTCAACAACCTCTTCGACTGCGAGATCCCGGCGAACCTGGGCAGCTTGTCGGCGTCGGCGGTCAACCTCGCCAACAACGGCTTCAGCGGCGCGATTCCGTTCAATCTAGGGTTCGCCGGGGTTTGTGCGTGTGCATTGGAAATTTCCATCTTGATGTCAGGTTAGTTCTGCTGACAGCTGAGATATGTTAGTTTGATGCTGATTTTTTCATTTTTCCATTGATTTTGCTTTGAATTAGTACTAGGGAATTCACAAATATTGTTTATTGGTTGTTTTACCATTTTAATTATTTGGATGAATTTGCTAATCTGATGGATGATTGCTTTGTTTACTTCTATGTTTTTATGTATGATTCGATTTAGTCAGATGAATGTAACTATTTCTAACCATTACATAATTGTAAGTTAGGCATATTAGCGACTGGGGCTTGGAGGTAATTTGGAGTTTAGTTTATCTTTTGAACTAACTTTTAAAAAAATGAATTCCTTGATCTCCTGCATTTATAAGAATCTACCTAATCATTTATAGAAAATCTGTTTGCATTGATTTTATCATGATTTCCGTGTCAAGGATCTTTGATGTTGTTGTTAATCATGGTACAATCACTGTGATATTTATATTTCAGATATCTCCAGTGGTTGATTGAAGATCAAGATTCTGATGACTCTCAGTTCCATACAACATATGTGCTCTTGCTTGCAAAATCAGCACTTGAAACTTTTGATGTGGAACCGTCAGCTCAAAATTCTGGGAATGAGATAAACGTGCTTGAGCATGGAAGAAGCATGATTTTTGATACTCCTGTTAGGGAAAGACTTCAGATATTCTTACAGTTATCAGCTCTATATGATGCAGTAGAGGTCTTAGATATGATTGAGGAGTTGGAACTTTGGCTTGAAAAGGTTGCTAATAATTCTCTCCTTACATAACCAAAAAATGTTCAATTCAGTATTTTTCCTTTGAGAAATAGATATACATGTTATCATCGGCATCTGATACAAAATCTTTATGTTACTCACACTAACTAATCTTGTTTGTATTACCTTTCGGCTGGCTATTCTCCATAGGAGGCTTGGGCAAGAAACACTTGTGCTAGATATTTTGGCATCGTAAGTTCTCACTATAATCAGAAGTATGATAGTTGACTTCTTCTTTTTCTTTTCTTCTTTCATAAAAATAAAACATGCAAGCATTTACATAGTCTGTGGTGCATCTGGGTATGTCCTTGATAAATACGGAGTACTTAATAATGACCTTCTAGTTGCTGTGATATAGAGCATAAAAGTAAGGAGATTGTAATCAAGTTTATCATGGTCCAGACACACGAGGTAATAATTTGAACTGTTTACTTTATTAGGAAACCGAAGAACTTTGAAGCTACTGAAAACTACTGTGCAGAGATTGGTAGACCATTGGTAGACCAGATGCTTATATGCAGTCAGTTATCTTTCTCTCTTTCTATTTCTTTGGTGTTTGGTCAGATTGCCTTACTCAAGGCGTAATTATTGTTTCTCCTTGATACCATTAGGTTGCTAGATATATATTTGGATCCTAAGGATGGCAGATAGCCCATGTTCAAAGTT
The DNA here is from genome assembly GCA_029379335.1 of Thymus mandschuricus. Taxonomy (NCBI): domain Eukaryota; kingdom Viridiplantae; phylum Streptophyta; class Magnoliopsida; order Lamiales; family Lamiaceae; genus Thymus; species Thymus mandschuricus. The sequence continues at coordinate 19,929,602 of CM057076.1, read as the reverse complement.
GTTGTCCGTCTTCTCCACAATCATGGAGAGATACTAGATCCTATGAAAGTGCTTGAGGTATAGGTTTGCATCCTGCTTCCCCATGCCTCTAGCATATAACGTCCCTAATAGAAATGTTGGATCCTTTTTTCGAGGCCTTGTTAATTTAGAAACAATTTATGAATCAATGATCGTAAAGCAGAAATTCTTGAACCAATTTTCGGAAGACTGTAGGTTCTTTCGGATTAAAATCAAAGACTTCTTTGAGCTATAGTCTTTAGACTTAAGTTCAGTGAGCCTCTTATGGTCTTATTAGTTTTTCTTCCCTCTCTCTTTCTGTCACTTCTATAGTTTGATTTCCTGGTTCTTGCTGCCTATGTCCTTGCATTTCTTTGTCTACTGATGTGATTCTAGACTTCTTGAAATTCAAAGATTTGTTTTCTGAAACTAGAAGTTAGCTCATATGATTTTGATATAATATGCAGTGATCTTTCAAATAACAAACTAACAGGGAAAATACCAATCAATGGATCGTTTCAGCTATTTACGCCTATCAGGTTTACAAAACTAGTACTATTTTATCTTTCAAGGTGGACATAGTGATTAAATTTTCTTTTATTGATGAGTAACTTCCTCTTCCTATCTGTCAGTTGTGCCAATAATCTCTTGGAACAGCTCCCGGTTGCTCCTCCTCCTCCAGTTCCACAGAACACCCCTTCTTCTTCTCAAGGATTGTTGACAAAAGCTGCGTAATTATTCATTTATTTTCCTTTATTTGCTCAAGTTGCTTTCTTGAATTTTAACTTTGTTTAGAATGGTTACAGTTTCTTTTTCTCATGGCTAGTGTTAAATAGTCCTATCTCTAGAAATATGTTACATCTTTTGATATCTTTAACCATTTCTTGTTTATAACAAAACAATCTTTTTTTCTTTTGCAGGTGATTAGTGTGTACAAAGCTCACTTCACGCAGCTGTCAAGAAGATCTATGCTGGTGGGCTGGAAGCTGAGAGAGAATTCGAGGTAATGCATATCCTGATCGCTGTGTTCATCGTCTCTCACTTAGTTAATGTAGTGTTAGGAAGTGGTCGTCATTGCTCATTTATCATCTTTGAATTGCAGAATGAGGTTGAGTCATTCAGCAAAATTCAGCATCAGAATATAGTCTCTCTTTAGTTATTCTCGATTATTGTAGTTATGCAAATATGTTATTACTATTACCACTCACTATAGTTTATACTTGTACTTATGTTGGTGGATGCACAAGTTTTTGAGATTTTGATAATTTTATTTGGCTTTCTCTTATTATTATTATTGGATTTTGTAGGATATGATTCTCCAAAGGAACTAAGAGAAGAAAGTCAAGACCGAATGTCGTTGTTCCCTTTAGATTAATGTTAACTTTGGCTACTTTGGTATCTTTTAAACTTGAAATCCTTTGAGGATTTTTAAAATTTTTTTTAATTGATCATGACTAGAACTTAGAGACCTTGTAATGGATAGTTGTATTAATTTGATATTCTTATTTATAATATTTGAAATTTATATAATCTGGTTTAATTTTAATATTAATTTTGTTGTTTTAATTATTTATATATAAAAATAGGTGTAATAATCAATAAAAACAACAACATTAAAATACACATATATGACAACAGTTGAACCACTGTTGTGGTATTTCACAACAACAACACGTCTACGACAACGGTTGAAACACTGTTGTGGTAATACATAACAACAACGGTACAACATACCGTTGTCTATGAGCGCGTATCTACGACAACACTGCCTAGGACAACGGTATGAAAATGACAAAGACAACGGTTATTACCCGTTGTCTATGTGGTTTTTTGTAGTAGTTAGAGCGGGAGTCAAGCTGTCGCTTTCTGCTAGGTGGGGGCTCGACGGGAGCTTGATAGATTCGTTGAATGGGAGAGCGTCTTCCCACTCAGCTCGTTCTACAACGGACTGGAAGATCAGCGAGATCTTCAGGCAAAAGTTGAACTTCCTCTTGATGGTGATCAGGGTGTCACCATCCTTATCCACGGAGGTCTTGAATTTTGCTGCTTCTCCTTTCATTCCAAGGACCAACAGCCTCCCCCAATTCACTGGGAGGTTGTTGTAAACAGCAATCAAGATCTTGAATTTGTCGTGGGTCATCTTGTCATTCGTCCCCTTTTGAGAGAGCAAGACCTTGTGGATCACATCAAATAGCAAACAAAACTCAGGTTTTAACCGAGTTCGTTGCATCCCCTTCATGTCGTAGGACACGACCTGATCTTCAATCGCCGGAAGAGTCATAGCTTGGAATGACTCCTCAAAAAGCTGGGAGGACATTTCGGGAAATATGTCCTTGCCAGTATCCTCCAGATTGTACGTCTTCAACACCGCCTAGAGCAGGTTGAAGGAATCGTCGGCGATGACGTTGTCGAAGGCTCGAACGAAGATGTCGTCGAGAGAGTCCTCTCATCCTCTTTTAAAAAGTGGCGATTTGACAACATGCATCTTTTCGAGGTGCGTGGGAGGTGAAAAGTCACGCGTGTGCAGAGGGACACGACAGTCAATGCCCAGTCGCAACTTTTCGTGTCTCACGTCCAGTCCTCACATTAATGCATCTCAATTGTCGAAGTATAAAACCCCAAAAAGGAAGTTTTGTTACACAAAAAGAGTAATCATTGCTTCTGACAATATCTTCTCCAATTGTAGTGTTTGGGTATATAAAGAATAAGAGCAGACATGTAAAATATATTAAATACCAAACATATTAAATGCCAATAATTGAAATAAATGCTCTAAAGGGAATTTAAATAAATGAAGAGACAGTGAGTGATACAACTCACTGCCTTTACATCCCCCTTGAGGGAGCAAGGTAGTTGTAATTTCTTACAACGGCCTTCTACACAGGTCGTGTAGACCAGCTCGTATCGTTCTGGTCAGGTAGTTGAGGGAGCCGGTTCTCCAGACTGATTGCAGTTTAACATGCCAAGCTTGACACACAGCATTTTGAAGTGCTCTTCTTGCAAGGTCTTGGTCAATATGTCAGCTCGTTGAATATCTGTGTGGATCTTTTCCACGATAACATTCTTCTTTTCAACATGATCACGTATGAAGTGATGTCTCACTTCATCATGCTTGTAACGAGAGTGAAGAATTGGATTCTGGGTGATAGCAATAGCACTCGAGCTGTCACAGAAGTAGGTACTTCTTTGACAATGACCTCATAGTCTTTGAGTTGTTGCTTCAGCCAGAGAATTTGAGCATAACATCTACCAGCTGCCATATATTCTACCTTGGTTGTTGATGTTGCTACTGATGTTTGTTTCTTTGAGAACCAAGATATCAGCTTGTTCCCTAGAAATTGACAAGTACCTGAAGTTGATTTTCGATCTAGCTTGCATCAAGCATAATCAAAATATGAGTAGCCAGTTAGTTCTAAGTTGTCATCTCTTGGATACCATAATCCAAGATTAGCAGTTCCTTTGACATAACAAAGAATCTTCTTGGCTGCTTCCATGTGTGATTCCTTTGGATTAGCTTGATAGCGAGCACAAACACCAACTGCAAAAGTAATGTCAGGTCTACTAGCAGTTAGATATAATAAAGAGCCAATAATACTCCTGTATTGTGTTATGTTGGCAGGTTTTCCTTCGAGATATTGATCAATCTTCCCATTTGCTAGCATTGAAATCTTAACAGGCTTGCTGTCTTGAATTCCAAATTTTGTAATAAGATCATGAGTATATTTGGTTTGACTGATGAAAATCCCTTCATCTAACTGCTTCACCTGCAATCCTAGAAAGAAATTCATTTTCCCCCATCATGGACATGTTGTATTTGTCCTTCATGAGGTTACCAAATTTTTCACAGAGCTTGGGAGATTTAGATCCAAAAATAATGTCATCAACATAAATTTGAACTAAAAGGATATTATCATTCACTTTGATAGTGAAGAGAGTCTTGTCAACTAAGCTGCGCTTGAATCCAAATTCTATGAGAAAGGTGGACAGCGTCTCATACCAAGCTCGTGGAGCTTGTTTGAGTCTATACACGGCCTTGTGTAGGCGATAGACCTTGCTGGAATCACCTTCTTCAAATCCAGGAGGTTGCTCGACATAGACTTCTTCTTCTAGAACTCCATTTAGGAATGCGCTCTTTACATCCATCTGGTAAACTTTGAACTATTGGTGAGCTGCATAGGCTAGAAACAATCTGATTGCTTCCAATCTTGCAACTGGAGCAAACGTTTCACCGAAATCAATTCCTTCTTGTTGACAGTAGCCTTTTGCAACCAAACGAGCTTTGTTTCTTTCAACTTCTCCAGATTCATCTCTCTTATTTTTGAATACCCATTTGACTCCAATAACGCCTTGATGATGAGGTCGATCTATTAGAGACCAAACTTCATTTCTTTTGAATTCATTCAGCTTCTCTTGCATGGCCTGAATCCAATCAGCGTCTTGTAGGGCTTCACTTGCATCTTTTGGCTCAATGAGAGATAGATAGCAGCTTAGGAGGGCACTTTCTCTGTGCATCCTTCTTGTTCTCACTCCTTGGTTTGGGTTCCCAACAATGAGCTCTTGTGGGTGATCATCCACCCAGCGTCTTCTTCATGTTTGTTCCTCTTGGGATATGACAGACTCTTATTCTGCAGCGGTTTCCTCAAACTCTGGATGAGAGGTAGTTTCCTGTTTTTGAGTGAAAGGATTAAGCTGCTCCATTTGATTTTCCAGATCAGCAACAACCTCAGTTTTTAATACTGAGTTAGAGGGATCAGCTTGGTTATTTCCAGCTGATGTATTACAGCTTGATGTAGGAACATCACTTGCATCACTTCCCCCTTGCTGTGTGATCTTTGGATCAGATTGATCCTCTTTGTTTTAATCGGTTGGACTCCAGATCAACAGGTCTTTGATGAGATCGTTCTTTGATCTGTTGAGCTCATCCTCTTTGCCTGTATTTGTATCTCTGTACAAGCAACCAGATTCATCAAACACATCATGAGGTGTTACCTCCACAGTGAGAGTTCTCTTATTATAGACTCAAAAGGCTTTGCTGATCTCTGAGTATCCTAAAAATACTCCTGGATCTGCCTTGCTTTCGAAGGTCTTTAACTGAGATTTCCCATTATTGTGAATGTAACACAGACATCCAAAAGCTTTAAAGTACTTTAACCTGGGGAGCTTGTTATTCCACAGCTCGTATGGAGTTTTCCCATGTTTGGTAGTGATAACTGACCGGTTCTGGGTGTAACAGGCTGTGTTAACAGCCTCTGCCCAGAACTTCATTGGAAGCTTAGTTTCTTCAAGCATTGTTCGAGCTGCTTCTTTCAAGGATCGATTTCTCCTTTCAACAACCCCATTTTGCTGAGGGGTTCTTGCTGATGATGTTTGATGATGAATTCCATTTTTCGTACAATAATCCTCGATCATTGAATTGAGAAATTTTGTTCCTCTATCTGATCGAATAGATATGATAGAATTTTCTTTTTGATTGCACAGCTTGTTGAGCAACGCAGGCAGCTTCTCCAAAGTCTCCTTTTTCTTGAATAAGAAAATAACCCACGTAAATCTAGAATAATCATCTATAACTACGAGAGCATATTTTCTACCATTTATACTCAGGGGAGTGACTGGTCCAAAGAGATCCATGTGGAGAAGCTCCAATATTCAACTTGAGGCTTGAGAGCTTATGGTGGGAAAGGAGGCTCTTGATTGCTTCCCAGCTTGACATGCATTGCATACATGGTCTTTGTCGAATATCTGATCGGGGAGATCGTTGACCAATTTGTTGCCTGCCAGCTTGTTGATGGCTTTGAAATTTAGATGGCTCAGTCTCTTGTACCATTGCCAACTAGCTTCTGAATTGGCCTTTGTCACTAAGCAGGTTTTCTTTTCATCAGCCCATTGGACTATGTATAATTTGTCCTGCATGACTCCGGTAAGGAGGGTTTCTCCTTCCTCATTTTTCACAAGGCATTTGTTAGTAGTAAATTCTACTCGTTTACCACTCGAGCAAAATTGAGAGACTGAAAATAGATTATGATTAAGACCTTCAACAAAAGAAACATTATGGATAGTGGTTTTACCAACATTCAAATCTCCATATCCTTTTGTTTTTCCTTTGGAGCTTCCTCCAAAAGTAACTTGAGGTCCATCTCGCTCAAGGTAGTTTGACAGCAGCATCCTGTCACACGTCATGTGCTTGGAGCATCCGCTGTCAATGATCCATACAACTCCTCGAGCTGCTTGGCTCCTTCGTAGAGCCTTTCCTACCTGCAGTTAAATTATCTTAGCAACCCATTTGAGATTGGGTGCTACGTCTGATGTTGTTGTTGTGGATTGAACAGCCTTGGCCTCCAGACTTTGATCATAGGCTTGCTTCTATCCGAGGGAGTGGAAGTGGCAGTCCGTTTCTTTGTGCTTGGTCTGGTGGCTCTTTTGCTCTTCTTGGCTTGATGAGTGCGCCTATACTAAGATTGGTAGTACGGCTCATCATAGTAGAAGGATTGATGATGCCATTGTTGATATGCAGGCTGTGGATAGCACATGCATCCTTGTGATTTGATGGAATGGTAGTGTTGTGGATGAAAGACCTTCTGATGTTTTGTCTTCCTGGTACCTCCCTGACGATCAGCTGGTTTGTTTTTAGGAATCTCCCTCTTGAATTGTTGAGCTCCTTTAATCTTCTTGTCTCCCAGCTGGTTGCCTTTGTGATTCTTCAGAAGAACGGCCTTTGGTTGACTTAAAGGATTCTTCAAGCTTACCAATTTATCTGGAATCAGCTTGTGATCCTGATCTGGTACCTTCATTTGTGGCTTTGTGAAGATCACTTTATTGCTTACTGGGCCTTTTCCAGTAGGTCCAGTATACCCCAGACCACTTTTGTTCTTTGAACTTCTCTCCATGGCCTGCACTTCTTCCAGCTTCTTTCCACTTTTCTTTAGCTGGCTCAATGTTATCTGCAGCTTCTGTTCCTTGATAACCAGTGATTCATGTCTAATCACTAAGTCTGTAAGCTTGGAGGTGAGGCTGTGTATCTCAGCATCTTTTGATTTTAGATCTTCATTCTTCTCAAGCTCTTTGTCCTTCAAATTCTTTTCTTTTTGAGTTAGAATATCTATTTTCGATTTCAGATACTCTATCTCCCTTTCCTTTTCAGCATCATAGGGAGCAAATTTCTCTTCTAGAGCAATTTTGAATTTTCCATTTTGAGCTATGAGCTCTGCATTATCCTTGACAACCTCCTCGAATAGCTCAGCTAGTTCAGCATATTCCTTCATATGTTCTTTGATCCTTTCCCAAGTCTCTGCCTCGGATATATCTTCTTTCTCATCTGCATTTTCATCGTCAGAGAAAGATAATTGAACAGTTTGAGGAATTACCTTTGATGATTCAATTTTTGAGGTTGTTCCAGATGAGTCTCCTACGAAGCTTTCTTCTTCGTCCTCATCTTCAGAAGCAATATATCCCTCATTATCGCTCGTTGAGCTGTCAGAGAGATGAGCTTCTTGAGTGGCTTCTTCAGCTAGCAGAGCAGCTCGTTGTTCTTTGAGCTTCTTGTCTCGCTTAGCACAAAGTTCTTCTCTTTCTGCCTTGGTTAGGTCAGGGCAATCTGTTTTGTAATGACCTGACCTACCACAACCAAAGCAAACACCCTCAGGTGTATTAGAGGAATTGAATTTTGAGGGCTTTGCATCGCTCTTCTTTCCAGAGCAATCATCATTTCGGTTTGAGTAACCTCGTTTGTTATCTCGATAGAGTCTCTTGTATTTTGAGACTTTACCAAGAAGCTTTTCATTGCTTTTTGAGAACATGGCTACATCAATAGCCAGTTGGTCAATTTTCTTGACCAAAGCCTCATTAATGGGTGAGGCAGATGTTTCTTTATTCTCATCTGCCTTGAAGGCAGCATCCTTCTCTTTCTATTCATCAGCCTTTTTAGATGATTGAGGCTGTGAAGATCCATGTATTCGAATCATCTCATATTCATTTCCGATTAGAATATCAAATAATTCTTCGGTAGAGAGAGTGTTAAAATCAGATCGAGATGGAAGTAGAGGTGAGTATACATGCCAGTTGGCAGGTAGAGCTCTTGTAACTTTCAAATTTTTCTCTCGTTGAGAATATTTGTTTGATTTCAATGCCTCTACTTCGAGAACAATTTTAGTGAATCGAGTTTTCATCGATTCAATGTTTTCATTTTGCAACATTTTGAAGTCATCAAATTTGCTGCATGCAATTGATAGCTTGTTCTCTTTGATCTCTTCAGATCCCAGGCTTATGGACTTGAGAGTATCCCACATCTCTTTTGATGTTTCGAGATTTCTGATTTTTGAAAGGTAGATACCTTTCACAGTGCTAGAGATGAGGGATGAGGCCTTTGGCAAAATTATCAAGCCCAGCCTCTTTTCTTTCTTAAGTAGTGTAATCAAGGGGATTTTTGAGTTTTTTTTTTTATAACCAGCTTCACCAGGTGAAGTCCCAGTGATTTCAACTTTTTCCTCATAAATAGGAGAAGGTCCTTCCTCAATGACCTTCCACACGAGAATATGATGTGCTTGTAGGCACATCCTAATTCGAAAGCTCCAGTCCTCATAGCCTTGGACTGAGAAGTCCTCACACACTCGTATCAATGAGGATTCCATGATTATGATATGAAATGAATGAAAAATGATTTTACTAAGGATCGGTTCTAATTGACCAAAAACTTTGAAAGAGTTTTTAGTATGCAAAGCAGCAGCCAAAAATAACCACTGCTTACTAAGGATCGGTTCTAATAGACCAAAAACTTTGAAAGAGTTAGTTGGTGTATGGGGGGGGGGGGGGGGGGAATACACCAATAGCCAACCATTTTTCGAATTTAGAAAACAAACTGTCTTTACGAGGAACTAGCTGGTCAAGCAGTCCTTTACAGAGATAGACAGGTTGATCTATCAAGCTTGTGGATACAACAAGCTTGATCTATCAAACTGTCAAAGCGGAATGTGGTGGATAGGTTGAGCTAGATAACCCTTTATGTAAAATCTTTTACAACCTTATGGAGAGGCTGTTGTATGCTGTGAATGTATGAACAGTTTATCAAATATGAAAGCGAATAAAGAGAGTAGAGAACATAGAGTATTATTACGTGGTTCGGATGTGACTATCCTACTTCCACAGTAGATCAAGCTCGATCTACGAATCCCTTTACTTTTGGATTCTACTTCTCTCTTGTTTATACTGACTGAGTATCAGTTTCATACAACATACAATCTTCGATTTACAATCGAATAAACAGTGTACAATCGCGACTATACTAGCTTATCACTAAATATATGAGAGAGGGTACAGGGTGCTTGATGCACAGTAAACGCAACAAGCTTGAGGTATAACAATGGTGAAATTCTCTATCTTCAACACTTGGGAAAGCTCTAGGATTTTCGAGTGTTGAATGGATGTGAACTTTGAGAGAATTTCTTGCAGCGATTCGGCTTGAAAGAGTAAAGAGTTTCCTGTGCTCAAACCATTGTTGTCAAAGGCTTTATATAGGTGTAGTTCAAAAACTAGCCGTTGTGAGTCCTGCAAAATATAGCCGTTAGAAAATAACTGACGTGGCATAGAGCCGTTGCAGATTTGACTCAGCACTTCGAGTGGGTCCAGACAGCTGGCAACAGAGGTGGCAGCTATGTGGAGGGAGGTTGATCTAACTTAAGTGATCAACAGCCTGTCTTCGGCAGCTAGATGAAAGAGCTCTCAAGAGCCTGGCCGAAGAACCTTCAAAGCATGAATAATGGAGAGCTAGTTGACCTTTAATATGTGAGGCTGTTATAGACAACGACCTCATTCGTTAAGGAGAACAGACTCTATTAGAATAGATGAACATAATATCATGTCGTGCAATGCCTAAGTGTGGTTTTGAAAAACATCATCAAAATAACTGCAGAGGGTTCCCAACAGATGGAATGCCTAGGAAGCTTCCATTCATAGCACTTGGCATCAATTCATACCCATATCACTTGATTTCATCTCATATGATTCCTAGGAAGAATTAGATGGGTTGGATGATAGTTGGTAGGTTTTCTTAGACTAAAATGAGCTATTTGGAGTTGGTAGGGCATTTAAAGGCTTAGAAAGCATTTATTGTTTTATTGATCTACTTGTTGATCACCCTAGTAAGATAGGTTAACATATATGTTATAAGAGACTATTCACGGTGGATTAAATTGGTTTGAAGCATCTAGATTCGTAAGCCCTCATCATAATCACATCGGAAGTTACTTGGATCCATGCCTTTATTACTTGAATTTCCATTTGTTTACTTTCTAGTTTCATTTACTTATTGCATGTTTAAGTTTGTCATTTACTTACTTCATTGCCTAGTTTAAAGAAAACACCAAACCAAGTTATTGTGCTCAAATAGGATAATAGAGACAAGACGAACTACTTGATTATCTCTCGACACATTCACTCCTTGTGTTCGATACTCGGACTTCTCTATTTCGATATTATTGCTAGGTTAGAAATAGCCTAGTCAATTTTTGGCGCCGTTGCCAGGGAGTGAATAGATTAATGATCAGTAGATTGTTTAGTTTCTTGTTGCTAATTTGAGCTTGTTTTATTTTTATAGTTAGGATGGTATTGTGCTTGTTGATTCAAACATTTTATTGGACTATTTTTGATTTCTTTATTGGTGTGCTTGATAGGTACACACTTCAAAGATCCAAGGTTAAACATGTGGAACCTTTCATTTTGGATTATGAGAAGGGAGAAAGAACTTCCAAAGAGCAAGATGTTGAATTCAATCGAGAAGTGGAAGTTCTTAGGAAGCAATTGGAGGTTATGGAAGCAAGAATGGACAAGCAAAGGAGAAGAACTCAAGAGGTTCAATTAACTCCTATAATTGAGATATTCCAACCTCCAAAGGAAAGTTATCAAGGAAGAGAATGGGGCACGATAGATGCACCCAACTTTGAGCTTAAGCTGAGTTTGATTCATTTGGTTCAAGCAAATCAATTTGGAGGAGAAGTCACCGAGGACCCAAATGATCATCTATACTCATTCCTCGAAATTTGTGATAGCCTCAAGATCGAAGGAGTGCCTGTTGGGAATTGTTAAGGACAAACATGTTAAGGGGGAACCTATAAGGGACATTCTTATTGTTTTGATTTGATCCCAAAACCCCCAAGTGTCCTATTCTCAAGCGACCCATTTTAGATGTAGATAATAGGTTATAAAATTTTCTAAGCCTATACTGTTAGGATCGCTTTATTTTACTATAGTCTCTTAGATTTTAGACCGCAGAAAATTCAAGTGAAGGCCACTCGCTTGAGTGTGTTTTCCAAGCGAAGCGAGTCTACCGAGCCGAAGTGAAGCGTGCCGAAGAATAGCGAAGCGAAGCGAGCACTACAGTGGAATCAAAGCGAGTCCACCAAAGTGAAGCAAAGCGAGCGCTACAGCGAAAGTCAAAGCGAGTCAAAATTTACTTAAGCAATACTCGGAAATTTTATTTTCCAAAGTAGACGCTTCAAGTATTACCCAAAGCGACTCGATCAAAGCGGACGCTACTACTTCAAAGCAAAGCGAGCCACTACCTACCAGAAAACGACAACACAATTCCCGCTCCGTTTTTGAACTCTAGTCAACTAGAGATCTTATCATTAATTACGAGATCTCCACGGGTCGAACGCCGAGAGGAGCAGAGGAGTTGACTGCTAGGCCGACAGGGCGCCGCAACAATACTGGCTCGCTCCAGTTACTATTAAGATTGGAACTTAGCCAATTTCGGAAAAGAGCCAAAACTGCGCGTCTGAAAAGCAGCCAACCTGTGCAAGGACTGTCGAGAGGAGGAGGGACAAGGCCACCTACCAAGCAACGGATCTCGGCCAACCCTCCGCCTATAAATAGTGAAGGATGAAGACGAAGAGAAGTAGAACACTACTTGAGCATTCGAGCGCCTACTGCTAACAAACACTCCCAGCTTTCTAAGCAATCTTCGAGTCTTTTTTCCAAGTGTTCTCCGAGTTCCAGTCTCATCGGAACTCGTCTTCGCAACCTTCACAACTAGAATTCTAAGCCCATTCCATAACTCAGCTTAGAAAAAGAGCTCTAGCCTATTTTACACTTACTGTAAAGAGCTCTTCATAGTGTGTTCGTCGTAAACCAAAAACCCTAACCCTAAGTTCTGTTCATTAGGTTTTTGTGTTCGTCGTTAGGTTGTTTCGATCCAAGGCCCTACTTTCATCGATTGTAGAAGCCTCGATCATAGAGTCTAGATCCAAGCTTGCACTTACATCGTTCGTGTAAAGCTCGATCGAAGCTAGGCTGTAAGGAGAGCCCGCAATCTCCCTGTCGTCGGACTGAAGCGAGTGAAGCTTCTAGTCCAGTTTAGGTCTTAGTAGTGAACCCGTAATCACTGCGTCTGTCGTCAAATCCAAGCGAGTGAAGCTCGATCTCGACCAGGCTTTTGAAGAGCCCGTAATCTTCAAGTTCTTGAGTGAAGAGAACAGTTGCCTTGTGCAACAAAGTGGACGTAGGAGTTTCATCTCCGAACCACTATAAATCTCTGTGTCGTATCTCTCAAACCCTAAACTCTTTATTTTCCTTGTTTGATTATACATTGCACTTGCATCTAAACAAACATAACTTGGAATTTTAAATACTTAGAAAAGATTTAGCTCACTGAATTCCGCATCTAGAGTAAAGTCTCTCTCTTGATCAAGCTCTAAGCTTAGGTCAAGAGAATCGTGATTACTTTAGATCTAGCTCTCGGCTAGGTCTTTGTATTTCAAAAGAGCACTTTACTTCATACTTTGAGTTATGGAAAAGAAGTTGAAAAACTTCAAAATACGTATTCACCCCCCCCCCCCCTCTACTTATTTTTCCTATAACAAACCGGGACCAACAAGTGGTATCAGAGCAGCGGTTCTTTCGAGCCTCTGCTTTGCATATCCGAAGCGAGTCCCCACTCGCTTCACGTTGTCTCACTGAACCGGATCCTTTTTCCTAAGTGCTTAAAACCCTCACCCACGCATACTGCATTTACTGCTGATAGTTTGCTATGTCTACATACAGTGCATCAAATCTTCCACAGTTCTCTATCGAAGGATATGAGACATGGAGCTTTCGAGTCGAGAGCTTTCTCTGCTCCATCCACGACCGGATGTGGGAAGTGATAGAGGATGGACCAATCGAAATCAAGAAATCCATCTCTGTGAACGTTCCAGCCGCCGAAGGCCGCGAAGCTCATGTTAGACAAGAGTACGTCGAGAAGGACAAAGACGAATACAATGCTAACGACTTCAAGAGTGCCAACCTTGACAAGATCGCACGCCATACGATGCAAAGCACTGTATCGGATGCCTACCTTCCAAGAATCAGGAAGTGTGCGACGGCAAAAGAAATGTATATATGAAGCTTGGCTTAAGCCTATACGCCTGATCACAGTATCTATATATGAAGCTTGGCTTAAGCCTAACATCCTCTTATGGCGATCTCGGATCACCTTGATCCCTAGGATGTAACCTGCTTCTCCCAAGTCTTTCATCTGAAGCTGTTCATCAGACAACCAATCCTTTACGCCTGATAACACGTTCACATTGTTGCCAATGAGAAGTATGTCATCTACGTATAGTACTAAGAATACCACGCTTCCGTCCGAACTGAGCCTGTAAACAAAACTTTCGTTTACACACTGGACAAATCCAAAGGATTTTATCACTCCATCAAAATGAATGTTCCAGGACCTGGACGCTTGCTTAAGTCCGTACAAGGACTTCTTAAGCTTCCAAACAAGATGCTCCTGGCCATCTCTCACATAACCTTCTGGTTGGCGCATATAAATGTCCCTACCTTTTTCAAGGTACCCGTTCAAGAACGCAGTCTTGACGTCCATTTGCCAAACCTCTAGGTCTAAATGTGCCACCATGGACAAGAGTATTCTGACGGACTTAAGCATGGCAACCGGCGAAAATATCTCATCATAGTCAATTCCCTCTCTCTGAGTGAATCCTTTCGCCACCAATCTAGCTTTGAAGGCTAAAACCTTCCCGTCAGGTCCTCTCTTTCTCTTGTACACCCACTTGCAACCGATGGGTTTTACCCCATCCGGCAGCTCCGCAAGGTCGTACACGTCCATGTTAACTATGGATTCTATCTCCGAATCCATAGAAACTCTCCAGGAATCTGCATCCTCGTCCTCCATCGCTTCCTTGTAAGTCCAGGGGTCGATCTCATCATGTTCGATACCCGAGAGTAGTTCAGTGGATTCTCCCACGAACATGAAACGGTCTGGTTGACGAACAACCCTCCCACTGCGACGAAGTGATGGTGGAGATACAGTATCGGATAAGGGTGCAATTAGTGGTATAACCTCTTGTACACTCGGCTGCTCTGGAATACTGGCTACTGCTGATGCTCGCAACTCATCGAGCATTATTTCACTACTTGTCCGATGGTTACTAATAAAGTCCTCCTCTAGGAATCAGGCATTAGTGCTCACAATGACCTTCTGATCCTAGGGACTATAGAAATAACCTCCTTTCGTTCCCTTTGGATATCCTACAAACAGCCTAACCTCTGTCTTAGACCTCAATTTGTCGGCCTCCTTAGTCAGCACGTGTGTTTGACATCCCCAAACCCGAATATGACCCATGCTGGGCTTACGCCCTATCCATAATTCGGAAGGAGTTTTAACTGTCGACTTTGTAGGTACTAGATTGAGGAGATAACCTGCTGTTTCCAAGGCATATCCCCAGAACGAAATTGGCAAGGATGCATAGCTCATCATCGATCTCACTGTATCTAAAAGAGTACGATTCCGTCTCTCAGCTACACCGTTCTGTTGGGGAGTTCCGGGCGTAGTTAACTTGGATGAAATCCCATTTTCTGACAAGAAAGTTCAAAATTCAGTTCCGAGGTACTCGCCACCTCTATCAGAGCAAAGTGACTTGATACTTCTACCCGTTCTCTTCTCCACTTCCGCTTTGAATTCCTTGAATTTATCAAAGCACTCGGATTTCTTGTGGAGTAGGTAGATGAAACCGTATCTCGAGTAGTCATCGATAAACGTGATGAAATACTCATAACCTCCTCGAGCTTGAACGGACATCGGTCCACACAAGTCAGAATGAACCAACTCTAAGAGCTCTTGAGCTCGATATCCTATGGACTTGAAAGGTCTGGTCACCATCTTTCCTTCCAAACATGATTCACACGTCGATAAAGGTTCTATTTGGAAATCCAAAACACCTTTTTTTATCAACCTTTGAATCCTCTTTTGGTTGATGTGACCCAATCGTAAGTGCCATAATAGAGTTTGGTTCATTTGAGACGGATTTTTCCTCTTTTTAGTATTCAATGATGAGGAAGCATTAAAAGAAGAAGAACCATTCATAGGACAAGTAATGATATAGAGAGACCGGGACAATGTGCCAGAAACTATAACTTCATTGTTTTTCATGATAGAAACGCCTCTATCAAAAACAACTGAATATCCGTAAATAAATAGTTTCGAAACAGAAATCAAGTTTCGCCTATAAGCAGGCACATATAAAACGTCTTTCAAAACCAAAACAGTACTATCAAACGATTAAATGAATATCTCCAACTGCGACAGCTGCAACTCTCGATGCATCGCCCATGGAGATGGTAATCTCGTCATCACTCAGTTCCCTTGTCTGCAGAAACCCCTGCAAGGAGTAACATACATGATCAGTTGCTCCCGTATCTACTACCCAAGTCTGGGTAGAACTTGCAGCTAAGCATGTTTCAGTTACATATGTGAATGATGCACCAGAATTCTTCTTCTTTAGAGGGCAGTCAGCCTTCCAGTGTCCTGTCTTGTTGCACTTGAAGCACTTGCCTTTCCCCTTAGACTTTTCACCGCCTTTGGTAGGCTTACTACCTTTACTCCCACTGGTGCTAGCCGCTTTCTTTCGTAACCACGGTTTCTTCTTGATCCCACCTTTCGGTGCAAAAGAAGACGCCTTCACTGATGATAGTGCCGTGGCACCCTCGCTCATCATGGCTTCGGCACTCACCAAGCCATTAAGAAGTCCGTTCTGAGTGTACTCCTTCTTGTTCGTGACTACATTCAGACGGAAATTCTCGAAGGTCTTTGGAAGCGTATGGAGTATCATATCGATCTTGGCTTCACCATCGATACCTCCACCGAGCTCTTCCAATTCATTCTGTGCGTGCATCAGACTCAGAACATTATCATGCACAGAAGTTCCTTCCGTCATCTTTGTGGTCATGAGTTTCCTCATGGCCTCAAAACGGGCAGCTCTGTCCTTCTCTCCAAAGAGTTCCTTGAGATTGAACATAATGTCAGATGCTTTCACAAAATTCTTGTGATCTAACTGCATCTAACTTGACATAGAAGTCATGATGAAACACCTTGCCATATCATTGGCCTTGTGCCATCTCTTATGTTCATCCCTCTCAACATCAGTGGATTCCTCCGTCAAGGGAGCAGGTTCAGGAGTTGTGAGTACAAAATTGTACTCTTCCGCAACCAAGACATACTCAAGATTTCGTTTCCATTCCAAATAATTGGAACCAACGAGAGACTTTGAAGTGAGAACATTATCAACGGGCCTAAAGTTATATCTGAAAAAGCAATAAACACGTAGACACAAGTAAGAATAGATCATACATCAATTCGTAACGAAAATTA
This sequence comes from Thymus mandschuricus, assembly GCA_029379335.1. Classification (NCBI taxonomy): domain Eukaryota; kingdom Viridiplantae; phylum Streptophyta; class Magnoliopsida; order Lamiales; family Lamiaceae; genus Thymus; species Thymus mandschuricus. Next base: position 19,912,972 of record CM057076.1, on the reverse strand, counting down.
TTGTAACCTTTTGATAAACCAATAATTTTGAAACCTTCAACAACCCAAACAATGCGGATCGCAAGCCACGTTCGTGTGGACGTTTACGCTCCCACTGTTCGACCAGATACTCGGATCTTTAACTCTACTTATCTTGCCAAAACCTATCCTTATGGCAAATAGAGCTAATAGTTGAACCTTACTAGACCATATTAGATTAGAAAAGGGACTTCGTTGGGGAGTTGTATTCTAACTAATATCTAAGCTTTTAACCACAATCTTAGCCTAACTCGGAAAAAGCACTATTTTCCTTAAGCTATCTTTGTTCAAAAACCAACTCCAGAGAAAACCGTAGTTACTATTCCGAGCAAGCCACGTTAGTGTGGACGTTTACTCAGAAAAGCTCCCACTTCTCATTTTGGTTAGAACATTTTTGTTAAGAAACCCTAAGTCTGGCGAACTCGTCTGATACGATGTGCAAGCCACGTTCGTGTGGACGTTTACACACTCACCAAACCTCACCTTAAGGTCAGTTGTGGAGGTCTTAACATTTTCTATACCAAAAATGTTTTTATCTGCTTAGTATTTTTCTTTCAAAAGGTTGTCGACATGCTCGATCACGTTGTCACATAATCCTAAGGATAATTTTCTCAACGCAGCAAATAAACCATGCTCGCAGAAAATTAAAACATGCTTATATTGACAATCCTAAAACATGCTTGACTATGCGCAATTTAATTCACCTTGACAGGCAAGACATGCTATAATAATTTAAATTGCATCCATAGCATGCTTAAGAAAAACGAGATAAAAACAAAAATAAAACTCGCTTTTCGTGGTGTGACGACCCGTCTAATCTATTACAAAATAGAAATTAAATCCGAAACAGTCTTCGGTCTTGAATAAGTCCTCCGTCTTGATCTCCTGTTTCTCCCCAAAAATAAATAAATTATTTAAAATTTATTATCTAATTTTCGTTGCCATTGGGCTTTTCTATCCGAGATTGGGCCCACACCACATGGCCCAATTCTCTCGAATAAGCCCAAACCGCGCTCGTTTCACTCTCATGGGCCCACGAACCCAAAACCGGACCTAAAATGGCCCGAGTTCGTGACTGGGCCCGAGCCCGAACGCAGGAGGCAGCCCGTAACACGAACGGGCAGGGCTAGAAACCCTAGGCCCGCTCGCGGGCTAGGGCACGGGTGCGCAAGGCTGCCCGCGCCGCGACCGACGGCGTGAGGCACTGCCGCCAGCCGCCTCCGCCTCCCTGGTGCTGCTGCCGTCCCTGGCCGTCATCCTCCACCGGCGACATGGCCAGCCGGTGTCTGGAGAACAGCCCGCGGCGTCGAGCCCTTGATAGGGTTCCGCTGCGACTGTTTCCGCCTTCTGCCGCCGTTACATCCGCCGGCGACGTCCGCCGCGGCCACCACTGCTGCTGGCTGATGTCGTCGTGCCTCCGCTGTGCTGCTGGACCCTTCCCGTCGCCGTTGCCGTCGCCAGCTGCCGCTGCAAATCGCGGCAGAAACCCTTGGAGGGTTCCGCCGCGGCTGCTGCTCCTTCGGCGCTGCCTCGCTGCCTCCCGACGACCTACTGCTGCCAATGACGCTCGCGGCCACGTTGAGTCCGGTGCTGGACTCCGTGGTCGCCGTCGTTGGCCCTCATGCAGTCCACGGCGTCTGCCGCGGCGTTGAGCCCTAATTAGGGTTCTGCCGTGGCGCCGTTCCCGCCGTCGCGCGCTACCGCAGCCGCTCCCGACCTGCTCCGCCTATCTCCGACGACGTGCAGGCTCCAGCAGCCTGCTGGAGCCACGTCGATCACCGGAGGAGAAGAAGGCAGCCCCATTGGGCGACTCGCACGCGCGTGCAGTGGCGCGTGTGATTCACGCGCCGCCCCGTGCGACGGTGCCCAGCTGGTGCTCGTCTCCTTCGTTCTTCACGCTCTTCGTCTCGTTGCAGCAATTACATAACGAAAAACTAACTATCTATGCCTAATCTAGATCGCACCTTATTATCTCGCGATCAAAATTACTTATCTATGTCAAATCGGCCCAAAAAACAACAAACACAACGAAAATCGACATCCTAATCGATCTAACATGCATAATAATCGATAATTACTCAGATAGAGCCGAAAATCTGATCCTTGGCTCTGATACCAACTGAAGGAACCATATCTGATCGGTGAAGATCGGTTCGCCCGAGGATCTATTTCAGATATCTAACTATCGATATAAACCTATCATGCTCCTATGAATTAAGTGCGGAATCATAGGGGGTTATAGATCGATTACCTGAAGAATTAGAGAACTCGCGAATAGATCTTCTGATCTGTATCCCTTCTAGATTCTGACGTTGGATGGACAACGAACTTCGAAATCAGCCACGAAAAACGGGATCCCCACCGAACTGCTACTGCCCGGCGCGTGTCTCTCTCTCTCTAACCCTAGCCTCCCTTTCTTGTTCAGAATATTTAAGTGCACTCGATTATTCTGATTCTTAGGTCTGAACAAGACCTTGAGGGGGTATATATAGAGGAGACCAAGTGAGACTTGGGCTTAAGTTGCAGGCAAGGCCTGCAACACATGGACTAGGCGTCCATTAGCAGAGTTGGCGCCCCATACTGGGCCCAACTGTGTGGTGGCCCACTTATTCCTTATACTGTGGCCTATTGAGCTTTTTGGGCCAGATCAGGGATCTGCTAGCTGGTAAAACCGAGGCCTCCCAATGGCTAAATTCTCCATACTCAGCCCAGAGTATAATTTAGTCCATAAGTACTAAAACATTCCACTAGAGTAATAGTAATGAATTACCTGTTTTACCCCTGTTGAGTTCAGGGCTAGTATTAGACTTAGCGACCCCCATATTTAAGATATCCCACATCCATTGATTAACTTAGAGCTTCTGACTGCTCGTGTTATTCAACTTCTTTATTCCTGAGTAGTACCATTCATTCCTTATTCATCATACCGAAAACTAATCCACCTGCAGGGTTTGGTATGATAATCCTTAATGAATTCCTCAGGGGATGTGATCAACCTGTTCTACCAGGATATGGTGCTCTGTTGCAGTTGCACTAAGAGTCGTACTAGTTGTAGTTGCTTCCCAAGATACGGAGCATATTGAGTTACAGATATTCTGAACTCTCACCCATGGTAAATCAAAGAAGCAGACTACAACTATACACCCTTAGGACTCAACTAGAGTTAAGGTTCATCTTAAGTCACCGAGGTCTTGATTCTTTCTACATTCGGTCAGAATAGAAGAATACACCTCACCATGATCCTATCAGTACACGCACGTACTAGTATAGACAAGTAACCAAGACAAGCTACTTATGCAGCCTATACTACAGCCTAAACCGACAGTTATATCCAGAACTGTCTCAACTGTGATACCCTTTTATATCTCGTGAGGAACCGGCAACTATGGTCTTCTGTGATCTACAACACACCATAAAGCCTACAACTTTGAGATAATGGACAGATGTTTGATGCATAGATAACAATTCATACTTAATCAGATAGAAGATTGTTAGTGGCTTTGGACAACACATGCATACAAGTTAAAAGGCCTGCTTTCTAGTATACAAATCCATCACTCACGTCCCAGATTGTGCTGACTGGAATGGGACAAAGGAATGTCTACATAGCACAATGGGAAAGCTGAAAAGAGGAGACGTGCCTAGTTGCAAGAAGTGCTACAGAAACAGGATGGCTTTGGCACAGAAGCTTGAACCATCCCAACTTCAAGACCATCAATCGCTTAGCTCGCAAAGGCTTGGTGCAAGGCATTCCCAATGAGGTCTTTGTCAAAGACCATCCATGCTCACCATGCCAACGAGGGAAGCAGACGAAGAAGCACTTCGCCAGTCTTGAAGAAGCTTCATCCAAGCGAGTGCTCGAGCTGCTTCATATGGATCTGTTTGGTCAAGTTACTCCTGTTAGTGTAAATGGAAGAAAGTACACTCTAGTTGTAGTCGACGACTTCTCTCGCTACACTTGGGTTGTATTTCTCTTCAGCAAGAAGGAGACACTGGCCAAGCTACCACAACTGCTCAAGCGACTAGCTGTGGAGAAGAACCAAGCGATTGTCACCATCCGCTCCGACAAAGGCACAGAGTTCCTGAAATCTACCATTGAAGCATACTGCACAGAGCATGGCATAGCACACCAGACTTCCTCAGCACGCACACCTCAGCAGAATGGAGTTGCTGAAAGAAGGAATTGGATCATCAAAGAAGCCGTTCGAACCATGATTGCTGACTCGAAGCTTTCGATGAAGTATTGGGCTGAAGCTGCCAACACGGCATGCTACACGCAGAATCGGACGCTTCTCAATAAACGGCACGACAAGACACCATTTGAAATATGGACAGGGAGAATTCCTAACATATCTTATTTCCATATTTTTGGTTGTAGGTTCTTCATCCATGATAATGGGAAGTCACAATTGAAAGTCTTTGAAAGCAAAGCTGATGAAGGAATATTCTTAGGATATTCTACATCAAGCAAAGCTTACAGGGTATTCAATTGTAAAACCCTAATTGTGGAGGAATCACCCCATATCGTATTTGATGAATCTTCTTTGAGATCTCCACAGGAACAGGTTCAATCAAAAGAAGGAAAGACAAACGAGGAACCCATCAATTCATTAACTTGGGACATGCTTGAGGATGATGAATAAATCAAGGACTCAAGCGAGCAGGTTGTCCAAAGAAAAGATGAAGCTGCCCCCAAGATTCCTGAAGCGAGTGCAGGCCAAGCACCCATTCCAGTCGCTTCAGAAGGTGAAGCGAGCGACCAGGAAGAAGATGAAGACGAAGCTGGTGGATCCAAGCGTGCATGGCTCAAGGATCACTCACCAAGTCAAATCATTGGAGATCCATCCAAAGATGTAGTGACCAGAAGTCAATTGTTTGGAGAAAGTGCCATGTTCAGTTGCTTTCTCTCAAACATTGAGCCGTCATGTGTGGAGGAAGCCCTAGCTGATTCCAATTGGGTGATCGCCATGCAAGAAGAGCTGAATTAGTTCACCAGGAACGACGTATGGTACCTCGTGGATCGTCCCAAATTTCAGCATGTTATTGGCACCGAGTGGGTGTTCAAGAACAAGACGGACGAGGACCACAAAAGTTGTGAGGAACAAGGCGCGTCTCGTTGCTAAAGGCTAGCGCCAAGAAGAAGGAATCGATTTCGATGAGACCTTTGCTCCAGTGGCACAAATTGAAGCGATCAGACTATTTCTTGCCTATGCAGCGGCCAAGAAATTCAAAGCATATCAGATGGATGTCAAGAGCGCTTTTCTCAATGGTGAATTGAAGGAAGAAGTATATGTGGAGCAGCCACCGGGTTTTGAGCAGGGAGATAAGGTGTATCGATTGAAGAAAGCCCTATATGGGTTGAAGCAAGCTCCCAGAGCTTGGTATGATACCCTTTCTCAATTCCTAGTGGATAATGGATTCCACAAAGGGAAGATAGATCGGACTCTCTTCACCATCATTCATGGAGAAGACATGCTGTGGGTCCAGATCTATGTTGATGACATTATATTTGGGTCGCCAAACCAGTCGCTTAGCGAGAAGTTTGGAGAGCTTATGAAGACCAAATATGAGATGTCAATGATTGGCTTGATGAGCTGCTTTCTAGGTCTTCAAGTGAAGCAGCAGGATGATGGAATCTTCATCAATCAAGCCAAGTACACTCGAGATATGCTTGCCAAGTTCGGTGTTCAGCATGCCAAAGCTGTGAAGATTCCAATGAACACCAACTGGAAGATGGAGCCAGACCTAGATGGGAAGTCTTTGGATGCTACAGACTACCGAGCCTTGATCGGATCCCCTCTATATCTCACTGCAAGTAGGCCAGATATTGCTTTTGTAGTTGGAGTATGTGCTCGCTTCCAAAGCAATCCCAAGCACAGCCATCTTGAAGCTGCTAAAAGAATTCTTCGATATTTGAAGGGCACTGTCAACATGGGGTTGTGGTATCCAACGGAGGACAATTTGGAGCTCACTGGATACTCAGATGCTGACTATGGAGGGTGCCGAATTGATAGGAAATCAACTTCGGGCACTTGTCAGTTCTTGGGAAGCAAGCTGATCTCATGGTTTTCAAAGAAGCAGACAAGTGTAGCTACTTCAACAACGGAAGCCGAATATATGGCCGCTGGAAGCTGCTGTTCTCAAATTCTATGGCTTCGTCAGCAGTTGAAGGACTACAAAGTTGAAGCGAATGAAATTCCAATATTCTGCGACAACAACAGTGCTATATGCATCTCGCAAAATCCAGTGCTTCGCACCAGATGCAAGCACGTGGAAATCCGACATCACTTCATTCGTGATCATGTCAAGAAGAAGGATATCAAGCTCGAGAAAATTCATACCGATCTCCAGCGAGCAGATATCCTCACCAAGCCTCTAGCTGAGTCTTGTTTCAATCAGCTATGCAGTGAATTGGGGTTGCTAGACCCTGGTGAAGAGTGCTAGATTCAGGATGCACGAAGGAGTGGTCGCTTGATCCTTGAGCGTCACTCGCTTCGGATCTTCGCCAACTCAAGCGAGTCACTTCAAAATTCCACTCGCTTGAAGAAGGAGAAATAAGGTGGAGAAAGGTGGAGTGTTGGAAGACGTTCCCTACCCGCTTACAGGAATTGTTAAGCCATTGGTTAAGGGGGAACTATTGTTTGCTCTCGGAGCAAGCTACTTCCAAAGCGAGCAAGGAAAGCTGCTACCTAGCCTAGGATTCCTAGCGAGTGGGTATAAACACTCGCAAGTGCCATTTCTAGTAACGGTTGTGGGGTCTTGTATCGGGCCTTCCCACATAAAAATGGTGAAAGGTTAGGCAGGGCTGGCACCTAGACCTTGCGTCCTCTTCCCATCTTTTCGCCGAAGAGGAGCAAGTCTTCTCATCTCCTTCATCGTGGATAAATATTCATTCTTCAGTCACTCTTCACTGAGTTGAGCTGCCAGATGTCTATCCATTCCTCCCCCACTTTGAATTTTGCATCGCTTCAATTAGCCCTTTTTTGGGTCAAGCGAGTCGATTGCAAATTCATTCTGTAGCTCGTAGGAGGAAGCTTGAAGGGTTACCTTTTTCTTCAAAAGGTTGCAGGGCTGGTGACATGCTTCTGCATAAAATACGAGATTGTCTTGTCAGAGCATTCTCATTGTCATCCTGTCCTATTCTGCTCTGAGATAAGGACTTGTACTCATCCCCCATTCATCGTGAATAAGTACACTTACGTGAAGCTCCCCTCTGGGTTGTAGTAAGCTTGTGTACTATATTCATTGTCTCCCCCATTCACTTCCATGGAGGACTCTCTAACTCGTAGAGGAAGATGAATGCCAAGAAGATGAAGTATTCAACAGGGGGTATCAACAAGCTTCAAGCAACATCATCAAGTGGATTAAACAAATGGTGTCCAAATGGTGACTTCAATAAGTGGTATCAATCTCCTACGAAGAAAGATTGACTGGTAAGTGTTTCAATTCAAGTACACTAAGTAATGTGAAGTGTGCTAGAAACCTTCACTTGCTATGTGGAAAATATAAATGAATCTGACATAAATACAAAGAGGAAAACATTCTTGTTTATCCTCGAAGTATGTAAGTCAGAAACAGTTTAAATAATGTCAAAGAAATTTCATTTCTTTTTCCAGTCGCTTCAGATGGCCAAGCGAGTGCTACGTCACTCCAAGCGAGCCATTGCAAGCTAGTGCAGAACAGTCACTCAAGCGAGTGATGGATTTGTATACTAGAAAGCAGGCCTTTTAGCTTGTATGCATGTGTTGTCCATAACCACTAACAATCTTCTATCTGATTAAGTATAAATTGTTATCTATGCATCAAACATCTATCCATTATCTCAAAGTTGTAGGCTTTATGGTGTGTTGTAGATCACAGAAGACCATAGTTGCCGGTTCCTCACGAGATATAAAAGAGTATCACAGTTGAGACAGTTCTGGATATAACTGTCGGTTTAGGCTGTAGTATAGGCTACATAAGTAGCTTGTCTTGGCTACTCGTCTATACTAGTACGTGCGTGTACTGATAGGATCACAGTGAGGTGTATTCTTCTATTCTGACCGAATGTAGAAAGAATCAAGACCTCGGTGACTTAAGATGAACCTTAACTCTAGTTGAGTCCTAAGGGTGTATAGTTGTAGTCTGCTTCTTTGATTTACCATGGGTGAGAGTTCAGAGTATCAGTAACTCAATATGCTCTGTATCTTGGGAAGCAACTACAACTAGTACGACTCTTAGTGCAACTGCAACAGAGCACCATATCCTGGTAGAATAGGTTGATCACATCCCCTGAGGAATTCATTAAGGATTGTCGTACCAAACCCTGCAGGTGGATTAAATTCCGGTATGATGAATAAGGAATGAATGTTACTACTAAGGAATAAAGAAGTTGAATAACACGAGCAGTTAGAAGCTCTAAGTTAATCAACGGATGTGGGATATCTTAAATATGGGGGTCGCTAAGTCTAATACTAGCCCTGAACTCAACAGGGGTAAAACAGGTAATTCAGTACTATTACTCTAGTGGAATGTTTTAGTACTTATGGACTAAATTATACTCTGGGCTGAGTATGGATATCTTACATAAGGAATAAGTGGGCCACCACTTAATTGGGCCCAGTGAGGGCGCCAATACTGCTGTTGGACGGCTAGTCCATGTGTTGCAGGCCTGGCCTGCAACTTAAGCCCAAGTCTCACTTGGTCTCTTCTATATATACCCCCTCAAGGTCATGTTCTGACCTAACAGTCAGAATAATCGAGTGCACTTAAATATTCTGAACAAGAAAGGGAGGCTAGGGTTAGAGGAAGAGAGACGCGCGGCCGGGCGAGTGCAGTTCGGTGGGGATCCCGTTTTCCGTGGCTGATTCCGAAGATCGTTGTCCATCCAACGTCAGAATCGAGCAGGGATACAGATCAGAAGATCTATTCACGAGTTCTCTACTTCTTCAGGTAATCGATCTATAAACCCCCTATGATTCCGCACCTAATTCATTGGAGCATGATAGGTTTAATTCGATAGTTAGATATCCAAAATAGATCCTTGGGTGAATCGATCTTCACCGAACATATATGGTTCCTTCAATTGGTATCAGAGCCAAGGATCAGATTTTCGGCTCTATCTGAGTAATTATCGATTATTATGCATGTTAGATCGATTAGGATGTCGCTTTTCGTGGTGTTTGTCGTTTTTCGGGGCCGATTTGCCAATCTATGTAATTTTTTGATCGCGAGATAATAAGGTGCGATCTAGAATAGGATTAGATAGATATTTGTTTTTGTTTTTCGTTTGTACCTGCTGGACGAGACGAAGAACACGAAGAACGAGTAGATGAACACCATAGGACGACCGCCGTACGCGGCGGCGCGTGAGGGACACGCGCCAGCGCACACGAGCGTGCAGCCGCCCTACGGCGCGTCCCCTTCTTTTCCGGTGATCGACGGGGCTCCAGCAGGTTGCTGGAGCCTGCACGTCGTCGGAGGGAGGCGGAGTAGCTCGGGAACGGCGGCGAGAGGCACGGCAGCGAGAGAGAGAGCCGCGGCGGAACCCTAGTTAGGGCTCGGCGCCGCGGCAGCCTCTGTGGCCTGCATGGTCGCCGGAGACAACGGCCACGGAGTCCGGTGACGGACTCCACGTGGTCGCCGTCGTTGATGGTGGCAGTGGGCAGCGCCGGAGCGAGCAGCAGCGGCGGCAGAACCCGTGAGGGTTTCTGCCGCGGGTTATCGCGGCTGAAGGCGACGGCGACGGCGGCGGATGGAGCGTCCAGGACGACGGAGCACACCGGCGACATCAACACCAGCAGCAGGAGCCGCGGCGGACGTCGCCGGCGGCTGGAACGGCGGCAGCGAGGTGAGGGGTGCCGCGGCGGAAACCTAGTTAGGGTTCTACGAGCCTCGCCGGGACGGTTGCCGGCCGTGCCACCGGCAGGGAACGACGGCCAGCAGCAGCAGAGGCGCCAGGGAGGCGGAGGCGACCGGCGGCAGCGCCTCACGCCGTCGGTCGCGGCGCGGGCAGCTTTGCACGCCCGTGCCCTAGCCCGTGGACGGGCCTAGCTAGGGTTTCTAACTTGGCCCGTTTGCGTTTACGGGCTGCCTCCAGCGTTCGGGCTCGGGCACAGTCACGAACTCGGGCCGTTTTAGGTCCAGTTTCGGGTTCGTGGGCCCATGAGAGTGAAACGAGCGTGGTTTGGGCTTATTCGAGAGAATTGGGTCACGTGGTGTGGGCCCAATCTCGGTTAGAGAAGCCCAATGGAAACGAAAATTAGAGAATAAATTATTTAATTAATTTATTTATTTTCGGGGAGAAACGGGAGATCAAGACGGAGGACTTATTCAAGACCGAAGCCTGTTTCAGATTTAATTTCTATTTTGTAATAGATTAGACGTGTCGTCACACCACGAAAAGCGAGTTTTATTTTTGTTTTTATCTCGTTTTTCTTAAGCATGCTATGGATGCAATTTAAATTATTATAGCATGTCTTGCCTGTCGAGGTGAATAAATTGCACTTAGTCGAGCATGTTTTAGGATTGTCAATATAAGCATGTTTTAATTTTCAGCGAGCATGGTTTATTTGCTGCGTTTAGAAAATTATGCTTAGGATTATGTGACAACGGGATCGAGCATGTCGACAACCTTTTGAAAGAAAAATACTAAGCAGATAAAAACATTTTTGGTATAGAAAATGTTAAGACCTCCACAACTGACCTTAAGGTGAAGTTTGGTGCGAGTGTGTAAACGTCCACACGAACGTGGCTTGCACATCGTATCGGACGAGTTCGCCAGACTTAGGGTTTCTTAACAAAAATGTTCTAACCAAAATGAGAAGTGGGAGCTTTTCTGAGTAAACGTCCACACTAACGTGGCTTGCTCGGAATAGTAACTGCGGTTTTCTCTGGAGTTGGTTTTTGAACAAAGATAGCTTAAGGAAAATAGTGCTTTTTCCGAGTTAGGCTAAGATTGTGGTTAAAAGCTTAGATATTAGTTAGAATACAACTCCCCAACGGAGTCCCTTTTCTAGTCTAATATGGTCTAGTAAGGTTCAACTATTAGCTCTATTTGCCATAAGGATAGGTTGGCAAGATAAGTAGAGTTAAAGATCCGAGTATCTGGTCGAAAAGTTGGAGCGTAAACGTCCACACAAACGTGGCTTGCGATCCGCATTGTTTGGGCTGTTGAAGGTTTCGAAATTATTGGTTTATCAAAAGGTTACAATAATTTTCATTACGAATTGATGCATGATCTATTCTTACTTGTGTCTACGTGTTTATTGCTTTTTCAGATATGACTTTAGGCCCGTTGATAAATGTTCTCACTTCAAAGCCTCTCGTTGGTTCCAATTATTTGGAATGAAAACGAAATCTTGAGTATGTCTTGGTTGCGGAAGAGTACAATTTTGTACTCACAACTCCTGAACCTGCTCCCTTGACGGAGGAATCCACTGATGTTGAGAGGGAATAACATAAGAGATGGCACAAGGCCAATGATATGGCAATGTGCTTCATCATGACATCTATGTCAAGTCAGATGCAGTTAGAACACAAGAATTTTGTGAAAGCATCTGATATTATGTTCAATCTCAAGGAACTCTTTGGAGAGAAGGACAGAGCTACCCGTTTTGAGGCCATGAGGAAACTCATGACCACAAAGATGACGGAAGGCACTTCTGTGCGTGATCATGTTCTGAGTCTGATGCACGCACAGAATGAGTTGGAAGAGCTCGGTGGAGGTATCGATGGTGAAGCCAAGGTCGATATGATACTCCATACGCTTCCAAAGTCCTTCGAGAATTTCCCTCTGAATGTAGTCATGAACAAGAAGGAGTACACTCAGAACGAACTTCTTAATGACTTGGTGACTGCCGAAGCCATGATGAGCGAGGGTGCCACGGCACTGTCATCAAAGAAGGTGTCTTCTTTTGCACCGAAAGGTGGGATCATGAAGAAACCGTGGTTGCGAAAGAAAGCGGCTAGCACCAGTGGGAGCAAAGGTAGTAAGCCTACCAAAGGCGGTGAAAAGCCTAAGGGGAAAGGCAAGTGCTTCAAGTGCAACAAGACAGGACACTGGAAGGCTGACTGCCCTCTAAAGAAGAAGTATCCGGTACATCATTCACATATGTAACTGAGACATGCTTAGCTGCAAGTTCTACCCAGACTTGGGTAGTAGATACGGGAGCAACTGACCATGTATGTTACTCCTTGCAGGGGTTTCTGCAGAAAAGGGAGCTGAGTGATGACGAGATTACCATCTCCATGGGCGATGCATCGAAAGTTGCAGCTGTCGCAATTGGAGATATTCATTTATCGTTTGATAGTACTGTTTTGGTTTTGAGAGACGTTTTATATGTGCCTGCTTTTAGGCGAAACTTGATTTCTGTTTCGAAACTATTTGTTTACGGATATTCAGTTGTTTTTGATAGAGGCGTTTCTATCATGAAAATTGATAAGGTTATAGTTTCTGGCACATTGTCCCGGTCTCTCTATACCATTACTTGTCCTATGAATGATTTTTCTTCTTATAATGTTTCCTCATCATTGAATACTAAAAAGAGGAAGAATCCGTCTCAAACGAACCAAACTCTATTATGGCACTTACGATTGGGTCACATTAACCAAAAGAGGATTCAAAGGTTGATAAAAGAAGGTGTTTTGGATTTCCAAATAGAACCTTTATCGACGTGTGAATCTTGTTTGGAAGGAAAGATGGTGACCAGACCTTTCAAGTCCATAGGATATCGAGCTCAAGAGCTCTTAGAGTTGGTTCATTCTGACTTGTGTGGACCGATGTCCGTTCAAGCTCGAGGAGGTTACGAGTATTTTGTCACGTTTATCGATGACTACTCCAGATACGGTTACATCTACCTACTCCACAAGAAATCCGAGTGCTTTGATAAATTCAAGGAATTCAAAGCGGAAGTGGAGAAGAGGACGGGTAGAAGTATCAAGTCACTTCGCTCTGATAGAGGTGGCGAGTACCTCAGAACTGAGTTTCGAACTTTCTTGTCAGAAAATGGGATTTCATCTCAGTTAACTACGCCCGGTACTTCCCAACAGAACGGTATAGCTGAGAGACGGAATCGTACTCTTTTAGACACAGTGAGATCGATGATGAGCTATGCATCCTTGCCAATTTCGTTCTGGGGATATGCCTTGGAAACAGCAGGTTATCTCCTCAATCTAGTACCTACAAAGTCGACAGTTAAAACTCCTTCCGAATTATGGACAGGGCGTAAGCCCAGCTTGGGTCATATTCAGGTTTGGGGATGTCCAGCACACGTGCTGACTAAGGAGGCCGACAAATTGAGGTCTAAGACTGAGGTTAGGCTGTTTGTAAGATATCCAAAGGGAACGAAAGGAGGTTATTTCTATAGTCCCCAGGATCAGAAGGTCATTGTGAGCACTAATGCCCGATTCCTAGAGGAGGACTTTATTAGTAACCATCGGTCAAGGAGTGAAATAATGCTCGATGAGTTGCGAGCATCAGCAGTAGGAGGGTTGTTCGTCAACCAGACCGTTTCATGTTCGTGGGAGAATCCACTGAACTACTCTCGGGTATCGAACATGATGAGATCGACCCCTGGACTTACAAGGAAGCGATGGAGGACGAGGATGCAGATTCCTGGAAAGTTTCTATGGATTCGGAGATAGAATCCATAGTTAACATGGACGTGTACGACCTTGCGGAGCTGCCGGATGGGGTAAAGCCCATCGGTTGCAAGTGGGTGTACAAGAGAAAAAGAGGACCTGACGGGAAGGTTTTAGCCTTCAAAGCTAGATTGGTGGCGAAAGGATTCACTCAGAGAGAGGGAATCGACTATGATGAGACATTTTCGCCGGTTGCCATGCTTAAGTCCGTCAGAATACTCTTGTCCATGGCGGCACATTTAGACCTAGAGGTTTGGAAGTCTCATGTATACAATGCTGTGTACTAGACCAGATATCTGCTATGCGGTTGGCATGGTGGCGAGATATCAGTCTAACCCTGGTCAGGGACATTGGACGGCAGTTAAGCACATTTTAAAGTATCTTAAGAGGACAAGAGATCATGTGCTTGTTTATCAGTCCAATGAGATTATCCCGATAGGGTATACGGACTCAGACTTCCAGGCTGATCGAGATGAGAGGAAATCTACCTCAGGCTATGTGTTTACCTTGGGAGGTGGAGCTGTCACTTGGAAGAGTGTGAAGCAGAAGTGCATCGCAGACTCGACCATGGAGGCCGAATATGTGGCTGCTTGTGAGGCTGCTAAAGAGGTTGTGTGGCTCCTGAACTTCCTTAATGAGCTAGAACTAGTTCCCAATTTGCCCAGAGGTATCACATTATATTGTGATAATGTTGGAGCAGTTGCAAACTGCAAGGAACCTAGGGCTCACAAGGCAAGCAAACACATAGAGAGAAAGTACCATCTCGTACGAGCAATCGTCGAAAGAGGAGAAGTAGAAGTGAAGAAAATCCCTTCAGTGGATAATCTGGCAGATCCATTCACAAAGAGCTTACCAGTCAAGGTGTTCGACAAGCATGTCGAAGGGATGGGACTGGAGCGCCTCCCACACTAGTAAACTTTGAGTATAAGTGGGAGAAGATGTGTAATAGATGCTAGATTGTAGACACTTTGCCTATTTGTCACATGATACACTAAAAGTTTGCTTTAGTATAAGTGGGACATTGATGGATTTGTATACTAGAAAGCAGGCCTTTTAGCTTGTATGCATGTGTTGTCCATAACCACTAACAATCTTCTATCTGATTAAGTATGAATTGTTATCTATGCATCAAACATCTATCCATTATCTCAAAGTTGTAGGCTTTATGGTGTGTTGTAGATCACAGAAGACCATAGTTGCCGGTTCCTCACAAGATATAAAAAAGTATCACAGTTGAGACAGTTCTGGATATAACTGTCGGTTTAGGCTGTAGTATAGGCTGCATAAGTAGCTTGTCTTGGCTAATTGTCTATACTAGTACGTGCGTGTACTGATAGGATCACGGTGAGGTGTATTCTTCTATTCTGACCGAATGTAGAAAGAATCAAGACCTCGGTGACTTAAGATGAACCTTAACTCTAGTTGAGTCCTAAGGGTGTATAGTTGTAGTCTGCTTCTTTGATTTACCATGGGTGAGAGTTCAGAGTATCTGTAACTCAATATGCTCCGTATCTTGGGAAGCATCTACAACTAGTACGACTCTTAGTGCAACTGCAACAGAGCACCATATCCTGGTAGAACAGGTTGATCACATCCCCTGAGGAATTCATTAAGGATTATCATACCAAACCCTGCAGGTGGATTAAATTCCGGTATGATGAATAAGGAATGAATGGTACTACTCAGGAATAAAGAAGTTGAATAACATGAGCAGTCAGAAGCTCTAAGTTAATCAACGGATGTGGGATATCTTAAATATGGGGGTCGCTAAGTCTAATACTAGCCCTGAACTCAACAGGGTAAAACAGGTAATTCAGTACTATTACTCTAGTGGAATGTTTTAGTACTTATGGACTAAATTACACTCTGGGCTGAGTATGGAGAATTTAGCCATTGGGAGGCCTCGGTTTTACCAGCTAGTAGATCCCTGATCTGGCCCAAAAAGCTCAACAGGCCACAGTAATAAGGAATAAGTGGGCCACCACTTAATTGGGCCCAGTGAGGGCGCCAATACTGCTGTTGGACGGCTAGTCCATGTGTTGCAGGCCTGGCCTGCAACTTAAGCCCAAGTCTCACTTGGTCTCCTCTATATATACCCCCTCAAGGTCTTGTTCTGACCTAACAGTCAGAATAATCGAGTGCACTTAAATATTCTGAACAAGAAAGGGAGGCTAGGGTTAGAGAGAGAGAGACGCGCGGCCGGGCGAGTGCAGTTCGGTGGGGATCCCGTTTTCCATGGCTGATTCCGAAGATCGTTTTCCATCCAACGTCAGAATCGAGCCGGGATACAGATCAGAAGATCTATTCGTGAGTTCTCTACTTCTTCAGGTAATCGATCTATAAACCCCCTATAATTCCGCACTTAATTCATAGGAGCATGATAGGTTTAATTCGATAGTTAGATATCCGAAATAGATCCTCGGGCGAACCGATCTTCACCGATCAGATATGGTTCCTTCAGCGAGTACTTCTCAAGCGAGTAAAAGCCAAGCGGCCCAACTCGAAGCGAGCGGGTACGAAGCGAGTATGAGCTGTCTGCACTCGAGTGCAAATTTTACCTTTTGCTTTACATTAAATGCAGGTTCACGTACAGCCGAAAATAACAGGCGCGTGCACTGCACTTTGAATTCGAAGCGGGAAAAGACGGATCAGATCCAACCATTGAATCCAAACAGTCTCTGATTTATAGCCGTTGGATCCGACGCCGTGTATAGTGACGAATCACAGCAGGCCACATGGAGAGCCGAATCAACTTGGCGGTTCATTTTCTACTGTGATGATGCCGGACATGTCAATCACTTCGCCGTTGGCCGCCGTATAGAAATAGGATTTTTGGCGATATTACTGTCTTGCCCCTGCCACATCAGCCGAACCCCGTCTCTATATAAGGACGTCGTTGCAGACTGTAAAACCTTTCACAACTCTCCATATTTGCCATTCTCGTGCAAGATTTGCAAACTACTGCAACTCACGAGTCTCAACCCGTTTTTCGTCTTTAAATCTCCGATCAAATCTCCCAAATCTTTCAACATGGGAAAGAAGCAGAAAGCCGAGACGATGGAGCAGTTTCTCACTGAGGTCGACAAGCACATCAACGTCGAGCCTCATCTCGACCCAACCGTCATCGAAGAGGATGGTTTCTTCCGTAAGGCCGTGACCACGGCCGACTTATTGAAGTTCGTGACGGCGGTGCCGACAAAGATTTTGGCCAAGGCGGTGGCCGAACTTCTTCTAAATCTGAGGAAAGGACAAAATACATCGTCTTTCACTGATCCTCAGACCGGAGAACCGGTGGAGGTGGACTTGAGCCATCTCATTGGAGTATTCGACTTGCCGAGGGAAGGTGGAAACTCCTTGTTGGGGATGGAGTTATCGGCCGGAGTCGAATATGCTCGATTTGCCGTCGACGGAGCAGAGCCCAACTACAAGGAGGCCAGCATTCGATCAGATCTGAAGGCTCCTTTCAATCACATATGCGAGCTCTTTTCGAAGTGCGTCGCGTGCTACGTCGGGACTTTGGGCCAGCTCTCTAAAACAAAGCTTTTTGCCACTACCATCATCGTCGACAGCCTTACCGGAACCAAGTTTAACTGGCATGGTTGGTTTCTCAACCAGATTCACGAAGCCGCCGAAGATTTCAAGTTTGTGAAGGGAAGCACCGATCAGATTCTCCGCAAGGGGAAGCTGAAAATTTTCTCTAGACTCTCCGTCGCACTGATCTGACATCACCGACTACAAGAAGAACACGGTGTTCTATGACTTGTGGAGGTCGGACAAATCTTTGATCGATTCGGGACATCTCGTGGTTGAAGTGTCCGCTGCAGTACCAGTTGCCGAAAGGCAAATCGAAGCTACCCATACCAAGCGAGCCGCTTCATCTGGGAAGCGAGCTGCGCCGAAGCGAGCGAAAAAGAAGTTGAAGCTAGTCGCTACGCTGGTCAAGTCAAGCAAGGCTGAGGAGCAGCCGCTTGAGGAGACCGAAGAAACTCAACCCCAGCCATCACCCACCAAAATCTAAACTCCCCCACCTCAAACTCAGACACCCCCAATCCAAACCTAAATCCAGCCACCACCAGAACCCCAAGCCTCATCCATAGCTCAACCCCAAACCCAGAAATCCCCCCTCTCTCCACAACAAGAAGAATCAACGTCTTCTTTTCAACTACCCCCAGTCCCACTCCTCAGCACAGATCCTGCTGCTGCATTCACCCTGTTCCAACCTACCCAAACTCCCCAGCCAGCCATTGAAACTATCCAAATAACAGAAACCTCCCAAACCTCATCATCAGCTCAATCCCCTTCCTCATCGGCAGCTACAGCCGATACCGCCCAAACTACCCGCACTATCATTCCCCAATTCCAAATCTCCAAGGTTCCTGCAGAGGTAGAGGCTCTCGAAAGATATGTGAAGGATAGAGAGCAGGCTGCAGAGACAATCTCTACTCGCTACTCCTCTGTGCCGATGTCCGACGAGTTCTTCACGAAGACCGTTGACTTTCTCACCTACATCACCTACCGCGGAACCGAATACTACAAGGTTTTCAAACTCTTAAAAGCCTTTAAAGAGGAAGATCTTATTCAGATGGAGGGAAAGTGACAAACCAATATTTTATATGCATTTCAAGATGATTTTGGTAGGTTTTGGCTTTGATATGTGTGCTTAAATGAATAGGAAATGATAGGTTTTCATACTTATGCATTTTCTATATGCTTTGCGCTTTCTCTCGATTTCCGTGCTAAATTCAGGTGCTGTGGCAATTTTCTGGGAATGTTTGACTTATCCTATGTCGAAGAGGATCGAGAGAGTAAGCCGTAGCACTTTGCGGATTAATTTTCCGATGCCGGACGAGAGAGAACGAGCCAAAACCGTGAGAGCGCGCAAAGTGTCAAATGTGGGCGGAAATGCACAAGTCAACCCTTGGTCAACTTTTCAGAAATTACAAATTTTACCCCACCTTCTCACTCAAGTTTCTCTTTATTGCAATTTGATCCCAACTTATGGGAAGTCTATAAATACCTTGTTATTTGCCTCATTTGGCATGATCTAACACTTGTAATTCATTTGTGCACAACAACTTTAGAACCCTAGCTTTCCCTCTTTCCTTTTTAGTATTTTCAAATATTATTGAAGATTATGCTTGGAGTTTGAGGAGATTGTTGAAGATTTCTTCTCTACTTTTCTTTCTTTGTTATTTTACAATATGTTTTTGCTTATTGTTTATGGATTGATGCTTAGATCCATGCTAGGCTAGATCCATTGAGGTTTCAAATGATGAATGATGTGAATTAGGCTAGGATGTGAGGGCTATTGATGTGGATCTACCTTTCCTTTGAGTTGCCCTTGGATTTGATTGGATTTAATTGCATGAATG
This sequence comes from Thymus mandschuricus, assembly GCA_029379335.1. Lineage (NCBI taxonomy): Eukaryota > Viridiplantae > Streptophyta > Magnoliopsida > Lamiales > Lamiaceae > Thymus > Thymus mandschuricus. Next base: position 19,893,962 of record CM057076.1, on the reverse strand, counting down.
ATTGACAACCATGAGTGCATATAAGGTGTTTGATGGAATGCCTAGGAAGCTTCCATTCATAGCACTTGGCATGAATCCTTGCTCATATTATCTAGTATTGATTTGCATTGCTCCTAGAAAGAATTATGTGAATTGATGTTAGATTAATAGGCATTGTGCTTTTAGGAGTTGGTAATATGTTTAGAATGGTAAGCATGTTATTCAATCCACTAGTTATCAAGTCTTAGGAGGATGAGATAGCTTGATTTATGTAATAATGCCACTCAAAGGAATTAAAATGGTTTGATACATCACATGCCTAATCCTTAGCCTAGTCACATCGGAAATCGTTTGAAACCTTATCTTCATTACTTGTTCCTTTACTTGTTCTTTACATTCCTTGCCTTTATTGTTGCTTGTTATTTCACTTACTCATTACTTGCCTAGTTATTAAACACCAAATCATGAATATGTGCTTAGATAGTATGATAGGGACTACGTGAACTACTTGATTTTCTATCGATACATTCACTCCTTGTGGTTCGACCCGGACTACTAGCTAGTTCGGTTATTGTATTATTGATAGGTTAGAAAAGCCGAGTCAGAAAGATGCTCGATTTCATTGGAGAGCATGGCTTCCACGCATTTCTCGATGGAACCAGCTTCTGGGACAAGCTGGATGCAAAGGTGAAGCGAACCTACCCAGACGCTTTAGTTCCTGATCGAGTGCCAACCCCTCACGAGAAGCGGCTGATGAGAGATCATGCGGAGGAGGTAGAGGTGAAGGATGCGGAGATCTCAAGTCTACAAAGTGAGATCACCAGGGGGAACGTGGAGATGGAGAAGAAGGTTGAGGAAGTCAAGAATCTTAGAGAAGATTTTGACAAAAAGAAGAGAGAATTGGAGGGAAAGGTTGAAGAGAAGGAGAAATTGTTGGAGGAGAAGGAGAAGGTGCTGGAGGAGAAGGTGAAGCTGGTCGGAGACCAGGAGAAAACCATCACTGAGCTCAAGCAGTCGCTTGATGCTGAGAGAAGTAGACTGAAAGACTTGAACAGCAAGATGGTCAATCTGGAGAAGGAGAAGAGTACTATGGTCACAAGTCACAAAGAAGAGATGGAAAAAGTCTCCAACTATGCTGAAAAGATGATAAGAGTTGTGGAGGATAAGGATGGAGAATTGATCATGATGAAGTGTCAAATGGCTCATGCTGCATTTCAGATAGATGCTCAAGCCAAAGAGATTGACTCAGTCAATCTAAAGAAAACAGAATTGGATGACCAAATTAATCAAGCACAGAAGAAGGCCAGTGAATTGGCAGTCAAAATTGCCGAAGCTGCTCAACTTCGCGTGACGCTCAATTGCAAAGAAAGTGCTATCGCCACTGCATCTGCCGAACTACAAGTGTCTCAGGATTTCTTCAATCCCCAAATGCAAGAGGGGCGCAAGGAAATTCATGCGGAGATCGAAGCGGAGTTGGCCGCTCGCTTCAGAAATGTCGAATTGCTTGAGAGGCTGATGGCCTCTGTCAAGGAGAGGGAGAAGCAGTGTGGGTATCTGCTCGAGGAGATAAGTGTAAAAACTGCCGAGTTAGTGCTCTCCCAGGAGCATGCGTTCGCAGGAAATACCAAGCGGATGTTGCATGCTGTGTTCAATGCAGTCAACAACCTTCACCAATCTATCACTGGAAAGCTGATCACCCCAACCCCCGGCAGTGATGATGCCCAAAAGGGGGAAGGTATTGTGAAGGGAAGTGCAGAAATTCAGGAGTTACAAGGAGGAGTCGGAGGAAGTGGAGTGGAAAGGAGGATGGAGATCGAAGGAAGTAGTGGAGTTGGAGAAAGTGGAGTTGAGAAGGAGATGGAGTTGGTGGATGAAGCTCGGGCCGAGCGTGAAAGGAAATTGGGCAAAGAAAAACTTACTGAAGAGCCCCGCAGGCCGATTGAAGGGAAGCTGCTTAGCTCTTCCATTACTGCTCACCCTTCGGTTGTTGTGTTAACCAAGGAACAAAGGGAGGAGCAAATCCGTGCAGACGAGGCCCTAGCTCGCGACTTGGAAATGCAGTTCGATCTGAAAGCTTTGAAAGTTCTTACTGAAGTCCAAGTGCCCGCTTCAACTCTGGCCGCTTCATCTCTGGCACTCACGTCAGCTACTGCAGGAGCCACTTCATCTACTGCTGGAGCCACTTCATCCAGCCAAGCTGCTATTCCTCCAAGTGCCCAAGCTGCCACTCTTCCAAGTGCCACAGAGAAGAAGAAGGAAATGCCTCCACCGCCAGCACCCAAGCAGACACTGAAGCGAACTGCACCCGAAGCTAGAGAAGATGATCTCGAGGCCAAGCGCCAAAGGATCAAACAGTCGGTCGCTTCACGAGCTGGTCAGATGGAGATGAGAAGGAAGAGAGGAGAAGAGAGAAAGGAGGAAGAAGAAAGGGAGAAAAGGATCAAGGCCAAGCGTCTTGAGATCATTGAAGGTTGGATCGAGGAACACTTCAATGAAGTGAGACTCATCCAGTCCGCCCTCACTCGAAGCACCTTCATTCCCTTTCTACCAGAAGAGTTAGAGGCATGTATCAGTCAAGCATGGATGGACGCTTGCTACGTTACTACAAAGGAGATGATCGACTCTGGTCGCTATCCACGAAGAGAAGAGCAAGCATACATTCGCAGGCGACTGATTGAGATGCTTCCGAAATGGAACTCTGAGCTGAGTGCAAAATTCAACGCAAAAATGAAGGAGATGTCAAGCAGATCAGAAGAGGAATTGATTGTGCGTAGGAATGAACATCTAGATGCCCGAGAAATCGAGCAATTCATCCCCAGTGATCTACTTGAGCAGTGGCTGTATTACAAAGAAAAATTCATCAAAGCTTACTACTACTGGGAAGTAGTGCCACTTCAGGATGAGTGCTCGAGGATCAATGCGCTCAACAACTTTCTTTGTGCCTACGACGAGAAATTTAGGCGGAAGATCTTCACTCTTGCAGAGCTTGATGAGCCTATGCCTCTAATCGTCAAAGTGCCTGCCTCGAAGGACTTCCCCATGCCCTTCTTGCCCGGCACAAGAGTTCCAGATCGAAGAATCATAGACGAAGAGGTTGATGAAGCTTTCAAGCTGGAGCATACATGGAGAAGACCAAGCATTCACAATGTCGGTATGTTGGAAGTGAAGGTTCTCTCTGCTTACGTCGTTGAAGAAGAGAAAGAGGAGAAGAAAGAAGAAGAGAAGGAAGAGAAGGACGAGACTGCAGGAAATCCTTGAATTTTAAGTCTCATATTTTGTGAACTGTGTTCATCTATCTCACTTTAATTTCTGTCTCACTTGTGTCATTTACAAGCTTTGTGAATGATTTATCCTTATGCTACAAAACTCAAATAACTTAACCGAAAAAAAAAGGGGAAAGGAACTTAAAAAAAAATTTCAAACGAACATGCAAAGGAAGCATTCGCTTGAAGTTCCTTCCATGGTTAGGTAGGCTAATTCTCTTAGTCTAAAAATTCATTGGGTTTTGGCATCATCAAAAAGGGGGAAATTGTTGGGAATTGTTAAGGACAAACATGTTAAGGGGGAACGTATAAGGGACATTCTTATTGTTTTGATTTGATCCCAAAACCCCCAAGTGTCATATTCTCAAGCGACCCATTTTTGATGTAGATAATAGGTTAGAAATTTTTCTAAGCCTATACTGTTAGGATGGCTTTATTTTGCTACAGTCTCTTAGATTTTAGACCGCAGAAAATTCAAGTGAAGGCCACTCGCTTGAGTGTGTTTTCCAAGCGAAGTGAGTCTACCGAGCCGAAGTGAAGCATGCCGAAGAATAGCGAAGCGAAGCGAGCGCTACAGTGGAATCAAAGCGAGTCCACCAAAGCGAAGCAAAGCGAGCGCTACAGCGAAAGTCAAAGCGAGTCAAAATTTACTTAAGCAATACTCGGAAATTTTATTTTCCAAAGTAGACGCTTCAAGTATTACCCAAAGCGACTCGATCAAAGCGGACGCTACTACTTCAAAGCAAAGCAAGCCACTACCTACCAGAAAGCGACAACACAATTCCCGCTCCGTTTTTGAACTCCAGTCAACTAGAGATCTTCGCATTAATTACGAGATCTCCACGTGTCGAACGCCGAGAGGAGCAGAGGAGTTGACTGCCAGGCCGACAGGGCGCCGCAACAGTACTGGCTCGCTCCAGTTACTATTAAGATTGGAACTTAGCCAATTTCGGCAAAGAGCCAAAACTGCACGTCTGAAAAGCAGCCAGCCTGTGCAAGGACTGTCGAGAGGAGGAGGGACAAGGCCACCTACCAAGCAACGGATCTCGGCCAACCCTCCGCCTATAAATAGTGAAGGATGAAGACGAAGAGAAGTAGAACACTACTTGAGCATTCGAGCGCCTATTGCAAACAAACACTCCCAGCTTTCTAAGCAATCTTCGAGTCTTTGTTTCCATGTGTTCTCCGAGTTCCAGTCTCATCGGAACTCGTCTTCGCAACCTTCACACCTAGATTTCTAAGCCCATTCCATATCTCAGCTTAGAAGAAGAGCTCTAGCCTACTTTACACTTACGTAAAGAGCTCTTCATAGTGTGTTCGTCGTAAACCAAAAACCCTAACCCTAAGTTCTGTTCGTTAGGTTTTTGTGTTCGTCGTTAGGTTGTTTCGATCCAAGGCCCTACTTTCATCGACTGTAGAAGCCTCGATCATAGAGTCTAGATCCAAGATTGCACTTACATCGTTCGTGTAAAGCTCGATCGAAGCTAGGCTGTAAGGAGAGCCCGCAATCTCCCTGTCGTCGGACTGAAGCGAGTGAAGCTTCTAGTCCAGTTTAGGTCTTAGTAGTGAACCTGTAATCACTGCGTCTGTCGTCAGATCCAAGCGAGTGAAGCTCGATCTCGACCAGGCTTTTGAAGAGCCCGTAATCTTCATGTTCTTGAGTGAAGAGAACAGTTGCCTTGTGCAACAAAGTGGACGTAGGAGTTTCATCTCCGAACCACTATAAATCTCTTTGTCGTATCTCTCAAACCCTAAACTCTTTATTTTCCTTGTTTGATTATACATTGCACTTGCATCTAAACAAACATAACTTGGAATTTTAAATACTTAGGAAAGATTTAGCTCACCGAATTCCACATCTAGAGTAAAGTCTCTCTCTTGATCAAGCTCTAAGCTTAGGTCAAGAGAATCGTGATTACTTTAGATCTAGCTCTCGGCTAGGTCTTTGTATTTCAAAAGAGCACTTTACTTCATACTCTGAGTTAAGGAAAAGAAGTTGAAAAACTTCAAAATGCGTATTCCCCCCCCCCCCCCTCTACGTATTTTTCCTATAACAAACCGGGACCAACAGTGCCAAATGACACAATCCGGATGAGACTCTTCGGATTTTCACTTCATGACCGGGCTAAAGAGTGGTTCAAAGGTCTCAATGGGAAGTCAATCAAATCGTGGGAAGATTTGTGCAAAGCTTTTCTCTCTAGATACTTTCAACCTTCCAAGGTACAACATCTAATCTCGGAAATTTATCAGTTTTCACAACATGAGGATGAAACAATAGTTGATGCTTGGGAGAGATTCCGTGAGCTTTTGAGAAAGTGTCCCCCACATGGCCTAGATGAGTGTCGACAAATCTTCATCTTCTATGGTGGTTTGAATTCACAAAAAAGAACTATCGTAGATGCCACCTCCGGAGGTTGCTTGCTAAATCGAGATGTGAAGGAAGCCATGAGGATTCTTGAAGAAATGGTTTCCAATTCTTTTCAATGGCCTATGGAAAGGGTGAATTCAAGGAAAGATACCTCCTTGATGGATGATAAATATGAAGAGCTTGCTTCCCAAATTAACAACCTCAAGAAGGAGCATGAAGAGATTAGAAAGGCGTTGATGGAAGCACGAGCTTGGCAAAGACCTAGGAATGGAGGAATTCTTGGCAAAGAAGAGGTGATTCACATCAACCAACAACCTCTCTCGGTTTCTCAACAACTTGTAGAAGATGATCCACTCCAATCTTGGAGTTATGAGGCTCCATTGATGTCTCCACTTTCCATGCCTATTCATGAGCCTCAAGAGGAGTTAAAGTCCTAGTTGCCATATTCAATGAAGGATGAAGGTATCTCTCTTACTCGTTTTCCCCAAACTTCTGGGGGTGAGAAGAGGGAAGACCTTGCGGAGAGTACTCCTCATGAGGAAGTTGTAAAGATAAGCATTGATAGGTTGGAAATGTTGAAGAAGTTGGATATCAATGCTCATTTGGTTGATTTGTTGAGATGTAGGCCAAATCATGAGAAGTTCTTGGAGGATGTAGACAAGAGAAAGGTGAAAATGGATGATGATATGACCATTGAGCTATCGGAGGGATGCAGTGCTAGACTACAAAGAGAATTCCCCAACAAGGAAAGCGATCTTGGAGATTTCACAATTCCTTGTGAAATTGGTGGACAAGTGTTAGAGAAGGTCTTGTGTGACATGGGCTCAAGAGTGAACGTGATGCCTCTTCCTATTGACTAGGCTATTTCTAACCTTGCAATAATATCGAACTAGAGAAGTCCGAGTATCGAACACGAGGAGTGAATGTGTCGAGAGAAAATCATGTAGTTCGTCTCGTCTCTATTATCGTATTTGAGCACATATTCATGGTTTGGTTTTTTCTAAACTATGCAAAGAGTAAAGTAAATGGTAAACTTGACAATGCGAAGTAAACAAGACAAGTAAAGTGCAAATATGAAGAATCAACAATAGTAAAAGGCATGGATCCAAGTGATTTCCAATATGATGATGATGAAGGTCTTAGAATCTAGATGCTTCAAACCAATTTATTCCACCTTGGAAGGTTTCTTATATCAAATATGCTAACCTACCTTAATAGGGTGATTAACAAGTGGATCAATAGAGCAATAAATGCTTTCTAAGCCTTTAAATGCACTATCAACTCCAAATAGCTCAAATATGTCTAAGATAACCTACCAACTCTCATCCAACCCATCTAATTCTTTCTAGGAACTATATGAGATGAAATCAAGTGATATGGGTATGGATTGATGCCAAGTGCTATGAATGGAAACTTCCTAGGCATTCCATCAAACACCTTAGATGCACTCATACTGATCAATTAGTCATGCATTCAAATAATGTCCCAATGCATAGGCAATTCAAGGGGAAGGTAAATCAACATCCTAGATTCTAACACCTATCATCTACATCAAATTATCCATCACTTGGAGCCATATGCAAGCTTAGCTAGCCATAAATCTAGCAATCAAACCAATGAAAATAAGAGAAAACATAATAGAAATAACAAGGAAAGGAAGAGGAATTGAAATGCTCCAATAATCTTCAATATCCAGCTTGGTCATCCAACAAAATTTGAAAATACCAAAGAGGAAAGAGGGAAATAGCTAGGGTTCTAAAGGAGTAGCACAAAAGTGAATTACAAGTGATATTAGATGCCAAATAAGGAAAATAACTAGCTATTTATAGTTTTCCCACAAATTGGGGTCAAATTGCAAATAACAGAAACTTGAGTTAAGAAAGTGGGGTAAAATCTGTAATTTCTGGAAAGTTGACTAAAGGTGTGTCTTGTGCATTCTCGCCCACATTTGACAGTTTGCGCGCTCCCACGGTTTTGGCTCGTTCTCTCTCGTCCGGCATCGGAAAATTAATCCGCAAAGTGCTATGGCTTCCTCTTTTGATACTCTTCAACATAGGATAAGTAAAACTTGCCCAGAAAATATCTACAGCACCTGAAATTAGCACGGAAAACGAGAGAAAGTGCAAAGCATATAGAAAATGCATAAATTGTAAAAACCTATCATTTTCTAACCATTTAAGCACATAACGAACCCAAAACACGCATCGAGACGCACTCTAAAGCATGCTAAATATGTGGTTATCAAACTCCCCCAAACTTAAGCCATTGCTCATCCCGACAATGGAACGAACAATCAAAGAACATAAGCACATATGGGCATGCAAACCAAGATCATCGATGCCTCAAAGCTCACTCAATAAAGCATTTTCAAACATGGAACTCTCAAGGTGCATTTAACAATCCACAATCACACAACACTCTCAACTAAGAAATCAATCACTCAAGCATAATGAAACTCCAAACCTCTCTAGATGTAAGTGTATCACTCTTTCTCTCAAGTGTATGGAAGGAAGTTTACACTCATCGAACTCATGCATGCATCGCTCTTACCATAAGCTTGTCCTAAATCTCAAGATCTCCATCGCTTGATTGTGCACTCGAACTAAGATCATTTAGGTCTTTTATTTAGGCTTGTAATGTGGGGACATTGGTTTAGGTAGGGATTTTTAGGCTAAGTGACTAAGATATTTCTTAAGTACTCACACCTTCTCTTTTCCACTCTAAGTGTGAATTTCTCCACCTTCTACCTTCACCATGTCACCTCTTTACACTCTTTAGCACCCAAGCTAGATTGAAGCTTCTCAAATATTCATGAATAACTCATTTATGCTCTCATTCACAACTATCTTTATTCAAACTCTTTCTTTTCTTTTCAACTTCTTTCTCTCTTCTTTTTTTTCTTTTCTCGTCATTTTTTTTTTCACTTCTTTTTTTTTTATTATGAGAATTCCATTCTCATCTCTTTCATTTTTTTCTTTTTTTTTTTCCCTTTTTCTTTTTTTTTTTATTAGAGCTCATACGAGTATTCTCATCTCAAAAAGATCTCTTCAATCAAACTACTCAAACCTCGTTGTCTCACTACTTCACAACCTCTCAATAGATTCCCTTAACCAACCTTCACCCCCTTTCATCCGGTTTAGCAACAAGGGCTTCAAAGGCTCAAGGGGGACCACAAAGTTAACGTTTCATTTGGTTAGTGTTTAGGGAATAAAGAGGCTAACAAGTGAGGGGCTAAAATCATTTCTAAGTTCTAGTGGCACATATAGCAACCTTGATCAAGATTGAAGGCAAGTTCTAGAAGATAACAATGCACTACATGGCAAACTCTCAAGAAAGAAAAATAACGTTATCAATTCAACGTTTTGGCTCAAATCTCAGAAGCTTTTGTTTAGAGTTCATGTGCCTAAGATCAATCATTCTGTTGGTGATAGACTAGAAATTTACTTGTTTTTATAAGTGTTTAGGAGTCGTTTTTAGGTCTCGTTTCGTGATTTAGTTCGTGTTTTTTCATCGTTTTATATCGTTTCGAACTATATTACGCTTTGGGTATTTTGTCGTGTTTTTAGGTACTTTTCGTGTGGAAATAACCCAAGACGAGACGAGGATCGAGAAAGCCAAGAAACAGAGAGTCGAAGAGAGGAAGAAAGGTGTACGATGAGGTGACTCGGCCATCCACTCGGCCGAGTCATAGGCCGAGTCAAGCTACTGATGCATCCACTCGGCCGAGTCAACCTTACCCTACCCACTCGGCCGAGTCAGATTCACCTCTTCCACTCGGCCGAGTCACTCGGCCGAGCCACCCGAGTGAGCCGTCCGAGTCGGGACACGGGTCGTGTTTAGTTCGCGGGCTTTTTTGATTTATTTTGTTTCCTTTTACACTTATGATTCCTTATAAATTTCTACTCTATAAATACCTTAGATTTAGCATTGTGAACTCTAGAATTCTCATTAGCACTCTTTAGTTTTTCAATATTTCTCTTTAAATTTTCAGCTTTTATATTTGTTCAACATTGGAGTTTTTATTCAAGTTTATTCAAGATTCGAAGTTCTTCGCGTTCAAGATTCAATTCCAAGTTCTTCTTACTCTACTCTTTAATTATGTTCTTTCAATATATTGTATTTATGTTTGCTTTAATCATGTCTAACAAATTTTCTTAGTTGATTTTAGAGATTGAATGCCTAATTGAATTTATGTGAGTGTTCTTGTTTACAATTAGCCTTCCAATCTAGGTGCATGTTTCATGGTGCTTATTCTCATGCATGATTACTTGATCACTAATTATGTGTGCATAGTTATGTTTTTATGCCTTAGCCGGATAATTGCATAATAGATCTCATGAATACATGGTATGATGATTTAATTGTCTTAGCTGAAGTTAGATTATCATATGTTTGCATATAGTCTATATAGGTGTCGTAGCCGAACCTAGTTGATTGTATTATTGATACTTGTTCTATTTTGCACTTGATTTGATTTCTATGAGACCGAGAGGAGATTAGGATCTTATTAGGTGACGATCTACATTGCCTTAGCCGGAGTGTTAGGTTATTGTTGGGAATTGTTAAGGACTAAATTGTTAAGGGGGAACTTCATGGGACATTTGATAAATAAAGTCATTTGTTTTGATTAGATCCCAAAACCCCAAGCGTCCTTTTCCCAAGCGACCCATTTTGATATAGTTAATAGGTTAGAATTTTTCTAAGCCTACACTGTTAGGATGGCTCTTTTATTTTGCTTAGATTAGGCTTCAAAAGTTCAAGTGAAGGCCACTCGCTTGAGTGTGTTTTCCAAAGCGAAGCAAGTCAAGCAAGCTGAAGTGAAGTGTGCCGAAGAATAGCGAAGCGAAGCGATCGCTACAGTAGACTCTAAGTGAGTCTGCCAAAGTGAAGCGAAGCGAGCGCTACAGTTCAAAGCAAGCGAAGCGAGTCTACCGAAGTGGAGCGAAGCGAAGCGAAGCGAATGCTGTAAAGCGAAGCGAAGCGAACGCTGCAAAGCGAAGCGAAGCAAGCGCTAAAGCAAAACGAAGCAAACGCTGCAAAGCGAAGCAAAGCGACCCGCTATAATATGATCCTAAAGCGACTCACTTCGGAGCGGCCGCTACAACTTCAAAGCGAAGCGAGCCACTACCTACCAGAAAGCGACAGCACAAATTCCCGCTCCGATTTTGAACTCCAGTCAACAGGAGATCTCCGCATTAATTACGAGATCTCCACGTGTCGAAAGCGGAGAGGAGCAGAGGAGTTGACTGCCAGGCCGACAAAGGCGCCGCTACAGTACTGGCTCGCTCCAGTTACTGTTAAACTTGGAACTTAGCCATTTTCGGCAAAAGTCCAAAACTGCGCGTCTGCAAAAGCTACTGCCTGCGCAAGTACTGTCGAGAGGAGGAGGGACAAGACCACCAACCAAGCAACGGATCTTAGCCAACCCTCCGCCTATAAATAGTGAAGGATGAAGACGTGAAGAAGTAAGAACACTACTTGCGCATTCGAGCCTACTGCAAACAAACACTCCCAAGCCTTCGAGCAAATCTTCGAGTCTTTGTTTCAAGTGTTCTCCGAGTTTCCAGTCCATTGGAACTCGTCTTCACAACCTTCACACTTAGATTCTAAGCCCACTTCAAATATCCAAGCTTAGAAGAAGAACTCTACCCATCTTTGCATCTACTGTAAAGAGTTCTTCATTAGTGTGTTCGTCAACCAAAAACCCTAAACTGTTGTCTGTTAGGTTTTTGAGTCGTCGTTAGGTTGTTCAGATCTAAGGCCCTTCTTTCATCGATTGAAGAAGCCTCGATCGTAGAGTTGAGATCCAAGCTTACACTTACATCGTTTGTGTAAAGCTCGATCGAAGCTAGGCTGTAAGGAGAGCCCGTAATCTCCCTGTCTGTCTGACTGAAGCGAGTGAAGCTTCCAGTCTTTGTTAGGTTTGTGTAGTGAACCCGCAATCACTACGTCTGTCGTTTGATCTAGGCAAGTGAAGCCCGATCCCGACCAGGTTTTTGAAGGACCCGTAACCTTCAAGTTCTTGAGTGAAAAGAACAGTTGCCGTCGTGCAGCAAAGTGGACGTAGGAGCGTTATCTCCGAACCACTATAAATCTCTGTGTCGTATCTCTCTTACCTTAATCTTTTTACAGTATTCGATTATCCATTGCACGTGCATATAAACAAACTTAACTTGGATTTTCAATTACTTAGGAAAGATTTTAGCTCACCAAATTCCGCACAAAGAGTAAAGTCTCACTCTTGATCAAGCTCTAAGCTTAGGACAAGAGATTCGTGATTGCTTTCGATCTAGCCCTCGGTTAGGTCTTTGCATTTCCAAAGAGCACTTTACTTTATACTCTGAGTTAAGGAATTGAAGTTGAAAAACTTCAAAATACGTATTCACCCCCCCCCCCCCCCCCCCCCCTCTACGTATTTTTCCTATAACAAACCGGGACCAACAGTTATTTTCGTGTATCACATCTAGATTGGATTAAATTGGTTAATTGTATGCATGAATTGCTTGCATAGATTTGATTAGGTAGGCTTCCCTAGAGTCAACATTTTTCCTTAGTTGTTTACTTACCTTATTTGTTTAATTGCTTGCTTGCTAAGTTGTTTTATTTGACTAGTTATTTTCCTTATTTATTTATTTCCTTACTTGATTTATTGAGTCCTTTTTATTATTTGCCTAGTCTATAAATACCACAACATCTAAATTCCCAAAAGCCTAAACATCACATTAGTTCTTTAGTAGAGGTATTGTATGCGTTTTCGACTTGTCAATCCCTGTGGATACAATACTCGTGCTTCTTTGTATTACACCTATTTTGTGTGGTAGAAAATAGTGCGATCAAATTTTGGCGCCGTTGCCGGGGATTGATTAGATTTCACATACATATTTTGAAATAGAATTAATAGGTGATTTAGGCGCTTTAATTTTCTGTTTTTCGGTTTATTGATCTAACGATTTCTTTTCTTCTCTTTGGTTTTAGGTAGTGCATGATCACAAGGTCTAAAGGGATAAGTTGTATTCCGATAGACTTGGAGTTGGAGCGCTCACTAAGGGCTTTGAGACGAGAGAAGAAGGCGAGCAAGATCGATATACCACCCTCTTCACCACCCGATTCACCGAGGAGTTTCGATTCAATGGGGATCAAGCGGCGAGGAGGACTTTGAACGACCGTTTCAAACCGGTCGTGGATCAATTTCAGCAAGGAGGATGGGGGACCACGGAGGCCAACAATTATGAGTTCAAGACGTCCCTCATCAACATGGTGCAAAACAACCAATATGGAGGTTCACCGGTGGAGGATCCAAACGCTCACTTAAAGCAATTTCTGGACATTTGTGCAACATACAAGGCCAATGGAGTATCCTCGGATTACCTCAAGCTTAGCCTATTCGTGTGGTCTCTCAAGGACGATGCAAGAGAATGGTTAGATGGATTGGACAAGAAGGAGGTCACTACTTGGGTTGAGATGTGCACGAAGTTTCTCAACAAGTTTTTCCCACCCTCGAGGGCTCAAAAACTCATCAACGAGATCAACCAATTCCAACAATACGAGGATGAGCACTTCTACGAGGCATGGGGAAGATTCAAGAAGCTACTACGAGCATGCCCGAACCATGGAATTAGCAAGGAGGATCAAATCACGTGCTTTTATCGTGGTTTGAACAAGATGTGTAGGAAGGAGCTCGACTACGCTTCGAAGGGAGGATTTTTGAACAACGAGTACGACGTGGCCATGGAGATTATTGAGATGACCGTGAATTCAAGTTATGAGGAAGCTACTGACCGTCGCATTGGAAGGAGGAGAGTTTCCAACATTGGGATTGATGCTTACGAAGACTTGATGGAGAAGTACACAAAAATAGCGAATGAGTTGGATTCTATCAAGAAAGGAGTACTTCGGTGCGATGCTATCACAGACGAACAAGCAAACCCAACCGAAGAGGAAGATGCCAATTTTGTGCAACAAGGGGGCAAGTGGCAATCAAATCAAGGAAACAAGTGGCAAGGAGGGCAAGGAGGACAAGGAGGTTCGAACTACCAAGGAGGTTACAAGAAACCGTACGTTCCAAACAACCGCAACCATCCAAACTTCTCCTACGCCAACCCGAACAACGCTTTGCAACCACCTCCCGGCTTCCATGTTGAGAACGGAGTCATCCAAGAGCCAAAGAAGGAGATGTCTATCGACGACTTGATTCGTCAATACATGGCTCAGTCGGAGATGAGGATGACACAACAAGATGCAAAGTTGAGGACATTAGAGCTTACTCAAAGTACCTCGACCAACAACTTGGCGAGTAGCATCAATGCGTTGACCAAGCAAATGCAAATGTTAGAGACACAAATGAGTCAAATAGCCAATGCTCAAGGAGGAGTCCCAAGCCCGGCCACTTCCCAAGCAATACCGAGCAAAATCCGAAGAACAACCATCAAGTTCACGCTATTGAGCTTAGGAGTGGCACTCGTTACACGAATCCATCTTTGGAAGACGAAGTTGAAGGGAGAGTCGAAGATTTGGATGATGGAAGCAATTCGGAGGCGGAAACGGACGAGGCGAAAGATGAAATCCCGGAGGGAGACTCACTCGGCCGAGTCACCGGCCGAGTAGAAGGAGACAAAAACCTGGGCGACTCACTCGGTCAAGCACTCTGCCGAGTCACTGGCCGAGTCGCTCCACCAGTAGCCTCACTCGGACCTCCACTCGGCCGAGTCACCCCACTCGGCCACTCACTCGGCCGACTACCCGGCCGAGTGGAACCCAACTCCGAGCCCGTTCTTACCCCGACGCACGAATCGACTCCCAAGGCTCCGTTTCCGCAACGATTGGCCAATACCAAGCAAGACGAGAAGTATCAGAGGTTCTACGAGATACTCAAGAAGGTCAACATCAATATTCCGCTTCTCGATGCTCTTCGAGACATGCCAAACCACATGAAGTTCATCAAGGATGCGGTGTCGGGGAAGAAGAAGTGGGCAAAATTCGAGACGATCAACCTCACAGAGGAGTGCAGCGCGGTGATCCAAAAGAAGCTACCGTTGAAGCAAAAGGATCCCGGAAGGTTCACACTAGCATGCAAGATCGGTGATCAAGTCTTTCAAAACGTGCTATGTGATCTTGGTGCTAGCATCAATTTGATGCCTCTCTCTATATTCAACCGGCTCAAGATCGGGAGGATGAAGCCAACCACCATCTCTCTATTTATGGCGGATCGATCGGTTTCTTATCGAAGGGGGATAGTGGAGGACGTTCTCGTTCAAGTGCACAACCTTGTCTTCCCGGCGGACTTCGTAGTTTTGGATATGCCCGAGGATACAAATCAACCTTTGATCTTAGGACGGTCATTCTTAGCCACGGGGAGAGCATTGATCGATGTTCAAGATGGAGATCTCACCTTTCGAGTCAACGGGGAAGAACTGAAAATTTCTATATATGAAGCCATGAAGAGACCCGACGACCACCGTGAGGATATCTTCTCCATAGAGACATTGATACCACCTACTTCGGAGGAGGCACTCAACCATTGCATCTCAAATTCTCTTTATGCCTACGCGGAGTTCGATGAAGCGTGTGATGAAATTCTCGAGTATCTCAAACAATTGGAGGCGAACCAACCACAACTTCATCACGAGGAAGTCCCTTACCTCGACATCAATAAGAAGATGGATGATGGAGTTCTTGAGGAGGAAGAGAAGAAGGATGCAGCGCCTAAGGTGGAGTTGAAGCCACTACCCGAGCACCTCAAGTACAAGTTCCTAGGAGAAGAAGAGACGTACCCGGTGATCGTGTCCTCTCATCTCACGAAGGCGAATTCGGACAAGTTATTAAGGGTCCTAAGGAAGCACAAATCTGCGATTGGATGGACGATTGCCGACATCAAAGGTATTAGTCCTTCAATTTGCATGCATAGGATATTGCTTGAAGAAGGTCATCGCCCAAGAGTCCAACCTCAAAGGCGTTTGAATCCGGCTATGCAAGAAGTTGTGAGGAAGGAGGTGTTGAAGTTGCTCGATGCCGGCATGATCTATGCTATCTCGGATAGTGAGTGGGTGAGTCCTACTCAAGTGGTGTCGAAAAAGGGAGGCATGACGGTCATCAACGACGAGAAGGGAGAGCTAATCGCAACAAGGCTTGTCACGGGATGGCGAGTGTGCATTGACTATCGTCTTCTCAACTCAGCAACTAGAAAGGACCACTTCCCCCTCCCGTTCGTGGATCAAATGCTCGATCGATTGGCCGGACACGAGTACTATTGCTTCCTCGATGGATATTCCGGCTACAACCAAATCGCCATCGCTCCGGAGGACCAACACAAGACTGCATTCACTTGTCCATATGGAGTCTTCGCTTATCGGAGGATGCCGTTCGGGTTATGCAACGCACCGGCTACTTTTCAACGGTGCATGATGGCCATCTTCCATGGATTGATCGAGAACATAATGGAGGTATTCATGGACGATTTTTCAGTATTTGGTTCTTCCTTTGATCAATGCTTGGAGAATCTTGCCACGGTGCTTCAAAGGTGCGAAGAGACGAACCTTGTTCTCAATTGGGAGAAGTGCCACTTCATGGTGCAAGAAGGAGTTGTTCTTGGACACAAGGTGTCCTCACATGGATTGGAGGTGGATCGAGCCAAAGTTGTAGCCATCGAGAAGTTGCCACCACCAACCAACGTCAAATCGGTGAGAAGTTTTCTAGGACATGCCGGCTTTTATCGGAGATTCATCAAGGATTTTTCAAAGATCACGAAGCCGTTATGTGGATTGCTCGAGAAGGATGTCAAGTTCGTATTTGATGAGGATTGCTTGGAAGCCTTCGAGACATTGAAGAAGGCTCTTATCTCTACTCCCGTTTTGGTGTCATCGGATTGGAGTGCCCCGTTCGTGCTCATGTGCGATGCAAGTGATTGGGCGATAGAGCTGTTTTGGGGCAGAAAAGGGATAAGCTTTTCCGAGTGATCTACTATGCTAGCAAGACGTTGGACTCGGCTCAAAGGAACTACACCACCACGGAGAAGGAATTACTCGCTGTGGTCTATGCTTTCGATAAGTTTAGGCCTTATTTGGTGGGATCTCACACGATTGTGCACACCGACCATGCCGCCATTCGTTATCTATTCAACAAGAAGGACTCGAAGCCGAGGTTAGTTTGATGGATCTTACTTCTTCAAGAGTTCGACATGGAGATCAAGGATAGGAAAGGATGCAAGAACGTGGTGGCCGACCATCTCTCGAGACTTGAGCAGCCCGTGGATGGAGAGGATTCGAGGATTGCTATCAAGGAGAGCTTCCCCGATGAGCAGATTTTTGTGATGGATGACTTGACACCTTGGTTCGCCGACATCGCCAACTACTTGGTAATTCATCATGTGCCCAAGGATCTTTCGTCTCATCAAAAGAAGAAGTTTCTTCATGATTGCAAGTTTTATTATTGGGATGATCCATACTTGTACCGGAGGTGTGCCGACGGGATCATTAGGCGATGTGTTTGACAATCGGAGTGGAATAAGATCATCGAGGATTGCCATATTGCTCCGAATGGGGGACACTTCGCTGCAAATCGCACCGCCCTCAAGATATTTCATAGTGGCTTTTATTGGCCATCGATCTACAAGGATTGTCACGAGTACATCAAGTCATGTGATCGATGCCAAAGGATGGGGAACATCAAGAAGAGGGACGAGATGCCGCAACACACTATTATGGAGGTGGAGCTCTTCGATGTTTGGGGGATTGACTTCATGGGTCCCTTTCCCAAGTCTCAAGGGTTCTCTTATATCTTGCTTGCGGTGGAGTATCTTTCGAGATGGGTCGAAGCCATTCCCACAACAACCAACGATTCGAAGGTGGTGATAAAATTCCTCCAGCGGAATATTTTGACTCGGTATGGAACTCCGAGAGCTTTGCTTAGCGATGGGGGGAGCCACATCAACAATCGTTGGTTAGGATCGCTTCTTGCGAAATATGGAGTCAAGCACAAGGTTACGACGCCCTACCACCCTCAAGCGAACGGTCAAGCCGAGCTAGCTAATCGAGAGATCAAGCAAATTTTGGAGAAGACCGTCACCAACAAGAAGGAATGGGCGAAGTACTTGGATGACACACTTTGGGCCTATAGGACGGCTTTCAAGACACCAATTGGGAGGTCGCCATATCAATTGCTATTTGGCAAATCATGCCATTTACCAATGGAGTTGGAGCACAAAGCTTATTGGGCGACGAGAAGGATCAATTTCGAGTTCAAGGAAGCCATGGGTCAAAGGTGTGATGATTTATTGGAGCTTGATGAGTGGAGGAACGAGGCATTCAAGAACTCGAGGATTTACAAAGAACGAGCTGCAAGATTTCACGACTTGAGCATCAAAAAGCGTAAGTTCGAAATTGGGGATGATGTTCTTGTTTTTAATTCTCGACTTCGTTTATTTCCAGGAAAATTGCAAAGCAAGTGGATGGGGCCGTTCGTTATTTACAAAGACTTGAAGAATGGTGCATTCGAAGTGTTGAAGAATGACGGTGAAAAGTTCGTGGTGAATGGACATCGACTCAAGCACTACTTCAAGCCGTTACCTCTCTTCCCCAAGAAAGCGGCCACTTACCTTGATGACCCGAGTTAGAAAAGAGGTATCGTCGGGCTAAAGACGTTAAACGTAGCACTTGTTGGGAGGTAACCCAATATTCGTATCTTGTTTATTTTTAGTTATTTATTTATTTTATTTATTTTTAGTGTCGTAGTTTTGTTTTTCGCATTTTTGAGTCGTACCCCTTAATACAACAATTACATATTTGAGGCTCGAGTTTTAATAGGCGAATAATGCTAACAAGTTGCATGTTTTTGAGTGAAAAATAGGCCGACTCGACCCTCGGTTCGACCGGTTTTGGTCGAGCACGAGGTCGAAGTAAACGGGAGGAAAAAAAGTCCCACTCGGCCAGGCACTCGGCCGAGTTGTCCCACTCGGACAGCTACTCGGCCGAGTGACATAGAGATGCGCGTGCAGAAGCTCCACTCGGACAGCTACTCGGCCAAGTCATCGGCCGTGTGAGCCACTCGGACACCCACTCGACCGAGTCACTTCATGGACCGGCCGAGTGGCCCCTAGCCCATCCAATTTTTTTTTCCATCTTTTAAGGTATGTTCTCCTATTTTAACACCATTACACACACAATTACACACACTAGCACACACAACTCTTCAAGAACACAAATCCTCTCTCAATTCTCTCTTCAATTCCTCTCAAGGTATGATTTTTCTTCCCCCAATTTTCTTAAATTCTTCATTCTCTATGCAATTGGGAATATATTAACCGATTAATTTTGAATTTCTATGGTTCAATTGCATGCTAGGATTGAGGGGAGTAATTTTTGAATTTTCATAGAATGCTTGTTTTATTGTATTTATGTTGATAATTGTGTTCTATGATGATTCTTTTGATGAAATTCATGTTCAATTTTGTATGGGCTATTGAGATTGTTGATGAATTTTGATAGAATTGCATGAATGGAGTATGAATTGAGGTTTCTTATGCTTATTTGCTCTTGAATTTGATGGATTTAAGTATGAATTTGGATAAGAGCTTTTGTAATTTGATGGGTTATATGAGAAATTGAGTGGCTTGAGGATTGATAATGTGTATGTATGAGGTGTTGTTGAAGCATGAAGCTTGGGTGTATGATGGGAGAGTATGGATTTGATTAAGTTTGGGGGAGAAAAATTTGATGATGGCTTGAATTGATTTGTTGTAGTATCTCGTTTTATAGGTACTACGATGGGTCGTGACAAGGGTAAGAGTGTGGCCTCGTCTTCTACTTCCACCAAGAGCAAGGGGAAGCAAAAGGAGACAACATCGAGCCGAGCCCCACCCGCACAAGCTATGTTGTCGAACCAAGATCCGAAGGCGTATGGCATCACTCTTAAAACGCTGGAGGCTAAGCGGAGGTGGTCACATCTAGTGGGCTTGAAGCATAGGCATTGTCGATTCCTAGACCACGAGGTGATCGCCGGGATGGGGATAGCCGACGATGTGGTGACTCTCATGGAGAACGGAGGATTCACGAAGGTCTTCCAAGCCAACCTCTTGACATACCATATCCTGACGGTGGAGTTCCTTTCAACCGTGGAGTTGTTGAGGTCCGAGAAAACTCCTTCGGTGCTCTGTTTTCAGTTGGGGAATGCCCAACGCGTCCTCACCATGGAAGAGCTTAACGAATTGATTGGAGGAGATGATGAGGGGTTTTTCAACGGAAATCACACACCCGATTCGGATGACCTTTGGAAGGAGATCGTATACTTGGAGAAGGAGAGGAGGCCATACTATGGACCGGCTAGATCGAAGGCATCATCGGTGCGCAACCCGGTGTTTCGGTACCTCCACCGACTCATTACAAGTACGATTATTGGGAGAGGAGACCCCGGTTCGTTCGGCACCATTGATATGCATCTCTTTTGGGCGTGTATTCATGGAATCAAGCAAGACGCTGCCCTTTGGTTAGCCGAGCACTTCGAGAGCCAAGCACTTCTTCATGGGAGCCAAAGGATCGGGTGTGGAGCGTGGATTACACCCATGTTGCACAAGTTTCGAGTTAATTTGCCCAAGGAGCCGGTTTCTAGAGATATCCTCCTAGATCGAGAGGCGCTTCAAAGACAAATGATGTTGTCTTTTGAGGAGGGTTATATTTGGAAGCTCCATGAGAGGAATGCAACCATGCTCCTTCGTCTTCCTTGCCCACATTTGACTAGTGTACTCGCCGAGGGTGACAAAGGACGAGGAAATTGGTGCTTGAGTTCGAGGGAGCACTTGAGGGTGATAACGGAGCCGGGCCGACGGCTGCCACAAGTTGAAGAGGGGGAGGATGACCAAGAGCAAGAGGAGCGCGCCTACGAACAAGGGGATGACGGACAGCAAGGGTATGAAGATGTGCCACAACCCGGCTTCCACATGAGAGCTCCGGAGTTCTCTACCATGCAAGATTGGCATACGGAGACGATGGAGGCAATGGATAACTACCATTGGGATGGTAGAGAGTTCGTTGAATCCCAAGTGCGAGGTGTTCGAGAGGAAGTTCAAACCTTGAGGACCGAAGTGGGAGATCTTCGTGCATACATTGGAGGCCGTTTCGACACTCTCAACACCTACTTTGAGAATGAGAGGAAGTTTCGAGAGGATGAGGCGAAAAGACGGGAGGATGAAAGAGCTTACATGGAGAACTACAATAGAATGGTGCATGAGATGCACTATTTCTATCCTCACTACCCGTCTCATCATCAACGGTTCGACCCCAACAACCCCGACAACCCTCCCTTCCCTCCGCCATTTCAATGAGGTAAGTTTGTTAACTTAGTTCCTTCTTCTTTTTGCAAACTTATTCCTTAACCTTTGATTTCGAAATAAGTTTGGGGGAGGGGGAAGAGTAACTAAAGTTAACAATCTTTTGGGTGTGTTTTTAATTGCTTTAGTAGTTGCTTTATTTTGGGGTATGTTGAGTCTTTTAATTGTTTTGAGTCTTAGGAGTTAGTTGATTGAGTCAAGCATGATATATGAGTATTGTGGATTTGCCAATAATAGTATGGATTGTTGATTATGAAGTCTTTTTGATTGAATTTATGCATGGAACCTTGGCGAAGCGTCGCATTGATGTGATGAAATCTATGTTATGTTTGGATATTGGGGAATCATATTGTTACCTTGGTGAGGATTTGAGCCTTTGGACATGTTGATGTCAATTTGTTTGTTGAGTGATCATGCATGCTTTGAATTTCTAGAACTTGCCTTTGTTCTCCATTAAGACCTTGGTATGTATATGATCTTAGAAAGGATTTTAGGCCATCTTTCGTAGCCACGTAATTCCTATACACTAACCTTGTGCATAAACCTTTGTTTACCCCCTTTGAGCCTTTTATGAGCCTTTCTTTCTTGAGCTTGGATGATAGGAGGTTTGGATGGTTAAGGGTATCCCTAGTTGATGTGGTTGGTGATGTAGGAGGAGTTGAATAGATATATTTGATGTGGTTGGAGATGAGAAAAAGAAAAATCTTAGATGCTTTATTTAGTTATTAACTATCCCTATAAGCTTAGAAAAAAAAGTGAGAAAAAGTGTTGAAAAAAAAAAAAAAAAAAAGAATTTAGAGCCTTGATTATACATTGAGAAGTTTATTTGTTGTTGAGCTCTAGAAAAAAAAAAGAAAGAAAAAGAAGGGAAAAAAAAAAAAAAGAATAAAAGCATAAGGGGATAGTTGATAGTATATTGAGTTGTGAGCATCTTGATTGATTATGTAGTTGGTGTTGGGGATGGTAGAAGATGGATTGAGAAAAAATTCATACTTTGGTTGGAGTTGAAAAGGGGTGAATGATTTGAAGTTATTTTTGAGTCACTTAGCCTATAATTTCCCTACCTTAACCAATGTCCCTACATTATAAGCTTTAATAAAGTCCTAATTGATCTTAGTGAATATGCATTACATTAGGTGGAGATGTGAGATAAAGGGCAAGCCTATGGTATGTTCATTGCATTGCATTGATGATTGAGTGATCCTTTGATGTGCATTATACTTCACATCTTGTTCTTTGAGAGTGTTGGGAGATCACCTATATTCTATCTTCACATGTTTGAGAGGATTTCCCAATTGACATTCATGGCTTAGTATTTATTGTATGATTTGAGTTGTGGAGCTTTGAGGTTGTTTGCATAAATTTGATCTTAAGATTTATTTTTGAAAATCTATGAGGCTACATAGTTCACAATGCTTATGTGGATTGCTTTGTTTCGTTTTTCTTTATTGTTCGGGACGAACAATGTTTAAGTTTGGGGGATTTTGATAGACTAGAAATTTACTTGTTTTTATAAGTGTTTAGGAGTCGTTTTTAGGTCTCGTTTCATGATTTAGTTCGTGTTTTTTCATCGTTTTATATCGTTTCGAACTATATTACGCTTTGGGTATTTTGTCGTGTTTTTAGGTACTTTTCGTGTGGAAATAACCCAAGACGAGACGAGGATCGAGAAAGCCAAGAAATGGAGAGTCGAAGAGAGGAAGAAAGGTGTACGAGGAGGTGACTCGGCCATCCACTCGGCCGAGTCATAGGCCGAGTCAAGCTACTGATGCATCCACTCGACCGAGTCAATCTTACCCTACCCACTCGGCCGAGTCAGATTCACCTCTTCCACTCGGCCGAGTCACTCGGTCGAGCCACCCGAGTGAGCCGTCCGAGTCGGGACACGGGTCGTGTTTAGTTCGCGAGCTTTTTCGACTTATTTTGTTTCCTTTTACACTTATGATTCCTTGTAAATTTCTACTCTATAAATACCTTAGATTTAGCATTGTGAACTCTAGAATTTTCATTAGCACTATTTAGTTTTTCAATATTTCTCTTTAAATTTTCAGCTTTTATATTTGTTCAACATTGGAGTTTTTATTCAAGTTTATTAAAGATTCGAAGTTTTTCGCGTTCAAGATTCAATTCCAAGTTCTTCTTACTCTACTCTTTAATTATGTTCTTTCAATATATTGTATTTATGTTTGCTTTAATCATGTCTAACTAATTTTCTTAGTTGATTTTAGGGATTGAATGCCTAATTGAATTTATGTGACTGTTCTTGTTTACAATTAGCCTTCCAATCTAGGTGCATGTTTCATGGTGCTTATTCTCTTGCATGATTACTTGATCACTAATTATGTGTGCATAGTTATGTTTTTATGCCTTAGCCGGATAATTGCATAATAGATCTCATGAATACATGGTATGATGATTTAATTGTCTTAGCCGAAGTTAGATTATCATATGTTTGCATATAGTCGATATAGGTGTCGTAGCCGAACCTAGTTGATTGTATTATTGATACTTGTTCTATTTTGCACTTGATTTGATTTCTATGAGACCGAGAGGAGATTAGGATCTTATTAGGTGACGATCTAAATTGCCTTCGCCGGAGTGTTAGGTTATTTTCGTGTATCACATCTAGATTGGATTAAATTGGTTAATTGTATGCATGAATTGCTTGCATAGATTTGATTAGGTAGGCTTCCCTAAAGTCAACATTTTTCCTTAATTGTTTACTTACCTTATTTGTTTAATTGCTTGCTTGCTAAGTTGTTTTATTTGACTAGTTTTTTTCCTTATTTATTTATTTCCTTACTTGATTTATTGAGTCCTTTTTATTATTTGCCTAGTCTATAAATACCACAACATCTAAATTCCCAAAAGCCTAAACATTACATTAGTTCTTTAGTAGAGGTATTGTGTGCGTTTTTCGACTTGTCAATCCCTGTGGATACGATACTCGTGCTTCTTTATATTACACCTATTTTGTGTGGTAGAAAATAGTGCGATCAGTTGGGAATTGTTAAGGACAAACATGTTAAGGGGGGACCTATAAGGGACATTTGTCAACGGTGCGCAGTCTAGTGGTAAGACGCTCCGCCTCCGTACCAATAGGTCGGGGTTCGAGACACACTAAGGGGGGAAATGGGGAACCATTATTGATCCTCTTTTTTTTTTTTAAAAAAAAAAAAAAAAAAAAAAAAACCTATAAGGGACATTTTAAAGAAATGAAGTATTGTTTTGATTTGATCCCAAAACCCCCAAGTGTCCTACTCCCAAGTGACCCATTTTGATGTAGATAATAGGTTAGAAATTTTTCTAAGCCTACACTGTTAGGATGGCTCAAATTTTGCTTAGGTTTTTAGACTGCAGAAATCCCAAGTGAAGGCCACTCACTTGAGTGTGTTTTTCAAGCGAAGCGAGTCTACCGAGCCGAAGTGAAGCGTGCCGAAGAATAGCGAAGCGAAGTGACCGCTACAGTGGAATCGAAGCGAGTCCATCAAAGCGAAGCAAAGCGAGCGCTACAGTAAAAAGCCAAAGCGAGTCAATGCGGGTCAACATTTTCTAAAGCAGTCACTCGGGAACTTCACCTCCCAAGCGACTCGCTACAGAATGACCTTTAAGCGACTCAACTCAAAGCGGACGCTACGACTTCAAAGCAAAGCGAGCCACTACCTACCAGATAGCGACAGCACAATTCCCGCTCCTATTTCAAACTCCAGTCAACTTGAGATCGTCGCATTAATTGCGAGATCTCCACGTGTTGAATGCGGAGTGGAGCAGAGGAGTTGACTGCCAGGCCGACAGGGCGCCGCTACAGTACTGGCTTGCTCCAGTTACTGTTGAAATTGTATTTTAGCCATCTTTGGCAAAGAGACAAACTGGCGTGCCTGAAAAGCTATCCGCCTGTGCAAGTACTGTCGAGAGGAGGAGGGACAAGGCCACCTACCAAGCAACGGATCTCGTCAACCCTCCGCCTATAAATAGTGAAGGATGAAGACGAAGAGAAGGTAGAACACTACTTGAGCATTCGAGCGCCTACTGCAAACAAATACTCCCAGCCTTTGAGCAATATTCGAGTCTTTGTTTCCAAGTGTTCTCCGAGTTCCTGCCTCATCGGAACTCGTCTTCACAACCTTCACACCTAGAATTCTAAGCCCATTCCATACCTCAGCTTAGAAGAAGAGCTCTAGCCTACTTTACACTTACCGTAAAGAGCTCTTTATAGAGTGTTCGTCGTAAACCAAAAACCCTAACCCTAAGTTCTGTTCGTTAGGTTTTTGTGTTCGTCGTTAGGTTGTTTCGATCCAAGGCTCTACTTTCATCGATAGTAGAAGCCTCGATCATAGAGTCTAGATCCAAGCTTGCACTTACCTTGTTTGTGTAAAGCTAGATCGAAGCTAGGCTGTAAGGAGAGCCCGCAATCTCCCTGTTGTCGGACTGAAGCGAGTGAATCACTGCATCTGTCGTTAGATCCAAGCGAGTGAAGATCGATCTCGACTAGGTTTTTGAAGGACCCGTAACCTTCAAGTTCTTGAGTGAAGAGAACAGTTGCTTTGTGCAACAAAGTGGACGTAGGAGTTTCATCTCCGAACCACTATAAATCTCTGTGTCGTATCTCTCTAAACCCTAAACTCTTTAATTCCTTTGTTTGATTATTCACTGCATTTGCATATAAACAAACACAACTTGGAACTTTAAATACTTAGGAAAGATTTAGCTCACCGAATTTCCGCATCTAGAGTAAAGTCTCACTCTTGGTCAAGCTCTAAGCTTAGGTCAAGAGAATCGTGAATACTTTAGATCTAGCTCTCGGCTAGGTCTTAGTAACTCAAGCGAGCACTTTACTTCATACTCTGAGTTAAGGAAAAGAAGTTGAAAAACTTAAAAATACGTATTCACATCCCCCCCCCCCCCCCCCTCTCTACGTATTTTTCCTATAACAAACAGGGACCAACAAGTGGTATCAGAGCAGCGGTTCGTTCGAGCCTCTGCTTTGCATATCCGAAGCGAGTCCCCACTCGCTTCACGTTGTCTCACTGAACCGGATCCTTTTTCCTAAGTGCATAAAACCCTCACCCACGCATACTGCATTTACTGCTAATAGTTTGCTATATGTACATACAGTGCATCAAATCTTCCACAGTTCTCTATCGAAGGATATGAGACATGGAGTTTTCGAGTCGAGAGCTTCCTCTGCTCCATCCACGACCAGATGTGGGAAGTGATAGAGGACGGACCAATCGAGATTAAGAAAGCCATATCTGTGAACGTTCCAGCCGCCGAAGGCCGTGAAGCTCATGTTAGACAAGAGTATGTCGAGAAAGACAAAGACGAATATAATGCTATCGACTTCAAGATTGCCAACCTTGACAAGATCGCACGCCACACGATGCAGAGCACTGTATCGGATGCCTTCCTTCCAAGAATCAGGAAGTGTGCGACGGCAAAAGAAATGTGGGAAACCCTAGCCCTCATTTCTCAAGGAACGGACAAGATCAAAGAGAACAAGCTCGCCGTACAAATGCGGGAGTTTGAAAGTCTGATAATGAAGCCAGGAGAGTCCATCGACGCCTTCGAACTGAGAGTCACCAATATCATAGCTACTCTCAACTCACTTGGGAAGGAACTCACAGACAAGGAGGTGAATCTGAAGATTGTTCGAGCTCTCACGAGGAAGTGGCAAACTATGAAGGAGATGTACCTTGCCACGAAGGATTTATCGAAGTTCACGCCGGAGATTCTGTTCTCCGAGCTCAAAGCTCACGAGTTCGATCTGAACAGAATGAGTCTTGATGATGAAGACGACATCAAAAGGAGTTGCGTTCAAAGCTGCTGAAGGGTCAAGCGACCAGTCACTCGCTAAGATCTCAAGGGAAGAGCTGGAAGAACATGTTGCTTTCTTATCCAAGAACTTCAACAAGATGAACTCGCGTGTGGGCAAATATAAGAGATTCTACAAGCAGTACAAAGGAAGGAGCACTGATGCTCGTGAAAGCAAAGGAAAGCGAGAAGAGACGACCATGCCGATCTCAAGGGACATGATGGAAGTGGAATGCTACCACTGCCACAAGATGGGCCACTACAAATCTGACTGCCCAAAGCTGAGTGCAAAGGAGCAAGAGGAACTAAAGGCAGAGAGGGATGCTCCAAGGCGAGCGCTTGTAGCAAGCGAGCAGCCAGTCGCTACAACTGAAGAAGTCTCAAGCGACTCGAATGCATTCAAAAATCCCAATTCCAGTGATGGAGAGGATCTTAGACTCATGGCGCTCACGGATGAGGAGACTGGAGAGGTATTTATCTATCCCCCATCAAGTTCAATTACACTTGCACACACTCACCAAGAGGAAGCTAATTCCTCGACATGGAGTGAGTTGCTTGACAAACACCTCAAATTGTCAAGTGACCACAAAATGTTGAAACAAGCTTTGTCTCAAAGCGAGAAGGAGAACCGAAAGCTAGCCACTGAGCTTGACCAAGTCAAACTCAATCTAAGGGCTATAACTAGTAAGTTCGAAGATCTCTTCGCTAGACATCAAAGCTTGGAGGGAAGGTATGAAACCCAATCCAATCTAGTGGCCAACTTAAACAAAGCCTCGTATGTTAGGCAGGCACTAGAGAGCTCACTTCTACCTTTTGGTAGAAAGGGAGGACTCGGATATGAGGGTGGACCTTCCAAGCCGACTGTCTTTGTTGGTGCTTCAATCACAACACCATCAGTTCCTTTGGATGTGCCCACTGCCTCCAAAGTAACCACTAACAAAGATAAAGGCCAAGTGGCTGAGAACCCTAAGAAGAAGCCAATGAAGATGTCTATATCTTCAAGGGCAGAATCTAAGGGCAAGTAAAGACCAACTGTCCCTAGCACTCACAATGCTAAATCTTACCAATTCAAAGGTAAAGGGAAATCAGTTGTAGCTTCTAAGTCTCAGACCAAGACACCAGAGACAAAGGATGTCCCTTTCAAGAAAAGTAGTAATGTCTATGTGTCACGTTATCCGGACTGGAGATGGTCCAATCGGACTAACGTTGAGGGGGAAGAACTTGAAGCACCAAGGAGGTTGCTTCAAACTTCCAAGGTTACTCAAGCGAGTCGGGGTCAAAACCCTAGTTTGACCGCTTCGAGAAAACCAAGCGAGTCGCTTTGACAGACTGTAAACCCTAAGTCAGTCTCTAAGCCTGTAGCTAATCCGAAGCAAGTCGCTTCAGGATACAAGCAAAAGGGTAAGAGCATAGGTAAGCCTCAAGCGAGTCGCTACCCCTCCTGCACACACTGCTGCACGTGTGAAGCTGCTTCAAGGCAGAACTCACAGTTTTCAAAGGTCGAGAAACCCAAGACACAAGCTACCTTTCAAAAGAAAGTGAAGCAAGTGTGGGTACCTAAGGGAACTAACCTGCAAGGACCCAAACTGATTTGGGTACCAAAATCTGTCTAATTGCAAGTGAGCGCCATGGACCCCATGCCAAGTGAAGGTCAACTAATCTGGTACTTGGACAGTGGATGTTCAAGACATATGACTGGCATGAAAGCTCTACTTCAAGACTATGTTGAGAAGAAAGGTCCACATGTTACATTTGGTGATAACTCTCGAGGAAGCACCAAAGGATACGGCGCACTGAAGATTGGAAAGCTAACAATAGAAGAAGTCTCCTACGTGGAAGGACTTAAGCACAACTTGCTATCCATTTCACAATTCTGTGACAAAGGATACAAGGTGGAATTTATTTCCAACAAGTGCATTGTAAAGAGCAAGCTCACGTCCCAGATTGTACTAACTGGAATTAGACAAAGGAATGTCTACATTGCACAATGGGACAGCTGCAAAGAGGAGACGTGCTTGGTTGCAAGAAGTGCTATAGAAATAGCTAGGATGGCTATGGCACAGACGCTTGACACATCTCAACTTCAAGACCATCAATCGCTTAGCTCGCAAAGGCTTGGTGCAAGGCATTCCCAACGAGGTGTTTGTTAAAGACCATCCATGCTCACCATGCCAACGAGGCAAGCAGACAAAGAAGCACTTTGCCAGTCTTGAAGAAGCTTCATCCAAGTGAGTGTTGGAGCTACTCCACATGGATCTGTTTGGACCAGTCACTCCAGTAAGCGTAAATGGAAGAAAATACACTCTTGTAGTAGTCGACGACTTCTCTCACTACACTTGGGTTGTATTTCTCTTTAGCAAGAAGGAGACACTGTCCAAGCTACCACAACTGCTCAAGCGACTTGCTGTAGAGAAGAATCAAGCGATTGCCACCATCCGCTCCGACAAAGGCACAGAGTTCTTAAACTCTACCATTGAAGCTTACTGCACGGAGCATGGTATTTCACATCAAACATCCGCAGCACGCACACCTCAGTAGAATGGAGTTGCTGAAAGAAGGAATCGGATCATCAAAGAAGCCGTTCGCACCATGATTGCTGACTCGAAGCTTCCAATGAAATATTGGGCTGAAGCTGCCAATACAGCATGCTACACACATAATCGGACGCTTCTCAATAAACGGCACGACAAAACAACATATGAAATATGGACAGGGAGAATTCCTAACATATCTTATTTACATATTTTTGGTTGTAGGGTCTTCATCCATGATAATGGGAAGTCACAATTGAAAGCCTTTGAAAGCAAAGCTGATGAAGGAATATTCTTAGGATATTCTACATCAAACAAAGCTTACAGAATATTCAATTGTAAAACCCTAATTGTGGAGGAATCACCCCATGTCGTATTTGATGAATCTTCTTTGTGTCTTCCATAGGAACAGGTTCAGTCAAAAGAAGGAAAGTCAAGCGAGGAACCCGTCAACTCACTGACTTGGGACATGCTTGAGGATGATGAAGAAATCAAGGAGTCAAGCGAGCAGATTGTCCAAAGAAAAGTTGAAGCTGCCCCCAAGACTCCTGAAGCGAGTGCTTGCCAAGCACCCATTCCAGTCGCTTCAGAAGGTGAAGCAAGCGATCAGGAAGAAGATGAAGACGAAACTGGTGGATCCAAGCTTGCGTGGCTCAAGGATCACTCACCAAGTCAAATCATTGGAGATCCATCCAAGGGTGTAGTGACCAGAAGTCAAGTGTTTGGAGAAAGCGCCATGTTCAGTTGCTTTCTCTCAAACATTGAGCCATCAAGCGTGGAGGAAGCCCTAGCTGACTCTAATTGGGTGATCGCCATGCAAGAGGAGCTGAATCAGTTCACCAGGAACGACGTATGGTACCTCGTGGATCATCCCATTTTCCAGCATGTTATTGGCACCAAGTGGGTGTTCAAGAACAAGACAGACGAGGACCACAACGTTGTGAGGAACAAAGCGCAACTCGTCGCTAAGGGATACTGCCAAGAGGAAGGAATCAACTTTGATGAGACCTTCGCTCCAGTGGCACGGCTTGAAGCGATCAGATTATTTCTTGCCTATGCAGCGGCCAAGAAATTCAAAGTCTATCAGATGGATGTCAAGAGCGCGTTTCTCAATAGTGAATTGAAGGAAGAAGTATATGTGGAGCAGCCACCGGGTTTCGAGCAGGGAGATAAGGTGTATCGATTGAAGAAAGCCCTATACGGGTTGAAGCAAGCTCCCAGAGCTTGGTATGATACCCTATCCCAATTCCTAGTGGATAATGGATTCCACAAAGGAAAGATAGATCGAACCCTATTCACCATCAACCAAGGAGAGGATATGCTGTGGGTTCAGATCTACGTGGACGACATCATATTTGGGTCACCAAACCAGTCGCTTAGCGAGAAGTTTGGAGAGCTTATGAAGACCAAATATGAAATGCCAATGATTGGCTTGATGAGCTGCTTTCTAGGTCTTCAAGTGAAGTAGCAGGATGATGGAATCTTCATCAATCAAGCCAAATACACTCGAGATATGCTTGCCAAGTTCGGTGTTCAACATGCCAAAGCTGTGAAGATCCCAATGAACACCAACTGGAAGATGGAGCCAGACCTAGATGGGAACTCTGTGGATGCTACAGACTACCGAGCCTTGATCGGATCCCTTCTATATCTCACTGCAAGTAGGCCGGATATCGCTTTTGCAGTTGGGGTCTGCGCTCGCTTCCAAAGCAATCCCAAGCACAGCCATCTTGAAGTTGCCAAAAGAATTCTTCGATATTTGAAGGGCACTGTCAATATGGGGTTGTGGTATCCAGCTGAAGATAATTTGGAGCTCACTGGATACTCAGATGCTGACTATGGAGGGTGCCGAATTGATAGGAAATTAACTTCGGGCACTTATCAGTTCTTGGGAAGCAAGCTGATCTCATGGTTTTCAAAAAAGCAAACAAGTGTAGCTACTTCAACAACTGAAGCCGAATATATGGCCGCTGGAAGCTGCTGTTCTCAAATTCTATGGCTTCGTCAGCAGTTGAAGGACTACAGAGTTGAAGCTAATGAGATCCCAATATTCTGCGACAACAACAGTGCAATATGCATCTCGCAAAATCCAGTGCTTCACACCAGATGCAAGCACGTGGAAATCCGACATCACTTCATTCGTGATCATGTCGAGAAGAAGGACATCAAGCTCGAGAAAATCCATACCACCAGCGAGCAGATATCCTCACCAAGCCTATAGCTGAGTCTCGATTCAATCAGCTATGCATTGAATTAGGGTTGCCAGACCCTGGTAAAGAGTGTTAGATCCAGGATGCACGAAGGAGTGGTCGCTTGTCCTTTGAGCGTCACTCGCTTCGGATCTTCACCAACTCAAGCGAGTCGCTTCAAAATTCCACTCGCTTGAAGAAGGAGAAATAAGGTGGAGAAAGGTGGAGTGTTGGAAGACGTTCCCTACTCGCTTACAGGAATTGTTAAGCCATTGGTTAAGGGGGAACTATTGTTTGCTCTCGGAGCAAGCTACTTCCAAAGCGAGCAAGGAAAACTGCTACCTAGCCTAGGATTCCTAGCGAGTGGGTATAAACACTCGCAAGTGTCGTTTCTAGTAACGGTTGTGGGGTCTTGTATCGGGCCTTCCCACGTAAAAATGGTGAAAGCTTAGGCAGGGCTGGCACCTAGACCTTGCGTCCTCTTCCCATCTTTCCGCCGAAGAGGAGCAGGTCCTCTCATCTCCTTCATCGTGGATAAATATTCATTCCTTACTCACTCTTCATTGAATTGAGCTGCCGAATGTCTATCCATTCCACCCCCACTTTGAATTTTGCATCGCTTCAATTAACCCTAGTCTGGGTCAAGCGAGTCGATTGCAAATTCATTCTGTAGCTTGTAGGAGGAAGCTTGAAGAGTTACCTTTTACATGAAAAGGTTGCATGACTGGTGACATGTCTTTGCGTAAAATACGAGATTGTCTTGTCAGAGCATTCTCATTGTCATCCTGTCCTATTTCTCTCTGAAATATGGACTTGTACTCATCTCCCTTTTATCGTGAACAAGTACACTAACGTGAAGCTCCCCTCTGGGTTGTAGTAAGCTTGTGTACATTATTCATTCTCCCCCTCATTCACTCGATGGAGGAGTCTCTAGTTCGTAGAGGAAGATGGAAGAGATGAATGTTATGAAGTCCAAGCTCGAAGTCTGATCCATCAAGTGGATTCAACAAGTAGTGTCCAAATCCACAAAGTGACTTCAATAAGTGGTATCAATCTCCTACGAAGTGAGATTGACTGGTAAGTGTTTCAATTCAAGTACACTAAGTAATGTGAAGCGTGCTAGAAACCTTCACTTACTATGTGGAAAATATGAAATGAATCTGACACAAATACAAAGAGGAAAACATTCTTGTTTATCCTCGAAGTATGTAAGTCAGAAACGTTTTAAATAATGTCAAAGAAATTTCATTTCTTATTCCAGTCGCTTCAGATGGCCAAGCGAGTGCTACGTCACTCCAAGCTAGCCATCGCAAGCGAGTGCAGAACAGTCACTCCAAGCGAGTACTCTCAAGCGAGTAAAAGCCAAGCGGCCAAACTCAAGCGAGCGGGTACGAAGCGAGTATGAGCTGTCTGCACTCGAGTGCAGATTTTACCTTTTACTTTACATTAAATGCAGGTTCACGTACAGCCGAAAATAACGGGCGCATGCAATGCACTTTGAATTCGAAGCGGGGAAAGACGGACAACATCCAACCATCGAATCTAAACAGTCCCTGATTTATAGCCATTGGATCTAATGTCGTATAAAGAGACGAATCACAGCAGGCCACGTGGAGCGCCAAGTCAACTTGACGGTTCACTTTTTACTGTGATGACGCCGGACACGTCAATCACTTCGCCGTTGGCTGCCGTATACAAACAGGATCCTCGGCGATATTACTGTCTTGCCCTTGCCACGTCAGCCGAATCCTATCTCTATATAAGAACGTCGTTGCAGAACTGCAAAATCTTTCACAACTCTCCATATTTGCCATTCTCATGCAAGATCTGCAAACTACTGCAACTCATGAGTCTCAACCCATTTTCGTCCTTAAAACTCAGATAAAAAACTCTCAAATTTCTCACCATGGGAAAGAAGCAAAAGACTGAAACGATGAAGCAGTTTCTCACCGGAGTCGACGACCACATCAACGTCGAGCCTCATCTCGACCCAAAAGTCGTCGATAAGGAAGGATTCTTCCGCAAGGCCGTGACCACGGCCGGCTTGTGGAAATTTGTTACTGCGGTGCCGACGAAGATATTGTGCAAAGCGGTTGCCGAGATTCTACTGAATCTCAGGGAAGGAGAAACCTCTTCAACATTCTCTGACCCGGAGAGCGGAGAGCCGGTGGAAGTGAGCTTGAGCGCCATCGCAGGAAAATTCAACCTACCGGAAGTTGGTGCGAACTCACTCTTAGAGTTGGAGTTATCGGCCGGTGTCAAATATGCTCGATTTGCCGTCGAAGGAGCAGAGCCCAACTACAAGGAAGCCAGCATAAGATCTGATCATAAGGCCCCATTCAATCACATCTGCGAGCTCTTTTCTAAGGGCGTCGCGTGCTACGTCGGGAATTTGGGCCAGCTTTCAGAAACCAAGCTCTTTGCCACCACCGTCATCGTCGACAGCCTAACAGGCACAAAGTTCAACTGGCATGGCTGGTTCTGCAACCAGATCCATGAGCTTGCACAGGACTTTAAGTTTGTGAAGGGCAGCAATGTCGAATCCTTCACAAAGGAAAGTTGAAGTTTTTCTCCAGGATCTCCTTTGCACTGGAGAAAATCTTTCCTGACAAGGTATGGATAGACACCACCGATTACAAGAAGACTACAGTTTTTTACGACTTGTGGAAGTCGAAGAAAATTCCAATTGATCTGGGACTTCATAATGTTGAAGTGCCCGCAGCTGCACCAGTTGCCGAAAGGCAAGCTGAAGTGATCCAAACAAAGCGAGCCGCTTCACCCGGGAAGCTAGCTGCACCGAAGCGAGCGAAGAAGAAACTGAAGCGAGTCGCTTCGCTGGTCAAGTCAAGCGAGGTTGAGGAGCAGCCGCTTGAGGAGACCGAAGTAACCCAACCCCAGCCATCACCCACCAAAATCCAAACTCCCCCACCTCAAACTCAGACACCCCCAATCCAAACCCAAATTCAACCACCACCAGAACCCCAAGCCTCATCTTCAGCCCAACCTCAGACCCATAAAGTCCCCCTCTCTCCACACGAAGAAGAATCAGCTTCTTCTTTCCAACTACCCCCAATCCCACTTCTCAGCACAGACCCTACTGTTGCATTCACTATATTCCAACCAACCCAAACCCAGCAACCAGCCACTGAAACCATCCAAGTCACCGAAACCTCCCAAGCCTCATCATCAACCCAATCCCCTTCCTCATCGGCAGCTACAGCCGATACCGCCCAAACTACCGGAACTATCATTCCACCATTCCAACTTCCCACAGTTTCTGCAGAAATGAAGGCTCTCGAAAGATATGTCAAGGATAGAGAGCAGGATGCGGAGACAATATCCACTCGCTACTCCTCAGTGCCGATGTCTGACGAGTTTTTCACCAAAACCGTCGACTTCCTCACCTACATCACCTACCGCGGAACTGAGTATTACAAGGTCTTCAACCTCCTAAAGGCCTTTAAAGTGGAAGAACTGATTCGCATGGAGGCACAGCTGCTGGACTTCATTGGAGAGAATGGATTTCACGCATTCCTTGATGGGACCATTTTTTGGGAGAAACTGGATGCCAAAGTGAAGCTAACCTATCCAGACGCTTCAGTCCCTGAGCGAGTGCCGACCATCCACGAGCAGCGGCTGATGAGAAATCATGCAGAGGAGGTGCAAGTGAAAGAAGTGGAGATCTCAAATCTTCAAAGTGAGATCTCCAAGAAGGATGAGGAGTTGAACAAGAAGGTGTTGGAGGTCAAGAATCTTCGAGAAGATTTTGACAAGAAAAAGGGAGAATTGGAGGGAATGGCGGAGGAAAAAGGGAAATTGTTGGAGGAGAAGGAGAAGATTTTGGAGGAGAAAGTAAAGCTGGTGGGAGACCAGGAAAAGAATATCACTGAACTCAAGCACTCGCTTGAAGCGGAAAGGAGTCGCTTGAGGGAAATCAATGCCAAACTGGTGAAAGTTGGAGAAGAAAAGAAGAAGTTGGAAGAGGAGGTGAAAATACTGAAGGAAAAAGTGGAGAAGAAGGATGCAGATCTGGTCATGAAGGGAAGTGAACTGACCAGAACTAAGAAGGCCCTTGACACGCTAGAACAGGAAATGGAAAGTTCTTAAACTAGAGCGTGAGATAGAGAAGAAAGAGCTTGAGAGCAGAAGGAAGAGTGCTAGAGCCACAGATCTGAAGCAAGCTGAACTGGCCATTCAAATTGATCAAGCTCAGGAAAAGGCCAGTGAGTTTGTAGTCAGAATTGCCGAAGCTGCTCAACTTCGTGTGACACTCAATAGCCAAGAGAGTGCTATCGCCACTGCAAAAGCAGAACTTGAAGCTTCGCAGGACTTTCTCAATTTCACTATTGAGGAGGAGCGCAAGCAAATTCGGGCAGACATTGAAGCGAAGCTGGACGCTCGCTTCAAATCCGTCGAGTCGCTTGAGAGGTTGATGGCCTCTGTCAAAGAGAGGGAGAAGCAGTGTGAGTACCTGCTTGAACAAATCTCAATGAAAACGGCGGAGATAGTGCTGTCCGAAGAACATGTCTTCGCGACACGGACCGAGAAGATGCTCCACGCCGTCTTCAACAAATTTGAAGAACTCCGCCAATCTATTGCTGGAAAGATAATCACTTCAACCCCTGGCAGTGATAATGCCAAAAGGGGGGAAAGTGTTGTGAAGAGAAGTGCAGAAATTCAGGAGATACAAGGAGGAGCTGGAGGAAGTAGTGGAGTTGAAAGGATGATGATTGAAGGAGGAAGTAGTGGAGTAGGAGGAGTTGAAGAGGAGAAGGAGGTGGATGATGAAGCTCGGGTTGAGCTTGCAAGAAGAAAGGGCAAAGATAAACTCACTGAAGAGCCCCGCAAGCCGGTTGAGGGGAAGCTGCTTGGCTCTTCCATTGCTACTCACCCTCCTGTTGTTTTGTAAACCAGGGAACAAAGGGAGCAGCAAATCGCAGCTGACGAGGCC
This sequence comes from Thymus mandschuricus, assembly GCA_029379335.1. Lineage (NCBI taxonomy): Eukaryota > Viridiplantae > Streptophyta > Magnoliopsida > Lamiales > Lamiaceae > Thymus > Thymus mandschuricus. The sequence continues at coordinate 19,857,554 of CM057076.1, read as the reverse complement.
CTCGCCCGCGACTTGGAAAAACAGTTTGATCTAAAAGCTCTCAAAGCTCTTACTGAAGTCCAAGTGCCCGCTTCAACTTTGGCCGCTTCAACTTTGGCACTCACTTCATCTACTGCTGGAGCCACTTCATCCAGCCAAGCAGTCATCCCTCCAAGTGCCTCAGAGAAGAAGAAAGATATGCCTCCACCCCCACCACCAAAACAGACACTGAAGCGGACTGCACCCGAAGAGAAAGAGGATGATCCCGAGGCCAAGAGCCGAAAGATCAAACAGACAGTCGCTTCACGAGCTGGTCAGATGGAGAGGAGGAGGAAGAGAGGAGAAGAGAGAAAGAATGAAGAAGAGAAGGAGAGAAGGATCAAGGCCAAGCGTCTTAAAATCATTGACGGCCAGATCGAGGAACACTTCAATGAAGTGAGACTCATCCAGTCCGCCCTCACTCGAAGCGCCTTCATTCCCTTCTTGCTAGAAGAATCAGAGGCGTGTGTAACTCAAGCATGGATGGACACTTTCTACGTTACCACGAAGGAAATGATTGACTCTGGCCGCTACCCACGCAAGGAAGAGCAAGGATATATTCGCAGGCGACTTATTGAGAAGCTTCCGAAGTGGAGCACTGAGTTGAGTGCAAAATTCAATGCGATCATGAAAGAAATGTCGAGCAGGACAGAAGAGGAGCTTGTTGTGCCGAGGAATGAACATCCAGATGCTCGAGAAATCGAGGACTTCATCTCCAGAGACCTACTTGAGCAGTGGCTGTACTACAAAGAGAAGTTTATCAAAGCTTACTACTACTGGGAAGTAGTGCCACTACAGGATGAGTGCTCGAGGATAAATGCACTCAACAACTTTCTCTGTGCCTACAATGAGAAGTTGAGGCGGCAGATCTTCACATTGGCAGAGCTTGCTGAGCCTAAACCTCTAATTGTTGGTCCCGGTTTGTTATAGGAAAAATACGTAGAGTGAGGGGGGGGGGGGGGGGTGAATATGTATTTTGAAGTTTTTCAACTTCAAATTCCTTAACTCAGAGTATGAAGTAAAGTGCTCGTAGAGATACTAAGACCTAGCCGAGAGCTAGATCTAAAGCAATCAAGATTCTCTTGACCTAAGCTTAGAGCTTGATCAAGAGTGAGACTTTACTCTTTGTGCGGAATTCGGTGAGCTAATATCTTTTCCTAAGTAATTAAAATTCCAAGTTATGTTTGTTTAGATGCAGTGTACAATGAATAATCAATAAAAGTAAAGAGTTTAGGGTTAGAGAGATACGACACAAGATTTATAGTGGTTTGGAGATAACGCTCCTACGTCCACTTTGTTGCACTTGGCAACGCGTTCTCTTCACTCAAGAACTTGAAGATTACGGGCTCTTCAAAAGCCTGGTCAAGATCGAGCTTCACTCGCTTGGATCTGACAGACCCTGGGTGATTCCGGGTTCACACCAAACACCTAAACTGGACTGGAAGCTTCACTCGCTTCAGTCCGACGACAAGGAGATTGCGGGCTCTCCTTACAGCCTAGCTTCGATCGAGTTTCGCACAAACGATGTAAGTGCAAGCTTGGATCTAGACTCTATGATCGAGGCTTCTACGATCGATGAAAGTAGGGCCTTGGATCGAAACAACCTAACGACGACGAACACAAAAACCTAATGAACAGATTAGGGTTTTTGGTTTACGACGACATACTATGAAGAGCTCTTTACAATAAGTGCAAAGATGGCTAGAGCTCTTCTTCTAAGCTTGGATTTGGAATGGGCTTAGACTCTAAGTGTGAAGGTTGCGAAGACGAGTTCCGATGAGACTGGAACTCGGAGAACACTTGGAAACAAAGACTCGAAGTTTGCTCTAAGGCTGGGAGTGTTTGTTTGCAGTAGGCGCTCGAATGCTCAGGAAGTGTTCTACTTCTCTTCGTCTTCATCCTTCACTATTTATAGGCGGAGGGATGCCGAGATCCTTTGCTTGGTTGGTGGCTTTGTCCCTCCTTCTCTCGACAGTACTTTGCGCAGGCAGTTGCTTTTGCGGGTGCGCAGTTTGTCTCTTTGCCGAAAATGGCTAAGTTACAAACTTAACAGTAACTGGAGCGAACCAGTACTGTAGCGGCGCCCTGTGGGCCTGGCAGTCAACTCCTTTGCTCCTCTCCGCGTTCGACACGTGGAGATCTCGTAATTAATGCGAAGATCTCCAGTTGACTGGAGTTTAAAATCGGAGCGGGAAGTGTGCTGTCGCTTTCTGGTAGGTAGTAGCTCGCTTCGCTTTGAAGTTTGTTGGTCCCGGGAAAGAGTAATTGGTGTATGGGGGGGGAATACACCAATAACCAACCGTTTTTGACTTTTGAAAAATCAGGTCGATCTGCAGGTCGATTGTCAAGGTCGACCTTATCAGAGGCAGTTTGATCTATCAAGCTTGTATGGTATCAAGCTTGATTTATCAAACTGTTGTTAATGCGGAAGTTGGTGGAGGTTGATTTACTCTTTGAAAAATCTTAAGGCTGGTGAACAGTAGCAGGTTGATGAGATATGCAGGTTGATGCTAGTCAGTTTGATAACAAAATATAAGGACGATAAATAGAGAGAGAGAGAGAGAGAGAGAGAGAGAGAGAGAGAGACCGCGATTTAGCGTGGTTCGGAGAAACCCTCCTACATCCACGTTAGGTCGACTCGACCTGAGAATCCCTTTACCTTTGGATTCAACCTCTCTCTTATTTATACTGACTGAGTATCAGTTCTAGATACAATCTAACCTGAAAATATCTAGACACGAGTTTTGGGTCGTGACCCTTACAACCTTCGTACTGAACCGTACAAACAACCTTACACCTTTACAGAGCTTGACTAACTCTATAATGGCGAAAATAAAAAAAAACAAGCTTTCTAACTTCGATCAAATCGGAGAAGAGGCTGTTGAACAAACGACAAGCAGCAGTGAACGCTTCGTCGTTGTGGTGTTTATCGGAATCGGAAACCTCTCTTCGTCAAGTGTTTGGGAAACTAATCGGATTTCGAACACTTGAATGGATATGAACTTTTAGAGAGATTTGGGCAGAGATATGGCGTTGATAACTTGTGTTTCCCGTACTTGAATCCGATAGTGGCTGAAGTATTTATAGGCAGTTTTGAAAAACTAGCTGTTGGAGTCAGGCTGACGTGGCACTAGCCGTTGGAAGTTGACTCACTTCTAGCCATTGGGAAGATTCGTCCTTGCTGGCACTCGACGTGGCAAGGATCAGGTCGTGACGCTCCATGAAGGCGGAACATCGACCTTGATTGATAATCCAGCTCTTGAAATCTTCTAAGTCAAAGCGGGCTGGAAGCTTGATAAGGAAGGTCGATAGACAGGCTGATGATCCAGCTCGATCCAATTGAGGCAGGTCGATACATCGACCTTACTCTTACAGGGTGGATCGAACTTGATTCTAAACATTAGAGGACATCGACCTGCACGAACAGGTAGCAGGTCGATCTATCGGCCTTGACCCTAAACAAGTAAAATATGCCTAAGTGTGGTTTCGATAAACATCATCAAAATCAAACTGCAAGGGGTTCCCAACAATTTCCCCCTTTTTGATGATGTCGAAACCAAACACTTTACAAATAATTCCTAAGAATAGAAGCTATGACAGATAGTATCAGAGCTTGATAAATCATGAAGATTGATAAGGAATTAAGAGAAAGGCAGGTAATGACATAATTTAAAATTAAAGCAGTAAAGGCAGTTTGCCTGGACAAAGAGATATTGTCGTCAGGTCGAAAGATGATTTCTGCTTCATTAAGCTCGATCGCAAATATACATGGAGAATTTTCAATACAGGCGGAGAGCATAAATGAATAACAAAAATTACAAAATCATCTATCTACATTGCCTGGATCTTGGCACGGGCTGCAATCCTCTCCTCCTGGACCTGCTCCCTCGACTTTGACTGCATGCTGGCATAAATTCCATCTCTGGTGCGACGGAAGTCGGGATCGGAATTTGAGATGTTCACGCCCAGTCCGATGGCAGTCTGTGCAATGTATTGGTCGACCCGGGAGTAATCCAAATACCCCGAATCACCAAGGTATAAGGGCGTGAAAAATTGCTTGGCGGGCACCCTTATCATTACACCGGCCTCTGCAGCTTTCTTCCGAAGCTCACCAACAAAATCTTGGTAAGGGAATTTAAGCATATAAGCTGCATAGGCTTCATCGGCGTCGGCAGGAAGCGAGGGGTCCTGGATCCAGTAGTACAGGAGGATGAAGCAACTGTTAAGCTCCCGCAGCAGATTGTTTTGAGATTCATCGAGCCATTCAACGACCTGCTGCAGTCCTCCTGCATTCAAAACAAGAGCGGACTGGCTGATCCAGTCCAACACCCTTTTCCTCCTAGCTTCAGCAGCCCGGCGTTCGTCCTTGAAGCGCCGCTGCTCTTCTTGATTTGCGGCCTGCTCCGGCGTCGCACCAGCCAGAATCATGGCAGAAATAAGATCGGCCTCGGCAGCCAATCGAGCTTTGTTGGCGGCAGCCTCGGCAGCACCAAGCTGGGAGATTGGATCGGCATGAGAGGCAACGGCCTTGGGGGCGACAGCCTTGGATGAGACGGCCTGGGAGGGCTTCTTTTGAGGAGGAGGAGGGGCCACAGAAGTTGAAGGTGTTTTGGATTTTGGGGCCTTCTTCTTCTTCGCGGCGGCGGCGGCCCTTTCTTCTTCCCCCTTTTCGACATCATCAGTCAGGGCTTTGATCAGGGAAAGAAGAGTGGCATCCTCCTCTTGCAGCTTGGTCACGGCATCCTTCAACTCCTGCTGACCATTGAGAAGGGAGGAGATGGTGCCGTGAATGGCGTTGATCTGGTCATTGGAGGTCGATGCCGAGTTGGAGACTGAGGAAGTCAGATTGGATACTCGCTCATCGACCTTGGCCAAATCTTCCAGCACTTCCGCGATTTGATCGCGGGACGCCATGTTGAGTTCGTCGAGCTGGCCTGGCAGGAGCTTGTCAGTATATTCCTTCAAAAGCCTCACTGCAAAGTCAGTGACACGCTCCTTGGCAACTTCATCGGCCTTGGCCTTGGCATCATTAACAATATCGGCCCGGGCCTCAGCTACGGCCTGCTTGATCTGCTCGGGGAGGCTGGTGATGATGGACTCGAGCTTGGCAGAAATTTCATCGAGCACAGCCTCCACATCAACTTTGGGAGACGGAGCAGCAGCAACAAGAGGCTGATCATCACCCTCAATCCTGGGTGATGATTGCTCCGGAGTTTGAATCCTCTCAAACTCGTCTCCGGCTTCTGCGGCGGAGTTGTACAGAGCGCGAGAGTGCGCATAGAGGGGGCGAAGGTCGATGCCCAAAATTTTGGCTTCGACCTTCATGCGGCGAAGCACAAGCTGTCGAAAATTTGAGGCCGCATCCCCCACGGTGAAGAATCCGAACTCCGCTTCTAGAGCCAGCTCCTCGACCTTCAGGTCGTTGAGAGTAATGACCTGCAGCAGCGCCTCGAAGACGTAATAGTAACTCGACTTACAATCCAGATAGAACTGGAGGCGAGTGGCGAGGTCGAGAGACTTGGGGAGTTGGGCTATCCCCGGCATCAGGTCGATGACCTTCAGCCTGGCCTCGGCCTTCAATGCAGCGACCTGGGAGTGAGCAGCAGACATCGGCTGCTCAGAGATTGGCTGGATTGGCAGCACAACGTCTTCCTCCACAGGCGCATCCCGAATGGGGGAAGACAGAGATTCTTCCGCAGTGAGATCCTGGATCTCAACAGATCCAGCTCGATGGACGGTCGGGGACCTCACTGGCGAGGGAGCAACGACCTGCTGAGAGGATGCAGGGCATTGCTGCGAGGCGGACAGCTCGGCGGCGGAACGAACTGGAGATGGAGTCCGTTCGGCTGAGAGAGAGGGCGATGAAGCGGGCGAGGGCTCCCTGCGAGGTGCAGATACCTCGAAATCCAGGGGGAGGATCTTGTGAAACGGCCTGGGTGGATCACCGGAGGCCGACTGCGTCCTCCGTGGAGGAGTCTTCTTTACAGGAAGAGCCTTCTTGGCAGGGCGAGCGGGAACCAGGTCGACATCGGCCTTCCTCTTCTTTTGGACGGGTCGATCTGGGATCCTCCATCCGACCTTGGATTGCCCGGTTCTGGCGAGATGCTCCCTGACAGAGTCTGGGGAGTTGTAATAGATTTGCGGTGCCACCCCAATCGCCATCTCCAGCTGATGGAGATCTTTTGGAATAAACAGGGGGGGAAAGGCCGGATCATTGGACCATTTCTTATTCTTGAAGTAAGAAATGATAATACAGGTGGCCTTCGACCCAAGGCGCATCGGCCTTTTCTCATTGTGAAGAGACACTTTCACAACGACCTCTCCCTCCGTCTCGCAGACGATCTGTCTGGCCTCCTCCCAGAGCAGCGAGACCATCAATTTTGCCCAACTAATCGGTAGATCGAGAATTACGGCCGTCAAAATCTGAAATTTGAACGGGGTGACCTGGTCGTAATTCCCGACGTGCCCTAGAAAGCACTTTTGGATGAAGTCCATTAGGAGGCGGAATTTGGGGCGCAGCTCGTTCCATTTGAAGGCCACTGGAACGAACTGCCTCTGCTCAATCAAGACCCGATCTGCAACCTGCTGCAGTTGGTCTTGAGAAGTCTCCGAGATTTGCATCGACCTTCCGTCACCAATACCGAAGGCACCCTTCACCGCATCAAGAATGTTGATGGTGACCATGGATTTCTGGGTTCCGAGGGAGACTGTGTGGGAAGACACGGACTCGCCCTCGTTCCAGTTGTAGAAGAAGGCACATACCATCCTGGGCAGACTCTTCGCCGGCCGGTGGGAGATAATTTGATGGAATGGGAAGCATCTCTCCACCAGGGCGAACATGGAGTCTAGATCGCGAAAACCGTAGTTTTCGCGCACCATGTAGGGCTCGTACTTGATACGAGCGGTCAGATAGACCTCGATTTCCGACCACTGCATTTCCTTTCGGCCGGAGGTAGAAACCTTTTCTGCCATTGTTGTGTTTTTCTGCAAGTTTGTCGAGAAAGATTAGAAATTAAAGAAAATGAAGAACTTGACAGAAATATAAAACATAATCGGTGAAAAGAGTACAAACCACGGAGAGTGATTTGATGCAGATAGTGAGAATGTAGAAAAGCGAAGAACACGACGACGGTAGTTCAGTTTTTGCAGAAAGAAAAATTAGGTTTTTTTTTTTTTTTCGAAGAAGATGAAGAAGGCAAGTAAGTATGAGATAAAACTGCATGCCATATATATAGAGATTTCGAACGGTTGTGATCGTCCGAATTTGAAAAGGTGAAAATTTCTCTTTAATTCTCAGCCACACGATGTGTGCGCGTAAATTGTGAAACGTTACACATTCGCGCGTGAGTTATTGAGAACGTGCGATAACTTGCACTTTTGCAGAGAGAGACGGCAGGGAATTAAATGCAGCCTCGGTCAATGTGTCAATATTTGACACTTGACTGGATGTTTTACAAAAATGGTAATCATTACTCCCTTTTTCCTCATTTTCTGCAAATTATCAGTCCCTTAAATAATGAAACACAATGAGAAATAAATAACATTAACAATAAATGAAGAATTCAATGCGTATTGAAGAAGTTATAAGACAAAAGGGTGATACTGCCCTTTTGATTCTTCCTTCATAAATGCAGTTGCATTCAGGTTGATATCGGCCTGATGATATCGGCATTGTGACGGAGAACGGCCTGTTGAAGTGAACGGCCTGTATTTGTGATATCGGCCTTGAAATATATCGACCTGAAGACACATGATATCGGCCTGAAATATATGACATCGTCCTGGCGAGGTGAAACTGCCTGGACTTGAGATGTCGGCCTGGCGAAATAAACGCCCTGGAGACAGACAACGGCCTTTGTTCCCCCTCAAATGATGGATCCCTTTGGCCAAGTGTTCCCCATCAATTGAGGAACACAGGTCGATCTATTGAATAATCGACGGCCTGATGATGGACACGGCCTGTTGACAGACACGGCCTGTAGATAGACACGGCCTGTTCAAATAGTAACTCCCTGTTCAAATGGTAACGGCCTGTTGAGAGTTGATGGCCTGTTCCCCCTTGATATCTGCCTGTTTGTAAAGAGACGGCCTGCTTTTGAAAGATGTGTCAGGCTGATGAGGAGAAAACGGCCTAGAGGCTTACGATCGGCCTGATGACTCAACATTTAATAACCCTAGCTTTCCACATAGCATTTTGAATCTTTCTTCGGCTAGGGGTTTGGTCAGAATATCAGCTCGCTGAATGTCAGTGTGTATCTTCTCAATAACCACGTTCTTCTTTTCCACATGATCACGAATGAAGTGATGTCGAATATCCACGTGCTTGCATCTTGAATGAAGAACTGGGTTTTGAGTAATGGCGATGGCACTCGAGCTGTCGCAGAATATTGGTACTTCACTGACTTCAACTTCATAATCCTTAAGTTGTTGTTTGATCCACAAGATTTGTGCACAACAACTTCCTGCGGCCATGTACTCGGCCTCTGTGGTGGAGGTGGCTACTGAGGTTTGCTTCTTTGAAAACCACGAAATCAGCTTGTTTCCGAGAAAGTGGCAAGTACCCGAGGTAGATTTCCTATCGAGCTTGCACCCTGCATGATCAGAATCTGAATAGCCTGTAAGCTGCAAATTATCATCACAAGGATACCAAAGACCTAGATTTGTGGTTCCTTTGATGTATCGAAGAATTTTCTTTGCTGCTTCCAAGTGAGATTCCTTCGGATTAGCTTGAAATCGAGCACACACTCCAACTGCAAAAGTGATGTCACGTCGACTAGCAGTTAGATAAAGTAATGAACCAATTATACCCCTGTACTGTGTTATGTTGGCAGGTCTTCCTTGGGGATCCGGGTCGATCTTCCCTCCAGAGAGCATCGGTATTTTGACAGGCTTGCTGTCTTTGACACCAAACTTGTCGACCAGCTCGTGTGCGTACTTTGTTTGGCTAATGAAGATTCCTTCATCGGACTGCTTAACCTGCAACCCTAGAAAGAAATTCATTTCCCCCATCATTGACATTTTATATTTTTCGGTCATGAGGTTACCAAATTTTTCACACAAAATGGGAGATTTAGATCCAAAAATGATATCATCAACATAAATTTGTACTAAAAGGATATGTTCATTCACTTTGATAGTGAATAGCGTCTTGTCGACTGAACCACGCTTGAATCCTGATTCGATGAGGAAGGATGACAGTGTCTCATACCAAGCTCGAGGAGCTTGCTTAAGACCGTAGACGGCCTTGTGCAGTTTGTAGACTTTGCTTGAATCACCCTCCTCGAATCCAGGAGGCTGTTCCACATAGACTTCCTCTTTGAGAACGCCATTGAGGAACGCACTTTTAACATCCATCTGGTAGACTTTGAATCGTTGATGAGCGGCATAAGCTAGAAACAGCCTTATAGCTTCTAATCTTGCAACGGGGGCAAATGTCTCATCATAGTCGATTCCTTCTTGTTGACAGTAACCCTTTGCAACCAATCGGGCTTTATTTCTGACAACTTCTCCAGATTCATCTCTCTTGTTCTTGTAAACCCATTTGACTCCAATGACGCCCTGATGATAAGGACGATCAACTAGAGACCATACTTCATTTCTTTTGAATTCATTGAGTTCTTCTTGCATGGCTTCAATCCAATCAGCATCTTGAAGAGCTTCAATGGCATCTTTGGGTTCTATGCGAGAGAGATAGCAACTTAATAGCGCACTTTCACCAATCGTCCTCCTTGTTCGCACTCCTAGGTTTGGGTTCCCAACAATGAGCTCTTTCGGATGATCATCGATCCATCGTCTGCGTCGTGACCTTTCTTCATTTGAAATGATTGGTTCGGGCTCATTAATGGGTTCATCAAACTCCGGGTGAGTTGAAGGTTGATCAGTGGATACGCGTTGTTGTTCGGGATGTTGATCAGGCTGCTGTTCGGCCTGGATGTTGAGCTGCTCCATAGTGTTATCGAGCTGCTCGATTTGGGATGTAAGGTCGTGAACAGCATCAGTCTGGGGGACTGAGGGAGGGGGATCAGCTTGGTTAAGTCCGGCTGATGTATTACAGCTCGAAGTGTCATTTGCATCACTTCCCCCTTGCTGTGCGACCCTAGGATCAGATTGATCCTCTTCCTCCAAATCATTTGGAGTCCATACTAGCAGGTCGTCAATGGGGGAGTTAGACGGCCTGTTAGCAGTGGGCTGTTCTGTTCCTGTACTTGATTCTCTGTACAGACAAGTAGATTCATCAAACACAACATGAGGTGTTACCTCCACAACTAGGGTTTTCTTATTAAAGACTCTATAAGCTTTGCTAACCTCTGAGTATCCTAAAAATACTCCTGGATCGGCCTTGCTATCAAAAGTCTTTAATTGAGATTTCCCATTGTTATGAATGTAACACAAACACCCAAAAGCTTTAAAATACTTTAACCTGGGGAGCTTGTTGTTCCACAGCTCGTATGGAGTCTTTCCATGTCGGGTCGTGATGATCGACCTGTTTTGGGTGTAGCAGGCTGTGTTGACGGCCTCTGCCCAAAACTTCTTTGGAAGATTGGTTTCATCCAACATGGTACGAGCTGCTTCCTTCAGCAATCTGTTACGACGTTCCACCACGCCCGTTTTGTTGAGGTGTGTGTGCAGCTGAAGTTTGATGATGAATCCCACTCTTTGTGCAATATTCTTCGATCATTGCATTGATAAATTCGGTGCCTCGATCTGATCGAATGGAGATGATGGATTTCTCCTTTTGATTGCACAGCTTGCTCAATAACGCAGGTAGCTTCTCCAATGTCTCCTTCTTTTTGTACATGAAAATAACCCACGTAAATCTAGAATAATCATCTATAATAACGAGAGCATATTTTCTACCGTTTATACTCAAGGGAGTGACTGGACCGAAGAGGTCGAGATGGAGAAGCTCAAGAATTCGATTTGATGATTGTGTCGTCACGCTTGGAAATGATGATCTTGTTTGCTTTCCGGCTTGGCAGGCTCTGCAGATGTGATCACGATCGAAGACTTGGTCTGGCAGGTCGTTCACCAGCTTGTTGCGTGAGAGCTTGTTGATGGCCTTGAAGTTTAAGTGACTCAACCTCTTGTGCCATAGCCAGCTTGTCTCGGAATCGGCCTTTGTGACCAGGCAGGTCTCTATCCAATCTGTCCATTGAACAATATAGAGTCTATCCTGCAAAATTCCGGTAAGAAGTGTTTCTCCTTCCTCATTTTTCACGAGACATTTATTAGCAGTGAATTCTACTCGTTTACCACTCGAGCAGAATTGCGACACAGAAAATAGGTTATGATTAAGACCTTCAACATAAGAGACGTTAGAAATAGTTGTTTTACCAACTCTTAGATCGCCCTGGCCTCTCGTAAATCCCTTAGAATTTCCTCCAAAGGTTACAAGTGGCCTGTCTCGTTCTTGGTAATTTGAAAGTGGCATTTTTTCACACGTCATGTGCTTTGAGCATCCACTATCAATGATCCATACAGCTCCTCGAGCTGCTTGGCTCCTTCTTTGAGCCTTCCCGACCTGCAATTAGTTAAACTTAGCAACCCATTTGAGATTGGGTGCTACATCGGTTGCGGGAACGGCCTTTGGGACCCATATTTGCTTCACTGGTCTGCTTCTATCCGAGGCTGAGGACGAGGCAGTGGCGGTCTTGGACTTGGGAGCCTTGGATTTCTTCGAGCGAGGGCGACGAGGCTGATAATATTGTTCTTCGTAAAACCCAGGTTGATACTGCCAGTCTTGAAAATTTGACTGTTGAGAGTAGTGGCATTAGCATCCTTGATAATCCGGGTGGAAGAACTCAGGGTGATACGGCCTTTGATAGAACTGGCCTTGGTATCGCCTTGGTTGAACAGCTTGATTTTTGTAGGTGGAGGCAGGTCGACGTTGCTGGGCAGGTCGACTCTCCTTCTTTTGAGGAGCGGGCTGTTCTTTCTTTTGCTGTTTTAGTAGGATGGCTTGGGGCTGTCGAGCTGGATTCTTCAGCTTGACCATCTTGTCAGGGAGAGCTTGATGGACTTTCCGGACACCCTTTGATTTTGACTGTGCTTTTACGAACTTGACCTCACAGTCTTTATCCTTGTTTTTCTTGGATTCTCCGCTGAATCCAATCCCAGAGTGATCGCGCGGATTGCGTTGCATGGATTGGACTTCTTCCAACTTCTTTCCGCTTTTCTTCAACTGACTTAAAGTGAGTTGAAGTTTTTCTTCCTTTTTCATGAGGAGTTCGTGTCGAATTACCAAGTCAGCCAATTTTGAAGTAAGGCTGTGTATTTCGGCATCTTTGGTCTTGAGGGTCTCGTCCTTCTCGAGTGCCCTGGTATCGAACTCCTTAACCCGTAAAGTCAATTCATCAACCTTTGACTTTAGGGTTTCGATCTCCCTTTCCTTTTCTTCATCGTAGGGAGAGAATCTTTCTTCTAATGCTAGCTTGTATTTTTCATTTTTATCCAATAGCTCAGCATTGTCTTCAACGACCTCCTTGAGTGTATCCACGAGATCGGCATAGTCATCCAGCTGCTTCTTGATTTCTTCCCAAGACACAGCCTCGGATAGGTCTTCATCACCTTCTTCTGCACAATCATCGTCAGAGAAAGAAAGTGATATGGGTTGAAGATCTACCTTTGAAGATCCCTCGTTTTGTTGGTGCTCTCCAACGAAACATTCTTCATCATCACTTTCGTTGAAAACGATGTAACCTTCGTCATCACTTGACAAGCTATCCGAAAGGTGAGCTTCATTTGTTTCTTCGGCGATCATTGCAGCTCGTTGGTCTTTGAGCTTCTTATCGCGCTTTGCACGGAGCTCGTCTCTCTCGGCCTTGGTAAGATCCGGACAGTCGGTCTTGTAGTGACCTGGCCTGCCACAATTGAAACAACCACCCTCGGGTGTGTTAGAAGAATTGAAGGTTGAGGGTTTACCTTCTCCCTTTTTGTCAGGGCGGTCGTGGTTGCGGTTTGAGAAGTTTCGCTTGTTGTCACGATAGAACTTTTTGTATTTGACAACCTTCCCTAGGAGCTTCTCATTTCTCCTAGCAGCTAGAGCATAGTCGAGAGTCATTTTCTCGAACTTCCTGACGATGGACTCGTCAATCGGACTTGGGGCAGCAGCTGAGGCTGAGTCGGCCTTGAAAGCTACCTCCTTGTTCTTTTCATCAGCCTTCTTGCTGGTGGAAGGCTGTGTTGATCCATGGATGCGGATCATCTCATATTCGTTTCCGACAAGAATGTCGAAAAGATCTTCAGCGGTGAGGGAGTTGAAATCCGATCGGGCTGGATGCATGGTGGCGTATACGTGCCAATTTGCAGGAAGGGCACGTATCACTTTGAGATTCTTCTCGCGCTGCGTATATTTGTAGGGATTGATTGCAGCGACCTCGAGAATAATTTCGGTGAAGCGAATTTTCATCGCTTCTATGGTTTCACCCGAAACCATCTTGAAGTCATCGAACTTGCTGCACGCCATAGACAGCTTGTTCTCCTTCATTTCCTCTGAGCCAAGGCTGATGGACCGGAGGGTGTCCCACATTTCTTTGGCCGTTTCAAGATTTCGGATCTTGGCCAGGTAGACGCCCTTCAATGTGCTGAAGATGAGTCCCTTTGCGTAATCATCGAGACCGGCCTCTTTCCTTTCCTCGGTTGAGTAGTCGCGAGGGTTTTTGAAGACTTTCTCGTATGTAGCCTCCCCGGGGGATGTTCCATCCACAATAATCTTCGCTGCATATATGGGGGAGGGGCCATTCTCGATAATATCCCACATGAGGACGTGATGTGCCTTGAGACACATCTTGATTCGAAAACTCCAGTCTTCATAGCCTTGAATGGAGAAGTCTTCACATACCCTGAGAAGAGAAGCCTCCATTGCAATATAATATGATATGAAATGAATGAAAAGATTTTTCTAAGGATCGGTTCAAAATGACCAAAAGTTTGATAAAGAACTTTTAGTATGCAAAGCAGCGGTCAAAAGAACCACTGCTCTGATACCACTTGTTGGTCCCCGGAAAGAGTAATTGGTGTATGGGGGGGGGGGGAATACACCAATAACCAACCGTTTTTGACTTTTGAAAAATCAGGTCGATCTGCAGGTCGATTGTCAAGGTCGACCTTATCAGAGGCAGTTTGATCTATCAAGCTTGTATGGTATCAAGCTTGATTTATCAAACTGTTGTTAATGCGGAAGTTGGTGGAGGTTGATTTACTCTTTGAAAAATCTTAAGGCTGGTGAACAGTAGCAGGTTGATGAGATATGCAGGTTGATGCTAGTCAGTTTGATAACAAAATATAAGGACGATAAATAGAGAGAGAGAGAGAGAGAGAGAGAGAGACACCGCGATTTAGCGTGGTTCGGAGAAACCCTCCTACGTCCACGTCAGGTCGACTCGACCTGAGAATCCCTTTACCTTTGGATTCAACCTCTCTCTTATTTATACTGACTGGGTATCAGTTCTAGATACAATCTAACCTGAAAATATCTAGACACGAGTTTTGGGTCGTGACCCTTACAACCTTCGTACTGAACCGTACAAACAACCTTACACCTTTACAGAGCTTGACTAACTCTACAATGGCGAAAATAAAAAAAAAAACAAGCTTTCTAACTTCGATCAAATCGGAGAAGAGGCTGTTGAACAAACGACAAGCAGCAGTGAACGCTTCGTCGTTGTGGTGTTTATCGGAATCGGAAACCTCTCTTCGTCAAGTGTTTGGGAAACTAATCGGATTTCGAACACTTGAATGGATATGATCTTTGAGAGAGATTTGGGCAGAGATATGGCGTTGATAACTTGTGTTTCCCGTACTTGAATCCGATAGTGGCTGAAGTATTTATAGGCAGTTTTGAAAAACTAGCCGTTGGAGTCAGGCTGACGTGGCACTAGCCGTTGGAAGCTGACTCACTTCTAGCCGTTGGGAAGATTCGTCCTTGCTGGCACTCGACGTGGCAAGGATCAGGTCGTGACGCTCCATGAAGGCGGAGCATCGACCTTGATTGATAATCCAGCTCTTGAAATCTTCTAAGTCAAAGCGGGCTGGAAGCTTGATAAGGAAGGTCGATAGACAGGCTGATGATCCAGCTCGATCCAATTGAGGCAGGTCGATACATCGACCTTACTCTTACAGGGTGGATCGAACTTGATTCTAAACATTAGAGGACATCGACCTGCACGAACAGGTAGCAGGTCGATCTATCGGCCTTGGCCCTAAACAAGTAAAATATGCCTAAGTGTGGTTTCGATAAACATCATCAAAATCAAACTGCAAGGGGTTCCCAACAAAGTTGTAGCGTCCGCTTCGAATCGAGTCGCTTCAAGGTCACTTTGTAGCGAGTACTTGGGAAGTGAGTTCCCGAAGTGACTGCTTTAGTAAGTGTTGACCCGCGTTGACTCGCTTCGGCTTTTCACTGTAGCGCTCGCTTCGCTTCGCTTTGGTGGACTCGCTTCGATTCCACTGTAGTGCTCGCTTCGCTTCGCTTTGCTTCGGCACGCTTCACTTCGGTTGGATAGACTCGCTTCAATTGAAAACACACTCTAGAGAGTGGCCTTCACTTGGAATTTTCTGCAGTCTAAAACTTAAGCAAAATAAAGCCATCCTAACAGAGTAGGCTTAGAAAATTTTCCTAACCTATTTTCTAAATCAAATAGGGTCGCTTGGGAATAGAACACTTTGGGGTTTTGGAATCAAATCAAAACTATTTGACTCACTACGATGTGACTCATAGGAGTTCCCCCTTAACACTTTGTTCTTATCAATTCCCAACAATTTCCCCCTTTTTGATGATGCCAAAACCCAATGACTAAGATTTATGAAATATAGCCTATCTAACCGTGGAAGGAACTTCAAGCGACTGCTTCCTTTGCAGGCTTCGTTTGAATTTTTTTTTTTTTTTTTTTTTTTTTTTAAGTTCCTTACCCCTTTTTTTTCCGGTTAAATTGATTGAGTTTTGTAGCAAAAAGGATAACGTCATTCACAAAGCAAGTAAATGACACAATATAGACAGAAAATAAACTTGGGATATATGAACATCAGTTCACAAAATAAGAGACTTGAAACTCAATGGTTTCCTGCAGCCTCTTCCTGTTCTTCCTGTTCTTCCGTCTTTTCTCTCTCCTCCTCCTTCTTCTCATCCTTCTTCTCATCCTTCATGAAGTAAGCAGACATGACATTTGGCTCCATCGTCCTGATGTTGAATTGGTTTTCTCTCCACTTCCGCTCCAACCTAAGAGCTTCATCCACTTCTGCGTCAATTACCCTCTTGTTAGGAATATCTTGTAGAAGGGGCATGGGAAATTCCTTTGCTGCTGGCACTTTGACGATGAGAGGTAGGGGCTTTGCTTCCTCTGCCAGAGTAAAGATTTTCCGCTGCAATCTTTCGTTGTAATGACGCAGGAAGTTGTTGAGAGCTTCCATCCGCGAGCACTTGTCTTGGTAAGGCACTACCTGCCAATAGTAGTACGCCTTAATGAATTTGTCCTTCAGATACAGCCAAGTGTCGAGAAGGTCTCTCGGAATGAAGTCCTCGATCTGTCTCGAATCAGGATGATGATCTCTTCGAGTTGCCAGCTCCTCCTCCGTCCTACTCTTCAATTCTTTCATGATAGAGTTGAATTGAGCACTGGCGTCACTGCTCCACTTAGGACTCATATCATTCACTCGCTTCCGGATAAAGTTATGCTCTTCGGCAAAGTGTAGTAATATAATTCTGATAAAAAATTATTCCCATATTCTACTAAACTAAAAATGTTTCTAAATATATGTGAGTACTTTTTAGTACGAGATTGTTACAATAATTTTGGCGAGTGTGTGGAGAAAATGTTTCAGGACTAAGAGCGTCACTCTTAGTTTACCCACAACAGACAACCACAAATATATGGCTCTCTACACTATTTTGTAAGCATGGGAATATGTCCAAAATCTTCTCCAGAGCTGAATCTCTCTCCCGAGCTCACATACACATTTCGCACCGATACTAGCTATAATTGGTCTCGACCCAATGAATGAATTTTCATTCACAACATATTACAACTCACTAGTTGAAATTAGCCTAATAAGATGATAGGATACGGCCCATCTCCCTAGGCCCAATATGCTCACGTCGGCCCAAGTACCACCTCGGCCCAAGTACCACCTCAGACCAATCCATCATAAGAAGCCCAACTCGGGCCCAAGGAGTTAAGCTCTAAGAGCAACGTGGGATAATGGAGAAAAGAAACGGTCACCCACGATTTACATGCCCAGGCCCACGTTCATCAACCATGATGAACGTCAGTTAATGTAGTGTAGATATAAAGAGAAGGAAACACATTGTAAAAACATACATACTACTCTCAATTCACAATCTCTCTCTCTCTCTCTCTCGCTCTCTCTCTCACTCTCTCTCTCTCTCTCTCTCTCTCTCTCTCTCTCTCTCTCTCTCTCTCTCTCTCTCTCTCTCTCTCTCTCTCTCTCTCTCTCTCTCTCTCTCCGTGGACGTAGATCAATTGATCGAACCACGTTAAATCTCTCGTGTTCCTTACTTCCTTGTATTACAATCATCACAAACTTTCTATTTACTCGATAACAATGAATTTAGGATTCATTACCGGCGCCGTCTGTGGGAAACGACAAATTTGTGATTTGAATCCAATTTTTCGTTGTTATAATCAAGCTTCATGGCTCCTAGAAGAAGATTGCTTAGGGGAAGTTCGTCCGGAACTTCCGACGGTGTTCCAAGGCATCGACGGAGCCGGAAAATCCAACAGGAAGAACCAGTACTGGGTTCCTATCATGAAGAACAGTCCCATAATTCTCACCTCGACGTTCCTCTTAATGGCCATGACGTGAACGAGGAAATTCCGATCATTGAAGAGGGACAACACCCCGGAGGAAACGCCACACTGCCGCCCTTGGTGCCACACCCTCCAGTGCAAACACCTCTAGGTCCCATAGGGTTACGCCTAGGACCTCGCGGAAATTCTCAGGCCAACCCAGCCCAAAACACTTGATAGGGACTCATAAGCTCCAGAAGCTCCAGATGCTACTCAAGGCGCAGAGGCCACATCCCGTACAGAAGCTACGAGGTTCTGCGCAGATCCCTCCCGTGCAGAGGCTATCCCAGATCCGTCGGCATCCGCCTGTGCCTAGGGATCTGCCAAACACGCGGACCGCATGACTCTATGTGCTATAGGGTGAGGACCACTAAATTAATGACGGAAGGAATCTTTTCCCCCAAAAAATTCCTTTTCTGTCCTCCCCATACAGGTACATTCACCTTTTCACCCCTTTTTACACCTATAAATAGATAGTGATTTCACCATTCTGAGGTACGAGTTCTACACTTTTCATATTGTTTCATTCATACACTCCTTAGAGTTTTTTGTGCTCTTACTGACTTGAGCATCGGAGGTCCTTCTCGGAGGAACCTCCCCCTTTGTTCCTCCGGTTCTGTTTTGCAGGCCACGACAACGGAACTTGAAGGTACTTTTCTATCACTAAACGAGGACGAGTACGAGAGCGCCTTGCGTTTCCTACTCCACCCCCATTTTCTTCCTGGCTAAGCCCTGTTATTCATGGATTCGGTTGGATCGGTAGTTTGGACGCTTTGCGTTTTGCCTCTACTTTGATCCCCTTTTCATGGAAAAGAGGTGCTTCATGGAAGTTGAATTGCTAAGTCCGGTGCCTCACACTGACTCCCGTTGTATTTTTATTCATGGCTATTTGTACTTGTATATCTTGTGGAAATCTGTGAATATGATGAATAATTGTATAATTGTTGTTAATCTTCGACCCGGATCTAACAACTGGCGCCGTCTGTGGGAAATCATGAGTTTAAGACGTCGATTTCCTCTCTAATGTACAAAATTCTTAGCTCGTCGTTTTAATATTATCAGTAAAATGGTGTTTTACTCACTCATATGGGAGATCTAGAGAAAATTGATATCTAGAGTGAATGGGTACATTATATTTGCTGGGTAATTCGCAAGAACTCGAATGCTGAAAATATCAGCTGATATATGTTGGATTTTCCTTGGTTTAAAAGGCAGAGTAGGTTATGATGCTTAAATTATTTTTCCTCTGCAGTTGTAATTGAGATGGCTAAATTGTGTTTTTGCTCGTGTAGTGATAGTTGTGAAGAATTTTGGAAAGTTGAATCAAATTTGGAGCAATCCCGAGAGATACTCAAATTCATCACTGTCAATTGGTGAGTTTAAAGTTCCGCCGAAAGTCTTGAATCATGAAACCAGCCCGAGGGTTATGAAGAATTGATAATACAGAGGAAGCACTTCGGTATAATCCTAGGCCCCTGTATTATCATGAACCGAAAACCACAAAAGGCAAACACTAAAAACAGAGAGCCCAAAATGACGAGATCACCCCCCTCACCATGATGAGGGGGGGCCCACATTGGAAGGCACAAATTCTCTACAAAAGAGCTAAAATGCTCTCGTAAGCCCTATCTAATAGGCAAAAATCTCTTAAGCCCTCAATAGGCAGAACCCTCAAAAGCCCTATCTAATAGGCAAAAATCTCGTAAGCCCTATCCAATAGGCAAAACCCTCAAAAGCCCTATCTAATAGGCAGAACCCTCAAAAGCCCTATCTAATAGGTGAAAAACTCGTAAGCCCTATCTAATTGGCAGAAACTTTATAAGCCCTATGCAAATAGGCACCCTACATCAAGCCCTATGCAAATAGGCACCATTCATCAAGCCTTACACAAGTAGGCAACATCTATAAAGACTTGTGTAAATGCACTACACTTGCAGAGGCCCTATGAAAAATAGGCAACATCTATTTACGTCCCATTTTATAGCCACTGCGGACTAATGTTCTGTAAACTCTTCAAAAACTTGCAGAACCCTGCAAAGATGACTGATAACTCAGAGGCCGCTCCACAGGAGGCTTCACAAGCTCCTAGAGGCTCAGAAAATTCTCCAGATGGAAATAAAGGAAAAGACACTCTGATAACCGAAGCTAGTGTAAATGAGGAGTGATATAAGTGAAATTTACTTGGTTTACATAGTCAAAAAGAGTTGTTTTAAGTCTCGATTGTGTGTTATTTTCTATGTTTTGAATGGTTTTTGTTATATTGGACAATACTATGCTTGTGGGT
The DNA here is from genome assembly GCA_029379335.1 of Thymus mandschuricus. NCBI lineage: Eukaryota > Viridiplantae > Streptophyta > Magnoliopsida > Lamiales > Lamiaceae > Thymus > Thymus mandschuricus. The sequence goes on along the minus strand of CM057076.1, from coordinate 19,837,448 downwards.
ATTTTGTGGTGTTTTTAGGTATATTTTGAGGATAAAACCCCGAGACAAGACGAGGTAAGAAGAATCGAAGTTGAAATCCATGTTTGAAGTCGAGTAGAAGACCTCTTGACCAGTCTCTCGATCGAGAGGAATGCTTCTGGATTTTCTATCGATCGAGAGCAATTGCAGTACCTCTCGATACCTCTCTTGATCAAGAGGTCTATCGATCGAGAGGAAGAGGCGGTCGAGAGGGGTCCAGCCGAGATTAGTTTTATTAGACTCCTTTTTTATCTATGTTTCCTTGTACAAATTTCCCCTATATATATTCCTTAGTCTAACATTGTAAACCCTAACTAGCTACATACTTTTACTTCCATATTTTTATTTTTCGTCTTTCGTTCTTGTATTCGACATTAGAGATTTATTCAAGTTTATTCAAGATTCAAGATTCGAAGTTCTTCGTTCTGTTTAAGATTCAATCCCAAGTTTTTCTTCCTTTTACTTTTTAATTATGTTCTTTCAATATAGTTTGTTCATGTTTGCTTTAATTATGTCTAGCTAAATTCTTAGTTGATTTTAGGGATTGAATGCCTAATTGAATTTTGTAAGTGTTTTTTATTACAATTAGCCTTCTTGTCTAGATGCATGATTCATGGTGCTTATTCTCATGCATGATTAACTGGCCATTAATTGTGTGTGCATAGTTATGTTTTTAAGCCTTAGCAGGATAATTGCATAATTGATCTCATGAATACATGGTATGATGATTTAATTTTCTTAGCCGAAGTTAGATTATTATATGTTTGCATATAGTCGATATAGGTGTCGTAGCTGAACCTAGTTAATTGTATTATTGATACTTGATCTATTTTGCACTTGATTTGATTTCTATGAGACCGAGAGGAGATTAGGATCTTATTAAGTGACGATCTATACTGCCTTAGCAGGAGTGTGAGGTTATTTTCGTGTATCACATCTAGAATCCATTAAATTGGTTAATTGTGTTCATTGATTACTTGCATAGATTTGATTAGGTAGGCTTCCCTAGAATCAATACTTTGTCCTTATTTGAGTTTTACCTTATTTGATTATTTGCTTAGTTATTTGTTTACTTCCTTATTTGTTTAATTGAGTCTTTTATTTATTTGTCTAGAGTATAAATACCACATCCTTAAGTTTTTAATTGCTTAGTCAGTTTAGTTCTAGAGTAAAGGTATTGTGTGTGGTTTCGATTTGTCAGTCCTTGTGGATACGATACTCGTACTTGTTCTATACTATACCTATTTTATGTGGTAGAAAATAGTGCGATCAAGGAGGTTCACTTTTCTCCCGCTATGCTCCAACAAATGAAAATACTCATAGAAGGAGCGATCGATGGAGCTGTGGAAAAAAGGCTCCACGCCCTGGGGATGAATTTCAGAAATTCAGATCCTTAGCACGAGGCCCAAGAAGGTGGGGGAAGCAAAAGTACCCCTGGGGCACGCAAGCAGAAGTCCAAAAATGCAAGTGTGGTCCGAGAGTTGGCCACCAGACTGCCTTTAAGGGCCACGGTCCAAGAGGAGGGATATCTCACTGATTGGGAGTCCCCCGAGGACGAAGATCCAAGGGAACTTGGAAATGAATTTGAGGAAAACACCGCCGATTCATGGGCCAAAAAGTGTGCCCAGCAGCAGGAGTTAATGAAGCTTCTGACGAAAGAGCTAGAAAAGCTAAAGAAGCAGAAGCAGATCATCGAAAAGGTCTTGGGAGAAACAGAAGCGGATGAAGGAGAAATCCACATGTTAGAGGAGGGTAAAAGCCTGAAACACCTCATAACCCAAAAGAACATGTTGGGAATTGTTAAGGATAATATGTTAAGGGGGAACTCAAATGGGACACATTAAAATAAGTGTATATGTTTTGATTTGATCCCAAAACCCCTATGTATCTTATTCCCAAGCGACCCTATTTTGGTAAAGATAGGTTAGAATTTTTCTAAGCCTAAAATGTTAGGAAGGCTTGTTTTTATGCTTTAGATGCTTAGGTTTTTAGACTGCTAGACTTTCAAGCGAAGGCCACTCGCTTGAGTGTGTTTTCTAAGTGAAGCGAGTCTACCGAGCCGAAGCGAAGCGTGCTGAAGAATACCGAAGCGAAGCGAACGTTACAGTAGAATCCAAGCGAGTCTGCTAAAGCGAAGCTAAGCGAACGCTACAGTGAAAGTCAAAGCGAGTCAACACTTACTAAAGCAAACACTTGGGAAATCTATTTCCTAAGTATACGCTACAGTATGACTTGAAGCGACTCATCCAAAGCGGACGCTCCAAATCTGAAGCGAAGCAAGCCTCTACCTAACAGAAAGCGACAACTCAATTCCCGCTCCGATTTAAACCTAAGTTCAAACTTCAGTCAAGTGAAGATCGATGCATTAATTGCGGATCTCCACGTGGCGATAAAGGAATGGAGCAACGGAGTTGACCGCCAGGCTGACAAGGTCGCCGCAACAGTACTGGCCGCTCCAGTTACTGTTGAAATTGGCTCTTAGCCATTTTCGGTAAAGAGACAAACTAGCGCGTCTGAAAAGCAGCTGGCCTGGGCAAGTACTGTCGAGAGGAGGAGGGACAAAGCCACCAACCATCAAACGGCTCTTGCCCATCCCTCCGCCTATAAATAGTGGAGGTTGAAGACGGAGAAGAGTAGAACACTACTTGAGCTTTCAGCGCCTACTGCAAACAAATACTCCCAGCCTTCGAGCAATCTTCTGAGTTTTTGTTTAAGTGTTCTCCTAGCTTCAGTTTCATCGAAGCTCGTCTTCGCAACCTTCACACTCAAAGATCTAAGCCCATTCCATATCCAAAGCTTAGAGAAGAACTATAGCCATCTTTGCATCTATTGTAAAGAGTTCCTCATTTAGAGTGTTCGTCGAAACCAAATTCCTAAACCCTAGTTCTGTTTGTTAGGTTTTTGTGTTAGAAGAAAGGTTGTCGTGTTTTAAGATCCAAGACTCTACTTTCCTCGATAGTAGAAGTCTCGATCATAGAGTTTAGATCCAAGCTAGCACAGTCCTCGATTGTGTGAAGCTCGATCGAAACTAGGTTTGTGTGGAGAACCCGTAATCTCCCAGTTGTTGGACTCAAGCAAGTGAAGCTTAGTCCATTTTTGGTCTAGTGGAGAACCTGTAATCTCCCAGCTGTTGTCAGATCCAAGCCAGTGAAGCTCGATCTAGACTTGGTTTTTGAGGAACCTGCAAATCCTCAAGATTCTTGAGTGAAGAGAATCTGTTGCTACGAGCAACAAAGTGGACGTAGGTGTTTTATCACCGAACCACTATAAACCTCGGTGTCGTATCTCTCTAACCTTAGCTTTCATTTGTTTATTGCTTCGATTATTCATATTGCACAAGCATCGTAAACAAACTTAAAATGAAGTTTTAATTACTTAGGGAAAGACTAGCTCACTAAATTCCGCATTGCAAGTGAGTCACCTATAGATCAAGCATTTGCTTCAGTCTAAAGTGAAGCTTCCACTGTAGATCTAGCTCTCGGCTAGGTCTTAAGTATTTGAAGCGAGCACTCTATTCTTGCTACTCTGAGATAAAGGAAAAAGAAGTTGAAAAACTTCTACACACGTATTCACCACCCCCCCCCCCCCCTACGTGTAATTCCCTTATCAAACCGGGACCAACAAGTGGTTTCAGAGCAGGGGTTCTTTCGAGCCACTGCTTTGCATACCTGAAGCGAGTCCCCTTTTGCTTCACGTTGTCTCACTGAACCAGATCCATTTTTCCTAAGTGCATCAAAACCCTCACTCACGTATACTGCATTACTACTAACGTTTCATCATGTCTACATACAGTGCATCCAATCTTCCTCAGTTTTCGATTGAAGGATACAAAACATGGAGTTTCCGTGTCGAAAGCTTTCTATGCTCCATCCACGACAGGATGTGGGAGGTCATAGAAGAAGGACCTATCGAGATCAAGAAAGCCATTTCAGTGAATGTTCCAGCTGCAGAAGGGCGAGAAGCTTATGTCAGACAAGACTACGTGGACAAAGCGATGGAAGACTACTCTTCCAATGACTTCAAGATCGCCAATCTGGATTGTATAGCTCGCCATACAATGCAGAGAACTGTGTCAGACACTTATCTTCCCAGGATAAGGAAGTGCACTACTGCAAAGGAGATGTGGGAAACCCTAGCCCTAATCTCACAAGGCACTGACAAGATAAAGGAGAACAAGCTTGCCGTGCTGATGAGAGAGTTCGAGAGCCTCACAATGAAGTCTGGAGAATCAATTGACGCCTTCGAACTACGCGTCACCAACATCATTGCCACTCTCATCTCTCTTGGCAAGGAATTCACTGACAAAGAAGTCAACCTCAAGATTGTCCGAGCTCTTACACGGAAATGGTAGACCACGAAGGAGCTATACTTGGCAACAAAGGACTTATCGAAGCTCACACCGGAGATCCTGCTCTCCGAGCTTAAGGCACACAAATTCGATCTCAATTGAATGAGCCTGGACGATGAAGACGAAGGTCCTACGTCATCAAAGGGAGTCACTCTCAAAGCTGCAGAAGCCCCAAACGACCAGACGATTGCCAAGATGACAAGAGAAGAATTGGAAGAGCACTACGCATTCTTGTCAAAGAACTTCAACAAGATGAATTCACGCGTGGGGAAATACAAGAGATTCTACAAGCAATACAAAGGAAATAGCACTGATGCTCGAGATGGAAAAGGAAAGCAAGAAGAAACATCAAAGCCGATCTCAAGGGATATGATGGATGTGGAGTGCTATCACTGCCACAAAATGGGCCACTACAAGTCTGACTGCCCAAAGCTGAGTGCCAAGGAACGTGAAGAATTGAAGGCCAAAAGGGAAGCTCCCCGGCGAGCGCTGGTCGCAAGCGAGTCGCCAACCACTCCAAGCGAGGAGATCTCAAGCGACTCAGATGCCTTTACTGATCCTAACTCAAGCAAGGGAGAGAATTTAGGGCTAATGGCGCTCACCGATAAAGACACGGGAGAGGTATTTTTCTATCTGCCTATCGATTCAATTACACTGGCACACGAGCACGAAGAGGAAGTTCATTCCTCGACATGGAGTGAGCTGCTTAACAAGCATCACAAATTGTTAAGCGATCACGAAGTGTTGAAACAAGCTATGTCCGATAGCGAGAGAGAGAACCGAAAGCTAGCCACTGAACTTGATGAAGTCAAGATTAATTTAAGGGCTATGACTAGTAAGTTCGAGGACCTCTTTGCTAGGCATAAAAGCTTGGAAGGAAGGTATGAAACCCAATCCAAACTAGTAGCCAACTTAAACAAAGCTTCATTCGCTAGGCAGGCACTAGAAGACTCGCTTCTACCTTTTGGTAGAAAGGGAGGTCTTGGATATGAGGGTGGACCTTCCAAACCTACAGTCTTTGTTGGTGCTTCAATCACTACACCATCAGTCTCTTTGGATATGCCCACTGCCTCCAAAGAGACCACTAACAAAGAAAAGGGCAAAGCGTTTGAGAACCCTAAGAAGAAACCCATGAAGATGTTCATATCTTCAAGGGATGAATCTAAGGGTAAGCTTACCTCAACAGTCCCTAGAACTCAAAATTCTAAAGCTTACCAATCAAAAGGTAAAGGGAAGACTGTTGAAGCTTCTAAGTCTCAAACCAAGACACTAAAGACAAATGATCTTCCTCTCAAGAAGAGAAGTAATGTCTATGTGTCACGTGAGTCGGATTGGAGATGGTCCAACCGTTCTTACGCTGAGGGGGAAGTGTTTGAAGCGACCAAGAGGAAGCTTCAAACCCCAAAGGTTTCCCAAGCGAGTCAGAGTCAAAACCCTAAGTTGACCACTCAAATGAAACCTAGCGAGATGCTTGCGAAGACTAGAAACCCTAAATCAGTCTCAAAGCCTATAGCTAATCCGAAGCGAGTCGCTTCAGGATATAAGCAAAAAGGCATGAGCATAGGTGTGTCTCAAGCGAGTCGCTTCCCCTCATGCACACACTGCTGCACATGTGAAGCTGCATCCAAGCAGAAGTCACAGTTTAAAAAGGTCGAGAAGCCCAAAGCACAAGTTAACCCTCAAAAGAGAGTGAAGCAAGTGTGGGTACCTAAGAAGACTAACCTGCAAGGACCCAAACTGATTTGGGTACCAAAACTGGCCTAATTGCAGGTGAGCATCGTGGATCCCATGCCTAGTGAAGGTCAACCTATATGGTACTTAGACAGTGGATGTTCAAGACATATGACGGGCATGAAGTCTCTACTTCAAGATTATACAGAGAAGAAGGTTCCACACGTAACCTTTGGTGACAACTATAGAGGAAGCACTAAAGGATATGGCGCATTGAAGATAGGAAAGCTCAGAATTGAAGAAGTTTCCTATGTGGAAGGACTAAAGCACAACTTGTTATCCATTTCACAGTTTTGTTACAAAGGATACAAGGTGGAGTTCATCTCCAACAAGTGCGTTGTGAAGAACAAGCTCAAATCCCAGATTGCGCTCACTGGAATAAGACGAAGGAATGTCTACATTGCGCAATGGGAAAGCTGCAAGGAGGATATGTGCTTGGTCGCTAGAAGTGCAACTGAAATTGGATGGCTATGGCACCGACGCTTGAATCATCTAAATTTCAAGACAATCAATCGTTTAGCTCGTAAGGGTTTGGTGAAGGGCACACCTAATGAAGTCTACGTCAAAGACCATACTTGCTCACCATGCCAACAAGGGAAGCAGACCAAGAAGCACTTCGCCAGCTTAGAAGAAGTATCTTCTAAGCGAGTGCTGGAGCTGCTACATATGGATCTGTTTGGACCAGTCACTCCAGTAAGCGTCAATGGAAGAAAATATACTCTTGTAGTAGTCGATGATTAATCTCGCTACACTTGGGTTGTATTTCTTTTTACCAAAAAGGAGACGCTGTCCAAATTGCCTCAACTGCTCAAGCGCCTCGCTGTGGAGAAAAATCTAGCGATCGCCACCATTCGCTTTGACAAAGGCACAGAATTTCTAAACTCCACAATTGAAGCATACTGCACGGAGCATGGAATAGCACACCAAACATCTGCAGCACACACACCTCAGCAGAACAGAGTAGCTGAGAGAAGAAATCGAATCATCAAAGAAGTTGTTCGTATAATGATTGCAGATTCGAAGCTTCCGATGAAGTATTGGGCTGAAGCGGCTAATACCGCATGCTAAACTCAAAATCGGACGCTTCTCAACAAACGCTTCGACAAGACACCATATGAAATATGGACAGGGAGAATTCCTAACATTTCCTATTTCCATATATTAGGTTGTCGGGTCTTCATTCATAACAATGGGAAGTCACAGTTGAAAGCTTTTGAAAGCAAAGCGGATGAAGGAATATTTTTAGGATATTCTACATCTAGCAAAGCTTACAGGGTATTCAATTGTAAAACCCTAATTGTGGAGGAATCACCCCATGTTGTATTTGATGAATCTTCTTTAAGTCTTCCACATGAACAGGTTCAAGCGAATGAAAAGACTTCAAGCGAGGAGCCCATCAATCCACTGACTTGGGACATGATTGAAGATGATGAAGAAGTTAAAGATTCAAGTGATCAAATTGCTCAAGAGAAGGTTGAAGTTGCCCCCAAAGTCAATGAAGTGACTGCAGGTCAAGCACCCATTCCGGTCGCTTCAGATGGAGAAGCAAGCGACCCGCTTGAAGAAGAAGCAGAAGCTAGAGGATCCAAGCGTGCGTGGCTCAAAGATAATTCACCAAGCCAAATCATTGGAAATCTATCCAAAGGCGTGGTGACCAGAACCCAAGTGATTGGAGAATGTGCTATGTTAAGTTGTTTTCTTTCCAATATTGAGCCAGCAAGCGTTGAGGAAGCCCTAGTTGATTAAAATTGGGTAATTACCATGCAAGAAGAGCTGAATCAATTCACCAGAAACGACGTATGGTATCTAGTGGATTGTCCCAAATTCCAGCATGTGATTGGCACCAAGTGGGTGTTCAAAAACAAGACGGACGAGGACCACAACGTCGTTTGAAACAAAGCTTGACTCGTCACCAAGGGCTACTGCCAAGAAGAAGGGATCGATTTCGATGAGACCTTCGCTCCAGTTGCTAGGCTTGATGCTATTAGACTATTTCTTGCCTATGCAGCGGCTAAGAAATTCAAGGTCTATCAAATGGACATCAAGAGCGCGTTTCTCAATGGAGAACTCAAAGAAGAAGTGTATGTGGAGCAGCCGCCGGGTATCGAGCAAGGAGATAAGGTGTATTGATTGAAGAAGGCCCTGTATGGATTGAAGCAGGCTCCTAGAGCATGGTATGACACGCTATCTCAATTCCTAGTGGATAATGGATTCCAAAAAGGAAAGATAGATCAAACTCTCTTTACCATCAATCATGGAGAAGACATGCTATGGGTCCAGATCTACGTCGATGACATCATATTTGGATCGCCAAACCAGTCGCATAGCGAGAAGTTTGGAGAATTGATGAAGACCAAGCATGAAATGTAGATGATAGGCTTGATGAGTTGCTTCCTAGGTCTTCGAGTGAAGCAGCAAGATGATGGGATATTCATCAATCAAGCAAAATATACTCGAGATATGCTTGCCAAGTTTGGTGTTCAGCATACTAAAGCTGTGAAGATTCCGATGAACACCAACTGGAAGATGGAGCCAGACCTAGAAGGGAAGTCTTTGGATGCTACAGACTACCGAGCTTTGATCGGATCCCTTCTCTATCTCACTGCAAGCAGGCCAAATATAGCGTTTGCAGTAGGAGTATGCGCTCGCTTCCAAAGCAATCCCATGCATTGCCACTTTGAAGCTGCCAAGCGAATCCTTCGCTATCTCAAAGGCACCGTCAATATGGGGCTATGGTATCCTGCAGAAGATAATCTAGAGCTTAATTGATATTCCGATGCTGACTATGGAGGATGCCGAATTGATAGAAAATCAACTTCGGGCACGTGTCAGTTCTTGGGAAGCAAGCTTGTCTCATGGTTCTCGAAGAAGCAGACGAGCGTAGCTACTTCAACAACTAAAGCCGAGTACATGGCCGCCGAAAGCTGATGTTCTCATATTTTATGGCTTCGTCAGCAGTTGAAGGACTATCGAGTTGAAGCAAATGAGATTCCAATCTTCTGCGATAATAATAGTGCTATTTGTATCTCGCATAATCCAGTGCTTCACACCAGATGCAAGCATGTGGAAATCCGACATCACTTCATTCGTGATCATGTCGAGAAGAAGGATATCAAGCTCGAGAAAATCCATACCGATCTCCAGCGAGCAGATATCCTCACCAAGCTTCTAGTTGAGTCTCGTTTCAACCAGCTATGCATGGAATTAGGGTTACTAGACCCTGGTGAAGAGTGCTAGTTCCAGGATGCACAAGGGAGTGGAAGCTTGCCGTCAAGCGACCCTCGCCTTGGATCTTCACCAATTCAAGCGAGTCGCTTCAAAACTCACTCACTTGAAGAAGGAGAAATAAGGTGGAGAAAGGTGGAGTGTTGGAAGATGTTCCCTACCAACTAACAGGATTGTTAAGGCTATGGTTAAGGGGCAACTATTGATTGCTCTCGGAGTAGTCTACTTCCAAAGCGAGCAAGTAAAGCTGCTACCTAGCCTAGGATTCCTAGCAAGTGGGTATAAACACTTGCAAGTACCTTTTCTAGTAAAGGTTGTGGGGTCTTGAATCGGGCCTTCCCACGTAAAAACGGTGAAAGCTTAGGCAGGGCTGGCACCTAGACCTTGTGTCCTCTTCCCATCTTTCCGCCGAAGAGGAGCATGTCTTCTCATCTCCTTCGTCGTGAATAACCACTCACTTTTACTCACTCTTAACTGAGTTGAGCTGCCGGGTGTTTATTCATTCTTCTCCCACCCTGAATAATGCATCGCTTCAACTTTCCCTATCTTTGGGTCAAGCGAGTCGAATGCTTATTCATTCTGTAGATCTTAAGAGGAGAGCTTGAAGGGTACCTTTTCTTCTTCAAAGGTTGCAGCTGGTGACATGCTTCTGCGTAAAATCGAGAATGGCTTGTTAGAGCTTCTCATTGTCATCCTGTCCTATTCCGACCTGAGATAAGGACTTGTACTCATCTCCCATTCATCGTGAATAGCACTCTAAGCGAGTATCCCTTCGGGTTAAAGAAAGCCTAAGTGTACTATTCATTCTTCCCCCTCATTCACTTCGATGGAGGACTCTCTAGTTCGTAGAGGAAGATGGAAGAGATGAATGCCAAGAAGATCAAGCATAAAGGAGACCAACAAATGGTAACAAAAGATCTACATACGTGGTATCAATCTCCTACGAAGAAAGATTGACTGGTAAGTGTTTCAATTCAAGTACACTAAGCAAAGTAAAGCATGCTAGAAACCTTCACTTGTTATGTGGAAAATATGAAATGAATCTGACACAAATACAAAGAGGAAAACATTCTTGTTTATCCTCGAAGTATGTAAGTCAGAAACATTTTAAATTAAGCCAAAGAAATATCAATTTCTTAAACCAGTCGCTTCGGATGGTCAAGCGAGTGCTTCGTCACTCTAGCGAGCCATCGCAAGCGAGTGTGGAACAGTCACGCCAAGCGAGTACTATACAAGCAAGTAAAAGCCAAGCGGCCACACTCAAGCGAGCATGTACGAAGCGAGCGTATGAGCTGTACACACTCGAGTGCAAATTTTACTTTTACTTTGCATTAAATGCAGTTGAAGTACGAGACCGAGAATCCGGGCGCGTGGTGCACACTTCAAATTTGAAGCGCCAAATTCGCGAGAGATCTGGTCGTTGAATCTCAACAGTTCACAAATCACAGCCGCTAGATCTACGCCGTTTGAACAAGCAAATCGAGGGAGGCCACGTGGAGTGCCAACTCACTATGGCGATCACTTTATACTGTGGTGACGCCGGACACGTCAGTCACGTCGCCGATAGCCGCCGCCCCTACACAGAACTTTCGAGGAAATTACCGCGCCTCCATAGCCACGTCAGCCAAACCCTAAAAGCTATATAAGGGAGTCGACGCAGACCTGCAAAAACTTTTATCTCTCCCCAAAATTTTCATTCTCGATAAAATCTCGCTGCAATTTCTGCAATTTTGCGCACGGACTTAGAAATTTTTCGCCAAACCTTGCACGGCGTCGATCCACACAATCGACCAGCCCTCTCTCCCTTTCCAACTCTCGTGTTTAGATTAGGAGTAAGTGTATTTGCCTTAGCCAAATCAACGTATGCACAGCGGAAATGAAAGCACACACACAAGTTTACGAGCACCACGCTCAACCTTCGCATTAACTCAAAAACACAAAGGAAATCCCAAGGCAAGCACACAATCAACGTGCTGCTCAATGGAGCTCTCAAGCTATATCAAAAACGTGTTGGACAAACCCCCAACACTAGGAAGAAAATCGGGCCGCACATCGAAAACCGTCGCGCCGGGTGGCGCCCATCCAGCGTGCCAACACAACGGGGCAGTTGTTGGCACAACTGCCCACGTTCCAAGCATAACCGCCCCACGAACTGCTTCGAACTGCCGCCCACACACGAACTGCTCATAGCACGTTTTTGCCTTGCCGAATGTCTTCAACAAGGCTCGAACCCGGGACCTTGTGTTGGGGATAACCGCCGTTACCCGCCAATCCTTCCCGCCAAGCTCCCTGAGCGCGCGCTCGCGCATATGCCTCGCGCGCTGGCCCCGTCGGGTGCTACGGCACTTGGTGCCCTCGCGCCTGTCGGGTAGCACGCTTGGCCGGGTGATGCCCTCTTCCCGCAGGCAACACCCGTGTCGCCCGGCGTCCAGCGCCAAGCTTTCCCGACCCGATGCCCCTCATCATCGGGTGGACATTTTCCCACGCCACATTTCCAGCCAAGGCACGACACACGCACCCCGACGCCAATTCTCCCTAAACATGCCCGTGGCTCGGCACGTTATAGGGACCAGCTCATTACGGTCGTAACAAACCACCCCCACCGGAGCTAGACGACGCCCTCGTCGTCTTCCCAGCGGAGCCCTCCTTTGAAGACCAATACACAGCAATTTCCTTCTCAAACTGCCACAACTCGACTGCCTTCTCCCAAGTCGCATCTGCCTCCGTTTCTCCAGCCCATTGAACCAAGTAATCAGTCCTCATGTTCTTCTTACTTTGGCCCAACGTTCGGTGATCCAAAACCTTCGTCACACCCTTGGCAAACTGCTTCCTTATCACGGGAGGGGCACGCAACTTCTGTGCCCTCAGCAAATCCAGCTCGTCCTCAAAGAATTTTTTCAAATAAGAGACGTGAAAAGTGGGATGTACCTTCAACCGATCCGGCAACTGCAATCGATAGGCAACCCGTCCAACCTTCTGCACGATCTCAAATGGACCATCGTATTTCGGAACCAGCCCACGATGAACGGACTTGGAAGTAATCTTCTTCCAAATTTGAGGAGTCAGCTTCAACAAAACCTTCTCCCCAACAGCATACTCGACATCACGGCGCCCACGATTCGCACTCTTGGACATCCGGCGTTGAGCCTTCTCAAGACTCTCCCGCGCATCGTCAAGCATCTCTTGTTTTTCCCTCGCAAAGCGATAGGCAGTCGGGCACTTGCCACCCGACTTTTGAACAGCAATCTCATGCGGAGCTAGACGCTGCTGCCCATACACGATCTCGAACGGACTCCTTCCCGTAGCCGACGATCGATGTAAGTTGTAACAGAATTGGGCCATGTCCATCAATCCCACCCAATTCCTTTGACTGGCCGTCACGTAATGCCTCAAATATTCCTCAAGTAGTTGGTTCATCCGCTCCGTCTGCCCGTCGGTTTGCGGATGATTAGCCGTTGAGAACTTTAGCTCAGTCCCCATCATGTTGAATAACGACATCCAGAACCGGCCCGTGAATCTGGAGTCTCGATCACTAATGATATCTTCCGGGATACCAAAATACTTCACCACATACTTGAGAAATAATTCAGCAGCGATCTCGGCGGGGCAAGCATGGGGGCACGCTATGAAGATAGCATATTTCGAGAACCTGTCCACCACAACAAAAATAGAGGCCATGCCATCCACCTTAGGAAAACCCGAAATGAAGTCCATGGACACCGACTGAAAAGGCTTGTCGGGAATCGGGAGCGGCTGCAGCAGCCCGGCCTCCTTCTTCCGCTCAAGTTTATCAACCTGACACACGAGACAAGTCTTCACATAATCATCAATATCCTCCTCCATTTTCGGCCAAACGTACCTCCGGGATAGAAGGGCGAGCATTCGATCCCCGCCGGGATGTCCTGCCCAAATCGGATCATGCGTCTCACGCATCAACTCCCTCCTTAGCGCTCCCGTCGGCACATAAGCACGCTGTCCTCGAGCAAATAACAGTCCGTCCTCTAGCATACTTCCGCGGGGAGACGCATGAGGGAGTTGATGCGTGAGACGCATGATCCGATTTGGGCAGGACATCCCGGCGGGGATCGAATGCTCGCCCTTCTATCCCGGAGGTACGTTTGGCCGAAAATGGAGGAGGATATTGATGCTTATGTGAAGACTTGTCTCGTGTGTCAGGTTGATAAACTTGAGCGGAAGAAGGAGGCCGGGCTGCTGCAGCCGCTCCCGATTCCCGACAAGCCTTTTCAGTCGGTGTCCATGGACTTCATTTCGGGTTTTCCTAAGGTGGATGGCATGGCCTCTATTTTTGTTGTGGTGGACAGGTTCTCGAAATATGCTATCTTCATAGCGTGCCCCCATGCTTGCCCCGCCGAGATCGCTGCTGAATTATTTCTCAAGTATGTGGTGAAGTATTTTGGTATCCCGGAGGATATCATTAGTGATCGAGACTCCAGATTCACGGGCCGGTTCTGGACGTCGTTATTCAACATGATGGGGACTGAGCTAAAGTTCTCAACGGCTAATCATCCGCAAACCGACGGGCAGACGGAGCGGATGAACCAACTACTTGAGGAATATTTGAGGCATTACGTGACGGCCAGTCAAAGGAATTGGGTGGGATTGATGGACATGGCCCAATTCTGTTACAACTTACATCGATCGTCGGCTACGGGAAGGAGTCCGTTCGAGATCGTGTATGGGCAGAAGCCTCTAGCTCCGCATGAGATTGCTGTTCAAAAGTCGGGTGGCAAGTGCCCGGCTTCCTATCGCTTTGCGAGGGAAAAACAAGAGATGCTTGACGATGCGCGGGAGAGTCTTGAGAAGGCTCAACGCCGGATGTCCAAGAGTGCGAATCGTGGGTGCCGTGATGTCGAGTATGCTGTTGGGGAGAAGGTTTTGTTGAAGCTGACTCCTCAAATTTGGAAGAAGATTACTTCCATGTCTGTTCATCGTGGGCTGGTTCCGAAATACGATGGTCCATTTGAGATCGTGCAGAAGGTTGGACGGGTTGCCTATCGATTGCAGTTGCCGGATCGGTTGAAGGTACATCCCACTTTTCACGTCTCTTATTTGAAAAAATTCTTTGAGGACGAGCTGGATTTGCTGAGGGCACAGAAGTTGCGTGCCCCTCCCGTCATAAGGAAGCAGTTTGCCAAGGGTGTGACGAAGGTTTTGGATCACCGAACGTTGGGCCAAAGTAAGAAGAACATGAGGACTGATTACTTGGTTCAATGGGCTGGAGAAACGGAGGCAGATGCGACTTGGGAGAAGGCAGTCGAGTTGTGGCAGTTTGAGAAGGAAATTGCTGTGTATTGGTCTTCAAAGGAGGGCTCCGCTGGGAAGACGACGAGGGCGTCGTCTAGCTCCGGTGGGGGTGGTTTGTTACGACCGTAATGAGCTGGTCCCTATAACGTGCCGAGCCACGGGCATGTTTAGGGAGAATTGGCGTCGGGGTGCGTGTGTCGTGCCTTGGCTGGAAATGTGGCGTGGGAAAATGTCCACCCGATGATGAGGGGCATCGGGTCGGGAAAGCTTGGCGCTGGACGCCGGGCGACACGGGTGTTGCCTGCGGGAAGAGGGCATCACCCGGCCAAGCGTGCTACCGGACAGGCGCGAGGGCACCAAGTGCCGTAGCACCCGACGGGGCCAGCGCGCGAGGCATATGCGCGAGCGCGCGCTCAGGGAGCTTGGCGGGAAGGATTGGCGGGTAACGGCGGTTATCCCCAACGCAAGGTCCCGGGTTCGAGCCTTGTTGAAGACATTCGGCAAGGCAAACACGTGCTGTGAGCAGTTCGTGTGTGGGCGGCAGTTCGAAGCAGTTCGTGGGGCGGTTATGCTTGGAACGTGGGCAGTTGTGCCAACAACTGCCCCGTTGTGTTGGCACGCTGGATGGGCGCCACCCGGCGCGACGGTTTTCGATGTGCGGCCCGATTTTCTTCCTAGTGTTGGGGGTTTGTCCAACACGTTTTTGATATAGCTTGAGAGCTCCATTGAGCAGCACGTTGATTGTGTGCTTGCCTTGGGATTTCCTTTGTGTTTTTGAGTTAATGCGAAGGTTGAGCGTGGTGCTCGTAAACTTGTGTGTGTGCTTTCATTTCCGCTGTGCATACGTTGATTTGGCTAAGGCAAATACACTTACTCCTAATCTAAACACGAGAGTTGGAAAGGGAGAGATGGCTGGTCGATTGTGTGGATCGACGCCGTGCAAGGTTTGGCGAAAAATTTCTAAGTCCGTGCAATCCTTGTAACATTTAACCCTACTTATTTTCTTCCAATCTCTCACAAATTTACAACCATGGTGAAGAAATCTGCAACCCAAACAATGAAGCAATTTCTTGCCACAGTGGAAGATAATATAAACGTCGAGCCCCATCTCGACGAGAAGATCATTGAAGCCAACAGCTTCTTCCGCAAGGCTGTGACCACGGCCGGCTTGTGGAACTTTTGTTACGGCAAAACCAGAAAGGATCTTGGCTCCTCAAGTAGCCCAGTTCCTGCTAAACCTAAAATAAGGGCAGACGACGTCGACCATCACAGATCCAGATGATGGTGAGTTAGTAGAGGTGGATTTAGCCGACGTCGCCGGAACCTTCAACTTGCTGAGAGAAGGTGTGGACTCTCTCTCGAGACTGGAACTGTCCATGGAGGTGGAATTTGCAAGGTTCGTTGCTCGCCGGAATGCAGAATGGAAAGTGAAGGGCAGCAATATGCGCACTGATTTGGAGAAGCCCTTCAACCTCATATGAGATTTGTACACCAAATCCGTGGTGTGAAACATCAGAACTCTTGGACAACTCTCCGACTCCAAGATCTTCCCCGTCAATGCCATTGTTGACAGTCTGACCGGCACAAAGTTTAACTGGCACAACTAGTTCATTAACCAGATCCACAAAACCGCCAAAGATTTTGAGTAGGAGAAGGGAAGCAACTCAGATATAGTGCGGAAAGGGAAGCTTCGATTCTTCTCGAAGCTGTCCTATGCTTTGGAGCAGTTGTTCCTAGGGAGGAACTGGACGGAGACCAAGGAGTACAAGAAGTCCAGTGTCTTCTACGACATGTACAAGACCAACAAGATTGTCGTTGATAGAGGAATTCTGTAGGTGGAGGTGCGTCCTGCGGTTCCCATTGCCGAAAGGCAAGGAAAGAAATCCAAGCGAGCCGCTTCACCCATGAAGTGAGCGGCTCCCAAGCGTGCGAAGAAAGTGAAGCGAGTCGCTTCACTCGTGGAAGCAAGCGAGGAGGAGGAGGAGCACCCGCTTGAAGAAGTGGAAGTTGATCAACCCCAACCCTCTCCAGCCAAAATACAAAGCCAACCCAAAACCTCCCCAGTCCATACACAAACACAACTACCACCCATTCAACCCCAAACCATCACTGAACCCCAACCCGAAGCATCCACAACCGCCCAACCGCAAACACAACCCCAAGCATCTGAACATTCACTTTACGAGGAAGGTTCTGCTTCCTCAATTCCCATCCCAGATATACCATTCCTTCACACCGACCCAACCGCAACCTTTGCCATTTACGAGCCTGTAGAGGAGAAGGATAGAGAGCTAGTTAAACTGGGAAGCGACCTGAATCGAACAAAGCTTCAACTCGCTGCTCAAGAGAAAGAAATTGAAATTCTAAACCGCAAGCGTGCTGAAGAGTTGAGTGAATTGGAGAGTAGAAGGAAGGTTGCTCACGATGTTGATATGAAGCAAGCCGAGTTAGGCATCAAACTCGATGAAGTAAACAAGATGGCGGGAGATTTTGCCTTGAAAATTGTTGATGTGTCCTAGATCAATACGAAGCTTAACACCAGAGAAAGGACAGTAGCTGCAAAATGGGCCGAGCTTGACGCCACTATAACTCATTTTGATCTCTTTTTGCAGGAAGAGAGAAGGCGTATTCGCACAGAGGTTGAAGCGGAGCTAGACGCTCGCTTCAAAGCTGTAGAGCCTCTCGAAGCAGTCATGGCGGAGGTAGCCAAGAAAGAGAGGTCCATCAAGGAAAGGGAAGTGCAGTGCAAGTACCTACTGGAGGAGATCTCTCTCAAAACCGCAGAGATCGTCCTCGTGAAGGAGGAAACGTTTGCCAAGCGGGCGGAGGGAATGCTGCACACTATATTCAATGAATTTTCCAATCTCCGCCAGGCTATCACCGGCAAAGCTTTGGTTCCCGTTCCCTCTGGCAGTCTTGATGATGCCAAAAAGGGGGGAAATAAAGGGGAAAGCAAAGCTGCAGAGGAGGATGAAGTGCGGGCAGAGGAAGCGCGCAGAAAAGGGAAGGAGGTCGCTGTCTACCAAGAGAAGCGGAAGCCGCAATCGGAGAAGCTGCTAGGCTCATCTCTTGCAGCTCATGTTGTTTCTGCTGCCCATGTAGAGCAGCAGATTGCTGAAGATGCCACCATTGCCCTTGCCTTGCAGATGGAGCAGAACTTCGATTTGAGCCAAAAGGGAGTAACCGAGATTCCTTTGGTCCAGCCGCTTCAAGCAGTTTCATCGCAAGCGGGCCCTTCAAGTTCATCTATCCAAGCACCCGCTTCCACTTTTGCTCTCGCTACTCCCACTGTAGCCGCCGCTCCAGCAAGCAAGAAGATCACTCCTTCTACACCACTGAAAAGAAGAAGATGGCACCCCCTCCACCACCTCCGGCACCAAATACTCAGCCGAAGCGAGCTGCACCTGAAGAAAGAGAGTTGGATCCTGCGACTAAGTGCCAGAAGATCCAACAGTCTCTATCTACTAAAGCTTCGAACCTATCAATGAAGAAGAAGGAGGAAGAGGAGAGGAGAAGAAGAGCAGAGAAGGAGGAGAAGCTTCGTGTTGCTAGAATTAACAAAGTCGAAGAAAGAGCAGCGAAGCACTGGGAAGAAGTTAGGTTGATCCAGTCAGCACTTGTTCGAAGCGCCTGTGTTCCCTTCACTCCGGAGGAGTCCGACGCGTGCACAACTCAGAAAGATATCGATGCATGCCGCGTCACGATCAAGGAGATGATCGACTCCGGTCGCTACACTGAGGATGAATTCGACATCATTCGAAAGACTATCAACAAAAGACCCCCACAGTTCAACTCTGAGATGAGTGAGAGCTTCAACAAGAAAATGATGGAGTTGACGGGGAGGATGGCAGAAAAGATCGAAACGAGGAGAGCAGACCATCCAGACGCTTGCGAAATAGAAAACTTTATTTCTGAAGATCTAAGAAGCGAATGGATGCAGTGCAAGGAAAAATTCATCAAGGCATACTATTTTTGGGAAGTAGTGCCTCTCCAGGATGAATGTTCGAAGCTGGATGCTTTAAACAATTTTCTGTGCTTGTACAATGAGGAATTGCACAGGAAGATCTTCGTGCAGACAGAGCTCGCAGAGCCCAAGAAGAAGATTGTGATCGTGCCTTGGAAGAAGCAATTCCATCTGCCTCTTATGCCGAGATCAGACGTGCCAAACCGCAGGTTGATAAAAGGAGAAGTGATGAAGCGCTGGAGATGGAGAGCACTCACAGGCAGAGCTCCGAAAATGTCGAGACTATGAGGCTGCACGAAGATCTTCCTGCGCAATCCCCTCCCCCCCCCCCCCCCCCCCCCTCCCTCTACGTGTGATCCTCTTTACAAACCGGGACCAACAGGCTATATTTCTACAGAAGTCTCAACGGCTAGGTTTCAAACTATGCCTATATAAAGCCTTCACATACAATAATGCAGTTTACGGGAAATTCAATATCTTACGAGCCAAATCGCTGCAGAAATTCTCTCACTAGTTCATATATATTCAACACTCGAAATACCAAGAGCTTTCCCAAATGTTGAAGATTGAGAATTTAATCATTGTACTACCACACAACCTTGTTGCGTTTACTGTTGCATCAAGCTCACTGTACTCTCTAACATATTTAGTCTAGTGCTGGATTAGTTGAGATTGTTATTTGTTTTCGATAGTTAAATCGAAGATTGTAAGTTGTATGAAACTGATACTTAGTCAGTATAAACAAGAGAGAGGTAGAATCCAAAAGTAAAGGTATTCGTAGATCTAGCTTGATCTACCGAGGAAGTAAGATAGTTACATCCGAACCACGTAAAAGACCTTGTGTTCTTTATTGTTCTTTCATTTTCTCTCTCATTGATAAACTGCTCATACAACAACCTGCATTCAATAGCCATGCTTTATGAGGCTGTAAATATTTTACATTAAAGAGTTTTATAGCACAACCTCTCTACCACATTCTGCACTTCGCAATTTGATAAATCAAGCTTGTTGATCACAATGAGCTTGATAGATCAATCTGCCTCACTCTGTAAAGGACTACTTGACCAGTGATCGCACTATTTCTACCACACAAAATAGGTGTAATATAATGAAGCACGAGTATCGTATCCACAGGGACTGATAAACCGAAAACGCACACAATACCTCTACTCAAGAACTAATGTGATGTCTAGGCTTTTAAGGGTTTAGTGAATGTAGTATTTATACTAGGCAAATAATAACAAGAACTCAAGTAATCATATAAGGAAATAAGCAAGTAAAGAAATAAGTAGTCAAATAAAACAAATTAGGACACAAGCAATTAAATAAATAAGGAAAGTAAACAATTAAGGAAAAGTGTTGATTCTAGGGAAGCCTACCTAATCAAATATATGCAAGCAATTAATGAGTACAAGTAACCAATTTAATCCAATCTAAATGTGATACATGCAAAAATAACCTACACCCTAATTAAAGCAATGCAAGTTGTCACCTAACAAGATCCTAATATTCTTTCGAATTGTAAGAATCAAAATCAAGTGCAAAATAGAACAAGTATCAAGGATATAATCAACTAGGTTCAACTAAGACACCAAATCAATTATATATGAACATATAATAATTAAATTATCAATTAAGACAAATCAAACTATCATATCATGTATTCATGAGATCTATTATGCAATATCCTAATCAAGGCATATGAACATAACTATGCATACACAATTAGTGATCAAGTAATCATGCATGAGAATAAGCACCATGAAAACATGCATCTATATTGAAAGGCTAATTGTAAACAAAAACACTCACATAAATTCAATTAGGCATTCAAACCCTAAAATCAACTAAAAGAAATTAGCTAGACATAATTAAAAGAAAGGTAGAAGGAAGAATAAACATAATTAAAAGCATAAAGTAAAAGAACAAGGGATAGAAAAACTCTTGAATCTTGAATAAATCTTCAATCTTCAATGGTCTTCATACATAAAATAAATCTAGATCTAAAGTATAAAAGCAGAGAAAAGAATAAAAACTAATCTAAAGAATGTAGGACTAATGTTGGCTCTATGTTGTTGTTGGCCTTACAATGATAAGTTTAGAGGTATTTATAGGGTAGAAGTTTACATCCAATACCTAATTGTACAAGGAAACCAAGAAAAAGTCAAAAATTGCCTTTTAAAAGAAATCCCGTCTGACACGGAGTGAGCGCTCCAGAGGGTTGGAGCGAGCGCTCCAAGATAGCTGCGCTTTTTCCCTTCTTAATTTGACTTGGATCGAGCGCTCCAACACCTTGGAGCGAGCGCTCCAATGCTGGTTCGCTGGGACTGCGCGCGTCTTTCTTGTTTTGGCCGTAACTTCCTCGTCCGAACTCCAAATTGACCTCCGTTTTCGCCTACGTGCTCCTATCGAACTCCTCTTCAATACTATACTTCCACTTTTCCAGAATAACACTTTTACAAAATCGTGAAATGTCAGAACTTGGGATCAATACTTCATCTCTTCCTTGGTTTCGTCGTCTCTTGTCTTGTCTTGGGTTTTCTCGACTAAAAAGCCCTAAAAACACTCAAAACAACCCAAAAGCGTAATCTAGCTCGAAATAACGTAAACAATACAAATCATGAACTAAACTATCAAAATACGACAAGAAAACGATAATATAACACTTAGAAAATAGGGTAAAAATACACCCTATCAAAATCCCCAAACTTAAACATTGTTCGTCCCGAACAATAAAAAAAACATAAACTAAAGAATAAACAAATCAAGACAAACACAACATACAAGCATAATGAACTCTAAGGGCCTCATAGATATTCAAAGAAGCATCAATCAACATCATATAAGCAACCTCAAAGTTTCGACTCTACGAAAGTACAACAAAATCAAACCATGCTTCAAAAGGGAAACTCACTGAAGACATGTGAAGATATAAGTGTATAAGCGAACTCTCAACTCACAAAGAAAGAATTAAAAGTGTATAGGCTCACTCATAATCAATACAATGCAAAAGACTTACCATAAGCTTACCCTTTATCTCAACATCTCCACCACTTAATTGTATGTAAGAACTAAGATCAATTAGGTCTTTTCCAAGGTTGTAATGTAGGCACATTGGTTTAGAGTAGGGAAAATATAGGCTAAGTGACTTAGACGTCTCCAAGTACCAACCTTTTAGCAACTCCAAACTAGTATGGATTAACTCCATCTTCTACTCATCAACTCATTCTCAAATATCAACCTTATCTCCTCTTAACCTTCTTCTATTCAACTCCCAAAATACTAAAAATTCTATCCATCCCTTTATGCTCTTATTTTTTTCTTTTCTTTTCTTTTTTTTTTCTTTTTTTTTTTCTTTCGAACTAGGACTCAATATATATATTTTTCTTTTTCAAAACTGATTTTCTAAGTCCTTTATTCCCTCCTTTTTTTTTTCTTCTTTTTTTTTCTAGAGCTTATAGGGATCTAAAATTCCTTTCTTTCAAAGGAGCTTTCTAAAAAGACAACTCTCCAAACATAATCCCAAACAAAACAACTCCCAAGATACCCCTAATTCCTCCTTTACCTCCTTTCATCCGGTTTAAGAAACAAATGGCTATAAAGGCTCAAAAGTGGCTAACAAAGGAATATATGTAAAGGATAGTGTTTAGGAAAGATGTGGCTAACAAAAGATGGCCTAAAATCACTTCTAAATTCCTACACACATACGTAGTCTCGATGGAGAACAAAGGCAAGTTCTAGAAGTACAAATACATGTATGATACTCTCATGAAAGAAAATAGGCATAAATATGCACCAAAGGCTCAAATCCTCACGGGTTATAACAAAACGTTTCCCAAAATCAAAGCATAATCCAATTTCATCACACACATGCATAATCTTCACCAAGGTTCCAAACATAATATCAACCAATTATTCAAAGAAAATCATGCTATCATTGGCAAAATTCAATTATACTCATAAATCATGCTTGACTCAATCATCTAAACTCCTAAGACTCTACTAATATCCAAAATTAAACTAATATCCAAGAACGCATGCAAACGAGTTAACGAAGCCAAACTTCCCCCTCCCCCAAACTTATTTCGAATCATGATGAAGGAATAAGTTTCAAAAGGAAGAAGTGGATAAGTTAACGAGCGTACCTTTCACCGAAGCTAGCTTACTATCGATCTTCTCCTCTTAGTCAAACCTCGTCGAGAAAACCTACAACTCACAAGCTTCGAAAATTCATGGATAAAAAAGCTTAATAAAAGATAATACTCAAAGAAAAACAAAAACAAAAAAAAAAAAAAATGAAAAACTGAAAAAAAATGAAAAATGAAAAACAAAAATAAAGATAGAGTTGGGTTACCTCCCAACAAGTGCTACGTTTTACGTCTTTAGCCCGACGTTACCTCTTTTCAAGGTGGATAAAAATGAAAGCTCTTTTCTCCCCCATCTTCGAGTTTCCTTCTTTTTGCTCCTAAAACTGAAATCTTGAGCTCTTCTTCGTGCACTCGAAATGTGAGATCACCACTTTCCACGTGAAAACAAGCTCCACTCATAGCTAAGAACGGACGTCCCAAACTCAGTGGTTGCTTGACGTCTTCCTTCATCTCCACAATCACGAAGTCGGTCGGAAAGTCGAACCCTCGAACTCGAACACGAACATCTTCAACTACTCCTTTAGTGTGCATGGACTCTTCATCGGGCGTGGAATCAAACAAATATTGAAGGGAAAAGTCATCGGAGAAGAAATCGCACGTTTCGATCGAATGAGGGACCTCTCGACCCCCCTCTCGATCGATAGGGGTGTCGAGAGGAACATTCTGACTTTTTTGGGCAGCCTCTCGTCCATCCTCTCGATCGAGAGAGGTGTCGAGAGGGTCATCTTGAAGCTCCTCGTCGAACAGGTCTCGATCCCCCTCTCGATCGATAGGGGTATCGAGAGGGGTATTCTGTACTCCAGTATTGACCTCTCGATAGGCCTCTCGATCGAGAGAGGTATCGAGAGGTCCTCGATTCGTCTCTTGTCTACTCATATCCTCCGTTTCCGCCTCCGAATTGCTTCCATCTCCCAAATCTTCGACTCTTCCTTGAGCGTTGGCTAGTTGACTAATTTGCTCTCCAACATTTGCATTTGCTTGGTCAAGGCATTGATGCAACTCCCAAAATTGTTGCTCAAAGTAGATTGAGTAATCTCCAATGTCCTCAACTTCACATCTTGTTGCGCCATCCTTGCCTCCAATTGAGCCATGTATTGACGAATCAAGTCGTCAGTTGACATCTCCTTCTTTTCTTCCAAGGGTCTTTCTTCAGGGTAGAGTTGATAGTACCGATCTTTGAGGGGCCTCTTTGGTTTCGCCTTGGGTATAAATTCCTCCATCTTTTCTTCCAAGGGACGTTCTTCAGGGTAGCGTTCGTAGTACCAATCTTTGAGAGTTCGCTTCGGTTGTGGATCTCCCATGGTGGATGGTGGTGATTGATCAATCTCAACTTCTTCTTGATCCTTCTTCACTACCTTCGAAGCAAAAGATAAGACCAAGAAAACGTTAGATCAATCAAATAAAAACAGAAAAAATAAAAGCGCCTAAATCATCTATTAATTCTATTTCAAAATATGTATGTGAAATCTAATCAATCCCCGGCAACGGCGCCAAAATTTGATCGCACTATTTCTACCACACAAAATAGGTGTAATATAATGAAGCACGAGTATCGTATCCACAGGGACTGATAAACCGAAAACGCACACAATACCTCTACTCAAGAACTAATGTGATGTCTAGGCTTTTAAGGATTTAGTGAATGTGGTATTTATACTAGGCAAATAATAACAAGAACTCAAGTAATCATATAAGGAAATAAGCAAGTAAAGAAATAAGTAGTCAAATAAAACAAATTAGGACACAAGCAATTAAATAAATAAGGAAAGTAAACAATTAAGGAAAAGTGTTGATTCTAGGGAAGCCTACCTAATCAAATATATGCAAGCAATTAATGAGTACAAGTAACCAATTTAATCCAATCTAAATGTGATACATGCAAAAATAACCTACACCCTAATTAAAGCAATGCAAGTTGTCACCTAACAAGATCCTAATATTCTTTCGAATTGTAAGAATCAAAATCAATTGCAAAATAGAACAAGTATCAAGGATATAATCAACTAGGTTCAACTAAGACACCAAATCAATTATATATGAACATATAATAATTCAATTATCAATTAAGACAAATCAAACTATCATATCATGTATTCATGAGATCTATTATGCAATATCCTAATCAAGGCATATGAACATAACTATGCATACACAATTAGTGATCAAGTAATCATGCATGAGAATAAGCACCATGAAAACATGCATCTAGATTGAAAGGCTAATTGTAAACAAAAACACTCACATAAATTCAATTAGGCATTCAAACCCTAAAATCAACTAAAAGAAATTAGCTAGACATAATTAAAAGAAAGGTAGAAGGAAGAATAAACATAATTAAAAGCATAAAGTAAAAGAACAAGGGATAGAAAAACTCTTGAATCTTGAATAAATCTTCAATCTTCAATGGTCTTCATACATAAAATAAATCTAGATCTAAAGTATAAAAGCAGAGAAAAGAATAAAAACTAATCTAAAGAATGTAGGACTAATGTTGGCTCTATGTTGTTGTTGGCCTTACAATGATAAGTTTAGAGGTATTTATAGGGTAGAAGTTTACATCCAATACCTAATTGTACAAGGAAACCAAGAAAAAGTCAAAAATTGCCTTTTAAAAGAAATCCCGTCTGACACGGAGTGAGCGCTCCAGAGGGTTGGAGCGAGCGCTCCAAGATAGCTGCGCTTTTTCCCTTCTTAATTTGACTTGGATCGAGCGCTCCAACACCTTGGAGCGAGCGCTCCAATGCTGGTTCGCTGGGACTGCGCGCGTCTTTCTTGTTTTGGCCGTAACTTCCTCATCCGAACTCCAAATTGACCTCCGTTTTCGCCTACGTGCTCCTATCGAACTCCTCTTCAATACTATACTTCCACTTTTCCAGAATAACACTTTTATAAAATCGTGAAAAGTCAGAACTTGGGATCAATACTTCATCTCTTCCTTGGTTTCGTCGTCTCTTGTCTTGTCTTGGGTTTTCTCGACTAAAAAGCCCTAAAAACACTCAAAACAACCCAAAAGCGTAATCTAGCTCGAAATAACGTAAACAATACAAATCATGAACTAAACTATCAAAATACGACAAGAAAACGATAATATAACACTTAGAAAATAGGGTAAAAATACACCCTATCAAAATCCCCCAAACTTAAACATTGTTCGTCCCGAACAATAAAAAAAACATAAACTAAAGAACAAACAAATCAAGACAAACACAACATACAAGCATAATGAACTCTAAGGGCCTCATAGATAATCAAAGAAGCATCAATCAACATCATATAAGCAACCTCAAAGTTTCGACTCTACGAAAGTACAACAAAATCAAACCATGCTTCAAAAGGGAAACTCACTGAAGACATGTGAAGATATAAGTGTATAAGCGAACTCTCAACTCACAAAGAAAGAATTAAAAGTGTATAGGCTCACTCATAATCAATACAATGCAAAAGACTTACCATAAGCTTACCCTTTATCTCAACATCTCCACCACTTAATGTATGTAAGAACTAAGATCAATTAGGTCTTTTCCAAGGTTGTAATGTAGGCACATTGGTTTAGGGTAGGGAAAATATAGGCTAAGTGACTTAGACGTCTCCAAGTACCAACCTTTTAGCAACTCCAAACTAGTATGGATTAACTCCATCTTCTACTCATCAACTCATTCTCAAATATCAACCTTATCTCCTCTTAACCTTCTTCTATTCAACTCCCAAAATACTAAAAATTCTATCCATCCCTTTATGCTCTTATTTTTTTCTTTTCTTTTCTTTTTTTTTTTCTTTTTTTTTTTCTTTTTTTTTTCTTTCGAACTATGACTCAATATATATATTTTTCTTTTTCAAAACTGATTTTCTAAGTCCTTTATTCCCTCCTTTTTTTTTTCTTCTTTTTTTTTCTAGAGCTTATAGGGATCTAAAATTCCTTTCTTTCAAAGGAGCTTTCTAAAAAGACAACTCTCCAAACATAATCCCAAACAAAACAACTCCCAAGATACCCCTAATTCCTCCTTTACCTCCTTTCATCCGGTTTAAGAAACAAATGGCTATAAAGGCTCAAAAGTGGCTAACAAAGGAATATATGTAAAGGATAGTGTTTAGGAAAGATGTGGCTAACAAAAGATGGCCTAATATCACTTCTAAATTCCTACACACATACGTAGTCTCGATGGAGAACAAAGGCAAGTTCTAGAAGTACAAATACATGTATGATACTCTCATGAATGAAAATAGGCATAAATATGCACCAAAGGCTCAAATCCTCACGGGTTATAACAAAACATTTCCCAAAATCAAAGCATAATCCAATTTCATCACACACATGCATAATCTTCACCAAGGTTCCAAACATAATATCAACCAATTATTCAAAGAAAATCATGCTATCATTGGCAAAATTCAATTATACTCATAAATCATGCTTGACTCAATCATCTAAACTCCTAAGACTCTACTAATATCCAAAATTAAACTAATATCCAAGAACGCATGCAAACGAGTTAACGAAGCCAAACTTCCCCCTCCCCCAAACTTATTTCGAATCATGATGAAGGAATAAGTTTCAAAAGGAAGAAGTGGATAAGTTAACGAGCGTACCTTTCACCGAAGCTAGCTTACTATCGATCTTCTCCTCTTAGTCAAACCTCGTCGAGAAAACCTACAACTCACAAGCTTCGAAAATTCATGGATAAAAAAGCTTAATAAAAGATAATACTCAAAGAAAAACAAAAACAAAAAAAAAAAAAAAAAAAAAAAAATGAAAAACTGAAAAAAAATGAAAAATGAAAAACAAAAATAAAGATAGAGTTGGGTTACCTCCCAACAAGTGCTACGTTTTACGTCTTTAGCCCGACGTTACCTCTTTTCAAGGTGGATAAAAATGAAAGCTCTTTTCTCCCCCATCTTCGAGTTTCCTTCTTTTTGCTCCTAAAACTGAAATCTTGAGCTCTTCTTCGTGCACTCGAAAAGTGAGATCACCACTTTCCACGTCAAAACAAGCTCCACTCATAGCTAAGAACGGACGTCCCAAACTCAGTGGTTGCTTGACGTCTTCCTTCATCTCCACAATCACGAAGTCGGTCGGAAAGTCGAACCCTCGAACTCGAACACGAACATCTTCAACTACTCCTTTAGTGTGCATGGACTCTTCATCGGGCGTGGAATCAAACAAATATTGAAATGAAAAGTCATCGGAGAAGAAATTGCACGTTTCGATCGAATGAGGGACCTCTCGACCCCCCTCTCGATCGATAGGGGTGTCGAGAGGAACATTCTGACTTTTCTGGGCAGCCTCTCGTCCATCCTCTCGATCGAGAGAGGTGTCGAGAGGGTCATCTTGAAGCTCCTCGTCGAACAGGTCTCGATCCCCCTCTCGATCGATAGGGGTATCGAGAGGGGTATTCTGTACTCCAGTATTGACCTCTCGATAGGCCTCTCGATCGAGAGAGGTATCGAGAGGTCCTCGATTCGTCTCTTGTCTACTCATCTCCTCCGTTTCCGCCTCCGAATTGCTTCCATCTCCCAAATCTTCGACTCTTCCTTGAGCGTTGGCTAGTTGACTAATTTGCTCTCCAACATTTGCATTTGCTTGGTCAAGGCATTGATGCAACTCCCAAAATTGTTGCTCAAAGTAGATTGAGTAATCTCCAATGTCCTCAACTTCACATCTTGTTGCGCCATCCTTGCCTCCGATTGAGCCATGTATTGACGAATCAAGTCGTCAGTTGACATCTCCTTCTTTTCTTCCAAGGGTCTTTCTTCAGGGTAGAGTTGATAGTACCGATCTTTGAGGGGCCTCTTTGGTTTCGCATTGGGTATAAATTCCTCCATCTTTTCTTCCAAGGGACGTTCTTCAGGGTAGCGTTCGTAGTACCAATCTTTGAGAGTTCGCTTCGGTTGTGGATCTCCCATGGTGGATGGTGGTGATTGATCAATCTCAACTTCTTCTTGATCCTTCTTCACTACCTTCGAAGCAAAAGATAAGACCAAGAAAACGTTAGATCAATCAAATAAAAACAGAAAAAATAAAAGCGCCTAAATCATCTATTAATTCTATTTCAAAATATGTATGTGAAATCTAATCAATCCCCGGCAACGGCGCCAAAATTTGATCGCACTATTTCTACCACACAAAATAGGTGTAATATAATGAAGCACGAGTATCGTATCCACAGGGACTGATAAACCGAAAACGCACACAATACCTCTACTCAAGAACTAATGTGATGTCTAGGCTTTTAAGGGTTTAGTGAATGTGGTATTTATACTAGGCAAATAATAACAAGAACTCAAGTAATCATATAAGGAAATAAGCAAGTAAAGAAATAAGTAGTCAAATAAAACAAATTAGGACACAAGCAATTTAATCCAATCTAAATGTGATACATGCAAAAATAACCTACACCCTAATTAAAGCAATGCAAGTTGTCACCTAACAAGATCCTAATATTCTTTCGAATTGTAAGAATCAAAATCAAGTGCAAAATAGAACAAGTATCAAGGATATAATCAACTAGGTTCAACTAAGACACCAAATCAATTATATATGAACATATAATAATTCAATTATCAATTAAGACAAATCAAACTATCATATCATGTATTCATGAGATCTATTATGCAATATCCTAATCAAGGCATATGAACATAACTATGCATACACAATTAGTGATCAAGTAATCATGCATGAGAATAAGCACCATGAAAACATGCATCTAGATTGAAAGGCTAATTGTAAACAAAAACACTCACATAAATTCAATTAGGCATTCAAACCCTAAAATCAACTAAAAGAAATTAGCTAGACATAATTAAAAGAAAGGTAGAAGGAAGAATAAACATAATTAAAAGCATAAAGTAAAAGAACAAGGGATAGAAAAACTCTTGAATCTTGAATAAATCTTCAATCTTCAATGGTCTTCATACATAAAATAAATCTAGATCTAAAGTATAAAAGCAGAGAAAAGAATAAAAACTAATCTAAAGAATGTAGGACTAATGTTGGCTCTATGTTGTTGTTGGCCTTACAATGATAAGTTTAGAGGTATTTATAGGGTAGAAGTTTACATCCAATACCTAATTGTACAACGAAACCAAGAAAAAGTCAAAAATTGCCTTTTAAAAGAAATCCCGTCTGACACGGAGCGAGCGCTCCAGAGGGTTGGAGCGAGCGCTCCAAGATAGCTGCGCTTTTTCCCTTCTTAATTTGACTTGGATCGAGCGCTCCAACACCTTGGAGCGAGCGCTCCAATGCTGGTTCGCTGGGACTGCGCGCGTCTTTCTTGTTTTGGCCGTAACTTCCTCGTCCGAACTCCAAATTGACCTCCGTTTTCGCCTACGTGCTCCTATCGAACTCCTCTTCAATACTATGCTTCCACTTTTCCAGAATAACACTTTTAAAAAATCATGAAAAGTCAGAACTTGGGATCAATACTTCATCTCTTCCTTGGTTTCGTCGTCTCTTGTCTTGTCTTGGGTTTTCTCGACTAAAAAGCCCTAAAAACACTCAAAACAACCCAAAAGCGTAATCTAGCTCGAAATAACGTAAACAATACAAATCATGAACTAAACTATCAAAATACGACAAGAAAACGATAATATAACACTTAGAAAATAGGGTAAAAATACACCCTATCAACCAGCGAGTGTATCCCCCCCCCCCCCCCCCCCCCCCAATTAACTCTTTCTAGTTACAACAACATCTTGAACAACTTTGTCAACCTTTAACTCTAGAAAATAACAAATAATACCTAAGTGTGATTTAGAGAAAGATCATCAAAATTAACTACAGAGGGTTCCCAACACTATAGTTTGTTGCTCCTTTACCACATGAATATGTCTTCCCAGATCTCTCCGTCTATGCCACGGCGAAATGCCTAACTCCGACGACGAGAAGAAACCATGAAGGGAAGATGAAAGATAAAAAGAGGAGATAAGAGAAGAGAGAATAAGAGAATCAAAGAATTGGAGAGAAATGGTTGGGGGGAGAGAAAAAGAATCTTGAAGAAGTAGAAGGAAGAGAGTGAAAAAGTTGTGCTATATAGTTCCAAAAAAATTGTAGAAAGGGAGACAAATGGTAGTGTCGTATACTTTCAAAAAAGTTATTGAATAAAGAAGGTGTGGATGTTGATCGCAAATTCCATTATAGATATATATGGAATATATATTCTTGGAGGAATTATTATATCTTTAGGATATCTTTTGGGATTTCTTGTTCCTCAAGGATTAGGGTTATATACAAACACTATATATATGGTGTCTTGTATTCGTTATTTCAGCGTGATATTGGGGTAAGAGCTTAACCGATATTGCGGTTATGAGTTCTAAGAGATTTCTCGTTTCTAGTTACTTTTGGGATTGGGGAATAGAAGATAGGTCTCTTCTTTGAGTGTTTCTCCATTGTAACTTTGTAATCTATCTCGTATAGTAGATCATATTCAGTTGACCCTCCGTGGACGTAGGCATTCTGTCAAACCACGTAAAACTCGTGTTCTTAATTTACTATTTACGTACTGCTCTCATATCATCCTCATAGATATTGTTATCTCTGGCATTATGAGTATTGTTCTGTGTAGTGTTATACCTTCGGTACCGAACATAGAATCCTGTTAAATCCTTAACAATTGGCGCCGTCTGTGGGTATCGGATCTGCGATGTCTACCACAAAGTTTGACGTAGAGAAGTTCACAGGGGTGAACTATTTTGGTCTATGGAGGATTAAGGTGAAAGATTTGTTGACATAACAAGGCTTGGCAGATGCTATCAAACCTGAAGCTGATTTCGTGAAGGCCGTTAAAGAAGAGAAGAGGGACGAGATCAAGGAGAAGGCTCACAGTGCCATCATTATGTGCTTGTTAGATAAGGTTTTCAGAGAGGTCGCCAAAGAGAAGTCTGCTGCTAATATTTGGCAAAAGTTGGAGAGTCTTCATTTGACTAAATCTTTTGCCAATCGTTTGTACTTGAAGCAGAGGCTGTATTCCATCAAGATTGTGGAGGATAAACCCATCTTGGATCAGATAGATGAGTTTAATAAGGTTCTTAATGATATGGAGAACATAGACATCAAGATTGATGATGAGGACAAGGCCATCATCTTGTTGAATTCTCTCCCGAAGTCCTACAAACACCTGAAGGATGCTATAATGTATGGTACGGAGAAGACCATTACATTGAGTGAAGTTCAGTCTGCATTGAAGGGCAAGGAGTTGCAGAAATCGAATGAGGGCAAACATCAAGATCAGGCTGCTGAAAGTCTGAACATCAAGAAGAACTTTTCGAAAGGAAAATTCAAGAAGCCTTTTCATGACAACAAGAAACCTGCCAACAAAAAGGGATCGAAGGAGAGAGAGACCAGGAGCTGCAAGTATTGCAAGAAGCCTGGGCATATCGTAAAAGATTGCTATGCCCTGAAGAAGAAGGAAGCCCTCAAGAATCATAAACCTAATAATGCCGAGGTTACTGAGATGGTCGAGAATGCTGAGATGATGAATGTGTTAGATTCTAACATATGTGATGAGTGGATTCTTAATTCTGGATGCAGTTTCCACATGAGTTCACACAAGGAATGGTACGTAGATCTCAAGTACGAGAATTTTGGATCTGTGTTGCTCGGCAATGACGAATTATGTGGCGTGAAGGGAGTAGGGAATATTACTCTCAGAATCCATGATGGCTCTCTCAAGATATTGTCCGAAGTCAGGTACATTCCCCGCTTAAAAGAAATCTTATTTCTCTTGGCATGTTAGAAGCAGAGGGGTATGTTTTTCAGTCTGGCAATGGTGTACTTCATGTTATGAAGGATTCGAAGGTTATCATGAAAGATATTAGGAACCGGAGTTTGTATTATCTTGATGCAAAGCCGGTGATTGGAGAATCTGAAGCTAATACAGTTGATGATTCTATGTTGTGGCACATGCGGCTAGGCCACATTGGAGAGAAGGGTTTGAATGAATTGTTGAAGCAGAACTTGCTACAACATTCTGGCTCATTCAAGTTTGAGTCTTGTGAACAATGTATCTTGGGCAAAAGCAAGAAGTTGCCTTATGGTACTGGGAAGCACACCTCAGCTGCACCTTTGGAGTATGTCCATTCGGACTTATGGGGTCCATCTAGGACCGAAACCCAAGGAGGAGGTAGAAACTTCATGGTTGTCATCGATGATTTCTCAAGGAAGTTATGGTTTTACGTTCTGAAGAACAAATCTGAAGCCTTTACAAGGTTCAGAGAATGGTGCAGTGAGGTTGAAACTGAGAAAGGAGTTTCAGTCAAGTGCTTGAGGATAGACAATGGATTAGAGTTTCTGTCCGATGAGTTTCAAGAGTTTTACAAGAAGAAAGGGATTAAGAGGCACAAGACAGTTCCTGGGAATCCACAACAGAACGGTGTGGTGGAGAGAATGAATTAACATTGCTCGAGAGAGTAAGGTGTATGTTGCTGAGTTCCGGACTGCCGAGGAAGTTCTAGGGAGAAGCAATTAACACGGAGTGCCATTTGATAAATTTGTGCCCTTCTTCTGCAATTAACTTCAAGGTTCCGGATGAGGTGTGGCATGGAGTTACCTTAAGTTACAAGTACTTGAGGATTTTCGGTTGTAGAGCCTATGCCCACATTAAGCAAGACAAGCTGGAACCTAGAGCTTTAAAGTGTATACTCATAGGCTATCCCAAAGGAGTGAAGGGATACAAACTATGGTGTACAGAATCTGGAAATCAGAAGGTCATCATCAGTAGAGACGTGGTGTTTAAGGAGGATGTCATGCCTTATTTGGAGGAGAGTAACAAGCCTCGAGAAGTTGTTAATGAAGACATTGGCGCTCTGAAGTTTCAGTTGGAGCCTGAAGAACAATCTGCTCACAGTGAGAGTCACATCAAGGAGTACACTGACCGTGAAATTGACGAGGACATTGATGCGGCAGATTTGAGAAGTTACATGCTTGCGAGAGATAGAACTAGAAGGAACATTACTCCACCTTCCAGGTTCGGACATGCCGACATGATTTTCTATGCTTTGAATATT
Organism: Thymus mandschuricus; assembly: GCA_029379335.1. Taxonomy (NCBI): domain Eukaryota; kingdom Viridiplantae; phylum Streptophyta; class Magnoliopsida; order Lamiales; family Lamiaceae; genus Thymus; species Thymus mandschuricus. Next base: position 19,803,745 of record CM057076.1, on the reverse strand, counting down.
GCTGAAAATGTGGAACATCAAGAGGAACCTCGGAACTATAGAGAGTCAGTGAGTTCTGAGGAGAACAAGCAGTGGATGCTGGCCATGAGGGAAGAATTGGATTCAATAGAGAGGAATGGAACATGGGTGCTTGTCGATAAGCCTAAATCTCAGAAATTGGTTAGCTGCAAGTGGATTTTCAAGAAGAAGTTTGAGGTTGTCAGAACCGAGAAGGTCCGGTACAAGGCAAGGCTCGTAGCTCGCGGATTCACACAAAGAGAAGGAATTGATTTCAATGAAGTTTTTTCGCTTGTGGTTAAGCATTGCTCAATTAGAATCTTGTTGGCGATGGTGGCTCAATATGACATGGAGCTACATCAGTTGGATGTCAAAACAGCGTTCCTCCATGGAGATCTAAAGGAGACCATCTATATGACTCAGCCTGAAGGGTCTGTTCTGCCCGGAGATGAGGACAAAGTTTGTCTACTGAAGAAGTCCTTATATAGCCTGAAACAAAGTTCAAGGCAGTAGAACATGAAGTTTGATGAACATATGAAGGACACTGGTTTCACTAGATCGCAATATGACAGTTGTGTCTTCATCAAGAAGGGAGAGAACGCTGCTGCAACTTATCTACTATTATATGTAGATGATATGCTGGTCGCAAGCAAGGATTTGGCTGAGGTGGAGCAACTAAAATCTGATTTGATGTACAAGTTCGAGATGAAGGACTTGGGATGTGCAAAGGGGATTTTGGGAATTGATATTTCCACAAATCGAGATAAAGGCGAGTTGTGGCTTACACAACATGATTATGTGCAAAAGATATTGAAGAGATTCAATATGCATGAATCTAGGGAAGTGACGGTTCCCTTGTCTAAACACTTTAAGATGTCTGAACAACAGAAACCCGGTACATCAGAAGAAACACAGGAGATGAGTCAGGTACCATATGTGAATGCTGTTGGGAGTGTTATGTACATGATGATTTCCACGAGGCCGGATCTTGCTCATTCCATAAGTGTTATATTTAGATACATGGCTAATCCAGGAAGGTACCATTAGGAAGGATTAAAGTGGTTGTTCAGATATCTCAAAGGAAGTTCGAGGATTGACATTTTTTACAAGCGCAAATCTGATGTGTTTGAAGATCCATTAGTTGGATATGTTGATTCAGATTTTGCAGCAAATCTGGATACGAGGAAGTCCCAATCAAGTTACATTTTTAACTTGTTTGGTTCTGTTATTAGTTGGAGTTCTTCTCTTCAGTCTATGGTAGCTTTATCCACAACCGAAGCTGAATACATGGCGATGACTGAGGCCGTGAAGGAGGTTGTTTGGCTTAGAGGGATCATTGGAGAATTTGGTGTTGATCAAGGCACAGTTTCTATAAACTGTGACATCCAAAGTGCTTTGCATCTTGCCAAACATCAAGTGTTTCATCAAAAGGTCTAAGCATATTGATGTTAAGTATCATTATGTGAGGGATATGGTGAACAAGAAGGAGGTGGAGATGCGGAAGATTTCGACTGAAGAGAATGCTGCTGATATGCTAACCAAAGCATTACCAACTGCGAAGTTCAGGCATTGCTTGGAGTTGGTTAGTGTGCTCTCGAGATGAGAGACTTATGTACTGCCCTGTGGTGGGGCATCGTTTGAGGGAAAACTGAATTCGGTGGAGATCTACTGTCATTTGCGTTCAAGGTGGAGAATTGTGGATGTTGATCGCAAATTCCATTATAGATATATATGGAATATATATTCTTGGAGGAATTATTATATCTTTAGGATATATTTGGTATGATATCTTTATGATATCTTTTGGGATTTCTTGTTCCTCAAGGATTAGGGTTATACACAAACACTATATATATATGGTGTATTGTATTCGTTATTTCAGCGTGATATTGGGGTGAGAGCTTAACCGATATTGTCGCTGTGAGTTCTGAGAGATTTCTCGTTTCTAGTTACTTTTGGGATTGGGGAATAGAAGATAGGTTTCTTCTTTGAGTGTTTCTCCATTGTAACTTTGTAATCTCTTTCGTATAGTAGATCATATTCAGTTGACCCTCCGTGGACGTAAGCATTCTGCCGAACCACGTAAAACTCGTGTTCTTGATTTACTATTTACGTACTGCTCTCATATCATCCTCATAGATATTGTTATCTCTGGCATTACGAGTATTGTTCTCTGTAGTTTTATACCTTCGGTACCGAACACAGAATCTTGTTAAATCCTTAATAGAAGGGATATTTTTACGGGAATTATATGAAAGTAGCCATTTTGGTATTGCAAACAAAAAACTAGTCACTAAGATTAAAATTAAATTCTAACCACTTTTTGTGTTAATTGTCATAATTACCCTTAATGAAATTAAGTGTTGGTCCCGGTTTGTTAATGGGAAAAATACGTAGAGGGGGGGGGGGGGGGTGAATACGTATTTTGAAGTTTTTCAACTTCAAATCCCTTAACTCAGAGTAACAAGTAAAGAGCTCACTTGAAACTTAAGACCTAGCTGAAGCTAGTTCTACAGTATGTAGCTTGCCTGCTTGACCGAAGTGACCACTTGATCAAGAGGGAGTCTTTACTCGAGTGTGCGGAATTTGGTGAGCTAAAATCTTTCCTAAGTAATTAAAATTTCCAGATTAGGTTTGTTTAGATGCAATGTGCAATGAATAATCAAACAAGTAAGAGTCTAGGGTTAGAGAGATACGACACAGAGAATTATAGTAGTTCGGAGATAACGCTCCTACGTCCACTTTGTTGCACGACGGCAACCGTTCTTTTCACTCAAGAACTTGAAGATTTCGGGCTCTTCAAAAGCCTGGTCAAGATCGAGCTTCACTCGCTTGGATCCGACAGACGCTGGGTGATTCCGGGTTCACACCAAAAACCTAACTAGACTAGAAGCTTCACTCGCTTCAGTCGTACAGACAGGGAGATTACGGGCTCTCCTTACAGCCTAGCTTCAATCGAGCTTTGCACAAACGATGTAAGTGCAAGCTTGAATCTAGACTATATGATCGAGGCTTCTTCAATCGGTGAAAGAAGGGCCTTGGATCGAAAACAACCTAACGACGACTCAAAAACCTAACAGACAGATTTAGGGTTTTTGGTTGACGAACACACTGTGAAGAACTCTTTACAGTAGATGCAAAGATGGCTAGAGTTCTTCTTCTAAGCTTGGATATGGAATGGGCTTAGACTCTAAGTGTGAAGGTTGTGAAGACGAGTTCCGATGAACTGGAAACTCGGAGAACACTTGGAAACAAAGACTCGAAGATTTGCTCGAAGGCTTGGGAGTGTTTGTTTGCTGTAGGCTCGAATGTTCAAGTAGTGTTCTACTTCTCTTCGTCTTCATCCTTCACTATTTATAGGCGGAGAGATGGCCGAGATCCGTTGCTTGGTTGGTGGCCTTGTCCCTCCTCCTCTCGACAGTACTTGCGCAGGCTGGCACCTTTTTCAGACGTCCAGTTTTGGCATTTTGCCAAAATTGGCTAACTTACAAGGTTAACAGTAACTGGAGCGAGCCAGTACTGTTGCGGCGCCTTTGTCGGCCTGGCAGTCAACTCTTCCGCTCCACTCCGCTTTCGACACGTGGAGATCTCGTAATTAATGCTACGATCTCCTGTTGACTGGAGTTCAAAATATGGGCGGGAGTCGCGCTGTCGCTTTCTGGTAGGTAGTGGCTCGCTTCGCTTTGAAGTTGTAGCGTCCGCTTTAGTTGAGTCACTTCGTAGTCAATCTGTAGTGAGCCGCTTCGGGAGATAAAGTTCCCTAGTAACTGCTTTGGAAATTGATGACTAGAGTTGACTAGCTTTGACTTTACACTGTAGCGCTCGCTTCGCTTCGCTTTGAACTATAGCGCTCGCTTCACTTCGCTTTGAACTGTAGCGCTCGCTTTGCTTCGCTTCGCTTTGGCAGACTTACTTCAAATCTACTGTAGCGATCGCTTCGCTACACTGTTCTTCGGTACGCTTCACTTCGGCTTGCTAGACTTGCTTCGCTTTGAAAAACATACTCAAGTGAGTGGCCTTCACTTGAAAATTTAAAGCCTAAAACCTAAGCAAATTAAAGAGCCATCCTAACAGAGTAGGCTTAGAAAAATTCTAACTTATTAATTACATCAAAATGGGTCGCTTGGGAATAGGATGCTTGGGGTTTTGGGATCCAATCAAAACAAATGACTCCATTCATCAAATGTCCCATGTAGTTTCTCCTTAACAAATTGGTCCTTAACAATTCCCAACAATTTCCCCCTTTTTGATGATGCCAAAACCCAGAGGCTAAGACTTAGAAAATTCCAGCCTATCTAACCGTGAAGGGAACTCCAAGCGACTGCTTCCTTTGCAGCTTCGTTTGTAAATTTTTTAAGTTCCTTTCCCTTTTTTTTTCGGTTAAATTATTTGAGTTTGTAGCAAAAGGTAAGGTCATTCACAAAGCAGGTAAATGACATATTTTGACAGAAATTGAAATTTGATAGATGAACAAGCAGTTCACATAGTCAAAAATATGAAACTTGAAACTCAACGGTTTCCTGCAGTTTCATCACGTTTCTTCTTCTCCTCCTCTTCCTTCTTCTTCTCTGAATAGTAAGCAGATCGGACATTCGACTCCATTGTCCGGATGTTGTACTGGTTTGTCTCTCCAACTTTTCTCCAATCTCAGTGCTTCATCCACTTCTGCATCAATTTCCTTCCGATTAGGAATCTCTGAATTTGGTTTGAGAGGCATAGGAAAGTTTTTCACAGCTGGCACTTTGACAATAAGTGGACGGGGTTTTGCTTCTTCTGCCAACGTGAAGATCTTTCGCCTCAGTCTCTCATTGTATTGATGCAGGAAGTTGTTGAGAGCCTCCATTCTAGAACACTTGTCTTGATACAGCACTACTTTCCACTAGTAGTAGGCTTTTATGAACTTATCCTTTAGGATCAGCCAAGTGTCGAGAAGGTCTCTTGGGATGAAATCCTCGATTTGTCTGGAGTCCGGATGATGATCTCTCCGCATAGCCAGCTCCTCTTCTGTCCTGCTTTTCAACTCCTTCATGATTAGGTTGAATTGTGTGCTGGCTTCACCATTCCACTTCAGAAGCATATCATTAATTCGCTTCCGAATGAAGTCATGCTCTCCAGGCGAGTAGCGACCGGAATTGATCATTTCTTTCAGTGTAACTTTGCCAGTATCCATCCAGGCTTGGAGATTGACAGCATCAGACTCTTCAGGCAAGTGAGGAATGTAGGCACTGCGCGTGATCGCAGATTGGATGAGCCTCACTTCATTCCAGTGGGACTCGATCCGTTCATCCAATTTCATCAGCCTTTTCTCCCTTACTTCCTCATCCTTCTCCCTTCTTCTCTTCTTCTCCTCTTTCTTCTTCTGCCTCTTCTCGAAGCGACTAGCCTTCTCTTTGACCACTTGCTGCATTTTCTGGCGTTTGGCAGCAGTGTCATCTTCCTTTATTTCAGGCGTTGATCGCTTCAAGGAAACTTTCTGAACAGGAGGTGGCGGTGGCATTAAAGTAGCAGTTTCACTGGCAGGAACAATTCCAGCCAATGCTGAAGTGAGTGCCTGTGCAGAGATAGGGGCAGAGGGTGAAGCAACCGTTCGCGAAGATGAAGCGGGCGCATGCAAAGATGCACCATCTTGAGTGACAGTTCTTTTGAGCTCAAGCTCCATTTCCAAGGTTCGTGCGTAGGCTTCATCCTCTGAGACCTGTCGCTCCCTTTGTTCCTGGGTTAAAGGAACACGGGAACCAATGGAATGAGTGGCAATTGAAGAGCCTAGAAGTTTTCCGGCCGCCGGCAAGCGGGGCTCCTCCGTAACCTTCTCTTTGCCTTTTATCCTTGCTAGTTCAGCTCTAGCTTCATCAGCCCCTTCCTCCACTGCACTACTTCCTCCTTCTAACATCTTCTCAATTTCAACAATTTTACAGCCTCCAGATCCTCCAACACCTCCTTTGATCAAGCCACTGGCTTCGATCGCTCTTCCTGCGTTGCTCGATCCTCCAACTTCACTTGTTTGAATGAGTGCTTTTTCAATGTTTTCTCCCTTTTTGGCATCATCAAGATTGCCGGGGGTGATTGTAATCACCGTTCCGCTGATGGATTGGTGGATGTTTGTCAGCTTGCTTAGCACATCTTGAAGCATCTTTTCAGATCGTGCTGCAAACACATTTTCCTTGACGAGGACGAGCTATGCTGTCTTTATAGAAATTTCTTCAAGAAGATACTTGCACTGGTCTTCTCTCTCCTTTACCGACCGCATCAAGCTTTCTAATGGCTCTACTGCTCTGAAGCGAGCATCCAGCTCCGCTTTAATATCTGCACGGATAAGCTTGCTCTCTTCCTCCAGCTTGAGGTTGAAGAAGTTCTGCGAAGCTTCCAGCTCCGCTTGAGCAGTGGCAAGAGCGTTCTGTTTTTGTTTTAAGGTCACATAGACCTGAGCAGCTCCAGCCATGCGGACAGCAAATTCTCCGGCCGTCTTCTGTGCCTTCTCGATGTCGTTAGCAAGTTGAGCCTGCTTGAGAGCTACATCGAGACCAGCTTTCCTTCGGCTGTTCAGCTCTGCATTTGCTTCGTCAAGCTTGCTGTTGAGGATTTCGATTTCTTTTTCAAGACCGAGAGTTTTCATTTTTCCTCTCGTCAGCTCGCTCTCCAGTTTCCTTATCTTTTCCTCATTATTGGAGATCTGCTTCTCCATCTTCTCAACATTATCAGTTGCTTTGTTGATATTCTCTCTGTACTTGTTTCTCATGTTCCTCTTCTCCTCCTTTTCTGTCTCCACCTCCATCTCTAGCTTCTCCTTCTCTCCGCTCACTTCCACCAACTTCGTGTTTACTTCCCTAAGCCTGCTTCTCTCAGCATCTAGGGATTGTTTCATTTCCTGACTTCCCTTCTCTAACTCCTCTACCTGCTTCGACAAACTTGCTTTCTCCTCCACAAGCTTTGTCTTTTCCACAACCAACTCCTCCATTTCCGTCTTCCTCTTGTCACAAACTGCACGCAGATTAGTGACCTCCAATATTTTCGAAGTTAGCTCAGCATCCTTCTTGGTGATCTCATTCTGCAAATTAGAGATCACCGCGTCTTTCTCTCCCACTTTAGCTTCATGATCCTTGATCAATCGGATCTCATACAGCGAAGGCTCACGCTCTGGGACGGGTGAATCGGGATATTCCTTCTTTACTCTTGCATCGAGCGCCTCCCAGTACTTTGCCTCACTGAGGAAGGTGTGGAAACCGTCCACTTGGGCAAATTCGAGCACTTCAACCTCCATGGCTTCTATCACCTCCTCTTCCATCGCCTTGCGCAGGTTAAAGATCTTGTAGAACTCTGTTCCTCTGTACGTGATGTACGTGAGGAAATCTACTGCGCGGGTGAAGAAGTCATCGGCCATTTTCACAGAGAGGTATCGTCCACGGATGAGCTCGGCAGCTTGCTCTCGGTCCTTCAGGTACCGTTCAAGGACCAATTCCTTTTCGGTTGGAGTTGGGGAAGAATCTAGGATGATGTTGGGATAGGTGTCGGTTGTTTTGGCTGTTTGGGCGGTATCAGCGCTTTCGGCTGATGAGGACTGTGAGTTGGGGGTGGAAGCTTCAGTAGCTTCAGGTTGGTTGGATTCTGGTTGAGGATTGAGTGGGACGGAGAAAAGTTTGTAGGCATCGGTGAGGTCCGTGCCCAGAAAAGGTAGATTAGGAATTTGAAAGGATGAGTGGGTTGATTCTTGTGGTGAGGATGATGTTTGAGTGATGGGAATGGCAGTGGTTGATGTTTGAGGCTCCGGTAGCGGCTGGGTTTGGGTTTGAATTTGGGTAGGAGGTGATTGGATTTTGGTTGGTGAGGGCTGAGGTAGGTCTTTTTCCGGTGAGGGTTGGGGATTTTCTTCTTCAGCGATCTTCTCGAGCGGCTGCTCCTCAGCCTCGCTCGTTCCGATTATTGTTGAAACACTTCTCAATCTTTGAGGTCGCTTAGACCTTGCTTTCCTCGATACTCGCTTCAATGGTGAAGAAGCTTCGATTTCTTCTTCCGCCTCGCTACAGGATTCCGCGACTGGAGCGGAAGGAAGGACTATCACATCAACACAATCCCGGTCCATCGGGAGCTTCTCAGATTTCCACGAATCGAAGTAAAGAGTGTTTTTCTTGTATGGAGCAGTATTTGTCCACGGCATGTCTTTGAACAGTTTCTCCAGGGCGTAGGAGATCCTGGAGAAAAACTTCAACTTTCCCTTGCGGACGATTTCACTAGTGTTTCCCTTCTCGTACTCGAAATCCGCTGCAACTTCATGAATCTGGTTGATAAACCAGTGATGCCAGTTGAATTTTGTTCCTTTTAAGCTGTCAACAATTACGGAGGTGGCGTAGATCTTGGTGTCTGACAGTTGGCTGAGCGAACCAACTCCACAGAGAATGGATTTCGTATACATCTCGCAGATCAGATTGAATGGAGCCTTCAAGTCATTTCTGATGTTGCTCAACTTAGGGTTCCCAAACTTCACACCTCTTTGTTTGGCGAAGCGAGCATACTCCACCTGAGTTGACATGCCCAGTTCTGACAGTGATACTGGTCCGGTCGTCGGCAAATCGAATACTCGGGCTATTCTGTCTAGCTCGATCTCCACGGGTGTTCCTCTCAGTGGATGAGAGAAAGTTGACGTATCTTCTCCCTCTTTGAGATTCAGAAGAAACTCGGCGACGGCCTTGCTCAGAATCTGTTGCAGCTTTGCAGTCACGAACTTCCACAGGCCGGCCGTGGTCACAGCCCTGCGGAGAAAGCCATTCTCCATTACCACATCTTCATTAAGATGCGGTTCTATGAAGACATTGTCGTCGAGGTTTTTCAGGAAATCCTTCATTGTTTCAGTTTTCTCCTTCTTTCCCATGGTTTATTCTTGTAGAGAGGGTTGAGAAAAAGTTAAGGCTTTGAGGGATTTTAGGTTTGAGATTTCAGAGGTGCAGAGGTTTCACTAAAAATGGTAGTTTTGAGACTTGTGAAATTTTTCTGCAGCCTTTGGTGTTACATATGTATAGAACTAGAGTTCGGCTGACGAGGCAGGGGCAAGACAGTAATATCTTCCAAGATCCTGTGCAGGGGCGGTGGTCCTTCGGTGATAGATCTGACGTGTCCGGCGTCATCACTGGAAAAGTGAACCGCCAATTTGGCTTGACGTGGCCACGTGGCAGTTTTTGATTCGTCTCTTCCAATAGTAGTCAATCCAGCGGTTGAAATTTAGAGACGGTTCAGATTCGACGGCTGGATTGAGTGCGGTTTTTCCCGCTTTCCTCGGCTTTGACGTCCACGCGCCTGTCGTTTCTTCTTCTACGCGCCGCTGCATTAAATGCTTGGCAGAAAGTGAAATAGGCACTCGAGTGCTGACAGCTCATACGCTTCGCTTCGTATCCGCTTGCTTCGAGTGTAGCCGCTTCAGCGTCCACTCGCTTGCGGAGTACTCACTTCACGTGACTGTTCCGCACTCGCTTGCGATGGCTAGCTTTGAGTGACGTAGCACTCGCTTGGCCATCTGAAGCGACTGGAATAAGAAATTGAATTTCTTTACTTAATTTTAAAATGTTTCTGACTTACATACTTCGAGGATAAACAAGAGTGTTTTCCTCAATGTATTTGTGTCAGATTCATTTCATATTTTCCACATAGCGAGTGAAGGTTTCTAGCACGCTTCAACTCACTTAGTGTACTTAAAATTGAAACGCTTACCAGTCAATCTCACTTCGTAGGAGATTGATACCACTAATTGAAGACTTCATTTGATTCGGACTTCAGGTTGTCGAATCCACTTGTTTGCTTTTAAGCTTGTTGATACCACCTGTTGGGTATTTCATCTTCTTGGCATTCCTCTTCATGGCATTTATCTTCCTCTACGAATTAGAGAGTACTCCTTCGAAGTGAATGAGGGAGGAAATGAATATAGTACACAAGCTTACTACAACCCAGAGGGGAGTTTCACGTAAGTGTACATATTCACGACGAATGGGGGATGAGTACAAGTCCTTATCTCAAAGCAGAAATGGACAGGATGACAATGAGAATGCTCTGACAAGACAATCTCGTATTTTACGCAGAAGCATGTCACCAGCCCTGCAACCTTTTGTAGAAAAAGGTAAACCTTCAAGCTTCCTCCTACAAGCTACAGAATGAACTTGCAATCGACTCGCTTTGACCCAAGCTAGGGCAAATTGAAGCGATGCAAAATTCAAAGTGAGGGAGAAATGGATAGACATCCGGCAGCTCAACTCAATGAAGAGTGAGTAAGGAATGGACATTTATCCACGATGAAGGAGATGAGAAGACTTGCTCCTCTTCGGCGGAAAGATGGGAAGAGGACACAAGGTCTAGGTGCCAGCCCTGCCTAAGCTTTCACCATTTTTACGTGGGAAGGCCCGATACAAGACCCCACAACCGTTACTAGAAACGGCACTTGCGAGTGTTTATACCCACTCGCTAGGAATCCTAGGCTAGGTAGCAGCTTTCCTTGCTCGCTTTGGAAGTAGCTTGCTCTGGGAGCAAACAATAGTTCCCCCTTAACCAATGGCTTAACAATTCCTGTAAGCGGGTAGGGAACGTCTTCTAACACTCCACCTTGCTCCACCTTATTTCTCCTTCTTCAAGCGAGTAAGATTTTGAAGTGACTCGCTTGAGTTTGTGAAGATCCGAAGCGAGTGACGCTACGAAAAACTAGCGACCACTCCTTCGTGCATCCTGGATCTAGCATTCTTCACCAGGGTCTAATAACACTAACTCCATGCATAGCTGATTGAAACGAGACTCAGCTAGAGGCTTGGTGAGGATGTCTGCTCGCTGGAGATCGGTATGAATTTTCTCGAGCTTGATATCCTTCTTCTCGACATGATCACGAATGAAGTCATGTCGGATTTCCACGTGCTTGCATCTGGTGTGTAGCACTGGATTTTGAGAGATGCAGATCGCACTGTTGTTGTCGCAAAATATTGGAATTTCATTCGCTTCAACATTGTAGTCCTTCAACTGCTGACGAAGCCATAGAATTTGGGAACAGCAGCTTCCAGCGGCCATATATTCGGCTTCAGTCGTTCAAGTAGCTACACTTGTCTGCTTCTTCGAAAACCATGAGATTAGCTTGCTTCCCAAGAACTGACAAGTGCCCGAAGTTGATTTCCTATCAATTCGGCACCCTCCATAATCAGCGTCTGAATATCCAGTGAGTTCCAGATTGTCCTCCGTTGGATACCACAGTCCCATATTGATAGTGCCCTTCAAGTATCGAAGAATTCTTTTGGCAGCTTCAAGATGGCTGTGCTTGGGGTTGCTTTGGAAGCGAGCGCAGACTCCGACTGCAAAGGCAATATCTGGCCTACTTGCAGTGAGATATAGGAGGGATCCAATAAGAGCACGATAATCTGTAGCATTCACAGATTTTCCCTCTTCGTCTGGCTCCATCTTCCAGTTGGTATTCATTGGGATCTTCACAGCTTTAGCATGTTGAATACCGAACTTAGCAAGCGTATCTCTTGTGTACTTCGCTTGATTGATGAAGATACCATCATCCTGCTGCTTCACTTAAAGACCTAGAAAGCAGCTCATCAAGCCAATCATTGACATCTCATATTTGGTCTTCATCAGCTCTCCAAACTTCTCGCTAAGCGACTGGTTTGGCGATCCAAATATGATGTCGTCTACGTAGATCTGAACCCATAGCATATCCTCTCCATGGTTGATTGTGAAAAGGGTTCGATCAATCTTTCCTTTGTGGAATCCATTATCCACTAGGAATTGAGAAAGTGTATCATACCAAGCTCTGGGAGCTTGCTTCAACCCATATAGAGCTTTCTTCAAGCGATACACCTTGTCTCCTTGCTCGAAACCTGGTGGCTGCTCCACATACACTTCTTCCTTCAATTCACCGTTGAGAAACGCGCTCTTCACATCCATTTGATATACTTTGAATCTCTTGGTCGCTGCATAGGCTAGAAAGAGTCGAATCGCTTCAAGCCGTGCTACTGGAGTGAAGGTCTCATCAAAATCGATTCCTTCCTCTTGGCAGTAGCCTTTAGCGACTAGACGCGCCTTGTTTCTTACAACGTTGTGGTCCTCGTCTGTCTTGTTCTTGAACACCCACTTGGTGCCAATAACATGCTGGAATTTGGGACGATCCACGAGGTACCATACGTCGTTTCTGGTTAACTGGTTCAGCACTTCTTGCATGGCGATCACCCAGTTTGAATCGGCTAGGGCTTCCTCCACGCATGACGGCTCAATGTTTGAGAGAAAGCAACTGAACATGGCACTTTCTCCAAACACTTGATTTCTGGTCACTACACCCTTGGATGGATCCCCAATAATTTGACTTGGTGAGTGATCCTTGAGCCATGCGCGCTTGGGCCCGCCAGCTTCGTCTTCATCTTCTTCTTGGTCACTTGCTTCACCATGTGAAGCAACTGGATTGGGTGCTTGGCCTGCACTCGCTTCAGAAGTCTTGGGGGCAGCTTCATCTTTTCCTTGGACATTCTGCTCGCTTGAGCCTTTGATTTCTTCTTCATCCTCAAGTATGTCCCAAGTAAGAGTGTTGATGGGTTCCTCACTTGACTTTCCGTCTTTAGATTGATCCTGTTCCTGTGGATGACTTAAAGAAGATTCATCAAATACGACATGTGGTGATTCTTCCACGATTAGGGTTTTACAGTTGAACACCCTGTAAGCTTTGCTTGATGTGGAATATCCTAAGAATATTCCTTCATCAGCTTTGCTTTCAAAGGCTTTCAACTGTGACTTCCCATTGTCATGGATGAAGACCCTACAACCAAAGATATGGAAATAAGATATGTTAGGAATTCTTCCTGTCCATATTTCATATGGTGTTTTGTCGTGTCGTTTGCAGAGAAGCATTCGATTCTGCGTGTAGCATGTTGTATTGGCTGCTTCAGCCCAATACTTCATTGGAAGCTTCGAGTCTGCAATCATGGTTCGAACGGCTTCCTTGATGATACGATTTCTTCTTTCAGCAACTCCATTCTGCTGTGGTGTGCGTGCTGAGGAGGTCTGATGTGCTATGCCATGCTCCGTGCAGTAAGCTTCGATGGTAGAGTTCAAGAACTCTGTCCCTTTGTCGGAGCGGATGGTCACGATCGCTAGATTCTTCTCCACAGCCAATCGCTTGAGCAGTTGTGGTAGCTTGGTCAGAGTCTCCTTCTTGCTGTAGAGAAATACGACCCAAGTGTAGCGAGAGAAGTCGTCGACTACAACTAGAGTGTATTTCCTTCCATTCACACTAACTGGAGTGACTGGACCAAACAGATCCATGTGAAGCAGCTCGAGCACTCGCTTTGATGATGCTTCTTCGAGACTGGCGAAGTGCTTCTTCGTCTGCTTCCCTCCTTGGCATGGTGAACATGGATGGTCTTTGATGAAGACCTCATTTGGTATGCCTTGCACCAAACCCTTACGAGCTAAGCGATTGATTGCTTTGAAGTTGAGATGGTTCAAGCGTCTGTGCCATAGCCATCCTATCTCTGTAGCACTCCTCGCTACTAAGCACGTCTCCACTTTGCAGCTATCCCATTGTGCTATATAGACGTTCCTTTGTCTAATTCCAGTAAGCACAATCTGGGATGTGAGCTTGCTCTTTACAATGCACTTGTTGGAAATAAATTCCACCTTGTATCCTTTGTCACAAAACTGTGAAATGGATAGCAAGTTGTGCTTGAGTCCTTCCACGTAGGAGACTTCTTCAATCGTGAGCTTTCCAACTTTCAGTGCGCCGTACCCTTTGGTGCTTCCTCGAGAGTTGTCACCAAATGTAACGTGTGGACCCTTCTTCTCTATGTAATCTTGAAGTAGAGCTCTCATGCCGGTCATGTGTCTTGAACATCCACTGTCTAAGTACCAGATTTGTTGACCCTCACATGGCATAGGATCCACGGCGCTTACCTGCAATTAGACAGATTTTGGTACCCAAATCAGTTTGGGTCCTTGCAGGTTAGTTCCCTTAGGTACCCACACTTGCTTCACTTTCTTTTGAAAGGAAGCTTGTGCTTTGGGCTTCTCGACCTTCGAAAACAGTGACTTCTGCCTTGAAGCAGCTTCACATGTGCAGCAGTGTGTGTAAGAGAGGTAGCGGCTCGCTTCAGTCCTACCAATGCTCTTCCCACTTTGCTTATATCCTGAAGCGACTCGCTTCGGATTAGCTATGGTTTTAGAGACTGACTTAGGATTTCTAGGCTGTCGAAGCGGCTCGCTAGGTTTTCTGGAAGCAGTCCAACTAGGGTTCTGACCCCGACTCGCTTGAGTAACCTTGGGAGTTCGAAGCGGCCTCTTTGGTGCTTCGAATTCTTCCCCCTCAACGTTAGTCCGGTTGGACCATCTCCTGTCCGGATAACGTGACACATAGACATTACTCCTCTTCTTGAAAGGGAGATCCTTTGTCTCTCGTGTCTTGGCTTGAGGCTTAGAAGCTACAACTGGTTTCCCTTTACTTTTGGATTGGTAATCTTTAGCATTGTGAGTGCTAGGGATAGTTGTATTTTGCTTACCCTTAGATTCAGTCCTTAAAGACATAGACATCTTCATTGACTTCTTCTTAGGGTTCTCAGCCATTTTGCCTTTGTCTTTGTTAGTGGTCGCTTTGGGTGCAGTGAGCATTTCCAAAGTGACTGATGGTGTGTTTGAAGCACCAACAAAGACAGTCGGCTTGGAAGGTCCACCCTCATATCCAAGTCCTCCCTGAAGGAACCATATCTGATCGGTGAAGATCGGTTCGCCCGAGGATCTATTTCGGATATCTAACTATCGAATAAACCTATCATGCTCCTATGAATTAAATGCGGAATCATAGGGGGTTTATAGATCGATTACCTGAAGAAGTAGAGAACTCGCAAATAGATCTTCTGATCTGTATCCCTGCTCGATTCTGACGTTGGATGGACAACGAGCCTCGGAATCAGCCACGGAAACGGGAACCCCACCGAACTGCTCTGCCCGGCCGCGCGTCTCTCTCTCTCTAACCCTAGCCTCCTTTTTCTTGTTCAGAATATTAAGTGCACTCGATTATTCTGATCATTAGGTTTGAACAAGACCTTGAGGGGGTATATATAGAGGAGACTACGTGGACTGGACGTCCATGAGCATAGTTGGCGCCCCATACTGGGCCCAACTGTGTGGTGGCCCACTTATTCCTTATACTGTGGCCTATTGAGCTTTTTGGGCCAGATCAGGGATCTACTAGCTGGTAAAACCGAGGCCTCCCAATGGCTAAATCCTCCATACTCAGCCCAGAGTATAATTTAGTCCATAAGTACTAAAACATTCCACTAGAGTAATAGTACTGAATTACCTGTTTTACCCCTGTTGAGTTCAGGGCTAGTATTAGACTTAACGACCCCCATATTTAAGATATCCCACATCCGTTGATTAACTTAGAGCTTCTGACTGCTCGTGTTATTCAACTTCTTTTATCTTCCTGAGTAGTACCATTCATACCTTACTCATCATACCGGAATTTAATCCACCTGCAGGGTTTGGTATGATAGTCCTTAATGAATTCCTCAGGGGATGTGATCAACCTGTTCTACCAGGATATGGTGCTCTGTTGCAGTTACACTAAGAGTCGTACTAGTTGTAGTTGCTTCCCAAGATACGGAGCATATTGAGTTGCAGATACTCTGAACTCTCACCCATGGTAAATCAAAGAATCAGACCACAACTATACACCCTTAGGACTCAACTAGAGTTAAGGTTCATCTTAAGTCACCGAGGTCTTGATTCTTTCTACATCTGGTCAGAATAGAAGAATACACCTCACCGTGATCCTATCAGTACACGCACGTACTAGTATAGACAAGTAGCCAAGACAAGCTACTTATGCAGCCTATACTACAGCCTAAACCGACAGTTATATCCAGAACTGTCTCAACTGTGATACCCTTTTATATCTCTTGAGGAACCGGCAACTATGGTCTTCTGTGATCTACAACACACCATAAAGCCTACAACTTTGAGATAATGGATAGATGTTTGATGCATGGATGACAATTCATACTTAATCAGATAGAAGATTGTTAGTGGCTATGGGCAACACATGTATACAAGCTAAAAGGCCTGCTTTCTAGTATACAAATCCATCAATCTCCCACTTATACTAAAGCAAACTTTTAGTATATCATGTGACAAATAGGCAAAGTGTCTACAATCTAGCATCTATTACACATCTTCTCCCACTTATACTCAAAGTTTAACAGTATGGGAGGCGTTCCTTGTGCATAGATCCGCTAGATATACCGTTGAAGGGATTATCTCAACTTCCACTTCTCCTCCTTAGACGATTTCTCGTACAATGGTACTCTCTATGTTGTTACTTACCTTGTGAGCTCTGAGTTCCTTGCAGTTTGCAACTGCTCCAACATTATCACAACACGGTGTGATACCTTTGGGCAAACTGGGAACCAGATCTAGCTCATTCAGGAAGTTCAGGAGCTTCACAACCTTTTTGTGGCGTTACAAGAAGCCACATACTCGGCTACATGGTAGAGCCGCCGTGACGCCTTCCCGCGTCACACCCTTCCAAGTGATAGCACCACCTCCCAAGGTGAACACATAGTCCGAGGTAGATTTCCTCTCATCTCGATCACAGCCTGGAAGTCTGAGTCCGTATACCCTATCGGGATCATCTCATTGGACTGATAAACAAGCACATGATCTCTTGTCCTCTTGAGATACTTCAAAATGTGCTTAACAGCCGTCCAATGTCCCTGACCAGGGAGACTGATATCTTGCCACCATGCTAACCGCATAGCAGATATCCGGTCTAGTACACAGCATTGCATACATGAGACTTCCAACCGCGGAAGCATACGGTATAGTCTTCATGCCCTCTATCTCCTCTTGTGTCTTCGGACACATGTCCTTAGATAGAGGTATGCCATGTCTGAAGGGAAGAAAACCCTTCTTGGCATTCTGCATGCTGAAACGGGCGATCACAGTATCTATATATGAAGCTTGGCTTAAGCCTAACATCCTCTTACGGCGATCTCTGATCACCTTGATCCCTAGGATGTAACCTGCTTCTCCCAAGTCTTTCATCTGAAACTGTTCAGACAACCAATCCTTTACGCCTGATAACACGTTCACATTGTTGCCAATGAGAAGTATGTCATCTACGTACAGTACTAAGAATACCACGCTTCCGTCCGAACTGAGCCTGTAAACACAACTTTCGTTTAAGCACTGGACAAATCCATAGGATTTAATCACTCCATCAAAACGAATGTTCCAGGACCTGGACGCTTGCTTAAGTCCGTATAAGGACTTCTTAAGCTTCCACACGAGATGCTCCTGGCCATCTCTCACATAACCTTCTGGTTGGCGCATATAAATGTCCCTACCTTTTTCAAGGTACCCGTTCAAGAACGCAGTCTTGACGTCCATTTGCCAAACCTCTAGGTCTAAATGTGCCACCATGGACAAGAGTATTCTGACGGACTTAAGCATGGCAACCGGCGAAAATGTCTCATCATAATCGATTCCCTCTTTCTGAGTGAATCCTTTCGCCACCAATCTAGCTTTGAAGGCTAAAACCTTCCCGTCAGGTCCTCTCTTTCTCTTGTACACCCACTTGCAACCGATGGGCTTTACCCCATCCGGCAGCTCCGCAAGGTCGTACACGTCCATGTTAACTATGGATTCTATCTCCGAATCCATAGAAACTCTCCAGGAATCTGCATCCTCGTCCTCCATCGCTTCCTTGTAAGTCCAGGGGTCGATCTCATCATGTTCGATACCCGAGAGTAGTTCAGTGGATTCTCCCACGAACATGAAACGGTCCGGTTGACGAACAACCCTCCCACTGCGACGAAGCGATGGTGGAGATACAGTATCGGATAAGGGTGCAGTTAGTGGTATAACCTCTTGTACTCTCGGCTGTTCTGGAATTTCGGCTGCTGCTGATGCTCGCAACTCATCGAGCATTATTTCACTCCTTGTCCGATGGTTACTAATAAAGTCCTCCTCTAGGAATCGGGCATTGGTGCTCACAATGACCTTCTGATCCTGGGGACTATAGAAATAACCTCCTTTCGTTCCCTTTGAATATCCTACAAATAGCCTAACCTCAGTCTTAGACCTCAATTTGTCGGCCTCCTTAGTCAGCACGTGTGCTGGGCATCCCCAAACCCGAATATGACCCAAGCTAGGCTTGCGCCCTGTCCATAATTCGGAAGGAGTTTTAACTGTCGACTTTGTAGGTACTAGATTGAGGAGATAACCTGCTGTTTCCAAGGCATATCCCCAGAACGAAATTGGCAAGGATACATAGCTCATCATCGATCTAACTGTGTCTAAAAGAGTACGATTCCGTCTCTCAGCTACACCGTTCTGTTGGGGAGTACCGGGCGTAGTTAACTGAGATGAAATCCCATTTTCTGACAAGAAAGTTCGAAACTCAGTTCCGAGGTACTCGCCACCTCTATCAGAGCGAAGTGACTTGATACTTCTACCCGTTCTCTTCTCCACTTCCGCTTTGAATTCCTTGAATTTATCAAAGCATTCGGACTTCCTGTGGAGCAGGTAGATATAACCGTATCTCGAGTAGTCATCAATAAACGTGACGAAATACTCGTAACCTCCTCGAGCTTGAACGGACATCGGTCCACACAAGTCAGAATGAACCAACTCCAAGAGCTCTTGGGCTCGATATCCTATGGACTTGAAAGGTCTGGTCACCATCTTTCCTTCCAAACACGATTCACACGTTGATAAAGGTTCTACTTGGAAATCCAAAACACCTTCTTTTATCAACCTTTGAATCCTCTTTTGGTTGATGTGACCCAATCGTAAGTGCCATAATAGAGTTTGGTTCGTTTGAGACGGATTCTTCCTCCTTTTAGTATTCAATGATGAGGAAGCATTATAAGAAGAAGAATCATTCATAGGACAAGTAATGGTATAGAGAGACCGGGACAATGTGCCAGAAACTATAACTTCATTGTCTTTCATGATAGAAACGCCTCTATCAAAAACAACTGAATATCCGTGAACATAAAGTTTCGCCAAAAGGCAGGTACATATAAAATGTCTCTCAAAACCAAACTTGCATGTCCAAAATCAAACTGAATATCTCCAACCGCGACATCTGCAACTCTCGATGCATCGCCCAAGGAGATGGTAATCTCGTCATCATTCACCTCATTTATCAGTAGAGAACACTGCAAGGTGTAATGCATATGATCAATTGCTCCCGTATCTACTACCCCAGCCTGAGTAGAACATGCAGTTGATCATGACGTACCAAAATTCTTCTTCTTTAGAGGGCAGTCAGCCTTCCAGTGTCCTTTCTTGTTGTATATGAAGCACTTGCCCTTCCCCTTTGGCTTTTCATGCCATCGGTAGGCTCAACACCTTTATCTTCTTCCAAGCTCTTGTTAACTTGCTAGTGTTTGACACCTTCTTCCTCACTTTCATCTTTCGATGCCGTCTGAGGAGCAAACATAAGCACACAAGCTTCTTGACTTGCAAGTTCCATATCATCCAATTTCTAGTAGATTTCCAGGAGTTCCGGGATATCTGCAATATCTGCCAAGTGAGAACACAAGGCTTGCAACCCTGGCGTCAGAGAGTATTTGACTAATCTTAGTCGAATCGTTACTCTCATGCCACAACTTGTGTAACTCTCTATCTTCAATCGATGATACTAGAGCTTTCAGATAAGGTGTAGTGAGTACTAACTTGTACTCTTCATCAACAAGGACAATATCGAGATTTATTCCTTCACTCCAAATAGTTGGAATCCGTGAGAGGACTCAAAGTGAGAACATTTATCAACGGGCCTAAAGTCATATCTGATAAAGCAATAAACACGTAGACACTCGTAAGAAAAGATCATGCATCAATTCGTAACGAAAATTATTGTAACCTTTTGATAAACCAATAATTTCGAAACCTTCAACAGCCCAAACAGTGCAGATCGCAAGCCACGTTCGTGTGGACGTTTACGCTCCCACTGTTCGACCAGATACTCGGATCTTTAACTCTACTTATCTTGCCAACCTATCCTTATGGCAAATAGAGCTAACAGTTGAACCTTACTAGACCATATTAGATTAGAAAAGGGACTCCGTTGGGGAGTTGTATTCTAACTAATATCTAAGCCTGTAACCACAATCTTAGCCTAACTTGGAAAAAGCACCATTTTCCTTAAGCTATCTTTGTTCAAAAACCAACTCCAGAGAAAACCGTAGTTACTATTCCGAGTAAGCCACGTTAGTGTGGACGTTTACTCAGAAAAGCTCCCACTTCTCATTTTGGTTAGAACATTTTTGTTAAGAAACCCTAAGTCTGGCGAACTCGTTCAGTACGATGTGCAAGCCACGTTCGTGTGGACGTTTACACACTCGCACCAAACTTCACCTTAAGGTCAGTTGTGGAGGTCTTAACATTTTCTATACCAAAAACGTTTTTATCTGCTTAGTATTTTTCTTTCAAAAGGTTGTCGACATGCTCGATCACGTTGTCACATAATCCTAAGCATAATTTTCTATACGCAGCAAATAAACCATGCTCGCAGAAAATTTAAAACATGCTTATATTGACAATCCTAAAACATGCTCGACTAAGCGCAATTTAATCACCTCGACAGGCAAGACATGCTATAATAATAAATAAATTGCATCCATAGCATGCTTAAGAAAAACGAGATAAAAACAAAAATAAAACTCGCTTTTCGTGGTGTGACGACCCGTCTAATCTATTACATAAAATTGAAAAATCCGAAACAGGCTTCGGTCTTGAATAAGTCCTCCGAGTTGATCTCCCGTTTCTCCCCGAAAATAAATAAATTATTTAGATAATTTATTTTCTAATTTTCGTTGCCATTGGGCTTCTCTAACCGAGATTGGGCCCACACCACGTGACCCAATTCTCTCGAAAAGGCCCAAACCGCGCTCGTTTCACTCTTATGGGCCCACGAACCCGAAACCGACCTAACACGGCCCGAATTCGCGACTGGGCCCGAGCCCGAACGCTGGAGGCAGCCCGTAAATGCGAACGGGCCTTGTTGGAAACCCTAGGCCCGTCCACGGGCTAGGGCACGGGCGTGCAAGACTGCCCGCGCCGCAGCCGACGGCGTGAGGCTCTGTCGCCGGCCGCCTCCGCCTCCCTGGCGCCGCTGCTGCTGCTGGTGGTCTATCCTTGCCGGTGGCACGGCCGGCAGCCCTCTCCGGCGACGTTCGCGGCGTAGAGCCCTCACTAGGGTTCCGCCGCGAAACTCTCGCGCCTGCTGCCGCCGTTACAGCCGCCGACGACCTCCGCCACGGCCACCACTGCTGCTGGCTGATGTCGCCGCCCCTCCGCCGAGCTGCTGGACCCTCTCCGTCGCCGTTACCGCCGCCAGCCGCCGCTGCAAGGCGCGGCAGAAACCCTAACGGATTCTGCCGCTGCTGCTGCTCCTCCGGCGCTGCTCCCCGACGGCCTGCTGCTGCCGGCGACGCTCGCGGCCACGTTGAGTCCGTTGCCGGACTCCGTGGTTGCCGTCGTCGGCTGCCATGCAGTACACGGCTGCTGCCGCGGCGTCGAGCCCTAATTAGGGTTCCGCCGCGGCGCCGTTCTTGCGTCTCCCTTGCTGCCGCCGCCCCTCCGGCCACCCCTAACCTCCTCCGACGACGTGCAGGCTCCAGCAGCCTGCTGGAGCCAAGTCGATCACCGGAGAAGAAGGAGACAGCCCGTTGGGCGACTCGCACGCGCGTGCGGTGGCGCGTGTGATTCACGCGCCGCCTCGTGCGACGGGGCCCAGCTGGTGTTCGTCTCCTTCGTTCTTCGTGTTCCTCGTCTCTTTGCAGCAGTTACAAACGAAAAACAATAGAAAAATCTATCTAATCCTATTCTAGATCGCATCTTATTATCTCGCGATCAAAAATTACATAGATTTGCCAAAACGGCCCCAAAAAACGAAAAACACCACAAAAAGCGACACCCTAATCGATCTAACATGCATAATAATCGATAATTACTCAGACAGAGCCGAAAATCTGAACCTTGGCTCTGATACCAACTGAAGGAACCATATCTGATCGGTGAAGATCGGTTCGCCCGAGGATCTATTTCGGATATCTAACTATCGAATAAACCTATCATGCTCCTATGAATTAAATGCGGAATCATAGGGGGTTTATAGATCGATTACCTGAAGAAGTAGAGAACTCGCAAATAGATCTTCTGATCTGTATCCCTGCTCGATTCTGACGTTGGATGGACAACGAGCCTCGGAATCAGCCACGGAAACGGGAACCCCACCGAACTGCTCTGCCCGGCCGCGCGTCTCTCTCTCTCTAACCCTAGCCTCCTTTTTCTTGTTCAGAATATTAAGTGCACTCGATTATTCTGATCATTAGGTTTGAACAAGACCTTGAGGGGGTATATATAGAGGAGACTACGTGGACTGGACGTCCATGAGCATAGTTGGCGCCCCATACTGGGCCCAACTGTGTGGTGGCCCACTTATTCCTTATACTGTGGCCTATTGAGCTTTTTGGGCCAGATCAGGGATCTACTAGCTGGTAAAACCGAGGCCTCCCAATGGCTAAATCCTCCATACTCAGCCCAGAGTATAATTTAGTCCATAAGTACTAAAACATTCCACTAGAGTAATAGTACTGAATTACCTGTTTTACCCCTGTTGAGTTCAGGGCTAGTATTAGACTTAACGACCCCCATATTTAAGATATCCCACATCCGTTGATTAACTTAGAGCTTCTGACTGCTCGTGTTATTCAACTTCTTTTATCTTCCTGAGTAGTACCATTCATACCTTACTCATCATACCGGAATTTAATCCACCTGCAGGGTTTGGTATGATAGTCCTTAATGAATTCCTCAGGGGATGTGATCAACCTGTTCTACCAGGATATGTTGCTCTGTTGCAGTTACACTAAGAGTCGTACTAGTTGTAGTTGCTTCCCAAGATACGGAGCATATTGAGTTGCAGATACTCTGAACTCTCACCCATGGTAAATCAAAGAAGCAGACCACAACTATACACCCTTAGGACTCAACTAGAGTTAAGGTTCATCTTAAGTCACCGAGGTCTTGATTCTTTCTACATCTGGTCAGAATAGAAGAATACACCTCACCGTGATCCTATCAGTACACGCACTTACTAGTATAGACAAGTAGCCAAGACAAGCTACTTATGCAGCCTATACTACAGCCTAAACCGACAGTTATATCCAGAACTGTCTCAACTGTGATACCCTTTTATATCTCTTGAGGAACCGGCAACTATGGTCTTCTGTGATCTACAACACACCATAAAGCCTACAACTTTGAGATAATGGATAGATGTTTGATGCATGGATGACAATTCATACTTAATCAGATAGAAGATTGTTAGTGGCTATGGGCAACACATGTATACAAGCTAAAAGGCCTGCTTTCTAGTATACAAATCCATCACTCCCTTTCTACCAAAAGGTAGAAGAGAACTCTCTAGTGCCTGTCTAGCATATGAAGCTTTGTTTAAGTTGGCGACTAGGGTGGATTGGGCTTCATACCTTCCTTCCAAGCTTTGATGTCTCGCGAAGAGATCCTCAAACTTACTAGTCATAGCCCTTAGATTAAGTTTGACTTGGTCAAGCTCAGTGGCTAGCTTTCGGTTCTCCTTCTCGCTTTGAGACAAAGCTTGTTGCAGCACTTCGTGGTCACTTGACAATTTCTGGTGCTTGTCAAACAACTCACTCCATGAAGAGGATTGTTCTTCCTCATTGACAGTGTGTGCTAGTGTAATTGAAGTGATTGAAGGATAGAAGAATACCTCTCCTGTTTCTTCGTCGGTGAGCGCCATGAGTCCAAGATCCTCACCCTCACTGGAGTTGGGATCTGTGAATGCATCCGAGTCGCTTGAGATTTCTTCAGTTGAAGCGACCGGCACTTCACCTGCTACGAGCGCTCACCTTGGTGCATCCCTCTTGGCCTTCAATTCTTCGCGCTCTTTAGCACTTAGCTTTGGGCAATCGGATTTGTAGTGGCCCATCTTGTGGCAGTGGTAACACTCCACTTCCATCATGTCGCGCGGGATCGTCTTGGTCGTCTCTTCTCTCTTTCCTTTTCCTTCTCGAGCATCAGTGCTCCTCCCTTTGTACTGCTTGTAGAATCTTTTGTATTTACCCACTCGAGAGTTCTTTTTGTTGAAATTTTTGGACAAGAACGCAATGTGTTCTTCCAACTCTTCCCTCGTCATCTTGGCTAGCGACTGCTCGCTTGGCCCTTCGGCAGCTTTGAATGCTACTCCTTTTGATGTCGTGGGAGCTTCATCCTCTTCGTCGAGGTTCATTCGATTCAGATCGAATTCATGAGCTTTGAGTTCGGAAAATAGAATCTCCGGTGTGAGCTTGGATAGATCCTTGGTAGCTAGGTACAGCTCCTTCATTGTCTGCCACTTCCTTGTGAGAGCTCGGACAATCTTCAGGTTGACTTCCTTATCTGTAAGTTCCTTCCCAAGCGAGTTGAGAGTTGCAATGATGTTTGTAACTCTCAGCTCGAAGGTGTCGATGGACTCTCCTGGCTTCATTATCAGACTCTCAAACTCCCGCATCTGAACGGCGAGTTTATTCTCCTTGATTTTGTCTGTTCCTTGATAAATGAGGGCAAGAGTTTCCCACATTTCCTTCTCCGTCGCACACTTCCTGATCCTAGGAAGGTAGGCATCAGACACGGTGCTCTGCATCGTGTGACGTGCGATTTTATCCAGGTTGGCGATCTTGAAGTCGTTGGGATTGTATTCATCTTTGTCCTTCTCGACGTACTCTTGTCTGACATGAGCTTCGCGTCCTTCAGCAGCTGGGACGTTCACAGATATGACTTTCTTGATTTCGATTGGTCCGTCCTCTATGACTTCCCACATCCGGTCGTGGATGGAGCATAGGAAGCTCTTGACTCGGAAACTCCATGTCTCGTATCCTTCGATCGAGAACTGTGGAAGGTTTGATGCACTGTATGTAGACATAGCAAACTATCAGTAGTAAATGCAATATGCGTGAGTGAGGTTTTGATGCACTTAGGAAAATAGGATCCGGTTCAGTGAGACAACGTGAAGCGAGTGGGGACTCGCTTCGGATATGCAAAGCAGAGGCTCGAAAGAACCGCTGCTCTGATACCACTTGTTGGTCCCGGTTTGTTAATGGGAAAAATACGTAGAGGAGGGGGGGGGGGGGTGAATAGGTATTTTGAAGTTTTTCAACTTCAAATCCCTTAACTCAGAGTAACAAGTAAAGAGCTCACTTGAAACTTAAGACCTAGCTGAAGCTAGTTCTACAGTATGTAGCTTGCCTGCTTGACCGAAGTGACCACTTGATCAAGAGGGAGTCTTTACTCGAGTGTGCGGAATTTGGTGAGCTAAAATCTTTCCTAAGTAATTAAAATTTCCAGATTAGGTTTGTTTAGATGCAATGTGCAATGAATAATCAAACAAGTAAGAGTCTAGGGTTAGAGAGATACGACACAGAGAATTATAGTGGTTCGGAGATAACGCTCCTACGTCCACTTTGTTGCACGACGGCAACCGTTCTTTTCACTCAAGAACTTGAAGATTTCGGGCTCTTCAAAATCCTGGTCAAGATCGAGCTTCACTCGCTTGGATCCGACAGACGCTGGGTGATTCTGGGTTCACACCAAAAACCTAACTAGACTAGAAGCTTCACTCGCTTCAGTCGTACAGACAGGGAGATTACGGGCTCTCCTTACAGCCTAGCTTCGATCGAGCTTTGCACAAACGATGTAAGTGCAAGCTTGGATCTAGACTATATGATCGAGGCTTCTTCAATCGGTGAAAGAAGGGCCTTGGATCGAAAACAACCTAACGACGACTCAAAAACCTAACAGACAGATTTAGGGTTTTTGGTTGACGAACACACTGTGAAGAACTCTTTACAGTAGATGCAAAGATGGCTAGAGTTCTTCTTCTAAGCTTGGATATGGAATGGGCTTAGACTCTAAGTGTGAAGGTTGTGAAGACGAGTTCCGATGAACTGGAAACTCGGAGAACACTTGGAAACAAAGACTCGAAGATTTGCTCGAAGGCTTGGGAGTGTTTGTTTGCTGTAGGCTCAAATGTTCAAGTAGTGTTCTACTTCTCTTCGTCTTCATCCTTCACTATTTATAGGCGGAGAGATGGCCGAGATCCGTTGCTTGGTTGGTGGCCTTGTCCCTCCTCCTCTCGACAGTACTTGCGCAGGCTGGCACCTTTTTTCAGACGTCCAGTTTTGGCATTTTGCCAAAATTGGCTAACTTACAAGGTTAACAGTAACTGGAGCGAGCCAGTACTGTTGCGGCGCCTTTGTCGGCCTGGCAGTCAACTCTTCCGCTCCACTCCGCTTTCGACACGTGGAGATCTCGTAATTAATGCTACGATCTCCTGTTGACTGGAGTTCAAAATATGGGCGGGAGTCGCGCTGTCGCTTTCTGGTAGGTAGTGGCTCGCTTCGCTTTGAAGTTGTAGCGTCCGCTTTAGTTGAGTCACTTCGTAGTCAATCTGTAGTGAGCCGCTTCGGGAGATAAAGTTCCCTAGTAACTGCTTTGGAAATTGATGACTAGAGTTGACTAGCTTTGACTTTACACTGTAGCGCTCGCTTCACTTCGCTTTGAACTATAGCGCTCGCTTCACTTCGCTTTGAACTGTAGCGCTCGCTTTGCTTCGCTTCGCTTTGGCAGACTTACTTCAAATCTACTGTAGCGATCGCTTCGCTACACTGTTCTTCGGTACGCTTCACTTCGGCTTGCTAGACTTGCTTCGCTTTGAAAAACACACTCAAGTGAGTGGCCTTCACTTGAAAATTTGAAGCCTAAAACCTAAGCAAATTAAAGAGCCATCCTAACAGAGTAGGCTTAGAAAAATTCTAACTTATTAATTACATCAAAATGGGTCGCTTGGGAATAGGATGCTTGGGGTTTTGGGATCCAATCAAAACAAATGACTCCATTCATCAAATGTCCCACGTAGTTTCCCCTTAACAAATTGGTCCTTAACAATTCCCAACATTAAGTTAGTCAATCAAAACTTAAAATAAAAAATTAAAACCTAATACTAAAAGTCCCCCCCCCCCCCCCCCCCCCCAACCCATCTCCATCACTCTCTTCCCCCCTAATTTCATATCTTATTAGAAAGTATTTAATCGCCGTCGTCGACTCTATCTATCTCTCTTGTTATTCTTCGATACATGACTGTTCATGAATACACAAGTTCGTCGGATTCAAATTCTTGTATTTTTGAAACAATGAACCACTGCCCACCATCTCCCATGCATCTCCCTCAGAACCACCCGCCATGGCTCACGACTCACCATCGTGTCCCACCACTCCTCCATAATACCTGAACTAGAATTGAAGAATACACGAGTTCATTGAACTTGAACTCGTGTATTCATCAAGTGGTGCATCATAGCCCATCATCTCTCTTTTCTCTTCAGAACCGTTGTCTCTTGTCTCAGATCTGACGTTCGTCGGGGCTCAGCGCCACCACCGCGACTCATCCCCTTTCAGATTTGTTGGTTCATAATTACACGAATCAAAACTCGGCATTCATGTATTTAAGTCGTGTATTCATGAAATTTATGTATTTGAGTTGTGTATTGATGAAATTGAAGCCATTGTATTCTGGCAATGAATTCTAGTGTACGCAGGTGTATCAATGGTGAAATGACGTGAGGTTTTTAGAATTCTAGGTGTTCTTTATCTTTTCCTTTTTATTAGAAGTTCTATTCTTTCCTCAAATACACGAATAGAATACAAGAGCACTGTCACGACCCCACCCCGCTACGACTAACTAAGCGAGGTCGCGACGCAAGAAAAGGGAAAACAAAATAAATGAACGAACGACATGAGGTGAAACGATGTGAAAAACGCAGCATTAGATTAATTCAAACTCTGCATCATTCATCAAGAATGAATGGAGGGAAAATATTGTCCAACAAAAGTTGAGTGTTACATGAAGTAGGCGTAAGCGTTGTTCATGAAAGAAGTCATTGTCTATGATGGGGCCAATACATTGCAACGATACACAAAATGGAGATGAGTTGCAACGATACACAAAACAGAATTTGGTTTAACTACATAAAGATCACAGCGGAAGAACGTGAGATGCATGTATGGAGACATGCACCATCAAGAGGCTTCAACACTTTTCATGCTCGACAAAAGCCCTCCCGACCGCTTCACTCCATCCCGATCAACCTGCACATGGGAAATATGTACACTGAGTACAAAGTACTCAGTGAACACATGCCAAAACATTTAATTGTCAGCCATTCAAGTGAGTCATAGGGGTTTTCGAAAAGACCTATGCTCACAAAAACATTTTCATTAAAAGCGCTTGCAAGCTAAGTTCACGATCATCTAGTGCACTTAACACATCGAGGTGCGACCCCGATAGGCCCAAATTCGTCTTTGTTAACATTTGGCCGAAGCCCTTTCCCAGATAGACTTCATACAAAACAAAACATTTATGGCATAACAATTCTTTTAAAAGAAGAACTTTAGCATAAATAAACATTTTCGTTGTATGAAAGCCCACCTCGATAGCTTTTCCTGATTGGCTTAATAATCCTGAGTGCCGCCTTAGTCTCGGCCTTTCCCTTCGCCTAACCTCGTTTAAAGAACGTGAAATGAGAGTCTTGGAATAAAAATCGATAATCTTATCGATCTATGCGAAGGTTATCTTTTATCGAGGCTATGATCTCTTTTACTGTTAGTGCTATCGAGGATATTCTCTTAATCGAGGGTTTCTCGATTATCATATTGAAATCGATCACTTCGATCGATTCTTGTGTCTTATAGTCTTTTCATCCTCGACAAAAATCGCAGGATGCTTGATTTAGCCATTAATGAGGCTTCGTGACTTTATTACGTGATATAAGTGGTCTACACTTATAAGGTTGTTATGATTAGCCTCGGTTGATTAAATCAAACGTTAATAATCATTAGAGGCCCAATAGAATTATTAGGGGTTTAAACCCAATTATTTAAGCTCGGGAAAACTTATTAAATCAAACCCGAAAAGTTATCACGTTTGGCTTTCGTCTCTTGATTTAAATATCGACCCAATTGATTAAATAGTTACCGGCTCGATTATTACGTATTTTTCGGCCCAATTAAATAAATAGAGTTCGGCCCAATTAATAGATATTGTTCGGTCCATTATGACATGGAAGTCCGGCCCAATTAAATAACTATCGGCCCAAATTTACTATTTTGGCCCGTTACGTTTCCGGCCCGTCTGAAAAATGAATCGAACCCATCTGTTAGCCCGGCCCGAGTCCAGACCGGTCCGCCCGGCCCGGAACCTGGCCCGGTTTCTATTTGACAAAAACCCTCCCCATCTCTCATTCTCTCACAGTCGCGATTTCTTCTTCCTCACTTCTTCTTCTTCGCGGAAATCCCCCTCTTCTCTCTCTCGGCAATCCGTCGCCGTCCACTCCTCGCCTCCGCCGGCGGTCGTTAGCCGGCGGCCTCCTTTGCCGTCGGCTAGCACTCTCTCTCCTTTCAATTTCTGATTTCTCCCCAAGGGAGAAATGCCCTAATTGGCTTCGGGAATTTGGGGGGAAATCCTCCGATTCAATTATGTCGATACATGCCTCCTCCGTTATCCCTACCGCCGTGGTGAGGCGGCGCTGGTGCGGTGTAGCCGCCATCCTCGATTGCTTCCGCTTCCGGTGGCTCGAGCTCCGTGGTTCGTCTTCGTTGCCGGGGCAACTCCCACGGCGGTTCCCGTTGATGCAGCCCGTGGATCGAGAATTTCAGTTCGTGGGCCCAGAATTGAAGATGATATGGGATGAAGAATGAAGACTTTATTTTAGTTTTATTTTCGTCTGTTTTGTTTCAGGCCACGTTTTTGGTCCTTAAAAGACTTGTTTTTGGGTTTTTATAATGTTGGTTAATGGGTTGGGCCATGCCTTTGACTTTAGGTCAGTTATTTCCTAGTAAGATTAGGTTTAGATGGTTTTATTTGCCTCTCTATATAAGGGGGTCTTGGTGGACGAAAATTGATATCAGATTATTCATTAATATAGTTTCTTGAGTTTTTACTCTCTCTCTTTTATGAGAATTTTCGAATTCCTCTTGTTTATCAAGTTAAGTTCTTTATCCGGCGAATCGACGAGTCAATCATCCCTCGTTGTGTGTCAATCATCGTCCCCGAGTTTCCTAGACAACACTTTTGTGTTCGATTTAGGAGGTTTTGGGATTTCCATTGGTATCTTGAGTCTTCCGCATGCGTGAATCGTTCGGACCTACCAAGGTTCGTATCATTTGGCACCAGAGCCAGAGTTTACGTAATCCAGGTTCTATCACCCTTTTCGTCTTAAATTTCGTATCTTCGTGTTGCTTTCTGTTCGTGTCCATCGTGTCGTTTGAGTCTTCGTAGTTGTTCTGTTCCTTCGTTCGTTCGAGTCGTTTCCGAGTCAAAAAAAAAAAAAAAATCGTATCTGGTCATAGAGTCGTCCTTTGTAGCTTTTCGTTTCGTGTCAAGTATTCAGATTCGTTGTGTATTCGTTTCTGTGAGTTTTCGTCTTTTTCTCGTGTTTTTCGTCGACCAGCACTAAAACGGCCATAACTTTTGCATACGAACTCCGATTTTGCTCCATAATACCTTTTCGGAAAGCTCTCGAAAAGATCTATACGGTGGTTACCACTTCATTGGAATCTGTTCGTTATTTTTTGCAAAAAAGGCCGTTTAAAGGGTCAAATCGTCCGCCGAAGTTTTCGGTAAATTTTTCGTGTCTTCCGATTTAGGGTTTCTTAGTTCAGTTATCTTGTCTTCCTACTTTCAGTACTCTTGGTTTGTTAATAGTGATTTCTATGGTAGATTAAGGGAATTTGAGCCTCTTAAGAGAGATTTGAGTGGAAAAAGGCAGGAGAGGTGAGATTATTAGAGGATAAAAGCCATTACTATTGAGCGATACACGAGTGCTGAGTGTGAACCGTATTGAGGGATACAGGAGTGATTGTGAGGTGGTGAGGATTCTGTTTTTACTAACGTTTGTTTTGTTTTGTGTTTAAAAAAAAAAAAAAAAAAATGGCAGGTACAAACAATGACTCGTCGATGGGTCAACCAGAAATTGATCCAAAGATCAAGTTCCTGTATTATGCTTTGAGTACCGATTTCAGGAAGCTGATGAGAGAAGAGATGGAGGAAGTACATGCAAGGATCAACGAAGTGGAACAGAAAAATCAGCTAGAGTTTGCTCAGGGCAGTGGCGGACGAGGAGGTCGAGGTGGAAGAGGTAGAGGTCAGAACTATAACCGGAGAACTAACCCTGAGTTCGAGTCTGTGGGTTATGAGGAGGATGAGGATGTAGAGTTCGAAGAAGAGGAAGAACGAAGTTGGCATAGAGGAGTAAGGAATGGACGAGACAACAATCTGGGCAACATCAGGATGAATATTCCCTCATTTCAAGGGAAGAACGATCCAGAATTGTTTCTTGAGTGGGAGAGAAAAGTGGAGCTGATGTTCGAATGTCACAATTATTCAGAGCTCAAGAAGGTGAAGTTAGCAGCAATTGAGTTCTCGGATTATGCTCTCGTTTGGTGGGATCAGTTAGTCACCAACAGGCGGCGGAATGGAGAGCACCCGATTGAGACATGGAGCGAGATGAAGGCGGTGATGAGGAAGCGATTCGTGCCTTCTTATTATTACCGTGAGCTTTACAACAAGCTGCAGAATTTGAGACAAGGGGTTCGGAGTGTGGATGACTACTTCAAGGAGATGGAGGTAGCCATGATTCGAGCCAATATTGTTGAGGAAAGAGAGGCGACGATGGCGAGGTTCTTGGCTGGTCTGAATTGGGAGATTCGGAATGTGGTAGAGTTGCAACATTACGTCGAGCTGGAAGACATGGTACACATGGCCATCAAGATAGAGAACCAGCTCAAGAGGAGGGGTAATGGCAGCAGCAGGCAGAGTCCGAACAGTTGGAAGAGGGAAGAGCAGCCGAGAGAGGAGAAGCAACCATTTGGGAAGCCGAGGTTTGATGCTTCAAATTCTGAAATTCAAGGCAAACCGGCAGTTCCTAGTGTTCGCAATCGGGATCAGAAGTGCTATAAGTGTCAAGGTTTTGGGCACATCATGAGTGAATGTCCGAATCGGAGAGTCATGGTCATGAGAGATAATGGAGAGGTAGTTACCGATGAAGACGAATCCAGCCCAAAGATGCCGGCTTTAGTGGATCCTGATGCGGAGGAGGTTGAGGAGATCACGCCACCCACTGGACTTATTTGTGTGGCAAGGAGGGTTCTTAGCGTTCAGAATCAAGCAGCAGAGACAGAGCAGCGGGAGAATATCTTCCACACGCGGTGTCATGTGAAAGATAGCTTGTGCAGCTTGATCATCGATAGTGGTAGTTGCACCAATGTCGCTAATGTATCCATGGTTGAGCGACTTGGTCTGCCTGTGTTGAAGCATTGATATAGGTGAAATTTACCCTGTTTTAATAGCCAAAAAGAGTCGATTTTGTGTCTCGGTTGTGTGATATTGTCTATAGTTTATATGGTTTTTAGTATATGGGACAATATTATGCTTGTAGGTGTTTTTCTGTGTTTTCAGGCATAAATCGATGATAAAACCCCGAGACGAGAAAAGGTGTGAAGATCGAAGCTTGAAATTCAAGATTTGAGTTCGAGTGAAGGCCTCTCGATCGACCTCTCGATCGAGAGAGGTGTCGAGAGGTGCCTTCTGCCGCAGCTATCGATCGAGAGCAAAAGATGATACCCTCTCGATCGACCTCTCGATCGAGAGGTCTGTCGAGAGGTGTCCAGCCGGGAATTTTTCTCCTTTTTTAAATAGACTCCTTTTTGGTTTAGGTTTTCCTTATGTAAATTTCTCCTATATATACTCCTATTCTAGCATTGTAAACCTAATCTAGAATTCATAGCACTCTTTAGTTTTTCATAATTTTCTCTTTAAATTTCCAGCTTTTATTTTTGTTCAACATTGGAGCTTTATTCAAGTTTATTCAAGATTCAAGTTTCGAAGTTCTTCGTGTTCAAGATTCAATTCCAAGTTTTTCTTACTCTTACTTTTTAATTATGTTCTTCCAATTCTTTGTGTTTGTGTTTACTTTAATTATGTCTAGCTAAATTCCTTAGTTGATTTTAGGGATTGAATGCCTAATTGAATTTATGTAAGTGTTCTTGTTTACAATTAGCCTTCCAATCTAGATGCATGTTTCATGGTGCTTATTCTCATGCATAGTTAATTGGCCATTAATTGTGTATGCATAATTATGTGTTTATGCCTTGATAGGATAATTGCATAATAGATCTCATGAATGCATGATATGATAGTTTGATTTTCTTGATTGATAATTGATTTATTATATGTTCATATATAATTGATTTGGTGTCTTAGTTGAACCTAGTTGATTATATTATTGGTACTTGTTCTATTTTGCACTTGATTCGATTCTTACAATTCGAAAGAATATTAGGATCTCGTTAGGTGACTACTTGCATTGCTTTAATTAGGGTGTAGGTTATTTTTGCATGTATCACATTTAGATTGGATTAAAGTGGTTAATTGTATTCATTAATTATTTGCATATGTTTGATTAGGTAGGCTTCCCTAGAATCAACACTTTTCCTTATTTGTTCACTTTCCTTATTTATTTAATTGCTTGTGTCTTAAGTTGTTTTATTTGACTACTTATTTCTTTATTTACTTATTTCATTATATGTTTATTTGAGTTCTTTTTATTAGTATAAATACCACATTCACTAAACCCTTAAAAGCCTAGACATCACATTAGTTCTATAGTAGAGGTATTGTGTGCGTTTTCGGTTTATCAGTCCCTGTGGATCCGATACTCGTACTTCATTATATTACACCTATTTTGTGTGGTAGAAATAGTGCGATCAGCATCCCAAGCCTTATCGCCTCCAATGGTTGAATGACGTGGCAGTGGTTAAGGTGACAAAGCAAGTGAAGGTGCCATTCAGCATTGGGACGTATGAGGATGAAGTTTTGTGCGACGTAGTTCCTATGCATGCGAGCCATATCATCTTGGGGCGTCCGTGGCAGTATGATCGGCATGCGATCTACGATGGCTTCAACAACACGTATTCCTTCAAGTATAATCAGAAAAAGGTGTCACTCCTTCCTCTTACCCCTACACAGATTTATGAAGATCAAGTGCAATTGATAAAGGAGGCGGGAAAGATGAAGTCGAGAGATGAGAAAGTAGAGATTAAGGAGAGTGGGTTGATGCATAAAACTCTACTTGATCAGCGTGGTGATTTGGAGAAGTCAAGCACGGGGGGAGTTTGGTCCGCTGTTGAGCGTAACTACATCTCTCCTTCTTTTAATTTTCTTTTGCAGGAATTCGATGATGTTTCTTCCAAATGTGCAATTGACGATTTTTCCATTCGGGAAGGTGAGCATCAGATCGAGTTT
Source organism: Thymus mandschuricus (assembly GCA_029379335.1). NCBI lineage: Eukaryota > Viridiplantae > Streptophyta > Magnoliopsida > Lamiales > Lamiaceae > Thymus > Thymus mandschuricus. Next base: position 19,769,358 of record CM057076.1, on the reverse strand, counting down.
GAGGAGCTGAATTTCTCTTTGTTTGGTGCAGAGAGACGGGCCGGATTTGAGGACAAATCCTCTTCAAGAGGAGGGGAATGATGCAGCCCGTGGATCGAGAATTTCAGTTCGTGGGCCCAGAATTGAAGATGATATGGGATGAAGAATGAAGACTTTATTTTAGTTTATTTTCGTCTGTTTTGTTTCAGGCCACGTTTTTTGGCCTTAAAAGACTTGTTTTTGGGTTTTTATCATGTTGGTTAATGGGTTGGGCCATGCCTTTGACTTTAGGTCAGTTATTTCCTAGTAAGATTAGGTTTAGATGGTTTTATTTGCCTCTCTATATAAGGGAGTCTTGGTGGACGAAAATTGATATCAGATTATTCATTAATATAGTTTCTTGAGTTTTTACTCTCTCTCTTTTATGAGAATTTTCGAATTCCTCTTGTTTATCAAGTTGAGTTCTTTATCCGGCGAATTGACGAGTCAATCATCCCTCGTTGTGTGTCAATCATCGTCCCCGAGTTGCCTAGACAACACTTTCGTGTTCGATTTAGGAGGTTTTGGGATTTCCATCGGTATCTTGAGTCTTCCGCATGCGTGAGTCGTTTGGACCTACCAAGGTTCGTATCACCCATCCACCTATTCGAGCCTATATCGGAACCCTAGCCCTACGGTTAGGGGATAGTTTCCTCTCGGCATAAACGCCGTCCGTCGCCGTTGCTACTGCCACCGTTTGCTCTCTTTTCCTCTCGGGTTCCTCGTTGTCGCCGGCGGCGATGCCGCAGCCTGTTTCTCCTTCTTTGCTTTCCTCGTCCTTCCTCTGACCTTTCTCCCCTTTCTTTTGCAGGTGATGGTGGCTCCTGCCGGCGACTTTCGACGCCGTTGTGGCCCTCCTCTGTTTCTGCCGAAGCTCCTCCGGCCTTGCTTCCGATTCCGGCAACCTCCTGCTGCCGTTGCTCGAGTTGATGATAAGCTCTCTCTCTCTCTCTCTCTCTCTCTCTCTCTCTCTCGGTTTTACTTGCTATGTTCAATTCTTTGGGGTTTACGTTGATTTAGAGGGCAGTTGGGGATATGATTATGTTGTTGGTTATTGTTGAGGAAAATTTCCAGATTTTAAGCATGTTGTAGTTGGTCTATGGTTAGATTGAGAGGCTCATTGTGAGGATTTATCATGTCTTGTGATTAATGCTTGTTAGATCATGGTTATTAGGCTTAAATGAAGGCACAAATCTGATTTTTGGCAGCCTATGTGATTTGTTGTTCACCCTAAATCATCATCTACGTTTGCATGCTTGGTTTAATGGGGTTTTGAGCTATGTGAACATGCTTTGGGGGTCTTCTTAAGGTGAAATCATGATTGATCCTTCTCTAGGTCTTAGAAAGATGTGGGGGTACTTACTTGTTTCAAAATGGGTTTGGAAATTGAGGCTTTTGGCTTGAATAGGGGCTGCCTTCTCTTGTTCTTGCTTCGTTTCTTCCTTCTCCTCCTTTCCCCTTCTTAAGGCCGATTGTTGGTAACCTTGAAATGTATCTTGTGTAGAAGGCTGTCTTCCTTGAATTGCTTCGGTTCCCTCTCTTCTTCCTCTTGTTCTTGCTCCTAAAGGTGGGGTAAGAGCTCTTGGTTAGCCTATGCATGTGTAGGCTTGGGGGGGGGGGGGGAAATCTTACCGAAGGGTGTTGGTGCTTGGAAGAGCTGGAAATCTGCTGCTCTTCTTCTTCCACTCGTTCCTCTCTTGCTCTCTATTCTTGTGAGTGTTTGAATGAAGTTTGTGTGAATGGAGTTGACTTGGGATGTTTTGTGTAGGTGATTGGGCTCAATCATGTCTTGGAGGGAGAGAGAGAGGTGTGGATTGGTGGTGTTCCTTCTCAAGAGATATGGGGATGGAGTGTTGGCAGGTTTTGGATGAAAAGGGAGGCAAAGAGAGGGTTTTGCCGTCGCATGCCTGAATTTTGGTGAGTCCCCGTGCAAAAAGCAATGATGATGGGGTTAATTACCCTCCCTAATCTCACTTATGGGGGTGTTTAGCCTCTTAATTTGTGATTAGGGTACTAATCTGAGCTTAACTTTGGGAAAGAGAGAGAGAGAGACGTTGAGCTCCTGCCGCTGTTTCATTCTTTTCCTTTCTTTTCTTTTCTTTTTTTTTTTTTTTTTTTTTGTATATTGTTGTAATAAAATGTATTTTTATTTATCTACATGGAATATTATTATGAACTAATGTTATTGGTCTTGGGCCTTTTCCATTGTTGAACAATTTCGAACGATGTGGGCTTCTTTTCTTTGGGCCGGAACAATTCGTATAATAAATCGTGAAATGGGCCTTGATCACTAAGTGGGCCTCGACCCTTTAATAAATAATTAAAATTGATCGATTCGTTTTATCGGGCCTTTCTAAATAATTCGACATTCGTTTGGCAATATTACTATCACCAATTATAACACTACTACTAGTAGCACTTAAAATTTGTTATACTAATAATAGTAATAACACTCTTAATACTAAAATAATGCCGAAGTTTTTATTAATCACTAAGAAAAACTGCGGCCATTACAAGCACATACATTTGGATTCATGTATTGTGTGAGCACGGATTTCTAGGCTCGTGCTAGTTGAAGGTGAATCTGTGGACAACGAGGCTTTTATTTTATTTTATTTTTTTCTGTTTTCATTTTTTGTTGACTTTATTAATAGGATGTGGGGGGAAAAAATGAGATGTCATTCTAGAATAGTTGAAATTAATATATGTCAGAAATATAAAAACACACAAATTTTGTCAACTAAGTTCTAAAAAGTAATTTTTAGGACGAAACTGCCCTTACTTTCCCCAACCCAAATTTTCGAAAATTTCCTCGGAATTGAAAATTGAAACTTCCGCATCTTCACCCCCACCCCCACCCCTACCTTTCCATTTCACATTCCCCAAAATTCGCAATTCTCTCCCTTTGGCATCGCCGCCCCCTCCCTCCCCTCCCGCCGAAGTCGTCAAGGCTCTGCCCTCCGCCCCCCATCCCCTCGCCCCGCACCGCACCGTCAAGGCTTCCCGAGGGTCCTCAAGGCTCAAGGCTCCGCTCATGGCCGTTGGCGTCGCCATCCTCGAAGTGGAACAGCTAGGCCAGAATACACGCCGCCGTTCACGTTTGGCATGTATTTTCCGTTCCACTTCGTCTCTCCTATACGAAATTACTGATTAGTTTCTTTTTCTTGTCTAGGTTTAGGATGTTCATGCAAAGCGTCGTTCCCCGCCTGCTGTTCACCGTAGCCAACGCCGCCTAGTCCTGCACGCACTTTCGCCGAGGAAGAAGTCGTTGTTCTCTCTTCCACCCCCTGCTCCGATATCTAATTACAGTAGAATATGGTAATTTTGTATATTTTTAGGTTCCATTTGTTGGCTCTCTTTTGGGGTTTAGGGTTTATTGGAAGTTGGCTCATCTGATTATTTCGTTTCTAGACTTTTGAGTTTGTGTTGACGTTAAGGAGTGGAATTTCTTATGTTAGCTATTGTAATTTGGGTACACTTTTGTTATTTATTTATGTTGTTTTGGTACATTTGATGTGTTGGATTGAATGGATTCGAAGCTCCATCTTGTTGAGATTCTATAATGAATGCTTGTCATCACCATGTGAAATAGTGAAACTTTGAAACGTATTAATAATTGAATGCTGGTTTTGTGTTTACAGATGCAGGTGAAGTAGACGAGGTGTGCTGGAAAGTACGGAGTAGGACAACGTTATGACTTATGTTTGATTTGCTTAAAAACACCACACTTTCCACAATTCCACTTGCTAATTTGTTATGTTATGACTCAAAAAGAGGTTTCTTTTAAGGGTATTGATTGGGGATAAAATATAAATACGTTGCCTGTTGTGTGCATCATGCCTTCTATTTGTAAACCAATGAGGTTGGATTTGTTGGTGTCTCTCCTCATATCTTGTTTTGCCCTTCTCTTTTCTTGATTCGAAAGTGTTACACTTACATATAACTTTTTAATGTCTTCCAGGTTGAGAGAAAACCTCTTCTTTGTGTACTTGGGGTACCCAATCATACGACTTATGCTGACTTTTGTCAGTTCTGCGGTCCATTTATTCAGCACATGGTGGAAATGCAAATTGTGAGGTTGGTTGGTGAACATCATGGCGGGGTTTTGTTCTTCTCTATCTCTGATGATCTAATTCATCTGTGATAACACAGGACCGATGGATTGGAGGATCGCTACAGTGTGTTAATCAAGCTCGATGATCAAAAGCATGCAGATTCTTTTTACAATCAGTACAATGGGAAATGTTTTTCATCGCTCCAGGTGAATTCTCTCTCTGTGTGGTTATGTATCCCTCTATCGTGCTCCATTTTGTTAATTTTTTTCTTTATCTCATCGTTCTCAGGAGGAGACTTGCCGCATGTTCTTCGCTGTAGATATACAATATACTGGATCAATTGAGCACGTGCAGCCATCCTCTGCAATCACTGCAGAATTGCCTACTTGTCCAGTTTGTCTTGGTAGGATTTCTCAAACTCCCATTCTGGAATATGAGATTTAAGTATCATGTATAATGCATATATGGGATGTTACTTGCAACTCAGGGGGTAAGTGGCATTCAAAATGTTGAAATCTGTAATTCTTGTCAATCTGGAAAGCTTGTATAAAGGAATTCTGACTATTTTGGACTGTAAAGCTATTATATTTTTGCTAGATGTCAAACCATTTTTCAATGGTATGCTAGAAAACAAAAATATGTGTCTCATAATTTAGAATAATATTTGATGAAATTAATTAGTTGTCTTAGCTAATGAATAGTAGAGAGCTGAACATCCTTCTAGAAATTGAGAATTTTTAGTTTTATGCGTCCCTTATGACTTATGGTTCTGCTATTGTGTGGTTAGACTAGTCACTTGGTGTATCCTTCCGGACTTATATCCATAGCACTGCTATATACTCCCTAATAAGTACCATTCATAATTCTCTAGATCTCTGAAATATGTGAGACGGATTTCAGAGAACTTGAGCATAGGAATGAGAAAGAGGGAGTAGCATTTAGTGCATTAAAATTGTTTCAGCCTTTTAAACAACTGCTTGAAGTGTTCTTTTCTAAATTTTCACTTATACTGCTAATGCATATCATGCATGAAAAAGTAATTAAGCTCTGCATTTTTCTGGCTTGGGTTTACATATCATGTCTTGTATTTGCTTCTTATTTGCTCTCTCATAGTTTTCTTGTGAAACATCTCTTTGATACAAAGACTCCTTAATTTTGCTATTGTTTATGGATTATCATTAATTGACAATATATCATCTCAACCTCTTTATCTTTCTAATGATATGAGTATTATTTTAATTCTATATTTTCTTTGTAGATTTGAGAGAGATCGATTTGACCGGAAATCTTCTAGCTGAATGGAGTACATGCAGATATGAGGGAGCTCAATTTTCTTGCACCTATATTCAACAAAGATCTTAGAGATTAGATGTCGACATTCCTCGTAAATTATAACTTGTCCTGGATAAATGTTCCGCGGACATCCTTTACTATTGATCTTTACTACTAAGCTTTTGCTACCTGATTATGAGGTATTTATGATTTGTGTGTGCTATTTATCCTCCCGTAGAAATGCACGTGGCCTGATTTTGAGGAAATTATTTAAGCTGGGAAGAGAGAGAGTGAGTGGACAAGGAGGTTGTTATAGATTACTATATCCTAACAAATGAAATTGAAATTATTACAATAAATATGCCTACTCTATCTAAAGACTTTATAATGAAATGCTGGTCATGAATTGAAATGGCCAGAAGTAGAAGTTAATAAATAAGAATGCAATATGGAAGGTTAAGATCTTAGTTATGCTCTTGGAACTTGTTGGATTGTAAATTTGTCTTTGAATTAGCAATTTATAACTTGTAGGACCAATCCCGTGTATGGGTAACTATCACCGAAAGTTAACTCATGTCTAAAAGAAATATTTATTAAAAAAACATGGCAATATTGGTACTACTAGAATCACAATTGGAATCTCAAATCTCAAATGAGTTACTATTGGTTCTATTAGTGCCGGTAGTTAAAAATAGTGGAATATCAAATTTTGGAACTATTGAAACTAGATTCAAATACATGTCACAAGTTATATGCACAAAAGACTATTTATAAAAATGAGGTACTGTTGGTACTAATCGAACCATAATTGGAATCTCAAACGAGGTACTATTGGTACTAATCTCAAACGAGGTACTATTGGTACTAATCAAACGAGGTACTATTAGTGCCAATAGTGAAAATACAAGAATCATCCACATGTCACAATTAATGCTATTAGAACCTATAGTGTAAAAGATTTTTTTTAAAGAAAAATGCCTTCAAAAGGACAATTTACAAAAACCTAGGTACTATTATAACCTTAGCTGAAAATCAAAATCTTAAACTAGTGACTATTGAATCTACTAGTGCCAAAAGTGACTACAAGAAGAACTAGTTAGATATCCACGTGTCACAATTGGTACTACTAGAACCTATAGTGAAAACAGCTTTTTAAAGTAGAATGTATTTTAATAGTGAAATATTAAATCAGGAACTACCAGCACTAGATTCAAATACATATCACAAGCTATATAGTACTAATATATAACAATGTGCTACTATTGGTGCTAGTAGTGCCAATAGTATTTGCCCAACTTTTACTAAGAATCAAATTTATCAATGCAACATGTATTGCAGTGTTAAGCATTATGAATGCCACAAACATACGAAAATATGTATAACGTTTTCGTATATAATGCCAAAAATTGAGAGATAAAACATACAAAAATAATAAGATACAAACGTTTAATGATTGTAAACTGTTAAAACTTAACCAACTACAAACAAGGAACAACAAGTTTCCTATATAATCTAGCTGACGATATTAACCTCATTTTTCAACAAGTACTCCGAAGAATCGAATCTGTCTATGGGAATGATTCCACTCACTTTGTCAAGCAATTTGTCGCAGTAAGTATCGATCTCACTTCCAAAAATAGAAACAAGACTCATTTAAGTTATGGCAACTCTTTTCTTTGAATCGGTTTCTCTCCTCGGAGAGGCAACCATTGGAGAAGCCACGACCTTGTTCTTCGTTCCACATTTTGCAGCTGAAAAACATATCACATCTCCATCAAAATACTCTCTTTTATATACTTTACTAAAGTAGATATCAAGTGAGACTAAAACCATAAGAAAAGGCCACAAAACATTTTACTAATTCCATAAGAACAATTTTCTTAAGAGAAAAGCTTGTCAGGAAACTAGGAATATAGAAAAAACATGCATGAAAGTATACATATAGATACAATTGGATGGTTATAGGTAGGGTTCCTAATTGACTTACAGTCCATAAACGTATAAGATAGCAGTACGCCTCTCTGAATCCATTAGTTCATTTTTTTTCTTCTGAAAATACGTCTAGATTCTATAAGAAAACACCAACTTAAACAATAAAGCACTTCGACACAAACAAGCTTTGTGAAGTTCATGTCACGGGGACAAGTTTATGCAATTGAGTAGTATGTATTAATCAAATAAGCATGACGAAATACTCAGTGCTCCCAGAAGATAACATAACTTAAAACCTTATTCACATGGAATCAACAGAAACCTCCAATCTAAAGTAAAGTTGGGAAACCACCATCATCACATTACACTTCTGTTTCAAACTTGAGCTACATTTTATGTCATCATATATACATACACCACTAGACAACTCAAGCCCCAAACTACTCAACCACAGAGCCTTACAGTCAAGTGCAACGAGACGAGAAAACTAAAAAATGAGTCATCAAGGTTCTCTATAACAGAAAGAATCCACATCACAGCACAAAATTCATCAAAGCAAAAGGAAGCTCCCTATAAAGAAAAAGGCCAAACAACCCATGTCCCATAATCAATTTCATTGTTGTTGTTGCCATCCAATTAGGTACTATTTCAAATCAGTTTCCAAAACGAGGAATGACGTATTTACAACTGAACCATAAAATGCAGTTAGTGATCCAAAAAACAAAAACACTTTTTAGACAAAATAGCACCATCCAAAAGGAACTGGCAAAAGATTAAATCTTCACGCACATTCAAGAAGGGTCTCGATTATAATCAATCAATTGTAACATATCACCAATAAAATCCCCTAAATATTCAAAAAATTCAAAAAAAAAAAAAAAATCACACGCCCACTTACTCAGCTCCCGCATCGGCCGGTCAGCAGCGTTTCCCGGTGAAAGCGAGCAAAGATTGGGGAAGTGAGGAGCGAGGGAAAGACATTCCAATCAAAAGTGTAGAAAAAGTAAAAATTTGCGGAAGTTTTAAATGAAGTGTCCTCTTTCCCAAAAATTCTTTGTTTTTTGGAAAAAAGAGAATGGATGAAAGAAGAGGGACTGAAAAAAATTGAGTCGGAGAAATGCAAAAAAAATCATTCCAGTTTTCGTCAAGCTATTTAGAGAGAGAAAGGAAAGAGTAGAGTGAGGGTGAGGGATGAAGAGAGAAGCGCGTATGGGTGGGGTGGGGTGGGGTGGGGGTGGGGGGGTCGTTTGGGGTGGTGGGGGGAGGGGGGGTACGAGCTTATAGAAAGGAGGAGGGAAATTTGAGTTTCCATGAGTCCAAAGTGGAGGGAAATGGGTGTGAGAGAGTGAAAAATAATAGGTTTTAGTAAGGGTAGTTTGGTCCAAAAAATTTACTTTTGACAAAATTTATGTCTTTTTATAAAGTTAACATATATTGATTTTTGTTATTGTGGAATGACATTTTACACAATTATCACTAGGATGTGGAGGGTAATTTAGTAAGTGTGGCTAGTTTTTGTATTTTTTTTTTATCTTTATGGCTATTTTTTGGATTTACAATAACAAAATGAGTATTTTAAAAGTTACCCCATATTTTTATCTCACAAATTCAAAGTAAGGATGATATGATATATTTAGGTTATAAGTGGGTAAATTTTTACATTCTAAAAATGGTAGATAAATTCTAACTTTGTTAAGTGAAAATAAGCAGAGAAGTGAATTTCCTCTTAAAACTTTACTGTTGTTTACTAATTACCCTAAAACATAGTACTGTGTAGGGGTGGTTCGGTACGGCATACCGTAAAATTTTCGCCATACCGTATACCGTACCGTTAGTTGCGGTATGAGATTTTTCATACCGTTGCCGTACCGTACCTTTCGGCATACCAATGTTCGGTATACCAAAAATTCGGTATGGAAAAAATCCATACCGTTATCGTACCGTCGTTTCGGTATACCGTACCGTACTTCGGTATGGTACGATATACCGTATACCAAAAACATACGATTATCCATAAAATTAAAAATTCATAAACTAACAAATTCCATACAATAAAATCCATAACAAATTACAATTCATTAATAAAAAGTCTAATCAATCCTTAACCATTTAAAATACATACATATTTCATGAATCAACATTTATACATTTCACTAATATTTTTCGATATATTTACTTTAAAAACTAAAATATTCATAAATTAAGCTAGTATGCCTTAAATATAAATCAAACTGCTATTAAAAGAATACTATTTGTAGTATTTTACTTAGATAATATAACTTATATAACATATAAGTTATTACATTCAATTTTTATTTTTAGCTAGTATGTTTTAACTTAATTAAATTAGTAACAAGTTATCATGTTCTTACACTTACATACAATCATACTTTTAAAGTTTTAATGCGTAAATATTAACATATAATATATGCTAGTGTATTCATTAATCATTATAAATCTTGTGATAATTTAGTGTGACATGCACGTAAATTCGGTGTTTACCGCGGTACGGTATTTATCGGTATACCGCGGTATTGTAATTTTGAATACCGTTGCCTTACCGAAGCTTATCGGTACGGTATGATACCGTACCGAAAAATCGGTATACCGTCTCTTTCGGTATTTTCGGTTTTTTTTCGGCTTGGTATGTTCGGTATTTCGGCGTAACGATATCCCGACCCATCCCTAGTACTGTGAGCAGATTTTGTGTTTGGGGTGCAATTAAGACTGGATAAATTTGTACTCCATCTTTATTAAATGCTCCCTCTATCTCATTCGTAGCGGATTTTGTGTTTGGGGTGCAATTAAGACTTGATAAATTTGTACTCCATCTTTATTAAATGCTCCCTCTATCTCATTCATAAATTCTATTATAGTTTGTCCTATTGATAAAGGGATATTACTTAAATAGTAAAAATTTTACCCACTAAAACTCATTCACACTACTTTATCAACAACTATTACTCTCGTCTTAATTCTCGTGTCGGGAAAAAGTTATCCCTTTACAAATGGGATGGGAGAGTATAATTCACCTTTTTGACTTAAATAAGCCAATCAACTCTCCCATTATTAATCTGTTCTTGAGTCACTCCTCTTTCTATCTTCACGCTGCAAATCTCACACTCTAGATACAGTTTTCTTCACTGGACGAAGCTCGAAAATGAATAGATTCAGAAGATACGAGGTTATTGAACACCGACTCTCTCCCTCATACTTGCTCCAAGAGACCTCCATTTTCAACACACCACCAACTCTGAGTCTAAACCGATGTTTCCCCATTGTCGAAGAAGAGTTGGACCTCCTCAGCTTCGTTCCAACCCCGCCACTCTTGCTTGACGATTTTGACTCCGTCTCTGATCTGATCCAGATCCACCGCTCTTTCACTCGCCGTCGCGTCGCTCGCTTTCCCGAGCTGCATCTGCAGGCGCTCAGCGACCGGGTTTTGGCTCTGGAGTTGGGCTTAGAGCGGTTGGCCAAGGAGGAGAAGAGTGAGAAAAGGTACACGTGGACGGCGGAGATAAAGAACCCCGATGATGACCGGAAGTACAAGTGGACGGCGGAGAAGAAGGGGTCCGCTAGGAGTTACAAGGTGACGGCTGAGATCAAGAAGAAGGGCGGGATCGAGCAGACATATACGGTTAAGATTTCCAGTGGGGTCAATGAACCGGGGGTGGAGAAGATAGAGAAGAAGAAGAAGAAGAGTGAGAAAGTGAAGGGCAAATCCGTTGCTCCCCGCATTGTTGAGATTGAAGAAAGTTCTGAACATGGTGGCATGGTCTTGAGGCAGGTTGGTAAAGTTTGCTCGTTTCTGATGATTTCTTCTTACTTGGCTAATTGAATCTACTGTCTACACAGTCTAAATGCGAGCTTTTATTAGTGAATTGGTTCGTTTTTGTGTAGTAGTTTTGCTTGGTTCCTTCTACTTGTTAATATTGTTTGTAGATTGCAAGACTCTGTTGATTGGTTTTCAGATCAGGGTCATTGTGAAACTGAGATCTGTTTGGTTCTAAGCTGAATATAGAATTGATATTCGTGGTTTCGGAATCTCAATCATTTTGTTGCCTATATACATGTTTCTCTGTACATTATCTAATAAAACCACTCGGGTAATAGATATTTTGTGCTCTGTTCGTTGTTTTGGTCAATCTTAACTGCACCAGGGTGTCCTCTTATGACAAGATATTGGTAATAAACTCGTGTATCTTACCATTTAGGCCCTTAACACATTTCCATGGCCTTTAGTTGATATGCCTAGTGGCCTTATGTACTTTAGAATCATGTGCCTCTAAATGAAATTTGTGAAAAATCCAATTCCAAAAGCTCAAGGGAAATATTTTTTTGTTACCAAAATTTGAAAGATTGCATGATCATGCCATCTCAAAGCTGCATACCTTGTGAGTATGCAGTAGATTAGCCTATATTATTCTTATCTATCCAAGTTAACACACAAAGTGCATACCTTGTGAGTCGCTTATATACTATCCAGATAGGGTACATAATCAATAATTTGATAAACTACTTATCTTTACCGAGATCTCTTCCCTGTAACATTGATATGAGGGTATTTTGTCCCTTGCCTTAACAATTTGAACTCTAAGCGTGATTAAAATTTATTGTTTATAGGCATTGTTAGTTTCATACCAAACCTCTTTCCTAAATCTAAGCATTGCTTGTATTTTGAACATTTGCTTATATCCTGTCAATGAAGGAAGTCCAAAGCTTGTTTAATGGATAGTGTAAACTCTTAGATACTCACATTTGGATGTAATTCACTGCCTGCATTTGTTGAAGAGGAAATTATGCCTCCTTGTTCTTACATTCTGAACTAATTTGGAGCTCCGTTGTTCTGTGCATTAATTATATGGAAGGATCTCTGAATATCAGTAGGACTGATGTATTTCTATGAAATTTCTAACTATTTCTTTCAATGTGAGAAGTTCATCAGTTTTCTCTTGTAGTGTACAGATAAAGTTATCTTCATCAACTGAAAACTGATCTATATAACTTTCTCATATCTCACCATGTCAGGCCTTTGCCAAGAGAGTGGATAAGGGAAAGGGTAAGAGGAAGGAGTTGTCTCCCCAAGATGCAGCAACTCTTATTCAGAAGAGTTTCCGTGCATATCTCATCCAAAGGTCACAGACTCTGCGTGCACTTCGGGAGCTGGCCATTGCCAAGACAAAGTTAAAGGAAATTAGGGCATTGTTTAACAACTTCTCTTACCGACGTCGCCTTGTCCGCAATGCAGAAGAACTTCAGAGGTTTTCTGAGAAGATCATTGTTTTGCTTCTCACAGTTGACGCGATAGAGGTATCTTAGAGTTCCTAGTTTTGCTCTATTTTCTAGGGGGAAATGCTAAAATACCACTTTTATTTAGTAAAATAAAATACTAGCCACTTGGATAAAAAAGATAAAAACTAGCCACTTTTTGTCCGAAGTACATTATTACTCTTAATGAAAATTCAACTAAAATTTTTTACTGTATTTTCATCTTTTTTACAAGAAAACGTAATTTGCTTTTTTTTCTTATTCATGAACTCATAAATTCATTATTTCAAACTTTAATGTAAGTGAATTTACAAATTGTATTTGAGAAATCGTGATTTCAGATATTTTTATGAGTAAATTCATGAATTCAATTCGTGAATTTAGACATTTTGTGTGAGTAAATTCACGAATTGGATTCGTGAATCTTTTGTGAACTGTCTTATTTTATTGGGCAATTCACGACCTCAAATTAGTATCTTTTTTGTCCAAGTGACTTATTTATCTTTACGTCATGGTAACTATTTTGCTCATTTCCCTTCTAATTTGTATTATTTATGGTTCCACTTATCTATCATATTGTTAGATGGCTGTTGTGAATATAATATTTCTACTTGCCTGTCAATTACTGATGTACTGGTAGTCTGTTACCTAGTATGAGCATGAACAGCCCTCAACTAATTAGATACTAACCTTTTTATTAAATTTTCTTCCAAATATCTTTCGTTAACCCAACCCTAGTTTTTCCGTGTTGAGATTTCAATTATATTACTCGCTTCTATGACTCTCTACATTCTACATTATCTTCCGAGCACATAATCGGCTTTGTTTAGGAAGCTTCTCTATGTTGATGATGGGTGTTTCCTATTGTGCCCCATGTCCAGCAGTAATCCCATTATTTCTATGTTCAATGCTTTCTGCCAATTAGGGTGGTGATCTGATGGTTCGAGCTGCCAAAAAGTCGATTGTGGATGAGCTGGAAGCAATGCTTGATGTGGTGGACCCTCAACCTCCTGGTAAATCTTCATCTATGAAGAGGAGGACATTCGATATGCCTGATGGTGTGATCAACAAGGAGCTTGCTGCAGGTGTGGCACAGGTTGTTCGAATGCTGGATGACGAGGTGGCTAATTCTGAAGCTTTTGAGGCAAGCTTGTAAGTTGTTACTCCACTTTGATGCGTTGAGGGTACTTTTAAGGGTGATTGTACGCTAGTTTTATCCAGACTGACTAGTTTGAAGTTCTTGGTAGGCCTTCTATTTCTCTTTATGCAGACTAAGGAATTTTCTCGACTGTCATTGTACTAGGTAGGGCCTATGATTGTATGTTTTGAATTTCAGTGATGTTGTTTATTTGCGTTTGGATTCCAAATTTAATCTTCATTCTTAGGTTGTGTGCTCTTTAATGAGAAAGAAATTGGATATTTATCTTTTAAATCTTCCTTATTTTTCACACATTTTCTTAGCGTTGATCTTTTCCCCCCTTTATTTAGAGAGAAAATATTATCTCACCAATATGGCGTTGTAAATATTTTCTTCAATTTAAGGAGTATCATTCTTCATCCTTGATAAAAGGCGATAAAAGGTGACGAAAAGAGTGGGGATTTAAAGAGCAACTTTGTGTTTTCTCTCTCTTTTTTTTTTTCTTTCTTTTTTTTTTTTTTTTTTTTTGCATTAAAGAAATGCAACCTTAGTTTTAAAATTCAAATTTGTGGCGGAATTCGATTAGAGCGAAGGTGATTTATGTTAGGTAAAGACGAATAATTGAAGAAGGTCAGGTTGATAGAAATGGATATACTATGAAATGGAAATAAGACTTCTCCAGGCCCGGCCCTGAGAGTGGGCCAACCTGGGCGACAGCCCAGGGCCCATTATTGTTTGGGGCCCCAAATTTCGGATACCTGCATATTTATTTTTGGTTATGAAAATTCATAAATAGATTGTTGGCTTAACCGGTTAATTAATCCTTGCATTAAACTTGTGGTGACTTGTATTCAAATCCCTTTGGATACAACTTGTGTTCAAATTCCTTTGAATACATTAATTTTAGCTTAACTGGTTAATCCTTGTATTAATCTTGTAGATGACTTGTGTTCAAATCCCTTTTGGCTAGATTAGCCGGTTAATCTTTGTATTAAACTTGTAGATGACTTGTGTTCAAAGCAAAAAAACGGTTTATCCTTGTATTAAACTTGTAGACGACTTTTGTTTAAATCCCTTTTGGCTTAACCGGTATCCTTGTATTAAACTTGTATATGACTTGTATTCAAATCCCTTTTGGCTTAACAGGTTAATCATTGTATTAAACTCGTAAATGATTTTTGTTCAAATCCCTTTGAATACATTAATTTTGGTTTAACCGGTTAATCCTTGTATCAAAATGTGTAGATGACTTGTGTTCAAATCTTCTTTGTCTTAACCGGTTAATCATTGTATTAAAATTGTAGATGACTTGTGTTCAAATTCCTTTGGCTTAACCTGTTAATCTTAACCGGTTAACCCTTGTATTAAACTTGTAGATGACTTGTGTCTAAAGCCTAAAAATCGGTTAATCCTTGTATTAAACTTGTAGATGACTTGTGTTCAAATCCGTTTCGGCTTAACCTATTAATCCTTTAGATGACTTGTGTTCAAATCTATTTGGATACATTAATTTTGTGATTGTTTTCATATAATTTCTTAGTGATCATGGGCCCCATTAATTTTTTTCCTTATAATTTTTTTAAAAAAACCTCGGTATAAGGCCCAATTTACCATTTCGCCCCGGGCCTATCTTTTGTCAGGACCGGCCCTGGACTTCTCAAATGTGGCTGTGCTAGCCTTACAAATAGCTTAGGAAACTTGAGCCCCAATCTTCAACTTAAAGGCTGCACAAATATTTGGATTTGATCTTTATTCTAGCATTAATCAGTCTATATATTATAACAAAATGAATCGGCAGTTTATTTATTTATTTTTTTGGGCACTTTGCCATAAAAAATAGCAGTTTTGAAACCGCAATGTAAGTTATTTTGTATAGACATGCACAAAGACATTTGTTCAAATTTCATGTTTAATTAGTTTCGCACGCTTATAAACTAAAACTCTTCCTCAAATATTTCGAGATACGCACTATGAATATATATGTTGATACTTCTCCCTTTTTTTCATATTGTAGAAAGAAAATGTATGTGGAATTTTTACAAATTAGTTTCCCCAGTTCTCCATCAAAAATTTAATTTTATCAAAAGCGTAAAATGGAATCATAATTCATAACCCACTAATCTTAATTGTGGAAATTTGTACTCGCTTTTAATCTCACACTTTTGCTAGTTTAATAAGTTGATTAACGACAATTAGTTAAAGGGAAAAACTCGTAATGAAATATAATTGAGACACTAAATTCGATTTAAGTAGATTTAATTCCGAAAGGTATAGCGAACTAAGTCGAAATCTATTGCGAGTTTATTTGGGTAATTATCAAGAGGTTGATACCTCGTTTCTGGCCATTTAAGAGTGCGACTGATGAAGTACACAGGAGTTGGCGACGTCCATCCTCTCGTACTAATACTGAACCTATGGTTTCATCTAAAGTCGCAAGGTATAGTGAAAGAACCTTCCCTTCTTTCGGGATGGATAAGGTGGTAATCGCACTATTTTCACCACACAAAAATAGGTATAGTATAAAATGAGTACGAGTATCGTATCCACATGGATTGATATAACGAGACCACATGAGTTACCTCTACTCTAGACTTAGACAAATGTTTAGGCAATAAAAAGAGAGTTTGTGGTTTTCAATAAAAACTAGACAAATAATTAAAATAAAGAAAAACAATCAATCAAGAACAAATTACGAAAAATAAATCTAAAATAATAACAAGACTCAAATAATGACAAAGAAGTTGATTTCAGAGAAGTATAATCTAATTAAATCTACGTAAGAACAACTAACACAATTAACCAATTTAATCCAACTTAGATGCGACACACGAATATAATCAAAGAATCCTGCTAAGGCAATTTATGATAATCACCTAATCTAATCTTAATCTCCGCTAGGTCTCATAAGAATTAAACCAAGTGTAACAAAGGATCAAGTATCAAAAATATAATAATAATAAATAAAAAAAAAGGTTCAACTACGACACCTATATCAATTATATGCAAAACCTATGATGATCTAAATTCTGCTAAGACAAATAAATCAATCATAGTATGTTTTATGCAATCTATTATGCAACTATCCGGCTACGGCATGAATTACATAATTAAGCATACATAATTAGTGGTCAATTAATCATGCATGAGAATAAGCACCATGAAACAGACACCTAAGTTGGAATGCTAATTGAAATTAAAAGAACATACATAAATTCAATTAAACATACATAACCTCAAAATCAACTAAATGAAATTAGTTGGACATAATTAAAGTAGACATAAACATAAATCATTTAAAGAACATAATTAAAAGAATAAAAGTAAGAAAAAATTTGAATTGAATCTTGAACAAAAGGTAGAAACTTGAATCTTTAATATCTTCAAAAACTCCAAAGTCGATTAACAAAGTAAAACTCAAATTCGAAAATAAAAGCCTAAAGTGTAAGATATGGTTCACAATGCTAAACCTAGAGTATTTATATGGTAGAAATTTACAAAGTAATTATAAGTGTACAAGTAAAAAACTAAAAGTAAAAAAGCCCATAAATTGAGGAAACCCGCCTAAGTGGCTCGACCAGGGCTGACTCGGCCAATGACTCGACCAAATCAGTCGAGTCGCCGGGCGAGTCCGTTGTAAAATTGGCTCGATCGAGTCATATCCATCAGTGGGTTGACTCGACCATTGACTCGGTCGAGTCACCTCCTTCGAACTTCAATCTTCGATTTTCGACTCTTCGTCACGTGGCTTTCTCGATCCTCGTCTCGTCTTGGGTTTTCTTCTATCAAAAATACCTGAAACATAACTATATACCCAAAACGTAATCTAGCACGATAAATCATAAAACATACAAATCACGAGCTAAATCACCTAAATAAGATATCAAAATAACTCCTAAACACGTATAAAAACATGTAAATTTCTAACACATCAAGTGGGAAGTTTGTCTAGGTAGTTTTTGAGATCTTCAAATGCTGACTCATGCTCATCCCCCCAATTGAACTCCGGAGCCTTCTAAGAATTTGGAAAAGGGCGGAGTTGCCTCTATGTGGCTTTCGAAAGAAAACGGCTCACTGCTGCTAGGCAGCCTGTCAATATAAGCACGTCATGGATGGTCTTCAGCACCGTCATCTCCAAAATGGTTTGAACCTTGGACGGGTTGACTTTTAATCCTTCTTGAGAAACCCAACCCAAAAAAAAATCCCGGATCGAACCCCAAACGTACATATTTTGGGGTTTTAGTTTTAGGTTTACTTTACGAAGGAGGCCGAGGACGATTCGGAGGTTGGCAACACATGTAGCTCTCTCCTTGATTTTGATGACGATGTCGTCTACATATACCTCCACAATTTGACAGATATATGGTTGAAATATCTTGTCGACCATTCTTTGATAAGTGGCTTTGACATTCATGAGTCCCAAGGGCATTTTCTTATATGCAATGATGCCGAAGTCCGTGATGAAGGTTGTTTTGGATGCGTCCTCATCACTCATTAATACTTGATGATATCACTTGTATAGATCCAAGAAGCTGAAGACTTCATAGCCGACCAGAGCATCGACTTTTTGTCAATATTATGAAGGAGGTAGAAATCTTCCGGGCTATGTTTATTTAGATCGATGTAATCGATGCACATTCGCCACCCCCTCCTCCTTTCTTGACCATCACCGGGTTGGATCTCCACTTCGGATACTTGACTTAGAATAGTATGCTTGCTTTCAAGTTTTGGTGCACTTCGCCATGTGTGTGCTGATTTTGTTCCGCCGTGAAGATTCATTGTTTTTGCCTGACTAGTTTGACATTCGAGTCAATATTGAGCCAGTGAGTAATAATACTTGGTGAGACCTTGGTCATGTCAAGGGGTGACCAAGCAAAAATGTTTCTGTAGTCCCCTAGGAGTTGGATGATCTGCTCTCTCAGTTTGGGTACTTCGGCAAAACCAACTTTGACGACCTTAAGAAGGTCGTCTTTGTATAATACGACCTCCTCGACCGAGCTGTCGAGAGCAGACGACGTCTTTTCTGGTTCCAACTCCTTGGGCTTTGATAATTGCTATGCTTGTGGGTGTTGGGCCAAAGTCCCAACACCCACTTAAGGCGACCTACATGCACTATTTGGCTTGTTTCTGATCTCCTTGGATCACAACTACTCCTCCCTTTGTGGGGATTTTCATTGTTAAGTGGTACGTTGAGCATACATCTCTCACCGCATTTAACCAATCTCGGCCTAAGATGATGTTATATGATAAAATTGTATCACCTTGGTGGAGCTCATCAGTGTTTACCCTACTATGACGGGTAGTCCAATGAATACATGCGGGCATGTCTCTTCTTGTATGAAGCTTCAAAGAGGATGTGGTGCTAGTGTAAGGCGTGCCTCTTCAATCCCTAATTTGTCGAAGCAATCGTTGAAGAGGATACTCGACAACGCACCGCTGTCGACATACACACGACGAACTAGCTTGTTATTAACCACTGCTTGGATTATAATAGCATCCTGGTGAGGTACCACGGCTGGTACTGGGTATTTATCTGAAAAAGATAATGACCTCGTCCTTTTTAAACCTCTTGTTTGCAGGTTCACTTATTTGGGGACTTTGGGCCTCGACTTTTAGGGAAGATTTTGTGGCGCCGTGAGGGAGCCCCATGATAACGGATATGATTCCATTGAATTGAGGTTTGTCATCTTCTTTGTCGGCGTCATGCCTCGCTTTCTTGTCGACGTAAGGGCCACAATTTCCTATCTCCTTGTCTTGCTTCCTCTTACGCTGACTTCGGTATGAGACCTCATACTAGCCAGTTCGCCGGCCATGATCTTGGTACTTTTTAAGAACCCTGTCTCATACCAACTTTTCAATATCCGCTATGAGATTCTTGCACTCCTCTGTGTCATGCCCATGATTCTCATGGAAAGAGCAGTACTTGCTTTTAGATCGGCGCTTCGAACCTCCTGCCATAGGGCGAGTGTTGGTCCCGGTTTGTTATAGGAAAAATACGTAGAGGGGGAGGGGGGGGGGGGGGGGGGGTGAATACGTATTTTGAAGTTTTTCAACTTCAAATTCCTTAACTCAGAGTATGAAGTAAAGTGCTCGTAAGGAGTACTAAGACCTAGCCGAGAGCTAGATCTAAAGCAATCACGATTCTCTCGACCTAAGCTTAGAGCTTGATCAAGAGTGAGACTTTACTCTTAGTGCGGAATTCGGTGAGCTAATATCTTTCCTAAGTAATTAAAAGTTCCAAGTTATGTTTGTTTAGATGCACGTGCAATGGATAATCAAACAAGAAATTAAAGAGTTTAGTGTTAGAGAGATACGACACGAGATTTATAGTGGTTCGGAGATAAAGCTCCTACGTCCACTTTGTTGCACTCGGCAACTCGTTCTCTTCACTCAAGAACTTGAAGATTACGGGCTCTTCAAAAGCCTGGTCAAGATCGAGCTTCACTCGCTTGGATCTGACGACAGACGTAGTGATTTCGGGTTCACTACAAAGACCTAACTGGACTAGAAGCTTCACTCACTTCTATCCGACGACAGGGAGATTACGGGCTCTCCTTACAGCCTAGCTTCGATCGAGCTTTACACGAACAATGTAAGTGCAAGCTTGGATCTAGACTCTATGATCGAGGCTTCTACGATCGATGAAAGTAGGGCCTTGGATCGAAACAACCTAACGACGAACACAAAAACCTAACGAACAGAACTTGGGTTAGGGTTTTTGGTTTACGACGAACACACTATGAAGAGCTCTTTACAATAAGTGTAAAGTAGGCTAGAGCTCTTCTTCTAAGCTGGGGTTTAGAATGGGCTTAGAATTCTCTGTGTGAAGGTTGTGAAGACGAGTTCCGATGAGACTGGAACTCGGAGAACACTTGGAAACAAAGACTCGATGAATGCTCTAAGGCTGGGAGTGTTTGTTTGCAGTAGGCGCTCGAATGCTCAAGTAGTGTTCTACTTCTCTTTGTCTTCATCCTTCACTATTTATAGGCGGAGGGTTGGCCGAGATCCGTTGCTTGGTTGGTAGCCTTGTCCCTCCTCCTCTTGACAGTACTTGCACAGGCTGGCTGCTTTTCAGACGCGCAGTTTTGGCTCTTTGCCGGAAATGGCTAAGATCCAAACTTAACAGTAACTGGAGCGAGCCAGTACTGTTGCGGTGCCCTTGTCGGCCTGGCAGTCAACTCCGCTGCTCCTCTCCGCAATCGACACGTGGAGATCTTGCAATTAATGCGACGATCTTCAGTTGACTGGAGTTTGAAATCGGAGCGGGAATTGGGTTGTCGCTTTCTGGTAGGTAGTGGCTCGCTTCGCTTTGAAGTTGTAGCGTCCGCTTTGATCGAGTCGCTTCGGGTCATACTTGAAGCGTCTACTTTGGAAAATAAAATTTCTGAGTATTGCTTAAGTAAATTTTGACTCGCTTTAGCTTTTCACTGTAGCACTCGCTTCGCTTCGCTTTGGTGGACTCGCTTTGATTCCACTGTAGCGCTCGCTTCGCTTCGCTTTGGTGGACTCGCTTTGATTCCACTGTAGCGCTCGCTTCGCTTCGCTATTCTTCGGCACGCTTCACTTTGGCTCGGTAGACTCGCTTCGCTTGGAAAACACACTCAAGCGAGTGGCCTTCACTTGAATTTTCTGCAGTCTACAATCTAAGCAAAATAAAGCCATCCTAACAGAGTAGGCTTAGAAAAATTTCTAATCCTATTATCTACATCAAAATGGGTCGCTTGAGAACAGAACACTTGGGGGTTTTGGGATCAAATCAAAACAAATATTTGACTCACTTCGAAGTGTCCCATATGAGTTCCCCCTTAACATTTTGTTCTTAACAATTCCCAATAATTTCCCCCTTTTTGATGATGCCAAAACCCAAAACAAACTTTTAGACTAAGAGATTTAGCCTACCTAACCGTGGAAGGAACTTCAAGCGACTGCTTCCTTTGTATGTTCGTTTGAAAATTTTCTTTTAAGTTCCTTTCCCCTTTTTTTTTCCGGTTAAGTTATTTGAGTTTTGTAGCATAAGGATAAATCATTCACAAAGCTAGTAAATGACACAAGAGAGACAGAAAATAAAATGAGATAGATGAACAATCAGTTCACAAAATATGAAGCTTGAAATTCAAGGATTTCCTCAGCTTCATCCTTCTCTTCCTTCTCTTTCTCTGTTACCTCCTCTTCCTTCTCCTTCTCCTCTGTCTCCACCTCCTTCTCTATCATCTCCTCTGGAACAACATATGCATTGAGAACTTTTACTTCCAACGTTCCGACGTTGTATATGCTTGGTCTTCTCCAAGTTTGCTCCAGCTTGAAAGCTTCATCAATCTCTGCATCTATAATTCTTCGATCTGGAACGCTTGTGCCGGGCAGGAAGGGCATTGGGAAGTCCTTCGAAGCAGGCACTTTGATGATCAGAGGCATAGGCTTAGCAAGCTCTGCAAGAGTGAAGACCTTCCGCCTAAATTTCTCGTCGTAGGCACTCAGGAAGTTGTTGAGCGCATTGATCCTTGAGCATTCATTCTGAAGTGGCACTACTTCCCAGTAGTAGTACGCTTTGATGAATTTCTCCTTGTAATACAACCATCGCTCAAGTAGATCATCGGGGATGAACTGCTCGATTTCTCGGGCATCAGGATGTTCATTCCTTCGCACAATCAACTCCTCTTCTGATCGGCTTGACATCTCAGTCATGATGGCGTTGAACTTCGCACTTAGCTTAGTGTTCCATTTCGGGAGCATCTCAATCAGTCGCCTGCGGATGTATTGTGCTCTTCTCTGCGCGGGTAGCGACCGGAATCAATCATCTCCTTTGTGGTCACGTAGCAAGCGTCCATCCAAGCTTGAGACACGCATGCTTCCGACTCCTCAGGCATAAATGGGATGAAGGCGCTTCAAGTAAGAGCTGACTGGATGAGTCTCACTTCATTGAAGTGTTTCTCGATCCGACTCTCGATGATCTCAAGACGCCTTGCCTTGATCTTCCTCTCCTTTTCTTCTTCCTCCTTTATCTTTTCTCCTTGCTTCCTTCTCCTCTCCAACTGACCAGCTAGTGAAGCGACCGTCTGTTTGATCTTTCGGTGCTTGGCCTCGGGATCATCTTCTCTAGCTTCGGGTGTGGTACGGTTCAATGTCTGTTTAGGTGCTGGTGGTGGAGGCATGTCCTTCTTCTTCTCTGCTTCACTTGGAGGGATAACTGCTGAGGCACTTCGTGGGATGATAGCTTGGCTGGATGAAGTGGCTCCAGTAGTTGATGAAGTGGCTCCTGCAGTATCTGAAATTAGTGCAAGGGTTGAAGCGACCAGAGGTGAAGCGGGCGCTTGGAAAGCGATAAGAGCCTCCAGTGCTTTCAAATCATATTGCATCTCCGTTTCGCAGGCTAGGGCCTCGTCTGCACGGATTTGCTCCTCCCTTTGCTCCTTGGTTAACACAGTAACCGGAGGATGAGCAGCAATGGAAGAGCCAAGCAGCCTTCCTTCGATCGGCCTGCGGGGCTCTTCGGTGAGTTTCTCTTTGCCCAATTTCCTCGCACGCTCGGCGCGAGCTTCATCATCCAATTCCTCCTCTTCAGCACCTCCAACTCCACTGCTTCCTCCTTCCAACATTCTCTCCACTCCAACACCACTACTTCCTACTCCTCCATCTCCACCTTCCTTCACTAGACCTTCCCCCTTTTTGGCATCATCACTGCCGGGGGTTGGGGTGATCATCTTTCCAGTAACAGTTTGGTGAAGGTTGTTGACTGCATTGAACACAGCATGCAGCATCCGCTCGGTCTTTCCTGCAAACGTATGCTCCTGGGAGAGCACTAGTTCGGCAGTTTTATGCTTATCTCCTCGAGCAGATACCCACACTGTTTCTCCCTTTCCTTGACAGAGGCCATCAGCCTCTCAAGCAACTCAACGTTTCTGAAGCGAGCGGCCAGCTCCGCTTCGATTTCTGCATGGATCTCCTTGCGCTCCTCTTGCATTTGGAGATTGAAGAAATCCTGAGACTCTTTGAGTTCGGCAGAAGCAGTGGCGATAGCACTCTCTTGGCTATTAAGAGTTACTCGAAGTTGAGCAGCTTCGACAATTTTGAGTGCCAACTCACTGGCCTTCTTCTGTGCTTGATTGATTTGGTCATCCAGTTCTGTTTTCTTTAGATTGACTGAGTCAATCTCTTTGGCTTGAGCAACTATCTGAATTGCAGCTCGAGCCATATGACAGTTCATCTTAATTACTTCTCCAACCTTATCCTCCGCCACTCTCTTCAACTTTTCAATATGTCCAGAGATCTTCTTTATCTCTTCTTTGTGATTTGCCACAAGTGTGGTCTTCTCCTTCTCCACAGCTACCAGCTTGGTGGTCATGTCCTTTAGCCTGTTCCTCTCAGCCTCAAGCGACTGCTTGAGTTCAGAGATGGTTTTCTCCTGGTCTCCGACCAGCTTCGCCTTTTCCTCCAGCACCCTCTCCTTCTCCTCCACTAACTTCGCCTTCTCCTCAACCTTTCCCTCCAATTCTCCCTTCTTTCTGTCAAAATCTTCTCTAAGATTCTTGACCTCCTCAATCTTCTTCTCCATCTCTACATCCGTCCTGGTGATCTCACTCTGCAGACTTGAGATCTCCGCATCCTTCACCTCTACCTCCTCCGCATGCTCTCTCATCAGCCTCCGCTCGTGAATGGTCGGCACATGCTCGGGGACTGAAGCGTCTGGATAGGCTCGTTTCACCTTTGCGTCTAGCTTGTCCCATAAGC
Organism: Thymus mandschuricus; assembly: GCA_029379335.1. Classification (NCBI taxonomy): domain Eukaryota; kingdom Viridiplantae; phylum Streptophyta; class Magnoliopsida; order Lamiales; family Lamiaceae; genus Thymus; species Thymus mandschuricus. The sequence goes on along the minus strand of CM057076.1, from coordinate 19,744,953 downwards.
TGGTTCCATCGAGAAATGCGTGAAATCCATTCTCGCCGATGAAATCTAGCAGCTTTCCCTCCATCTGAATGAGCTCTTCCTCTGTGAAGGCTTTCAAGAGTCTGAAGACCTTGTAGTACTCAGTGCCTCGGTAGGTGATATAGGTGAGAAAGTCGACGATCTTGGTGAAGAACTCGTCAGACATAGGCACGGAGGAGTAGCGGGTCCTGATTGTCTCTGCAGCTTGCTCTCTACTCTAGCATATCTTTCGAGAGCTTCCACCTCTGCAGGAATCTTGGAGATTTGAAATTGAGGGATGATAGTGCCGGTTGTTTGGGCGGTATCGGCTGTAGCTGCCGATGAGGAAGGGGATTGGGATGATGATGAGGGTTGGGAGGTTTCTGAGATTTGGATGGGTTCTGTGGCTGGCTGTTGGGTTTGGATAGGCTGGAACAGGGTGAATGCAGCAGTAGGGTCGGTGCTGAGAAGAGGCATTTTGGGTAGTTGAAATGAAGAACTTGATTCTTCTTCGTGTGGAGAGAGGGGGGATTTCTGGGTATGTGGTTGGGCTGATGATGAGGCTTGGGGTTCTGGTGGTTGAGTATGGGTTTGGATTGGGGGTGTCTGTGTTTGGGGTGGGGGAGTTTGGATTTTGATGGGTGAGGGCTGGGGTTGTGTGACTTCGGCCTCCTCAAGCGGCTGCTCCTCAGCCTCGCTTGACTTGACCAGCGAAGTGACTCGCTTCATTTTCTTCTTCTTCCCTCGCTTCGGCGCAGCTCGCTTCCCGGGTGAAGCGGCTCGCTTTGATTGACTCGCTTCAGCTTGCCTTTCGGCAACTGGTACTGCTGCGGGCACTTCAACAACAAGAAGTCCCAAATCGATTGGTATTTTGTTTGTCCTCCACAAGTCATGGAACACGGTGTTCTTCTTGTATTCAGCAATGTCTGATTCTTGCCACACTTTGTTAGGATACCGTTCCTCCAGTGCGACGGAGAGTCTGGAGAAAAATTTCAGCTTCCCCTTGCGGAGAATCTGATCGGTGCTTCCCTTCACGAACTTGAAATCTTCGGCAGCTTCGTGAATTTGGTTGAGAAACCAACCATGCCAGTTAATTTTGGTTCCGGTGAGGCTGTCGATGATGACGGTGGTGGCGAAGAGCTTTGTCTCTGAAAGCTGGCCCAAAGTCCCAACGTAGCATGCGACGCACTTGGAGAAGAGCTCGCAGACGTGGTTGAAGGGAGCCTCCAGATCTGATCGGATACTGGCTTCCTTGTAGTTGGTGTTGGTCCCGGTTTGTTAATAGGGAAATACGTAGAGGGGGGGGGGGGGGTGAATACGTATTTCAAGTTTATCAACTTTTTCCCTTTAACTCAGAGTGACAAGTAAAGAGCTCGCTTGAGACTTAAGACCTAGCTGAAGCTAGATCTACAGTACGTAGCTTGCCTGCTTGACCGAAGTAAGGACTTGATCAAGAGGGAGTCTTTACTCGTGTATGCGGAAATTCGGTGAGCTAAAATCTTTCCTAAGTAATTAAAAATCCAAGTTATGTTTGTTTAAATGCACGTGCAATGGATAATAAAATACAGTAAAGAGATTAGGGTTAAAGAGATATGACACAGAGATTTATAGTGGTTCGGAGATAAAGCTCCTACGTCCACTTGTTGCACGACGGCAACTGTTCTCTTCACTCAAGAACTTGAAGGTTACGGGTCCTTCAAAAACCTGGTCGAGATCGGGCTTCACTCGCCTGGATCAACCGACTGACTTAGTGATTACGGGTTCACTACACAAACCTAACGAAGACTGGAAGCTTCACTCACTTCAGTCAAACACAGACAGGGAGATTGCGGGCACTCCTTACAGCCTAGTTTCGATCGAGCTTCACACAAACGATGTAGGTGCAAGCTTGGATCTAAACTCTTTGATCGAGGCTTCTTCAATCGATGAAAGAAGAGCCTTGGATCTGGACAACCTAACGACAACACTCAAAAACCTAACAGACAGAGTTTTAGGGTTTTTGGTTGACGGACACACTATGAAGAGCTCTTTACAGTAGATGCAAAGTAGGCTAGAGCTCTCCTTCTAAGCTTGGATATTTGAAGTGGGCTTAGACTCTAAGTGTGAAGGTTGTGAAGATGAGTTCCGATGAACTGGAAACTCGGAGAACACTTGGAAACAAAGACTCGAAGATTTGCTCAAAGGCTTGGGAGTGTTTGTTTGCTGTATGCGCTTGAATGCTCAAGTAGTGTTCTACTTCTCTTCGTCTTCATCCTTCACTATTTATAGGCGGAGAGATTGGCGAGATCCGTTGCTTGGTTGGTGGCCTAGTCCCTCCTCCTCTCGACAGTACTTTGCGCAGGCAGTTGCTTTTGCAGGTGCGCAGTTTGTCTCTTTGCCGAAAATGGCCAAGTTACAAGACTAACAGTAACTGGAGCGAGCTAGTACTGTAGCGGCGCCCCGTCGGCCTGGCGGTCAACTCCTTTGCTCCATTCAGCTTTTGACACGTGAAGATCTTGTAATTAATGCGACGATCTCTTTGTTGACTGGAGTTCAAAATATGGGCGGGAGTTGTGCTGTCGCTTTCTGGTAGGTAGTGGCTCGCTTCGCTTTGAAGTTGTAGCGTCCGCTTGTAGTTGAGTCACTTCGTAGTCATTCTGTAGTGAGTCGCTTTGGGAAATAAAGTTCCCTAGTGACTGCTTTGGAAATTGCTGACTAGAGTTGACTAGCTTTTGACTTTATACTGTAGCGCTTGCTTCGCTTCACTTTGGCTTCGAACTGTAGTGATTGCTTCGCTTCGCTTCGCTTTGGCAGACTCACTTCGAATCAACTGTAGCGATCGCTTCGCTACACTGTTCTTCGGCACGCTTCACTTCAGTTTGCTAGACTTGCTTCGCCTTGAAAAACACACTCAAGCGAGTGGCTTTCACTTGAAATTTTGAAGCCTATAATCTAAGCAAAATAAAGAGCCATCCTAACAGAGTAGGCTTAGAAAAATTCTAACCTATTGACTACACCAAAAATGGGTCGCTTGGGAACAGAACACTTGGGGTTTTGGGATCAAATCAAAACAATAAAATTATCCCTTATAGGTTCCCCCTTAACATGTTGTTCTTAACAATTCCCAACAATTTCCCCCTTTTTGATGATGCCAAAACCCAAAGACTTAAGATTATCGAAATCAAGTCTATCTAACTGTGGAAAGAACTTCAAGCGCCTGCTTCCTTTGCAGCTTCGTATGAATTATTTTTAAGTTTCTTTCCCCTTTTTTTCTTCGGTTAGATTTTGTTTAAGTTTGTAGCAAAAAGTAAAGTCATTCACAAAGCAAGTAAATGACGCATTTTGACAGAAATTGAAATTGGATAAATGAACAAGCAGTTCACAAAAATATTAAGGAGCTTGAAACTCAACGGTTTCCTGCAGCCCCTTCCCTGCCGTCCTCCTTCTTCTTCTCTTCTTCCTGTTCCTCCAAATCTTTAGCAATCATCTCTTCAGGAATAGTGTATGCACTGAAGACCTTCGCTTCTAATGAGCCAATAGTGTGGATACTTGGCCTCCTCCAAGACCCCTCAAGTTGGAAGGCTTCATCCACTTCAGCATCGATGATGCTACGATCTGGGACGCATGTACCGGGTAGGAAGGGCATGGGGAATTCCTTCTTAGCTGGTACCTTGATGATTAGAGGCATGGGCTCTGCAAGTTGTGCAAGTGAGAAAACCTTCCGCCTGAACTTCTCATCATAGGCGCTTAGAAAATTGTTGAGAGCGCTGATCCTTGAGCATTCAGTCTGCAGTGGCACTACCTCCCAATAGTAGTATGCTTTGATAAACTTTTCCTTGTAGTGTAGCCACTGCTCAAGTAACTCGTCAGGAATGAACTGCTCAATCTTACGAGCATCAGGGTGTTCATTTCTGCGCACAGTCAACTCCTCTTCCGACCGGCTGGCCATCTGTGCCATGACTGCATTGAATTTCTTTCCTGACTCGCCACTCCAGATAGGAAGCTTCTCATTGAGTCGCTTGCGAATGTAGTTCTGTTCCTCCTTGAGGCGGTAGCGGCCAGATTCAATCATCTCTTTCGTAGTCGCATGGCATGTGTCAATCATGGCCTGAGCTAGGCACGCTTCGGACTCCTCCGGCATGAACGGAACAAAGGCACTACGAACTAGAGCGGACTGGATGAGTCTCACTTCATTGAAGTGTTCCTCGATCCGGCCGTCTATCACTTGGAGTCGTTTTGCCTTTATTCTCCTCTCCTTCTCAGCTTCATCCTTCCCTACTTCTCCTCTCTTTCTTCTCCTTTCCTCCTTCTCTGCTCTTGTAGCGACTGCTTCCTTGACCTTTTGGCGCTTAGCCTCGGGGTCATCTCTCTTCAAATCTGGGGCAGCTCGCTTCAATGTTTGCTTCGGTGGTGGGGGAGGCGGAATGTCCTTCTTCGTGATCGCACTCGAAGGAACAACTGCAGACGAAGTGACTCCTGCAGTTGTTGAAGTGAGTGCGGCAGCTGTAGCGGGCGCGGTAGCTGAAGCGGCGCTTTGGAGCCTGAAGCACCTGCACCTGCAACAATTAGCTTTTTCAACTCAAATTGGCGCTCAATTTCCCGAGCCATGGCCTCGTCCACCTCCATTTGCTTCCGCCTCTCCTCCTTGGTAAGCACTGTGACTGGAGGATGCCGAGCAATGGAAGAGGCAAGCACTTTTTCTTCAAGTGGCTTGCGGGGCTCTTCAGGCTTCTTCATTAGCTCCTCCTCGGTGAGCTTCACTTTTCCCTTCTTTGCCCTTAGAGCCCTAGCTTCATCGTCTAACCCTTCCTCCTCATCACCGACACCACTACCTCCTTCGATCATCCTTTCTACTCCAACAATTTTACTTACTCCACCTTGTAGCTCCAAGAGATTGACATTTTTCAGTACATTCCCTTCCCCCTTTTAGGCATCATCACTGCCAGGGGTTGGGACGATTGTCTTTCCATCAAGAGATTTGCGAAGCTCCTCCACTTTGTTAAACATTGCATGGAGCATCTTTTCAGCACGTGTCGCGAAGACTTGCTCTTCCGACAATACAATTTCAGCTGTTTTGATGGAGATTTCTTCCAGCAAGTATTCGCATTGCTTCTCTCTCTCTCTGACTGAGGCCATCAGCTTCTCAAGTGACTCAACGTTCCTGAAGCGAGCGGCCAGCTCCGCTTCAATCTCTGCGCGGATGTCTTTGCGCTCTTCCTCGATCGAGAGATTGAGGAATTCTTGAGAAGCTTCAAGTTCGGCTTTTGCTGTAGCCAGAGCACTTTCTTGCCTGTTGAGAGTTGTGTGGAGCTGGGCAGCTTCGATGATCTTCTCTGCTAGCTTGCTGGCATTTTTCTGTGCTTGATCAATCTGCTCATCTAGTTCTGCTTTCTTCAGATTGACTGAGTCAATCTCTTCGGCTTGAGTAGCTATTTGAATTGCAGCACGGGTCAGTCGGCAATTCATCATCACCATTTCTCCATCCTTATCCTCCACTGCTCTAATCATCTTCTCAGCATATTTAGAGACTTTTTCCATCTCTTCCTTGTGACTTGTGATTAGAGCAGTCTTCTCCTTCTCCAAATTCACCATTCTGCTGTTCAAGTCTTTCAGCCTGCTTCTTTCAGCATCAAACAGCTGTTTGAGTTCAGCAATGGTCTTCTTTTGGTCTCCGACCAGCTTCACTTGCGCCTCCAGCGCCTTCTCCTTCTCTTCCATCAACCTCTCCTTTTCCTCCACCTTTGCCTCCAGTTCCCCCTTTTTCTTGTCAAAGTCTTCACGAAGACTCTTGACCTCCTCTATCCTCTTCTCCAACTCCATCTTCTTTCTGGTGATCTCGCTTTGCAGACTCGAGATCACCGCCTCCTTAACCTCCACCTCCTCCGCGTGCTCCCTCATCAATTTTCTCTCGTGGATGGTTGGGGTGCGCTCAGGGACTATAGCGTCCGGATAGGCACGCTTCACTTTAGCGTCCAGCTTATCCCAGAAGCTGGTTCCGGTGAGAAATGCATGGAAGCCATTCTCACCGATGAAGTCCAGGAGCTTCCCTTCCATTTGGATAAGATCGTCCTTTGAGAAGGCATCCAGGAGTTTAAAAACTTTGTAATACTCCGTGCCGCGGTAGGTGACGTACTCAAGAAATCGACAACCTTGGTGAAGAAGTCGTCTGACATAGGCACCGAGGGATAGCGGGTTCTGATGGTTTCAGCTGCCTACTCTCTATCTCTCTTGTATCTTTTGAGAGCATCAACTTGGGTAGGGGTTTTGGAGATTTGGAATTGAGGAATAATGGATGTATGGGCAGTATCGGCTGTTGCTGCCGATGTCGAAGGGGATTGGGATGGTGTGACTTCAGGATTTTCAGGGATCAAAGTAGGTTCTGTGGTTGGCTGGATTGGCTGGGATTGAAGAGGTTGAAATGTAGTATAGGCAACAGAAGGATCTGTGCTGAGGAATGGGACAGTAGGGATATGGAAAGAAGATGCAGATTCTTCTTCCTGGGGAGAGAGGGGGGTTGTCAATGTAAGAGGTTGGTGGGTTGATGAGGCTTGTGGTTCTGGGATTTGGGTAATTTGAAGTGGGGGAGTTTGGGCATTGATTGGTGAAGGCTGGGGTTGAGTCACTTCAACGTCCTCAAGCGGCTTCTCCACCGCCTCGCTTTCTTGGACGAGAGAAACGACTCGCTTCATCTTTTTCTTGCCTCGCTTGGGCGCGGCTCGCTTCCCGGGTGAAGCGACCTGCCTAGCTTGGCTCACTTCAGCTTGCCTTTCGGCAACTGGTCTTGCTACGGGCACTTCAATCTCAAGAAGTCCCAAGTCTATCAGCGTCTTGGTTTTCCTCCACTTGTCATAGAAGATGGATTGTTTGTTGTACACAGCAACGTCGGAATCCGGCCACACTTTGCCCGGAAACTTCTCTTCCAAGACAACAGATAGTCTTGAGAAGAACTTCAGCTTCCCCTTGCGGAGAATCTGATCGGTGCTCCCTGGCACAAATGCAAAATCCTTGGCAGCTTCATGGATTTGGTTGAGAAACCAACCATGCCAATTGAAATTTGTTCCAGTGAGGCTGTCGACGATAACTGCGGTGGCAATCAGCTTCGTCTCCGAGAGAGTGTCTAGGGTTCCAATGTAGCATGCGAAGCTCTTCGAGAAGAGCTCGCAGATATGGTTGAAGGGGTCCTTCAGGCTTGAACGGATACTGGCCTCCTTAAAATTTGGATTTGCTCCATCGGCTGCAAATCGGCCATATTGGACTCCGGCCGAAAGGCCCAATTCCAATAGAGTGTCTCGTCCCTCTCTCGGCAAGTTGAACACACCGACGAGTTCGCTCATATCCACCTCCACCGGCTTTCTCGTCTGTGGATCTGTGAACGAAGATGTATTTTGCTCCTTTTTCAAGTTTAACAGGAGCTCACCCACCGCCTTGGCTAGAATTTTTGATGGCACTGCAGTTACGAACTTCCATAGACCGGCCGTGGTCACGGCTCTACGGAAGAATCCGTTCGCTTCTACGATGACAGGGTCGAGATGGGGCTCGACATTTATGTGTTTATCGACCTCCGTCAAAAACTCCTCCATCGACTCTGTCTTCTGCTGCTTTCCCATGGTGTAAAAAGAGAGATTTTGAATGGAGTTTTAACGACGAACAATGGTTGAGACTCGTGAGTTGCAGATGTTGCAGATCTAAGCACGAGAATGGCAATTTTTGAGGGCTGTGAAAGGTTCTGCAGTTCAGCGAAGTCCCATATATATAGAATTAGATCTTGGCTGACGTGGCAGGGGTAAGAGGGTAATATCGTCGTAAGTCCTGTAGGTAAGCGGCGGACGTGCGGTGATGGATCTGATGTGTCCGGCGTCATCACAGTACAAGTGAACCGCCACTTGCTCGGCGTCTCCACGTGGCCTGCTGTGATTGGTTTGTCTTATACGGCGCTGATCCAACGGCTGTAGATCAGGGACTGTTAAGATTCGACGGCTGGATCTTCTCCGACTTTTCCCGCTTCTAATTCAAAGTGAGAACCACGCGCCCGATATTTTCGCCGTACGTGAACCTGCATTAAATGCTTGGCAGAAAGTAAAATTTGCACTCGAGTGCAGACAGCTCATACTCGCTTCGTGCCCGCTCGCTTTGAGTTGGACCGCTAGGCCTTGACTCGCTTGAGAGGCACTCGCTTGAGTGACTGTTCCGCACTCGCTTGCGATGGCTAGCTTTGAGTGACGTAGCACTCGCTTGGCCATCTGAAGCGACTGAAATAAGAAATTGAATTTCTTTGCTTAATTTAAAAATGTTTCTGACTTACATACTTCGAGGATAAACAAGAGTGTTTTCCTCTTTGTATTTGTGTCAGATTCATTTCATATTTTCCACATAGTGAGTGAATGTTTCTAGCACGCTTCAGCTCACTTTGTGTACTTTAAAATTGAGACGCTTACCAGTCAATCTCACTTCGTAGGAGATTGATACCACTTATTGAAGACATCATTTGATTTGGACTTCAAGTTGTTGAACCCACTTGTTGATGAATGCATTCGCTTTGAAGCTTGTTGATACCACCTATAGAGAACTTCATCTTCATGGCATTCATCTTCATGGCATTCATCTTCCTCTACGAATTAGAGAGTGTTGGGAATTGTTAAGAACGAATATGTTAAGGGGGAACCTATAAGGGATATCTTAGTGTTTTGATTTGATCCCAAAACCCCAAAGCGTTCTGTTCCCAAGCGACCCATTTTGATGTAGTTGATAAGTTAGAATTTTTCCAAGCCTACTCTGTTAGGATGGCTCTTTAAATTGCTTAGATTTTAGGCTTCAAATTTTCAAGTGAAGGCCACTCGCTTGAGTGTGTTTTTCGAAGCGAAGCAAGTCTAGCAAGCTGAAGTGAAGCGTACCGAAGAACAGTGTAGCGAAGCGATCGCTACAGTAGATTCAAAGTGAGTCTGCCAAAGCGAAGCGAAGCGAGCGCTACAGTTCAAAGCCAAAGCGAAGCGAAGCGAGCGCTACAGTTCAAAGCCAAAGCAAAGCGAAGCGAGCGCTACAGTATAAAGTCAAAGCTAGTCAGTCATCAGTTTCCAAAGCAGTCACTAGGGAACTTTATCTCCCGAAGCGACTCACTACAGAATGACTACGAAGTGACTCAACTAAAGCGGACGCTACAACTTCAAAGCGAAGCGAGCCACTACCTACCAGAAAGCGACAGCGCGACTCCCGCCCATATTTTGAACTCCAGTCAACAGGAGATCGTAACATTAATTACAAGATCTCCACGTGTCGAAAGCGGAGTGGAGCGGAAGAGTTGACTGCCAGGCCGACAAAGGCGCCGCAACAGTACTGGCTCACTCCAGTTACTGTTAGCCTTGTAAGTTAGCCAATTTTGGCAAAATGCCAAAACTGGACATCTGAAAAGGTGCCAGCCTGCGAAAGTACTGTCGAGAGGAGGAGGGAGGGACAAGGCCACCAACCAAGCAACGGATCTCGGCCATCTCTCCGCCTATAAATAGTGAAGGATGAAGACGAAGAGATGCAGAACACTACTTGAGCATTCGAGCGCATACAGCAAACAAACACTCCCAAGCCTTCGAGCAAATCTTCGAGTCTTTGTTTCCAAGTGTTCTCCGAGTTTCCAGTTCATCGGAACTCGTCTTCACAACCTTCACACATATAGTCTACGCACACTTCAAATATCCAAGCTTAGAAGAAGAACTCTAGCCAATCTTTGCATCTACTGTAAAGAGTTCTTCATAGTGTGTTCATCAACCAAAAACCCTAAACCCAGTCAGTTAGGTTTTTGAGTGTTGTCGTTAGGTTGTTCTGATCCAAGGTTCTTCTTTCATCGATTGGAGAAGCCTCGATCATAGAGTTTAGATCCAAGCTTACACTTACATCGTTTGTGTAAAGCTCGATCGAAGCTAGGCTGTAAGGAGAGCCCGTAATCTCCCTGTCTGTACGACTGAAGCGAGTGAAGCTTCCAGTCTAGTTAGGTTTTTGGTGTGAACCCGGAATCACCCAGCGTTTGTCAGATCCAAGCGAGTGAAGCTCGATCTTGACCAGGCTTTTGAAGAGCTCGAAATCTTCAAGTTCTAGAGTGAAAAGAACGGTTGCCGTCGTGCAAAAAAGTGGACGTAGGAGCGTTATCTCCGAACCACTTTAATTCTCTGTGTCGTATCTCTCTAACCCTAAACTCTTATTTATTTGATTATCCATTGCATATTGCATCTAAACAAACCTAATCTGGAAATTTTAAATACTTAGGAAAGATTTTTAGCTCACCAAATTCCGCATATACGAGTAAAGACTCCCTCTTGATCAAGTGCTCACTTCGATCAAGCAGGCTGCTACGTACTGTAGATCTAGCTTCAGCTAGGTCTTAAGTTTCAAGCGAGCTCTTTACTTGTTAATCTGAGTTAAGGGATTTGAAGTTGAAAAACTTCAAAATACGTATTCACCCCCCCCCCCGCCCCTCTACGTATTTTTCCTATTAACAAACCGGGACCAACAGAGAGTCCTCCATCGAAGTGAATGGGGGAGGAAATGAATATAGTACACAAGCTTACTACAACCCAGAGGGGAGCTTCACGTAAGTGTACAAATTCACGACGAATGGGGGATGAGTACAAGTCCTTATCTCAGAGCAGAAATGGACAGGATGACAATGAGAATGCTCTGACAAGACAATCTCGTATTTTACGCAGAAGCATGTCACCAGCCCTGCAACCTTTTGTAGAAAAAGGTAAACCTTCAAGCTTCCTCCTACAAGCTACAGAATGAACTTTGCAATCGACTCGCTTTGACCCAAGTTAGGGCAAATTGAAGCGATGAAAAATTCAACGTGGGGGAGGAATGGATAGACATCCGGCAGCTCAACTCAATGAAGAGTGAGTAAAGAATGGACATTTATCCACGATGAAGGAGATGAGAAGACTTGCTCCTCTTCGACGGAAAGATGGGAAGAGGACACAAGGTCTAGGTGCCAGCCCTGCCTAAGCTTTCACCATTTTTACGTGGGAAGGCCCGATACAAGACCCCACAACCGTTACTAGAAACGGCACTTGCGAGTGTTTATACCCACTCGCTAGGAATCCTAGGCTAGGTAGCAGCTTTCCTTGCTTGCTTTGGAAGTAGCTTGCTCCGAGAGCAAGCATAGTTCCCCCTTAACCAAATACTTAACAATCTTATAAGTTGGTAAGGAACTTCTTCCAATACTCCACCTTTCTCCACCTAACTTCAATTTCTTCAAGCGAGTGAGATTTTGAAGTGACTCGCTTGAGTTGGTGAAGATCCGAAGCGAGTGACGCTACGAAAAGCTAGCGACCACTCCTTCGTGCATCTTGGATGTAGCACTCTTCACCAGGGTCTAACAACCCTAATTCCATGCATAGCTGATTGAAACGAGACTCAGCTAGAGGTTTGGTGAGGATATCTGTTCATTAACCAAAAACCCTAAACCCAGTCAGTTAGGTTTTTGAGTGTTGTCGTTAGGTTGTTCTGATCCAAGGTTCTTCTTTCATCGATTGGAGAAGCCTCGATCATAGAGTTTAGATCCAAGCTTACATTTACATCGTTTGTGTAAAGCTCGATCGAAGTTAGGCTGTAAGGAGAGCCCGTAATCTCCCTGTCTGTCCGACTGAAGCGAGTGAAGCTTCCAGTCTAGTTAGGTTTTTGGTGTGAACCCGGAATCACCCAGCGTTTGTCAGATCCAAGCGAGTGAAGCTCGATCTTGACCAGGCTTTTGAAGAGCCCGAAATCTTCATGTTCTTGAGTGAAAAGAACGGTTGCCGTCGTGCAACAAAGTGGACGTAGGAGCGTTATCTCCGAACCACTATAATTCTCTGTGTCGTATCTCTCTAACCCTAAACTCTTATTTATTTGATTATCCATTGCATATTGCATCTAAACAAACCTAATCTGGAAATTTTAAATACTTAGGAAAGATTTTTAGCTCACCAAATTCCGCATATACGAGTAAAGACTCCCTCTTGATCAAGTGCTCACTTCGATCAAGCAGGCTAGCCATGTACTGTAGATCTAGCTTCAGCTAGGTCTTAAGTTTCAAGCGAGCTCTTTACTTGTTACTTTGAGTTAAGGGATTTGAAGTTGAAAAACTTCAAAATACGTATTCACCCCCCCTCTACGTATTTTTCCTATTAACAAACTGGGACCAACAAGTGGTATCAGAGCAGCGGTTCTTTCGAGCCTCTGCTTTGCATACCTGAAGCGAGCCACCACTCGCTTCACGTTGTCTCACTGAACCTGATCCTATTTTCCTAAGTGCATCAAAACCTCACCCACGCATATTGCATTTACTGCTGATAGTTTGCCATGTCTACATACAGTGCTTCTAGTCTTCCACAGTTTTCCATTGAAGGCTATGAGATCTGGAGCTTCCGAGTCGAGAGCTTCCTATGCTCAATCCACGACCGGATGTGGGAAGTCATAGAGGACGGACCAATCGAGATCAAGAAAGCCATATCTGTGGATGTTCCAGCTGCTGAAGGTCGTCCAGCCCACGTTCGACAACAGTACGTAGAGAAGGATAAGGATGAGTATACTCCAAATGACTTCAAAGTTGCCAACCTCGACAAAATTGCACGCCACACGATGCAGAGCACCGTGTCGGACGCTTATCTACCAAGGATAAGGAAGTGCGCGACTGCAAAAGAAATGTGGGAAACCCTAGCCCTCATTTCTCAAGGCACAGACAAAATCAAAGAAAACAAGCTCGCCGTACAAAAGCGGGAGTTTGAAAGCCTGATAATGAAGCCAGGAGAATCCATCGACGCATTCGAGCTGAGAGTTACCAACATCACTGCAACTCTCAACTCGCTTGGGAAGGAACTCACAGATAAGGAAGTCAACCTGAAAATTGTCCGAGCTCTCACAAGGAAGTGGCAGACAATGAAGGAGCTGTACCTAGCAACCAAGGATCTATCAAAGCTCACACCGGAGATTCTGTTCTCCGAACTCAAAGCTCATGAATTTGATCTGAATCGGATGAACCTCGACGAAGAGGATGAAGCGCCCACTACGTCAAAAGGAGTAGCATTTAAAGCTGCTGAAGGGCCAAGCGAGCAGTCGCTAGCCAAGATGACGAGGGAAGAGTTGGAAGAACACATTGCGTTCCTATCCAAGAACTTCAACAAAATGAACTCTCGAGTGGGCAAGTACAAAAGATTCTACAAGCAGTACAAAGGGAGGAGCACTGATGCTCGAGAAGGAAAAGGAAAGAGAGAAGAGACGACCAAGACGATCCCGTGTGACATGATGGAAGTGGAGTGTTACCACTGCCACAAGATGGGCCACTACAAATCCGATTGCCCAAAGCTCAGTGCTAAAGAGCGCGAGGAATTGAAGGCCAAGAGGGATGCCCCAAGGCGAGCGCTCGTAGCGAGTGAAGTGCCGGTCGCTACAACTGAAGATCCACCAAGTGACTCAGATGCATTCACAGATCCAAACTCCAGTGATGGTGAGGATCTTGGATTTATGGCGCTCACCGACGAAGAAACAGGAGAAGTATTCTTCTATCCTTCAATCACTTCAATTACACTAGCACACACTGTCAATGAGGAAGAACAATCCTCTTCATGGAGTGAGTTGTTTGACAAACACCAGAAATTGTCAAGCGACCACGAAGTGGTAAAACAAGCTCTGTCTCAAAGCGAGAAGGAGAACCGAAAGCTAGCCCGTGAGCTTGACGAAGTCAAACTTAATTTAAGGGCTATGACTAGTAAGTTCGAGGATCTCTTCACTAGACATCAAAGCTTGGAGGGAAGGTATGAAACCCAGTCCGCTCTAGTTGCCAACTTGAACAAAGCGTCATATGCTAGGCAGGCACTAGAGGGCTCGCTTCTACCTTTTGGTAGGAAAGCTGGCCTTGGATATGAGGGTGGACCTCCCAAGCCGACTGTCTTTGTTGGTGCATCTCACACTACACCATCAGTCACTTTGGAATTGCCCACTGCATCCAAAGCGACCACTAACAAAGATAAAGGCGAAATGGCTGAGAACCCTAAAAGGAAGCCTATGAAGATGTCTATATCTTTAAGGGCAGATCCTAAGGCAAGCAAAGTTCAACAGTCTCCAGCACTCAACATGCTAAGTCTTACCAATCCAAGGGTAAAGGGAGAACTGTTGAAGCTTCTAAGTCTCAAGCCAAGACACGAGAGACAAAGGATCTACCTCCTAAAAAGAGGAGTAATGTCTATGTGTCACGTTATCCGGACTGGAGATGGTCCAACCGGACTAACGTTGAGTAGGAAGATTTTGAAGCTTCCACTGGGTCGCTTCAGATTCCCAAGGTTCCTCAAGCGAGTCAGGGTCAAAACCCTAGTAGGACCGCTTCGAGGAAACCAAGCGAGCCGCTTCGACAGACTAGAAACCCTAAGTCAGTCTCTAAACCCAGAGCTAATCCGAAGCGAGTCGCTTCAGGATATAAGCAAAATGGGAAGAGCATAGGTAGGTCTAAAGCGAGCCGCTACCCCTCTTGCATACACTGTTGCACGTGTGAAGCTGCTTCTAGGCAGTACACCAAGTTGTCGAAGGTCGAGAAGCCCAAGACACAAGCTTCATCTCAAAAGAGAGTGAAGCAAGTGTGGGTACCTAAGGGAACTAACCTGCAAGGACCCAAACTGATTTGGGTACCAAAAATCTGTCTAATTGCAGGTGAGCGCCGTGGATCCCGTGCCAAGTGAAGGTCAACTAGTATGGTACTTGGACAGTGGATGCTCAAGACACATGACCGGCATGAAAGCTCTACTTCACAACTATATAGAGAAGAAGGGTCCACACGTAACCTTTGGTGACAACTCTTGAGGAAGCACCAGGGGATATGGCGCACTGAAAGTTGGAAAGCTCACAATTGAAGAAGTCTCCTATGTGGAAGGACTCAAGCACAACCTGTTATCCATTTCACAATTTTGTGATAAGGGGTACAGGGTGGAGTTCATCTCCAACAAGTGCATTGTGAAGAGCAAACTCACGTCCCAGATTGTGCTCACTGGAATCAGGCAAAGAAACGTCTACATAGCACAATGGGACAGTTGCAAAGAGGAAACTTGCCTAGTTGCAAGAAGTGCTACAGAGATGGGATAGCTATGGCACAAACGCTTGAACCACCTCAACTTCAAAGCCATCAATCGCTTAGCTCGTAAGGGTTTGGTGCAAGGCATACCGAATGAAGTCTTCATCAAAGACCATCCATGCTCACCATGCCAACGAGGGAAGCAGACGAAGAAGCACTTCGCCAGTCTTGAAGAAGCTTCATCAAAGCGAGTGCTCGAACTGCTTCACATGGATCTGTTTGGTCCAGTTACTCCAGTTAGTGTAAATGGAAGGAAGTACACTCTAGTTGTAGTCGACAACTTCTCTCGCTACACTTGGGTTGTATTCCTCTTCAGCAAGAAGGAGACACTGACCAAACTGCCACAACTACTCAAGCGATTGGCTGTGGAAAAGAATCAAGCTATTGTGACCATCCGCTCTGACAAAGGCACAGAGTTCTTGAACTCTACAATTGAAGCGTACTGCACGGAGCATGGGATAGAACATCAAACTTCTTCAGCACGAACACCTCAGCAGAATGGAGTTGCTGAAAGAAGAAATCGAATCATCAAAGAAGCCGTTCGAACCATGATTGCAGACTCGAAGCTTCCGATGAAGTACTGGGCTGAAGCTGCCAACACGGCGTGCTACACACAGAATCGGACGCTTCTCAACAAACGGCACGACAAAACTCCATATGAAATATGGACAGGGAGAATTCCTAACATATCTTATTTCCATATTTTTGGTTGTAGGGTCTTCATTCACAACAATGGGAAGTCACAGTTGAAAGCTTTTGAAAGCAAAGCTGATGAAGGAGTATTCTTAGGATACTCTACGTCTAGCAAAGCCTACAGAGTGTTCAACTGTAAAACCCTAATTGTGGAGGAATCACCCCATGTCGTATTTGATGAATCTTCTTTAAGTCTTCCACAGGAACAGGCTCAAGCGAATGAAAAAGATCAAAGCAAGGAACCCTCAAATCAACTCACTTGGGACGTGGTCGATGAAGATGATGAGATCAAAGACTCAAGCGAGCAAAATCCCAAGGGAGAAGTCGAAGCTGCCCCCAAGATTCCTGAAGCTAGTGCAGGCCAAGCACCCAATCCAGTCGCTTCAGATAATGAAGCGAGCTGCAAAGAAGAAGATGAAGATGAATTTGGCGGATCCAAGCGAGCGTGGCTCAAAGATCACTCACCAAGTCAAATCATTGGAGAACCATCCAAGGGTGTAGTGACCAGGAGTCAAGTGTTTGGAGAAAGTGCCATGTTCAGTTGCTTTCTCTCAAACATTGAGCCATCAAGCGTGGAGGAAGCCCTAGCCGACTCTAACTGGGTGATCGCCATGCAAGAGGAGCTGAATCAATTCACCAGGAACGACGTATGGTACCTCGTGGATCGTCCCGAATTCCAGCACGTTATTGGCACCAAATGGGTGTTCAAGAACAAGACTGACGAGGACCACAACGTAGTGAGGAACAAGGCGCGACTCGTTGCCAAAGGCTACTGCCAAGAGGAAGGAATCGACTTTGACGAGACCTTCGCTCCAGTGGCACGACTTGAAGCTATCAGATTGTTTCTAGCCTATGCAGCAGCCAAGAAGTTCAAAGTCTATCAAATGGATGTGATTGGTGTCTAGATGTTAGGTTTTTCGTTGTGTTTTCGTGTCCTTTTTCGTTGTGTTTTTGTGTCTTTTCGTGTGTCTTTGGCTATGATTTGGTTGTTTGGAGTTTTTGGTACTTGTAGGATAAAAAGGGCGGAAACGAGAAGAAAAGTAATCATTGACCTCGAGTTCTAACCTCTCATGATTTTATTGAAGATTCATTTTGGATGTAATGAAAGCATTATATCGAAGAGGGGTTCGATAGGAGCGCATAGGCGAAAACGGAGGTCAATTTGGAGTTCGGACGAGGAAGATACGGCCGAAACAAGAGAAGCGCGCGCAATCGTCCAGAACGTGATTTGGACGATCGTCCAGAATCTGGACGATCGTCCAGATGATTGTGGCGTGAAGTA
Organism: Thymus mandschuricus; assembly: GCA_029379335.1. Taxonomy (NCBI): domain Eukaryota; kingdom Viridiplantae; phylum Streptophyta; class Magnoliopsida; order Lamiales; family Lamiaceae; genus Thymus; species Thymus mandschuricus. The sequence goes on along the minus strand of CM057076.1, from coordinate 19,727,926 downwards.
CCAGTACCTGATTTGGCCGAACGGCCAAGTCCTTAACAAATCTGGACGACCGTCCAGATGTCCGCGTCCAGCTATTAGTTTCCTTATATGATTAGGTTTTCTTCCTATTATAAATACTAGTACTTTGGGACGAATTGGGATCATCTTTTATCAGTTTTTAGCATTAGTTAGATTTATTTTTCAGCACTAAAATTCTCTAGATTAGCTTTACTTTGTTCGGATCCGGATTCTTAGTTCGTTTAATTCAAGACTTCTTTATTTAATTCGCGTTCTTCGTCTTCGTTTAATTCTCGTAAGTTCTTTTATTGTTTTCGTTTATTTGCTTTAATTGCTTTACTTAGTTTTAGATTCGTTCTCTTAATTGCTTCGTTTAATTTGCTTAGTTTTAATTTCGTTCTTTCGATTTCTAGTTTAAAGTTTAGATTCGTTTTTCTAGTTTCGATTCTCTCGTTTTTCAAAGCTTTCATAGTTAGATTAATTAGCCTTTTAATTTCCAGATTTTATTCATCATGTCTAGAGTAGTTTATGCTTTCTTTATTGCTTTCTTTATTGCTTTCCTTTCGATTCTTGCCTAGGTAGATTAATCGCTTTCTTAGTTTAATTCTTAGATTTATTTCTCAAGTTCTAGATTAGATTATTTACTTGCTTTAATTTATTGCTTTTATTTATTTTCTTGCCTAGGATTTAAAATAAAAACCCAACAATTATTTTTACTTGCTTTCTTAGTTTTAGGCTAGATTAGGATTTTTGCTACACGATTAATTGCCCTGCAAAGTTTTCCTTCGAGATTCGACATTGGGTTTTTACTTACTAAGTGCTAGGATAGATTTCGTTCTATTGCGAACACTTTTTAGTGAAACAAATTTTGGCGCCGTTGCGAACACTTTATTTTTCGTAATTTTTCTTGTTTTAGTTAATTTTAATTTTTCGTTTTAGTTAGGTGTTTTTGCAGGAATTGGCGTCGAGGATCCAGCCTCTCATTTGGCCGATCGGCCAGATTCCTTTGGAAATCTGGACGATCGTCCAAATCCGTGTAACCAAGATCACCCAGTTTCTCATTTGGCCGATCGGCCAGATTCCTTAGGAAATCTGGACGATCGTCCAAAACCGTGGGCCAGGCAGTTTTTGATTTTCGATTGGCTTTACCTCAGCTCAAACCGAACCCGAATGATCCCCGATTTTGGTCTCCTCACGATCCTCGTTGGCAAGATCCCCGGTTCCGAAGCCCTTTCAATTAATCGTAGCCTTAAATTGTGTCTTTTTCGTTTTGGTTTGAGTCTTTTATTTTGATTTCTTTATTTTGTTCGATTTTACGCTTTGGTATTGTGTTTTGTGTTTGTTTTGTAGGTACTACTTGGAATTTCTCGGGATTTCAAGTGTGTTGGTCGACATTGTGCGATAAGTTACTTCTATCCCTTCCTTTTTATTTTTTCGCAATGGGGACATTGCTTGATTTTAAGTGTCGGGGAGGGTCTTTGAACTTTTGGCATGAAGTTTTTGTGGTTTTGTTGTCTTGTTGATCGAGTCTAGTTGATCGAGTCCTCATGTTCCCTCACTTAGGAATTTGTTTGATTTTGAGCCCTATAAGCATGTAACTTAGGATCAATGTGAATGATTCAACGATGGAATCTTTAGTTGTTGGAATTGATTTGAGCATAAATTAGGTTGGTTTAATCTTGAGTTGTAGTTGATTATGATTCGATGAGTTGTGGGGCACGAATTGATTTGAGTTTGAGGAAAATGATTTATGATTTTTGGTTGAGTGATAAATCTAGATTGTTGCGACTTGGATTGCTAGTTTACTTTCCCCTTAGAAAAGAAAAGAAAAAAAAAAGAAAAAAAAAAAAAAGTGTGTTTATATGTGAATAAAAGAGTTGATAGGATTCTGCTCCTCTTACTTGTAACGTATGAAAATACTAGAGTAATGAGCATGGGAAACCACATGAAAAGGCTTCGAGAGACCCTCGAATGATCACATTTCATGAACTTTGTCCTAGATGATACTCATGTATATTAGAATAATGTGTTCGTAGGCATTCTACCCCTCTTGACAATGGGTACGGGAAACCGCACTAGGAGGCTCGATGTGACCCATCGATGATTAAACCTAGTGAATTATGTGCCAAAAAACGTTCACTTGTGTAAAAAAAAAAGAAAAAAAAGAGAGTTGTTTATGTATTGAATAAAAAGGGGAAGTAGGCTAGACGTCTAAAGTTGTGGTGATCTAGATATTTGTGAGATGTGTGTATCATTGCTTTTCCTCTTGCTTGGGTTGATTTATAAGCCACATAGCTCATTGATGATGATTGATCGTAACTTGGGATTAAAGTGACCTCGTTTGAGTTTGTCGATTCCGGTGATTAAATGTTCTATGATTTGAATTGTTTGGATTGAGTCTAAGTTGTATGTTTATATTGCTTGAGGACAAGCAAAGTTCTAAGTGTGGGGGATTTTGATTGGTGTCTAGATGTTAGGTTTTTCGTTGTGTTTTCGTGTCCTTTTTCGTTGTGTTTTTGTGTCTTTTCGTGTGTCTTTGGCTATGATTTGGTTGTTTGGAGTTTTTGGTACTTGTAGGATAAAAAGGGCGGAAACGAGAAGAAAAGTAATCATTGACCTCGAGTTCTAACCTCTCATGATTTTATTGAAGATTCATTTTGGATGTAATGAAAGCATTATATTGAAGAGGGGTTCGATAGGAGCGCATAGGCGAAAACGGAGGTCAATTTGGAGTTCGGACGAGGAAGATACGGCCGAAATAAGAGAAGCGCGCGCAATCGTCCAGAACGTGATTTGGACGATCGTCCAGAATCTGGACGATCGTCCAGATGATTGTGGCGTGAAGTACCAGTACCTGATTTGGCCGAACGGCCAAGTCCTTAACAAATCTGGACGACCGTCCAGATGTCCGCGTCCAGCTATTAGTTTCCTTATATGATTAGGTTTTCTTCCTATTATAAATACTAGTACTTTGGGACGAATTGGGATCATCTTTTATCAGTTTTTAGCATTAGTTAGCTTTATTTTTCAGCACTAAAATTCTCTATATTAGCTTTACTTTGTTCGGATCCGGATTCTTAGTTCGTTTAATTCAAGACTTCTTTATTTAATTCGCGTTCTTCGTCTTCGTTTAATTCTCGTAAGTTCTTTTATTGTTTTCGTTTATTTGCTTTAATTGCTTTACTTAGTTTTAGATTCGTTCTCTTAATTGCTTCGTTTAATTTGCTTAGTTTTAATTTCGTTCTTTCGATTTCTAGTTTAAAGTTTAGATTCGTTTTTCTAGTTTCGATTCTCTCGTTTTTCAAAGCTTTCATAGTTAGATTAATTAGCCTTTTAATTTCCAGATTTTATTCATCATGTCTAGAGTAGTTTATGCTTTCTTTATTGCTTTCTTTATTGCTTTCCTTTCGATTCTTGCCTAGGTAGATTAATCGCTTTCTTAGTTTAATTCTTAGATTTATTTCTCAAGTTCTAGATTAGATTATTTACTTGCTTTAATTTATTGCTTTTATTTATTTTCTTGCCTAGGATTTAAAATAAAAACCCAACAATTATTTTTACTTGCTTTCTTAGTTTTAGGCTAGATTAGGATTTTTGCTACACGATTAATTGCCCTGCAAAGTTTTCCTTCGAGATTCGACATTGGGTTTTTACTTACTAAGTGCTAGGATAGATTTCGTTCTATTGCGAACACTTTTTAGTGAAACAGGATGTGAAGAGCGCATTCCTCAATGGTGAACTCAAGGAAGAAGTGTATGTGGAGCAGCCACCGGGTTTCGAGCAGGGAGATAAAGTGTATCGCTTGAAGAAAGCCCTGTATGGGTTGAAGCAAGCTCCCAGAGCTTGGTATGATACACTATCTCAATTCCTAGTGGAGAATGGCTTCCACAAAGGGAAGATAGATCGAACTCTATTCACTATCAATCATGGAGATGATATGCTATGGGTTCAGATCTACGTGGACGACATCATATTTGGGTCACCAAACCAGTCGCTTAGCGAGAAGTTTGGAGAGCTGATGAAGACCAAATATGAAATGTCGATGATTGGCTTGATGAGCTGCTTTCTAGGTCTTCAAGTGAAGCAGCAGGATAATGGAATTTTCATCAACCAAGCCAAATACACTAGAGATATGCTTGCCAAGTTTGGTGTTCAACATGCTAAAGCGGTAAAGATCCCTATGAATACCAACTGGAAGATGGAGCCAGATGAAGGAGGAAAATCTGTAGATCCTACAGATTATCGTGCCCAAATTGGGTCACAACTCTATCTCACTGCAAGCAGGCCAGATATTGCTTTTGCAGTCGGAGTCTGCGCTCGCTTCCAAAGCAACCCCAGGCACAGCCATCTTGAAGCTGCCAAAAGAATTCTTCGATATTTGAAGGGCACTGTCAATATGGGGCTGTGGTATCCAGCGGAGGACAATTTGGAGCTCACTGGATATTCCGATGCTGACTATGGAGGGTGCAGAGTTGATAGGAAGTCAACTTCGGGCACATGTCAGTTCTTGGGAAGCAAGCTGATCTCGTGGTTCTCAAAGAAGCAAACAAGCGTAGCCACTTCAACAACTGAAGCTGAATACATGGCCGCAGGAAGCTGCTGTTCTCAAATCCTATGGCTTCGTCAGCAGTTGAAGGACTACAAAGTTGAAGCGAATGAAATTCCGATCTTCTGCGACAACAACAGTGCCATATGTATATCGCAGAATCCAGTGCTTCACACCAGATGCAAGCACGTGGAAATTCGACACCATTTCATTCGTGATCATGTCGAGAAGAAGGATATCAAGCTCGAGAAAATCCATACCGATCTCCAGCGAGTAGATATCCTCACCAAGCCTCTAGCTGAGTCTCGCTTCAATCAGCTATGCATGGAATTAGGGTTATTAGACCCTGGTGAAGAATGCTAGTTCCAGGATGCACGAAGGAGTGATCGCTTGTTCTCTTGTGCGTCACTCGCTTTGGATCTTCACCAACTCAAGCGAGCCACTTCAAAATCTCACTCGCTTGAAGAAAATGAAGTAAGGTGGAGAAAGGTGGAGTATTGGAAGAAGTTCCCTACCAACTTATAGGAATTGTTAAGTATTTGGTTAAGGGGGAACTAATGCTTACTCTCGGAGCAAGCTACTTCCAAAGCGAGCAAAGAATGCTGCTATCTCGAATTCTGCATCGCTTCAATTTGCCCTAGCTTGGGTCAAAGCGAGTCGACTGCAAATTCTTTCTCTAGATTCTAGGAAAGCTTGAAGGTTTACCTTTTTATACAAAAGGTTGCAGGGCTGGTGACATGTTTCTGCGTAAAATACGAGATTGTCTTGTCAGAGCATTCTCATTGTCATCCTGTCCATTTCTGCTCTGAGATAAGGACTTGTACTCATCCCCCATTCGTCGTGAATAAGTACACTTACGTGATGCTCCCTTCGGGTTGTAGTAAGCTTGTGTACTATATTCATTTTCTCCCTCATTCACTTCGATGGAGGACACTCTAATTCGTAGAGGAAGATGAATGCCATGAAGACGAATGCCAATAAGATGAATTACCCATCATGTGGTATCAACAAGCTTCAAAGCAAACAAGTGGATTCAACAACCTGAAGTCCAAATCAAATGAAGTCTTCAACTAGTGGTATCAATCTCCTACGAAGTGAGATTGACTGGTAAGCGTTTCAATTTTAAGTACACTAAGTGAGCCGAAGCGTGCTAGAAACCTTCACTCACTATGTGGAAAATATGAAATGAATCTGACACAAATACAAAGAGGAAAACACTCTTGTTTATCCTCGAAGTATGTAAGTCAGAAACATTTTAAAATTAAGCAAAGAAATTCAATTTCCTATTCCAGTCGCTTCAGATGGCCAAGCGAGTGCTACGTCACTCAAAGCTAGCCATCGCAAGTGAGTGCGGAACAGTCACTCAAGCGAGTGCCTCTCAAGCAAGTCAAGGTCTAGCGGCCCAACTCGAAGCGAGCGGGCACGAAGCGAGTATGAGCTGTCTGCACTCGAGTGCCTATTTTACTTTCTGCCAAGCATTTAATGCAGGATCAGGAACGGCGAAAATAACGGGCGCGTGGTTCTCACTTCAAATTTGAAGCGGGAAAAGGCGGAGTAAATCCAGCCGTCGAATCTCAACAGCCCCCAATCTACAGCCGTTAGATCAGCGCCGTATAAGATAAACCAATCACAGCAGGCCACGTGGAGACGCCGAGCAAGTGGCGGTTCACTTTTACTGTGATGACGCCGGACACATCAGATCCATCACCGCACGTCCGCCGCCTACCTACAGGACTTACGGCAATATTACCGTCCTACCCTTGCCACGTCAGCCGAGACCTAACTCTATATATATGGGACGATGCAGAACTGCAGAACCTTTCACAGCCTTCAAAAACTTCCATTCTCGTGCTTAGATCTGCAAATTCTGCAACACACGAGTCTCAACCCTTACTTTTCATCGTTAAAACTCTTCTCAAAATCCTTCAAATTTCACCATGGGCAAGAAGCAGAAGACAGAGACGATGGAGGAGTTTCTCGCGGAGGTCGACAAGCACATTAATGTCGAGCCTCATCTCGATCCAGCCATCATCAAGAGAGATGGCTTCTTCCGTAGGGCCGTGACCACGGCCGGCCTATGGAAGTTTGTAACGTTGATTCCGACGAAGGTATTGGCAAAGGCAGTGGGAGAGCTCCTTCTGAACTTGATGAAGGAACAAAATACGTCTTCATTTACAGATCCTAAGTCCAAGAAGCCGGTGGAGGTGGACTTGAACGATCTAATCGGTGTATTCAATTTGCCGAAGGAAGGAGGAGATTCCCTATTGGATTTGGGATTTTCGACTGAAGTCCAATATGGTCGTTTCGCCGTCGACGGAGCAGAACCTAACTTTAAAGTGGCCAACATTCGTTTGGATTTGAAAACCCCTTTCAACCTCATCTGCGAACTCTTTACGAAGAGCATCGCATGCTATGTCGGATCCCTAGATACGCTGTCTGAAACAAAACTGATCGGCACTACCATGATCGTCGACAGCCTCTCTGGAACTAAATTCAACTGGCACGGGTGGTTTCTCAAACAAATCTACGAGGCTGCTGAAGATTTCACATTTGTGCCAGGAACGGCAAATGAGATTCTCCGCAAAGGGAAGTTGAAATTCTTCTCAAGACTCTCTTTTGCTTTGGAGAAGAAGTTTCCGGGGAAAGCATGGCCGGAAACTGACACCATCGTCTACAGCAAGCAATCCATCTACTACGACAAGTGGAGGAAAACAAAGAAGTTGATGGATTTGGGACTTCTGGAAATCGAAGTGCCCGTAGCGAGACCAGTTGCCGAAAGGCAAGCTGAAGAAAGCCAAGCGAGGCAGGTCGCTTCACCCGAGAAGCGAGCCGCGCCAAAGCGAGGCAAAAAGACGAAGCGAGTCGCTTTACTTGTCCAAGAAAGCGAGGCGGTGGAGAAGCCGCTTGAGGACATTGAAGTGACTCAACCCCAGCCTTCACCAATCAAAGCCAAATCACCCCCACTCCAAATCCAAACCCACACCACCCAAATACCAGAACCTCAATCTTCATCAACCCAACAACCACTAAAACAGATAACCCCCCTCTCTCCCCATGAAGAAGAATCTGCATCTTCTTTTCATATCCCCACTATCCCATTCCTCAGCACAGATCAAGCTGCTGCCTACACTACCTTTCAACCACTTCAATCCCAGCCAATACAACCACCACCCACCGAAACCATACAACCAACACCCACTGAAGCCATCCAAATATCCGAAACCCAAGAAACCTCATCCCAATCCCCCTCGACATCGGCAGCTACAGCCGATACCGCCCAAACTGTTGGTGAACTTCCCATCATTCCTCAGTTCATACCTCCTGCCCTCACCATACAAAAGCGGGCTCTCGAACGCTATGTCCTAGATAGAGAGCAAGCAGCAGAGACAATCAATCTTCGCTACTCGAACGTTCCATGGAGCGACGTGTTTTACACCAATGTCGTCGACTTCCTGACATACATCACCTATCGTGGAACGGAGTACTATAAAATTTTCAGACTCCTCAAAGCCTTCACAGAGGAGGAACTGATTCAAATGGAGGCCAAGTTACTCAACTTCAATGGCGAAAATGGCTTCCATGCCTTCCTTGAAGGGACCAGCTTCTGGGAGAAGCTGGATGCAAAGGTGAAAGAAGCTTATCCACTCGCTATAGTTCCGAAGCGAGTGCCCTCATCCCATGAAAGGAAGCTAATCAGGGAACATAAGGAGGAGGTGGAATTAAAAGATGCGGAGATCGCTAGCCTTCATAGCGAGATAACAAAGATGAGTGAGGAGATGGAGAGGAAGGCGGGGGAGATCATCAGTCTTAGAGAAGACTTTGACATGAAGAAGAAGGAGTTGGAGGAAAAGGTGGAGGAAAAGGAGAGGCTACTAGAGGAGAAAGAGAAGGCGCTGGAGGCGCAGATGAAGTTAGTGGGAGAACAATCAACAACAATAACCGAACTCAAGGGCTCGCTTGATGCGGAAAGGAGCCGCTTGAGGGAGGTTAATGCCAAATTAATCACTCTTGGCACAGAGAAGAAGAAGCTGGAAAAGGAGATAAAGGAGTTGAAGGAGAAGGTGGAAAATAGAGAAGGAGAGTTGGTGATGAAGGGAAGCGAGCTGCTAAACACCAAAAAGACTCTGGACTCTCTCAGAAATGAGATGAAGCTGCTCAAGCAAGAGAGTGAGCTCGATAAAAAGGAGCTGGAGAGTCGGAGGAGAAGTGCGCAGGCTATTGACCTACAAAACGCTGAATTGACTCTTCTACTGGAAACGGTCAAGGAGCTTGGTGAAGCGTACACAGAAAAGATGGCTGCAAGTACCGAATTCCATCTCTCTCTAAACCAGAGAGAGAGGAGCCTTGAAACAATGCAAGCTGAACTTCAAGCGGCTCAGGAATTCTGGTACTTCAACTTGCAAGAAGAGAAGGCGGATATAAGGAGGGAAGTTGAAGCGGAGCTGGAGGCTCGCTTCAGGGAAGTGGAGCCATTGGAGAAAATGATGGCGTCAGTTGTTGAGAGAGAGAAGCAATGCGAATACCTGCTAGAAGAAATAAGCTTCAAAACAGCTGATTTAGTGGCACCATCCATAGGAAAGACCGAGCAAATGCTTCAAGCTGTCTTGAACGCGGTCAATTCACTTAACCAATCCATCACAGGAAAATCACTCATCCTAACCCCTGGCAGTGATGATGCCAAAAAGGGGGAAGGACAGATGAAGCTAGGAGGAGTCGGAGGTTCAGGGGGAAGAATAGTTAGAGTAGAAAAGAATGCTGGAGGGAGGCAGTGGTGTCGGTGATAAGGAGGATGTAGTAGATGAAGCGAGGGCTCTGGGCAAAACAAAGCTCACGAAGGAGGAGTTGTTGAAAAAGCTCGAAGAGCCTAGCAGGCCGCTTCAAGAAAAAGTGCTGAGTGCTTCAATTGCACGGCATCCTCCGGTGACCGTGCTAACAAAGGAGGAAAGGCGGAAGCAGGTGGAGAAGGATGCTGCCATGGCGTGGGAGATGGAGCGTGGTTTTAATCTAACAAAACAATCTGTAGCTGCAGGTGCTTCATCTAGTTCCCAAGCGGCCGCTTCACCCAAAGCGCCCGCTTCAGCCGCAGCCGCCGCGCCAACTTCATCAGCTGCACTCACTTCGACTACTGCTGCACTCACTACATCAGCAGTCATCCCCTCAAGTGCTGCTAAGAAAGACATGCCACCACCCCCACCACCGAAACAGCCATTGAAGCGAGCTGCCCCAGATTCGAAGAGAGATGACCCCGAGGCTAAGCGCCAAAAGGTCAAGCAAGCGGTTGCTTCTAGGGCAGAGAAGGAGGAAAGAAAGAGGAGAGGAAGAGAAGAAGGAAGGAATGAAGGAGAAAGGGAGAAGAGAGCCAAGGCAAAGCGACTACAGATAATTGATGCTAGGATTGAGGAGCACTTCAGTGAAGTGATACTTATGATACGATCCTTGATGACCGAATGGTAACGCACGCGGAAGAAACGAAACTAACTAACGAATGGAAATCCCAATACGTCAATGGTCTAAACCCTCCTAAGTACTATAGATAAACCGAAGTCTCTATAACCCAAAGAAACGGTCGCCAAGCCACACGGGGACGATGAATGACACACAACGAGGTTTGATTGACTCGCTGATTAGCCGGATAATGAATTCGTCTTGGAATAATCAAGAGGAATTCGAAAACTCTCAAGAGAGAATAACTCACAATAATATTAATGATCAAAAACTAACTAATTTTCGTCCACAAAGAGCCCCTTATATAGGAAGGCAAATAAAACCATCTAAACCTAATCTCACTAGGATAACTGACCCAAAGTCAAAGGTATGGCCCAACCCATTAACCAACATAATAAAAACCCAAAAACAAGTCTTTTAAGACCCAAAAACGTGGCCTGACTCAAAACACACGAAAATAATAATAAAGTCTTCATTTTTCAGCCCGAACGCACTCGATAAAGTTGATGACTCGCGGGCTGTCCGGTCCGCCTTCTCCAATGGGCTTCTTCATCAATTCTTGAGCCCAAACTTCTTGGATCAATCCTTGTAAGCCTTCCTTGAACTTCTTAGCTCGAGCTCTCGTCACCGGCCCTTTGGGAACACGAACAGGATCTTGATTCGACGAACCTTGGACTCCATCATTCCCCTCCTCTTGAAGAGGATTTGTCCTCAAATCCAAGTCGTCACCTACATCAAAAGGACTCAAGTCAGTAACATTGAATGTAGCACTAACATTATACTCACCAGGTTAGTCCAATTTGTAGGCGTTATCATTGATGCGCTCCAACACTTGAAAAGGTCCATCGCCTCGAGGTAGCAACTTCGAACGCCTTTGCAATGGAAACCTCTCCTTGCGCATATGCAGCCATACCCAATCTCCGGGCTCAAACACCACTTGACGCCTCCCCTTGTTGGCTTGCTTGGCGTACTGCTCCGTTCGTCTCTCAATGTTCAGCCTTGCCTTCTCATGAATCTGTTTCACAAAATCAGCCTTTTTCTGGCCATCAAGGTTAGTATGCTCATGTTCAGGCAATGGAGATAAATCTAAAGGAGTTAAAGGATTAAACCCATAGACAATCTCAAAAGGCGAAAACTTAGTAGCAGAATGAACAGAACGGTTATATGCAAACTCAACATGTGGCAAACATTCTTCCCAAGACTTAATGTTCTTCTTAATTATGGCCCTAAGCAATGTAGACAAAGTCCTATTGACTACTTCAGTTTGACCATCAGTTTGTGGATGACAAGTAGTAGAAAACAACAGTTTAGTACCTAACTTACCCCACAAAGTCTTCCAAAAGTAACTCAAGAACTTCGCATCCCTATCCGAAACAATAGTCCTAGGCATTCCATGCAATCTAACAATCTCTCGAAAGAACAAATCAGCAACATGCGATGCATTATCAGATTTATGACATGGAATAAAATGCGCCATCTTAGAAAATCTATCAACCACCACAAACACAGATTCACTACCATGCTTAGTCCTAGGCAGCCCTAACACGAAATCCATAGAAATGTCAATCCAAGGAGCAGTAGGAATAGGCAATGGTGTGTACAAACCATGGGAACTCACTCTAGACTTAGCTTGTTTACAAGTAACACATCTACCACAAATTCGTTCAACATCTCTCTTCATATGAGGCCAAAAGAAGTGTTCATGCAAAACAGCTAAAGTCTTAGCAACACCGAAATGTCCCATCAAACCCCCACCATGAGATTCAAGCAACAATAATTCACGAAGAGAACACTTAGGAACACACAATCTATTTCTCTTAAACAAATAATCATCATGCCTAAAGTACTCTTCGAAACCAGATTTCTCACATGCTCGATAAATCTCACCAAAATCAGCATCATTCACATACAAACTCTTCAAACACTCGAAACCAAGCAACTTAGCATCTAAAGTAGAGATCAAGGCATACCTCCGTGAAAGTGCATCAGCCACTACATTCTCCTTACCTTGCTTGTATTTGATGACGTAAGGAAACGTCTCTATGAACTCCATCCACCTAGCATGCCTTTTGTTCAACTTGTGCTGCCCCTTTAAGTGCTTCAAGGACTCATGATCGGTGTGAATGACGAATTCCTTGGTCCACAAGTAGTGCTGCCACGTTTTTAAGGCTCTCACCAACGCATACAGCTCCTTATCGTACGTTGGATAACTCAACGTTGCTCCGTTTAGTTTCTCGCTGAAGTACGCTACCGGCCGGCCTTCTTGCATCAAAACTGCACCAATTCCAACACCAGAAGCATCACATTCAATCTCAAAAGATTTAGAAAAGTTAGGAAGAGATAATACCGGGGCGTGTGTCAATTTGTACTTCAAAAGCTGAAACGCCTTCTCTTGTTCTTCTCCCCAATTAAACTCCACATTCTTCTTGATGATTGCCGTCAATGGGGCTGCAACACTACTGAAATGAGGCACGAATCTCCTATAAAAGCTCGCAAGTCCGTGGAAACTCCTAACTTCTCCAATGCTCTTTGGACTCGGCCACTCTTGAATAGCTCGTATTTTCTCATCGTCAACCTGTACACCCTGTGCACTAACAACAAATCCAAGAAACACAAGCTTGTCCGTACAAAAGATGCACTTCTTTAAGTTAGCAAACAGCCTCTCCTTCCTAAGTACATCTAAAACAGACCTCAAATGATCAACATGCTCTTCATGACTCTTGCTATACACTAGGATATCATCAAAGTAGACAACTACAAATCTGCCAATAAAAGCTCGTAAAACATGGTTCATAAGACGCATAAATGTACTAGGCGCATTAGTCAAACCGAAAGGCATAACTAGCCACTCATACAAACCAAGTTTAGTTTTAAAAGCAGTTTTCCATTCATCCCCTTCCTTAATCCTAATCTGATGGTATCCACTACGCAAACCAATTTTCGAAAACACACAAGAGCCATGCAGTTCATCAAGCATATCATCTAAACGAGGGATAGGATGTCGATACTTTACCGTGATGTTGTTTATGGCTCGACAATCGCAACACATCCTCATCATTGAGTCCTTCTTGGGTACGAGTAACACCGGAACTGCACAAGGACTCAAACTCTCCCTCACATGCCCTTTCGCCAACAACTCTCCAATCTGCCTCTCCAACTCCTTCGTCTCCTCGGGATTGGTGCGATAGGCTGGCCTATTTGGAAGTGTTGCTCCAGGCACAAAGTCGATTTGATGTTCTATCCCTTTAATTGGTGGTAAGCCAGCTGGAGTATCCTCGGGAAAGACATCATCGAATTCCTGCAAAACAGAAGAGATAGAAGGGGGTAGAGAATCGAGATCGTTAGTAGATAACAAGTTCCCCTTGTACAGAAGTACGATCAAGGTCCTCTCCTCCTGCACCGCCAACTTCAGATCACTCGCCCTTGCGAAACACGATTTTTGTACTACACCCTTCTCCTTATCTCCCTTCTCCCTAGTCTCCATCTTCTGCTCCTCCAACTTCAGCCGCTCAGCCTCCTTTTGTAGCAACACTTGATCCTCATACACTTGTTTGGGAGTAAGAGGAACAAGCGACACCTTCTTCTGCCTATACTCAAACGAATATTTGTTGGTGAAGCCATCATGTGTCACTCGTCGATCAAACTGCCACGGTCTCCCCAACAAGATGTGACTCGCTTGCATCGGAACTACATCACACAAAACCTCATCCTCATACTTGCCAATGCAAAACGGCACTCTCACTTGCTTATTAACCTTCACCACGCCAGCATCGCTCAACCATTGCAGCCGGTATGGTTTGGGGTGCGGCAAAACTGGAAGCCCTAATTTTTGAACCATGGCCACGCTAGCAACGTTGGTGCAGCTTCCTCCGTCTATAATCACGCTACACAACTGATCCTTCACCTGACATCTCGTGTGAAAGATATTCTCGCGCTGCACCAATTCGTCCACATGATTCTGAACGCTTAATGCTCGTCTGGCCACACAAATGCGTCCTACGGGCGGCTGAATCTCTTCTTCCTCGTCCTCAGACTCCTCCAAACCAGGCATCTCCGGGTCAACTTCATCATCAGTCACGACCTCTCCATCATCTCTCATGATCATCACTCTCCGATTTGGACAGTCACTCATGATATGTCCGAATCCTTGACACTTGAAGCACTTACGATCACGATTACGACCCTCAGGCACTGCTGGTTTGCCTTGGTTGTTGGAGCTCGTCGAATCTGATCGCGCCTTCACGAACGGTTTCCTCTCATCTTTCGGCGACTCCTCCTTCTTCCATTGATTCCCTCTCGAAAAGGAACCACTATTTGCAGACTGAGATTGCTTCCAATTGGACTGATTCTGCTTATTGTAACCATTGTTACCCCTCCTCTTGAGCTGATTCTCTATCTTTACAGCCATGTGCACCATGTCCTCTATCTCGACATAATGTTGCAACTCCACTCCATTCCGAATCTCCCAATTCAGACCAGCCAAGAATCTCGCCATCGTCGCCTCACTGTCCTCCGAAATATTAGCTCGAATCATGGCTACCTCCATCTCCTTGTAGTATTCATCCACGCTCTTAGATCCCTGTCTCAAGCTTTGGAGCTTATTGTACATTTCTCTATAGTAGTGAGCTGGTACAAATCGCTTCCTCATGATCCCCTTCATCTCGTTCCAGGTCTGAACCGGAGGCTCCCCATTCCTTCTCCTACTCTTCTCCAATTGATCCCACCAAACGAGAGCGTAATCGGAGAATTCTATCGCTGCCAACTTCACCTTTTTCATCTCGGAGTAATTGTGACAGTCGAACATGAGGTCGAGCTTCCTCTCCCACTCAATATACGCATCTGGATCGTTCCTCCCTTGGAAGGAAGGTATATTCAGCTTGATGTTGCCCAGATTATTGTCAGGCCTGTTCCTTGGCTCTTCCCATCCGTCTTCCCCTTCGTCAACAAACTCCTCCTCGAACGGCCCATAGTCTCGATAGTTATGCTGACCTCCTCTGCCACCTCGTCCTCCTCTTCCACCTCGATGATATTGAAGCTGTTTGGAAGCTGACTCAACTTCACCAAGTCTATCATAAACTCCATCCAGTTTGGATTCCATCATCTTCCCCAACTCGGACTTCAATGCCTCAAACATGAACTTCATCTTGGGGTCCAACGTCTCTTGTTCTCCGGCCATACCTGCAATTTTTTTTTTTTTTTTTTTTTTTTTTTTTTTTTTTTTTTTTTTTTTTTTTTCATTTTCAAAAGAAACAAACGAAAGTTAGTAAAAACAGAATCCTCACTACCTCACAATCACTCGTGTATCCCTCAATACGGTTCACACTCAGCACTCGTGTATCGCTCTATAGTAATGGCTTTTACCCTCTAATAAGCTCACCTCTCTTGCCTTTTTCCAGTCAATTCTCTCTTAAGAAGCTCAAATTCCCTTAATCTACCACAGAAATCACTATTAACGAATCAAGAGTACTGAAATTAGGAAGGAAGGATGATCGGACTAAGAAAACCCTAAACCGAGACACGAAAAAAGACACGAAAATTTTACCGAAAACTTCGACGGACGATTTGACCCTTTAAACGACCTTTTTTTGCAAAAATAATGGACCTAGTCGGAATCACTGTATAGATCTTTTCGAGAGCTTTCCGAAAAGGTATTATGGAGCAAAATCGGAGTTCGTATGCAAAAGTTATGGCCGTTTTAGTGCTGGCCGACGAAAAACACGAGAAAAAGACGAAAACACACCGAAACGAATATATAACTGATATCCCAATGAAGAAACACGTAATAACCAACTCAGAAAACACAGTGACACACTAGGGCTTCGAATATATCCTTTTTTTTTTTTTTTTTTTTTTCGAAACTTTTTTTTTTTTTGATCGAAACTTTTGCCCCTAATATGTCACGACAACGTGTAGAAGACTCACCTAAAACGTGTTATATAATATAAGGTATGGGATTTATATTCTGAGTATGTTTCCTATTCTTGTAAGGAAAGAAATCTTCTACTCCTTAATGACCAAGAAAACAACTTTGACTAGGTATCAAAACGAATCTGAATACTTGACACGAAAGAAAAGCTACAAGAACGACTCTGAAATTTTGACACAAACGAATCTGAATTTTTTTTTTTTTTGACACAGCACGACTCAAACGAACGAAGAATAGAACAAGACACGAAGAGATGACTCGAAAACAAGACACGAACAGAAAACAACAAAGAGACGAAATTCAAGACGAAAAGGACGATAGAACCTGGATGACGTAAGCCTGGCTCTGGTGCCAAATGATACGATCCTTGATGACCGAATGGTAACGCACGCGGAAGAAACGAAACTAACTAACGAATGGAAATCCCAATACGTCAATGGTCTAAACCCTCCTAAGTACTATAGATAAACCGAAGTCTCTATAACCCAAAGAAATGGTCGCCAAGCCACACGGGGACGATGAATGACACACAACGAGGTTTGATTGACTCGCTGATTCGCCGGATAATGAATTCGTCTTGGAATAATCAAGAGGAATTCGAAAACTCTCAAGAGAGAATAACTCACAATAATATTAATGATCAAAAACTAACTAATTTTCGTCCACAAAGAGCCCCTTATATAGGAAGGCAAATAAAACCATCTAAACCTAATCTAACTAGGAAATAACTGACCCAAAGTCAAAGGTATGGCCCAACCCATTAACCAACATAATAAAAACCCAAAAACAAGTCTTTTAAGACCCAAAAACGTGGCCTGACTCAAAACACACGAAAATAATAATAAAGTCTTCATTTTTCAGCTCGAACGCACTCGATAAAGTTGATGACTCGCGGGCTGTCCGGTCCGCCTTCTCCAATGGGCTTCTTCATCAATTCTTGAGCCCAAACTTCTTGGATCAATCCTTGTAAGCGTTCCTTGAACTTCTTAGCTCGAGCTCTCGTCACCGGCCCTTTGGGAACACGAACAGGATCTTGATTCGACGAACCTTGGACTCCATCAACTTATCCAATCTTCGTTAGTGCGCAGTGCCTTTATTCCTCACATGCATGATGAATCCGAAGCTTGCGAAGCTCAAGCCATAGCCGATGCATGCGACGTAGCGACTAAGGAAATGGTTGAGTCTGGTCGCTACCCTCGCAAAGATGAACAAGATTACATTCGCAAACGACTCAATGAGAAGCGTCCATCGTGGAACAGCGAGTCGGGAGCAAAATTCAAACAGATTATGGCTCAACTGTCAAGCAGGTCAGAGGAGGAATTGGCCAAGCGGAGGAATGAGCATCCGGACGCCAGAGAAATTGAAGAATTCATCCCGAGAGATCTGCGCGATCTGTGGCTTGACTACAAGAATCTATTCATTAAAGCATACTACTATTGGGAGGTAGTGCCACTTCAGGATCGTTGCTCTCGGATGAGTGCTCTCAGCAACTTCCTTTACATGTATGATGAGAAGCTGCGAAGGAAGATTTTCACCACAGCTGAACTGGCTCAGCCCAAGCCTCTGGTCGTCAAGGTTCCTGCTCTAAAGGAATTCCCCATGCGTTATCATCCAGGCACGGACATTCCAGATAGAGGAATCATAGATGAAGAAGTGACTGAAGCTTTCAAGCTGGAAAGTGCATGGAGACGACCTAGTATTCACACAGTAGATACTATGGAATCAAGAGTTCTTTCAGCCTATGTTGATACTGCTGCTGAAGAAGGAGAGAAGAAGAAGGAGGAAGAGGAGAAGGAGAAGGAGGATGAAGCTGCAGGAAACCTTTGAGTTTCAAGCTTCTTATTTTTGTGAACTGATGTTCATTTATCTCATTTCAATTTCCGTCTCTTCTGTGTCATTTACTCGCTTTGTGAATGACTTTACTTTTTGCTACAAACTCAATAATTTAACCGAAAAAAAAGGGGAAGGAACTTAAAAGAAAATTACAAACGAAGCTGCAAAGGAAGCAGTCGCTTGAAGTTCCCTTCACGGTTAGATAGACTAGATTCATTTTTATCTAAGTCTTATGGGTTTTGGCATCATCAAAAAGGGGGAAATTGTTGGGAATTGTTAAGAACGAATATGTTAAGGGGGAACCTATAAGGGATATCTTAGTGTTTTGATTTGATCCCAAAACCCCAAAGCGTTCTGTTCCCAAGCGACCCATTTTGATGTAGTTGATAAGTTAGAATTTTTCCAAGCCTACTCTGTTAGGATGGCTCTTTAAATTGCTTAGATTTTAGGCTTCAAATTTTCAAGTGAAGGCCACTCGCTTGAGTGTGTTTTTCGAAGCGAAGCAAGTCTAGCAAGCTGAAGTGAAGCGTACCGAAGAACAGTGTAGCGAAGCGATCGCTACAGTAGATTCAAAGTGAGTCTGCCAAAGCGAAGCGAAGCGAGCGCTACAGTTCAAAGCCAAAGCGAAGCGAAGCGAGCGCTACAGTTCAAAGCCAAAGCAAAGCGAAGCGAGCGCTACAGTATAAAGTCAAAGCTAGTCAACTCTAGTCATCAGTTTCCAAAGCAGTCACTAGGGAACTTTATCTCCCGAAGCGACTCACTACAGAATGACTACGAAGTGACTCAACTAAAGCGGACGCTACAACTTCAAAGCGAAGCGAGCCACTACCTACCAGAAAGCGACAGCGCGACTCCCGCCCATATTTTGAACTCCAGTCAACAGGAGATCGTAACATTAATTACAAGATCTCCACGTGTCGAAAGCGGAGTGGAGCGGAAGAGTTGACTGCCAGGCCGACAAAGGCGCCGCAACAGTACTGGCTCGCTCCAGTTACTGTTAGCCTTGTAAGTTAGCCAATTTTGGCAAAATGCCAAAACTGGACGTCTGAAAAGGTGCCAGCCTGCGAAAGTACTGTCGAGAGGAGGAGGGACAAGGCCACCAACCAAGCAACGGATATCGGCCATCTCTCCGCCTATAAATAGTGAAGGATGAAGACGAAGAGATGCAGAACACTACTTGAGCATTCGAGCGCATACAACAAACAAACACTCCCAAGCCTTCGAGCAAATCTTTGAGTCTTTGTTTCCAAGTGTTCTCCGAGTTTCCAGTTCATCGGAACTCGTCTTCACAACCTTCACACATAGAGTCTACGCCCACTTCAAATATCCAAGCTTAGAAGAAGAACTCTAGCCAATCTTTGCATCTACTGTAAAGAGTTCTACATAGTGTGTTCATCAACCAAAAACCCTAAACCCAGTCAGTTAGGTTTTTGAGTGTTGTCGTTAGGTTGTTCTGATCCAAGGTTCTTCTTTCATCGATTGGAGAAGCCTCGATCATAGAGTTTAGATCCAAGCTTACACTTACATCGTTTGTGTAAAGCTCGATCGAAGCTAGGCTGTAAGGAGAGCCCGTAATCTCCCTGTCTGTCCGACTGAAGCGAGTGAAGCTTCCAGTCTAGTTAGGTTTTTGGTGTGAACCCGAAATCACCCAGCGTTTGTCAGATCCAAGCGAGTGAAGCTCGATCTTGACCAGGCTTTTGAAGAGCCCGAAATCTTCAAGTTCTTGAGTGAAAAGAACGGTTGCCGTCGTGCAACAAAGTGGACGTTGGAGCTTTATCTCCGAACCACTATAATTCTCTGTGTCGTATCTCTCTAACCCTAAACTCTTATTTATTTGATTATCCATTGCATGTTGCATCTAAACAAACCTAATCTGGAAATTTTAAATACTTAGGAAAGATTTTTAGCTCACCAAATTCCGCATATACGAGTAAAGACTCCCTCTTGATCAAGTGCTCACTTCGATCAAGCAGGCTAGCTACGTACTGTATTTCTAGCTTCAGCTAGGTCTTAAGTTTCAAGCGAGCTCTTTACTTGTTACTCTGAGTTAAGGGATTTGAAGTTGAAAAACTTCAAAATACGTATTCACCCCCCCCCCCCCCCCCTCTACATATTTTTCCTATTAACAAACCGGGACCAACAGAGAGTCCTCCATCGAAGTGAATGGGGGAGGAAATGAATATAGTACACAAGCTTACTACAACCCAGAGGGGAGCTTCACGTAAATGTACAAATTCACGACGAATGGGGGATGAGTACAAGTCCTTATCTCAGAGCAGAAATAGACAGGATGACAATGAGAATGCTCTGACAAGACAATCTTGTATTTTACGCAGAAGCATGTCACCAGCCCTGCAACCTTTTGTAGAAAAAGGTAAACCTTCAAGCTTCCTCCTACAAGCTACAGAATGAACTTTGCAATCGACTCACTTTGACCCAAGTTAGGGCAAATTGAAGCGATGAAAAATTCAACGTGGGGGAGGAATGGATAGACATCCGGCAGCTCAACTCAATGAAGAGTGAGTAAAGAATGGACATTTATCCACGATGAAGGAGATGAGAAGACTTGCTCCTCTTCGACGGAAAGATGGGAAGAGGACACAAGGTCTAGGTGACAGCCCTGCCTAAGCTTTCACCATTTTTACGTGGGAAGGCCCGATACAAGACCCCACAACCGTTACTAGAAACGGCACTTGCGAGTGTTTATACCCACTCGCTAGGAATCCTAGGCTAGGTAGCAGCTTTCCTTGCTTGCTTTGGAAGTAGCTTGCTCCGAGAGCATGCAATAGTTCCCCCTTAACCAAATACTTAACAATTCTTATAAGTTGGTAAGGAACTTCTTCCAATACTCCACCTTTCTCCACCTAACTTCAATTTCTTCAAGCGAGTGAGATTTTGAAGTGACTCGCTTGAGTTTGTGAAGATCCGAAGCGAGTGACGCTACGAAAAGCTAGCGACCACTCCTTCGTGCATCCTGGATCTAGCACTCTTCACCAGGGTCTAACAACCCTAATTCCATGCATAGCTGATTGAAACGAGACTCAGCTAGAGGCTTGGTGAGGATATCTGCTCGCTGGAGATCGGTATGAATTTTCTCGAGCTTGATATCCTTCTTCTCGACATGATCACGAATGAAGTGATGTCGGATTTCCACGTGCTTGCATCTGGTGTGTAGCACTTGATTTTGAGAGATGCAGATCGCACTGTGGTTGTTGCAGAATATTGGAATTTCATTTGCTTCAACATTGTAGTCCTTCAACTGCTGATGAAGCCATAGAATTTGAGAACAGCATCTTCCAGCGGCCATATATTCGGCTTCAGTCGTTGAAGTAGCTACACCCGTCTGCTTCTTCGAAAACCATGAGATCAGCTTGCTTCCCAAGAACTGACAAGTGCCCGAAGTTGACTTCCTATCAATTCGGCACCCTCCATAGTCAGCGTCTGAATATCCAGTGAGCTCCAAATTGTCCTCCGTTGGATACCACAGCCCCATATTGACAGTGCCCTTCAAATATCGAAGAATTCTTTTGGTAGCTTCAAGATGGCTGTGCTTGGGGTTGCTTTGGAAGCGAGCACAGACTCCAACTGCAAAAGCTATATCCGGCCTACTTGCAGTGAGATATAGAAGGGATCCGATCAAGGCTCGGTAGTCTGTAGCATCCACAGACTTCCCATCTATGTCTGGCTCCATCTTCCAGTTTGTGTTCATCGGAATCTTCGCTTTGGCATGCTGAACACCGAACTTGGCAAGCATATCTCGAGTATACTTCGCTTGATTGATGAAGATACCATCATCCTGCTGCTTCACTTGAAGACCTAGAAAGCAGCTCATCAAGCCAATCATTGACATCTCATATTTGGTCTTCATAAGCTCTCCAAACTTCTCGCTAAGCGACTGATTTGGTGATCCAAATATGATGTCATCCACGTAGATCTGAACCCATAGCATATCATCTCCATGATTGATGGTGAAAATGGTTCGATCTATCTTTCCTTTGTGGAAACCATTATCCACTAGGAATTGAGAAAGGGTATCATACCAAGCTCTGGGAGCTTGCTTTAATCCATATAGGGCTCTTCAATCGATACACTTTATCTCCTTGCTCGAAACCCGGTGGCTGCTCCACATACACTTCTTCCTTCAATTCACCGTTGAGGAACGCGCTCTTCACATCCATGTGATATACTTTGAATTTCTTGGCCGCTGCATAGGCTAGAAATAGTCGGATCGCTTCAAGCCGTGCCACTGGAGCGAAGGTTTCATCAAAGTCGATTCCTTCCTCTTGGCAGTAGCCTTTAGCGACGAGACGCGCCTTGTTCCTTATAACGTTGTGGTCCTCGTCCGTCTTGTTCTTGAACACCCACTTGGTGCCAATCACATGCTGGAATTTGGGACGATCCACGAGGTACCATACGTCGTTTCTGGTGAACTGGTTCAGCTCTTCTTGCATGGCGATCACCCAATTTGAATCGGCTAGGGCTTCCTCCACGCATGACGGCTCGATGTTTGAGAGAAAGCAACTGAACATGGCACTTTCTCCAAACACTTGACTCCTGGTTACTACACCCTTGGATGGATCTCAATGATTTGACTTGGTGAGTGATCCTTGAGCCATGCACGCTTGGATCCGCCAGCTTCATCTCCATCTTCTTCCTTGTCGCTCGCTTCACCATCTGAAGCAACGGGTTTGGATGCTTGGCCAGCACTCGCTTCCGGAATCTTTGGGGCAACTTCACCTTCTCCTTTGGGATTTTTCTCGCTTGAATCTTTGATCTCATCATCTTCTTCGAGCATGTCCCAAGTGAGTGAGTTTAAGGGTTCCTTGCTTGAATTTTTCTCATTCGCGTTGGCCTGTTCCTGTGGAAGACTTAAAGAAGACTCATCAAATACAACATGGGGTGATTCATCCATGATTAGGGTTTTACAATTGAACACCCTGTAAGCTTTGCTTGATGTAGAATATCCTAAAAATATTCCTTCATCAGCTTTGCTTTCAAAGGCTTTCAACTGCGACTTCCCATTGTCATGGATGAAGACCCTACAACCAAAGATATGGAAATAAGATATGTTAGGAATTCTCCCTGTCCATATTTCATATGGTGTCTTGTCGTGCCGTTTGCAGAGAAGCGTTCGATTCTGCGTGTAGCATGCTGTATTGGCAGCTTCAGCCCAATACTTCATCGGAAGCTTCGAGTCTGCAATCATGGTTCGAACGGATTCTTTGATGATTCGATTTCTTCTTTCAGCAACTTCGTTCTGCTGAGGTGTGCGTGCTGAGGATGTTTGATGTGCTATGCCATGCTCCGTGCAGTATGCTTCAATGGTAGAGTTCAAGAACTCTGTGCCTTTGTCGGAGCGGATGGTTACAATAGCTTGATTCTTCTCCACAGCCAATCGCTTGAGCAGTTGTGGTAGCTTGGTCAGTGTTTCCTTCTTGCTGAAGAGAAATACAACCCAAGTGTAGTGAGAGAAGTCGTCGGCTACAACTAGAGTGTACTTCCTTCCATTTACACTAACTGGAGTAACTGGACCAAACAGATTCATGTGAAGCAGCTCGAGCACTCGCTTTGATGAAGCTTCTTCGAGACTGGCGAAGTGCTTCTTCGTCTGCTTCCCTCGTTGGCATGGTGAGCAAGGATGGTCTTTGATGAAGACTTCATTTGGTATGCCTTGCACCAAACCCTTTCGAGCTAAGCGATTGATGGTTTTGAAGTTGAGATGGTTCAAGCGTCTGTGCCATAGCCATCCTATTTCTTTAGTACTCCTTGCTAATAAGCATGTCTCCTCTTTGCAGCTATCCCATTGTGCTATGTAGACGTTCCTTTGTCTGACTCCAGTTAGCACAATCTGGGATGTGAGCTTGCTCTTTACTATGCACTTGTTGGAAATGAATTCCACCTTGTATCCCTTGTCACAGAATTGTGAAATGGATAACAAGTTGTGCTTAAGTCCTTCCACGTAGGAGACTTCTTCAATTGTGAGCTTTCCAATTTTCAGTGCGCCGTACCCTTTGGTGCTTCCTCGAGAGTTATCACCAAAAGTGACGTGTGGACCCTTCTTCTCAATGTAATTTTGAAGTAGAGCTCTAATGCCAGTCATGTGTCTTGAACATCCACTGTCCAAGTACCAGATTTGTTGACCCTCACATGGCATGGGATCCACGGCGCTCACATGCAATTAGACATATTTTGGTACCCAAATCAGTTTGGGTCCTTGCAGGTTAGTTTCCTTAGGTACCCACACTTGCTTTACTCTCTTTTGAGATGAAGCTTGTGTCTTGGGCTTCTCGACCTTTGAAAACTTGGTGTTCTGCTTTGAAGCAGCTTCACACGTGCAACAGTGTGTGCAAGGTGGGTAGCGGCTCGCTTCAGTCCTACCTATGCTCTTCCCACTTTGCTTGTATCCTGAAGCGACTCGCTTCGGATTAGCTACGGCTTAGAGACTGACTTAGGTTTTACAGTCTGTCGAAGCGGCTCGCTAGGTTTTCTCGAAGCGGTCCAACTAGGGTTTTGACCCCGACTCGCTTGATTAACCTTGGGACTTCGAAGCGACCTCTTTGGTGCTTCGAATTCTCCCCCCTCAACGTTAGTCCAGTTGGACCATCTCCAGTCCGGATAACATGACACATAGACATTACTCCTTTTCTTAAAAGGAAGATCCTTTGTCTCTCGTGTCTTGGCTTGAGACTTAGAAGCTTCAACATTTTTCCCATTACCCTTTGATTGGTAAGCTTTAGCAGTTTGAGTGCTAGGGAATGTTGAATTTTGCTTGCCCTTAGTTTCCGCCCTTAAAGATATAGAGATCTTCATTGGCTTCCTTTTAGGGTACTCAGCCACTTTGCCTTTGTCTTTGTTTGTGGTCGCTTTGGATGCAGTGGGCATTTCCAAAGTGACTGATGGTGTCGTGTGAGAAGCACCAACAAAGACAGTCGGCTTGGAAGGTCCACCCTCATATCCGAGTCCTCCCTTTCTACCAAAAGGTAGAAGTGAGCTCTCTAGTGCCTGCCTAGCATATGATGCTTTGTTCAAGTTGGCAACTAGAGCGGATTGGGTTTCATACCTTCCTTCCAAGCTTTGATGTCTCGCGAAGAGATCCTCGAACTTACTAGTCGTAGCCCTTAAGTTAAGTTTGACTTGGTCAAGCTCAGTGGCTAGCTTTCGGTTCTCCTTCTTGCTTTGAGACAAAGCTTGTTGCAACACTTCGTGGTCACTTGACAATTTAATGTGCTTGTCAAGCAACTCACTCCATGTCGAGGAATTTGCTTTCTCTTGATAAGTGTGTGCGAGTGTAATTGAACTGGGTGAGGGATAGATGAATACCTCTCCTGTTTCCTCGTCGGTGAGCGCCACGAGTCCAAGATCCTCACCCTCACTGGAGTAGGGATCTGTGAATGCATCGGAATCGCTTGCTGGATCTTCAGTTGAAGTGACCGGCACTTCACTCGCTACGAGCGCTCGCCTTGGAGCATCCCTCTTCGCTTTAAGTTCCTCTCGCTCCTTCGCACTCAGCTTTGGGCAATCGGATTTGTAGTGGCCCATCTTGTGGCAATGGTAGCATTCCACTTCCATCATGTCCCTTGAGATCGGCTTGGTCGTATCTTCTCTCTTCCCTTTTCCTTCTCGAGCATCAGTGCTCCTCCCTTTGTATTGCTTGTAGAATCTTTTGTATCTGCCCACTAGAGAGTTCATTTTGTTGAAGTTCTTGGACAAGAACGCAATATGTTCTTCCAACTCTTCCCTCGTCATCTTGGCTAGCGACTGCTCGCTTGGCCCTTCAGCAGCTTTGAAAGCTACACCCTTTGACGTCGTGGGAGCTTCATCCTCTTCATCGAGATTCATTCGATTCAGGTCGAATTCATGAGCTTTGAGTTCGGAGAACAAAATCTCCGGTTTAGCTTTGATAGATCCTTGGTAGCTAGGTACAGTTCCTTCATTGTCAGCCACTTCCTTATGAGAGCTCGGACAATCTTCAGGTTGACTTCCTTATCTGTGAGTTCCTTCCCAAGTGAGTTGAGAGTCGCAATGATGTTTGTTACTCTCAGCTCGAAGGCGTCGATAGACTCTCCTGGCTTCATTATCAGACTCTCAAACTCCCGCATTTGAACAACGAGCTTGTTTTCCTTGATTTTGTCTGTGCCTTGAGAAATGAGGGCTAGGGTTTCCCACATTTCTTTCGCCGTTGCACACTTCCTTATCCGTGGTAGATAGGCGTCTGACACGGTGCTCTGCATCGTGTGGCGTGCAATCTTGTCGAGGTTGGCGACTTTGAAGTCATTCGGAGTGTACTCATCTTTGTCCTTTTCTACGTACGTTTGTCGAACATGAGCTTCGCGTCCTTCAGCAGCTGGGACGTTCACAGATATGGCTTTCTTGATTTCGATTGGTCCGTCCTCTATGACTTCCCACATCCGGTCGTGGATGGAGCATAAGAAGCTCTCGACTCGGAAACTCCATGTCTCGTATCCTTCGATAGAGAACTGTGGAAGGTTTGATGCACTATATGTAGACATAGCAAACTATTAGCAGTATATGCAATATGCGTGGGTGAGGTTTTGATGCACTTAGGAAAATAGGATCCGGTTCAGTGAGACAACGTGAAGCGAGTGGGGGCTCGCTTTAGGTATGCAAAGCAGAGGCTCGAAAGAACCTGGCTCTGATACCACTTGTTGGTCCCGGTTTGTTAATAGGGAAATACGTAGAGGGGGGGGGGGGGGGTGAATACGTTTCAAGTTTATCAACTTTTTCCCTTTAACTCAGAGTGACAAGTAAAGAGCTCGCTTGAGACTTAAGACCTAGCTGAAGCTAGATCTACAGTACGTAGCTTGCCTGCTTGACCGAAGTAAGGACTTGATCAAGAGGGAGTCTTTACTCGTGTATGCGGAAATTCGGTGAGCTAAAATCTTTCCTAAGTAATTAAAAATCCAAGTTATGTTTGTTTAAATGCACGTGCAATGGATAATTAAATACAGTAAAGAGATTAGGGTTAAAGAGATATGACACAGAGATTTATAGTGGTTCGGAGATAAAGCTCCTACGTCCACTTGTTGCACGACGGCAACTGTTCTCTTCACTCAAGAACTTGAAGGTTACGGGTCCTTCAAAAACCTGGTCGAGATCGGGCTTCACTCGCCTGGATCAACCGACTGACGTAGTGATTACGGGTTCACTACACAAACCTAACGAAGACTGGAAGCTTCACTCACTTCAGTCAAACACAGACAGGGAGATTGCGGGCTCTTCTTATAGCCTAGTTTCGATCGAGCTTCACACAAACGATGTAGGTGCAAGCTTGGATCTAAACTCTTTGATCGAGGCTTCTTCAATCGATGAAAGAAGAGCCTTGGATCTGGACAACCTAACGACAACACTCAAAAACCTAACAGACAGAGTTTTAGGGTTTTTGGTTGACGGACACACTATGAAGAGCTCTTTACAGTAGATGCAAAGTAGGCTAGAGCTCTCCTTCTAAGCTTGGATATTTGAAGTGGGCTTAGACTCTAAGTGTGAAGGTTGTGAAGACGAGTTCCAATGAACTGGAAACTCGGAGAACACTTGGAAACAAAGACTCGAAGATTTGCTCAAAGGCTTGGGAGTGTTTGTTTGCTGTATGCGCTTGAATGCTCAAGTAGTGTTCTACTTCTCTTCGTCTTCATCCTTCACTATTTATAGACGGAGAGATTGGCGAGATCCGTTTCTTGGTTGGTGGCCTTGTCCCTCCTCCTCTCGACAGTACTTTGCGCAGGCAGTTGCTTTTGCAGGTGCGCAGTTTGTCTCTTTGCCGAAAATGGCTAAGTTACAAGACTAACAGTAACTGGAGCGAGCCAGTACTGTAGCGGCGCCCTGTCGGCCTGGCGGTCAACTCCTTTGCTCCATTCAGCTTTTGACACGTGGAGATCTTGTAATTAATGTGACGATCTCTTTGTTGACTGAGTTCAAAATATGGGCGGGAGTTGTGCTGTCGCTTTCTGGTAGGTAGTGGCTCGCTTTGCTTTGAAGTTGTAGCGTCCGCTTGTAGTTGAGTCACATCGTAGTCATTGTGTAGTGAGTCGCTTTGGGAAATAAAGTTCCCTAGTGACTGCTTTGGAAATTGCTGACTAGAGTTGACTAGCTTTTGACTTTATACTGTAGCGCTTGCTTCACTTCACTTTGTCTTCGAACTGTAGTGATTGCTTCGCTTCGCTTCGCTTTGGCAGACTCACTTCGAATCAACTGTAGCGATCGCTTCGCTACACTGTTCTTCGGCACGCTTCACTTCAGTTTGCTAGACTTGCTTCGCCTTGAAAAACACACTCAAGCGAGTGGCCTTCACTTGAAATTTTGAAGCCTATAATCTAAGCAAAATAAAGAGCCATCCTAACAGAGTAGGCTTAGAAAAATTCTAACCTATTGACTACACCAAAAATGGGTCGCTTGGGAACAGAACACTTGGGGTTTTGGGATCAAATCAAAACAATAAAATTATCCCTTATAGGTTCCCCCTTAACATGTTGTTCTTAACAATTCCCAACAGTTGGGCACTGCCTTCTCGGTGGCAAATCGGGCATACTCGACTCTGGCTGAAAATCCCAACTCCAACAAGGAGTTTCCTCCTTCCTTTAGCAAGTCGAACACCTCGATGAGATAGCTCAAGTCCACCTCCACCGGTTCTCCAGTCTGTGGATCGGTGAAAGACGATGTATTATGTCATTCTCTCAGATTCAGAAGGATTTCGGCCACTGCCTTGGCCAAAATTTTCGTCGGCACCGCCGTCACAAACTTCCATAAGCCGGCCGTGATCACGGCCTTACGGAAGAAGCCATCTTCTTCGACGACGATTGGGTCGAGATGAGGCTCGACGTTGATGTGCTTGTCGACCTCAGTGAGAAATTCCTCCATCGTCTCGGCCTTCTGTTTCTCTCCCATGGTGAAATATTTGAGAGAGTTTGATCGGAGATTTAAAGAACAAAAACTGGGCTGAGACTCGTGAGTTGCAGAAGATTTGCAGATCTTGCACGAGAATGGCAAATATGGAGGGTTGTGAAAGGTTTTGCAGTCTGCAACGACGTTCTTATATAGAGGCGGGGTTCGGCTGACGTGGCAGGGGGCAAGACAGTAATATCGCCGAAGATCCTGTTTCTATACGGCGGCCAACGGCGAAGTGATTGACGTGTCCGACATCATCACAGTAAAAAGTGAACCGCCAAGTTGACTCGGCGTCTCCACGTGGCCTGCTGTGATTCGTCACTTTACACGGCGTCGGATCCAACGGCTATACATCAGGGACTGTTTGGATTCGATGGTTGGATCTCTTCCGTCTTTTACCGCTTCGAATCAAAGTGCAGTGCACGCGCCCGTTATTTTCGGCTGTACATGAACCTGCATTAAATGTAAAGTAAAAGGCAAAATCTGCACTCGAGTGCAGACATCTCATACTCGCTTCGTACCCGCTAGCTTCGAGTTGGGCCGCTTGGCTTTTACTCGCTTGAGAAGTACTCGCTTGAGTGACTGTTCTGCACTCGCTTGCGATGGCTCGCTTGGAGTGACGTAGCACTCGCTTTGCCATCTGAAGCGACTGGAAAAGAAATGAAATTTCTTTGAGTGTTGCATGTTGGTACCACCTATTGAGTGTTGCATGTTGGACTAGGTCTTCATGGCATTCATCTTCCTCTACGAATTAGAGAGTCCTCCATCGAAGTGAATGGGGGAGAAAATGAATATAGTACACAAGCTTACTACAACCCAGAGGGGAGCTTCACGTAAGTGTACTTATTCACGACGAATGGGGGATGAGTACAAGTCCTTATCTCAGAGCAGAATAGGACAGGATGACAGTGAGAATGCTTTGTCAAGACAATCTCGTATTTTACGCAGAAGCATGTCACCAGCCCTTCAACCTTTTGAAGAAAAAGGTAACCCTTCAAGCTTCCTCCTACGAGCTACATAATGAATTCGCATTCGACTGACTTGACCCAAATTAGGGTTAATTGAAGCGATGCAAATTCAATGATGGGGGAGGAATGAATAGACATCCGGCAGCTCAACTCAATGAAGAGTGAGTAAGGAATGGATGTTTATCCACGATGAAGGAGATGAGAAGACTTGCTCCTCTTCGGCGGAAAGATGGGAAGAGGACGCAAGGTCTTGGTGCCAGCCCTGCCTAAGCTTTCACCATTTTTACGTGGGAAGGCCCGATACAAGACCCCACAACCGTTACTAGAAACGGTACTTGCGAGTGTTTATACCCACTCGCTAGGAATCTTAGGCTAGGAAGCAGCTTACCTTGCTTGCTTTGGAAGTAGCTTGCTCCGAGAGCAAACAATAGTTCCCCCTTAACCAATGGCTTAACAATTCCTGTAAGCGGGTAGGGAACATCTTCGAACACTCCACCTTTCTCCACCTTATTTCTCCTTCTTCAAGCGAGTGGAATCTTGAAGTGACTCGCTTGAGTTGGTGAAGATCCGAAGCGAGTGACGCTCAAGGATAAGCGAACACTCCTTCGTGCATCCTGGATCTAGCACTCTTCACCAGGGTCTAGCAACCCTAATTCCATGCATAGCTGATTGAAGCGAGACTCAGCTAAAGGCTTGGTGAGGATATCTGCTCGCTGGAGATCGGTATGAATTTTCTCGAGCTTGATATCCTTCTTCTCGACATGATCACGAATGAAGTGATGTCGGATTTCCACGTGCTTGCATCTGGTGTGAAGTACTGGATTTTGCGAGATGCATATAGCACTGTTGTTGTCGCAAAATATGGGAATTTCATTCGCTTCAACTCTGTAGTCCTTTAACTGCTGACGAAGCCATAGAATTTGAGAACAGCAGCTTCCAGCGGCCATATATTCGGCTTCAGTCGTTGAAGTAGCTACACTCGTCTGCTTCTTTGAAAACCATGAAATCAGCTTGCTTCCCAAGAACTGACAAGTGCCCGAAGTTGATTTCCTATCAATTCGGCATCCTCCATAGTCAGCATCTGAGTATCCAGTGAGCTCCAAATTGTCCTCCGTTGGATACCACAGCCCCATGTTGACAGTGCCCTTCAAATAACGAAGAATTCTTTTGGCAGCTTCAAGATGGCTGTGCTTGGGATTGCTTTGGAAGCGAGCACATACTCCAACTGCAAAAGCTATATCCGGCCTACTTGTAGTGAGATATAGTAGGGATCCGATCAAGGCTCGGTAGTCTGTAGCATCCACAGACTTCCCATCTAGGTCTGGCTCCATCTTCCAGTTGGTGTTCATTGGGATCTACACAGCTTTGGCATGCTGAACACCGAACTTGGCAAGCATATCTCGAGTATACTTGGCTTGATTGATGAAGATTCCATCATCCTGCTGCTTCACTTGAAGACCTAGAAAGCAGCTCATCAAACCAATCATCGACATCTCATATTTGGTCTTCATAAGCTCTCCAAACTTCTTGCAAAGCGACTGGTTTGGTGAACCAAATATGATGTCGTCTACATAGATCTGGACCCACAACATGTCTTCTCCATGATTGATGGTGAAGAGAGTCCGATCTATCTTCCCTTTGTGGAATCCATTATCCACTAGGAATTGGGATAGGGTATCATACCAAGCTCTGGGAGCTTGCTTCAACCCGTATAGGGCTTTCTTCAATCGATACACCTTATCTCCCTGCTCGAAACCCGGTGGCTGCTCCACAAATACTTCTTCCTTCAATTCACCATTGAGAAACGCGCTCTTGACATCCATCTGATAGACTTTGAATTTCTTGGCTGCTGCATAGGCTATAAATAATCTGATCACTTCAAGTCGTGCCACATGAGCGAAGGTTTCATCAAAATCAATTCCTTCCTCTTGGCAGTAGCCTTTAGCGACTAGTCGCGCCTTGTTCCTCACAACGTTGTGGTCCTCGTCCGTCTTGTTCTTGAACACCCACTTGGTGCCAATAACATGCTGGAATTTGGGACGATCCACGAGGTACCATACGTCATTCCTGGTGAACTGATTCAGCTCTTCTTGCATGGCGATCACCTAATTTGAATCAGCTAGGGCTTCCTCCACGCTTGATGGCTCAATGTTTAAGAGAAAGCTGTTGGTCCCGGTTTGTTAATAGGAAAATACGTAGAGGGGGGGGGGGGGGTGAATACGTATTTTGAAGTTTTTCAACTTCAAATCCATTAACTCAGAGTGATAAGTAAAGAGCTCACTTGAAACTTAAGACCTAGCTGAAGCTAGATCTACAGTACGTAGCTAGCCTGCTTGACCGAAGTGAACACTTGATCAAGAGGGAGTCTTTACTCGTGTGTGCGGAATTTGGTGAGCTAAATCTTTCCTAAGTATTTAAAATTTCCAGATTAGGTTTGTTTAGATGCAATATGCAATGAATAATCAAATAAGAAAGAGTTTAGGGTTAGAGAGATACGACACGAAGATTTATAGTGGTTCGGAGATAACGCTCCTACGTCCACTTTGCTGCACGACGGCAACTGTTCTTTTCACTTAAGAACTTGAAGATTTCGGGCTCTTCAAAGGCCTAGTCAAGATCGAGCTTCACTCGCTTGGATCTGACAGACGCTGGGTGATTCCGGGTTCACACCAAAAACCTAACTAGACTAGAAGCTTCACTCGCTTCAGTCGTACAGACAGGGAGATTACGGGCTCTCCTTACAGCCTAGCTTCGATCGAGCTTTGCACAAACGATGTAGGTGCAAGCTTGGATCTAGACTCTATGATCGAGCCTTCTCCAATCGATGAAAGAAGAGCCTTGGATCGAAACAACCTAACGACGACAAACTCAAAAACCTAACAGACAGACTTAGGGTTTTTGATTGACGAACACACTAATGAAGAGCTCTTTACAATAAGTGCAAAGATGGCTAGAGCTCTTCTTCTAAGCTTGGATATGGAATGGGCTTAGACTCTAAGTGTGAAGGTTGTGAAGACAAGTTCTGATGTACTGGAAACTCGGAGAACACTGGAAAACAAAGACTCGAAGATTTGCTCGAAGGCTTGGGAGTGTTTGTTTGCAGTAGACTCGAATGCTCAAGTAGTGTTCTGCATCTTTACGTCTTCATCCTTCACTATTTATAGGCGGAGAGATGGCCGAGATCCGTTGCTTGGTTGGTGGCCTTGTCTCTCCTCCACTCGACAGTACTTTGTGCAGCCAGTATGCTTTTGCAGATGCGCAGTTTGTCCGTTTGCCAAATCTGGCTAAACTCCAACTTCAACAGTAACTGGAGCGAGCCAGTACTGTAGCGGCGCCCTGTCGGCCTGGCAGTCAACTCTTCCGCTCCACTCCGCTTTCGACACATGGAGATCTTGTAATTAATGCTACGATCTCCAATTGACTGGAGTTCAAAATATGGGCGGGAGTCGCGCTGTCGCTTTCTGGTAGGTAGTGGCTCGCTTTGCTTTGAAGTTGTAGCGGCCGCTCTGAAGTGAGTCGCTTCACGGTCATATTTGTAGTGAGTCACTTGGGAATAATTTTCCCGAGAAACTTTTTAAGTGAATGTTGATCCGCGTTGACTTGCTTCAACTTTTCTTTGTAGCGCTCGCTTCGCTTCGCTTTGGTGGGTTCACTTTAATTCCACTGTAGCGCTCGCTTCGCTTCGCTAGTTTCGACACGCTTCACTATGGCTTGCTAGACTTGCTTCGCTTCGGAAAACACACTCAGGCGAGTGGCCTTCACTTGGAATTCCTGCAGTCTAAAGCTAAGCAAAATAAAGCCATCCTAACAGTTTAGGCTTAGAAAAATTCTAACCTATCATCTACATCAAATGGGTCGCTTGGGAACAGAACGCTTTGGGGTTTTGGGATCAAATCAAAACACTACATTTTTAAAGTGTCCCATGTAGTTCCCCCTTAACATTTTCGTTCTTAAAAATTCCCAACAATTTCCCCCTTTTTGATGATGCCAAAACCCATTTGACTTAGATAAAAATGAATCTAGTCTATCTAACCGTGAAGGGAACTTCAAGCGACTGCTTCCTTTGCAGTTTCGTTTGTAATTTTCTTTTAAGTTCCTTTCCCTTTTTTTCGGTTAAATTAATGAGTTTGTAGCAAAAATGAAAAGTCATTCACAAAGCGAGTAAATGACACAGAGGAGACAGAAATTGAAATGAGATAGATGAACAAGCAGTTCACAAAAAAGGTATGTTAAGAAGCTTGAAACTCAAAGGTTTCCTGCAGCTTCATCCTCCTTCTCCTTCTCCTTTCCTTCTTCCTCCTCCTTCTTCTCTTCTTCAATAGCAGCAGTATCCACGTAAGCTGATAGAACTCTCGATTCCATAGAGTCTACCGTGTGAATACTAGGTCTTCTCCATGCACTCTCCAGCCTGAAGGCTTCAGTCACTTCCTCATCTATTATTCCTCTATCTGGAATATCCGTGCCTGGATGATAAGGCATGGGGAATTCCTTCAGAGCAGGAATCTTGACAACAATTGGCATGGGTTGAGTTTGTTCAGCCAAGGTGAAGATTTTTCGCCGCAGTCTGTCATCATAGGCAGCGAGAAAATTGCTGAGGGCACTTATCCTAGAGCATTGATCCTGCAGCGGCACTACCTCCCAGTAATAATAGGCCTTGATGAATAAGTCCTTGTAGTATAACCACAGATCAAGCAGATCTCTCGGAATAAATGCCTCAATTTCCCTTGCATCAGGGTGATCGTCCCTTCGCTTGGCTAACTCTTCTTCAGACCTCTTTGACAGTTCAGCCATGGTCGCTTTGAACTTCTTTCCTGAGTCGCTGCTCCACAAAGGACGCTTTTCATTGAGACGCTTCCGAATGTAGTTCTGTTCTTCCTTTTTGGGGTAGCGACCCGACTCAACCATCTCCTTTGTAGTCACGTCGCATGCATCAGATATGGCTTGAGCTTCGCATGCTTCGGACTCATCTGGCATGAAAGGAATGAATGCACTGCGCACTAGTGATGACTGGATAAGTATCAGTTCACTGAATTGCTCCTCAATCCGTGCGTCAATCACTTGGAGTCGCCTGTCATTTGACCTCCTCTTCCTTTCGCCTTCGCTCCTCCCTTCTTCTCTTTCCTTTCTCTTCCTCTCCTCCTTTCCAGCTTTTGAAGCAACTGCTTGCTTGACCTTTTGGCGCTTGGCCGCGGGGTCATCACCTTTTAACTCCTGTGCAGTTCGCTTCAATGGAAGTTTTGGTGGTGGGGGTGGAGGCATATCCTTCTTAGAAGCATTTGAGGGGACGACTGCTGACGAAGTGAGTGCAACAGTGGTCGAAGTGAATGCGGCTGTCGAAGCTGGCGCGGCGGCTGAAGCGGGCGCTTTGGGTGTAGCGGCCACTTGGGAACTAGACGAAGTACCTGCACCAACAAAATGTTTTGTTAGTTGCTCCATCTCCCACGCCATGGCAGCATCCTTCTCCACCTGCTTCCGCCTTTCCACCTTCGTTAGCACGGTCACCAGAGGATGCCGTGCGATAGAAGCACTTATCACTTTCTCTTGAAGCGGCCTGCTGGGCTCTTCGAGCTGTTTCAATAATTGCTCCTTCGTGAGCTTTGTCTTGCCCAGAGCCCTCGCTTCATCTACATCCTCCGTACCTCCAACATCATTGCCTCCCTCCAGCATCGATTCTACACCAACTCTACTTCCCCCTGAACCTCCAGCTCCTCCTAGCTTCACTTGTCCTTCCCCCTTTTTGGCATCATCACTGCCAGGGGTTAGGATCATAGATTTTCCTGAAATGGTTTGGTGAAGTGAGTTGACAGTGTTGAAAATGGCCTCCAACATCTTTTCGGCTTTTCCAACAGTTGGAGCCACCAGATCAGCAGTTTTGATTGAGATTTCTTCGAGTAGATACTCGCAATGCTTCTCTCTCTCCACAACTGATGCCATCATTCTCTCTAAGGGTTCCACTTCTCTGAAGCGAGCCTCCAGCTCCGCTTCAATTTCCCTCCTTATATCTGCCTTTTCCTCTTGCAGGTTGAAGTACCAAAATTCCTGAGCCGCTTGAAATTCAGCTTGCATTGTCTCAAGGCTCCTCTCTCTCTGGTTTAGAGAGAGATGGAATTCGGCACTTGCAGCCATCTTTTCTGTGTAAGCTTCGCCCAACTCCTTGACCTTTTTCAGAAGTAGCGTTAATTCAGCATTCCTTAGGTCAATAGCTTGCGCACTCTTCCTCCTACTCTCCAGCTCCTTTTTATCTGACTCACTCTCTTGCTTGAGCAGTTTCATCTCTTTCTTGAGAGAGTCCAGGGCCTTTTT